>JASDDO010000022.1:367721888-369033371 GCA_030015575.1 Agapanthus africanus
CGACTCTCAACGAACCTGCGTGAAGTCGTCTCTAGCTGGAAACAATCTATCTGATGACCTCGCATCGGTAAACAAACGAACCACCTGTCCTAGTCATTCATCCTCAGGTGACTAGCGACTCGCTATCATCTCTCTAAGTATATGCTCACGCTGCAGTAGCTCCAACCATCTGGGCGACATCTCGTCATTTGCAGCAGCAACTGGCTTATTCGCCTGTACGCCGAACAGCGCCTCAATCCTCCAGGAAAGGCAATACATAGGCGGTCATCTCTGAGTCGGTCTGCTCTAGATCTGAGTAAGACTCTCCACACTGGAAATCTTAAACTCATCAGGGCCCGCTCCGGCGCAAAATCGGACGAATCACCTTCGTCTCTCAAATCGGGTAGACTAGCTATCATCTGTCTCATATCTGCATGAAAGCTACGGCAATCTCAGCTCGTAAGCTTCGGAAGCGACATCCTGTCAATCTCAGCAACAGCTGGTCCATCTGTCTGCACGGTAGGCGACATCACAATCTCTGAGGTATGCTGTACATCAACAGTCCTCTCTCAACTGGCAGCTCTAACAATGGCCCGATCATCCGGTGCAAGACCAAGCACTCGCCTCCACTAGAGGTCACAATCACCAACACTAACTCGAGACGTTCCCATATCACCAGAAAACACAATGGTCGGCCCTCGTACCAAACGAGCTCACACCGGCCGTAACCCTAGCAGCAGCCCAAACTGCCCTCAAACATGGTGACAGGAACCTCAATCGAGTATCAAGGGGAGCACATCAATGGCAAGAAAGGAAACAACAGATCCAAAGTGGATACATGATCATGGGAAGGAACAGCATCAATAAAGGTATGATCATGAAACTAATAGAATCGGGGATCTTAAATGGATGTATAATCCTGGATATAAAGAGGATCACTGATCTCGAAAATATGTACATCCTAAGGTTCCTTAAGCGGAGTGGCGTGTCGTAAGTATGCCGCGGAACATACCAACGGTACGTCACTCTACTTTAGTTACCTATTCCATCAACCAAGGGTCATCCTACACGACGAAAGTTCGGGTCTAATACCCCCTCGACCAAGTCTAAGTTCCGTAAGGTCAAGCCTAAGTTCCGTATATATATAAACGCCCTAGGCTCCACATAGTCAAACTTAAACTCGAACCAAGGTCAACCTAGCGCTCTGATACCAACTTTGTCACGACCCGAAAGAGCACGTGACTGGCCCTTGAACCATATGAAGTCTATAGGACTCCATCTGATCCAAGTAAGCCAAAAGCCCAGAAATCTAAAACCATTTTTAAGAATAAGTAAAGAAACTGGTTTAAAGAAGTGAAGAAAAACATGTTTGAAATCAAGGTTTTTAAATAACTAAGCCGAATATGCATTTTTAAAAACAGTACAGTCTTTTCTAAAAATTTCGGCAGAGTTTCTTCTGTAAAACTGGCCCCGAATGGGGTATAACAAGGATAACAATATATGCAATGATAAAGGCATCCCCAAGCGGGAGCTAGCTCTTCGTCAATCGACGGTCACCACCACACATGCAACAATAATATACAACGCCAAGTGGCGAGGATCAAATCCAAAAGAAAGCTCAAAAGCAACAAGAAAACCGCAACACTACTAAGCGCGACTCTATGGTCGAATAACACATCACTAGTCTAGGTCTGAAACAATATACGAGTTTTGGTTGATGGATATTCTAGATACAATGAATAATATAAATACAACGGCGGTTCTGATACAAAAGAACCCACCTATCCAAGCAAATCACCCAAAAGGAAGCAGTGTGCCAGAAATGCCGCTATAGAACTGTACGGCAAACCTGCAAGAACTGGGGCACAACGGGGGTGAGTTGCCAACTCGTGAATAGAAAGATATCTACAAGCAGAGATCGAATGCATGACCCAACCTAGGTCAATACGATCAGATATAAAGAAACCTCAATATGAATAAAGCTGAAGCATGCTAAACTGGCAATGTAATCTCTATACGTGAATGTAGTGCCAAGTGCTCGTGCTCGTGCTAGTGCCTCAGGTAATAGTATGTCATGAATATGAGGTATGAATGCATGAAAGCAGAATACATGTAAATGAAGAAACTGTTTTCATAATTTAGTGAGATTTCCCTTGTATTTTTAGTTGAGGTATCATAATGAAATCAGCATAAAACAGTGCCTAGCATCGGCACAAAACGTAATCCCAATATCTCGATATCTCTGTATCACAGTCTCTGTACCTCGAAATCTCGAAATCCCAATGTCTCAATCATAATATCTAGGGCGCCGTCAGTCCAGACCGGCCCCTACCATCCATCTCAAGACCACGACGGTATCCTCCGGATATCCGACGCGTCGGGTAAAATCACCGGTAGGTAGTGCTCCCCTGCCAGGCTCACATCGTCATCACCACGCGCTTCTTGCCCCGGGGTACCTTACCGGGTCCACCATGTACCCGAAACGGTTCATCCGTCTCCTCGAATCGGGTTTCCAAATCCATCAGCAAACTCATGGTGGACGACTCATACATCATGGGAAAACCGCACTTTTTATTTTAAAGAGAGAAAAGAAGTTTATATAAGTTTTGCGGTTTTCCCCCAAATCCAGAAAATCTCATGGAAATCCGAATCCAATCCTCAATAGCATGTAAACAGTGCATACAGGCATACAAATCCATGAATAATAACATGCATGATGTAACAACTAATAATTACAATGTCTAATCTAGCATATAAGGCAAGTACACTAATATCATGTCTAAATTATTAGCTAACAACCTATGTCGATGCAATAATATTTTCTAAGGTGTACGTGACATGGCAATTACCGATGAAGATGTGTGTGAGCCGGCAAGTAAGTGTACGTGGTACATACGCATCATCGGTAATGGTGCTGGTGTCCTAACAGCATAACATCAATAATGGAGTATGAAACATAATATAAGCATGCGATGCGATGCGAACCACAATAATGAGCGGAAGCTGAATACTAGACGCAACTATAACTAATCTGCATTAATCTAAAATAACCTCTACAATTGGTGCCTTTTGAAATAACACGAATCATGGGGTTTTGAAAATAGGGGCTACGGTGTTTTTATGAAAAGATACGTCTTTTGAAATATCCGTAGGATCCCTTGGGCTGTCTTTTAAAATACCCACGATTCGTTAGTTTTTGAAATAGGTAGGAGTCTAATCTAATCTAACAACCATCCTAAACTATACGGCTGAACTAACAAGTAGAGCTACGGGTGAGGAAACCGCCTAACATCTGAGTCGATACATATACATACATGTATATATATTAGTCGGTGATCCCGCCTCAATAATATCATATCCGATACCCTATCTATAATCAGACATCCCAAGTCAAGAGTGTGGATCAATCATCAAAATATAGCTTGTACGTAAATCCGTCGTACGGCATCCCAAATCTGGGTACGGGTCAATATCACATTCATCATACTATTTATCTGGTATCCTCTTTATCAAATGTCATGATCGGGGTACTGATCTACGTCTAGTACAATATTGATACCCTCTATGTATGCATGCAGGTGTAAGAATCACTACGTCAAAAGACCCGTTAAAGCATCGTGTCGTATCTCAATACGAACCAAATCACATCACCGATCTCTTGGCCTCAAGCCCAATCTCATCGACTCATCTCAAATCCCAAATACTATCCTCAAATCCAGTATATAAACACATAGTCCCATACCCATGTGTAGATATACGCACCATCATATGCACTCTAATAAATGAAAGAATGAATGCAAGTATGTGTGTAAATGTATGTGTGAGTGCAACCACTACTCTAGGGTTCGCACTAAACTAAACCAATATATTCTTATCATCAAAATATCATTATTACCATCAATAACCCTAAACAACACATAATAAATATTCGTGTGTATACGTATTCGTATACATCACCACGGACTGCGGGGGTGCTATACGCCATCCACCCGACTTCTCCCCACAGATATAAATCTACTCACATTGCTTCTCGTGTGCCAAAGCCGATGTCGCTATCTTCACCTCCTTTGCCTCAACATCACGCGGGGTACCTACAAGTATATCACAATGCTAAAGCACATGAAAATCACATCGGAAACCAAAATAGCACACGCTACCCGCATAGGTAAAAACCTATCGACTCGCATGTAAACACAATCAAAATCCACTTGTCGTTGACGTCCAAACGCCACCCGACAGGAATGAATCACCAAATACCAAAATCCATGCTAAAACAAGTCCCAAATTATACACCAACATAGGAAAATCAACCCAGATTTCACCCTAGATGGAATCAGTCAAAACTAGACATACTCAGGGTCAAAACTAGAGGAAATGGGGGCATGCACAGAAAACGAAGCAATTCCTTAAAATACCTTATTTTAGAATTTTCCATAATTTTTCCCCATTTATCTGTATTTAATTATACCAGAATATTAAAATATTCATTAAAATAATATTAAATTATAAAATTTCCCAAAAATCATATTTTATTATTTTGAAGACGTTACAGGCTTGCTCGTTGATCTTCTGATCGCTCAATACCCGGGTGGCCGTTACGTTTAGCAGACCGCTTGCGGCTTGTGGGTGTTTGATATGATCATCACCTGCTGCCGGCGTATTGACGAGTCTTTAGAGTCCTACACAGGGGTTTCCTGGCTCAAGCGAAACGAAATAGGAGCGCATATGAGATATGTGAGGGACCGAGGATAATACCAGTATGTGATACTGTATTCTATTCTCGCGATTTATGACATTGATCGGTTGTATGCGATATGGCCGGGTTATCGGATCAAGTGTTGATTCGATAAGTTGTTACTATTGATATTAGTCGGTTATATGCGATATGACCGGATCGTTAAATCAAGTGTTGATTTAATGATTTAATGTATAGTTATATATTTGATATATTACTTTACATTAACTAGTATTGGTTCACTTAAGATTTGTTTTCTCACTTGAAAGTGTACATTGTTTATATGTGATATATGCAAGTGTACATGTTTGTATCATGCTTGATGATACAAACAAGTTGTGTGTATGAGACTTGAACCATAACAAGGTTAAATTAGTGTTTACTATTTTCCTAAACAAATAACAAAAGAGAGTGACTTTGGTCAAAGTTATCAAGCTTCATGAAGCTTGATGAACATTGACAAAGTCAACTCTTTTATCATTTGTTCAAGATATTAGCTAACCCAACCCTTAACCTTATGCTATGGTTAATTCTCTACATGAGTTAAGCATGAGGGCTTAACTCAACCATGGTGCTATGATTAAAAGGATAAGTGTTCATATTATTCTTTTAATGGAAATCATTCTTTCTTCTTCTTCATCTTCATCAAGCTTGAAAAAGCTTGCTAGCTCCAATGGCATCATGGGAAAAAGAGTGAGAAATCCAATTCTAAAGTGAACCCACTTCCTATTTCTTCATCCTCTACCACTTGCCATGTAGTATAGGGTGTTCTCTTCACAAAGTTTTTGACCAAGTGAAGGAATAGCTTGAGTTTGAGTCTCCCCGACGTAGATCATCTTCGGCCTCGAAGTGAATGACCTAGCCCGATCATTTCTCCGACGAAACCATTTCTAGAGTCCGGGATCCGATGATCTCAGCGGAGGGACGTCAACACGGAGCTAAAGAAATGGTGGAGCGGATCTACAAAGGTTGTAATCCCTTTCACTTAGTAGCAAAGTCGTTTGCTTGCTTGCTTTTCGCCTTTACTTCTAGTTAACGATCTTGCTTAGGGTTTCTCGGCACCGGAAAATTTTTGTTTGGCATGGTTGATGCCTTGTGGAACCTCTTGAGTGTGCCTAGGAACCCTACAGTGGTATCAGAGCCTAGCTAGAGCCTTAGGCGATGCGTAGACGGAGTTAGAAGTCCGATCGAACCGAAACCCTAATTATAAAATGCTCTCTGTACATTTTTGAAATTCGTGGAATTTTGTAAATTAAAAATGCTTAAAAAATTCAGCAGGAAATTCTAAGAATTACAGTGCAAAAATTACCTAATGATCTGTCTAAAGCGCGGCGGAACCGCGGCATTAGCCGCCTATTGCGGCGGTTCCAAGCCCATTTTGTCTCTTCAGTCAACCATTTTTGCACAGTAACTTCTTTATTTAAATGCTGAGTTTTATGGGAATTTTTAATATTTACTCAAGAGTTGAGTTTTCTGGGTTGTATTAGGGACTCGGTATTTCGATCGGATTGTCTAATTTTGTCTGTGTGCTTTTCCGGATAATTTTAGAATATGTTAAAAAGTTCGACCGGATATAAATACCCAATTTTTCCCCTGTCGGGAAATTTCCATGTGTTGGATCTTTCCGTGGTTTAATAACGTTCTAAGTAGTGCAAGTAACGCGATGAACCGTCTAGAAGACAACAAACCTTAACTCGATTATGTGACCGTCTTGAACTGCCCTTTGAACCTTCGGGTTTGGGGCAGTACGGCGTGCCACATGTGAGGCGTTGGCTTGTCCCTTCTACGGCTGGACCATTGGTACTGAGGCATGAAGTGAATGTTTTTAAACTTGTTTCATGTGTTGAGCAGTATCGGGAAAACTTGGGTGTTTGACTGTTCGATCGGAAAGTTTAACATTTTCTGTTTATCTGGAATGTGAAACAATACTTGGAATTCACAAATAGTTATGAGATAACTAATATGAATGTTATAAACATAGCACTTTAGTCTCACTTGATCGGTTGCTACGGAATTTTGATGTGATCAAAAGTCCGTCGTAATCACGTAGCGTACGCGGATACTCGCCGGGTAAACTTAATAGACAGCCATACCCTATAGCCCCGACCAAGTGACTGTAGGAGAACCCCGTCGCCGAAAGCATCCGTTCGGGTGCTCGCGGTAGCGGTGTTCCACCTTGGTGCACTTCGTCGACGGTATCGGGGGTGCGGCCGTCTACTAAAGTTTGCGACGAGCATTCGATCAAAATGCCGGGAATCTTGTTGAATTGCTCGACTTGATATTGAAAAGTGTTTTCGATATAGAGACTAAAATGCGGGGTTTATAATTGTTAGGCATGTGATGTCTAAGGAATTCATTTGATTAGGCATGCGATGTCTAAAGAGGTTGCGGATTCCAACTGTTGTAGTTTTACACTTTCTTTTCTGTGACCGTAAGTGTAATATGTGATATCGCCGGTTTCGTTGCTATATGTCAACGAAAATTGGGATACGCATATTTACTTACGTTGATGACATGTGATGTTATGTGTTGCTGGATATGTTATATTGGATCGTCGCGTTTTGAATAGCCGGGGGTTTTATGTGAGATGAGAGTTTTTATTTTCATTCATGTAAAATTAACTTGTATGTAATATTCTTTTATTGGGGCACTTCCAGGTAGCGGAAGTTGTCACCCATTGTATATTATTTACTTCTCCGCACTAGGATAGACCCAAGGAGGAGGGCACAAGTAACCGGGTTCTGGAGTCCAGTGGGAGACCAACTCGAGGAGTTGAGTCCGGGTCTCCTAATTCTAGAATTGGTAGGGTTGCTTGCCGCTCTCGTAGGGGTCTAGGGGTGTGGGTTTGGTTATTCATCACGACCGTGGAATCCGTGTTTTATACAGGCTCGTATTGAAAACACGGACGTCCTAGTATATCCAATGTTTCATATGATTCTTCTGCTGCGATATCTGTGATGTGATCATGTGATGTTCTGTGATAGATACAGTATATAGTATATATGATATATTATATAGACGTTACTTATGTTTTACACCCGCGCTAGCCCTGCCCCGCTCTGCCGTTAGTTACCTAACCTAACGGTGCACGATGGGACATCGAGGCGAATGCGGATGGCATAAGTGTACGTCGTATTTATCTGTGTTGTTTAGGTGATTTAAATGATGGGACTTCATTAATATGATTAATGAAAGAAAAGAAACCTAAAGATGTTGTGGAATTGAATTTTCAAAAACAGGTAGCTACAGTTCTTGCTTTGCATCGCGGTGTTCCTTGTAGAACATCATGCACCTTATTCGATAAGGAAAGGACCGAGATCCCTTCACCGGGAGTGACTCCTTTAGCAATAACTGGCAGATGCTACAACCCTCGGTTTGTCTTTTGATTGCTTCTATAGTTTCTGCTTTGCACAGTGATGTATGTGATATATCCTGCACCTCATTCGACGAGGAAAGGGCCGACGATCCCTTCACCGGGAGTGACCCCTTTAGCAAAACTAGAAAAGCCTCAAAAACACTCCATTTTAAATCATTTGATTCTACAACGATATTAAGTTCATTATGCAAAAGGTTTTCAGAAAAACCTGTCGTAGCCCTCCGACATTTCAGATATGTACTGGTTAGTATTCGTGCTGCGTTTGTTGACCTCTGTCAAGGCGTAGTATGCGGTAGCTGATTAGCGCTTATCTGCATAAGCATATGATGTGATTGATTTAGGGTAGTCGTGCGACCTTGTTGACCTCTGTTAAAGGTCGTGCGTGTGGGTTTACTTCAATCAAGAAATGACGGGTTGAACTTGACTAGCAGCCTATGGTTTGTTGACCTCTATCAAGGTCATAGGACGCTAGGGGCAAAATATTATCGGGAATTTCAAGTGTTGAAATTTGCAATGAGATTGCATACCTTCTATGAGATAGTTGGATCCCGATACCCACTGCGAGTAATTGTTACTCCTGGGAGAGTTTTACACATTACAATTAGCCGATCAAGTAGGTGTCTAGAAAGGTGTCAACGGGGTTACGCCTCTGGGAAAACGAGGTTTACATTAATTAGGTTCGTGTGAAAGCACGGGGGACCTCCCTCAAAGTACCGACACTGGCCTGGCTGAAAGATTGGCGAACTTGTAGCGTGTAATTAATCTCGGCTAGTCTTTCCTTTTAGGGTTTGAAGGAAGATTTGATAAAAACAGTGGGAGCCATCCTGATTAGATAAAATAATAACCAATCTGATCTTGCCAGAGCGCACGGAGAGTGTTTTCTTCTCTCTCTCTCTCCAGGTAGCGACCATATCACGCCTTAATCAAGATAATAAAACGGATATTTTGACCGAACCAGCTTGTTATACAGTGCTGGGGAACGTTGGTCCCGCTCCAACTTATAAATGTTATAAGATAGAGCAGGAATTAGGGGATTACCAGATTTCCCGTGCCGCCCAAACGAAGAAAGTGCATATGATGCATCTCCTTCGGGTGTGTTCGTTACACAGAACTGTTTCTCAGTATCCTTTACGTCCTGGGTATTTGATACCGGATCAGGCGTATATGTAATATGTTACATGGGCTATAGAAAGGTAGAGAACTGAGAACGGGTGATAAGTTTCATGAGGCAGAAAACGGTGCAAGTGTTGCAGCCAGGTCTGTTGGTCACTGTCACCCTGTATTACCAGAATACATTGATTCTGAACAAATGTTATTAGATACCGAACCTGATATACAAAATCATATCAGTCTCTTTATTTAGATAAAGAAGGATATAATTTTGTATTGTTGGATAATGTTTTGAACATTTCCTATATCAAAAGTTGATCGGTTCAGGCACGTTATCTAAAAGCATTGATGTTCTAAATCAAACTACAGTTCTAAGTATACGGAACACACACAAGAGGAATAGTTCAGAAATGAACAGATCCTTCTTGAGGAATTGTAGACTAGGTCAGATCAATGTGACCCGACTAGCTAAAGTTACATTTAGATGCATATTTAAATTAGTTTGAATTTACATCTTGTGAAAACTTGCCAGTCATGTCACAAAGATAACATGACCATAGCTCTGTTTATTGGAAACAGAGAAAGAGTTAATGAACTCTTGGGATGATACATGTTGATGTATGTAGGTCCCCTGTCTACACATGCCAAGACCGGTTCTTTGTACTTCATTACATTCTCTAATAATCTCTCAAGATTCAGACATATGTTCCTGTTGAAACACAAGTCCGAAATTTTTGAGATATTCACAGAATATAAGTTAGAAGTAGAGAACCAAAAACAAGGGTATAAGTATTATGTCCTTTGATGAGATCAAGGAGGAGAATACTTGAGCACGGAAATCCTGGACTATTCTAAAGGAGAATGAGATTCTCTCTCAACATTACTCCTCCGTATACACCATAGCACGATGGTATATCGGGGCGGAGCAATCACACCCTATGTGATATGGTGTGCTCTATGATGAGTACTACTGAGTTTCCTATTTCCTTTTAGGGAGTTATGCACTTATGAAGTTGCATACCTATTGAATAGGGTTCCGATCAAATCAGATGCCTACCATTTCATATGAGATATGGAAAGGGAAGAGCCCATCTCTTAAGTCAGTTAAAATTTGGGGTTGTCCGGGCTATGTCTAAAAGAATAAATCCGGACAATCTCGAGGCAAGGTCTGTTATGTACACCTGGAAACAGTTCCAGCTGTACAAACTGCAGCTGCTGATTTGGTAGAACCAAAGGATTCAATAGCAACCAACGAACCTCAGCCTCTCCGCCGATCTAGTAGGGTTCTTCACCCACCTGAGAGATACTTCGGTTTCTCTATGACAGTGGGAGCGAGGATTGCATCATGAGATGATAACCAAACTAGTTTCGGGCTGGCCATCAGGAGTAGGACTCTGTAAGAATGGCTGGATGGTTATAGATCTGAGATGGAATCCTTATACACCAACAAAGTATGGACTTTGGTTGCTTTATCTGAAGGGTTAAATCCCTATCAGGAGCAAGTATATCTTGAGAAGATTACTTGGTGTACATGGAAAAGTTGAGACTTTCAAAGCTAGACTTGTTAAAGGTATTCGTCATCAACCAGGCGTGGAAAATGATGAAACCTTTTCCAGTAGCTATGCTTAAGTCCATCCAGATCCTACTTGCCACGGCTACATACCATGACTACGATATCTGGTGGTTGGGTGTCATGACCGCTTTTCTAAATGATGATTTGGAAGAAAGCGTCTATAAGTACACAGTCAGAGGGCTTCGTAGACAGTAGGAGCAGCGGAAACGTATGCAAGATGTTTTATGTGATAAAACAGGCATCGCGGAGTTGGAACATCTGTTTTGATGTGATAGTCAAAGAGTTTGACATCATCAAAATGGTAGATGAACCTTGTATGTACAAAAAGGTAATAGGGAGTATGGTGGTGATCCTCGTAGAGTACGTGGATGACATACTCTTGATAGGGAACAAGTTTCCTATGCTACGCTCGGTCAATCTCCGCTTATCACTAGGATTCTCCATATAGGATCAAAATGATACCTACTAAATCCTGGGTTTTGGATCTATGAGATAAATCTAAATGGATGTTAGGATACTCACTAGTTGTAGTGAGATGGAATCAATTGTTCCTGGGGAGAATCACTGGAAAGGTTCCAGGGTGATAAGGACGACTGAATGTCAGTCGCAGGCATTGTTTTTACCCTCAGTGGAGGGACGGTATGTTGGAAGAGTTCCAAGCTAGATACCGTGGCATACTAGATGATAAAGGCTGGATACATCGCTACCAAAGATGCTACCAAAGAGGAAGTCTGGGTGTATATTAGTTCATTAGATGAACTTCGTTCCTCCCATTGTGTGACAATGGAGTTGTGGCTTATGCCAAGGAACGCCCTTCCCATCAGTGATCCAGACATATTCTTAGGCAGTGTCACCTGATCGTGGAGATGGTTGATCTCCAGGGGATCGAGGTTAGGAGAGTAGACTCAGAGGACAACACGGCGGATCCACTCACGAAAGGCCTTTTCCCAGAGAGAGACTTTTATGGGATGGTTGAGTATGAGATACTACAGCCACTGCTATCAGATGGCCCTAGTGCAAGTGGGAGATTGTTAGTTATATGTATGCCCTAGAGGCCATTACTATACATAGGATGTATATTGTAGTGGATGCTTGGACATATATAGGGATGACTTTCTTGCTCGATATGATAGTATGCTATCTGGTTACTCTTTACCTTAACGTGTACACTGATTGTCTCTCTGTTACATGTTGGTAAAGCCCTTAGGATGTGTACTTGACTACCTGGACTATGATGCGGATCATACTAGTGGGGACATGGTAGTCCATAAGTACATCCTTCAAGGTCCCTAGTCGTGGGTGTATCGAGACGGGGCATCGATATACCAGAGTAGACTAGCGTGTAGCTTCTCGACTCATATAGATGGGCGATGGATGATCCCATATCCATTGGTGTTTGACATCAGAGATGATATACGGGTGCTCAGTAGAGACTGGGTACATTGGACGGACTCGCCGAGAACTCCCAGATGGTATTATACCTTACGTCAGATGGCAGTTCTCTGGTGAAACTGGTACAGGTTAGTCTGTAGACCCGAGATCGTCATAGAGTCTTGTGTGATTTCCACTGTGCTTTGATTTCCATCATACCACGTCCAAGAGGGCATGCAAAAAGGTGGCTTTTGGGTACAGTCCCGAATCACATGGAGGCAATGAGCGATAGGAGGGGTTTCGTCTCTTCCGGTATAGGGAGTTGATGTTGCGCTGTGTTCGATTGGCTATAACAGGAAGCCCTTGGCCAAGGCAGCTTTTGGGATTTACTGGTAAGTGTTACCAGTAGTTTCTCGACCCGTTATGAGCCTCATATCGACACGACTTATCGAGTTATTGGGGTCTGACGTTTACCACCCCTAGATGAGATATGCGACATATCAGACGAACAGACCGGACTGTACGGTAGTGTTACTCGTTGGATTCACTGGAGTGTGAGCGGGCTTGCTCGTTGATCTTCTGATCGCTCAATACCCGGGTAGCCGTTACGTTTAGCAGACCGCTTGCGGCTTGTGGGTGTTTGATATGATCATCACCTGCTGCCGGCGTATTGACGAGTCTTTAGAGTCCTACACAGGGGTTTCCTGGCTCAAGCGAAACGAAATAGGATCGCATATGAGATATGTGCGGGACCGAGGATAATACCAGTATGTGATACTGTATTCTATTCTCGTGATTTGTGACATTGATCGGTTGTATGCGATATGGCGGGTTATCGGATCAAGTGTTGATTCGATAAGTTGTTACTATTGATATTAGTCTGTTATATGCGATAAGACCGGATCGTTAAATCAAGTGTTGATTTAATGATTTAATATATAATTATATATTTGATATATTACTTTACATTAACTAGTATTGGTTCACTTAAGATTTGTTTTCTCACTTGAAAGTGTATATTATATGTGATATATGCAAGTGTACATGTTTGTATCATGCTTGATGATACAAACAAGTTGTGTGTATGAGACTTGAACCATAACAAGGTTAAATTAGTGTTTACTATTTTCCTAAACAAATAACAAAAGAGAGTGACTTTGGTCAAATTTATCAAGCTTCATGAAGCTTGATGAACATTGACAAAGTCAACTCTTTTGTCATTTGTTCAAGATATTAGCTAACCCAACCCTTAACCTTATGCTATGGTTAATTCTCTACATGAGTTAAGCATGAGGGCTTAACTCAACCATGGTGCTATGATTAAAAGGATAAGTGTTCATATTATTCTTTTAATGGAAATCATTCTTTCTTCTTCTTCTTCATCTTCATCAAGCTTGAAAAAGCTTGCTAGCTCCAATGGCATCATGGGAAAAAGAGTGAGAAATCCAATTCTAAAATGAACCCACTTCCTATTTCTTCATCCTCTACCACTTGCCATGTAGTATAGGGTGTTCTTTTCACAAAATTTTTGACCAAGTGAAGGAATAGCTTGAGTTTGAGTCTCCCCGACGTAGATCATCTTCGGCCTCGAAGTCAATGACCTAGCCCGATCATTTCTCCGACGAAACCATTTCTAGAGTCCGGGATCCGATGATCGCAGCGGAGGGACGTCAACACGGAGCTAAAGAAATGGTGGAGCGGATCTACAAAGGTTGTAATCCCTTTCACTTAGTAGCAAAGTCGTTTGCTTGCTTGCTTTTCGCCTTTACTTCTAGTTAACGATCTTGCTTAGGGTTTCTCGGCACCGGAAAATTTTTGTTTGGCATGGTTGATGCCTTGTGGAACCTCTTGAGTGTGCCTAGGAACCCTACATCATTTCCGCCTAATTTTGTATTTACCTTAAATAATTAAAACCCTTAATTATCTCTAGCATGGTGTGAGTCTCATACACCCATAAATAATGTATCATCAAGCATGACACAAAAAGAAACACAATTAATACATATTACATATATATTAAATGTGCACCAGTGAGAAAAAGAAATGCTTAAGTGAGCTAACATTAGTTAATGTACATTGATATATCAAATATATAATTATACATTAAATTATTAAATCAACACTTGATTTAATAATCCGGCTATATCACATATAACCGACTAATATCATTTGTATCAACTTACCGAATTAACACTTGATTCGATAACCTGGCTATATCATATATAACCGACCGATATCACATATCGCGAGATTAGAATACGGTATCACATACACGTATTAATCTCGGTCCTGCACATATCACATATGCGCTCCTACTTCGTTTCACCTGAGCCAGGAAACCTCTGTGTAGGACTCTAAAGACTCGTCAATACGTCGGCAGTAGGTAATGATCATATCAGTCACCCACAAGCCGTCAGCGGTACTAGCTGGACGTAACGGCTACCAGGGTATTGAGTGACCAGAAGATCAACAAGCAAATCTGCTCATACTCCTGTGAATCCAATAAGTAACACTATCGTACAGTCCGGTCTCTTCGTCTGATATGTCGCATATCTAGTCTAGGGGTGGTAAACGTCAGACCCTAGTAACTTGATAAGTAATGCCGATATGAGGCTCATAACGGGTCGAGAAACTACTGATAACACTTACCAGTAAATTTCCATATTAGCCCTGGCCAGGGACTTCCTGTTATGGCCAATCGAGCATAGCGCAACATCAACACCCAATACCGGGAGAGACGAATCCCTCCTATCGCTCATTGCCTCCATGTGACTCGGGACTGTACCCAAAAACCACCGTTTTGCACGCTCTCTTGAACGTGGTAAGATGGAAATCAAAGCACAGTGGGAATCACACAAGACTCTATGACGATCTCGGGTCTACAGACTAACCTGTACCAGTGTCACCAGAGAACTGCAATCTGACGTCAGGTATAATACCATCTAGGAGTTCTCGGTGAATCCTGTTAAGTGTACCCAGTCTCCACTGAGCACCTGTATACCATCTTTGATGTCAAACGCCAATGGATATGGGATCATCCATCGCCCATCAAATGGGTCAAGAAGCGTATACGCTAGTCTACTCTGGAATATCGATGCCCCGTCTCAATACACCATCGACTAGGAACAATTAAAGGATGAACTTGTGGACTACCCTGGTCCCACTAGAATGATTTGCATCATAGTCCTAGTAGTCAAGTATGTTAGTAATGTATATGCCCTAGAGGCCATTGTTGTGCATATGATGTATATTATAATGGATGCTTGGATATATATAGAGAGGACATTCTTGCTCGACATGATAGTATGCTATCCGGTTTCACTTTGTCTTAACATGTTGATTTGTATTATTTTACTGTCTTGCTCTCACATGTTGATAAAGCCATTAGGATCTGTACTCGACTACTAGGACTATGATGAGATCATACTAGTGGGGCCAGGGTAGTCCACGAGTACATCCTATAACTATTCCTAGTCGAGGATGTATCGAGACAGGGCATCGATACTCCAGAGTAGACTAGCGTACACGCATCTTGACCCATATGATGGGCAATGGATGATCCCATATCCATTGGTGTTGGACATCAAAGATGGTGTACGGGTGCTCAGTGGAGACTGGGTACACTGAACGGACTCGCCGAGAACTCCTAGATGGTATTATACCTATCGTCAGATAGCAGTTCTCCGGTGACACTGGTACAGGTTAGTTTGTAAACCCGAGATCGTCATAGAGTCTTATGTGATTCCCACTGTGCTTTGATTTCCACCTTACCACGTTCAAGAGGACATGCAAAATGGTAGCTTTTGGGTACAGTCCCGAATCACATGGAGGCAATGAGCGATAGGAGGGGTTTCGTCTCTCCCGGTATTGGGAGTTGATGTTGCGCTGTGTTCGATTGGCTATAACTGGAAGTCCCTGGCCAGGGCTGATATGGAGATTTTCTGGTAAGAGTTATCAGTAGTTTCTCGACCCGTTATGAGCCTTATATAGACACAACTTATCGGTTATTGGGGTCTGACGTTTTACCACCCTTAGACTGTATATGCGACATATCAGACGAAGAGACCGGACTGTATGGTAGTGTTACTGACTGGATTCGCAGGAGTATGTGCAGGCTTGCTTGTTGATCTTCTGGTCGCTCAATACCCGGTTGGCTGTTTCGTTTAGCTGACCGCTTGCAGCTTGTAGGTGTTTGATATGATCATCACCTACTGCCGGCATATTGACGAGTCTTTAGAGTCCTACACAGAGGTTTCCTGGCTCAGGCAAAACGGAGTAGGAGCACATATACGATATGTGCGGGACCGAGAAAAATACGATATGTGATACCATATCCTATTCTCGCGATATGTGATATCGGCCGGGTAGCCGGGTCATCGGATCAAGTGTTGATTTCATCAAATGATACATTTTATATATTAGTCGGTTATATGTGATATAACCGGATTATCGTATCAAGTATTGATTCGATGATTTAATGTATAATTATATATGTGATATATTATATTACATTAACTAATATAAGCTCACTTAAGTAATTCTTTTTCTCATTTTGGATACATTAATATATATTTGATATATGTTAAATGTATTCTTTTGTTACTTAATTATATATATGTGATATGTATAATTGTAACATGCTTGGTTATAAATGCAATTAGGGTTTATTAGAGTTAAACCATACTAGAGTTAATATTAGGGTTTATATTTATCATTAAGTAATTTAAATATTGTGGATAATGTTCATGGATGAAGTTTGTAGAAGCTTGTAGTTTCTTTGACTTTGTCCACTCCTTTTGTCTTGGTTAAGATATTTATCAACCATACCTTTAACCATAGCTAATGGTTAAGTCTCTATATGGGTTATGGATGATATACTTGACCTTAGGTTGCATTTCTAAACACACACAACATTTATTCTCATCACATCATCTTCTTCTTCCTAAAAAGCTTGCTAGCTTTTTCAATGGTGATGAAATAAATTGAGAAAAAGAAAACTAAAGAAAGCAAAATTCCTACTTCATCATCCTCTTCCATATAGATTAGTGTGTTGGCTTCACTAATTCATAATTAGTGAAGAGTTAGCTTGAGTTTGTGTTTCCTCAAGGTAGATCGTCTTGGATTTCGAAGACTTCAAGTAAGATGCATCATTCACCTCATGGAGCCTCTCTAGAGTCCGGGAGCATGATGATCGCAGCGAAGGGACCACTACTCGGAGCTTATAAAGAAAAGGAACGGACTACAAAGGTTGTAACCCCTATCACTTAAAAGTAAAGTTGTTTACATGCAAAGTTAACCCTAATTCTCTAGTTAAGATCTTGGTTGGGTTTCATAGCACCCCAAAATTTTATAAAATGGCATGTGTGATGCCTTCCTAAACCTTGTCGTGGTGTTATACAACCCTACAGTGGTATCAGAGCCAAGCTAGAGCTTTAGGCGTTGTTTAGACGAAGTTTAAAGTCCGATCGAACCCCGAAAACCCAAACGAGACCCCTTCTCTGGAAAATTTTTCAAAAGTTAAAATTTTTCATATTAAAAATACTCACAAAATCATGCAGGGAATTTTATGGACCAACCTGAAGAAAGAGTCCCTAACTCGCTACAGTGACCGCGCAACCGCGACCAAAACTTGGTTTTGGCGACGGTTCCGCGGCGCCACTGTGGAGGCTTGGGACGGGCCCTTCAGCTACGGTCCGTAGGTGTTGGGGCATGCTACTGGGAATATTTTATTTCTGCTCAAGTGTTGAGTTCACTGGGGTATTTTGGGAATTCGTTGAATCGATCGAATTGTGTAACTTCGCCTAGATATCTGTGTTGTGATACAATATATGGAATTCATTTAGTTAGGCATGAAATCCGTAATATGTGATATTTCGGGTTTACGATGTCTAAAGAGATTGTGGATTCCAAATATTGTAGTTTTACATTTTATTTTCTGCGACCGTAAGTGTAATATGTGGTATATCGCCATTTTCGTCGCTATAGATCGACGACAATTGTGATAGGCATATTTACTTACGTTGATGACAAGTGATGATTATGTGCTGCTGTGATATGTTATATTGGATCGTCGTGTATTGAATAGCCGGGGGTTTTATGTGAGATGGGTTTTTTTATTTTCATTCATGTAAAATTCATTGTATGTAATATTCTTTTATTGGGGCACTTCCGGGTTGAGGATGATGTCACCATTGTATATTATTTACTTCTCCGCATTAGGATAGACCCAAGCTGGGGAGCACAAGTAACCGGGTTCTAGGGTCCAGTGGGAGACCATCTCGAGGAGTCGAGACCGGGTCTCCTTACCCTAGAATTGGTAGGGTTGCTTGCCGCTCTCGTAGGGGTCTGGGGATGTGGGTTTGGCTATTCATCGCGACCGTGGAATCCGTGTTTTATACAGGTTCAAAATAAAACACGGACCTCCTAGTATATCCAATATTTCATATTTTATCTTCTGCTGCTGATATACTGTGATGTGATCATTTTATATGCGTGAGACGAATGCTTATACTATATATATATGATATATAAATATTACTGCTTTCGTTTCTTCTGTGATGCTTAGGAAGTTTAAATGATGGGATTTCATTAATGAGATTAATAGAAAGAAAAGAAACCTAAAAGATGTTGTAGAATCAAATTTTATAAAAAGGGTACCTCTAGTTTTTGTTTTGCATAGCGGTATTCCTTGTAGAATATCCAGCACCTTATTCGATAAGGAAAGAGTCGAGATCCCTTCACCGGGTGTGACCACTTTAGCGAAACTAGCAGATGCTACAACTTACTCGGTTTTGTTTTTGATTGCTTCTATAGTTCTTGCTATGCATAGCGGTATTCCTTGTAGAATATCCAGCACCTTATTCGATAAGGAAAGAGCCGAGATCCCTTCGCCGGGAGTGACCTCTTTAGCGAAGCTAGTAAAAGCCTAAAAAACACTCCTTTTCGAAATCACTTGTTTCTACAACGATATCAAGTTCATTACGCGAAAGGTTTTCTGAAAAACCTGTCATAACCCTTCGTCATTTCAGATAAGTAATATTTAGTATTCATACTACGGTAGTTTAGCATGCGTCAAGGCATAGTGTACGGTAGCTGATTAGTACTTATCTGTAGCATGAGATGTGATTGGATTAGGGTATGCGTACGGCGTTGTTTGGCATGCGTCAAGGGTCGTACGGGTGGGTTTAATTCAATCAGGAAATGCACGGGTTGAACTTGACTAGCGGACTATGGGTTGTTTGGCATGCATCAAGGTCATAGGATGCTAGGGTTAAAAAGATATTACCGGGAATTTCAAATGTTGAAATTTGCAATGAGATTGCATACCTTCTATGAGATAGATGGATCCCGATACCCACTGCGAGTAAGAGTTACTCTTGGGAGAGTTTTACACAGGACAATTAGCCGATCATGTAGGTGTCTAGAAAGGTGTTAACGTGGTTATGCCTTTGGGAAAACCAGATTTATTTTAATTAGGTTCGTGTGAAAGCACGGGAAACCTTCCTCGAAGTACCAACATTGGCCTGGCCGAAAGATTGGCGAACTTGTAAAGTGTAATTAATCCCGGCTAGTCTTACCTTTAGGGTTGAAGAAAGATTTGATGAAAACAGTGTGAGCCATCCTGATTAGATAAGATAATAATCAATCTAATCTTGCAAGAGCATACGCTAAAGTGTTTCCTTCTCTCTCTCTCCAGGTAGAGACCATGTCACGCCTTAATCAAGATAATAATATGGATGTATTGACCGAACCCGCTTATTATACTGAGCAGGGGAACGTTGGTTTCTTTTTTTCTTATAAATGTTATAAGGCTGAGCAGGGAATAGTGAAATATCCGGATTCACACGCCACCCAAACGAAGAACAAGCATGTTGATGCATCTTCTTCGGGTGTATTTGTTATCAAGAATTGTTTTTCAGTTTACTCTACGTCCCGGGTATTAGATACCGGATCAGGATCCCACATATGTAATATGTTTCATGGGCTAAAGAGAGGTAGAGAACTGGGAATGGGTGATCATTCCGTTAAAGTAGGGAATGGTGCAAATGTTGCAGCTAAAGCAGTTGGCGAATATCACCTTGTATTACCAAGTGGTAATACATTTATTCTGAACGAATGCAGGATATAATTTACATACCGAGCATGATATACAACATTATATCAGTTTCTTTATTAAGTAAAGAAGGATATAATTTTGTAGTACAGGATAATTTTATAAACATCTTCCTGAATCAAAAGTTGATTGGATCAGGCTCATTAAATAATGGTATATACGTTCTAAATCAAACTACGGTTCTTAATGTACAAAACACTAACAAGAGGAAGAGTTCAGAAATGAATAAATCCTTCTTGTGGCATTGTAGACTAGGTCATTTCAATGCGACACGACTAGCTAAGTTGCATAAGGATGGATATTTGAATCCGTTCGAATTTTCATCTTATGAAACTTGCCATTCATGTCTCAAAGGCGAAATGACCAAAACTCCGTTTAATGGACACGGAGAAAGAGTTACGGAACTCTTAGGACTGATACATAGTGATGTATGTGGTCCCATGTTCTACACATGCCAGGAATGGTTCCTCATACTTCATTACATTCACTGACGATCTCTCAAGATACGGACTTGTGTTCCTGATGAAACACAAGTCTGAAGCTTTTGAGAAATTCAAAGAATATAAGCACGAAGTAGAGAACCAAATGGGTAAAAATATTAAGATCCTTCGATCTGATCGAGGAGGAGAATAATTAAGCAATGAATTTCTGAACTATCTAAAAGAGAATGGGATTCTCTCTCAGCTTACTCCTCCCTATACACCACAGCACAATGGTTATCGGAACGGAGGAATCGCACCCTATTAGATATGGTGCGCTCTATGATGAGCACCGCTGAGTTACCTATTTCCTTTTGGGGATATGCACTGGAGACAGCTGCAGACCTATTGAATATGGTTCCCACCAAATCTGTGCCTACCACACCATATGAGATATGGAAAATAAAGAGACCATATCTTAATTATGTTAAGATTTGGGGTTGTCCGGCATATATGAAAACACAAAATCCGGACAAGCTCAAGGCAAGGTCAGTTCTGTGCAAATTTATAGGATATCCCAAGCATTCGCAAGGGTATATCTTCTACCACTCCGAGGAACAAAAGGTGTTTGTTTCTCGGCATGCCACCTTCTTAGAAAAGGGATTTCTTATGAAACAATTAAGTGGCAATGAGGTAGAACTGGAAGAAGTTCCAGCAGCACATGAGACAACTGACGATTTGGTGGAACCAGAGGATTCGACAGCTCCCAATGAACCTCAGCCTCTTCGCCGATCTAGTAGGGTTCCTCATCCACCTGAGAGATACTACGGTTTTCTCATTAATGGTGGGAGCGAGGATTGCATCATGGAAGATGATGACCCGACTAGCTTCAAGCAGGCCATCACGAGTGGTGACTCTGTGAAGTGGTTGGATGCAATGCGGTCTGAGATGGAATCCATGTACACCAACAAAGTATGGACTTTGGAAGTTGCTCCTGAAAGGGTAAAACCTATTGGGAGCAAATGGATCTTTAAGAAGAAACTTGGTGTAGATGGAAAAGTTGAGACTTTCAAAGCTAGACTTGTTGCAAAGGGTTTTCGTCAACGACCAGGTGTGGATTATGACGAAACCTTTTCTCCAGTGGCTATGCTTAAGTCCATCCGGATCCTACTTTCCATTGCTTCATACCATGACTACGAAATCTGGCAAATGAATGTTAAGACCGCCTTTCTAAATGGTGATTTAGAAGAGTGAGTGTACATGACACAGCCGGAGGGCTTCATAAACAGTCGGAGCAGCGGAAAGGTGTGCAAGGTGCTTAAATCCATCTATGGGTTGAAGCAGGCATCGCGGAGTTGGAACATATGTTTTGATGTGGTAGTCAAAGAGTTTGACTTCATCAAAAACATAGATGAACCTTGTATATACAAGAAGGTGGCAGTGAGTAAGGTTGTCTTCCTCGTATTGTACGTGGATGACATACTCATGATAGGAAATGATGTTCCTATGCAGCACTCGGTCAAGCTCTTCTTATCACATAGATTCTCAATGAAAGATCTAGGTGATGCCTCCTACATTTTGGGAATTAAGATCTATAGAGATAGATCTAGACGGATACTGGGATTGTCCCAATCCAGGTACATTGACACCATACTGAAGAGGTTTAGTATGGAAGAATCCAAGCGTGGGAACTTACCCACTATGTGTGGACTCGCTCTCTCCAAAGAGATGTCTCCTAAGACTGATTTGGAGAGAGCTCGCATGCAAGGGATACCCTATGCTTCTGCAGTAGGCTCTATCATGTACGCGATGCTATGTACCAGACTCGATATAGCATACTCACTAAGTGTAGTGAGTAGGTATCAAGCAGATCCTGGAGAGAATCACTGGACAGCTGTGAAGAACATTCTCAAGTACTTGAGAAGGACTAAACAAATGTTCTTGGTGTATGGTAACGGAGAACTCCAGGTGGAGTCCTTTACCGATTCGAGCATCCAAAGTGATAAGGACGACTCTAAGTCGCACTCGGGATTTGTCTTTACCCTAAATGGAGAGGTGGTTTGTTGGAAGAGTTCCAAACAGGAAACCATGGCAGACTCGACGATGGAGGCTGAATACATCGCTGCCAACGATGCTGCCAAAGAGGCTGTCTGGATGAAGAAGTTCATCACTGAACTTGGTGTGGTTCCGTCCATTGAGCATCCAATACCTCTGTATTGTGATAACAATGGAGATGTGGCTTTGGCCAAGGAACCCAGGTCCCATCAGTGATCCAGGCATATTCTAAGGCGGTATCACCTGATCCGGGAGATATTTGATCGCCGGGAGATCGAGGTCAGGAGAGTTGATACGAAGGACAACACTGTGGATCCACTCACAAAGGCCATACCCAAGATACATTTTGAGAGACTCTTCGGGATGTTGGGTATGAGATACTACAATAGCTGGCCTTAGTACAAGTGGGAGATTGTTAGTTATGTATATGCCCTAGAGGCCATTGTTGTACATATGATGTATATTATAATGGATGCTTGGATATATATAGAGAGGACATTCTTGCTCGACATGATAGTATGCTATATGGTTTCACTTTGTCTTAACATGTTGACTTGTATTAGTTTACTGTCTTGCTCTCACATGTTGATAAAGCCATTAGGATCTGTGCTCGTCTACTAGGACTATGATGAGATCATACTAGTAGGGCCAGGGTAGTCCACGAGTACATCCTATAACTGTTCCTAGTCGAGGGTGTATCGAGACAGGGCATCGATACTCCAGAGTAGACTAGCGTACACGCATCTTGACCCATATGATGGGCGATGGATGATCCCATATCCATTGATGTTGGACATCAAAGATGGTGTACGAGTGCTCCGTGGAGACTGGGTACACTGAACGGACTCGCCGAGAACTCCTATATGGTATTATATCTATCGTCAGATAGCAGTTCTCCGGTTACACTGGTACAGGTTAGTTTGTAGACCCGAGATCGTCATAGAGTCTTATGTGATTCCCACTGTGCTTTGATTTCCACCTTACCACGTTCAAGAGGACGTGCAAAACGGTGGATTTTGGGTACAGTCCCGAATCACATGGAGGCAATGAGCGATAGGAGGGGTTTCGTCTCTCCCGGTATTGGGAGTTGATGTTGCGCTGTGTTCGATTGGCTATAACTGGAAGTCCCTGGCCAGGGATGATATGGAGATTTTCTGGTAAGAGTTATCAGTAGTTTCTTGACCCGTTATGAGCCTCACATCGACACGACTTATCGGTTATTGGGGTCTGACGTTTTACCACCCCTGGACTGTATATGCGACATATCAGACAAAGAGACCGGACTGTATGGTAGTGTTACCGACTGGATTCGCAGGAGTATGTGCAGGCTTGCTTGTTGATCTTCTGGTCGCTCAATACCCGGGTGGCTATTACGTTTAGCAGACCGCTTACAGCTTGTAGGTGTTTGATATGATCATCACCTACTGCCGGCGTATTTACGAGTCTTTAGAGTCCTACACAGAGGTTTCCTGGATCAGGCAAAACGGAGTAGGAGCACATATGCGGGACCGAGAAAAATATGATATGTGATACCGTATCCTATTCTCGCGATATGTGATATCGGCCGGGTATATGAGATATAGCCGGGTCATCGGATCAAGTGTTGATTCGATAAAATGATACATTTTATATATTAGTCGGTTATATGTGATATAGCCGGATTATCGGATCAAGTATTGATTCGATGATTTAATGTATAATTATATGTGTGATATATTATATTACATTAACTAATATAAGCTCACTTAAGTAATTCTTTTTCTCATTTTGGATACATTAATATATATGTGATATATGTTAAATGTATTCTTTTGTTACTTAATTATATATATATGTGATATGTATAATTGTAACATGCTTGGTTATAAATGCAACTAGGGTTTATTAGAGTTAAACCATACTTGGGTTAATATTAGGGTTTATATTTATCATTAAGTAATTCAAATACTGTGGATAATGTTCATGGATGAAGCTTGTAGAAGCTTGTAGTTTCTTTGACTTTGTCCACTCTTTTTGTCTTGCTTAAGATATTTATCAACCATTCCTTTAACCATAGCTAACGGTTAATTCTCTACATGGGTTAAGGATGATATACTTGACCTTAGGTTGCATTTCTAAACACACACAACATTTATTCTCATCACTTCATCTTCTTCCTCCTAAAAAGCTTGCTAGCTTTTTCAATGGTGATGAAATAAATTGAGAAAAAGAAAACTAAGGAAAGCAAAATTCCTACTTCATCATTCTCTTCTATACTAGCCATACAGATTAGTGTGTTAGCTTCACTAATTCATAATTAATGAAGAGTTAGCTTGAGTTTGTGTTTCCTCAAGGTAGATCGTCTTGGATTTCGAAGACTTCAAGTAAGATGCATCATTCACCTCATGGAGCCTCTCTAGAGTCCGGGAGCTTGATGATCGCAGTGAAGGGACCACAACTCGGACCTTATGAAGCAAAGGAACGGACTACAAAGGTTGTAATCCCTATCACTTAGATGTAAAGTTGTTTACATGCAAACTTAACCCTAATTCTCTAGTTAAGATGTTGGTTAGGGTTTCATAGCACCCCAAAATTTTATAAAATAGCATGTGTGATGCCTTCCTAAACCTTGTCGTGGTGTTATACAACCCTACAAAGTATACATCCTAAGGTCTTTATCAACATGTGAGAGCAAGACAGTATCACAATACTGGTCTACATGTTAAGATAAAGAGCAACCAGATAGCATACTATCATGTCGAGCAAGAAAGTCCTCTCTATATATGTCCAAGCATCCATTATAATATACAATCATATACAACAATGGCCTCTAGGGCATACGTACAACGAACAGTTTGGACAAGCTTGCTTGTTGATCTTCTATTCGCTCAATACTTGGGTAGCCGTTACGTCCAGCTAGTACCGTTGACGGCTTGTGGGTGACTGATATGATCATCACCTACTGCTGGCGTATTGACGAGTCTTTAGAGTCACACATAGAAGTTTCCTGGTTCAAGGGAAATGAAGCAGGGCCCAAATGCTGATATGTGCGGGGGCCTGATTAAATATGAGTATGTGATACCGTATTCTAATCTGGCGGTTATTTGATATCAGTTAGGTTATATGTGATATAACCGGATTATTGAATCAAGTGTTGATTTGATAATGTGATATACAGATAAATGATATTAGTCGGTTATATATGATATAAAAGGATTATTAAATCAAGTGTTGATTTAATAATTTGATATATATTATATTTGATATAATTATATATTAACTAATATTATTAGCTCACTAATTATTCTTCATAATATATATATATGATATTTATATATATATATATATATATTAAAATGAAGCTTGGCATGGATTTTTTATTTTTAGAAAATAGAAAATAAGGTGGAAAATGGGGAGACTTTTTTGTGGAATGGGCAAGCATGGCTATTTTCATTTATTCATTCATTTGGTATCACTATTGAAGTATGGTTGGGATAAAATATTTATTTTATTTACATGCTTCAATAAGTGAGAATGATAACCTAGCCATTCTTCATTCTTTTGCCATTCTATGCTTGCTCAAGTGTTGGGCTCATTTTACCTTAGCTTTCTAGCTCACTCCATTTTCTTCACTTCCTCATCCAAGCTCAATCCCTCACATTAGTTGTGAAACCTTGAGCTTGTCAGAACCCTAGTGAGCAAACAATACCCCTATTTCACCATCCTACACTAGATTAGCACTTTGGTGTAGTGTGTTTTCTTCACTAAAGAGTTTAGTGAAGAGGTAGCTTGGATTAGCGGACTTTGGGTGGATCATCTTCGGCACGAAGGTCATCGAAGCAAGTTCGTTCAACCTTCAAGTGGAGCCTGGTGGAGTCGCGTGGACTACAACTCGGAGCTTTAGAAGAGAAGGACACGGCCTACAAAGGTTGTACCTCCTTTCTCTTTTCTAGTTTGTATGATATCATAATTAAACCCTAATCATCTAGTTTAAGATCTTGGTTAGTGTAGATTAGTACCCCCGAAAATTTTAAAAATGGCATGCTTGATGCTAGTAAAACCCAGTGGTGGTGCTAACATACACTTTCAGAGAGGTTACTTAAAAGACACCTATATGAATTCACGTGCCGTTGTCCCGTGGGTTATGACGGGGTCTTGTACTACATGTTACCATAGTCCACGGGGTAAGATGGACTCCTCTCGTATACATGAATACCTTCTTTATCAAAATACAAACAATCACGTTAGAATGGCAAATCTTATACATGTAAATGATCATGCTTAAATGCTCGCTTATATAATCTTACTTGTTCACATTACTTGGTTTCTATTCACTTTATATGCCATTCAGTCATCTTCCTTTATTTCTTTCGGGGACTTACCGCCATTATTTCTTTCGGGGACTTACCGAGCGCTAGTTCGCTGACGACATTCCTCTCTGTTTCTTTTCTTTGGAATGTTCGTCAAGAGGACCGGACTCTGAGGATATAAAGCTGAGCCAGGAGGACTTGGACTAGTTTGCTTCGACTATTAGCTCATGCTTGTATTTACTTCCAGTATGCTATTGTTTAGGCATTTTCTTTATCATTGTATTTTTTTTATTATTCCATACAATTGTATGTAAAGTTGAATGTAAATAAAGTTGTTATTTCATTTTATTACACTCGTTATTCTTACACATTGTTATATTACTTAATTACGCTTAATGTATTTTCATAGTAAATACGTTGCGGGCTTGCCACGTCACTATTTCCGTCTATTGAAAAGAGGGCGTGACAGGTTTTTTTGGTGGCCCATGCAGGTCCGTTCTGCATGAAATCTTAAGTAATATATCATAAGAATTATAAGAATCGGCAACTATACATTCTTTGCATTTTGAAACTTCTTGAATCTATCCTAACCTTTTCTTTTCTATCTGTCACGACCCGAAATTGGCACGTGACTGGCACTTGAATCACATGAAGTCTATAGGACCCCAACGTAATCCAAGTAAGACGAAAGCCCAGAAATTTAAAACTTTTTAGGAAAATAATGGAGGTGGAGTTTTGAAATAAAGGTATAATGAAATCAAGTTCTTCTTTAAAAGTGTAAGTAATGTTATATGAAAATACAAGTGGGTTGTATACTATAGTTGAAAACCTTTTCGTCATTTGAAATTTGGGCAGCATCTCCTTTGTAAATTTTGATCCAAAACCAATACATAACAATAATATAGGCATCCCTGAGCAGGAGCTAGCTCTTCGCCAATTGGCGGAATCACAACCACACAAATAGAAATATACGACATCCAAGGCGAAGATCAATCACAGTAAAAGAATAGAGAAAACCAAAACACTATCAAAACCAATATAGGAATATATACAAGTCTCGACTCGAAATACAACGAATATACAAACCAATCTCTAGGTCTACCAAATATACATAGTCTGGTTGATGGAGTTTTTAACCAGATACAAATGAATAATAAATGCATACAAGGGTGGCTACGCTCTGAACTGTAACCCACCTACCAAATGCAATCACCCAGAAAGGAGCAGTGTGCCAGCAAGCCGCTACTGAATCCGAGCGATCGATTTCGTAAGAAAACTGTGGCACAACGGGGGTGAGTTGCCAACTTGTGAGTAGAAGACATCATCAGGTAGAAATCGAATGTATGACGATCTTCTAGGTCATACGGTAATATAATAATATAATAATACTATGTGGTAACGCGGGTGATCGTATATACATAAGTATGATAAATATATAACGTCGAGTAGTAATGACGGTGATAGTGTAAACATAAGTATAATAATAATAATAATATCGTGCCCGTGTCATAATATGGCTCCATGTCATTTGTATCATATATATGTATATATGTGTATCATCCAACGTGTGTCTATCAACGACAAATCAAATCATCATAAAAACCTAAGTGCCCAGCATCGACACTCAAAAACATCATAAAACCCGTGTTCAGCATCGACACGTAAATCCTCATATCTCAGGCGCCATCTCATCGGATCGGCCCTTATATCCATCTGTCTCAATCACTCCGGTCGGTAACCTCCGGATATCCGCCGAGTCCTGTACTGTCACCGATAGGTAGTGTTCTCCTGCCAAGCTCAACATTTCTCTATACGATCTTCTTGCCTCGGGGTACCGTACCGGGTCCACCATATACACACAGACGGTGCCTCCTCTCTCCTCGAATCGGGTATACACATAACTCAGAACCGAGAAAATTCATGGTGGACGCCAAACATCATATCAAGAGAAAACCGCGTATTTTTAAATAAATCATAAGTTTTTAAATATATCTGCGGTTTCTCAAATCCAGAAATCTCATGAAAACCGAATCTCATAAGCATGAAACACTAATGAAACAATATGTACAGGTGCAGAACAAATCTGTAATGCATAACCAGTGTGTTTATATGAGCATGGCGTTTAACTAGGTAAGGAAATGCGGTAACTGAACTAATAAGAATGGTACGGTTTACTAAGCATTAACTAAAATGCTACTCGTTATAAGGTGATATGGTGAAGTAGCGATTTCTAATGTGTACGTGGCATGGCAATTACCGATGATGAGTGTGTGAGCCGGCGAGTATGTGTACGTGCAACATGCGCATCATCGGTAATGGTGTGTGTGTCCTAGCAGACGAAGTCATACAGGGATAAGGAAAACGAACATAGTATGTATGCCGCAATGAAAATAATACGAGCATAACAGAAAGAGGAAAGTGTAAACGCAAACAATATAAAATACGTAACTACATATGAGCCATACAGTTATAGTTTAAAATAGTACAAATCGTTGTTTTTAGAAAAAATAGGGGCTACAGTGTTTTTGAGAAAAAGATACCATTTGAAAATCCATAGCGTCCCTTGAGGTTGTCATTTAAAAGTGCATAACGATTCGTGGGTTTTGAAAATAGGTATGGCTCTAAATATATCCGAATATCTACTTAAGTGATTAAAAATTATATTCTTTCGAGTCGATACATATATAAGTCGGCGATCTATCCTAATAGTATCGCGTACGGTATAATCTATCGTACGGTATTATCAAATCAAGAGTATAGATCTATCGTCATGTACATCATATCACATACGGTATAATCCATCGTATGATATCATCAATCAAGAGTACGGATCTATGGTCATGTACATCATATCATCTCATCTCGTCATATATCGTCACATGCCATATCATATCGTCTCGCAACATAAATATATATATCGCCTAATCTTCATATAATATCATATCGACTCGTGTCATCATAGTATATCTTATCCTCATCTCATGATGTTGTATCAAAATTTTCCTCAAATTTACCTCAATCATAGTAAATCATATCCTCATCTCATGATGTTGTATCAAAATTTTCCTCAAATTTACATTTATGTGTGTGTGTATGTATGTGTGTGTGTAGAAGCATATATACATATGGCTTAAGGCATAAGAAAGATTAGAACCAAGGATATTCCTCCCTACGAGTATGCTTACTATTGCTTATAGTATCCTAGAACCCTATTAGCTAAGTTTATATATCTAATATTTATATATATAACTATATACCTAGTATCCTAATACTACGGTTGCGGGGGTGCTATACTGCTGGGTTCGCTTAGCACCCCGACACGGTTTCGGCAAGCATCAAGTATGCAACATTAAAAATTTAAGGTGTCGAGCGAGCCCGAACTAAGGATCTAACTAGAGAATTAGGGTTTAACTAAGCAGGTAAACTACTTTACTCTACGTGAACAAGGAATACAACCTTTGTAGACCGGTCCTTAACTTCTAAAGCTCCGTGTAGTAGTCCCTTAGCTCCAAGTAGTGATCTCCCGAACTCTCGTTAGGCTCCACTAGGCGAAAGGAACGAGCTTGCTCAAAGATCATCGAGCCCGAAGATGATCCACGTCGAAGAATCTCTAACTCAAGCTACCTCTTCACTAATTGATGAATTAGTGGAGAAACAACCTATACTAAATGGTTAGTTTGGTATAGATTGGTGAAGTAGGAATTTTGCTCACTTTAGAATTATTTTTCTCTTTTTCTTTTTCTTCTCATAAGAAAGCTAGAAAGCAAAAATGCAGATGAAGAAGAAGATGAAACTGAATGAACCATTGCAACCATGGGTGAGATAATATCATATATAAACTCATGTGGAGACTTAACCAAGGCTAAAGATAATGGCTAAGTTAATAAATATCTAGAGTAAAACAAAATTAGTGGACTAAGTCAAGATTTCCACAAGCATCACAAACCATGGCATTTTCCACCTAATTTTGTTTTATCTCTTAATAATTAATCACCCAATTTATTTTAAGGTTTGAAAGAAGATTTGATAAAAACAGTGGGAGCCGTCCTGATTAGATAAAATATATAACCAATCTAATCTTGCAAGAGCGCACGCAAAGTGTTTTCTTCTCTCTCTCCAGGTAGCGACCATGTCACGCCTTAATCAAGATAATAATATGGATGTATTGACCGAACCCGCTTGTTATACTGTGCTGGGGATCGTTGGTCCCGCTCCACCTTATAATTGTTATAAGACCGAGCAGGAAATAGAGGAATACCAGGATTCCCATGCCGCCCAAACGGAGAAAGTGCATGTTGATGCTCTTTTTCGGGTGTGTTCGTTACAGAGAACTGTTTCTCAGTATCCTCTACGTCCTGGGTATTTGATACCAGATCAGGATCCCGCATATGTAATCTGTTACATGGGCTACAGAAAGGTAGAAAACTGAGATTGAGTGATATGTCTCTAAGTATAGAGAATAGTGCAATTGTTGCAGCCAGATCAGTTGGCAAATATCACCTTATATTACTAAATACGTTGATTCTGAACGAATGTTATTAGATACCGAACCTAATATACAACATCATATCAGTCTCTTTATTTACTAAAGAAGGATATAATTTTGTATTGTTGGATAATATTTTGAACATTTCCTATATCAAGAGTTGATCGATTCAGGCACGTTATCTAATAGCATATACGTTCTAAATCAAACCACAGTTCTTAACGTACAGAACACACACAAGAGGAAAAGTTCAGAAATGAACGAATCCATCTTGAGGCATTGCAGACAAGGTCATATCAATGCGACCAGACTAGCTAAGTTACATAAAGATGCATATTTAAATCAGTATGAATTTGCATCTTGTGAAACTTGCCAGTCATGTCACAAAGATAAAATGACCATAGCTCCGTTTACTGGAAACAGAGAAAGAGTTAGTGAACTCTTGGGACTGATACATAGTGATGTATGTGGTCCCCTGTCTACACATGCCAAGACTGATTCTTTGTATTTCATTACATTCACTGATGATCTCTCAAGATTCAGACATATGTTCCTGTTGAAACACAAGTCTGAAGCTTTTGAGAAATTCAATGAATATAAATCCGCAGTAGAGAACCAAAACGGGCATAAGTATTATGTCCTTTGATCTGATCAGGGAGGAGAATACTTGTGCATGGAATTCCTGGAGGAGAATACTTGTGCATGGAATTCCTGGTCTATTTCAAAAAGGAGAATGAGATTCTCTCTCAGCATTACTCCTCCGTATACACCACAGCACAACGGTGTATCGGGACGGAGCAATCGTACCCTATTAGATATGGTGCGCTCTATGATGAGTACTACTGAGTTGCCTATTTCTTTTGTGGGTTACGCACTTGGGAAGCTGCATACCTATTGAATTAGGTTCCAACTAAATTAGTGCCTACCACTCCATATGCGATATGGTATGGGAAGAGCCCATCTCTTAAGCAAGTTAAGATTTGGGTTGTCCGGCCTATGTCTAAAAGCAAAATCCGGAAAAGCTCGATGCAAGGTCAGTTCTGTAGAACTGGAAGGAGTTCCATCTATACTAACTACAGCTGATGATTTGGTAGAACCGAAGGATTCAATAGTTCCCACGAACCTCAGCCTCTCCGCCGATCTGGTAAGGTTCCTCATCCGTCTGAGAGATACTTAGGTTTCTCGATGACAGTGGGAGTAAGGATTGCATCATGAGATGATGAACCAACTAGTTTCGAGAAGGCCATCAAGAGTGGCGACTCTGTAAGAATGGCTGGATGCTAAGCGATCTGAGATGGAATCCATGTACACCAACAAAGTATGGACTTTGGTTACTTTATCTGAAGGGTTAGATCCTCATCAGAGGAAAGTATATCTTGAGAAGATTACTTGGTGTAGAATAGAAAAGTTGAGACTTTCAAAGCTAGACTTGTTGTAAAAGGTTCTCGTCGTCGACCAAGTATGGATAATGATGAAACCTTTTCTCCAGTGGCTATGCTTAAAGTCCAACCGGATCCTACTTGCCATTGCTACATACCAAGACTACGATATCTGGTGGTTGGGTGTCATGACTGCTTTACTAGATAATGATTTAGAAGAGAACGTCTATAAGTACACAACCAGAGGGCTTCATAGATAGTGGGAGCAGCGGAAACGTGTGCAAGTTGCTTTATAGAGTAAAGCAAGCTTCGCGGAGTTGGAACGTCTGTTTTGATGTTATAGTCAAAGCGTTTGACTTCATCAAAACGGTAGATGAACCTTGTATATACAAAAGGGTAGTAGAGAGTAAGGTGGTCTTCCTCATATTGTACGTAGATGACATACTCTTGATAGGAAAGGATTTTCCTATGTTACACTCGGTAATCTCCTCTTATCACATCGATTTTCCATATAGGATCTAGGCGATACCTCCTAAATCCTGGTTTTTGGATCTATGAGATGGATCTAAGTGGATGTTAGGATTCTCACTAGGTGTAGAGAGAGGGTATCAAATGATCCTGGGGAGAATCACTGGATAGCTTTCAGGGTGGTAAGGTCGACTGAATGTCATTCACAGGCATTGTCTTTAGGCTCAGTGGAGGGACGGTATGGTGGAAGAGTTCCAAGCAAGATACCAGGGCAAACTAGACGATAAAGGCTGAATGTATTGCTATCAACGATGCTACCAAAGAGATAGTCTGGGTGTATATTTGTTCATAAGTTGAACTTGGTTCCTACCATTATGTGACAATGGAGATGTGGCTTAGGCCTAGGAACCCCGGTCCCATCAGTGACCCAGACAAATTCTAAGGCAGTATCACCTGATCATGGAGATGGTTATCTCTAAGAGATCGAGCTTAGGAGAGTTGACTCAGAAGTTAACACGGCGGATCCACTCACTGAGGCCTTTCTTGCGAGAGACTTTTAAAGGACGTTGGGTATGCTATACTACAACAACTGACCTTAGTGCAAGTGGCAGATTGTTTGTTGTATGTATGCGCTAGAGACCATTATTGTAAATGAGATGTATATTATAGTGGATGCTGGGACATATATAGGGAGGACTTTCTTGCTCGACATGATAGTATGCTATCTGGTTGCTCTTTATCTTAACATGTACACTTATAGTCTCTCTGTTACATGTTGATAAATCCCTTAGGATGTGTACTTGACTTCCAGGATTATGATGCAGATCATACTAGTGGGGCCTGGGGAGTACATGAGTTCATCCTTCAATGTTCCTAGTCGTGGGAATATCGAGACGGGGCATCGACATTCCAGAGTAGACTAGCGTATATCTTCTCGACCCATGTGATAGGAGATGGATGATCCCATATCCATTGGTGTTTGACATCAGAGATGGTATACGGGTGCTCAGTGGAGACTGGGTACACTGAACGTACTCACCGAGAACTCCTAGATGGTATTATACCTCACGTCAGATAGCAGTTCTCTGGTAACACTGGTACAGGTTAGTCTGTCGACCCGAGATCGTCATAGAGACTTGTGTGTCTCGCACTGTGCTTTGATTTCCACACTACCACGGCTCTACCGATTCATGCAAATAGGTGGTTTTTGGGTACAGTCCCGAGTCACATGGAAGCAATGAGCGATAGGAGGGGATTCGTCTCTCCCGGTATTGGGGGTTGATGTTGCGCTATGCTTGATTGGCCATAACTGAAATACCTGGCCAGGGTAGATGTGATTTACTGGTAAGTGTTATCAGTAGTTTCACGCCCGTTATGGACCTTACATCGGCATGACTTATCAAGTTATTGGGGTCTGACGTTTACAATCACCCCTAGATGAGATATGCCACATATCAGACGAACAGACCAGACTGTGCGGTAGTGTTACTGATTGGATTCGCAGGAGTATGGGCAGGCTCGCTCGTTGATCTTCTGATCGCTCAATACCCGGGTAGCCGTTACGTTTAGCATGACTCTTACGGCTTGTGGGTGTTTGATATGATCATTACCCACTGCCAGAGTATTGACGAGTCTTTAGAGTCCTACACAGAGGTTTCCTGGCTCAGGAGAAACGGAGTAGGAGCACATATGAGATATGTGCGGGACCGAGATTAATACGCGTATGTGATACCGTATTCTATTCTCGCGATTTATATCATCGGTCGGTTATATGTGATATAGCCGGGTTATCGAATCAAGTGTTAATTCGATAAATTGATACACATGATATTAGTCGGTTACATGTGACATAGCCGGATTGTTAAATCAAGTATTGATTTAATAATCTAATGTATAATTATATATTTGATATATTAATTTACATTGACTAGTATTAGCTCACTTAAGATTGCTTTTCTCACTTGATCATGTATTAAGTATATATGTGATATATACTTGTGTACATAGTTTGTTTCATGCTTGATGCCACATGCAATAAGGGTGTATGAGACTCACACCATGTTATATGATAATGGAGGGTTTTATTTATTTTAAGTTAATCAAATTAGATGGAAATTAGTTTATGGATGAAGCTTGGAGAAGCTTATAGAATCCATTGACTAAGTCCACTAATTTGTCTTGCTTAAGATATTTACTAACCTAACCATTATCCTAACACATGGTTAAATCTCTATAAGGGTTTAATATATGATATTAACTCACCCATGGTTGCCTCATTCACCACTTAATTTTATTCTTGAGTTCATTCTTCTTCTTCTTCATCTCAACCCAAAAGCTTTCGAGGTTTTTGGTAAATGGTGAAAATGAGTGAGAAAATAAAATCTAAAGTGAGCCCACTTCCTACTTCATCATCCTACACACTTGCTTGGGTAGTAAAGGGTGTTCTCTTCACAAAGTTCTTAACCTAATGAAGAGGTAGCTTGGGTTTGAGTCTCCTCGACGTAGATCATCTTCGGCCTCAAAGACTTTGAGCAAGCTTGTTCATTTCTCCAAGGGAACTCATACTAGAGTTCGGGAGATCACTACTTGCAGCGATCGCAGCGAAGGGACTTCTACACGGAGCTTTAGAAGTGAAGGACCGGTCTACATAGGTTGTATTCCTTGCTCATTACTTGTAATAGTTGATTGCATGTTTGGTTTTGTCTATTTACTCTAACTTGATCCTAGCTTAGGATTGATTAGCACCTTAGAATTTTTGAATTTGGCATCTTAGTTGCTGTGAAAACCCAGTAGGGTGCTAAGGAATCCCAACAGTGGTATCAAAGCGGGGCTAGAGTATTAGACGGTGTTTGTTAGATTACGAAACCGAAACGAACTCCGAAACTTGAAACACCAAATACATGTTTCTGTCGATTTTTAAATGACCTTGAAAAATTATTTAAACAAGTGCATAATGATATATGAGAGATTATAAGAACATGGCAGAAATTTAGGACCATCTGCTCGGATTTTAGCCGAGCATATAGGGGTTTGGGCCGAGCAGGCCGGCCCAAGCAAGGCAATTTGTGTTCAAATTTTTCCATGTTCCTATCTTTGTATTTTGGTGTTTCAGGTGTTGTTTGATTTTTCTATAATTGCATATGATGCGATCTTACTGTATAGGCAACTTGGAGTGTTTCGTATTCGTGGTTTAACATTGTTTTCGGGTTTTTGTAAGTCTATGCTACCTCTCCCGATACTTTCGGGCATGCGGAATTTGGTGAAAAACAATTTTCTAGAGGTCGTAACATGGACTCAAAATCGGATCTTTGTTAAACATCTAACTAACAACCTAACTAAGAGTTTTTAACTACTCGGTTAGGGGGTTTATACCTTTCTTTCTTGAACTCCTTCGTCTTCAAGCCTCGATGGTTGTCCGGATCGGCTTCACCCCGTCGTCTCCTTGCGCCGAAGATCGATCCACCTCGAAAGCTTCTACCTTTGGCTTCTTCTTCGATCTTTGAAGAAACTAGTTCACTTGATTTGCTAAACCTTGTGAACTAGAGTGAGTAGAGAAGAGTGTGTTGGGATTTTCTCTATGGTTCTTGGTTCTCAACACATGAGACAAGTGAACCATAGACTAAAGAGAGGGAGAGCAAGAGGAAGAAGATGAGAGCTCAAGAACACAAGAGAGAGAATGGAAATGATAGAATGAGGAAGACTTTTCTCTCTTGGCTCTCATAATCCAAAGCCATCATCACAAAAATAGTAATCAAGTATTGTGTAAATGATTTAAGCTACAATAGCCATATCATTTCATGCACTCATTTCTCACAAGAGAAACAAGCAAGTAAAAAGTCTTTGCCATGAAAATGATAGCCATTGTCATCATAATGGTCAACTAGTCAAACCTAGTCAACCGGTCAACAAAGTCAACAAGTCAACAAAGTCAACCCCTCAACAACCATGTCACCATAATACTTAATTAATATTATTGTTAATCATATATCATATTCTCATTAGGGTTGAGCAAAAAAGTCAATAGTCAACAACCCTAATGAGAATCCTCCGCCTCTGTCTCTCCGTCAACTGTGCATACACACCCGCATCCGCGTTCCGAGGAACACGAATACATACTGGATAAATCCAATCCCAAAACGTACACTAGGATCTGGCTTAAACCAAAGCCCGCTAGTGTTAACTGTCCGGACACCGTACGTGCATAAGTGCACGGATGTGACCGAACCCTGTCGCAAAACCATGCGACCTGTCGCAAAACCATGCGACCTCTACTCTTTTGCCTAAAGGTGAATAGCTTTCTGTGTAGGACTCTAAAGACTCGACACTACGCTGGCAGTGGGTTTAACCACAGACCGCAAGCGGCACTAGCTGTGCGTAACAGTCCCCAGGTAGATGCCGACAAGAAGACTGACGAGGTGAAACCCATCTGAACTCCTACTGAGCCTGAATGTAACAATCTTCGTACAGTCCGGTCTGTTCGTCTGATACATCGCATGGCGGGCCTAGGGGGCGGTAAACGTCAGTCCCCTAATAGCGGTACAAGTCGTGTCGGAGTGAAGCCCAAAACACCCTGAGATAACACTGGAAGCCTACCAGTATATCTCGATTGCCCTGGCCAGCGACTACTTTTGTAATGGCTCTCCTAGACACAGCGTGATGTCAACCCCCAATACCGGGAGAGATGAATCCTGTCTAACCGTCACTGCCTCCAAGTGCTTCAGGACTGCACCCAACTACTACCTGTTTGCACGACTCCTTTGAGCCGTGGTAGGGTAGTAATCAAAGTACAGTGGGAACACACTCAAGGCGAAGTGACAGTGTCAAGTCAGCGGACTAAGCTGTACTCATGTCACCTGGGAACTGATAACTGACGATTGGTATAATACCAACCGGTCAGTTCCCGACGAGTCCTGTCCAGTGTACTCGTAACCTAACGAGCACCCATATACTATCTCCAGTACGACGTACTGATGGCTGTGGGACAGACCATCTCCCACACTGGGATGAGAAGCACATACGCTAGTCTACTCCGGAGTATCGATGCCCTGTCTCGATAGTCCTGCGACTAGGGACCTGTATAAGGATGTGCTTATAGATTACCCAGCCCCCACTAGTGTGACTGCCATCACAACGCTGGTAATCAAGCAAAGATCCTAAGGGCTCCACTAATGTGTATAGGTGATATACTAAAATAAACACATGTACACATTGAAGTAGAAACAAACCAAGTAGCATACTACTATATTGAGCAAGATTGTTTATACAAGGTGAATATCCCAAGCTTCCATTAAGTAATATACAAACTAGTATGATACAGTAATGGCCTCTAGGACATATACACTAACAGTTTTCACATGTTATCTAGGCGAAGTTAAAAATTTCGATCGAATGTCAAAAACCCATTTTTCCAAGTTTAAGGTATTCGGAAAATCATGCAAGCGATTATGTGGACCCTCTAGAAAAATGAAACCCTAACTCGACATAATGACCATGGAAATGTTTTCGAACCTTAGGGTTTGGGGCAGTTCCGCGGTGCCATTAATGAGGCTTGGGTTTGCCCTTTTACGGCTGATCCATGGGTGATGTGGCATGATTCTGGGTATTTTTGAACTGTGCTCAAGTGTTGAGCTTTCGGGAAATTGTGGGACTTTGATTAATCGATCGAAAAATTTAACGTCGTCCGGATATTTATGATGGGATACAATACTTGGAATTCACAATATTTGAATTTTATAAATCTAGCAATTTAGTCTCATTTGATCGGTTGCCACGGGATTTTGATGTGATCAAAAGTCCGTCGCAATCACGTTGTGTATACGGATACTCGCCGGGTAACATTACTAGATAGCCACGCCCCATAATCTCGACCAAGTGACTGTAGGAGAACTCTGTTGCCAGCAGCATCCGTCTGGGTGCTCGCGGCCGCGGTGTTCCGCCTAAGTGCACTTCGTCGACGGTATCGGGGGGTGCGGCCGTCTACTAAAGTTTCCGACGAGCATTCGACCGGTATGTCGGGAATCTTGTTGAATTACCCGACTTGTCATTGGAAAGTGTTTTCAATATCGAGACTAAAATACGAGGTTTATAATTGTTAGGCATGCGATGTCTAAGGAATTCATATTGTTAGGCATGAAATCCGCAATATGAGATATTACATGTTTATGATGTCTAAGGTGGTTGCGGATTCCAATTGTTGTAGTTTTCACTTTCTTTTCTGCGACCGTAAGTGTAATATGTGGTGTATCGCCGGTTTCGTTGCTATACGTCAACGACAATTGGGATACGCATATTTACTTACGTTGATGACATGTATTGTTATGTGTTGCTGTGATATGTTATATTGGATCGTCGTGTTTGAATAGCCGGAGGGGTTTTATGTGAGATGAGAGTTTTTCTTTTTCATTCATGTAAAAACATGTATGTAATATTCTTTTATTGGGGCACTTCCGGGTTTAGGAAGATGTCACCGTTGATGTATATTATTTACTTTTCCGCATTAGGATAGACCCAAGGAGGGAAGCACAAGTAACCGGGTTCTAGAGTCCAGTAGGAGACCATCTCGAGGCGTCGAGTCCGGGTCTCCTAACTCTAGAATTGGTAGGGTTACTTGCCGCTCTCATAGGGGTCTTGGGATGTGGGATTGGCTATTCATCATGACCGTGGAATCCGTGTTTTATACAGGCTTAAATTAAAACCCGGAAATCCTAGTATATCCAATATTTTATATGTTGTCTTCTGCTGCTGATATTCTGTGATGTGATCACTTTGTATTCTGAGATGGATACATTATAATATATATATGATATATTATAGACGTTGCTTATGTTTTTCACCCGCGCTAGCCCTGCCCCGCCCCGCCGTTAGTTTCCTAACCTAACGGTGCATGACGGGACTTCGTGGCGAATGCGGATGGCATAAGCGTACGTTGTATTTATCTGTGCTGTTTAGGTAACTTAAATGATGGGACATTCATTAATGTGATTAATGAAAGAAAATAAATCTAAAGATGTTGTGGAATCGAATTTTCAAAAATAGGTAGTTCTAGTTGTTGTTTTGCATAGCGGTATTCCTTGTAGAATATCATGCACCTTATTCAATGAGGAAAAAGCCGAGATCCCTTCACCGGGAGTGACCTCTTTAGCAATAACTAGCAGATGATGCAACCATCGGCTTTGTCTTTTGATTGATTTTCTAATTCTTGCTTTGCATAGTGATATTGTGAATATCCTGCACCTCATTCGACGAGGAAAGAGCCGAGATCCCTTCACCGGGAGTGACCTCTTTAGCGAAACTAGCAAGAGCCTCAAAAACACTCCATATTAAACCATTTGATTCTGCAATGAGATCAAGTTCAAAGCGTTAAAGGTTTTCTTAAAAACCATCCGCAACCCTCCGTCATTTTAGGAAGTAGAGTACTTAGTATTTGTGTTGCGTTTGTTAACCTTAGCTAAGGCATAGTGTACGGTAGCTAAGTGATGCCTTCCTACACAGCATATGATGCGATTAATTAGGACGGTCATGTGACTTTGTTGACCATAGCCAAGGGTCATGTGGGTGGGTCTAATTAATCACGAAATGACAGGTAGAACTTGACTAGTGCTATTGATTTGTTGACCATAGCCAAGGTCATAAGTGCTAGGGGTAAAAACCATTATCGAGAGTTTCAAGTGTTGAAATTTGCAATGAGATTGCATACCTTCTATGAGATAGTTGGATCCTGATACCCACTGCGAGTAATTGTTACTCCTGGGAGAGTTTGCACTTTACAATTAGCCGATCAAGTAGGTGTCTAGAAAGGTGTCAATGGGGTTACGCCCGTGGGAAAACGAGGTTTATTTTAATTAGGTCTGTGCGAAAGCACGGGGAACCTCCCTCAAAATACCGGCACTGGCCTGGCTGAAAGATTGGCGAACTTGTAGGGTGTAATTAATCCCGGCTAGTCATTCCTTTTAAGGTTTGAAGGAAGATTTGATAAAAACAGTGGGAGCCATCCTGATTAGATAAAATATATAACCAATCTAATCTTGCAAGAGCGCACGCAAAGTGTTTTCTTCTCTCTCTCTCTCTCCAGGTAGCGACCATGCCATGCCTTAATCAAGATAATAATATGGATGTATTGACCGAACCCGCTTGTTATATTGTGCTGGGGAACGTTGGTCCCGCTCCACCTTATAATTGTTATAAGACCGAACAGGAAATAGGGGAATACCAGGATTCCCATGCCGCCCAAACGCAGAAAGTGCATGTTGATGCATCTTCTTCGGGTGTGTTCGTTACAGAGAACTGTTTCTCAGTATCCTCTACGTCCTGGGTATTTGATACCAGATCAGGATCCCGCATATGTAATCTGTTACATGGGCTACAGAAAGGTAGAAAACTGAGATTGGGTGATATGTCTCTAAGTATTGAGAATAGTGCAATTGTTGCAGCCAGATCAGTTGGCAAATATCATCTTGTATTACCAAATACGTTGATTCTGAACGAATGTTATTAGATACCGAACCTGATATACAACATCATATCAGTCTCTTTATTTACTAAAGAAGGATATAATTTTGTATTATTGGATAATGTTTTGAACATTTCCTATATCAAGAGTTGATCGATTCAGGCACGTTATCTAATAGCATATACGTTCTAAATCAAATCACAGTTCTTAACGTACAGAACGCACACAAGAGGAAGAGTTCAGAAATGAACGAATCCTTCTTGAAGCATTGTAGACAAGGTCATATCAATGCGACCAGACTAGCTAAGTTACATAAAGATGCATATTTAAATCAGTTTGAATTTGCATCTTATGAAACTTGCTAGTCATGTCACAAAGATAAAATGACCATATCTCCGTTTACTGGAAACAGAGAAAGAGTTAGTGAACTCTTAAGGCTGATACATAGTGATGTATGTGGTCCTATGTCTACACATGCCAAGACTGGTTCTTTGTACTTCATTACATTCACTGATGATCTCGCAAGATTCAGACATATGTTCCTGTTAAAACACAAGCCTGAAGCTTTTGAGAAATTCAATAAATATAAATCCGAAGTAGAGAACCAAAACGGGTATAAGTATTATGTCCTTTGATCTGATCAGGGAGGAGAATACTTGTGCATGGAATTCCTGGACTATTTCAAAAAGGAGAATGAGATTCTCTCTCAGTATTACTCCTCCGTATACACCACAGCACAACGGTGTATCGGGACGGAGCAATCGTACCCTATTAGATATGGTGCGCTCTATGATGAGTACTACTGAGTTGCCTATTTCCTTTGGGGGTTATGCACTTGGGAAGATGCATACCTATTGAATTGGGTTCCAATCAAATCAGTGCCTACCACTCCATATGCGATATGGTATGGGAAGAGCCCATCGCTTAAGCAAGTTAAGATTTGGGTTGTCCGGCCTATGTCTAAAAGCAAAATCCGGACAAACTCGAGGCAAGGTCAGTTCTGTAGAACTGGAAGGAGTTCCATCTATACAAACTACAGCTGATGATTTGGTAGAACCGAAGGATTCAAAACTTCCCACAAACCTCAGCCTCTCCGCCGATCTGGTAGGGTTCCTCATCCGCCTGAGAGATACTTAAGTTTCTCGATGACAGTGGGAGTGAGGATTGCATCATGAGATGATGACCCAACTAGTTTCGAGAAGGCCATCAAGAGTGGCGACTCTGTAAGAATGGCTGGATGCTAAGCGATCTGAGATGGAATCCATGTACACCAACAAAGTATGGACTTTGGTTGCTTTATCTGAAGGGTTAGATCCTCATCAGAGGCTAGTATATCTTGAGAAGATTACTTGGTGTAGAATGGAAAAGTTGAGACTTTCAAAACTAGACTTGTTGTAAAAGGTTCTCGTCGTCGACCAAGTATGGATAATGATGAAACCTTTTCTCCAGTGGCTATGCTTAAAGTCCATCCGGATCCTACTTGCCATTGCTACATACCATGACTACGATATCTGGTGGTTGGGTGTCATGACTGCTTTTATAGATAATGATTTAGAAGAGAACGTCTATAACTACACAACCAGAGGGCTTCGTAGATAGTGGGAGCAGCAGAAACGTGTGCAAGTTGCTTTATTGGGTAAAGCAAGCATCGCGGAGCTGGAATGTCTGTTTTGATGTTATAGTCAAAGCGTTTGACTTCATCAAAACGGTAGATGAACCTTGTATATACATAAGGGTAGTAGAGAGTAAGGTGGTCTTCCTCGTATTGTACGTAGATGACATACTCTTGATAGGAAAGGAGTTTCCTATGCTACACTCGGTAATCTCCTCTTATCACATCGATTCTTCATATAGGATCTAGGTGATACCTCCTAAATCCTGGTTTTTGGATCTATGAGATGGATCTAAGTGGATGTTAGGATTCTCACTAGGTGTAGAGAGAGGGTATCAAATGATCATGGGGGGAATCACTGGATAGCTTCCAGGGTGGTAAGGTTGACTGAATTTCAGTCACAGACATTGTCTTTATGCTTAGTGGAGGGACGGTATGGTGGAAGAGTTCCAAGCAAGATACCGGGGCAAGCTAGACGATAAAGGCTGAATGTATCGCTATCAACGATGCTACCAAAGAGGTAGTCTGGGTGTATATTTGTTCATGAGTTGAACTTGGTTCCTACCATTGTGTGACAATGGAGATGTGGCTTAGGCCTAGGAACCCCAGTCCCATCAGTGACCCAGTCAAATTCTAAGGCAGTATCACCTGATCATGGAGATGGTTATCTCCAAGAGATCGAGGTTAGGAGAGTAGACTCAGAAGTTAACACGGGGGATCCACTCACTGAGGCCTTTCCTGCGAGAGACTTTTAAAGGACGTTGGGTATGCTTTACTACAACAACTGGCCTTAGTGCAAGTTGGAGATTGTTAATTGTATGTATGCCGTAGAGGCCATTATTGTATATGAGATGTATATTATAGTGGATGCTGGGACATATATAGGGAGGACTTTCTTGCTCGACATGATAGTATGCTATCTGGTTGCTCTTTATCTTAACATGTACACTTACAGTCTCTATGTTACATGTTGATAAAGCCCTTAGGATGTGTACTTGACTTCCAGGATTTTGATGCAGATCATACTAGTGGGGCATGGGTAGTCCATGAGTTCATCCTTCAATGTTCCTAGTCGTGGGAATATCGAGACGGGGCATCGATATTCCAGAGTAGACTAGCGTATATCTTCTCGACCTATGTGATGGGTGATGGATGGTCCAATATCCATTGGTGTTTGACATCAGAGATGGTATACGGGTGCTCAGTGGAGACTGGGTACACTGAACGGACTCGCCGAGAACTCCTAGATGGTATTTCTCTGGTGACACTGGTTCAGGTTAGTCCGTCGACCCGAGATCGTCATAGAGTCTTGTGTGTCTCACACCGTGCTTTGATTTCCACCCTACCATGGCTCTACTGAGTCGTGCAAACAGGTGGTTTTTGGGTACGGTCCCGAGTCACATGGAGGAAATGAGCGATAGGAGGGGATTCGTCTCTCCCGGTATTAGGGGTTTATGTTGCGCTATGCTCGATTGGTCATAACTGAAATCCCTGGCCAGGGTAGATGAGATTTACTGGTAAGTGTTATCAGTAGTTTCATGCCCGTTATGGACCTTACATTGGCATGACTTATCAAGATATTGGGGTCCGACGTTTACCACCCCTCGGCGAGATATGCGACATATCAGACGAACAGACCGGACTGTGCGGTAGTGTTATTGATTGGACTCATAGGAGTATGAGCAGGCTTGCTTGTTGATCTTCTGATCACTCAATACCCCGGTGGCTGTTACGTTTAGCACGCCTCTTGCGGCTTGTGGGTGTTTGATATGATCATTACCCACTGCCGGCGTATTGACGAGCCTTTAGAGTCTTACACAGAGGTTTTCTGGCTCAGGCGAAACGGAGTAGGAGCACATATGAGATATGCGGACCGAGATTAATACGCGTATGTGATACCGTATTCTATTCTCGCAATTTGTATCATCGGTCGGTTATATGTGATATAGCCGGGTTATCGAATCAAGTGTTGATTCGATAAATTGATACACATGATATTAGTCAGTTATATGTGACATAGCCGGATTTTTAAATCAAGTGTTGATTTAATAATCTAATGTATAATTATATATTTGATATATTAATTGACATTGACTAATATTAGCTCACTTAATATTGCTTTTCTCACTTGATCATGTATTAAGTATATATGTGATATATACTTGTGTACATAGTTTGTGTCATGCTTGATGCCACATGCAACATGGGTCTATGAGACTCACACAATGTTATATGATAATGGAGGGTTTTATTTATTTTAAGTTAATCAAATTAGTTGGAAATTAGTTTATGGATGAAGCTTGGAGAAGCTTGTAGAATCTATTGACTAAGTCCACTAATTTGCCTTGCTTAAGATATTTACTAACCTAACTATTATCCTAACACATGGTTAAGTCTCTACAAGGGTTTAATATATGATATTAACTCACCCATGGTTGCCTCATTCACCACTTGATTTTATTCTTGAGTTCATTCTTCTTCTTCTCCATCTCTGTTCCCTCATAAAATACAAAGAAAAACCCCAATGGGGAGCCACGTGTGCACACGTGATCGGGGGTCACGTGCCGACACGTGATGGCTTCCTGAAAGCTCTGAAATGATAAGAGTTGAATCCTAATCAAATGGGGTCATGTGCCCTCACGTGATGGGCCTCTAAACCCACTGAAAAGAATTAAAGGTATAATAAAACAACAAGGAAAAACCCCAATAGGGCATCACGTGCCCACACGTGACCAAAGGTCACGTGCTGACACGTGATAATTCCTGAGTTCTTTAAAACAACAGAATTAAATTCTGGTTAAAAGCTTAATCAGTGGGTCACGTGCCACCATGTGATGGAGTCTAAAAAAACTCTCTGAAATAAAGGAAAGTAAACCCTAAACGGGGCATCACATGCCCACACGTGACAGGGGGTCACGTGCCAACATGTGACGGGTTCCTAAGATCTCTGAACTAATAGAATTGAATTCTAATTAAATGGTCAATCATTAGGGATCATGTGACAGGCTCTTACACCTTCTGAACTAATAGAATTAAATTCTAATTAAAGGAAATCAAAAACCTTAATTGGAAAAGTATTTCCCTAGATCTTTCCAAACAAAAATATTGCGCTCTGTAAAGTGGAGCACCGTTGGATTAAAAATCCAATGGTGATTAAAAATAACCAATTTATAGAAAGATTCTATACAAGGAAAGATTTCCCTGAAATTTGACAGGAATAACAGATAAAATATCTTTTGGATTAAAAATCCAATGGTGAATAAAATTCACTGAGTGATCTAAAAGATCATGTTGGTTACAAAATCAATTAAAATCTTTCAATGAAAAATTGACTAAACAAACTGATTCTTTTCTTTCTCCTATGAATAGGAGCCAAGAAGACAAGAGGAAAAAAAGAAAGGGGATACAACAATAGAGATAAAAAAGAAGAGAATTTAATTCTCCAGAGAGAAAAGAAGATTTCTTCAGAAAAGAAAGAAAACCCTAGGTAAGAGAGGGAAAGAGATCATTCTATAAGATCCTACAAAACAAAAGGAGAATTTAATTCTCAAACTAAGAGTTTAACTCTTTTAAATAAGAATTTAGTTCTTCCTCTGATTGAAGATCTGCAGAAGCAGATCTCCCCATAAGTTGAGAATTTAGTTCTCATTAGGGAGATTCTGCTACGCAGATCCAAAACTTAGAGGGAGAATTGAGTTTAAAAAATTTAATTCTTCCAAATACTTAGGAATTTAATTCCTCCAACAAAATTAGGGTTTAACCCATAATACAAGAACTTAGTTCTTCTTCATGGTTGAAGATCTGCTGAAGCAGATCTTCCCATAAGTTGAGAATTTAATTCTCATCGGGAAGATTCTGCCATGCAGATCCAAAACTTAGAGGGAGAGTTGGGTTTAAAGAATTTAATTCTTCCAAAGACATAAGAATTTAATTTCTCTAAACAAAATTAGGGTTTAACCCTACCAAAGAATTTAATTCTTAAACAAGGGATTTAAAACTCTCCATGCACGTAAAAAGATCAGTACCCAACCTGATCACGTGGCAACACGTGACCCTCCCTTCAATGGTCAGAAAAGAATGAATGAGATGGGGTCACGTGTTCCCATGTGACCCTTGGATAAATTACTCAAAATAAAGAGAACAAAACCATGGCAGAACGGATTTCGGGCGTCCTCACGTGTCCCCACGTGACCCCTGACAAACACCTCTTTAAAAAAAAGAGAAGATGGAAAGAACTGAAGGATTAAAATCCAATGCATGGGCGCCTCACGTGACCCCACGTGAGCGCTTCACTTTTAGTGTTTAACACTATTTTAAGCACTTCATCATTAGTGTTTAACACTATTTTATGTGCATCACGTGAGAATACGTGACCTCCAGATATGTGCTAGTGTTTAACACTATTTTCAAACCAGTCTTAGCCTAAATTGGCTAAATCTTCCAGAGGCAAGACTCCCCTTTTTACTGAGCCTCAAGTACACCCCTGTCTTCCAAGATTGATCATCTCATATGGCATATGAGTGCTCAGCACTCAATAAAAGATGAAAATATGGTCAGAACCCAGACTCATGCTTAGCACTGCTAAATAATGGGGGGCTGAGCCCAGACAAATGTTCAACAGTCCAAACAAAGGTCCAACATTTCAAACCTAATTGGACTTAGCCCAAATTGGCCATAAGTCCTCAATTCAGATTTAACCGAGCCCATGTGCTCATAATCTAATAAATTTATCTTAGTCTCAAATTGGACTACAAATTTCCCAATCAACATTGGTTCAAGGGTACATCTCTGCACTCCTTTGATATTTGTCGTTGTAATCCTTCAACGTCTTCAGAGAGGTGGAGGGTCCCGATAACCAATCATTCCATGGACTGTGGGGTCCTTAAACTCATAGACTATGATGTCCTTAAACTTTATAGACTATGACGTCTTTAAACTACGGACCGTGGGGTCCTTAAGCCCATGGACTATGATGTCCTTAACCTTTACAGACTATGATGTCTTTAAACTGGACCACCATGTCCTTAAACTGGTAATCGACCGTAATGTCCCTAAACTAAACAATGGAGCCCGAACGCTCTTTTGTCAGATCTAAACGATACGTTAAGTTGATCTTAGTCTGAAATTAAACTAACGTATCCTTTACGTTTAAGTCGATCTTAGTCTCAAATGAGACTAACGTATCCTTAAACCCAACCGCAAACCCAAATCTAAGAAGATACGGATTTGGACTAATTCACGCCCTACGGGCGACAACATAAATTAGTCTCCGTATACAATCCATGGGCAACCAAAAAAACCAAACAAACACACACGACACGAAGTGACCATCTGGAGAAGGAGAAAGTGGTTACCGCGATGCGGTAGCGTAATTAACTACAGGGGCTTACGCCTATAGGGAAGAGCGTCCCCACAATCAAAAACCCCTCAACGAGGGGGAATCTGACGAAGTCTGCTACGTCGACCGCATCCGTTTAAACCTTCGATACATGGTGTCATAAATCAACTTGGTATCTTCGGAGAGGTGGACGGATAGCACCAATTAGTATCTGCCCCCAAATTCAGGCAAGACGAACCTACGCGGTTCCGTCTCTGTATTCGGAGGGGAACAGATTCTGGCACGCCCGGTGGGACCTTTTCCTCTTTCCACTCCACACTTCGTGTGTCGTGTTCACGAACGAATCGCGGTTTAATATGGTTGCCATTGGGTTCGAGATACTAAGATTTGGTTTTGCTCCCGTGCAGAAGAAAGAACATCAATGGCCTCTAACTGTTCTAACTACAACTGCAACTCCCGTTCCGCCTCATCCGGAGGAGTAAGCTACGGGCCCCAAGCGGCCTCCCTGTTCAAGATGCCAGTGGAGCAGGTAACTCAGGCCACCACTGGGCTGTTCTTTGGGACCATGCTCCCACCGATGAGCTTCAGTGCCCTTGTACCATTGCAAGAAGCTCAGAAGAAGTTGGTCTTTGATCGGCTTGCAACTACTGCGGCCCCTCTTAACGGGTCACCCAAACCAAGCGCCTCAGTTTTTAGCAGACTGGGTCGAAGCTCCAATGGGCCTGTGAAAAAGCCCGCGATATCGGAAGGGGTTATCCTGAAGAGGATAGCCATTCCTATTCCTGAAGTCGCCAAAGCGGCTTCCCCTGTTAAGAAATCAGTCTTTGCAAGACTGGCTGTTTCGGCTCCCGCTCCAAACGAAGTCATCAAAACTGCTCCTTCTGCGCGAAAGTCTGCTTTTGATAGGTTGGCTGTCCCCACTCAACGGACGTCAGTCTTCAAGAGGCTGATACCGGCGAAACTTGACCAAAACAGGGGGCTTGATGAGGCCACCCCCGTGACTGAACCAATACCGTCTGTGAGACATGCTCGACGTCGTCACTGGCGCCGAGTGAGGAAAGCTGGGGGCAGCTCTCCTTCTGGACTAACTCCGCTGGCTCCAACGGTGGAAATTGATGTTGCTGTTCCAACTGGGAACAGCTTTGAATTACTTAACAGGATACGCAGGAATTCGCCAACTGTTGTGCTGTAAAGATCCCCTCCACCTATGGAGAATGCCCCAAAGGCGAAGCTGGAGCAGCCCCCTCAGCGGCTGTCCTCTAAAATTTATAAAGTTTGGCGACAGGTCCAGGACTCCGTGGTAGATCAAGACTATCCCCGCCGACAGAAAAAGATGAAGGTTCGGCGAGAAGAGGACAATCCTGTCAAGCCACAAAAGGTGTTGTCTACCTGGGTGCCCGTTGCAACGGCCCCCTCAGCTTCGACCGCCCACAAAAGAAGGAGGTCGGAGAAGATCCCTGTGTCTTTGGCAAATCTCAAAGACACTGAATATAAACACCCCAAGTCTGGGGGCATGGTAGTGCACACCATCTATATGTCATCCGGAAAAGAGGATAGCCGCATCTCCACAGGTCATCGACCGCTTACGCGATCAGTGACTAAGGTTCAGGAGCAACAACAACAAAAGCTCCAAGAAATGCTAATAGCTATGGCCGCACTTACGAAATCGAAAGCAAGCCCGGAGACATCCTCGGAGAAGCGCCGTGAGCAGGAAACTGATGCCGAATTCCTTTGGAAAATGCTTGAGAAAAAGGACAAAGAGGTCACGGAACAAGCGGCCAATATAAAACAAATGGCCCTTCTATTCTAAGATATGGTGGGCATGATGATCCAGCCGGACCCTCCAGCCGAAGTCCCTCCAGTAATAATTGAAGATGATAGAGGAGAGACATCAAACCCTCTGTCGGCTCTGTCAGCAACCAAGGAGGAGACCATCTCAAAAGCCGCCCTGGATGATTACATCGCTCAGCAGATACGAGTGCATCAGGCGAATGAAGCAGCTGGGCAAATTGTTAAAATTGGACGACCCTATCCGGGTTGGTATGACCAAATAAAGTACCCGCCGGGATACACGATCCCCAAATTCCACGTATATTAGGGGACGGGAAATCCGCATCAGCACGTCGCTCAATTCAGAACCTTGTGCGGCAACACCGGAGGTGACGATAAGCTACTGCTTTGCCAATTCGTTGGCAGCTTGTCAGAGACAGCATTTGAGTGGTATTCTGAACTCCCAAATGACTCTGTCAAGACATTTGCAGAGATGGAGCTGTTGTTTACACAGAGATTCGCAAGCGCTAGCGAGCGCAGCCCGATCACCGCACTGATTAACGCCAGGGTAAAGCCAGGCGAAACGTGGGTGCAATACGCAATACGATGGCAGAATCTGTGGTCGAAGTGCGAGTAGCGCATCAAGGAGGTGCCTACGGTAGGCATGTTCATAGGGACCCTCGACCCTCAGGCGGCCATTTCCCAATTCATGATGTTTTTCAAGCCGACCACTTTCCAGGCCTTGATTGACAAGCTGGCCCAAATGGACCAGATGGGCCATAGGCCTTCCTCTTCGAAGCCGGAGCCATGGAATGAAAAAAGGAAAGGGAAAGAGACCTTCGTCGCTAATGCTCAACAGCAGCCCAGTGGCCCAAAACTAACAGATCGCCTAGACGAGAGACGGGGATTCTTTAATGAGAAAATGAAGCGTCCTTATTCCTTTCCTCGAGACAAAACAAGGAGATTGTTCGAGCTGGCGGTGCGCAACACGCTCATCAACTTACCGGATCCAAAACGCCCATTGCAACCCGGTAAGGCTAATAATCCCAATTATTGCCCCTATCACCAAGCGGTAGGCCATCCAATCGAAGATTGCTTCATCTTCAAAGGGTGGATTGAGAACCAATACCAACAGGGCAAATTCGCACTATCTGAGAATTGGAAAGTAAACCCACCCCAGCCGCACACTCTCAAAAAGACGGACACACCGGGGGCATCGTGCTCTTTTGTCGTAGAAGCTCCATGGGAGGTCGCTCTTTCAGCAAAAACGAAAAGAATGCTGAAGGATCTCCAAACATGCCCGGCGATCAAATGGAAAAGTCCACTGGAACCCGAAGTCATCGAGGGAATGCTGAAGCCGCGCCCAACGCCAAAAATTGGTAGCGATAATCAAAACCCTCATACCCAGCCGTCAAAGTATTCGAAGAAAAAGAAGAAGACCAAAAAGCCCGTGAAGCCTGGTGACAAGCGCGCGGACCTGCAAAAACATATCGATGCGCTGGAAGAATATAATCAGAAGGCACGAACCCCGGTCACACTTCAAGAGTTTCTCAGCCACGTCCTTGAGGACGGAGATGATGATAATGGAAAAGACTCGTCGGATGAACCTGAGGATTATGTGGCAAGCTGGCATGTGATCTCTCACTCGTCGATAAACGGTGAAGAAGCTCCTGATGCAGAGATTCTGGGGGCAGGTCCTGAATTGGAGCTCCTAGGACCATCAGACGAGATAATTGATGCATTCCTGAATGAAGCTCTTCTGAAAAGCAAGGCTGATCGAGAGCGCGAAATGGCCATATTTGAAAAGGCCAAACGCCGGCGACTGGATGAAAGGGTTGAAACACCTCAACCAGACCGAGGCATGCCCACGACAGACAAGAGCAGGATTAAAATGAAGAAAAGGTTTGCTAAAGCCATATCGATGGGAATGAAGCTGCCACCCACCGAAGGAAACACTTCTGATGAAATACACCTTAATGAAGAGGATGTGCATCTTGATTACTGTTTATATCATCGAAGGATTGCGCACCCCATTGAAGAGTGCAACGCTTTTAAAAATTGGTGGCAAGGGTATGTCGCTCATAGGAAACACTTCAAAAGGATGAAGCGTGAAGCTCGTCGACAGCGGAAAAATGCGACAGACGAAAGTGGAAGAGCTACCGGCAGCTGTCACATGGTTGATAGCAGGGGATCGCAAGTTCTCACCTTCAGGAGCGATTCTGAAGAGGAAATGACTCTCGGCCCTCTCTTCAAAGAATCCACCTCAGGAAAAGAGGAAGAACTGAAGAGCTGCGAGAACATTCAGCTGCGCAATCGTACATTACCTGAAAAGAATCTCGGACCCGTAAATAAGGGGTCGAACAAAAAGGGTAAGGGAAAAGAAAAGGTCTCTGAGGATATCACCCTCGATGACCAAGCCGTCGAAGAGCTGACAGCCAAGGATCCGCCCAAGAAAAGTAAGGTGGATTACAACGTTCTGGCACACCTGAGGAAGATACCCTCGCAGCTCAGCATTCTCGACGCCCTTCTACTATCCAAAGAGGCGAGAGATTCGCTGATCAAGGCCCTATGAGAACCCGAACAATTTCAAGCTTTCCTCGCCGAAGAAAAGATGAAGGACTAGCTGGAAGAAGTGCACACAGCCGATATCACCTTCGGCGATGAAGATCTCCTCCTCGGGATGTGCGAGCACAACCGCCTCCTCTATGTCTCTGGATACTGTCATGATATTAAGATATGCATGATCCTGGTTGACAATGGGTCCTCCATCAATCTCCTCAATGTAAGAGTGTTGAAGGAAATCTGCATGAGCGTTCAATGTAGGGTTCCTAGGCACTCTTGTGAAGGTTCTTAAGGCATCAAACATGCCCGGATTAAATTTTAGACGTGCCGAACAACCCAAAGCCGGGATCTTTGCTAGATTATTAGGGTTTAACATGCAATAAGATAACTTTTATCAAAGTGTGAGGGATTACAACCTTTGTAGTCCGCTCCTTCACTTCACAAGCTCCGAGTAGAAGTCCCTTTGCCGCGATCCACGATCTCCCGGACTCATGAGAGGCTCCACGACTCGAACGATCCATTCTAGCTTGTCGTATTCCAAATCTCCGATGATCTACGTCGAGGTTTCGAAGAACTCAAGCTATCTCACTCTAAAGAAGTGAACACACTAATCCCATGGGCTAGATGAGATGAGTATGAGAGAGTAGTGATTTTGCTTTCTTTTAATATCATTTTCTCATTTTATTTCATCACTTCAAGATTTTCTAGCAAGCTTTTCAAGAGAGAAGAAGAAGAAGCTAATGGAAAATCAATAATGAGATTGAAAACCTTTTGTGATGAATAGAAAGAATCATATGATTGAATTGTAACCATGGTCAAGGATGAATGGATGAGAATGAGTAGAGAAACAACTAGGGTTAGGGTTTGGTTAGGTTAAAAAGAATGTGTCATCTTAAATATCTTAAGGATGACAAAATAAAATGCTTCTAGAAGCAACTTGAAGCAACTAAACCAAATCAAACCCTAACCTCAATTAATCATCCTTAAACATGTTTAACAATTAATCATATCATGTCACAATAATATATATCATATATATATTATATATTTGCAACAAAAGAAAATAATACAATTAACATATATCGCATATATATCAATGTATCATCCACTGAGAAAATGAAATAATAAAGTAAGCCAATATTAGTTAATATAATAATATATCATATATATTATTATATATTAAATCATCGAATCAACACTTGATCCGACGATCCGGCTATATCGAATATAACTGGCTAATATATCATGTACCGATTCATCGAATCAACACTTGATCCGATGACCCGGTTCATATCTAAATATCCTGAGAATATAATACGGTATCCCATATCGCATTATTCTCGTTCCTGCGCATATCACATATGTGCCACTACTCTGTTTCGCCTGAGCCAAGAAACCTCTGTGTAGGACTCTAAAGAATCGTCAATACGCCGGAGCAGGTGATGATCATATCAAACACCCACAAGCTGCAAGCGGTCATCTAAACGTAACAGCCACCCAGGTATTGAGCGATCAGAAGATCAACAAGCTAGCCTGTGCGTTCTCCTGTGAATCCAATAAGTAACACTCCCGTACAGTCCGGTCTGTTCGTCTGATATGTCGCATATCAAGTCTAGGGGTGGTATACGTCAGACCCCAGTAACCGATAAGTCGTGTCGATGTATGGCTCATAACAGGTCGAGAAACTACTAGTAACACTTACCAGTAAATCTCTATATCAGCCCTGGCCAGGGACTTCCAGTTATAGCCAATCGAACACAGCACAACATCAACTCCCTATACCGGGAGAGACGAATCCCCTCCTATCGCTCATTGCCTCCATGTGATTCGGGACTGTACCCAAAAGCCACCGTTTTGCACGCCCTCTTGGACGTGGTAAGGTGGAAATCAAAGCACAGTGGGAATCACACAAGACTCTATGACGATCTCGGGTCTTCAGACTACCCTGTACCTGTGTCACCGGAGAACTGCCATCTGACGTGTGGTATATCACCATCTGGGAGTTCTCGGCGAGTCCATCCAGTGTACCCAGTCTCCACTGAGCACCCGTACACCATCTCTGATGTCAAACACCGATGGATATGGGATCATCCATCGCCCATCATATGGGTCAAGATGCGTATACGCTAGTCTACTCTGGTGTATCGATGCCCTGTCTCGATATACCCTCGACTAGGAACAGTTATAGGATGTACTCATCGACTACCGCGGCCCCACTAGTATGATCTCATCATAGTCCCAGTAGTCGAGTACAAGTCCTAAGGGCTTTATCAACATGTGAGAGTAAAACAGTAAACCAATACAAGTCAACATGTTAAGATAAAGTGAAACCAAATAGCATACTATCATGACGAGCAAGAAAGTCTTCTCTATATATAACCAAGCATCCATTATAATATACATCAAATGTACAACAATGGCCTCTAGGGCATATACATAACTAACAATCTCCCACTTGCACTAAGGCCAGCTGCTGTAGTATCTCATACCTAGCATCCCGAATAATCTCTCAAACTGTATCTGGGGAATAGCCTTCGTGAATGGATCCGCAGTGTTATCCTTCGTATCAACTCTCCTGACCTCGATCTCCCGGCGATCAACTATCTCCCTGATCAGGTGATACCGCCTCAGAATATGTCTGGACTTCTGATGGGACCTGGGTTCCTTGGCCAAAGCCACAGCTCTATTGTTATCGCAATACAGAGGTATTGGATGCTCAATGGATGGAACCACACCAAGTTCACTAATGAACTTCTTGATCCAGACAGCCTCTTTGGCAGCATCGTTGGCAGTGATGTATTCAGCCTCCATCGTTGAGTCTGCAACGGTATCCTGTTTGGAACTCTTCCAACATACCGCCCCTCCATTGAGGGTAAAGACAAAACCCGAATGCGACTTAGAGTCGGTAAAGGACTCCACCTGGAGTTCTCCGTTACCATACACCAAGAACATCTCCTTAGTCCTTCGTAAGTACTTGAGAATGTTCTTCACTGCTGTCCAATGACTCTCTCCAGGATCTGCTTGATACCGACTCACTACACTTAGTGAGTATGCTACATCGGGTCTGGTACATAACATCGCATACATGATAGAGCCTACTGCCGAAGCATAGGGTATCCCTTGCATGCGAGCTCTCTCCAAATCAGTCTTGGGAGACATCTCTTTGGAGAGAGTGAGTCCAGATATCGTGGGCTGATTCCCACGTTTGGATTCTTCCATACTAAACCTCTTTAGTATGGTGTCAATGTACCTGGATTGGGACAATCCCAGTATCCGTTTAGATCTATCTCTATAGATCATGATTCCCAATATGCAGGAGGCATCACCTAGATCTTTCATTGAGAATCTCTGTGATAAGAAGAGCTTGACTGATTGCAGCATAGGAATATCATTTCCTATCAAGAGTATGTCATCCACGTACAATATGAGGAAGACAACCTTACCCACTGCTACCTTCTTATAGATACAAGGTTCATCTATATTTTTGATGAAGTCAAACTCTTTGACTACAACATCAAAACAGATGTTCCAACTCCGCGATGCTTGCTTTAACCCATAAATGGATTTAAGCAGCTTGCACACCTTTCCGCTGCTCCCACTATCTACGAAGCCCTCTGGCTGAGTCATGTACACGCACTCTTCTAAATCACCGTTTAGAAAGGCGGTCTTAACATCCATTTGCCAGATTTCGTAGTCATGGTATGCAGCAATGGCAAGTAAGATCCGGATGGACTTAAGCATAGCAACTGGAGAAAAGGTTTCGTCATAGTCCACACCTGGTCTTTGACGAAAACCTTTTGCTACAAGTCTAGCTTTGAAAGTCTCAACTTTTCCATCTACACCAAATTTCTTTTTAAAGATCCACTTGCTCCCAATGGGTTTTACCCCTTCAGGAGCATTTTCCAAAGTCCATACTTTGTTGGTGTACATGGATTCCATCTCAGATCGCATTGCATACAGCCATTTCATAGAGTCACCACTTGTGATGGCCTGCTCGAAACTAGTCGGGTCATCATCATCCATGATGCAATCCTCGCTTCCACCATCAATGAGAAAACCGTAGTATCTCTCAGGTGGACGAGAAACCCTAGTAGATCGGCGGAGAGGCTGGGGTTCGTCGGGTACTACTGAATCCTCTGGTTCCACTAAATCATCAGTTGTAATTTGTGTATCTGGAACCTCTTCCAGCTCTACCTCTTTGCCACTAATTTCTTTCGCAAGAAATTCCTTTTCTAAAAAGGTGGCATATTGAGAAATAAACACTTTTTGTTCCTCGGCGTGATAGAAAATATATCCTTGAGAATTCTTAGGATATCCCACAAATTTGCAAAGAACTGATCGTGCCTCGAGTTTGTCTGGATTTTGTCTTTTGACATAGGCCGGACAACCCCATATCTTAACTCTTTTAAAATATGGTTTCTTCCCACTCCATATCTCATGTGGTGTGGTAGGCACAGATTTAGACGGAACTTGATTCAATAGGTATGCTGCTGTTTCAAGCGCATAACCCCAGAAGGAAATAGGCAACTCAACAGTGCTCATCATAGAGCGCACCATATCTAATAGGGTGCGATTCCTCCGCTCCGATACACCGTTGTGCTGTGGTGTATAAGGAGGAGTACGTTGAGAGAGAATCCCATTCTCTTTTAGATAATCTAGGAACTCATAACTTAAGTATTCACCTCCTCGATCAGATCGAAGAATCTTAATACTTTTGTCCGTTTGGTTCTCTACTTCGTGCTTATAATCTCTGAATTTCTCAAAAGCTTCAGACTTGTGTTTCATCAGGAACACATGTCCGAATCTAGAGAGATTTTCAGTGAATGTAATGAAGTAGGAAGAACCGTTCCTGGCATGCATAGACATGGGACCGCATACATCACTATGTATCAGTCCTAAGAGTTCGGTAACTCTTTCTCCGTGTCCACTAAACGGAGCTTTGGTCATTTTTCCTTTGAGACATGAATGGCAAGTATCATAAGATGATAATTCGAACGGATTCAAATAACCATCTCTATGTAACTTAGCCAGTCGTGTCGCATTGATATGACCAAGTCTACAATGCCATAAGTAGGATTCGTTCATATCTGAACTTTTCCTCTTGTGTGTGTTTTGTATATTGAGGACTGTATTCTGATTTAGAATGAATATGCCATTATGTAACGAGCCTGATGCAATCAACTTTTGATCTAGGAATATGTTCATAACATTATCCTGTACTACAAAATTATATCCATCTTTACTCAATAAAGAAACTGATATAATGTTGCACATCATGTTCGGTATATAATAACACTCATTCAGAATCAGTGTATTACGACTCGGCAATACAAGGTGATATTCGCCAACTGCTTTGGCTGCAACATTTGCACCGTTCCCTACTAGAACGGAATGATCATCTTTTCCCAGTTCTCTACCTTTACGTAGCCCATGCAACTGTTTGCATATGTGGGATCCTGATCCGGTATCTAATACCCAGGACGTAGGGTGAACTGAGAAACAGTTCTCAATAACAAACACACCTGAAGAAGATGCATCAATATGCATGTTCTTTTGGGCGGCGTGAGAATCCAGATATTCACCTGTTTCCTGTTCAATCTTATAACTCTTATAAGAAAGAATAGGTCTAACGTTCCCTTGCTCAGTACAATAATCAGGTTCAGTCAATACATCCATATTATTATCTTGATTATGGCCTGAAATGGTCGCTACCTGGAGAGAGAGAGAAGAAAACACTTTAGCGTATACTCTTGCAAGATTAGATTGGTTATTATCTTATCTAATCAGGATGTCTCCCACTGTTTTTATCAAATCTACCTTAAAACCCTAAAAGGTAAGAATAGCCGGGATTAATTACACCCTACAACTTCGTCAATCTTTCAGCCAGATCAGTGTCGGTACTTTGAGGGAGGTTCCCCGTGCTTTCGCACGGACCTAATTAAAGTAAACCTCGTTTTCCCAGAGGCGTAACCCCGTTAACACTTTTCTAGACACCTACTTGAATGACTAATTGTCCTGTGTAAAAACTCTCCCAGGAGTAACTCTTACTCGCAGTGGGTATCAGGATCCAACTATCTCATAGGAGGTATGCAATCTCATTGCAAATTTCAACACTTGAAATTCCCGATAATACTTTTGCCCCTAGCAATTTATGACCTTAACATAGTCAACAAATCATAACTGCTAGCCAAGTTCAACCCGTCATTTCCCGATTGAATTAAATCCACCTGCACGACCCTTAACATAGTCAACAAAGTCGTACAACTACCCTAATCCAATCACATCTTATGTTTCAGCAGATAAGTACTAATTAGCTACCGCAGACTACGCCTTAACATAGTCAACAAACGTAGCACGAATACTAACTAGTCTTTATCTGAAATGACGGAGGGCTACGCAGGGTTTTTCAGAAAACCCTGAGCGTAATGAACTTGATATCGTCGTAGAATCGAGTGAAGTTTTGAAAAGGAGTGTTTTTGAGGCTTTTCTTAGTTTCGCTAAAGGGGTCACTCCCGGTGAAGGGATCGTCGGCCCTTTCCTCATCGAATAAGGTGCAGGATATATCATATATACCGCTGTGCAAAGCAAAACACTTAAAGCAATCAAAAGACAAACCGCGTTTTGTAGCATCTGCCAGTTTCGCTAAAGGAGTCACTCCCGGTGAAGGGATCTCGGTCCTTTCCTCATCGAATAAGGTGCAGGATATATCGTATATATCACTGTGCAAAGCAAAACTGTAGCTACTCTTTTTATAAAGTTTTTGATTCTACAACATCTTTAGGTTTCTTTTCTTTTATTAATCTCATTAATAAAAATCCCATCAGCTTATGCTTCCTAAGCATCACAGAAGAAACGAAAGCAGTAATATTTATTTATCAGCATATATATATAGTATAAGCATTCGTCTCAGGCAGTAATATGATCTCATCACAGAACATTGCAGCAGAAGAACATATATGAAATATTGGATATTCTAGGACGTCCGTGTTTTTTAATACGAGCCTGTATAAAACACGGATTCCACGGTCGCGACGAATAGCCAAACCCACATCCCAAGACCCCTACGAGAGCGGCAAGTAACACTGCCAATTCTAGGGTTAGGAGACCCAGTCTCGACTCCTAGAGATGGCCTCCCACTGGACCCTAGAACCCGGTTACTTGTGCTCCCCTCCTTGGGTCTACCTAATGCGGAAAAGTAAATAATATACACTGGTGACAGCAACCGCATCCTGGAAATGCCCCAAATAAAAGAATATTACATTACAAATGAATTTTACATGAATGAAAATAAAAACCCTCATCTCACATAAAACCCCCGGCTATTCTGATCGCGACGATCCAATATAACATATCACAGCAACACATAATATCTCATATCATCAACGTAAGCAAGTATGCGTATCCCGATTGTCGTTGATGTATAGCAATGAAGCCGGCGATACACCACATACTACGCTTACGGTCACAGAAAAGAAAGTGTAAAACTACAATATTTGGAATCCACAATCACTTTAGACATCGTAAATCCGAAATATCACATATTCCGCATTTCATGCCTAACTCTATGAATTCCACATATTGTATCACATTCCAGATAAATATACGGTATTAAACTATTTGAACAGATAATCAAACACCCAAAATTTCCCGAAGTGCTCAACTCTTGAGCGGAGTTCAAATAATCCCAGAATATGTCACAGTACCAGTGATCCAGCCGTAGAAGGGCCAAGCCAACGCCTCACATGTGGCACGCCGTACTCCCCCAAACCCGAAGGTTCAAAAGGCAGTTCAAGACGGTCACATAATCGAGTTAAGGTTTGTTGTCTTCTAGAGGGTCCACCGCTTAACTTGTACAATTTTCCGAAAGATTTAAACCCAATAAAAATTCAACGCTTGAAAGTTTGCCGTGCCGGAATAAAGTGGGTTAATGATATCCGTTCAACCAGTTTAACAGTTTCTAAATATCCGGAAAGAAATACGAACTTAAATATTCCGATCGAGTCTACTATTACAAAACAAACCCCATAATTTTAAACACCTGGAATAGAATAAAAATATCCAGAATGGTCAGCAAGTACCTACGGGAATTACCATCAAAGCCACGTGTCAAGATCTCACTGTTCCGCCGCGGAAGCGCCGCGCAAGCCATGCTTGCGCCGCTCTTCCGCGGCCGTTTGGTCGAATTAGGGGCTCGGGTTTTATGGTAATTCTTAGATTTACCTGCTGATTTTTTTACACATTTTTAATTCTGAAAAATCCCAAAATTTAAAAAATTTCCAGAGAGGGGTCAAGTTTCGTCGTTTCGGGTTCGATCGGAGTTTTAACTTCGTAAACACATCGCCTAATGCTCTAGCTAGGCTCTGATACCACTGTAGGGTTCCTAGACACTCTTGTTAAGGTTCTTAAGGCATCAAACATGCCCGGATTAAATTTTAGACGTGCCGAACAACCCAAAGCCGGGATCTTCGCTAGATTATTAGGGTTTAACATGCAATAAGATAACTTTTATCTAAGTGTGAGGGATTACAACCTTTGTAGTCCGCTCCTTCACTTCACAAGCTCCGAGTAGAAGTCCCTTTACCGCGATCCACGATCTCCCGGACTCATGAGAGGCTCCACGACTCGAACGATCCATTCTAGCTTGTCGTATTCCAAATCTCCGATGATCTACGTCGAGGTTTCGAAGAACTCAAGCTATCTCACTCTAAAGAAGTGAACACACTAATCCCATGGGCTAGATGAGATGAGTATGAGAGAGTAGTGATTTTGCTTTCTTTTAATATCATTTTCTCATTTTATTTCATCACTTCAAGATTTTCTAGCAAGCTTTTCAAGAGAGAAGAAGAAGAAGCTAATGGAAAATCAATAATGAGATTGAAAACCTTTTGTGATGAATAGAAAGAATCATATGATTGAATTGTAACCATGGTCAAGGATGAATGGATGAGAATGAGTAGAGAAACAACTAGGGTTAGGGTTTGGTTAGGTTAAAAAGAATGTGTCATCTTAAATATCTTAAGGATGACAAAATAAAATGCTTCTAGAAGCAACTTGAAGCAACTAAACCAAATCAAACCCTAACCTCAATTAATCATCCTTAAATATGTTTAACAATTAATCATATCATGTCACAATAATATATATCATATATATATTATATATTTGCAACAAAAGAAAATAATACAATTAACATATATCGCATATATATCAATGTATCATCCACTGAGAAAATGAAATAATAAAGTAAGCCAATATTAGTTAATATAATAATATATCATATATATTATTATATATTAAATCATCGAATCAACACTTGATCCGACGATCCGGCTATATCGAATATAACCGGCTAATATATCATGTACCGATTCATCGAATCAACACTTGATCCGATGACCCGGTTCATATCTAAATATCCTGAGAATATAATACGGTATCCTATATCGCATTATTCTCGTTCCTGCGCATATCACATATGTGCCACTACTCTGTTTCGCCTGAGCCAAGAAACCTCTGTGTAGGACTCTAAAGAATCGTCAATACGCCGGTAGCAGGTGATGATCATATCAAACACCCACAAGCTGCAAGCGGTCAGCTAAACGTAACAGCCACCCAGGTATTGAGCGATCAGAAGATCAACAAGCTAGCCTGTGCGTTCTCCTGTGAATCCAACCAGTAACACTCCCGTACAGTCCGGTCTGTTCGTCTGATATGTCGCATATCAAGTCTAGGGGTGGTATACGTCAGACCCCAGTAACCGATAAGTCGTGTCGATGTATGGATCATAACAGGTCGAGAAACTACTAGTAACACTTACCAGTAAATCTCTATATCAGCCCTGGCCAGGGACTTCCAGTTATAGCCAATCGAACACAGCACAACATCAACTCCCTATACCGGGAGAGACGAATCCCCTCCTATCGCTCATTGCCTCCATGTGATTCGGGACTGTACCCAAAAGCCACCGTTTTGCACGCCCTCTTGGACGTGGTAAGGTGGAAATCAAAGCACAGTGGGAATCACACAAGACTCTATGACGATCTCGGGTCTTCAGACTACCCTGTACCTGTGTCACCGGAGAACTGCCATCTGACGTGTGGTATATCACCATCTGGGAGTTCTCGGCGAGTCCGTCCAGTGTACCCAGTCTCCACTGAGCACCCGTACACCATCTCTGATGTCAAACACCGATGGATATGGGATCATCCATCGCCCATCATATGGGTCAAGATGCGTATACGCTAGTCTACTCTGGTGTATAGATGCCCTGTCTCGATATAACCTCGACTAGGAACAATTATAGGATGTACTCATCGACTACCGCGGCCCCACTAGTATGATCTCATCATAGTCCCAGTAGTCGAGTACAAGTCCTAAGGGCTTTATCAACATGTGAGAGTAAAACAGTAAACCAATACAAGTCAACATGTTAAGATAAAGTGAAACCAAATAGCATACTATCATGACGAGCAAGAAAGTCTTCTCTATATATAACCAAGCATCCATTATAATATACATCAAATGTACAACAATGGCCTCTAGGGCATATACATAACTAACATTCAACACCTCGCTCGGGATAAGATCACTATCTCCGGGTTCGACTTCCAGTCATCACGGACGCTCGGGTCTGTGATATTGACGTTACTCTTTGGGCTGCTCGTCATGGACATCAAATTTCACGTCATTGACGCTAAGACATGTTACAATGCTTTACTCGCCAGGCCTTGGTTACACGAGTATAACATCATCCCTTCTACACAACATCAGTGTATGAAATATTTCAAGGATGGTCTTGAGTATACCGTGATAGGGGAGTTGAACCCATTCTCCGTAAATGAAGTCTGAAAGTACGAAGATGCAAAATACTTCTTACCAGATTTCGAAGACACGGAAAGATGTCACAAACCGAAGAACAAAGCTATCACCACTATTCCGGTCTTCGAAGTGATACCGAGGAGGAAGAAGAAATAGTTCATTCAGGGCCGCTCCAATACACCAAGCCGGGACCGTCCACCCCTATGTTGATCTTCGACAGCGACTCGGAAGATGAGGTCAATACCGTATTTTCTGTTTAGCCATCAATACAAGCCTTCGCTGACGATAATCGGAGTTTGCAAATCGCCATGGTTCTGCGAGAGCATTACAAAGAGCGTGACGCACTTGATACCTATAGTGTACAGGAACTGCAGACATTCTACGTCCCTCCCAGGCGAAGAGATGAAAAGGCGATCCTCTTTTATCGATCAACGGAAACCAGAGTGGAGAAAGAAGTCTGGCATGGTGCCGACTCGACACTTGACCGAATTCAGCCCATCCAACTGCCCAGATCCTATACAGAAGGGTTGAAGAGGCTGTTGAGGCGCTAAGGCGTACCCTTCAAACAGACTGCTCGACAAGCTCAGTTCTATAACAGGATCTGGGACGTCCCCGAAACTCAGCGAAAATTGCCCAACGGGAGTATGGAAACGATCGGGCTTGGATATGTTCAATCCAAGAAACGGGAACGATTCCATGACTGCTACGTTATACATGAGTTCGATGAAGAAGGAAATGCTCTGTTAGAAGACGCTAACCCTGAACCAAAACGAGGTCTCACCATCAAAAGGCCAAGTCCGTCGTTTGAAGAAAAGATGGACAAGCTAATAAGGGAAGCGGGTCAGAAGGTCCGGGACGACCATAGCCGCGAAATGGCCATTTACGAGAAATCCAGGACGCAGCGCCTCCTTCAGCAGGCCGCGGAGAATAACAATGCTCTTTGTCGCCATCCCTTCATATAGAAGACCCGGCGCAGAGGAAAAAATAAACCAAAGAACGAAAAAAAACGTTCAACAGCGGCAAAGCGGATCTAAGAAGCCACACGATCAAGAATCGAGCAGCCGGGATCCGTCTCTTATAAAGAAGATGGGTCGAGCATATTCTTTTCCCCAAGACAAGACAAAGAAGATATTCGATCTTGTCATAAAATATCAGATGATGACACTCCTGGAGTCCAAGCACCCCGAGCAAGCAGACGAGATCTCTCACCCAGACTATTGCTCCTATCACCGAGCAATAGGACATCCTCTCGAAGACTGCTTCACCTTCAAGAACTGGGTTGAAGACCAGTATCAACTCGGCAGATTCACTCTATCCAACAGTTGGAGGGTAAGTCCACCACAGAAGCATGAACCGAAAGCCACTTATGCGATGAGAGTAGAACCAGATCAACATCGGTCTTGGAAATGATCTCATACCTGTCACGCAATAACGCTGTCAGAAGAAGAACCCGAGAATATGGATGACCTCTCTTGGTGCTTCGAAAACAATGAAGATGAGTTGATCTCAGAATTTCCACCGGCGCTAAAAGAGCTGGAAGATGGGATACATACTACTGCAGATGATCTCAGAAAAATCGACTTAGGAACGGCAAACGACCCACGGCCGACGTTCGTCAGTGAACTGTTGTCTGAAGAAAAGGAGGCTACGCTTAAAGACGTGCTCATGCAGTATAAAGATTGCTTCGCATGGAACTATTCCAAGATGCCAAGACTAGATCCGGAGATTGCTGTGCACAAATTAGCGATATCTCCAGACGTCAAGCCGATCAAACAAGCACCAAGAAGAATGTGACTCGAGCTTGAGATGAGCATCAACGCCGAAGTCAAGAAGCTAATCGACTCCGGCTTCATCCAAGAGGTTCAGTATCCTGACTGGATCGCCAACATCGTCCCAGTGATGAAGAAAAATGGGATAGTGCGCATATGCGTGGACTTTCGGGATCTCAACAAATCTTGCCCGAAGGACGACTTTCCAGTACTGGTCACTGAGCTGATGATAGATAATACGTCCACTCACGATGTTTTCTCCTTCATGGACGGCTCATCAGGATACAATCAGATAAAGATGCATCCCGAGGACCAGAAGCATACCGCTTTCCGGACCTCTTTGGGCATATTCTGCTACAAGGTGATGCCTTTCGGTCTAAAGAACGCCGGTGCCACCTATCAAAGGGCCATGACGAAGATTTTCGATGACCTCATACATGAAATCATCGAATGCTATATTGACGACCTCATAGTTAAAAGCAAATCATACGAGGAACATTTAGAGCATCTAAAGATCGTGTTTCAGCGCCTTCGGAAATACAACTTGAAGATGAACCCTCTCAAATGCGCATTCGGAGTTTCCTCGGGCAAGTTCCTAGGATTCGTCGTCCGACACCGAGGCATCGAGATAGACCAGTCGAAGATCAAGGTGATCATGGAAATGCCTCCGCCAAGGACTCTCAAACAACTGCGGTCTCTCCAAGGAAAGCTCGCGTATATCCGGCGATTTATAGCCAATCTCTCCGGCAAGTGCCGTCCCTACAGTCACCTGATGAAGAAGGGAACCCCTTTCGTCTGGGATCGCAAATGCCAAGGCGCACTAGATGAAATCAAGCAATACCTGCAGAATCCTCCGGTGCTGACCGCTCCAGTCAAGGAAAAGCCCCTCATTTTGTATACAACTGTCCTTGAAGGTTCCTTAGGCACGTTATAGGCACAAGAGAACGACCAAGGGAAAGAGAGAGCCCTCTACTACCTGAGTCAGGTTCTCCAGGGGGTAGAAAGCAATTTTTTCCCCCATCGAAAAACACTGCCTGGCATTAATCTTTGCGATAACGAAGCTCCGGCACTATGCATTGGTGCATGAGGTCCATCTCATATCAAAAGTGGATCCTCTCAAATATTTGATGTCAAAGGCCATATTAATAGGACGATTTGCTAAATGGACCCTGCTCTCGATGGAGTTCTCGGTAACTTATCGTCCTCTCAAGGCAGTGAAAGGCCAGGCCATCTCCGACTTTCTCGCTGAGCATCCGATACCTGCCGACTCTCTCCTGAACTGCGAATTACCAGACGAACACATGTTTGACACGATCGACGGGGAGAGAAGAGAGAATGTTACCCAGTGGGAACTCTACTTCAATAGAGCATCTTCCATGAAGAAGCGCAAACAAGCTACCCCCATAATCAAATCCGGGGTAGGCCTCATCTTCGTGACTGTTCCCCGCCGAAACACGACGACGTGACCGCGCAGGTCTGTCTCGCCTGAATTTCGAGGCAGATGCTAATTGGTGCTATCCGTCCACCTCTTCAAACATGCCAAGTTGATTTATGACACCGTATATCGAAGGTTTAAACGGATGCGGCCGATGTAGCAGACTTTGTCAGATTCCCCTTCATTGGAGGGGTTTTTGATTGTAGGAACGCTCTTCCCTGCAGGCGCAAGCCCCTGCAGTTAATTACGCTACCGCATCACGGTAACAACTTTCTCCTTCTCCAGATGGTCACTTCGTGTCATGGGTGTTTGTTTTGTTTTTGGTTGCCCGTGGATTGTATACAGAGACTAATTTATGTTGTCGCCCATAGGGCGTGGATTAGTCCAAATCTGTATTTTGGGTTTGGGGTTGGGTTTAAGGATACGTTAGTCTCATTTGAGACTAAGATCAACTTAAACGTTTTTTAAGGATACGTTAGTCTAATTTTACATTAAGATTAACTTAACAGGATCGTTTAGATCCGACAAGGGAGCATTTGGGCTCTATTGTTTAGTTTAGGTATATTGTGGTCGATTCGTTTAAGGACATTACGGTCCATTGTTAGTTTAAGGACATCTCGGTCCAGGTTAAGGACATCATAGTCCGTGAGTTTAAAGACCTCACAGTCAAGGTTAAGGACATCATAGTCCATGGGCTTAAGGACCCTACGGTCCAGTTTAAAGATGTCATAGTCTGTGAGATATATGGTTGTCGGGACCCGTCACCTCTCTGAAGACGTTGAAGGATTACAACGACATATATCAGAGGGGTTCAGAGATGTACCCTTGAACTGATTTTAGTTGGTGGATCTGTAGTCCAATTTGGAACTAAGATCTGTTAAAAGATTTATGAGCATGTAGGCTCAATTAATCTGAATTTGAGGACTTATGGCCAATCTTAGGCTAAGTCCAATCAAGTTAAAATATTTTAACATTTATTTTGGGCTGTTGGAGCCTTTGTTTGGGGTTTGGCCCTTTTAACAATGCTTGAATTCTGACAATATTTTGTCTTTTATTGAATGTTGGGCTTTCATCATAGCTCTGTGGCTTATTGAAGAACGATTTATGTTCTATGAGCGCACACGTGAGTGACACGTGATGCGCTTGGCGCTTTGCGCCAGTCAAAGAGCGCAGTACGCTTCTGCCAAGTAGCGCACACGTGAACGACACGTGTCGCGCTTAGCACTAAGCGCCAGATGATGGGCACATTGCGCCAGTTTATGAGCGCATTATGCAAGTAGTTTAGTGGCGCACATGTAATTGACACGTGGTGCGCATGGCGCTGAGCGCCAGCCCATGAGCGCAGTGCGCTATTTCAAGAGCGCAAAGCGACACGTGTCGCGCTCGGCGCTGAGTGCCAGTCTAAGAGCGCAGAAGCGCAGTTCAAGAGCGCAAAGAGTAGTTCCAGAGCGCAAACCGCATATGATCAATTTTTTGATCCAAAAAGAGACTTTGTCTCAAGATCTGAGAACAACCGTTTCAATCTCTTATATTGATGAAAGGGCTTTGCCTTTATGGATCTATGATCCTTAAGAGAATTGAATTATTCTCCTCTCCTTTCTATAATGAGACGTTCATGATCTCTTTGAGAAAGACTTTAGTCTTATAGATCTATGATCTGTGAGAAGTAAGTTCTTCTTTTATTTTATGATGAGATCTTTTGATCTCTTTGTGAAAGACCTTTTGTCTTTGTAGATCTATGATCTTTTTAAAGAAATGAATTCTTCTTTCTTAATCATGAGATGATTTCATCTCTCTGTTCATCATCATCATTTTTACCTTGAAGAAAGATCTTCTTCCAAGAGCTTGCTCTTTGAATTTTCTCAAAGTTTTCGGGGATGTTTCTCTCTTTTTTTTTCTGTCCCTGAGACTTGAAGTCTAGGGGCCTTTTTATAGGGTAGGCTGATTTGTTGAATCAGTTAAAGTGATCTTTCTCTGATTGATTTGGGGATGTTTCCCCACCATTGGATTTTTGATCCTAGGGCTTCTGTTTTACAGAAGGCAATCTTCTTGTTTTTAACAAGATTGGAAAATCTTTCCATACAGAATTTATTTTGTCTTTTGGTAATTTTTATTTACCATTGGATCATTGATCCAACGGTGCTCTGATTTACAGAGCACAATCTTGTTATTTGGAAAGATTTTTGAGGAATCTTTTCTTAACAGAATTTAATTCTGATTAATTAATAATTTATCATTATTATTAGATCTTTGATCTAACGATGGGGAGTTTTTAATTCCAGCGCTAGCGCACCCGTGCTCTGCACGTGGTGCGCTACTTGAAGAGCAGCGCACATTGCGCTAGCGCACCTGTGTTGCGCGCTGCTTGGAGCGCAGCACACCTAGCGCTAGCGCACACGTGGCGTGCTGCTTAGAGCGCAACGCACCTAGCGCTAGCGCCCACGTGCTTTGCATGTGGTGCGCTGCTTAAGGCCCAACGCACTTGGCGCTGCATCTGAAGCGTTGCTTCATTTCAAAATTTTGAATTTTAAACAGAGCTTTGCTCTGATTGGGGGAAACAAATGCCCCCCCACCGTTGCGCTCACGTGGTCCACATGTGAGTTCAGCGGTGGCAGCATCAGCGCCCTTAGATCAACTCAGAAGTTGAAACGGCACTCAGTGCCTATAAATAGGATCTTTGGTCCTATGGATGATTTCTGTTCATCTTCTTCCTTATTTTCTGAGAATTTTTATTCTCTCACAGAGTATAGCTCTCCATCTTAAGAATTTTCTTAAGGACAAAAACTCTGTCAAAATTTAGGTAAAGATTAAATCTTTTAATAATCTAGGGTTTTACCCATTAACAGAGCCTTGCTCTTTATAGATCTTTAATCTAAAGAAAATCCTTTTAGGGTCTCATTAACGGAGCTTTGCTCTCTTCAAATCATGTAAATTTATTAATCTCTTATGAAGAATTCTTAAGAGTTAGTTCATGGATCTTGAAGATCTCAGAATTTTTAATTCATAAAAATTGATTTCAATTTTTCTGATGGATTATTCCATCATCATTTCATTTTTTTCCAGAGCAAGGCTCTTGAGGAATTTTTATTCCTTCATGATTAGAGTTTGACAAGTGTCACTCTATCACGGAGCACTGCTCTCAAAGGGAGATTTACTCCTCTTCCCGAGGGATTTCTCATTCAATGAGAATTTCTTGAGGATTTCCTCATTTAATGACAGCCTCATCAAATGATAATGTTGTTTTATTAATGATGAACTGTCATCTAGATTTTGTGGGCCCCTTTTGGTCCCTCTCCACTGCATTGCAGTGTGGTACAAATTCGAAAGTACCAAGTGTCAGAATTTAAATTATATTATCGCACTGACAGTTGACTTTTGTCCCTTTTCGCGCAGGCGACGTGTCTTTCGATCCCTTTTTCCCTTTTGTTCGTTCAGAGGGAGGGTTCCCTGGAGCGCCTGTGGACCGGGAAGTCTTAGCATTGATCAAAGATCAAGACCCGGAACATAAGAATCTTCACCTCTGGGGGACATGGTACAATCAAATTATTAAGGGTCGGCAGAGCTTTTCGTGCGCGGTACCCTCAGAGCCCATCACGGCGATCCATTACGCCGACCCACCCCCGGTGAACTATACCGTGGAAGAAGTCAACTGGACTTCGGGAGGTCTTCTTCAGCCTGCTATGGCTTCGACACCCGTTCAGCCTCCAATGGCTTTGGATACCCTGGGGAGACGTATTTGTCAAGGCGAGGCGCGACCGTGGGGACAACCATATATGATTGGCCTAATTCCTCGTCATCCAGCTGGCTATCTGCAATGGGCCTGCTATATACTGTCAGCGAAGAAGTCACAGTTGTTGAGGCTTGGGTTGTATCCCGCCATTTATGCTTCTCTCTTCCAGTATACTACGCTTCCTGCCTGGTGGGTTAAGGCCTTTCTGGAGCAGTGGAATATTCCTACTCACACCTTCCTTTCGCTGGACCGAGAAGTATCAATTTCTTTAGAGGAATTTGTAGAAGTTTCTGGCTTACCGGTTATGTGGGAGCATTATGAGGAACTGCTTCCTACATATGAATACATTTTTGGTGCCAAGCCAGTGATGACAGGCCTTACCCCGGAGAACGCCATTGAACACCAGTTCCCTAGTTTAATCAAAGTGTTGAATATTTATGAAGGCCTTTTTCTCGAATCTGGGAGCCGCGAGGTTAATTTCGAGGATTTCATTGCTCGTTTTCTCCATCCGGAAGTCCTCTCGAAGGAGGATACTAAATTCGCCAAATTTGACGTCCCTTTCGGTTTAGGGTTAAACAACTTCCCAACGGCGGAGGAAGATCAAAAGAGTTTCTTCCTTCCCAACACTCCGGTTGTTTCTTTCGCGGAGGTCGCAGTACCTGGGATTGATGAGGAAACATTCTTTTTGGGGTTTCTTGGACTATGGCTGAGCTGGTTTGCGCTCCCGATGCACCCTCGTCGTATGAGTCCGTCTGTCTTCTATCCGGCTCACCGAATGATTATTATGGTGAAAGTGGCTGTCGGGGTTGCCCAGTTAGCTCATCTGCATTACGGCCTCAGCCAAGCGGCGGATACTACTGAACCCGGAGTGCAGCATGTGAACTTCTCGATGCATTACTTCATGTCATGGCTCGAGCTACATGCACTTGGCGTTTTCGGTATCCATAAAAGGCCGTCCTTCTACGACAGGTGCGGCTTCCCCTGGATTATGCGATTAGTCGACGCATCTATTGTAAATCTGTCACCGCAGGAAGCTAGAGGTTTTCTCCTTCGTCCTCGCACGGTTGGAGATGGCATGACTTTCACCGACAAGATCCTGACTATCGGCAAAGAGTCCGCGACAACGGTGCAGCCATTGCGGGATATTTTTAAACATGGAGACTCTGTTTTGAAAGCTCGGGAAATCCTTCATTTATACTCCATCAGACCGGGCTTTCTAGTGTTTAGGCAAAATGATGCGGCGTTATTCATGAGATACAACCCGCACCGTTTCGCCCAGCAGCTGAGCTACAATCAGGGAGTCCTGCTTGAGGCTTTCTTGTTAGAACCTGCTGTCACTAAAGAGGGAATGAGAAACGCACTGCATCATTTCATGCGAATGAACACGGGGTCCAACTTCTTTAACAGCGAACCGAGCTGTGTCCCGAAGGCCCTTAGTGTGTACGTGGCGTGGGTACCAGCATTCAATGGGCGCCGTCATCAGGGAGGAGAAGCGACTGCTGCTCGATCGCAAAGGTACAACCCCTGCTGGTGATCGAAATGTCCCTCTGAAACGACGGACCATTGTCCCACCTCCCTTAAGAGAAGCTGCCGTGATCGATGTCCCGCACGACAGGCCCGAGCTACTGATACCTCGGGCTCCTGTAGAAACGGTGACTGTAGCTTCCCCCGATTCTGGCGTGGGTTCAAATATCGGGACTCGTAGTCGTAAAGTGCCTACCAAGCGTAAGCTTATGCTGGCTGCGACCGGAGCTCGCTCGAAGAAGAGGAAGAAAAAGTCGATCCTTTCTGCCAACGTTGTACTCGGCCAGGAGCCTCATGCTCCTTATGGCGAGGGCCTGAGCGAGCATGGGACAAATGAGGGTCTATTCATGCCGCCAGATGATACTGATCTGGTGGCTGCCATTGCAGCATCTGAGCAATTGGCAAGCCATGAAGCGGGACTGGCTATCCTCGCGCAATCAGGTAACCATTAGCTGTATCTTTCGTCATTGCATCATATTTTTATCATCATGTTTTGTCCGACACTTTTCCCCCCTTTTTTTAACAGGCATTTCCACCGAAGAAGCTCTCGCAGCTTCTCTCAAGACTTTTGAGGAAGAGGAAAGACTTCGAGCATCCTTAGGTATCGGTACATTTCGGTTCATCGCGTCTCTGCTACCGTTTCTTATGGGTAATCTGACCCCTCCTTTTACTCTTATTACAGGAACTACCTCTACTCAGGTTATTCTAGGCATGGCACCGACTACGCAGGGCGGTGCGGAAACACTTCCCGGGTCGGCTACCGAAGTCTCAGTTCCGCCGGTATTGCCGAAAGAAGCTTCACTTAAGCAACCGATGCCATAACAGCTCCAGAGGTAACTATTGGCGCGGACGATGACGTCCCGTTGACGAAGGTCTTTAGAAGATCTGCCCTCACGGCCCGGGCAGAAAGGAAGCGTAGAATGCGCGCGGCAAGGGAGCGTACCGCCGTCTTGGATGCGGGTGCAGGTCCAAGCGCTGTTACCCCCGCCCTTACTCCTTCAAAGGATACTTCGGCTGCCTTGTCTACCGCCCACAGACAGGAAGCACGTTCGGCTCGGGAAGCAATCGAAAAACCAACCCAAGGTAACGCAACATTGGGTTCTTTTTTCAAAGTTTTAATTTTTAGGTTCTCATATATCCTATCTTGCAGGGCTGATTCTTGTCGAGGAAGTGGTGGGTGACGTGGCGGCGACCACCGAGCCTGAGGTAGTGGTAGGTGAGACGGCTACAATCGCCGAGCCCGAGGTAGCCACTCTTTCTCAAGAGTCGGGCACTGCTCCAATCGTCGCTCTTTCCCCTGTCCTTGCCATTGCCGGGCACTGCGAGTGTCACGACGATTCTCGTGGAATCGGGGGATGAGGCTATGAGTGACGAGACCGTTCCGATGGAGGAGGGTGAAGCATTCGCTGCATCCAGTGACGCCCTTGTCGCGGTCTCGACCGGCGACTCACCAGGTAGATTTTAGGTCATTACTCTCCCCTTTATTCTGCAATCTCTTTCAATTTCTTTTGACAACGTTTCTCTTATTTCTAATGTAGGTGTGATAAGCGTTGGGGTTATTCCATCCGAGGAAGCGTCTCCAGTTGCTGCTTTGACGGTGACCGCTCCTTTACCTTCTCGCGTACCCTCTCAAATGCTGAAAGGTGCGGATTTGTGACCCATCAGCTTCATTGTAGGTAGTATACTTTATGTACTGACATTGCATTATTATATCCTTGCAGGAGTCCTTTTTGATCACCTGTATCAGGTGCTACACCCACACTTCTCCTTTCAGTCAGAGATTGCCTCTTCTAGCGGAGCCGGTGAGTACAGCCTTTAGTTAACGTCTCCTCTTTTCTGTTACGGGCAGTCAAATCGTTTCTAATTCTTCTTTGTTTTAATTGCAGCCCTACAGATCGAAGGTGGAGACGAAAGAACGGTTGCACCACCGGTACTCCTGGTCTTGGCACTTGTTGCAGCCGGTATAGTAAACTCCGTTGTTCATGAACCTCCTTTATTTCTTGAACCGTTATTTGACTGTGATTTGCTTTGTAGCTGTGATACCTACTTCAGCTCCGTTTGAGTCTCAAGTCATAATACCAGTAGGCCCCTTCTCTCGACGCCCCTCTTCCAAAGGTGTTGTGAATAGCCTGCACACGTTGATCGATCATCTCGAGGAGCTTGATGCGGAGACTCCCCCCCTTGCTGCAGATTTCGCTGCTGAGGTTAATCCCATGCTGGCGACGCTCGTGCACTTTCATAATGAAGGCGTTTTGGAGTCCTGGGTTAATCATTGCAGAAAAATCGAGGCCTGTCTGCATGAGCTTGAGTTTAGACGTACTGCCTCCGAGGTCTTGGCTGTGAACTCCCAGCGGGCTGCATGGGTCGAGGAGAGCACCCCTTACTTCCGCCATCTTGAACAAAAAGTGGCTTTGAGGCGTAAGGAGCGCGAGGAGACTTCAAGCGAATCTGCTCGATTGCATGCTCAAGTTGATGCAAACGCTGCACAGTTGAAAGTTATCTTCGAAAGCCTTCTACGATGTATTTCTGACGGGCTCACGCTGAGACAATAGCTTGACCTCATCGTGCGGGATGCACAGAATCGTGGGGCAGCTCAGCGGGTCGTCGAAGAGAAACATTCATCCTACTTGGAGCAACGAGCTCAGGTCAAAGCAGAGTTGGCCGCGGCAGCTGCCCAAGAAAAGGGCTGAGGGAAGTGCGCGAGCGGCTGATCGGTCTATTGAAAACGATTCCCTCTCAATAATTGATTTTGTACCATTTGTAATTTTGAATAAAATGTATCCATTTTTTTATTCTTTCATAAGATGTATTTTGTACCCAATTGAATAAAAGATACATTTCTTTCGCAATGTCTTGTGTCATCTTTTGGCTTTCTTCTTTTCTTTGTTATTAGCATGTCACTTTAGTAAGCGTAGCTTGCCGACGATAGAGAGAGCATTTCGTTTTGAATTCTTCGAGAGGTAGTGATGGCTTAGAAAGCGGGTTCAGATCTGCTGCCTAAGACTTTTCAATTTCATGAGCCATGAGGGTCTCATAAAGACTTTTCTCCCTACGAGTCGAGAGGATCTCGTAGATGTATTTTCTCCTTAGGAATCGTGAGGATTCCTAAGTGCGTTTTCTCTTATAAGTCGTAAGAATCTTACGAGAGAGTTTTCTTCCTTACGGGTCGAGAGGACCCGTAAGTGATTGATGGTGTTGCCATTATCCGCATTTCACGGAGTCAGGAGTTGCTCTGGGCGTTTCCCACGGGGTCAAGATTGACTTTAGCCGTATTCCACGGGACCAGGATTTTGCTCTGGATGCTTCCCACGGGGTCGGATTGACATAGCCGTGTTCTACGAGGACCAGGCTCCGCTCGGATGCTTCCCACGGGGTCAGGATTGACATAGGCCGTGTTCAGCGAGGACCAGGATCCGCTCTGGACGTTTCCCACGGGATCAGGATTGACATAGGTCATATTCCACGAAACCAGGATTTTGCTCTGGATGCTTCCCACGGGGTCATAGCCGTGTTCTGCGAGGACCAGGCTTCGCTCTGGACGTTTCCCACGGGGTCAGGATTGACATAGGCCGCGTTCCACGTAACCAGGAATTTGCTCTGGATGCTTCCCATGGGGTCATAGCCATGTTCTGCAAGGACCAGGCTCCGCTCTGGACGTTTCCCACGGGGTCAAGATTGACATAGGTCGTGTTCCACATGACCAGGAATTTGCTCTGGATGCTTCCCACGGGGTCTGATTGACATAGCCGTGTTCTGCGAAGACCAGGATCCGCTCTGGACGTTTCCCACGGGGTCATGATTGACATAGGCCGCGTTCAACGTAACCAGGAATTTGCTCTGGATGCTTCCCACGGGGTCTGATTAACATAGCCATGTTCTGCGAGGACCAGGCTCCGCTCTGGATGCTTCCCATGGGGTCAGGATTGACATAGGTCGTGTTCAGCGAGGACCAGGATCCTCTCTGGACATTTCCCACGGGGTCAGGATTGACATAGGCCGTGTTCCAGGAAACCGGGATTTTGCTCTGGATGCTTCCCATGGGGTCATAGCCGTGTTCTGCGAGGACCAGGCTCCGCTCTGGACGTTTCCCACGGGGTCAGGATTGACATAGGCCGCATTCCATGTAACCATGAATTTGCTCTGGATGCTTCCCACGGGGTCATAGCCGTGTTCTGCAAGGACTAGGCTCCGCTCTGGACGTTTCCCATAGGGTCAGGATTGACATAGGTTGTGTTCCACGTGATCAGGAATTTGCTCTGGATGCTTCCCACGAGGTCTGATTGACATAGCCGTGTTCTGCGAGGACCAGGATCCGCTCTGGACGTTTCCCACGGGGTCAGGATTGATATAGGCCGTGTTCCACGTAACCAGGAATTTACTCTGGATGCTTCCCACGGGGTCTGATTGACATAGCCGTGTTCTGCGAGGACCAGGATCCGCTCTGGATATTTCCCACGGGGTCAGGATTGACATAGGCCGCGTTCCACGTAACCAGGAATTTGCTCTGGATGCTTCCTACGGGGTCATAGCCGTGTTCTGCGAGGGCCAGGCTCCGCTCTGGACGTTTCCCACAGGGTCAGGATTGATATAAGTCGTGTTCCACATGACCAGGAATTTGCTCTGGATGCTTCCCACGGGGTCTAATTGGCATAGCCGTGTTCTGCGAGGACCAGGATCCGCTATGGACGTTTCCCACGAGGTCATGATTGACATAGGCCGCGTTCTACGTAACCAGGAATTTGCTCTGGATGCTTCCCATGGGGTCTGATTGACATAGCCGTGTTCTGCGAGGACCAGGATCCGCTCTGGATGTTTCCCACGTGGTCAGGATTGACATAGGCCGTGTTCCACGTAACCAGGAATTTGCTCTGGATGCTTCCCACGGGGTCATAGCCGTGTTCTGCGAGGACCAGGCTCCGCTCTGGATGTTTCCCACGGGGTCAGGATTGACATAAGCCGTGTTCCACGTGACCAGGAATTTGCTCTGGATGCTTCCCACGGGGTTTGATTGACATGGCCGTGTTCTGCGAGGACCGGGATCCACTCCGGACGTTTCCCACGGGGTCAGGATTGACATAGGCCGTGTTCCACGTAACCAGGTAGGGTTGACTTTATACGCACTTTACGGAGCCGGGGTTTGACTCTCGGTCATCTGTGCACCGCCGAGTCATGGAACTGGGAATTGTCACGGTTTTGCTTTACTTGATGTTGCGTCTGTTGTAATGAGACGAATGTTAAGATGATCTCCAGGGTGTCTGTGAACCGTTGAGATTTGGTTTCTTCTTCTGATGGAGCCTGGGGAGGGAAGGTGTGATTCCTTCTTCGTTTGCGCCCCTGGATTGTATACAGGGATCGATGTGATTTCTCCTGTAGGGAAAAAATTTCATTTTTTCAAAAATTTTTTATTTCTTTCTGCGATGCTCTATCATTTCAGCTTTTATATCGCGAAGGTCGCGATTGCCCAATCATTTCGGCTATTTTTCGCGGTGCCCAATCATTTCGGCTATTTGTTTTATTTTTACTCGCTGCTTTTTATTGCAAGTTGCCCAATCATTTCGGCTATTTTTGTATGCACACATTTTTACTTGCTGATTTTGTCGCAAGTTTCCCCATCATTTCGGCTATTTTGTATGCATTTGTGGCTCGCCGGCTTTTCGCTGTGAATTTTGGGATTTGATACCGATTTCGGCATCAACATCGCTACAACTGGGATATTGCCATGAGCGATTCATCATTTGCCTTCGTCGATGTCGAGCAAAGGTGGCTTAGTAGATAGGGTTAAGATCCTGTCGACTAAGGCTTTTGACTTCATGAGCCGTAAGCGTCTCATAAAGGTATTTCTCCCTACAAGTCGTGAGGATCTCGTAGGTGCGTTTTCTCCTTAGGAATCGTGAGGATTCCTAACCGTGTGGTCTCTTATAAGTCGTAAGGATCTTACAAGAGTGCTTTCTCCTTATAAGTCAAGGGACTTACAAGGGTTGTTCACTGTGCAAACATATCCCTAGTCACATATGGGACATTGTTAGGGAAATGTTTATTCGCGCCCGTGGATTGTATACAAAGGTCAGCATTGAGCCGCTTGTAGGGCAGCATTAGAGGTTGTGGTGGCTGCTTAAGAACAGGTTCAGATCCCTGTAGCTTAAGACTTTTGAATCTTATGAGCCGTGAGGATCTCATAAGAGGGTTCTCCTTAAGAGTCGTGAGGATCTCGCAAGTGTATTTTCTCCTTAGGAATCGTAGGGATCCCTATGTGTGTTGCTCCCTTGTGAGTCATAAGGATCTCACGCGGGTGGTTTCTCCTCACAAGGTCCAGAGGACCTTGCAAGTGTCTTTTAACGAGATTGTGCCCTTTCGGGTTTTCACAAAACTCGCCGGTAGCCCTGCTGTTTTTACTCACGGAGTCCTTTCAGGTTTTCATCCGCGCCCCTTTTGCTTATGGACATACCGTTTTCTTCTATGTTTTATTTTTATTTTTAATTTTTATATTTTTTTTTGTCAGCTTCGGGATGCTGCGGTCCGTAGTAGTTTATCGACGTTTCGGTCAACAGCTAGTTTTAGTACATAGTGGTCCATCGTTAGTTTAAGGACATTCCGGTCCGACGCCAGTTTTAGCACATAGTGGTCCATTGTTAGTTTAAGGACGTTTCGGTCCATTGTCAGTTTAAGGACGTTTCGGTCCGTTAGCCGGCTACTATTTATAGAGTTTAGGCTTAGGAAGATAGCGAGCGGACATAGGCGTCGTCATCTATCATTGACCTAGGCCGTGACTCGTCAGGCGTAGTATTTCTTTAGGAAGCGACCGTTTATTGGCCTGAAAGGTCTTTCACCATGCATGTCCTTGAATAGATAGGCTCTACCCTGGTAAACTTTGTCTATGATATACGGGCCTTCATAGTTCGGATCGAATTTCCCCCGCTTGGCACGATTGGAAACCATAGGTCTTTTGACCACTAGCACGAGTTCGCCTTGGCGGAATGTTCTCGGCCTAGTCAATCTTTCATATGAGCACGTCGTCTTTGCTTTGTAAGCCTCAAGATTTTGTTGCGCCATGATCCTGGTTTCATCAAGGGCATCGAGCTCCTCAAGCCGAAGGTGAGCATTTTCTTCATCTGTTAGCCCGTAGTGAACGACCACTCGTAGAGAGGGTAATTCTATTTCGAGAGGGAGTACCGCTTCTGTGCCGAATACCAATGCATACGGCATTGTGTTTGTGGCTATTTTGAACGTAGTTCGATATGCCTAAAGAGCTTCATGCAGTCTCTCGTGCCAGTCCATCTTATTTCGAGACACCGTCTTTTTCACGATCTTCGTCAAGGTCTTGTTAAAAGCCTCAGCTAGACCGTTAGCTCGGGGATTATAGACCGATGAATATCTCCAGTCTATGTTATGATGTTGTGCGAAGCGGCTGATTTTGTGGCTTCCATAGGCTGGCCCGTTATCGGAGATAATCCGTCGCGGAGTTCCAAACCGATAAATGACGTGCGTCTTGAAGAAATGGAGGATATTCTCCGTCTTCACTTCCCTCAGCGGTACTGCTGCTGCCCATTTGGAGAAGTAATCAGTTGTCGCCAAAATGAATCGAAGTCCTCTGGACGATGCTGATTCGATGGGGCCGATTATGTCAGTTCCCCACATTTCAAACGGCCAGCTAGCCACCGTTGGATGTAATGGATTCGGATGCTGATGGATAAAATATCCATGAATCTAGCACGAGTGGCATTGCTTCGCGTATTCGAGGCAGTCCTGGATCATCGTGGGCCAATAGCAGCCCATCCTTTTGATCTTCAGCTTCATCTTCGGGCCGGCTTGGTGAGAACCGCAAAGTCCGTCGTGAGTTTCTTGGACGGCCCTTTTTGCTTCTTCCGGTCCCAGGCATCTTAGCCATAAAGAGTCAAACGATCTCTTATACAAAGTATCATTGACGAATGCAAAAGATAAAGCTCGTTTCATGAGCTGATGTCTTGAAGACGCATCTTCAGGTGTTCGACGGGATTTGAAGTAGTCTATAAAGACTTCTCTCCAATCCTCTTTTCCTGGTCTTTTATTTGTAGGGCCATTTGCTCGGTTGCTCCTTTTTCTTCGGATGACTTTGAATATATTTCTGCCGGTACAAGAACCCGACGGCTTTGTACAACGATCCTCACGTCATCGAGATTTTCGTCGGCCAGTTCTTTAGCGAGCTTGGCTAATGCATCCACCTAGCTATTTTCCGCACGCAGTATGCTCTCCAGGGCATAGGCAGGGATTTGAGTCAGCAATTGCTGTACTCTCTCGCCGTATTTCACCAACTCTGGTTTGCATATTTGATAGTCGCCGTTTACTTGACTAACGACCAGTTGGGAGTCTCCGTATATGAGGTTTTCGATTCCCATGTCGATAGCGATCTCGAGACCTGCTATCAAAGCTTCATATTCGGCTTCATTGTTCGTCCTCGGCTCTGTTAAGGAGAAGGCAAAGCACATTATCCCTTCTTGTGGAGTCACGAAGATGAGGCCTACCCCTGATTTGATTATGGGGGTGCTTTGTTTGCGCTTCTTCATGGAAGAATGCCCCATCGAAATAGAGTTCCACATCGGGTATCATTTTCTCTTCTCTCTCTGTCGCTCATGTCAAACGCTGTGTTCGTCTGGAAATTCACAGTTCAGGGGTGAGTCGGCAGGTATCGGATGCTCAGCGAGGAAGTCGGCGATGGCCTGGCCTTTCACTGCCTTAAGAGGCCGATAAGTTATCGAGAACTCCATCAAGAGCAAGGCCCATTTAGCGAACCACCCTGTTAATATAGCCTTTGACATTAAATATTTGAGAGGATCCACCTCCGATATGAGATGGACCTCATGTGCCAACGCATAGAGTCTGAGCTTCGTTATCGCGAAGATCAATGCCAGGCAGTGTTTTTCAATGGGAGAGTAATTGCTTTCTTCCCCAGGAGAACTCGACTTAGATAATAAAGGGCTCTCTCTTTCCCTTGGTCGTTTTCTTATGCCCACAGTGCGCCTAAAGAACCTTCGAGGGCTGTTATATACAGGACGAGAGGTTTTCCTTTAACGGGAGCGGCCAGTACTGGCGGATTCTGCAGGTATTGCTTGATTTCATCCAGTGCGCTTTGGCATTTGCGATCCCAGACGAATGGGGTTCCCTTCTTCATCAAGTGACTGTAGGGGCGCACTTTCCGGATAGGTTGGCTATAAATCGCCGGATATACGTGAGCTTCCCTTAGAGAGACCGTAGGTGCTTGAGTGTTCCTGGCGGAGGCATTTCCATGATCGCCTTAATCTTCGACGGGTCTATCTCGATACTCGGTGTCGGACAACGAATCCCAGGAACTTGCCCGAGGAAACTCCGAACGCGCATTTGAGAGGGTTCACCTTCATGTTGTATTTCGAAGGCGCTGGAAACACGATCTTCAGATGCTCTAAATGTTCCTCGTATGATTTGCTTTTAACTACGAGGTCATCGATATAGCATTCGACGATTTCATATATGAGGTCATCGAAAATCTTCGTCATGGACCTCTGATAGGTGGCACCGGCGTTCTTTAGACCGAAAGGCATCACTTGTAGCAGAATATGCCCAAAGGGGTCTGGAAAGCGGTATGCTTCTGGTCTCGGGATGCATCCTTTATCTGATTGTATCCTGATGAGCCGTCCCTGAAGGAGAAAACTTCATGAGTGGACGTATTATCATCATCAGCTCAATGACTGGTACTGGAAAGTCGTCTTTTGGACAAGCTTTGTTGAGATCCCGGAAGTCCACACATATGCGCACCGTCCCATTTTTCTTCATTACTGGAACTATGTTGACAATCAGTCAGGGCACTGAACCTCTTGATGAAGCCAGAGTCAATTAGCTTCTTGACCTCGCGTTGATGCTCATCTCAAGCTCGAGCCGCATTCTTCTCGGTGCTTGTTTGATCAGCTTGATGTCCGGAGATATCGCCAATTTGTGCACAGCGATCTCTGGATCGAGTCCCGCATCTCTGAATAGTTCCATCCAAAGCAATCTTTATACTGCATGAGCACGTCTTTAAGCGTAGCCTCTTTTCTTCCGACAACAGTTCACTGACGAACGTCGGTCGTGGGTCATTTGCCTGTTCCCAAGTCAATTTTTCTGAGTTCATCTGCAGTAGTATGTATCCCATCTTCCAGCTCCTTTGGCGCCGGTGGAAATTCTGAGATCAACTCATCTTCATTGTTTTCGAAGCACCAAGAAAGGTTATCCATATTCTCGGTTCTTCTTCTGACAGTGTTATCACGTGGCAGGTATGAGATCGTTTCCAAGATCGATGTTGATCTGGTTCTACTCTAGTTATACGCGTCGCTTTCGGTTCATGCTTCTGTGGCGGGCTTACCCTCCAACTGCTGGATAGAGCGAATCTGCCTTGTTGATATTGGTCTTCGACCCAGTTCTTGAAGGTGAAGCAGTCTTTGAGAGGATGTCTTATTGCTTGGTGATAGGAGCAATAGTCTGGGTGAGAGACCTCGTTCGCTTGCTCGGAGTGCTTGGACTCCGGGAGTGTTATCATCTGATGGTTTACGACGAGATTAAATATCTTCTTTGTCTTATCTTTGGGAAAAGAATATTCCTGACCCATCTTCTTTATAAGGGACGGATCCCGGCTGCTCGACTCTTGCTCGTGTGGCTTCTTAGACCCGCTTGGCTGCTGTCGAACGTTTTTTCCGTTCTTTGGTTTATTTTTGCCTCTGCGCCGGGTCTTTTGTATGAAGGGCCGGCGATGAGGAGCATTGTCATTCTCCACGGCCTGCTGAAGGAGGCGCTGCGTCCTGGCTTTCTCGTAAATGGCCATTTCACGGTTATGGTCATCCCGGACCTTTTGACCCACTTCTCTTATCAGCTTGTCCATCCGTTCTTCAAATGATGGACTCGACATTTTGATGGCAGGATCTCGTTTTGGTTCTGGGTCAGCATCTTCCCACAGAGCATCTCCTTCTTCATCAAAGTCATGTATTACGTAGCAGTCGCGGAATAGCTTCCGTTTCTTGGATCGAACATATCCAAGCCCGATCGTTTCCATTCTCCCGTTGGGCGACTTTCTTTGAGTTCCGGGAACGTTCCAGATCCTGTTATAGAACCGTGCTTGTCGAGCAATTTGCTTAAGGGGTACACCTTGGCGTCTCAAGAGTCTCTTTAGTCCGTCTGTGTAATATCTGGGTAAACGGATGGGCTGGAGCCTGTCAAGTGTAGAATCCGCGCCATGCCAGATTTCTTTCTCCACTTTGGTTTCCCCGGATTGGTAGAATAGGATCATCTTTTCACCCTTTCGCCTGGGAGGGACATAGAATATCTGCAGTTCCTGCACACTATAGGCATTAAGTATATCGAGCTCTTTGTAATGCTCCCGCAGAACCATGGCAGCTTGCAAACTTTGATCTTCATCGGCGAAGGTTTGTATCGATGGCCGAGTGGAGAATACAGCATTGACCTCATCTTCCAAGTCGCTGCCGAAGAACAACATAGGGGTGGACGGTCCCGGCTTGTTGCATTGGGGCGGTCCTGAATAAACTATTTCTTCTTCGTCCTCGGTGTCACTCCCGAAGACCGGAATAGTGGTGATAGCTTTGTTCTTGTCCTCCGATTTGCGACATCTTTCTGTGTCTTCGAAATCTGGTAGGAAGTATTTTGCATCCTCATATTTGCGGACTTCGTTTACGGAGAACGGGTTAAGCTCCCCTGTTACGGTATACTCGAGACCATCCTTAAAATACTTCAAACACTGGTGTTGTGTAGAAGGGATGATGTTGTACTCGTGTAACCAAGGCCTGCCAAGTAAAGCGTTGTAGCAAGTCTTGGCGTCAATGACGTGAAACTTGATGTCGGTGACCAGCAGCCCAAAGCGCAGCGTCAGTATCACAGACCCGGGCGTCCGTGATGACTGGCAGTCAAACCCGGAAATGGTGATTTTATCACGAGCGAGGTGATGAATGCTCATGCAGATTTCCTTCAACACTCTCACATTGAGGAGATTGACGGAGGACCCATTATCAACCAGGATTTTGCCTATCTTGATGTCATGACAGTACCCGGAAACATATAGGGGACGGTTATGCTCACACGTCCCGAGGAGGAGGTCTTCATCGCCAAAGGTGATATCGGCTGTGTGTTCTTCTTTCAGCTCGTCCTTCATCTTTTCTTCGGCAAGGAAAGCTTGGAATTGGTCGGGCTCTTGTAATGCCCTGATCAGAGAATCTCTTACCTCTTTGGATAGCAGAAGGGCGTCGAGAATGCTTAGTTGCGAACGTAGCTTTCTCAAGTGTGCCAGAACGTTGTAGTCCACCTTGTTTTTCTTTGGCGGGTCCTTGGCTGTCAACTCTTCGATGGCTTGGTCATCAAGGATGATATCCTCAGGGACCTTTTCTTTCCCATTATCTCTTCTATTTGACCCACTGTTCGAGGGCCCAAGATTCTTTTCGGGCAACGTACGATTGCGCAGCTGAATATTTTCACAGGTCTTCGGTTCTTCCTCTTTTCCCGAGGTGGACTCTTTAAAGAGAGGGCCAAGAGTCATTTCTTCGTCAAAGTCGCTCCCGAAGGTGAGAACTTGCGATCCCCCAGCGTCGACCATGTGACAGCTGCCGGTAGTTCTTTTACGCTCCTCGGTCGTATTTCTTTGCTCCCGACGAGTTTTGCGTTTCATCCGCATAAAATGTTTCCAGTGAGCAACATATCCCTGCCACCATCTTTTAAAAGTGTTGCACTCTTCGGTGAGGTGCGCAATCTTTCGATGATATAAGCAGTAGCTAGGATGTGTTTCCGCTTCACCAAGAGTGTTCCCTTCGAAGGGTGGCAGCTTCATTCCCATCGATATGGCTTTGGCGAACCTCTTCCTCGTCCTGAACCTGCTTTTATTTGCGATGGATGCACTTTGATCTGGCGGGAGTGTTTCAACCCTTTCGTCCAGTTGCCGGCGTTTGGCTTTTTCGAATATGGTCATCTCACACTCTCGATCGACTTTGCTTTTCAGAAGAGCTTCGTTTAGGAACGCATCAATCATTTCGTCTGATGGCCCTAGAAGTTCCGGCTTAAGATCTGCCCCCAGATTCTGTCACGACCCGAAATTGGCACGTAACGGCCCTAATACTACGCAACGTCTACAGGCGTAACGCAGTAAAAGAAAGCCAAAACCCAGAAATCTAAACCATTAAAAGTAGTAAGAAAAGATAAGAAACAATGTTTAAACTTTTGAAATCGCAACCCAAATTCTTTAAAAGTCCAACTTTATTTCCTTTAAAATTTTGGCAGCACCTCCTTTGTAAAAACTAGCCCAAAAAATGGGTACAACATAAATATAAGTAAAGCATCCCCAAACGGGAGCAAATACACGCCCAAAGAAGGAAAACAACCACCACAACAGATATATGACGCCATAGCGAAGAAATAAAAGACAATAAAAAGAAAACTGTATAAAAAACAACCAAGTCACAAAATAATATACAATATCGTCCTCACACCAAGTCTCTAAGTCAACATGAAAGTAGTAGATGGAGAGTACAAGGATACAACGAATATACAATACAACAACGAATAACCACAAAACCCACCTAAGCAAACTGCACACTGTGAGCTGATGCGGTATCCGCAGCAAAAGATGATAAGATAGATGATAATAGCCCTGCCTCTGACTACTGTGAGGAACGACCTGCAAAACAACTGTAGGCACAATGGGGGTGAGTTGCCAACTCGTTAATAGTAAATAACATATGCAGGTAATCGCAAGTATGCACGTACAGCGCGAATCTAACATATGCAATTAATAGCAAATAAAGGTCATATGAATGCAATAATCATGAAAGGTACACTAGCAGGTACAAGTAATACATGAAGCAATAATAATATGACAATCGATATGCAATAATCATGAAATAATGATATGAGAATGTATATATGCAACAGTCATGAAAGGTACTCTAACAGGTACAACTAACACATGAAGCAATGCATATAAAATGAAGTATGTAAATGCAACAGTCATGAAAGGTACACTAACAGGTACTACTAATACATGAAGCAGTGCATAAACAATAAATGTGAAGTATGGAATGAAATATGTCATTTCCACGGAATCCTGACATCGTGGTAGGATCAAAATCCATCAAGACAATCCAAATCCCAAATTCCTCAAATCAGCCCCCAAATTGGCTCTCATATCATATAAGTCTCACAAATCCTTAATATACAATATCGAATAAATCACATATATCCTGAATGTACAAAATCAAGTGAATCTCATATATCCTTTATGTACAATATCAAGTAATCTCAAATATCCTTTATGTACAATATCAAGTAATCTCAAATGTCCTAAATCCAATATCAAGTGAATCTCTTATATCCTAGGTCTGATATTAAGTAAATCTCATAAAATTCAATATCGAGTAAAAATCATATATATATATATATATACACACACACACACACACAATATCGAGCACATAGGCCCCTAGCACATAGGCCGCTCACATCGAGCACATAGGCCCCACTCATCGACCATATAGGCCCCTCACATCGAGCACATAGGCCCCGAGCACATAGGTGTCACGACCCGAAAAGTACGGAACATGACCGGCACTTAAATTACGAAACGTCTCGAGGCGCACGTAATCTAAGTAAGCCGAAAACCCAGCATGAAAACTCATGGTGGACGACTCATACATCATGGGAAAACCGCACTTTTCATTTAAAAAGAGAGAGAAAGAAGTTTATAAAAGTTCTTGCGGTTTTCCCCCAAATCCAGGAAATCTCAGGAAAATCCGAAATCCAATCATCAATAGCACGTAAACAGTGAATATAGGCATAAAACTCCATAATACGGCATAACAGTGAATAATAATATGCATGAAGTAGCAAGTAATAATTGCAATGTCTAAACTGGCATATAAGGCAAGTACACCAATATTATGTCGAAACTATCAGCTAACAAGCTATGTCGATGAAATAGTATTGTCTAAAGTGTACGTGACATGGCAATTACCGATGATGATGTGTGTGAGCCGGCAAGTAAGTGTACGTGGAACATACGCATCATCGGTAATGGTGCTGGTGTCCTAACAGCATGATATCAATAATGGTATGAAATCACAATATAAGTATGCGATGCGGAGCGAACAGCAATAATGTGTGGGAGCTGAATGATAAACACAATGATAACTAATCTGCATTTAATATAAATATAAGCCATACAAGGGTGCCATTTGAAATAACAAGAATCGTGGTGTTTTGCAAATAAGGGCTACGGTGTTTTTAAGAAAAGATACGTACTTTGAAATATCCGTAAAATCCCTTGGCCTATCCTTTAAAATACCCACGATTCGTTAGTTTTTGAAATAGGTATGAATCAAATCTAGTCTAACAACTATACTAAACTATAGGGCTGAGCTAACAGGCAAAACGAAAAGTAAGGAAACCACCTAACATCTGAATCGATACATATATAAATAATAGTCGGTGATCCCACCTCAATAGTATCATATACGATCCAAAATCTATAATATGACATCCTCAAGTCAAGTGTGTGGATCAATCATCAATATAAAACTCGTACGGTACATCCGTCGTACGGCCTCCCAAATCTGGGTACGGGTCAAGGTCACATCTATCACACCATTCATCTGGTATCCTCTTTATCAAACATCAAGATCCGGGGTACTAACCTACATCTAGTACAATACTGATACCATCTATGTATGCATGCAGGTGTATGAAACACTACGTCAAAGGACCCGCTAAAATATCATGTCGTATCTCAAATACGAACCTTGTCACATCACCGATCTCACGGCCTCAAATCCAATCTCATCGACTTATCTCATAACCCGAGTACTATCCTCAAATCCAGTATATGAACACATAGTCCCATACCCATGTGTAAATATACACATCCCCATATACGCACAGGTAAAAGAAAGAATGTATGCAAGTATGTGTGTGCGTGTGTGTGGGTGCAACCACTACTCTAGGGTTTCGCGACTAATACTAAACAAATCCAAGAACATCTAGAATCCATCTTTATCATCGATAAACTCAAATCAACATATAAATAATATGTGTGTGTATACATATTCGTATACATCACCACGAACTGCGGGGGTGCTATACGCCATCCACCTGACTTCCCCCGTAGATATAATCTACTCACCTTGTATCCTGCGTGTCGGTGTCGGTGTCGCCTTCGACTTCTTCATCGTATGGAATCCTCATGATGGTACCTACATAGATAACATAATCGGAACGCGTATTAAAATCACATCGGGAATACCCAAAACGACAAGCTAATGCCTATAGGTTAGAACCTATAGACTCCGCTTTCAAAACCATCAACCAACCCTCGATCTCGTCTTACAAACGTCAAGTGATCGAGGTAAAACCCAAATACGAGAATCCAGAATTTAAAATACAAAATACGGAAACACGAATCCAAAACAGCAACTATAGAAAAGGGTCCCTGATTTCACCCTGGGTCAAATTGGATAATTTTGCACATGCCAAGGGTCTGATTTACTGGAGATGGGGCTACAGAACCAATACGAGGCAAATCCACCCTGGTCTGGCCACAATTTGCGTCCAGAAACAATTTAATTGCGGCCTAAAAGAGGGGGTAGGGGCTATGGTTTTGGGTGATGGTTCATAGGTGCCTGCATGTATCACTGTTCTTGCAAAAATATTTTCAGGTGACCCGGGTGTTAGCAGATTTCCTAATACAATCACAGAATCCACAATTCTTCCGATATCGGGTTTCTAAATCCGTATTTCGGGTCCTAGTCTCTGGTTTGGGTCTCCAATAAATCACCACAGGGGTTATAGTCCCTAATTACACCTCAATTCACCTTTGTAATCAATTCAAACCCTAAACCCTAACTTGGAATTTCCAAAGTTCACAAAAACCACACAATATCGATTCTAAACTAACATGGATGCTAAGGGAATGGAAATTCTACCTTAAAGATGGAAAGATTACCTCATTAGTCACCCAAGAATCCCCTACAGCACCAAAATGTGATTTTTCTTGGTCCATAACGTAGCTTGCGAGCTTGTGCATCTTTTTCGTGAAATGGAAATGAGATTTTGGAGTGTTTTTCATGGAGTTATTGTGGCTTGAAGAGGGGGAGGAGGAGGGGCAGCAGCAGAAATTGGAGAGGAGAGGAGAGGAAATGGTGAAGCACAAAGTGATGGGGGCTTGGTCCAAGGTGTTGACCCCTCACCCTCTCATTCTCTCTCTCACCCATACCTCACACTATTCCATTCTTTATTCAATTCCTTTTCTTTTCTTTTCTTTTCTCCACTCCCTCTACTTAACAACCATGGCAAAAAGAATATGAAGGAAGGCCATGAAAATGTAACAAGTGAAATAAAATGATATGGTGCATGTTTTGCACAAAACAAGCTTAAACGCGATTAGCGATTTTTAATCGCGATTAGCGCTATATTAGCATATAATTAATCATAAAAACTTAAAATTTGCATAATTCACATAAAACACCCTCTTTCTAGTAATTTCCATAATTTTCCAAATTTTCCCCATTTATCGGTATTTAATTATACCGAAATATTAAAATATTCATTAAAATTAATATTAAATTATAAAAATTCCCAAAAATAATATTTTATTTTTTTGAAATGTTACAATAGGCCCCACTCATCGACCATATAGGCCCACTCATATAATGAATAAGTATATTTGCATATATCATCATGATGATATATGATGTAAGTGTGTGTGTGTGTGTGTGTATATATATATATATATATATATCAGCGTCCCATACCACTGATATATATATACGATGGGTATACATATATATATTAGCGTCCCATGCCACTGATATATATACGCAGGAGTAAAAAATCCAAAAAACATTATATGAAAACCATATCTCAATGCGAAATCCATGAATATAATATATGCAACATGAAACTGAAATGTAAGCATATAAAGGAAAAGCCGCTAATTAACTGCAACAAGTTAATATTAATATCATGCGGTTACTAATTTCTCCAATTCTAAATAACATCAAGTAAAGGTAAACATGTAGCTATAACCAGATATATGTGTAAACATAATGGTATAGCAATGTATATGTATCTACCTATAAGTAATGATGTAATATACCCCCTGAGTATAAGTGAAGTATGTGTGCAAGGTATACCTGTAGCTATGTCCTTAAGTGTGTATGTACCTATCACTAATGGTACAATACCTTATAGGTATACAGGTAACTAGCATGTAAGTATGTCAAGGCATATGTATAAGCATGTAGGTATACAGGTATGATATAAGTCATATGCATAAAAAAATATGAATCAATGTCTCGATGTCCCTAACCAAACAATATCATTTCTATATGTGGGTTGTGCGTGACATGGCAATTATTGACGGTGTGTGTGGCATACAATCAGTGCTCGCGCAACATGAGCCGTCAATAATAGTGCAGTGTCCTAAGGATACTACTCCAAACACAACAATTAACTAAGCAGTAGGGTGAATGCGCAATTCTAAATATGACATAGAATATGCGACAAAATTAACATCTCTAGCCCAGACGCATAACGCCATTCGGACGATTCCCCTGTAGATGTTAAATCTACTCACCAACGCTCTTGGCTAAGTGAAGTCAACCACCTGTTTTCACTTTGTAGCAGTGTCCAAAGTCCCCTCCTGCGAACCTACAATATTAAGACAATAAAGCAAGTGCATATTAGTAATAGACCCAAAACACATACAACTACATTTGACCGACACAACAACACAAAACATACTCTCAAGTGTTCGTATTGTGGCTAACGTGCGTAGCGACACGACGAAACCAACCTAAGAGTAAAACCACACTAAGTGCACGATCCGTGTAGTATAACGTATCGCGCTTAAACGAAACACAAGAAACTACCTAGGTGATCCCAGATTTCGTATACAGTGAAAACTAAACAAACAAACAGGACCAAACGCACCCAAACTACAGAATAGAGCTACCCTCAAAAACCCATACCCCAACTCCTCTTAAAAACCGGGGTCGCCGGATTTCCCTTCAGACGTCGCCGTCCGTGGTCCGAGCAGGGGGTCTCGTTCTTCAGGTGATGCCTTATGGTCTCAGGTACTACAAAACTACATTGTTTGGTTTTCTAGTAAACTTTCCGGGTCACAGCAGATCATATATGTCATATATAGGCACTAAAAATACGATATTATGCACAAAACTTAACTTTAAACACTCTAAACTAAATCTAACAAGCTAAGAAACACAAAAACAACACAAACAACAGAAAGAGATCATTACCTAACCAAAAGAACTCAAAGATCCAAGCTTTGCATGCTCAAAGGCATCCAAGAGGAAAAAACCAAGAAAAGATGTGATTTTTGATGAAATTGTGAATATTTGTGATGAATTGGTGTAGGAAATGGAGGGTGTTCAGTTTGAGTGAAAGCAAGAGATGAGGAAATGAGAAAGAGATAGCGAAAAAGAGAGAGAGTGATTGATAAAGAGAGAAGGAGGTGAGGTTAAGGGCGAGTGCACCTTGCATTTAAAACATCATTAATGCTTTTACACACACCTTGCCACCTCATCTCATCCAAACAAATATCTGCACTTCTTCTCACAAAAGATCTTGAAATTTATGGTTAAGGGTAAGATTAAAACAAGGATTAGGATAAGCAAAGGATTAGGTTAAGTGTCTTGGTTGCTAAGAACTACATTAATACAAACAAACCCTCACATTTACGTGCACACGTGCGCGCATGTCCATAACAAATAAAAATAAATTTTTAATTAAATGTTATAAAACCCGAATTGGTAAACTTTTTACAGTAATCCCGCATTAACGTCTAAACTAACACTAACCGAAATCTAAGGCGTTACAATCTCCCCCCTTATAAAAATTCGCTCCTGAATTTAAAATTCTTACTAAGCGTACCTCCAAAGAGAAGATTACAAAACTCTCATATCTCGCTCGTAGCCTCCCAAGTGATTACATCACTATACGGGTACGTCCAAGAAAACCCTTCACAGATGGCAAGACCCTTGACCGAAGTTTCTCCACCTGCCGAGCCATTAACACAATTGGCTGCTGGTGTACGAAAGATCGCGTCCAAGCTAAATAGTTTGATGCTGAATCATATGAGAAAGGTCATGAAGGTAATTGCAAAGTATCGACATAAGGAAATACGGGGTGAATACTCAATAATCTGGGCGGAAGTGCCAAATTAAAGGCAACGGAACTAACTCGCTTTAAGGATCTTAAAAGGACCTATAATCCTGGGATAAGCTTCCCAAAACTCAACACGTCATTCATCGGAAAGTCCGTAGGAATACATGATCTCCCACTGCGAACTCGAGTCTACGACCACCACGGTTGGTATAAGACCTCTGTTCGCAATGGACTACTCTCATCCTGACCTGAACCAACTGGATCATCTCCGAAATCTCTAGACTAATTGGGGTCCAAAAATCCTACTTACGCAGAGTCAGAAAAACCGACTGGTGATCGACCCAACCTAACAACCAAACCTAAAGGTTGCCAATTGGAACGCCCCCTGATAACTGCTATCAAAGAAGAATCCTAACGATGGCAAGTGACGATCCCAACTGTCGACAACAATTAGTACGTACGCACAAGCATATCCTCCAGAGTCGGTATAGCCCGCTCTCACAAAACCATCATCCTACGGATGGAAAAGCGGAGCTAAAGCTCAACCAGTACCCAAGGCTTCCTGAAGCTCCTGCCCAAGACGGCAAGCGAACAGGGTGCCTTCATTGGATACGACCCATGAAGGAACTCCGTGCAACGCATAAACTTAACAAAGAACAACTGAGCAACCCGAGTATAACCGGACGACAAACATCCAAATGGAGTCACACCCTGTCTAACCCTGGGTAGACACCATAACGAAATTCGTGGATATCTGCTCCCATTCCTACTTCGGAACGGTTAAAGGTTGCGACTCTCCAGCCGATCTCAGATGCTCAACTTAAGCACACAACAAGACAGACACCTTGAAACGAAACCCGAAACATCACTTTACATCCCTGCCCACCCGTAACTATCTCACAAGTCACGTCAAATGTTGGTGGAACTTGAATGAGTACAGAGAGTTGACAGATGAGCCTGCTCTAGGATTTCGTGTCTCTACCTAACAGCAACAGGTATACACAAACGCGTCCCTAAACGTAGCACATCCTTGTCACAAATCAAGAACTCCGAATCATTACCCAGCCGAGTATGCTTAAGAATCTCTGACGAATGAGCATCGGCGGGCAGTGCCACGCGAAAGCAATTAAAGAAAAGTGGTCGGGCACGGACATGAGTAAGCTGTCCCCTCAGTAGAGGCGAACTTAAGCTATACTCAACGATCGCACAAGAACTGTAAATCTGCAGAAGACTGTCTCAACAATCAACACCCGCTGCAGGAAGATGTATATTAAGCTCTGGTGGTCCATGAAAATCTGACACGACTCTCGAACAAGCAGTGTCTCCAAATCTCCAACGCACGACCACCGCGGCCATCTCCAGATCATGAGTGGGATATCCTGCTCGTACTTCCTCCAACTGTAAGGAAGCAAAAGCGAGCCCCACTCGTGAAACATCACAGTTAACAACAAGGTCGCCCGAACCAGAAAGCAAAGAAAGAACTGATGCAGTTGTTAACCAAGTCTTCCACTGCTGAAAAACTCCGCACGCATGCCTCAGTCCAAAGAAAAGGAACCTCCTTTCTGGTCAGTCCAGTCAACGGTGCAGCACTACACTAGCAATCCTGCACGAAACGGCGGTAAAAACCTGCTAAGCCCAAAATCTGTGGACCTCCATCCTGCACACAAGTCTGGGCTTAAGCTGTACGGCTTCGATCTTCCTCGGAACCATACGAAACCGTCTCCCTTAACTACAAGACCTAGGAGTCAACACAAACAAGCCTGAAGGAACACTCCGAGAATCTAGCAAACTGCTGGAGCTCTCCCAATGTCTGCAAAACAAATCCTCAAGTGTTACTCTTGTCCCTCACGACACATTGAATAGACCAGAATATCGTCAATAACACAACAATAACTGGTCGAGGAACGGCCTGAAGAAATCTGGTTCATCATATCTACGAATGTTGCTAGGGCATTGGTGAGTCCAATGACACCACCAAAACACACAAAGCCCATAGCACGCACAAGGCAGTCTTCGGAATGTCATCACTCCGAACCCGCAACAATGATGACCTGATCCCGAACAAACTTAAAAAAAGTCTCGCACTCTGGAGCTGATCGAAGAAATCGTCAATGCGAGGTAAAGGATACCTATCCGCACCGTAAGCCGGTTCAATTGACGATCAATCAATACACAACCTCAACTGCCGTCTTTCTCCTTGATGAACAGAAATAGGAGCTCCCTAATGCAAAACACTCAGACGCACAAGCCCCCCAAACAAACAACTCTGCAGCTGATTCTTAAGCTCCCTAAGCATCGTCGGCACCTCTGGAACAACGTCGGAAAATTCTCGCACGAAAGGAAAGCCGGTCCAACAAACCCACTGTGGCTCTGGTATCACGAATGAACGCCAAGAATCCTCGACATCCTCTCCTCAAAAGCCGACTAGCGAAAAAGGCTGAATTCAAGCTATGAGAGGCGGCACCACTGTCCCCCTACACAACAAGAACTGACTTGCCGGGAAAACATACCTGACTGTTTTCTCACGGCAGTCCACAAACTCCTAGCACGTAGCTAACCAGTCCGTGCCCAGGAGAACGTCAAATCCAACATCTCTAGAAGGATCAAGTGACGGACGAATCTCTATCTCCTATCCGATTGGCACACGACTGAAATACGTGTCGCGCAACAAAAGAATCGCTGACAGAAGTTACACAAAAAACGGCTGATCTAGCTAACACTACTCTCTTCCCAAGCCTCTGCTACTCCCGCGATGGTCACGAAAACTGTCTCGACAACTAGGCCTCTGTCTCTGAGCTGGTACACCGGTACGAGTCATCCACTGTTCCGGAACTCCCAAAGTCTCTGGAATACGTGTCTCGTCAACTAGGGCTGCATCCACTGGTGCTATGTAAGTGACGGAATGTTGTGTGCTGATCGCAAGGAACAACTGGGTAACAGGGGTGACAACCTCCTGTCGCTGTGCTCGAACGGCCTCAACCAATGAACTCATCGTCTGGCGCAAGTCCTGCATCTCTGCCACAAGCCTAGCGATACTATCTGTCGAAGGCGGATCCGTCTGCTCCTGTGCAACGAGCGTGCCATCCTGGTCAGTCCTCTTCCTACCCGAGTCAATTCTGACCTCGGCTCTCGCTGCACCTCTCTAAGTCCCCATAGTCGTCGGCGGCAAAGGCTATAAATAGAGAAAGGATTCGATATGAACACGAAAATCGAATCACAAGGATATGAATTATCAAGAAAGGAATTTCAAGCAATTTGTACTTAGGTCACTTTAGGCGGAGCACCGCAACGTGAGTATGCTGCAGACATACACACACTACGTTACTCTGCTTAAGCTACCTACTCCATCACACCAAGGTCATCCTACACTCCGAAAGGTAAAACCTAGCGCTCTGATACCAACTTGGTCACGACCCGAAATTGGCACGTGACGGCCCTAATACTACGCAACGTCTACAGGCGTAACATAGTAAAAGAAAGCCAAAACCCAGAAATCTAAACCATTAAAAGTAGTAAGAAAATATAAGAAACAATGTTTAAACTTTTGAAATCGCAACCCAAATTCTTTAAAAGTCCAACTTTATTTCCTTTAAAATTTTGGCAGGACCTCCTTTGTAAAAACTAGCCCCAAAAATGGGTACAACATAAATATAAGTAAAGCATCCCCAAACGGGAGCAAATACACGCCCAAAGGCGGAAAACAACCACCACAACAAATATACGACGCCGTAGCGAAGAAATAAAAGACGATAAAAAGAAAACTGTATAAAAGACAACCAAGTCACAAAATAATATACAATATCGTCCTCACACCAAGTCTCTTATACAAGGTTCATCTACGTTTTCGATCAAGTCAAACTCTTTGACTGCAACATCAAAATAGATGTTCCAACTCCGTAATGCTTGCTTTAATCCGTAAATTGATCCGGATGGACTTAAGCATAGCCACTGGAGAAAAAGTTTCATCAAAATCCACACCTGGTCATTAACGAAAACCTTTTGCTACAAGTCTAGCTTTGAAAGTCTCAACTTTTCCATCTACACCATGAATCTTCTCAAGATCCACTTACTCCCGATGGGTTTTACCCCTTCAGGTGCAACTACCAAAGTCCATACTTTGTTGGTGTACATGGATTCCATCTCAGATCGCATAGCATCCATCCATTTTACAGAGTCCCCACTTGTGATGGCCTGCTCGAAACTAGTTGGGTCATTATCTTCCATGATGCAATCCTCGCTCCCACTGTCATTGAGAAAACCATAATATCTCTCAGGTGGATGAGGAACACTACTAGATCTACGGAGAGGATGAGGATCGTCGGGAACTATTGAATCCTCCGGTTCTACCTAATCATCAGCTGTTAGTTTGTATAGCTGGAACTTCTTCCAGTTCTACCTCATGACCACTAATTTGTTTTTCAAGAAATTCCTTTTCTAAAAAGGTGGCATGCCGAGAAACAAAACACCTTTTGTTCCTCAGTGTGGTAGAAGATACACCCTTGCGAATGTTTGGGATATCCAACAAACTTACACAGAACTGATCTTGCCTCGAGCTTGTCCGGATTTTACTTTTCAACATAGGCCGGACAACCCTATATCTTAACTCGTTTAAGAGATGTTCTCTTCCCATTCCATATCTCATATAGAGTGGTAGGCTCTGATTTGGTTTGAACCATATTCAACAGGTATGCGGCTTCTCAAGCGCATAACCACAAAAGGAAACAGGCAACTCAACGTTACTCATCATAGAGCGCACCATATCTAATAGGGTGTGATACCTCCGCTTTGACACACCGTTGTGTTGTGGTGTATACGGAGGAGTAAGCTGAGAGAGAATCCTATTCTTTTTTAGATACTCCAGGAAATCCATGCTTAAGTATTCTCCTCCCTGAACAGATCGAAGGATTTGAATACTTTTACCCGTTTGGTTCTCTACTTTGCATTTATATTCCTTGAATTTCTCAAAAGTTTCAGACTTGTGTTTCAACAGGAATACATGTCCGAATCTTAAGAGATCATCAGTGAATGTAATGAAGTACGAGGAACCAACCCTGGCATGTATAGACATGGGACCGAATACATCACTATGTATCAGTACCAAGAGTTCAGTAGCTCTTTCTCCGTGTCCAGTAAACGGAGTTTTGGTTATTTTGCCTTTGAGACATGACTGGCAAATTTCATAAGATGTAAATTCAAACTGATTTAAATATCCATCTTTATGTAACTTAGCTATCCGTGTCGCATTGATATGACCTAGTCTACAATGCCACAAGAAGGATTTGTTCATTTCTAAATTTTTCCTCTTGTGTGTGTTCTGTACGTTAAGAACTGTAGTTTGATTTAGAATGTATATGCCATTATATAACATGCCTGATCCAATCAACTTTTGATTTAGGAAAATGTTCATAACATTATCCTGCAATACAAAATTATATCCTTCTTTACATAATAAAGAAATTGATATAATATTGCATATCAGGTTCGGTATGTAATAACATTCGTTCAGAATCAATATATTACCAGTTAGTGATACAAGGTGATAATCGCCAACTGCTTTGGCTGCAACATTTGCACCATTCCCTACTTTTATATAATGATCACCTTTTCCCAGTTCTCTACCTTTCTTTAGCCCATGTAACATATCACATATGTGGGATCCCAATCCGGTATCTAATACCCAGGGCGTAGAGCGTACTGAGAAACAGTTCTCGGTAACGAACACACCCGAAGAAGATGCATCAACATGCTCATTCTTCGTTTGGGTCACGTGGGAATCCGGATATTCCCCTATTTCCTGCTCACTTATAACAATTATAACATAGAGCGGAACCATCGTTCCCCGGCTCAGTATAACAAGCGGGTTCGGTCAATACATCAATATTATTATCTTGATTAAGGCGTGACATGGTCGCTACCTGGAGAGAGAGAGAAGAAAACACTTTGCGTATGCTCTTGCAAGATTAGATTGGTTATTATTTTATCTAATCAGGTTGGCTCCCACTATTTTTATCAAATCTTCCTTCAAACCCTAAAAGGTAAAACTAGCCGGGATTAATTACGCCGTACAAGTTCGCCAATCTTTTATCCAGGCCAGTGTTGGTACTTTGAGGGAGGTTCCCCATGCTTTCGCACGGAGCTAATTAAAATAAACATCATTTTCCCATAGGCATAGCCCCGTTGACACATTTCTAGACACCTACTGGATTAGCTAAGTGTAAAGTGTAAAACTCTTTCAGGAGTAACTCTTACTCGCAGTGGGTATCGGGATCCAACTATCTCATAGAAGGTATGCAATCTCATTGCAAATTTCAACACATGAAATTCCCAATAATGTTTTGCCCTAAGAGATTTATGACCTTGACAAGGTCGAAAAACCATAAACCGCAAGTCAAGTTCAACCCGTTCATTTCGTGATTGAATTAAACCCACCCGCACGACCCTTGACAAGGTCAACAAGGACGTACGACTACCCTAATCCAATCGCATCATATGCGTTGCAGATAAGCACTAATCAGCTACCGCACACTACGCCTTGACAAGGTCAACAAACGCAGCACGAATACTAAATAGTCCTTATCAGAAATGACAGAGGGCTACGACAGGTTTTTAAGAAAACCTTTTGCATAATGAACTTGATATCGTTGTAGAATCAAGTGATTTTGAAAAGGAGTGTTTTTTAGGCTTTTGCTAGTTTCGCTAAAGAGGTCACTCCCGGTGAAGGGATCTCGGCTCTTTCCTCATCGAATGAGGTGCTGGATATTCATCAAGAAATACCACTATGCAAAGCAAGAACTAGAGAAGCAATCAAAAGACAAAACCGAGTGGGTTGTAGCATATGCTAGCTTTTGCTAAAGAGGTCACTCCCGGTGAAGGGATCTCGGCTCTTTCCTCATCGAATGAGGTGCTGGATATTCATTAAGGAATACCACTATGCAAAGCAAAAACTAGAGCTACCCTTTTTGAAAATTTGATTTTACAACATTTTTAGGTTTCTTTCTTTTTCATTAATTTCATTAATGAAGTCTCATCATTTATGCTTCTTAAGCATCACAGATAAAGAAACGAAAATACGTATATAACGTACGCTTATGCCATCCGCATTCGTCACGGGGTCCCGTCATGCACCGTTAGGTTAGATAACTAACGGCAGAGCGGGGGCAAGACTAGCGCGGATGCAAAACATAAGCAACGTCTATTATATATCATATATATAATATAAAGCATTCATATCAGGCAATTATATGATCTCATCATAGAACATTGCAGCAGAAGTCAACATATGAAATATTGGATATACTAGGAGGTCTATGTTATAAATTAAGCCAATAAAAAACACGGATTCCACGGTCGTGATGAATAGCCAAAGCCACATCCCTAGACCCCTACGAGAGCGGCAAGCAACCCTACCAATTCTAGAGTTAGGAGACCCGGACTCGACTCCTCGAGATGGTCTTCCACTGGACTCTAGAACCCGGTTACTTGTACTCCCCGCCTTGGCTCTATCCTAATGCGAAAAAGTAAACAATGTACATCAATGGTGACATCATCCTCAACCCGGAAGTGTCCTAATAAAAGAATATTACATACAAGTTTTTACATGAATGAAAATGAAAAACTCTCATCTCACGCAAAAAAAACCCGGCTGTTCAAACACGACGATCCAATATAACATATCACGGCAACATATAACATCACATGTCATCAACATAAGTAAATATGCGTATCCCAATTGTCGTTGACGTATAACAATGAAACCGGCGATAAACCACATATTACACTTACGGTCGCAGAAAAGAAAGTGAAAACTACAACAATTGGAATCCGCAATATCCTTAGACATCATAAACCCGAAATATCACATACTTCGGATTTCATGCCTAACCGTATAAATTCCTTAGACATCATAAACCCGGAATATCACATATTCCGAATTTCACGCCTAACGTTATAACCCGGTATTTTAGTCTCAAATTGAAAATACTTTTCAATATCTAGTCGGGCAATTCATCAAGATTCCCAACATATGATCGAATGCTCATCGGAAACATTAGTAGACGGCCGCACCCCCGATGCCGTCGACGAAGTGCACTTAGGCGGAACACTGCGGCCGTGAGCACCCGAACGGATGCTTTTTGCTACGAGTTCTCCTACAGTCACTTGGTCAGGGCTATAGGGCGTGGCTATCTAGTAGTGTTACCCGACGAGCGTTCGCGTACTATACGTGATTGCAACGGAGTTTTGATCCGAATCAAAACCCCGCGGCAACAGATCAAAAGAGACTAAATTGCTAGATTTACAAAATACTAACTAGTTTTAGCAAAACTAATTATTGTGGATTCCAAATATTGTATCACAAAACACAGATATCTAGACGATGTTAAATATTTCGATCGATTTATCAAACACCCAAAATTCCTAGAGACCTCAACACTTGAGTCACATTTAAAAATACCCAGACAGTGCCCCAAGTACCTACGGACCTACACAAGAAGGCACGCTCCCTGCCTCACCAATGGCGCCGCGGAACCGCCGCCAAAGGCATGCTTTGGCCGCGCTTCCACGGTCGTTTGGTCGAGTTGGGCCGTCGTTTTTCTTGTGGGTCCATAGAAAACCCTGCACAATTTTCTTAAAATTTTTAATTGGAAAAATAACAACTTTTGAAAAAATTTCCAGAGAGTGTTAGTTATATATATGCCCTAGAGGCCATTGATGTACATATGATGTATATTATAGTGGATGCTTGGATATATATAGAGAGGTCTTTCTTGCTCGACATGATAGTATGCTATTTGGTTTCACTTTGTCTTAACATGTTGACTTGTATTAGTTTACTGTCTTACTCTCACATGTTGATAAAGCCTTTAGGATATGTACTCGACTACTGGGACTATGATGAGATCATACTAGTAGGGTCGGGGTAGTCAATGAGTACATCCTATAACTGTTCCTAGTCGAGGATGTGTCGAGACAGGGCATCGATACACCAGAGTAGACTAGCGTATACGAATCTTGACCCATATGATGGGCGATGGATGATCCCATATCCATTGGTGTTTGACATCAGAGATGGTCTACGGGTGCTCAGTGGAGACTCGGTACACTGAACGGACTCGCCGAGAACTCCCAGATGGTATTATACCTCACGTCAGATGGCAGTTCTCCGGTGACACTGGTACAGGTTAGTCTGTAGACCCGAGATCATCATAGTGTCTTGTATGATTCCCACTGTGCTTTGATTTCCACCTTACCACGTCCAAAAAGGCGTGCAAAATGGTGGCTTTTGGGTACAGTCCCGAATCACATGGAGGCAATGAGCGATAGGAGGGGATTCGTCTCTCTCGGTATAGGGAGTTGATATTGTGCTGTGTTTGATTGGCTATAACTGGAAGTCCCTGGCCAGGGATGATTTAGAGATTTACTGGTAAGTGTTACCAGTAGTTTCTCGACCCGTTATGAGCCTCACATCGACACGACTTATCGGTTACTGGGGTCTGACGTTTACCACCCCTAGACTAGATATGCAACATATCAGACGAAGAGACCGGACTGTACGGGAGTGTTACTGATTGGATTCACAGGAGAATGTACAGGCTTTCTTGTTGATCTTCTGATCGCTCAATACCTGAGTGGCTGTTACATTTAGCTGACCGCTTGCAGCTTGTAGGTGTTTGATATGATCATCACCTACTGTCGGCGTATTGACGATTCTTTAGAGTCCTACACAGAGGTTTCTTGACTCGGGAAAAATGGAGTAGGAGCACATATGTGATATGTGTGGGACCGAGAATAATACGATATGAGATACCGTATTCTATTCTCGCGATATTTGATATCAGTCGGGTCATCGGATCAAGTGTTGATTCGATGAATCGGTATATGATATATTAGTCGGTTATATGCGATATAGCCGGATTGTCGGATCAAGTGTTGATTCGATAATTTAATGTATAATTATATATGTGATATATTACATTACATTATCTAATATTGGCTCGCTTTATTGATTCATTTTCTCACCGGATAATACATTGATATATATGCGATATATGTTAATTGTATTATTTTCTTTTATTACAAAAATATATTATATATGTGATATATAATATTGTAACAAGTTATGGTTACAAATGCAACATGATTAGTAGAGATTAAACATGGTTAGGGTTTGATTTGGGTTAGTATTTTCTTGAAGCTTCTAGAAGGTTTTGTTTTGTTTTAAGCTAAGATATTATGTGTTGATATTTTGAAGATATTATTTAACCATACCCAAACCCTTAACCCTAGTCTATTCTCTACATGAGTTAATACTTGATATTATTAACTCAAGGTTCATTTGTAACCATGACAAGATTTTCATTATTCATCACAAAAGAAATCTTCTTCTTCCTCCTCCTTAAAAAGCTTTCTAGCTTTTGATTTTGTGATGAATGAGTGTGAGAATTTGAAAATAAAAGAGAGCATAATTCCTACTTCATCATCCTCATCTAATCTAGCCAATTAGATTAGGGTGTTCACTTCATTAATACTTGATTATAGAAGTGAGAGCTTGAGTTAAAGAAACTTCAAGGTAGATCATCTTCGAAAAGGAAGACTTCAAGCAAGCATGGATCATTCGGGTTGTGGAGCCTCTCTTGAGTCCGGGAGATCATGGATCGCGGCGAAGGGACTACTACTCGGAGCTTATGAAGCGAAGGAGCGGACTACAAAGGTTGTAATCCCTCCCTCTTAAATGTAAAGATGTTTACTTGCATGTTTAACCCTAATTATCTAGCAAAGATCCTCGCTTTAGGTTGTTCGGCACTTCTAAATTTTAAATTGGGCATGGTTGATGCCTTATAGACCCTTGTGACAGTGCCTAGTAACCCGACAGTGGTATCAGAGCCTAGCTAGAGCATTAGGCGACGTGTATACGAAGTTAAAAGTCCGATCGAACCCCGAAACGTCGATATTGACCCCCTCTCTGGAAATTTTCTAAAAAGTTGGTTTTTCCGTATTAAAAATACTCAGAAAATTCAGCAGGTGATTCTAAGGATTGCTGTAAAATACGATCCCCTAATACCCTCAAGTCGCCGCGGAACCGCGGCAGGAACATGCTTTGCGCGGCGGTTCCGCGGCCGTACTTGGGAATTAGAGACTCGTATTTGTAGGGTTAATCCGTAGGTATTACTACATGCTTCTGGGAATTTTTAATTTTACTCAAGTGTTGAGTTTGCTGGAGATCTTTGGAATTTGTTGATTCGATCGGAAAGTTTAACATCGTTTAGTTTTTCAGGTAATTTAGAAGGTGTTAAAATGTTCGAACGGATATCAATAACTCACTTTTTCCCGACACGAAAACCTTTCAATTGTTGAATTTTTCTTGAGTTTAAAACTTTCGGAAAAACATGCAAGCATATCTGTGGACCTTCTAAAAGAACGTAACCTTAACTCGATTATGTGACCGTCAAAACTGCCACTGAACCCTAGGGTTTGTTGTAGTTTGGCGTTGCCACATGTGAGGTGTTGGTTTGACCCTTCTACTGCTGGTTCATTGGGGCTGTGACATGTTCTGGGATTTTTTGAACTCCGCTCAAGCTTTGAGCTATTTTGGAAATCTTGGGTATTTGATTATTCGATCGGAAAGTTTAACTTTGTCTATTTATCTAGAATGTGATACAATATGTGGAATTCATATAGTTAGGCATGAAATGCGAAGTATGTGATATTTCGGATTTATGATATCTAAAGTAATTATGGATTCCAAATGTTGTAGTTTTACACTTTCTTTTCTATGACCGTAAGCGCAGTATGTGGTGTATCGCCGGCATGGTTGCTATACATCAACGACAATCGGAATACGCATACTTGCTTACGTTGATGATATAAGATATTATGTGTTGCTGTGATATGTTGTATTGGATCGTCTTGTTCTGAATAGCCGGGGTTTTATGTAAGATGAGGGTTTTTATTTTCATTCATGTAAAATTCATTTGTATGTAATATTCTTTTATTGGGGCACTTTCGGGTTGAGGTTGATGTCACCTTTGTATATTATTTACTTTTTCCGCATTAGGTAGACCCGAGGAGGGGAGCACAAATAACCGGGTTCTAGGGTCCAGTGGAAGGCCATCTCGAGGAGTCGAGACCGGGTCTCCTAACCCTGGAATTGGCAATGTTACTTGCCGCTCTCGTAGGGGTCTAGGGATGTCGGTTTGGCTATTCATCGCGACCGTGGAATCCGTGTTTTATACAGGCTCGATGTAAAACACGGACGTCCTAGTATATCTAATATTTCATATGTTATCTTCTGCTGCAATGTTCTGTGATGAGATCATATTACTGTCTCAGACGAATGCTTATACTATATATATATATATGTTGATATATAAATATTACTGCTTTCGTTTCTTCTGTGATGCTTAGGAAGCATAACTGATGGGATTTATTAATGAGATTAATAAAAGAAAAGAAACCTAAAAGATGTTGTAGAATCAAAACTTTATAAAAAGGGTAGCTACAGTTTTACTTTGCACAACGGTATATATGATATACCCTGCACCTTATTCGATGAGGAAAGAGCCGAGATCCCTACACCGGGAGTGACCTCTTTAGCAAAACTGGCAGATACTATAAACTCGCGGTTTAGTTTTTGACAGCTTCTATAATTCTTTCTTTGCACCGCGGTATATATGATATACCCTGCACCTTATTCGATGAGGAAAGAGCCGAGATCCCTTCACCGGGAGTGACCTCTTTAGCGAAACTAGAAAAGCCTAAAAAACACTCCTTTTCAAAAACACTTGTTTCTACAACGATATCAAGTTCATTACGCTCATGGTTTTCTGAAAAACCTGCGTAGCCCTCCGTCATTTCAGATAGAGACTAGTTAGTATTCGTGCTGCGTTTGTTGACCTTAGCTAAGGCGTAGTATACGGTAGCTAATTAGTATTTATCTGCTAAAACATGAGATGAGATTGAGTTAGGGTAGTCGTACGACTTTGTTGACCTTAGCCAAGGGTCGTACGGGTGGGTTTAATTCAATCGGGAAATGACGGGTTGAACTTGACTAGCACTTATGATTTATTGACCTTAGCCAAGGTCATAAGTTGCTAGGGGTAAAAGCATTATCGGGAATTTAAAGTGTTGAAATTTGCAATGAGAGTGCATACGTCCTTGTAGGGTTGCTAGGCACGCGCACAAGGGTCTACGAGGCATCAACCATGCCCGATTAAAAATTTAGCCGTGCCGAACAACCCGAATACGGAACTTTAAACTAGAGATTAGGCGAAAACAAGCATGCTAAACATTTTAACACTAAGTGAGAGGGATTACAACCTTTGTAGATCCGGTCCTTCACTTCATATGCTCCGTGTTGTGGTCCCTTCGCTGCGATCATCGGGATCCGGACTCTCGAGAGGTTCCACGAAGAGAAAGACGCAACCTTTGCTTCCGATCTTCGATACTAAGATGATCTACCTTGAAGTTTCTTTAACACAAGCTAACACTCATGAAATGATGTGAACACCCTCATCTAAATGGCAAGGGAAGATGAGGATGATGAATTAGGAATTTTGCTCTCTTTATTTATCTTTTTCTCATATTTATTCATCACCTTTTGAAAAACAAGTAAGCTTTTTCATGGAAGAATGAAGGAGGAAGAAGATGAATAATGTTTGTGATGAATAATAAAAAGGTTATCATAATTATTTATGCAACCATGGTTGTAGTAACCAATGTAGAGAGTTTACTAGGGTTAGGGTTTGGGTTGGGTTAAGTGTGAGTCATGGATAAAGATCAACACAAATATCTTTATCATGACAAAGTAAAACCATCTAGAAACATCTAGAATGCATTAACCCAAATCAAACCCTAATCTTGTTTAAACTCCTCTAATCATGTTGCATTAATAATTATAACATGTTACAATATTATATATCACATATACAATATTTATTGCAACAAAATAAAATAATACAATTAACATATATCGCATATATATCAATGTATTACCCGAGTGAGAAAAAGAATCTTTTAGTGAGCTAATATTAGTTAATGCAATTTAATATATCAAATATATTATTGTACATTAAATTATCGAATCAACACTTGATCCGACAATCCGGCTATATCGCATATAACTGACTAATATTTATCCGTACCGATTCATCGAATCAACACTTGATCCGATGACCCGGCTGATATCAAATATCGCGAGAATACAATACGATATCACATACCGCATTATCCTCGGTCCCGCACATATCACATATGTGCTCCTACTCCGTTTTGCCTGAGTCAAGAATCCTCTGTGTAGGACTCTAAAGAATCGTCAATACGCCGGCAGTAGGTGATGATCATATCAATCACCCACAAGCTGCAAGCGGTCAGCTAAACGTAACAGCTACCCAGGTATTGAGCGCTCAGAAGATCAACAAGCAAGCTTGTAACTTCTCCTGTGAATCCAAACAGTAACACTCCCGTACAGTCCGGTCTCGTCGTCTGATATGTCGCATATCTCGCCTAGGGGTGGTAAACGTCAGACCCCAGTAACTCGATAAGTCGTGTCGATATGAGGTCTATAACAGTTCGAGAAACTACTGATAACACTTACCAGTAAATCTCAGCAACCCTGGCCAGGGATTTCCGGTTATAGCCAATCGAACACAGCACAACATCAACTCCCTATACCGGGAGAGACGAATCCCCTCCTATCGCTCATTGCCTCCATGTGATTCGGGACTGTACCCAAAAGCCACATTTTTGCACGCCCTCTTGGACGTGGTATGATGGAAATCAAAGCACAGTGGGAATCACACAAGACTCTATGACGATCTCGGGTCAACAGACTACTCTGTACCAATGTCACCGGAGAACTGCCATCTGACGTATGGTATAATACCATCTGGGAGTTCTCAGGGAGTCCGTCCAGTGTACCGAGTCTCCACTGAGCACCCGTACACCATCCTTGATGTCAAACACCGATAGATATGGGATCATCCATCGCCCATCATATGGGTCAAGATGTGTATACGCTAGTCTACTCTGGTGCCTCGATGCCCTGTCTCGATACACCCTCGACTAGGAACAGTTATAGGATGTACTCGTCGACTACCGTGGCCCCACTAGTATGATCTCATCATAGTACCAGTAGTCGAGTACATATCCTAAGGGCTTTATCAACATGTAATATAGAGACAATCAGAGTACATGTTAAGATAAAGTACAACCAGATAGCATACTATCATGTCGAGCAAGAAAGTCCTCCCTATATATGTCCTAGCATCCACTACAATATACATCGTATGTACAGTAATGGCCTCTAGGGCATACATATAACTAACAATCTCCCACTTGCACTAGGGCCATCTGTTATGGTATCGCATACCCAACAATTAGCTGCGGTTGAAGTATCTCATACTCAACCATCCCATAAAAGTCTCTACTGGGAAAAAGGCCTTTGTGAGTGGATCCGCGCTGTTGTCCTCTGTGTCTACTCTCCTAACCTCGATCTCCCTGGAGATCAACCATCTCCATGATCAGGTGATACTGCCTAAGAATTATATCTGGATTTCTGATGGGACGGTAGTTCCTTGGCTAAAGCCATAACTCCATTGTCACACAATGGTAGGAACGAAGTTCATCGCATGAACTTATATATATCCAGACTGCCTCTTTGGTAGTATCCTTGGTAACGATGTATCTTGCCTTTAATCGTCTAGTAAGTCACGGTATCTAGCTTGGAACTCTTCCAACATACCGTCCCTCCACTGAGGGTATAGACAATGCCTGCGACTGACATTCAGTCGTCCTTATCAGCCTGGAACCTTTCCAGTGATTCTCCCCTGGATTGATTAATACCATCTCACTACAACCGTGAGAATCCTAACATCCAATCAGATCTATCTCATAGATCCAAAACCCAGGATTTAGGAGGTATTATTTTGATCCTATATGGAGAATCCTTGTGATAAGCGGAGATTAACCGAGCGTAGCATAGGAAACTCCTTCCCTATCAAGAGTATGTCATCCACGTACTCTACGAGGATCACCACCATACTCTCTACTACCTTTTTGTATATACAAGGTTCATCTACCATTTTGATGAAGTCAAACTCTTTGACTACCACATCAAAATAGATGTTCCAACTCCGCGATGCCTGTTTTATCATATAAAACATCTTGTGCACGTTTCCGCTGCTCCCACTGTCTACGAAGCCCTCTGGCTGTGTACTTATAGACGTTCTCTTCTAAAACATCACTTAGAAAAGCAGTCAAGACACCCAACCACCAGATATCGTAGTCATGGTATGTAGCCGTGGCAAGTAGGATCTGGATGGACTTAAGCATAGATCCTTAGAAAAGGTTTCAACATAATCCATACCTGGTCTATGATGCAAACCTTTAACAAGTCTAGCTTTGAAAGTCTCAACTTTTTCATGTACACCAAGTAATCTTCTCAAGATATCCTTGCTCCTGATGGGGATTTAACCCTTCAGATAAAGCAACCAAAGTCCATACTTTGTTGGTGTATAAGGATTCCATATCAGATCGATAAGCACCCAGCCATTCTTACAGAGTCCCACTCCTGATGGCCAGCTCGAAACTAGTTCGGTCATCATCTCATGATGCAATCCCCGCTCCCACTGTCAAAGAGAAACTGAAGTATCTCTCAAGTGGGTGAGGAACCCTACTAGATCGGCAGAGAGGCTGAGGTTCGTTGGAAACTATTGAATCCTTTGGTTCTACCAAATCATCAGCTGCAGTTTGTATAGCTGGAACCATTCCAGTTCTACATAACAGACCTTGCCTCGAGCTTGTCCAGATTTTGCTTTTAGACATAGGCCGGACAACCCCAAATCTTAACAAACTTAAGATATGGGCTCTTCCATTTCCATATCACATATGAAGTGGTAGGCAACTGATTTGATTTGAACCCTATTCAATAGGTATGCAGCTTCTCAAGTGCATAACTGCCCAAAAGGAAATAGGAAACTCAGTAGTACTCATCATAGAGCACACCATATCAAATAGGGTGCTATTGCTCCGCCCCGATATACCATCGTGCTATGGTGTATACGGAGGAGTAATGCTGAGAGAGAATCTCATTCTCCTTTAGAATAGTCCAGGAATTCCGTGCTTAAGTATTCTCCTCCTTGATCACATCATAGGACATAATACTTTTACCCGTATTTTGGTTCTCTACTTCTAATTTATATTCTGTGAATATCTCAAAAGCTTCGGACCTGTGTTTCAACAGAAACATATGTCTGAATCTTGAGAGATTATCAGAGAATGTAATGAAGTAGAAAGAACCGATCTTGGCATGTGTAGACAGGGGACCTTATATACATCAACATGTATCAATCCCAAGAGTTCACTAACTCTTTCTCTGTTTCCAATGAACAGAGTTGTGATCATCTTATCTTTGTGACATGACCGGCAAGTTTCACAAGATGTAAATTCAAACTAATTTAAATATGCATCTAAATGTAACTTCAGCCAGTCGGGTCGCATTGATATGACCTAGTCTACAATGTCTCAAAAAGGATTCGTTCATTTCTGAACTCTTCCTCTTGTGTGTGTTCCGTATACTAAGAACTGTAGTTTGATTTAGAACGTCTATGCTTTTAGATAACGTGCCTGAACCGATCAACTTTTGATTATAGGAAATGTTCAAAACATTATCCAATCAATACAAAATTATATCCTTTCTTTACTAATAAAGTGACTGATATGATTTTGTATATCAGGTTCGGTATCTAATAACATTTGTTCAGAATCAATGTATTCTGGTAATACAGGGTGATAGTGACCAACAGACTTGGCTGCAACACTTGCACCGTTTTCTGTCTCATGAAACTTATCACCCGTTCTCAGTTCTTTACCTATCTGTAGCCCATGTAAAAGATTACATATACGGGATCCTGATCCGGTATCACATACCCAGGACGTAAAAGATACTGAGAAACAGTTCTGTGTAATGAACACACCCGAAGATGATGCATCAACATGCACTTTCTTCGTTTGGGCGGCACGGGAAATCTGGTATTCCCTAATTTCCTGCTCTGTCTTATAACTATTATAAGTTGGAGCGGGACCAACGTTCCCCAGCTCAGTATAACAAGCGGGTTCGGTCAATATATCTGTATTATTATCTTGATTAAGGCCTGATATGGTCGCTACCTGGAGAGAGAGAGAAGAAAACACTCGGCGTATGCTCTTGCAAGATTAGATTGGTTATCTAATATATCTAATCAGGATGTCTCCCACTGTTTTAATCAAATCTTCCTTCAAACCCTAAAAGGAAAGACTAGCCAGGATTAATTGCACGCTACAAGTTCGCCAATCTTTCAGCCAGGCCAGTGTCAGTACTTTGAGGGAGGTCCCCCGTGCTTTCGCACGAACCTAATTAATGTAAACCTCGTTTTCCCAGAGGCGTAACCCCGTTAACACCTTTCTAGACACCTACTTGATCGGCTAATTGTAATGTGTAAAACTCTCTCAGGAGTAACTCTTACTCGCAGCGGGTATCGGGATCCAACTATCTAATAGAAGGTATGCAATCTCATTGCAAATTTCAACTCTTGAAATTCCCAATAATATTTTACCCCTAGCATCCTATGACCTTGACGAAGGCCAAACTACTCATAGTGCGCTAGTCAAGTTCAACCTGTACATTTCTTGATTGAATTAAACCCACCCGTACGACCCTTGACGAAGGCCAAACTACGCCGTACGAATACCCTAATCCAATCGCATCGTATGCTAGCAGATAAGCATTAGTTAGCTACCGTACACTACGCCTTGACGAAGGCCAAACTACCGCAGCACGAATACTAACTAGTACTTATCTGAAATGATGGAAGACTACGCAGGTTTTTAAGAAAACCTATTGCGTAATGAACTTGATATCGTTGTAGAATCGAGTGATTTTAAATGGAGTGTTTTTTAGGCTTTTCTAATTTTGCTAAAGGGGTCACTCCCGGTGAAGGGATCGTCGGCCCTTTCCTCATCGAATAAGGTGCAGGATATATCATATATACCGCTGTGCAAAGCAGAAACTATAGAAGCAATCAAAAGACAAACCGAGTTTGTAGCATCTGCCAGTTATTGCTAAAGGAGTCACTCCCGGTGAAGGGATCTCGGTCCTTTCCTTATCGAATAAGGTGCTGGATGTTCTACAAGGAACACCGCTATGCAAAGCAAGAACTAGAGCTACCAGTTTTTATAAACAAGTTTCTACAACATCTTAGGTTTCTTATATTTCATTAATCTCATTAATGAAGTCCCATTTTATTATGCTTCACAAGCAACACAGTTGAAATGAAATCTGCAATATAACATATATCTCATATATATAATATAAACATTTATCTCAGGCAGTAATATGATCTCATCACAGAACATTGCAGCAGAAGAACATATATGAAATATTGGATATACTAGGACGTCCGTGTTTTGAATACGAGCCTGTATAAAACACGGATTCCACGGTCGCGATGAATAGCCAAACCCACATCCCTAGACCCCTACGAGAGCGGCAAGCAACACAGCCAATTCTAGGGTTAGGAGACCCGGTCTCGACTCCTCGAGATGGTCTCCCACTGGACCCTAGAACCCGGTTACTTGTGCTCTCCGCCTTGGGTCTACCTAATGCGGAAAAGTAAATAATATACAACGGTAACATCTTCCGCTACCTGGAAGTGCCCCAATAAAAGAATATTACATACAAATGAATTTTACATGAATGAAAAAGAAAAACTCTCATCTCACATAAAACCCCGGCTATTCAAACGTGACGATCCAATACAACATATCACAGCAACACATAATATCTCATATCTGTTGGAGATAGTACCCTCAGAGTCAATTATTAGGTCACAGGTACGTGATTGCAATGATTGATGGAGGACCTATCCCGGTAGGACAGTCTTACTCGAGATGATAGTATGCTATCTGGTTTACCTTTGTCATCGTGTACTGTTTTAGGTGACCTGACAAGTCGCTATTACACGTTGATAGAGCCCCTAGGATTCTTGCTTGACCACCAGCAGTATGAGGGCGATCATATACGTGGGAGCTGGCAGTCTATAAGCATATCCTTAAATGGTCCCTAGTCGTATGAGTTTCGAGACAGGGCATCGATACTCCAGAGTAGACTAGTGTGTACATTCGAGACACCGACGAGGGGCGGTGGCCGGTCTCACAAGCCACTGGTGTCAGTTGGATCACCTAAGATGTATACAGGTGCTCATTGGGTTATGAGTACATCGGACAGGACTCGCCGGGAACATGCTAGTTGGTCATATACCAGACGTCAGATGGCACTTCCCTGGTGACATGTATGCAGGTTAGTTCATCGACCTGGGGATCGTCATTTGTCTTGTGTGAGTTCCTACTGTACTTTGATTACTACCCTACCACGGCTCAAAGGAGTCGTGCAAACAGGTTTTAGTTGGGTACAGTCCCGAGCCACATGGAGGCAGTGAGCGTATCTTCAGGGGTTCGTCTCTCCCGGTATTGGGGGTGAGGTCGTGCTGTGTCTAGGAGAGCCATTACACGAAGTCCTTGGCCAAGGCAGGAGATTTACTGGTAGGTATTCCAGTAGTATCTCAGGGTGTTCTGGGCTACACTCCGACACGACTTGTACCGCTTTTGGGGGTCTGACTTTTACCAACCCTCTAGGCCCGCCATGCGATACTCATAGACGAACGGACCGGACTGTACGGTACGGATATTGTCACTGACAGGCTCAGTAGGGTTGACAGGCTGAGTTCGCTCACAGACGTCCCTTTTAGTCAGTACCTGGTAGCCCGTTACGTATTGGCTTATATCTCTGACGTGCTAGTGGTTAATTCCACAACCAAGGTGTTGACGAGTCTTTAGAGTCCCCCACATTCAGTTACTCAGCTTTCGGGCGAAAGGTTGTAGAGGCCGTATGGAGATATGGCAAGGTCCGATCAGATACGTGCGGTATTGCACGGATCAGGATCGGACAGTTTGTACTATAGGCCGTATGGGTATATGGCAGGGTTCGATCAGATACGTGCGGTATTGCACGGATCAGGATCGAACAGATATTACTAGCCGGTTTTGGTATAAGCCGGATTCTAGTATAGTACAGTGGAGATTTTGTCTCATTGCATTTGTATTTCGGTCGGAATACAAATGCGGGTGTGTATGCACAGTATCGGGGTTTTCCTGTAATTTATTACGGGACCAGTTTTCGGGAGTTGCCAGTTTTCTTTTCGTTTCGGCCGATTTCCTTTGTATCGTTCATTGGCCGAAGTTTGGTAGAGGAGGGCTTATTTGCATTGTTGCAAATAGGCATTTATGGAGGGTGTTCTTTGCATATAATTGTATCATGATGGTTTCATGATGGTTTCATGATGGAGCCCATCCTTTGACTCTTTCTTTTCTATCATGGCTTGACTTTGTAAACAATCATGGTTGTTGATGATTGTTGGTTGAGTGTTGGGATTGTTGTTGATGATGGGAGGTGATATGGTTGTTGAGTGAGGACTTTTCTTAGTGATCATTTTATTCCATATGGTAACCATTCCTCTCTCTCTCTCTCTTGCATGATTGATATGGTCACCTCCCCCTTGACTTTTTCCTCTCTCTTTTTCATACATGGGCCGGCCATTCCCTTAGGGGAGGAGTGAGATTTCATTTTTCATGGGTGGCAATTTTTGGTTCTCTTCATGCTCCAAAAATCACACAAGAAGACTCTCCAAAATTCCAAGTTTCTTTTCCTCCACCACAAAGGCAATTCCACAACCCCAAAGTGAGACATGGTTCTTCACACATTCTACAGCAAACCTTAGGCACGTCGACTAGCCAGCTTCGTGCCCGAGTTGCCTCGGCATTGAGCTGGGAGCCCGTAAAAGAAGTAGGTGATGTGGTGCACTTCCGGCGACGAGGAGGAGACGGGACATTCCGCAGGAGATCGGGACGATGACGAGAAGACCGGAGGACTCGGATCTGTCAGTATATCTCTCTTCCCTTTCTTGTAGATAGCTAGGACTAGTTAGTGGTTCGATCCGGGTATTAGTGCGCGGCGGTTTGCCAGTTCAAGTAAAATTAAAGTTTATCACCGCTTCCGCATTTGGCCGTCGGATTGACGGCCGGGGCGCCGCCGTGCACTTACAGTGGTATCAGAGCCTCGCCATTAACTTAGTCTAGCTTGGTATGATGTGTTTGCATTTCCGATCGATCAAAAAGTTCCAAAATCGTGTTTTTCCAATCGACAATTTTCTGTTGAAATTTTTTGGTCTCCAAAAATTTTTCAGGTTGTATAAAATTGATTTACTGGAGACAACTAGGCTACTGTAGAAATTCGACAGGGTGAATCGACAGTGGAGGCGCGGAACCGCGGCCAAAATCCCCTTTGGGCCGCGGTTCCGCCGCGCACTGTGGACATCCCTGCACCAAATTTCTACAGTGTCTTTGTGGGCTTAAAATATGGGTTTTGGAATATTAATTTTGGGCCCAGAATTTCTTGATGTGCTACAGTAGTACTTTGGGGCCCACTTGTTAAAGTTTGATCGATCGGATATTTTAAACACATTTTTCACAGTATTTACATTATATCTGCGACCGTGAATGTCACTTGATCGGTAAATCCGGTCTAACTGCTATAGCCCGGTTAGACAGATTTGCGAACGTGACTTTCACGTTGATGTTCTGTTTTTGCTGTGATGTTGCGGATTGGTCGTGGGGGATAGCCTGGATGCAATGCTAGTACAGTTGTGGTTGTATTATGTACATTTGATATTGCGGGGCGAGCGTCCGACATGTGGACTGCCGTCACTGCCTGATTGTATTATTATTTTGGGGGCACGACCTGGTTGCGGTCGATGTACCCGTTGTATGTATATTTTACTTTCTGTACTAGGATTACCCCGCGGTGGGGTGCACGGATAGCCGGGTTCTAGAGGGCAACAAGCCCGCATCTCATGGCATTGAGACGGAGGGGGCTTCACTCTAGGATTGGCGGGCTATTCGCCGCACTCGTAGGGGGTACAGGTTGACCCAGGAGGGGTGCCCAAGTTGCCGGATTCCGTGAAGTGCTGGGTGGTCCATTCACGGTACTGAAGGGGGCTGCCTCGCTTCAGGTTTTGGCGGGTGACTTGCCGCGCCCGTAGGGGTCTAGGATTTCATTGCACAGGCTATCCACACGACCAGGGGAACGTCGGGTTTCAGTAGTGGCTCTGTGAAACCCGGGGATCCCAGATATCTGTATTGTTTCTGTGATGCTGTTCATTCTCTGTGATGTTGCATTTCTTATCACGCCTTGAGCGAATATAATATATTGGTATATATATTAGTAGATGTTGTATATGTTTTGCATCCGCGCTAGTCCAGTCCCCGCTCTGTCGTTAGTTAGCTAACCTAACGGGTAATGACGGGACCCAGTGGCGAATGCGGATGGCATATACGTACATCAGTATATTTTCGTTCTTTTTGGTGTGATCAATTGATGGGACTGCGTTGATTCGGATCAATGCAAGTTAAAAACAAACCTAATCCGATGTTGTTGGAACACTTTTCAAAAGGCTGTTATTGCAAGGACGTTCACATTTGTTTTGCATCGTGGTATTCAGTTGGAATATCCTGCTCCTCAGTCGACGAGGCAAGGGCCGAGATCCCTTCACCAGGAGTGACCCCTTGGACAGAAGTTTGCGTCAGGGCATTAACTTCACTATTGCCGATTACTTTTGCTTTGCATCGCGATATTCATTTGGAATATCCTGCACTCCATTCTACGGGGAAAGAGCCGAGATCCCTTCACCGGGAGTGACCTCTTTAGCAACGGTTTTCGTCACTATATTTTTAAAAGCTATCCGTTCCTTCGACGATATCAAGTTCTTTACGTTAAAGGTTTTCGCCAGAAACCATTCGTAGCCCTCCGTCGTTTCAGACGGGTAGCAAGTAGTATTCATGCTATGTTTGTTGACCTTCGTCAAGGTATAGTGTATGGTAGCTGCTTGTTGCCTTTCTGCAGCATAGATAGATGTGTTGGTTTGGGACAGTCGTATAGCCTTGTTGACCTTCGTCAAGGGCTTGTACGGGTGGATTCAAATTAACCTGGATAATGACGGGTAGAACTTGACATGTGACTTATGATTTGTTGACCTTCGCCAAGGTCATAAGAGCATGGGGCAGAAATCACATCGGGAGTTTCAAAAGAACTGAAACTTGCCAGATATGCGCATACCTTCTGGAGTGTGATACCGTGAGCGGATTCCATCACGTTATCATGCGATGAGAGTTGGATCCCGATTCCCACTGATGAGTTAGTTCACTCCTCGGGTAACACCGACTAATTCTTCTTTCAGGTTTGGAGGAGAATTTGAGGTACAGTGGAAGGATTCCAGGTTAGATAAATTGGTAACCATTCTGATCTAGGTTAGTGTTGCGCCATGGCAGCGCCCCGGCCTCGTACTCGAGGCCAAAATGCGGAATCAAAAATTTTCCTTACTCGGAAACCGGCGCTACCGCGGACAAAGAAAACCCGGATCGAAAACCATTAACCTATACTAGCTAACTAGAGATGGGGTGAGAGATATACCGAGTGATTCGAGTCCTCCAGTCTTCTCGTCATCGTCTCGATCTCCCGCGGAAAGTCTTGCCTCCACATTGTCGCCTCCTCGCCGGAAAGGGCACCACAACGCCTGCATCTTTTACGGGCTCCCGCCTCAATACCGAGGCAACTCGGGCATGAAGCCGGCAACTCGACATGCTCAAGATATGCTGTAGAATGTGTAGTAGATCATGCTAGTCTCATTTGGGGTTTTTAGTTGCCATGATGGAGGAATGGGATTAGGAAAAATGGTGCTTTCATTTTTCCAAAACAAAAAGAAGAAGGAGATGAAGAATTCCTCCCAAAACTAAGATGAACTCTCTCATTCTTTTTCTTTCTCTCTTTTCTTTTTCTCCTTCTCTCTTTTCTTTTTCTTCTTCTCTCTTTTCTAATGAAAAACTTATTATTCAAATGAGAATGGTGGTGGAGGTAATATGAAGCATGAAGGGAGGTGAGTGTAGGGTAAAGCAAGTGGTGACTATATCCTAAACATCATGATAACAATCTCACATCACTTCTAATCAAGAATCAAATCCTTTCTCATCAACAAAAAGCAAATGATAAGAAAGGTATCAAAAGATGCTTTCATAATTAATCATCTTACAAATAAAACCTCCACCAAATGTAATTTGCAAAACTGCAAATTACCCCCTCCATCAGAAAAGTCCGGCCGGGAAAGAACAAAGGAAAACCGGCCGGGACGGAATGCAAACTGGCAACTCCAGAAAACTGGTCCCGTAATAAATTACAGGAAAACCCCGATACTGTGCATACACACCCGCATCTGCATTCCGACCGGATACAAATGCAATGAGACAAAATCTACACTGTACTAAACTAGTACCGGCTTAAACCAAAGCCGGCTAGTAAAATCCGTTCGATCATGATCCGTGCAATACCGCACGTATCAGATCGAACCCTGCCATATAACTATACGGCCACTAGTACAAAACTGTCCGATCCTGATCCATGCAATACCGCACGTATCTGATCGGACCCTGCCATATCTCCATACGGCCTCTACAGCGTTTCGCCCGAAAGCTTGAGTAACTGTAAGTGTGGTGGACTCTAAAGACTCGTCAATACTATGGCTGTGGATTTAACCACTAGCACGTCAGAGGTATTAGCCAATACGTGACGGGCCACCAGCTATTGACCAAAAGGGACGCCGATGAGCGAACTCATCCTGACACCCTACTGAGCCTGTCAGTGACAATATCCGTACAGTCCGGTCCGTTCGTCTATGAGCATCGCATGTCGGGCCTAGGGGTTGGTAAAAGTCAGACCCCCAAAAGCGGTACAAGTCGTGTCGGAGTGTAGCCCAGAACACCCTGAGATACTACTGGAATACCTACCAGTAAATCTCCTGCCTCGGCCGAGGGCTTTGCGTAATGGCTCTCCTAGACACAGCGCGACCTCACCCCCAATACCGGGAGAGACGAACCCCTGAAGATCCGCTCACTGCCTCCATGTGGCTCGGGACTGTACCCAACTAAAACCTGTTTGCACGACTCCTTTGAGCCGTGGTAGGGTAGTAATCAAAGCACAGTGGGAACTCACACGAGACAAATGACGATCTCAGGTCGATGAACTAACCTGTACACATGTCACCAGGGAACTGCTATCTGACGTCTGGTATGAGACCAACTAGCAGGTTCCCGGCGAGTCCTGTCCGGTGTACTCATAACCCAATGAGCACCTGTATACATCTTAGGTGAACCAACTGACACCAGTGGCTTGTGAGACCGGCCACCGCCCCTCGTCGGGGTCTCGACTGTATACACTAGTCTACTAATGGAGTATCGATGCCCCGTCTCGAAACTCCTACGACTAGGGACCTTTTAAGGATGTGCTTATAGACTACCAGCTCCCACGTATATGATCGCCATCATACTGCTGGCAGTCAAGCAAGAATCCTAGGGGCTCTATCAACGTGTAATAGCGACATGCTCGGTCACCTAAAGCAGTACACGATGATAAAGATAAACCAGATAACATACTATCATCTCGAGTAAGACTGTCGTATCGGGATAGGTCCTCCCTCAATCATTGCAATCACGTGCCTGTGATCCAATAATTGACTCTGAGGGCACTATCTCCAACAATCTCCCACTTGCACTCAAGGCTAATTATTGCGATGCCGCATACTCACAGCCCGTGTGATACCGAACATCCAACTCCTCTACTAGTCAGTCTCACAAAGCTCGTTTGCGAAACTATTGCGTTCGAGGAATAGCCTCAGTAAGTGGATCCGCTGTGATGTTTCTTTCTATGTCTCTCTATATCTCAAGTTCGCGGAGAAAGCCATCTCCCGAAATGAGCAACACCTGTCTTAGAATGTCTGGATGTCTGATGGGACCTAGCTCATAAATGAACTCCAAATCCAAACTTCTTAGACTGTATCGTCAACTGAACTTAATCAGTATCCTGCGCCATGCCACCCTCAGTATTGCCTTGGACCACCTGTCCAAAATACTGCCCCTCGTCAGAAGGAAAACTATAACTCTGACGGCCACTCTGCCATCCAGGTCACCTTGGAAGCCTGGAATGATAACTGTCTCCCAAATGAGGCTGCCGTTATCATATCCCTAGAACATCCACTTATGTTCTAAAACTGCTTCCGACTGTTTCTCCAGGATTGGATCAATGTCAACTTATTGCATCTACTGCAAGAACAACATCTGGTGTGGTACTTGACATCTCATGATTGACTCAATTGCCTAAGTAAGTGATCTGCCAATCATGAGTATCCCTCTCCTCTTTAGTCTGTAAGACACCTTTAGAGAGGGTGACTCCATCACCTGCAGGTGCACTACCGTGCCAGGAGTCGTCCATTCTAAATACTCATAGAATGCTGTCAAGGTACCCAGATTGGGAAACCACCCAAATCTAGATCTAAAACCATAGATCTAGTAACCAGAATGTCTGATATAATATCCAAGTCCTGTGTGGAGAAACCACTGTGTGACAACCAAAGTATAACCGATCGTAGTATAGGAGTTTTCTTTCCTACTCTGTGTATGTCATCCAAATACCATGACATTACACCCTACTACCTTCTCAACAGATCCATCCCCTATTCTGATGACGTCAAACCTATGACTGTCATGTCAAAAATAGATGATCTATCTCCGCTATATCTGCTTTAGTCTATAAATAGACATAAGCCTGATGTCCACCAATGCTTCCGCTGCTCCCACTGACTACGACAACCCTCTGGCAGAGTCATATAGACGTATACTTCTGAAGCTAGTTCAGAACGACGCTATACTCATCCTCCTGCCGGGTCTCGCAGCCTGGAACAACAGCAATGGCAAATCTGGGTAAACAAGAACCTCCCTGCCACCGTCCTTGAGCATACCGAAGTACCTCTCGAGTGCCTGAGGTTACCCACCTTATCTGCGGAGTGGCCAATGGAATGTCAAATCAGATTGAATCTTTAGATTCCTTATCAAATCTTCAGTAATCGTTTGTGGTTCTGGAATCACTTCCAGTTCTACCATACTCCCACTACTGTTTTTGAAAAAAATCCATTTTTAGTAAAACTGTGGCAAGTCAAGAACAATATTTCTATTAATCTGCCAGATGGTAAAAAGTCAACCCTCGTCATAGCCTGGGTCAACCCACAAACAGCCATTACAGAAACGTGCCTTGAGTTGTCCAGTGTCTGGTTTTAAGCATAAGCCGGACAACTCCCCGTACCTTAACAACGTTAAGATATGAACTGTTCTATATCCAATATAGAACCAGAGGCACTGATTTAATTGAACCAGATTCAAATCATGCAGCTGTCTCCAGTGCATGTCAACTAAATGGAAAGAGGTCGATCAGCGTTACTCAACTTAGGAATGCTTCCAATTATGAGTATCCTGAAAGAGAAGCAAGTTCTCTTAATCATTACTATCAACTGAATACCATACACAAGTATCTACATCTTCGATCACTTTGAAGAATCCCGATACTTGCTATACCTGGTTCTCTACTCTATTCAAATACCTATAACTCCTCAAAACTTAGACCCTGTGTTTCCACGAAACACATGTCTAAGAACCAGAGAAGTTAAAAGTAAACAGAATATAGTATGAGGACCAACCCCTCTGTCCTGATGGACACTGGACAACATACAATACTCTGTATAAGTCCTCTGAGTCTAACAACTCTTTCACTGTGTGTCGTAGGTTGAAAACTGTACTTATGGTTAAGAAGAATTACACCGCTGTTTAATGCTCCTTACCTAACCATCCACTGATATAGGTAAATGTCATCGACATAATATCAAAAGGTATATCTCTCTCTATGAAAATAGACGTACAGATATATCAATTTGAAATTGGTGCACAACAGCGGATATTCAAAACCAAATATTTGCCAACCGGCAAACAACCCAGGTGGCTTCCTCAAATATCACCAATTACAACGAATCCCGATATAAAGAGGATGGTCACCTAATTCCCAATAACTTACTCCCACTCAGCATCTGTAATACCATACAGATGTGAGAATCCAACCTGGTAAATACATACCCTGGAGCAAGCGTCTAATCGGGAAATCAGTTTTCTTTTAACAGTACACAGTTGAAACTGAAACATTGAAATGTTTCGTCGGGGTATCCTGGTATTCCTAGTAATGCCTCTTCCATTATCCAGATTCACAACTATAACCGTATAATTCTTTGCCACCTCTCCAAATCCCTTTATATGTCTTTAGTCATTACCTTCTGTACACCCCTTTAAGCCAAATGGTTTTCTTCCTTCCCTACCGTTCGGCACCAGCCTATGGTTTGGAAGAAGACTATCCAAAAAGCATAAAGGGTGTACTGTCCCAATCCTAGGAGCACTCGCAATGCGAGAGAAGGTGAAGATAAAAGACACCTGAATGTACTTTATTCCTATTTCTCCTGAACCAGGATCCATCCCCGAACTGGAACAAGTTCCTTTCGAGTTCGTATATAACCATACGATGGATTATCCAATAAACTGGGATCTTCCTAGTAATACGGAGTGTCCTGGAGAAATACAAAGGTGATTTAGGATTGGCGAAGAAATACTTGGTTTGTTCGTGAATAGTAGTCGCACTTTACTTTGCCCTCTTACTAATCCCTTGCTTTGTCTTAACTTAATACCTTCTGTACACCGTTTAGGCTAACTGGTTTTCTTCATTCCCCACCGTTCGGCACCAGCCTAAGGTTTGGAAGAAGACTATCCAATTTGCGTAATAGGTGTACTATCTCCCAAAACAAGGAGTACTCGCAACCTGAGAGAAGGTGAAAAGAAAAGACAACTGAATAGTCCTATTCGTTTTCTCCAGAACCGGAAACCATCCTCGAATTCCTTCGAGTTCGTATCTAACCATACGATGGTTTTGTCCAATGGAAGTGGACGTTCGCAGTAACGCGGGGTGTCCTGGAGAAAGGGTAAAAGTAGGAGTGGCAATGAGGTCTGCAACTCTGACAATCCAAAGGCCTGTGTTAAGAAGGTTCGGTCAACTTGGTCACTGAGTCATAGTCTTAGGGTCGGGTCAATGGTCGCAGCCAAAGAGAGAGAGAAAAGAAACACTCAGCGTGCACTCTAACCTAGATCAGAATGGTTATCACTTTGTCTAATCTGGAAACCTCCCACTGTACCTCAAATTCTCCTCCAAACCTGAAAGAAGAACTAGTCGGGGTCACCCGAGGAGTAAACTAACTCATCAGTGGGAATCGGGATCCAACTATCATCGCATGATAACTTGACGGAATCCACTCAAGTCACCACACTCCAGAAGGTATGCGCATGCCTGGCAAGTTTCAGTTCTTTTGAAACTCCCGATGTGATTTTTACCCCTAGGACCCAAGTGACCTTGACACAGTCAACAAATCAAAGGGTCATAGTCAAGTTCAACCCGTCATTATCCTGGATTGCATTAAACCCACCCGTACGAGCCCTTGACACAGTCAACAAGGCCGCACGACTGTCCTAACCAATCCCATTAATATGCTACAAACAAACACTACTTAGCTACCGCACACTACGCCTTGACACAGTCAACAAACGCAGCACGAATACTAAGTAATACTTGTAAGAGATGACGGAGGGCTACGGCTGGTTTTTGGCGAAAAACCTTTAACGTAATGAACTTGATATCGTTGAAGGAACTGCATAGCCTTTTTAAAAAAATATAGTAACGAAAACCTTTGCTAAAGAGGTCACTCCCGGTGAAGGGATCTCGGCTCTTTTCCCGTAGAATGAGGTGCAGGATATTCCAACTGAATACCACGATGCAAAGCAAAAGTAATCGGCTATAGTGAAGTTAATGCCCTGACGCAAACTTCTGTCCAAGGGTCACTCCCGGTGAATGGATCTCGGCCCTTGCCTCGTCGACTGAGGAGCAGGATATTCCAAATGAATACCACGATGCAAAACAAAAGTGAACGTCCTTGCAATAACAGCTTTTTGAAAAAAAAAATGTTCCAACAACATCAGAACAGGTTTGTTTATCTTGCATTGATCCGAATCAACGCAGTCCCATCAATTAATCACACCACAAAGAACGAAAATATACTGACGTACGTATATGCCATCCGCATTCGCCACTGGGTCCCGTCATCACCCGTTAGGTTAGCTAACTAACGGCAGAGCGGGGACTGGACTAGCGCGGATGTAAAACATATAGAACATCTACTAATATATATACCAATATATTATATTTCGCTCAAGGCGTGATAAAATGCAACATCACAGAAATGTACATCATCACAGAACAATACAGATATCTGGAAGCCCCGGGTTTCACAGAGCCGCTGCTGAAACCCGACGTTCCCCTGGTCGTGTGGATAGCCTGTGCAATGAAAACCTAGACCCCTACGGGCGCGGCAAGTCACCCACCAAAACCTGAAGCGAGGCAGCCCCTTTCAGCTCCGTGAATGGACCACCCAGCACTTCATGGAATCCGGTAACTTGGGCACCCCTCCTGGGTCAACCTGTACCCCCTACGAGTGCGGCGAATAGCCCGCCAATCCTAGAGTGAAGCCCCCTCCGTCTCAATGCCATGAGATGCGGGCCCGTTGCCCTCTAGAACCCGGCTATCCGTGCACCCCTCCGCGGGGTAATCCTAGTACAGAAAGTAAAATATACATACACCGGGTACATCGACCGCAACCAGGTCGTGCCCCAAAAGAATAATACAAACAGGCAGTGACGGCAGTCCACATGTCGGACGCTCGCCCCACAATATCAAATGTACATAATACAACAAAACTGCACTAGCATTGCATCCAGGCTATCCCCCACGACCGATCCGCAACATCACAGCATAAACATAGAACATCAACGTGAAAGTCACGTTCGCAAATCCGTCTAACCGGGCTATAGCAGTTAGACCGGATTTACCGATCGAGTGACATTCACGGTCGCAGATATAATGTAAATACTGTGAAATAATGTGTTTAAAATTTTTCCGATTGACCAAAAATTAACAAGTGGGCCCCCAATCAAAACTGTAGCACTCACAGAAAACCTGGGCCCAATTTTAATATTCCAAAACCCCTAATTACAGCCTATAAGCCCACTGCAAAAAAATAATCACACGAACCCACACTCCTGCGGCGGAAGAGCGGCCAAAAGGGGGTTATGGCCGCGCTTCCGCGGTCGTACGGAGGAGTCGTGTCACCAAATTTTTTCTGTGTTCTTAGAACTACCTGCACATCATTCTAAGACCACCTGAAAAATTTTTAGACTCCAAAAAATTTCGACAGAAACTGATTGTGCTAGAAAAATACGGTTTTTGGAAATTTTGGTCGATCGGAAATGCAAAACACATTAGAACAAGCTAGGTAAGGTTAATGGTGTGGCTCTGATACCATGTTGCGCCACGGCAGCGCCCCGGCCTCGTACTCGAGGCCAAAATGCGGAATTAAAAATTTTCCTTACTCGGAAACCGGCGCTACCGCGGACAAAGAAAACCCGGATCGAAAACCATTAACCTATACTAGCTAACTAGAGATGGGGTGAGAGATATACCGAGTGATCCGAGTCCTCCGGTCTTCTCGTCATCGTCTCGATCTCCCGCGGAAAGTCTTGCCTCCACATTGTCGCCTCCTCGCCGGAAAGGGCACCACAACGCCTGCGTCTTTTACGGGCTCCCGCCTCAATACCGAGGCAACTCGGGCATGAAGCCGGCAACTCGACATGCTCAAGATATGCTGTAGAATGTGTAGTAGATCATGCTAGTCTCATTTGGGGTTTGTAGTTGCCATGATGGAGGAATGGGATTAGGAAAAATGGTGCTTTCATTTTTCCAAAACAAGAAGAAGAAGGAGATGAAGAATTCCTCCCAAAACTAAGATGAACTCTCTCATTCTTTTTCTTTCTCTCTTTTCTTTTTCTCCTTCTCTCTTTTCTTTTTCTTCTTCTCTCTTTTCTAATGAAAAACTTATTATTCAAATGAGAATGGTGGTGGAGGTAATATGAAGCATGAAGGGAGGTGAGTGTAGGGTAAAGCAAGTGGTGACTATATCCTAAACATCATGATAACAATCTCACATCACTTCTAATCAAGAATCAAATCCTTTCTCATCAACAAAAAGCAAATGATAAGAAAGGTATCAAAAGATGCTTTCATAATTAATCATCTTACAAATAAAACCTCCACCAAATGTAATTTGCAAAACTGCAAATTACCCCCTCCATCAGAAAAGTCCGGCCGGGAAAGAACAAAGGAAAACCGGCCGGGACGGAATGCAAACTGGCAACTCCAGAAAACTGGTCCCGTAATAAATTACAGGAAAACCCCGATACTGTGCATACACACCCGCATCTGTATTCCGACCGGATACAAATGCAATGAGACAAAATCTACACTGTACTAAACTAGTACCGGCTTAAACCAAAGCCGGCTAGTAAAATCCGTTCGATCCTGATCCGTGCAATACCGCACGTATCAGATCGAACCCTGCCATATAACTATACGGCCACTAGTACAAAACTGTCCGATCCTGATCCATGCAATACCGCACGTATATGATCGGACCCTGCCATATCTCCATACGGCCTCTACAGCGTTTCGCCCGAAAGCTTGAGTAACTGTAAGTGTGGTGGACTCTAAAGACTTGTCAATACTATGGATGTGGATTTAACCACTAGCACGTCAGAGGTATTAGCCAATACGTGAAGGGCCACCAGCTATTGACCAAAAGGGACGCCGATGAGCGAACTCATCCTGACACCCTACTGAGCCTGTCAGTGACAATATCCGTACAGTCCGGTCCGTTCGTCTATGAGCATCGCATGTCGGGCCTAGGGGGTTGGTAAAAGTCAGACCCCCAAAAGCGGTACAAGTCGTGTCGGAGTGTAGCCCAGAACGCCCTGAGATACTACTGGAATACCTACCAGTAAATCTCCTGCCTCGGCCGAGGGCTTTGCATAATGGCTCTCCTAGACACAGCGCGACCTCACCCCCAATACCGGGAGAGACGAACCCCTGAAGATCCGCTCACTGCCTCCATGTGGCTCGGGACTGTACCCAACTAAAACCTGTTTGCACGACTCCTTTGAGCCGTGGTAGGGTAGTAATCAAAGCACAGTGGGAACTCACACGAGACAAATGACGATCTCAGGTCGATGAACTAACCTGTACACATGTCACCAGGGAACTGCTATCTGACGTCTGGTATGAGACCAACTAGCAGGTTCCCGGCAAGTCCTGTCCGGTGTACTCATAACCCAATGAGCACCTGTATACATCTTAGGTGAACCAACTGACACCAGTGGCTTGTGAGACCGGCCACCGCCCCTCGTCGGGGTCTCGACTGTATACACTAGTCTACTAATGGAGTATCGATGCCCCGTCTCGAAACTCCTACGACTAGGGACCTTTTAAGGATGTGCTTATAGACTACCAGCTCCCACGTATATGATCGCCATCATACTGCTGGCAGTCAAGCAAGAATCCTAGGGGCTCTATCAACGTGTAATAGCGACATGCCCGGTCACCTAAAGCAGTACACGATGATAAAGATAAACCAGATAGCATACTATCATCTCGAGTAAGACTGTCCTACCAGGATAGGTCCTCCCTCAATCATTGCAATCACGTGCCTGTGATCCAATAATTGACTCTGAGGGCACTATCTCCAACAGTTAGAGTGCACGCTGAGTGTTTCTTCTCTCTCTCTCTTTGGCAGCGACCATTGACCCGACCCTAAGACTACGACTCAGTGACCAAATTAACCGAACCTTCTTAACACTGGCTTTTGGATTGTCAGAGTTGCAAACCTCATTGCCACTCCTACTTTTACCCTTTTCTCCAGGACACCTCGTTTTACTACGAACGTCCACTTCCATTGGACAAAACCATCGTATGGTTAGATACGAACTCGAAAGAATTTATTCGAGGATCGTTTCCGGTTCTGGAGAAAACGGATAGGACTATTCAGTTGTCTTTTCCTTTTACCTTCTCTCAGGTTGCGAGTACTCCTTGGTTTAGGAGTAGTACACCTATTACGCAAATTGGATAGTCTTCTTCCAAACCTTCGGCTGGTGCCAACCGGTAGGGAATGAAGAAAACCAATTTGCCTAACGATGGTGTACAGAAGGTATTGAGTTAAGACAAAGCAAGGGATTAGTAAGAGGGCAAAGTAAATTGCAACAGATATTCACGACCAAACCAAGTATTCCTTCGCCAATCCTAAATCACCTTTGTATTTCTCCAGAACACTCCGTATCACTACGAAGATCCACAGTTTACAGGATACTCCATCGTATGGTTATATACGAACTCGAAAGGAACTTGTTCCAGTTCGGGGATGGATTCTGGTTCAGGAGAAATAGGAATAAGATTTATTCAGGTGTCTTTTATCATCACCTCTTCTCGCATTGCGAGTGTTCCTAGGATTAGGACAGTACACCCATTATGCTTATTGGATAGTCTTCTTCCAAACCATAGGCTGGTGCCGAACGGTAGGGAAGGAAGAAAACCATTTGGCCTAAGGGGTGTGCAGAAGGTAATGACTAAAGACATATGAAGGGATTTGGAGAGGTGGCAAAGAATTATACGGTTACAGTCGTGAATCTGGAAGAGGCATTACTAGGAATACCAGGATACCCCATCGAAACACTTTAATGTTTCAGTTTCACTGTGTAATGTTAAAACAAAACTGATTTCCCGATTAGATACTTACTCCAGGGTATGTATTTACCAGGTATGATTCTCACATCTGTATGGTTTTACAGATGATGAGTGGGAGTAAGTTATTGGGAATTGGATGATCATCCTCATTATATCGGGATTCGTTGTAATCGGTGATATTTGAGGAAGTCACCTGGGTTGTTAGCCGGTCGGCAAATATTTGGTTTTGAATATCCGCTGTTATGCACCAATTTCAAATTGATATATCTGTACGTCTATTTTCATAGAGTGAGATATACCCTTATGAAATTATGTCTACGACATTTACCTATATCAGTGGATGGTTAGGTAAGGAGCATTAAGCAGCGGTGTAATTCTTCATAACCATAGTACAGTTTTCAACCTACGACACACAGTGAAAGAGTTATCAGACTCAAGGGACTTATACAGAGTATTGTATGTTGTCCAGGGTCCATCAGGACAGAGGGGTTGGTCCTCGTACTATATTCGGTTTACTTATGACTTCTCTAGTTTTTAGACAGTGGAAACACAGGGTCCGAGTTTTGAGAAGTTACAGGTATTTGAATAGAGTAGAGAACCAGGTGTAGCAAGTATCGGGATTCTTCAAAGAGATCGAAGATGTAGATACTTGTGTATGGTATTCAGTTGATAGTAATGATAAGAGATTTTGCTTCTCTTTCAGGTTACTCATAATTGGAAACATTCCTAAGTTGAGTAACGCTGATCGGCCTCCTTCCTTTTAGTTGACATGCACTGGAGACAGTTGCATGATTTGGATCTGGTTCAGTTAAATCAGTGCCTCTGGTCCTATATGGGATATAGAACAGTTCGTATCTTAACGTTGTTAAGGTACGGGGAGTTGTCCGGTTTATGCTTAAAACCAGACACTGGACAACTCAAGGCACGTTTCTGTAATGGCTGTTTGTGGGTTGACCCAGGCTATGACGAGGGTTGACTTTCTACCATCTGGATGAACAATAGCAATATTGTTCTAGACTCGCCACAGTTTTATTAAAAATGGATTTTTTCAAAAAACAATAGTGGGAGTATGGTAGAACTGGAAGTGATTCCAGAACCACAAACGATTACTGAAGATTTGACAAGGAACCTAAAGATTCAATCTGGATTGACATTCCATTGGCCACTCCGCAGATAAGGTGGGTAACTTCAGGCACCCGAGAGGTACTTCGGTAGCCTCAAGGACGGTGACAGGGAAGTTCTTGTTTACCCACAATTACCATTGCTGTTGTTCCAGGCTGCGAGACCCGGCGGGAGGATGAGTATAGCGTCGTTCTAAACTGGTTTTAGAAGTGCACGTCTATATGACTCTGCCAGAGGGTTTTCGTAGTCAGTGGGAGCAGCGGAAGCATTGGTAGACAGGTAGCTTATGTCTGGTTATAGACTAAAGCAGATACAGCGGAGATAGATCATCTATTTCTGATGTGACAGTCATGGGTTTGACTTCATCAGAATAGGGGATGGATCTGTTGAGAAGGTAGTAGGGTGAGATATCCTGGTATTTGGATGACATACACAGAGTAGGAAAAGAAACTCCTATACTACAATCGGTTATACTTTGGTCGTCACACAGTGGTTTCTCCACAAAGGAAATGGATTTTATATCAGACATACTGGTTACTAGATCTATGGTTTTAGATCTAGATTTGGGTGGTTTCCCAATCAGGGTACTTAGACAGCATTCTAAGAGTATTTAGAATGGACGACTCCTGGCACGGTAGTGTACCTGCAGGTAATGGAGTCACCCTCTCCAAAGGTGTCTTACAGACTAAATGGGAGAGGGATGTGCATGATTGGCAGATCACTTGCTTAGGCAATTAGTCAATCATGAGATGTCAAGTACCACACCAGATGTTGTTCTTGCACTAGATGCAATAAGTTGACATTAATCCAATCCTGGATAAACAGTCGGAAGCAGTTTTAGAACATAAGTGGATGTTCTAGGGATATGATAACGACAGCCTTATTCAGGAGACATTTATCATTCCAGGCTTCCAAGGTGACATGGACGACAAGGAGGTTGTCAGGGCTATAGTTTTTCCTTCTGACGAGGGGCGGTATTTTGGATAGGTGATCCAAGGCAATACTGAGGGAGGCATGGCGCAGGATACTGATTAGGTTCAGTTGACGATACAGTCTAAGAAGTTTGGATTTGGAGTTCATTTATGAGCTATGTCCCATCAGACATCCAGACACATTCTAAGACAGGTATTGCTCATTTCGGGGGATGGCTTTCTCCGCGAACTTGAGATATAGAGAGACATAGAAAGGAACAACAAGGCGGATCCACTCACTAAGGCTATTCCTCGAACGCAATAGTTTCGCAAACGAGCTTTGTGAGACTGACTAGTAGAGGAGTTGGGTGTTCGGTATTACACGGGCTGTGAGTATGCGACATCGCAATAATTAGCCTTGAGTGCAAGTGAGAGATTGTTGGAGATAGTGCCCTCAGAGTCAATTATTAGGTCACAGGTACGTGATTACAATGATTGATGGAGGACCTATCCCGGTAGGACAGTCTTACTCGAGATGATAGTATGCTATCTGGTTTACCTTTGTCATCGTGTACTGCTTTAGGTGACCTGACAAGTCGCTATTACACGTTGATAGAGCCCCTAGGATTCTTGCTTGACCACCAGCAGTATGAGGGCGATCATATACGTGGGAGCTGGCAGTCTATAAGCATATCCTTAAATGGTCCCTAGTCGTGTAAGTTTCGAGACAGGGCATCGATACTCCAGAGTAGACTAGTGTGTACATTCGAGACCCCGACGAGGGGCGGTGGCCGGTCTCACAAGCCACTGGTGTCAGTTGGATCACCTAAGATGTATACAGGTGCTCATTGGGTTATGAGTACATCGGACAGGACTCGCCGGGAACATGCTAGTTGGTCATATACCAGACGTCAGATGGCAGTTCCCTGGTGACATGTGTGCAGGTTAGTTCATCGACCTGGGGATCGTCATTTGTCTTGTGTGAGTTCTCACTGTACTTTGATTACTACCCTACCACGGCTCAAAGGAGTCGTGCAAACAGGTTTTAGTTGGGTACAGTCCCGAGCCACATGGAGGCAGTGAGCGTATCTTCAGGGGTTCGTCTCTCCCGGTATTGGGGGTGAGGTCGTGCTGTGTCTAGGAGAGCCATTACACGAAGTCCTTGGCCAAGGCAGGAGATTTACTGGTAGGTATTCCAGTAGTATCTCAGGGTGTTCTGGGCTACACTCCGACACGACTTGTACCGCTTTTGGGGGTCTAACTTTTACCAACCCTCTAGGCCCGCCATGCGATACTCATAGACGAACGGACCGGACTGTACGGATATTGTCACTGACAGGCTCAGTAGGGTTGACAGGCTGAGTTCGCTCACAGACGTCCCTTTTAGTCAGTACCTGGTAGCCCGTTACGTATTGGCTTATACCTCTGACGTGCTAGTGGTTAAATCCACAACCAAGGTGTTGACGAGTCTTTAGAGTCCCCCACATTCAGTTACTCAGCTTTCGGGCGAAAGGTTGTAGAGGCCGTATGGAGATATGGCAAGGTCCGATCAGATACGTGCGGTATTGCACGGATCAGGATCGGACAGTTTGTACTATAGGCCGTATGGGTATATGGCAGGGTTCGATCAGATACGTGCGGTATTGCACGGATCAGGATCGAACAGATATTACTAGCCGGTTTTGGTATAAGCCGGATTCTAGTATAGTACAGTGGAGATTTTGTCTCATTGCATTTGTATTTCGGTCGGAATACAAATGCGGGTGTGTATGCACAGTATCGGGGTTTTCCTGTAATTTATTACGGGACCAGTTTTTTGGAGTTGCCAGTTTGCTTTTCGTTTCGGCCGATTTCCTTTGTATCGTTCATTGGCCGAAGTTTGGTGGAGAAGGGCTTATTTGCATTGTTGCAAATAGGCATTTATGGAGGGTGTTCTTTTCATATATTTGTATCATGATGGTTTCATGATGGAGCCCATCCTTTGACTCTTTCTTTTCCATCATGGCTTGACTTTGTAAACAATCATGGTTGTTGATGATTGTTGGTTGAGTGTTGGGATTGTTGTTGATGATGGGAGGTGATATGGTTGTTGAGTGAGGACTTTTCTTAGTGATCATTTTATTCCATATGATAACCATTCCTCTCTCTCTCTCTTGCATGATTGATATGGTCACCTCCCCCTTGACTTTTTCCTCTCTCTTTTTCATACATGGGCCGGCCATTCCCTTAGGGGAGGAGTGAGATTTCATTTTTCATGGGTGGCAATTTTTGGTTCTCTTCATGCTCCAAAAATCACACAAGAAGACTCTCCAAAATTCCAAGTTCCTTTTCTTCCACCACAAAGGCAATTCCACAACCCTAAAGTGAGACATGGTTCTTCACACATTCTACAGCAAACCTTGGGCACGTCGACTAGCCAGCTTCGTGCCCGAGTTGCCTCGGCATTGAGGTGGGAGCCCGTAAAAGAAGTAGGCGATGTGGTGCACTTCCGGCGACGAGGAGGAGACGGGACATTCCGCAGGAGATCGGGACGATGACGAGAAGACCGGAGGACTCGGATCTGTCGGTATATCTCTCTTCCCTTTCTTGTAGATAGCTAGGACTAGTTAGTGGTTCGATCCGGGTATTAGTGCACGGCGGTTTGCCAGTTCAAGTAAAATTAAAGTTTATCACCGCTTCCGCATTTGGCCGTCGGATTGACGGCCGGGGCGCCGTCGTGCACTTACAATATCATCAACGTAAGCAAGTATGCATATCCCGATTGTCGTTGATGTATAGCAACGAAGCCGGCGATACACCACATACTACGCTTACGGTCACAGAAAAGAAAGTGTAAAACCACAACAGTTGGAATCCGCAACCTCCTTAGACATCGCATGCCTAACCAGATGAATTCCTTAGACATCGCATGCCTAACAATTATAAACCCCGCATTTTAGTCTCTTTATCGAAAACTCTTTTCAATATCAAGTCGGCCAATTCAACAAGATTCCCGACGTCCTGATCGAATGCTCGTCGCAAACTCTAGTAGACGGCCGCACCCCCGATACCGTCGACGAAGTGCACCAAGTCGGAACACCGCTACCGGGAGCACCCGAACGGATGCTTTCGGCGACGGGGTTCTCCTACAGTCACTTGGTCGGGGCTATGGAGTGAGGTTGTCTATTAAGTTTACCTGGTGAGTATCCGCGTACGCTACGTGATTGCGACGGACTTTTGATCACATCAAAATTCCGTGGCAACCGATCATGTGAGACTAAACTGCTATGTTTATAATATTCAAATTAGTTATCTCATAACTACCTGTGGATTCCAAATATTGTATCACATTCCAGATAAATAGAAAAAGTTAAACTTTCCGATCGAATCATCAAACACCCAAGATTTCCCCAATATATCTCAACACTTGAAATCAGTTTAAAAACATCCATCACATGCCACAGTACCAATGGTCCAGCCGTAGAAGGGTCAAGCCAACGCCTCACATGTGGCACGTCGTACTGCCCCAAACCCTAAGGTTCAAAGGGCAGTTCAAGACGGTCACATAATCGAGTTAAGGTTTGTTGTCTTCTAGAGGGTCCACCGAGTTACTTGCATGACTTAGAACATTCTTAAACACGAGAAAAATCCAACTTTTGAAAAATTTTCCGATAGGGGAAAAAGTGAGTTATTGATATCCGTTCGAACTTTTTAACAGTTTCTAAAAGTTATCCGGAAAGCGACATAGACAAAATCTGATACTCCGATCGAAACACCGAATCCCCAAAACAACCCGAGAAAACTCAACTGTAGAATAAACATTAAAAATTCCCAGAGAACTCAGCACAGAATAAAAGAAGTTACTGTGCAAAAATGGGTTGGTGACGTCATCATTGCGCCGCGGAACCGCCGCAGAAGGCATGCTTCTGCCGCGGTTCCGCCGCGCTTTATACTGTTCATTGAATAATTTTTGCATCGTAATTCTTAGAATTCCCTGCTGAATTTTTTAAGCATTTTTAATATTGAAAAATCCACAATTTTCAAAAAAGGACAGAGAGCAATTTGGATTCGGAGTTTCGGGTTCGATCGGACTTCAAATTCCGTCTAGACTTTGCTTAAAGCTCTAGCTTGGCTATGATACCACTGTAGGGTTGCTAGGCACGCGCACAAGGGTCTACGAGGCATCAACCATGCCCGATTAAAAATTTAGCCGTGCCGAACAACCCGAATACGGAACTTTAAACTAGAGATTAGGCGAAAACAAGCATGCTAAACATTTTAACACTAAGTGAGAGGGATTACAACCTTTGTAGATCCGGTCCTTCACTTCATATGCTCCGTGTTGTGGTCCCTTCGCTGCGATCATCGGGATCCGGACTCTCGAGAGATTCCACGAAGAGAAAGACGCAACCTTTGCTTCCGATCTTCGATACTAAGATGATCTACCTTGAATTTTCTTTAACACAAGCTAACACTCATGAAATGATGTGAACACCCTCATCTAAATGGCAAGGGAAGATGAGGATGATGAAGTAGGAATTTTGCTCTCTTTATTTATCTTTTTCTCATATTTATTCATCACCTTTTGAAAAACAAGTAAGCTTTTTCATGGAAGAATGAAGGAGGAAGAAGATGAATAATGTTTGTGATGAATAATAAAAAGGTTATCATAATTATTTATGCAACCATGGTTGTAGTAACCAATGTAGAGAGTTTACTAGGGTTAGGGTTTGGGTTGGGTTAAGTGTGAGTCATGGATAAAGATCAACACAAATATCTTTATCATGACAAAGTAAAACCATCTAGAAACATCTAGAATGCATTAACCCAAATCAAACCCTAATCTTGTTTAAACTCCTCTAATCATGTTGCATTAATAATTATAACATGTTACAATATTATATATCACATATACAATATTTATTGCAACAAAATAAAATAATACAATTAACATATATCGCATATATATCAATGTATTACCCGAGTGAGAAAAAGAATCTTTTAGTGAGCTAATATTAGTTAATGCAATTTAATATATCAAATATATTATTGTACATTAAATTATCGAATCAACACTTGATCCGACAATCCGGCTATATCGCATATAACTGACTAATATTTATCCGTACCGATTCATCGAATCAACACTTGATCCGATGACCCGGCTGATATCAAATATCGCGAGAATACAATACGATATCACATACCGCATTATCCTCGGTCCCGCACATATCACATATGTGCTCCTACTCCGTTTTGCCTGAGTCAAGAATCCGCTGTGTAGGACTCTAAAGAATCGTCAATACGCCGGCAGTAGGTGATGATCATATCAATCACCCACAAGCTGCAAGCGGTCAGCTAAACGTAACAGCTACCCAGGTATTGAGCGCTCAGAAGATCAACAAGCAAGCCTGTAACTTCTCCGGTGAATCCAAACAGTAACACTCCCGTACAGTCCGGTCTCGTCGTCTGATATGTCGCATATCTCGCCTAGGGGTGGTAAACGTCAGACCCCAGTAGCTCGATAAGTCATGTCGATATGAGGTCTATAACAGTTCGAGAAACTACTGATAACACTTACCAGTAAATCTCAGCAACCCTGGCCAGGGATTTCCGGTTATAGCCAATCGAACACAGCACAACATCAACTCCCTATACCGGGAGAGACGAATCCCCTCCTATCGCTCATTGCCTCCATGTGATTCGGGACTGTACCCAAAAGCCACCTTTTTGCACGCCCTCTTGGACGTGGTATGATGGAAATCAAAGCACAATGGGAATCACACAAGACTCTATGACGATCTCGGGTCAACAGACTACTCTGTACCAGTGTCACCGGAGAACTGCCATCTGACGTATGGTATAATACCATCTGGGAGTTCTCGGCGAGTCCGTCCAGTGTACCAAGTCTCCACTGAGCACCCGTACACCATCCTTGATGTCAAACACCGATAGATATGGGATCATCCATCGCCCATCATATGGGTCAAGATGCGTATACGCTAGTCTACTCTGGTGCCTCGATGCCCTGTCTCGATACACCCTCGACTAGGAACAGTTATAGGATGTACTCGTCGACTACCGTGGCCCCACTAGTATGATCTCATCATAGTCCCAGTAGTCGAGTACATATCCTAAGGGCTTTATCAACATGTAATATAGAGACAATCAGAGTACATGTTAAGATAAAGTACAACCAGATAGCATACTATCATGTCGAGCAAGAAAGTCCTCTCTATATATGTCCTAGCTCCACTACAATATACATCGTATGTACAGTAATGGCCTCTAGGGCATACATATAACTAACAGTCCTATGGGATAGTTGGATCCCGATACCCACTGCGAGTAAAAGTTATTCCTGGGAGAATTTTACACAGGACAATTAGCCGATCAAGTAGGTGTCTAGAAAGGTGTTAACGGGGTTATGCCTCTGGGAAAACGAGGTTTATTTTAATTAGGTCCGTGCGAAAGCACGGGGAACCTCCCTCAAAGTACCAACACCGATCTGGCTGAAAGATTGACGAAATTGTAGGGTGTAATTAATCCCAGCTAATCTTAACTTTTAGGGTTTGAAGGAAGATTTGATAAAAACAGTGGGAGACATCCTGATTAGATAAGATAATAACCAATCTAATCTTGCAAGAGCATACGCTAAAGTGTTTTTCCTCTCTCTCTCTCCAGGTAGCGACCATGTCAGGCCATAATCAAGATAATAATATGAATGTATTGACTGAACCCGCTTATTATACTGAGCAGAGGAACGTTGGTCCCGTTCTTTCTTATAAGTGTTATAAGACTGAACAGGGAATAAGAGAATATATGGATTCTCACGCCGTCCAAACGAAGAACAAACATGATGATGCATCTTCTTCGGGTGTGTTAGTTATTGAGAATTGTTTCTCAGTTCACCCTACGTCCTGGATATTAGATACCGGATCGGGATCCCACATATGTAATTTGTTACGTGGGCTACGTAAAGGTAGAGAACTGGGAAATGGTGATCATTCCATACAAGTAGGGAATGGTGCAAATATTGCAGCCAAAGCTGTTGGCGAATATCACCTTGTATTACCAAGTAGTAATTCATTGATTCTGAATGAGTGCTATTATATACCGAACATGATGTGCAACATTATATCAGTTTCTTTATTAAGTAAAGAAGGATATAATTTTGTAATACAGGATAATATTAGGAACATCTTCCTAAATCAAAAGTTGATTGGATCAGGCTCGTTACATAATGGCATATACGTTATCAATCAAACTACAGTCCTTAATAAACAAAACACACATAAGAGGAAGAGTTCAGAAATGAACGAATCCTTCTTATGGCATTGTAGACTAGGTCATATCAATGCGACACGACTAGCTAAGTTACATAAGGATGGATATTTGAATCCGTTCGAATTATCATCTTATGAATCTTGTCATTCATGTCTCAAAGGCAAAATGACCAAAACTCCGTTTAGTGGACACGGAGAAAAAGTTGAGGAACTCTTAGGACTGGTACATACTGATGTATGCGGTCCCATGTCTACACATGCCAGGAACGGTTCTTCCGACTTCATTACATTCACTGACGATCTCTCAAGATACGGACATGTGTTCCTGATAAGACACAAGTCTAAAGCTTTTGAGAAATTCAGAGAATATAAGAACGAAGTAGAGAACCAAAAGGGCAAAAGTATTAAGATCCTTCGATCTGATCGAGGAGGAGAATACTTGAGCAATGAGTTCCTGGACTATCTAAAAAAGAATGGGATTCTCTCTCAGCTTACTCCTCCTTATACACCACAGCACAACGGTGTATCGGAGCGGAGGAATCGCACTCTATTAGATATGGTGCACTCTATGATGAGCACTGCTGGGTTGCCTATTTCCTTCTGGGGGTATGCGCTTGAAACAGCTATATACCAATTGAATAGAGTTCCAACCAAATCGGTGCCTACCACTCCATATGAGATATGGAATGGGAAGAGACCATCTCTTAAACGAGTTAAGATATGGGGTTGTCCGGCCTATTTTAAAAAACAAAATCCGGACAAGCTCGAGGCAAGATCAGCTCTTTGCAAGTTTGTGGGATATCCAAGCAATTCGTATGGATATCTATTCTACCATGGTGAACAACAAAAGGTGTTTGTTGCTCAACATGCCACCTTTTAGAAAAGGAATTTCTTGCAAAAGAAATTAGTGGCAAAGCGGTAGAGCTGGAAGAAGTTCCAGCACCACAAACTACAACTGATGATTTATTAGAACCAGAGGATTCAGCAGTACCCAACGAACCCCAGCCTCTCCGCCGATCTAGTAGGGTTTCTCATCCACCTGAGAGATACTACGGTTTTCTCGTTGATGGTGGGAGCGAGGATTGCATCATGGAAGATGATGACCCGACTAGTTTCGAGCAGGCCATCACGAGTGGTGACTCTGTGAAATGGCTGGATGCAATGCGATCTGAGATGGAATCCATGTACACCAACAAAGTATGGACTTTGGAAGTTTCTCCTGAAGGGGTAAAACCCATTGGGAGAAAATGGATCTTTAAGAGGAAACTTGGTGTAGATGGAAAAGTTGAGACTTTCAAAGCTAGAATTGTTGCAAAGGGTTTTCGTCAACGACCAGGTATCGATTATGACGAAACCTTTTCTCCAGTGGCTATGCTTAAGTCCATCCGGATCTTACTTACCATTGCTGCATACCATGACTACGAAATCTGGCAGATGGATGTTAAGACCGCCTTTCTAAATGGTGATTTAGAAGAGTGCGTATACATGACTCAGCCAGAGGGCTTCGTGAACAGTGGGAGGAGCGGAAAGGTGTGCAAGCTGCTTAAATCCATTTATGGGTTAAAGCAAGCATCGCGGAGTTGGAACATCTGCTTTGATGTTGTAGTCAAAGAGTTTAACTTCATCAAAAACGTAGATGAACCTTGTATTTATAAGAAGGTTGCAGAGAGTAAGGTTGTCTTCCTTGTATTGTACGTGGATGACATACTCTTGATAGAAAATGATGTTCCTATGCTGCAATCGGTCAAGCTCTTCTTATCACAAAGATTCTCAATGAAAGATCTTGGTGATGCCTCCTGCATACTGGGAATTATGATCTATAGAGATAGATCTAAATGGATATTAGGATTCTCCCAATCCAGGTACATTGACACCATACTAAACAGGTTTAGTATGGAAGAATCCAAGCGTAGTAACCAACCCACGATCTCTGGACTCACTCTCTCCAAAGAGATGTCTCCCAAGACTGATTTGGAGAGAGCTCGCATGCAAGGGATACCCTATGCTTCAGCAATAGGCTCTATCATGTATGCGATGCTGTGTACCAGACTCGATGTAGCATACTCACTAAGTGTAGTGAGTCGGTATCAAGCTGATCCTAGAGAGAATCACTGGACAGCTGTGAAGAACATTCTCAAGTACTTGCGAAGGACTAAAGAGATGTTCTTGGTGTATGGTAACGAAGAACTCCAGGTGGAGTCCTTTACCGATTCGAGCTTCCAAAGTGATAAGGACGACTCTAAGTCGCACTCGGATTTTTTCTTTACCCTCAATGGAGGGGCGGTGTGTTGGAAGAGTTCCAAACAGGAAACCGTTGCAGACTAGACGATGGAGGCTGAATACATCGCTGCCAACGATACTGCCAAAAAGGTTGTCTGGATAAAGAAGTTCATCACTGAACTTGGTGTGGTTTCGTCCATTGAGCATCCAATACCTTTGTATTGCGATAACAATGGAGTTGTGGCTTTGGCCAAGGAACCCAGGTCCCATCAGTAGTCCAGACATATTCTGAGGCGGTATCACCTGATCCGGGAGATAGTTGATCGCCGGGAGATCGAGGTCAGGAGAGTTGACACGAAGGAAAACACTGCGGATCCACTCACGAAGGCCATTCCCCAGACACGGTTTGAGAGACTCTTCGGGATGCTGGGTATGAGATACTACAACAGCTAGCCTTAGTGCAAGTGGGAGATTGTTAGTTATATATATGCCCTAGAGGCCATTGTTGTATATATGATGTATATTATAGTGGATGCTTGGATATATATAGAGAGGACTTTCTTGCTCGACATGATAGTATGCTATTTGGTTTTGTAGGGTTCCTAGGCACACTAACGAAGTCTCACAAGGCATCAAACATGGCTAATTCAAGTTTTACAAGTGCCTACAAACCCTAATACGGATCGTTAACTAGATATATAGGCGATGCAAGCATGTAAACGAATTAAATGCTAAAGGAAAGTGACTACAACCTTTGTAGATCCGATCCACCACTTACTAAGCTCCGCGACGATGTCCCTCCGCTGTCCAAGTCGGATTTCGAACTCTAGCATCGGCTTCATCGAAGAAATGGGCGGGCTTGATCGTCGGCTTTGATGCCGAAGATGATCTACGTCGAGGCATCACAAGATCAAACTCCGACTTCACCAAGTCATGAAACTTGTGAAGAAAACACCCTATACTACTTGGCAAGAGGTAGAGGATGAAGAAATAGGAAGTGGGTTCACTTTAGAATTGGATTTCTCACTTGTTTTCATCACTTGCCATTGATGTAGCAAGCTTTTCTTCATGGAAGAAGAAGATGAAGAAGAAGAAGAAGATATGATAAGTTATTTAAAAATAGATAATAAAATGAATACTTATCATAATCTTAACCTTAGTTAAGTGTAGAGAATTGACTAAGGTTAGGTTGAATGGTTAGGGTTAAGGATGAGAACAAAATGGTCATTTAGTCAAAGCTTCATGAAGCTTCAACTAAAAACAAATGAAGCCACCATTCATTTATCTTTCAATTTATTCAAAATGAATAAATAAATAAGATAAATGAATAAGTAAAACCCTAATCAACAACTTAACCATGGTTTAATTCTTTACACTTAACCAAATAAGCATGTATCATCAAACATGATACAATCAAGTGCACAAAAGTATATCACATATACAACTTGCACAAATCAAGTGAGAAAATCCACTTAAAGTGAACCAATACTAGTTAATTCAAAGTAATATATCAAATATATAATTATACATTAAATCATTAAATCAACACTTGATTTAACGATCCGGTCATATCGCATATAACCGACCAGTATCCTATGTATCGGCTTATCGAATCAATCCTTGATTCGATAACTAGGTTATATCGCATATAACCAATCGATACATTCATCGCGAGAATGAAATACGATATCACATACACGCATTATTCTCGGTCCTGCACATATCTCATATGCGCTTCTATTTCGTTTCGCTTGAGCCAGGAAACCTCTGTGTAGGACTCTAAAGACTCGTCAATACGCCGGCAGCAGATGATGATCATATTAAGCACCCACAAGCCGCAAGCGGTCTGCTAAACGTAACGGCCACCTGGGTATTGAACGATCAGAAGATCGATGAGCAAGCCCGCTCACACTCCTGTGAATCCAACCAGTAACACTTACCGTACAGTCCGGTCTCATCGTCTGATATGTCGCATATCTCGCCTAGGGGTGGTAAACGTCAGACCCCAATAGCTCGATAAGTCGTGTCGATATGAGGTCTATAACAATTCGAGAAACTACTGGTAACACTTACCAGTAAATCTCAGCAACCCTGGCCAGGGATTTCCGGTTATAGCCAATCGAACACAGCGCAACATCAACTCCCTATACCGGGAGAGACGAATCCCCTCCTATCGCTCATTGCCTCCATGTGATTCGGGACTGTACCCAAAAACCACCTGTTTGCACAACTCAGTAGAGCCGTGGTAGGGTGGAAATCAAAGCACAGTGGGAGACACACAAGACTCTATGACGATCTTGGGTCAACAGACTAAGCTGTACCAGTGTCACCAGAGAACTGCCATCTGACGTGAGGTATAATACCATCTGGGAGTTCTCGGCGAGTCCGTTCAGTGTACCCAATCTCCACTGAGCACCCGCATACCATCTCTGATGTCAAACACCAATGGATATGGGATCATCCATCGCCCATCACATGGGTCGAGAAGATATACGCTAGTCTACTCTGGAATATCGATGCCCCGTCTCGATATTCCCACGACTAGGAACAATGAAGGATGTACTCATTGACTACCCAGGCCCTACTAGTATGATCTTCATCATAGTCCTGGAAGTCGAGTACACATCCTAAGGGCTTTATCAACATGTAATCAGAGAGACAGAGAGTATACATGTTAAGATAAAGAGCAACCAGATAGCATACTATCATGTCGAGCAAGAAAGTCCTACCTATATATGTCCCAGCATCCACTACAATATACATCCAATGTACAGTAATGGCCTCTAGGGCATACATATAACTAACAATCTCCCACTTGCACTAGGGCCATCTGTAGCAGTAGTTGTAGTATCTTATACTCAACCATCCCCTAAAAGTCTCTCTTTGGGAAAAGGCCTTCGTGAGTGAATCCGCCGTGTTGTCCTCTGAGTCTACTCTCCTAACCTCGATCACCCTAGAGATCAACTATCTCCATGATTAGGTGATGCTGCCTCAGAATATGTCTGGGTCACTGATGGGACCAGGGTTCCAGGGCCAAAGCCACAGTTCCATTGTCACACAATGGTAGGAACCTAGTTCATCCTATGAACCAATATACACCCAAACTTCCTCTTTGGTAGTATCTTCAATAGCGATGTTACCAGCCTTTATCGTCTAGTTTGCCACGGTATCTAGCTTGGAACTCTTCCAACATACCGTCCCTTTACTGAGGGTAAAGACAGTGCCTGTGACTGACATTCAGTCGTCTTTATCACCCTGGAACTCTTCCAGTGATTCTCCCCAGGATCGATTGATACCATCTCACTACATCTAGTGAGAATCCTAGCATCCAATTACATCTATCTCATAGATGAAAACTCAGGATTTAGGAGGTATCACTTTGATCCTATTTGGAGAATCCTTGTGATAATAGGAGATTGACCGATCGTAGTATAGGAAACTCTTTTCCTATCAAGAGTATGTTGTCTACGTACAATACGAAGATGACCACCTTACTCTCTATTATCGTTTTATATATATAAGGTTCATCTACCATTTTGATGATGTCAAACTGTTTGACTATCACATCAAAACAGATGTTCCAACTCCGCGATGCCTGCTTTATCCTGTAAAGCAACTTGCACATGTTTCCGCTGCTCCCACTGTTTACGAAGCCCTCTGGCTGTGTACTTATAGACTTTTTATTCTAAATCAGTATTTAGATAAGCAGTCATGACACCCAACCACCAGATATCGCAGTCATGGTATGTAGCAATGTTAAGTAGGATCTGGATGGACTTAAGTATAGTCCCTGGAAAAGGTTTCATCATTTTCCACTCTTGGTTGATGACGAAAACCTTTAATAAGTCTAGCTTTGAAAGTCTCAACTTTTCCATCTACACCAAGTAATCTTCTCAAGATATACTTGCACCTGATGGGGATTTAACCCTTCAGATATAGCAGCTAAAGTCCATACTTTGCTGGTGTATATGGATTCCATCTCAGATCGCTAAGCATCCAGCCATTCTTATAGAGTCCCTACTCTTGATGGCATGCTCGAAACTAGTTGGGTCATCATCTCATGATGCAATCCTTGCTCCCACTGTCATCGAGAAACTGAGGTATCTCTCAGGCGGATGAGGAACCCTACTAGATCGGCGGAGAGGCTGAGGTTCGTTGGATTCTATTGAATGCTTTGGTTCTACCAAATCATCAGCTTTTGATTGTATAGATGGAACCTTTCCAGTTCTACATAACTGACCTTGCCTCGAGCTTGTCCAGATTTTGCTTTTTAGACATAGGCTGGACAACCCCAAATCTTAACTAACTTAAGAGATAGGCTCTTCCTATACCATATCTCATATGGAGTGGTAGGCACTGATTTGATTCGAACCTAATTCAATAGGTATGCAGCTTCTCAAGTGCACAACCCCAAAAAGGAAATAGGTAACTCAGTAATACTCATCATAGAGCACACGATATCTAATTTTGTGCGATTGCTCCGCCCTGATACACCGTTGTGCTGTGGTGTATTCAGAGGAGTAGTATGGAGAGAGAATCTCATTCTCCTTTAGAATGGTCCAGGAATGCCATGCACAAGTATTCTCCTCCCTGATCTCATCATAGGACATAATACTTATACCCGGTTATTGGTTCTCTACTTCTAACTTATATTCTGTGAATATCTCAAAAGGTTCGGACTTATGTTTCAACAGGAACATATGTCTGAATCTTGAGAGATTATCAGAGAACGTAATGAAGTATAAAGAACCAGTCCTAGCATGTGTAGACAGGAGACCTCACATACATCATCATGTATCAGTCCCAAGAGTTTTACAAACTCTTTCCCTGTTTCCAATAAACAGAGCTATGGTCATCTTATCTTTGTGACATGACTGGCAAGTTTCACAAGATGTAAATTCAAACTGATTTAAATATGCATCTAAAATGTAACTTCAGCCAGTCGGGTCGCATTGATATGACCTAGTCTACAATGCCTCAAGAATGATTCGTTCATTTCTGAACTCTTCCTCTTGTGTGTGTTCTGTATACGAGGAACTGTAGTTTGATTTAGAACGTCAATGCTTTTAGATAACGTGCCTGAACCGATCAACTTTTGATATAGGAAATGTTCAAAACATTATCCATCAATACAAAATTTTATCAATTCTTTACTTATAAAGAGACTGATAAGATTTTGTATATCAGGTTCGGTATCTAATAGCATTTGTTCAGAATCAATGTATTAGTAATACAGGGTGACAGTGACCAACAGACTTGGCTGCAACACTTGCCCCGTTTTCTGTCTCATGAAACCTATCACCCGTTCTCAGTTTTTCTACCCTTTTGTAGCCCTATGTAACAGATTACATATCTGGGATCCTGATCCGGTATCATATACCCAGGATGCAGAGGATACTGAGAAACAGTTCTTTATAATGAACACACCCGAAGAAGATGCATCTCATGCACTTTCTTTGTTTGGGCGGCATGGGAATCCTGGTATTCCCCTATTTCCTGCTCGGTCTTATAACAATTATAAGTTAGAGCGGGACCAACGTTCCCCAACTCAGTATAACAAGCGGGTTCGGTCAATACATCCATATTATTATCTTGATTAAGGCGTGATATGGTCGCTACCTGGAGAGAGAGAGAAGAAAACACTCTGCGTGCGCTCTTGCAAGATCAGATTGGTTATATATTTTATCTAATCAGGATGGCTCCCACTGTTTTTATCAAATCTTCCTTCAAACCTTAAAAGGAAAGACTAGCCGGGATTAATTACACTCTACAAGTTCACCGATCTTTCAGCCAGGCCAGTGTCGGTACTTTGAGGGAGGTTCCCCGTGCTTTCGCACGGACCTAATTACTGTAAACCTCGCTTTCCCAGAGGCGTAACCCCGTTGACACCTTTCTAGACACCTACTTGATCGGCTAATTGTAAAGTGCAAAACTCTCCCAGGAGTAACAATTACTCGCAGTGGGTATCGGGATCCAACTATCATATAGAAGGTATGAAATCTCATTGCAAATTTCAACACTTGAAACTCCCGATAAAGGTTTTTACCCCTAGCACTTATGACCTTAACTAAGGTCAACAAATCATAAGTACTAGTCAAGTTCTACCCGTCATTTCATGATTAATTAGACCCACCCACATGACCCTTAACTAAGGTCAACAAAATCACGCGACTGTCCTAACTAATCGCATCATATGCGGTGTAGGAAGACATCACTTAGCTACCGTACACTGTGCCTTGACTATGGTCAACAAACACAGCACGAATACTAAGTACTCTACTTCCTAAAATGACGGAGGGTTGCGTATGGTTTTTGTGAAAACCTTTAACGCTTTGAACTTGATCTCGTTGCGGAATCAAATGGTTTTAAAATGGAATGTTTTTGAGGCTTTTCTAGTTTTGCTAAAGGGGTCACTCCCGGTGAAGGGATCGTCGGCCCTTTCCTCGTCGAATGAGGTGCGGGATATATCATATATATCATTGTGCAAAGCAGAAACTATAGAAGCAATCAAAAGACAAACCGAGGGTTGTAGCATCTGCCAGTTATTGCTAAAGGAGTCACTCCCGGTGAAGGGATCTCGGTCCTTTCCTTATCGAATAAGGTGCAGGATGTTCTACAAGGAACACCGCAATGCAAAGCAAGAACTGTAGCTACCTGTTTTTATTTTGAAATTTGATTCCACAACATCAATTAGGTTTATTTTCTTTCATTAATCTCATTAATGAATATCCCATCATTTAAATTACCTAAACATCACAGATAAATATGACGTACACTTATGCCATCCGCATTCGCCTCGATGTCCCCTCGTGCACCGTTAGGTTAGGTAACTAACGGCAGAGCGGGGCAGGGCTAGCGCGGGTGTAAAACATAAGTAACGTCTATATAATATATCATATATACTATATATTATATCTATCACAGAACATCACATTATCACATCACAGATAACGCAGCAGAAAATATCATATGAAATATTGGATATACTAGGACGTCCGTGTTTTCAATACGAGCCAGTATAAAACACGGATTCCACGGTCGTGATGAATAGCCAATCACACACCCCTAGACCCCTACGAGAGCGGCAAGCAACCCTACCAATTCTAGGGTTAGGAGACCCGGACTCGACTCCTCGAGATGGTCTCCCTCTGGACCCCAGAACCCGGTTACTTGTGCTCCCCTCCTTGGGTCTATCCTAATGCGGAAAAGTAAATAATATACAATGGGTGACAACTTCCTCAACTTGGAAGTGCCCCAATAAAAGAATATTACATACAAGTTTTTACATGAATGAAAATGAAAAAAAACTCATCTCACATAAAAAAAACCCGGCTATTCAAACACGACGATCCAATATAACATATCCAGCAACAGATAACATCACATGTCATCAACGTAAGCAAACATGCGTATCCCAATTGTCGTTGACATATAGCAACGAAACCGGCGACATCACATATTACACTTACGGTCACAGAAAAGAAAGTGAAAAACTACAACAGTTGGAATCCGCAACCACCTCAGACATCGCATGCCTGACCAAATGAATTCTTTAGACATCGCATGCCTAACAATTATAAACCCCGCATTTTAGTCTCATTATCGAAAACACTTTTCAATACCAAGTCGGGCAATTCAACAGGATTCCCGACATTTTGATCGAATGCTCGTCGCAAACTTTAGTAGACGGTCGCACCCCCAATACCGTCGACGAAGTGCACCAAGGCGGAACACCGCTACCGCGAGCACCCAAACGGATGCTTTCGGCGACGGGGTTCTCCTACAGTCACTTGGTCGGGGCTATGGGGTGAGGCTGTCTATTAAGTTTACCCGGCGAGTATCCGCGTACGCTACGTGATTGCGACGGACTTTTGATCACATCAAAACTCCGTGGCAACCGATCAAGTGAGACTAAACTGCTATGTTTATAATATTCATTCCGTTATCTCATAACTACTTGTGAATTCCAATTATTGTATCACATTCCGGATAAATAGAAAACGCTAAACTTTTCGATCGAACAATCGAACACCCAAGTTTTCCCGATACAGTCCAACACATGAAATAAGTCTAAAAACATTCAGTTCGTGCCTCAGTACCAACGGTCCAGCCGTAGAAGGTTCAAGCCAACGCCTCACATGTGGCATGCCATACTACCCCAAACCCTAAGGTTCAAAGGGCAGTTCAAGACGGTCACATAATCGAGTTAAGGTTTGTTGTCTTCTAGAGGGACCATCGCGTTACTTGCACTACTTAGAACGTCGTTAAACTACGGAAAAATCCAACAATTGGAAATTTCCCGGTAGGGGAAAAAGTGGGTATTTATATCCGGTCGAACTTTTTAACATATTCTAAAAATACCCGGAAAACACACTGACAAAATTAGACAATCCGATCGATACACCGAGTCCCCAATACAACCTAGAAATTTCAACTCTTGAAAAAATATTAAAAATTCCCAGGAAAACCAGCACTGCAAACTAGGAATTACTGTGCAAAATTTATTGCAAGAGGAGACAAAAGGGCCGCAGAACCGCCGCATTAGCATGCTAATGCCGCGGTTCCGCCGCGCTTTGATGGATTCAGGGGCCCCGTTTTATACAGTAATTCTTAGAATCTTCTACTGAGTTTTCTGCATATTTTTAATTCTCAAAAAACCACGAATTTCAAAAATGTACAGAGAGCAACATTAGGGTTACGATTTTGGTTCGATCGGATTTCTAACTCCGTCTACGCATCGCCTAAGGCTCTAGCTAGGCCCTGATACCACTGTAGGGTTCGTAGGCACACTAATGAAGTCTCATAAGGCATCAAACATGGCTAATTCAAGTTTTACAAGTGCCTATAAACCCTAATACGGATCGTTAACTAGATATATAGGCGATGCAAGCATGTAAACGAATTAAATGCTAAAGGAAAGTGACTACAACCTTTGTAGATCCGATCCACCACTTACTAAGCTCCGCAACGATGTCCCTCCGCTGTCCAAGTCGGATTCCGAACTCTAGCATCGGCTTCATCAAAGAAATGGGCGGGCTTGATCGTCGGCTTCGATGCCGAAGATGATCTACGTCGAGGCATCACAAGATCAAACTCCGACTTCACCAAGTCATGAAACTTGTGAAGAAAACACCCTATACTACTTGGCAAGAGGTAGAGGATGAAGAAATAGGAAGTGGGTTCACTTTAGAATTGGATTTCTCACTTGTTTTCATCACTTGCCATTGATGTAGCAAGCTTTTCTTCATGGAAGAAGAAGATGAAGAAGAAGAAGAAGATATGATAAGTTATTTAAAAATAGATAATAAAATGAATACTTATCATAATCTTAACCTTAGTTAAGTGTAGAGAATTGACTAAGGTTAGGTTGAATGGTTAGGGTTAAGGATGAGAACAAAAAGGTCATTTAGTCAAAGCTTCATGAAGCTTCAACTAAAAACAAATGAAGCCACCATTCATTTATCTTTCAATTTATTCAAAATGAATAAATAAATAAGATAAATGAATAAGTAAAACCCTAATCAACAACTTAACCATGGTTTAATTCTTTACACTTAACCAAATAAGCATGTATCATCAAACATGATACAATCAAGTGCACAAAAGTATATCACATATACAACTTGCACAAATCAAGTGAGAAAATCCACTTAAAGTGAACCAATACTAGTTAATGCAAAGTAATATATCAAATATATAATTATACATTAAATCATTAAATCAACACTTGATTTAACGATCCGGTCATATCGCATATAACCGACCAGTATCCTATGTATCGGCTTATCGAATCAATCCTTGATTCGATAACTAGGTTATATCGCATATAACCAATCGATACATTCATCGCGAGAATGAAATACGATATCATATTCACGCATTATTCTCGGTCCTGCACATATCTCATATGCGCTCCTATTTCGTTTCGCTTGAGCCAGGAAACCTCTGTGTAGGACTCTAAAGACTCGTCAATACGCCGGCAGCAGATGATGATCATATCAAGCACCCACAAGCCGCAAGCGGTCTGCTAAACGTAACGGCCACCCGGGTATTGAGCGATCAGAAGATCGACGAGCAAGCCCGCTCACACTCCTATGAATCCAACCAGTAACACTTACCGTACAGTCCGGTCTCGTCGTCTGATATGTCGCATATCTCGCCTAGGGGTGGTAAACGTCAGACCCCAATAGCTCGATAAGTCATGTCGATATGAGGTCTATAACAATTCGAGAAACTACTGGTAACACTTACCAGTAAATCTCAGCAGCCCTGGCCAGGGATTTCCGGTTATAGCCAATCGAACACAGCGCAACATCAACTCCCTATACCGGGAGAGACGAATCCCCTCCTATCGCTCATTGCCACCATGTGATTCGGGACTGTACCCAAAAACCACCTGTTTGCACAACTCAGTAGAGCCGTGGTAGGGTGGAAATCAAAGCACAGTGGGAGACACACAAGACTCTATGACGATCTCGGGTCAACAGACTAAGCTGTACCAGTATCACCAGAGAACTGCCATCTGACGTGAGGTATAATACCATCTGGGAGTTCTCGGCGAGTCCGTTCAGTATACCCAGTCTCCACTGAGCACCCGCATACCATCTCCGATGTCAAACACCAATGGATATGGGATCATCCATCGCCCATCACATGGGTCGAGAAGATATACGCTAGTCTACTCTGGAATATCGATGCCCCGTCTCGATATTCCCACGACTAGGAACAGTGAAGGATGTACTCATTGACTACCCAGGCCCCACTAGTATGATCTTCATCATAGTCCTGGAAGTCGAGTACACATCCTAAGGGCTTTATCAACATGTAATCAGAGAGACAGAGAGTATACATGTTAAGATAAAGAGCAACCAGATAGCATACTATCATGTCGAGCAAGAAAGTCCTACCTATATATATCCCAACATCCACTACAATATACATCCAATGTACAGTAATGGCCTCTAGGGCATACATATAACTAACAGGTTTCACTTTGTCTTAACATGTTGACTTGTATTAGTTTACTATCTTACTCTCACATGTTGATAAAGCCCTTAGGATATGTACTCGACTACTGGGACTATGATGAGATCATACTAGTGGGGCCAGGGTAGTCAATGAGTACATCCTATAACTGTTCCTAGTCGAGGGTGTGTCGAGACAGGGCATCGATACACCAGAGTAAACTAGCGTATACGCATCTTGACCCATATGATGGGCGATGGATGATCCCATATCCATTGGTGTTTGACATCAGAGATGGTGTACGGGTGCTCAGTAGAGACTGGGTACACTGAACGGATTCTCCGAGAACTCCCAGATGGTATTATACCTCATGTCAGATAGCAGTTCTCCGGTGACACTGGTACAGGTTAGTCTGTAGACCCGAGATCGTCATAGTGTCTTGTGTGATTCCCACTGTGCTTTGATTTCCACCTTACCACGTCCAAGAGGGCATGCAAAACGGTGGCTTTTGGGTACAGTCTCGAATCACATGGAGGCAATGAGCGATAGGAGGGGATCCGTCTCTCCCGGTATAGGGAGTTGATGTTGTGCTGTGTTCGATTGGCTATAACTGGAAGTCCCTGGCCAGGGCTGATTTAGAGATTTACTGGTAAGTGTTACCAGTAGTTTCTCGACCCGTTATGAGCCTCACATCGACACGACTTATCGGTTACTGGGGTCTGACGTTTACTACCCCTAGACTAGATATGCAACATATCAGAAGAAGAGACTGGACTGTACGGGAGTGTTACTGATTGGATTCACAGGAGAATGTACAGGCTTGCTTGTTGATCTTCTGATCGCTCAATACCTGGGTGGCTGTTACGTTTAGCTGACCGCTTGCAACTTGTGGGTGTTTGATATGATCATCACCTACTGCCGGCGTATTAACGATTCTTTAGAGTCTTACACAGAGGTTTCTTGACTCGGGCAAAACAGAGTAGGAGCACATATGTGATATGTGCGGGACCGAGAATAATACGATATGAGATACCGTATTCTATTCTCGCGATATTTGATATCAGCCGGGTCATCGGATCAAGTGTTGATTCGATGAATCGGTACATGATATATTAGTTGGTTATATTCGATATAGCCGGATTGTCGGATCAAGTTTTGATTCGATAATTTAATGTATAATTATATATGTGATATATTACATTACATTATCTAATATTGGCTCGCTTTATTGATTCATTTTCTCACCGAATAATACATTGATATATACGCGATATATGTTAATTGTATTATTTTCTTTTGTTACAAAAATATATTATATATGTGATATATAATATTATAACAAATTATGATTACAAATGCAACATGATTAGTGGAGATTAAATATGGTTAGGGTTTGATTTGGGTTAGTATTTTCTTGAAGCTTCTAAAAGCTTTTGTTTTGTTTTAAGCTAAGATATTATGTGTTGATATTTTGAAGATATTATTTAACCCAACCCAAATCCTTAACCCTAGTCTATTCTCTACATGAGTTAATACTTGATATTATTAACTCAAGGTTCATTTGTAACCATGACAAGATTTTCATTATTCATCACAAAAGAAATCATCTTCTTCTTCCTCCTTAAAAAGCTTTCTAGCTTTTGATTTTGTGTTGAATGAGTGTGAGAATTTGAAAGTAAAAGAGAGCATAATTCCTACTTCATCATCCTCATCTAATCTAGCCAATTAGATTAGGGTGTTAACTTCATTAATACTTGATTATAGAAGTGAGAGATTGAGTTAAAGAAACTTCAAGGTAGATCATCTTCGAAAAGGAAGACTTCAAGCAAGCATAGATCATTCAGGTTGTGGAGCCTTTCTTGAGTGTGGGAGATCATGGATCGCGGTGAAGGGTCTACTACTCAGAGCTTATGAAGCGAAGGAGCGGACTACAAAGGTTGTAATCCCTCTCTCTTAGATGTAAAATTGTTTACTTGCATGTTTAACCTTAATTATCTAGCAAAGATCCTCGCTTTAGGTTGTTCGGCACTTCTAAATTTTAAATCGGGCATGGTTGATGCCTTATAGACCCTTGTGACAATGCCTAGTAACCCTACAGAGAGTTGGAAATCCGGGTTTCGAAAAGTCGATCGAACACTTTTAACTTCGCCTAGACAAGGCCTAATGCTCTAGCAAGGCTCTGATACCACTGCTGGGTTCTCATAGCACCCCGACACGGTTTCGGAAAGCATCAAGTATGCAACTTTAAAAATTTAGGGTGCCGAGCGAGCCCGAACCAAGGATCTGACAAGAGAATTAGGGTTTAACTAAGCAAGTAAACTACTTTACTCTAAGTGAACAAGGAATACAACCTTTGTAGACCGATTCTTCACTTCTAAAGCTCCGTGTAGTAGTCCCTTAGCTCCAAGTAGTGATCTTCCGGACTCTCGTTAGGTTCCACTAGGCGAAAGGAACGAGCTTGCTCAAAGATCTTCGAGACCGAAGATGATCTACGTCGAAGAATCTCTAACTCAAGCTACATCTTCACTAATTGATGATTAGTGAAGAAACAACCTATACTAAATGTCTAGTTTGGTATAGATTGGTGAAGTAGGAATTTTGCTCACTTTATAATTATTTTTCTCTTTTCCTTTTTCTTCTCACAAGAAAGCTAAAAAGCAAAAATACAGATGAAGAAGAAGATGAAACTGAATGAACCATTGTAACCATGGGTGAGAAAATATCATATATAAACTCATGTAGAGACTTAACTGTTAGTTGCATATATACCCTAGAGACCATTGTTGTATATATGATGTATATTATAGTGGATGCTTGGATATATACAGTGAGTACTTTCTTGCTCGATATGATAGTATGCTATCTGGTTTCACTTTGTCTTAACATGTTGACTTGTATTGGTTTACTGTCTTGCTCTCACATGTTGATAAAGCCCTTAGGATATGTACTTGACTACTGGGACTATGATGAGATCATACTAGTGGGGCCAGGGTAGTCAACGAGTACATCCTATAACTGTTCCTATTCGAGGGTGTATCGAGACATTGCATCAATACACCAGAGTAGATTAGCGTATACGCATCTTGACCCATATGATGGGCGATGGATGATCCCATATCCATTGGTGTTTGAAATCAAAGATGGTGTACGGGTGATCAGTGGAGACTGGGTATACTGAACGGACTCGCCGAGAACTCCTAGATGGTATTATACCTATCGTCAAATAGCAGTTCTTCGGTAACACTGGTACAGGTTAGTCTGTAAACCTGAGATCGTCATAGAGTCTTGTGTGATTCCCACTGTGCTTTGATTTCCACCTTACCACGTCCAAGAGGGCGTGGAAAACGGTGGCTTTTGGGTACAGTCCCGAATCACATGGAGGCAATGAGCGATAGGAGGGGTTTCGTCTCTCCCGGTATAGGGAGTTGATGTTGTGCTGTGTTCGATTGGCTATAACTGGAAGTCCCTAACCAGGGCTGATATGGAGTGCTACCGGTAGTTTCTCAGCCTGTTATGAGCCTCACATCGACACGGCTTATCGTTTACTGGGGTCTGACGTTTACCACCCGAAGACTTGATATGCGATATACCAGACGAAGAGACCGGACTGTACGGTAATGTTACTGATTGGATTCACAGGAGAATGTACAGGCTTGCTTTTTGATCTTCTGAACGCTCAATACCTGGGTGGCTGTTACGTTTAGCTGACCGCTTGCAGCTTGTGGGTGTTTGATATGATCATCACCTACTGCCGGCGTATTGACGATTCTTTAGAGTCCTACACAGAGGTTTCCTGGCTCAGGAAAAATGGAGTAGGAGCATATATGTGATATGTGCGGGACCGAGAATAATACGATATGAGATACCGTGTTCTATTCTCGCGATATGTGATATCGGCCGGGTATATGTGATATAGTCGGGTCATCGGATTATGTGTTGATTCGATGAAATGGTATATGTTATATTAGTCGGTTATATATAATATAGCCGGATTATCGGATCAAGTTTTGATTCGATAATTTAATGTATAATTATATATGTGATATATTACATTACGTTAACTAATATAAGCTCGCTTTATTGATTCATTTTCTCACTGGATAATACATTGGTGTATATGCGATATATGATAATTGTATTATTTTCTTTTGTTACAAAATATATTGTATATGTGATATATAATATTGTAGCATGTTAGGGTTACAAATGAAACATGGTTTTTGGGTTTAAACCTAGTTAGGGTTTGAATTAGGGTTAAGCTTTGGTGAAGCTTTCATGAAGCTTCATGAAGCTTTGACTTTTGTCATCTAGCTTTGATATTTTGTGTAGATATTTTTTAACCCAACCCAAACCCTTAACCTATGGTTTATTCTCTACAAGAGTTAAGACTCTCATTCTTAACTCATGGTTGCAATTGTAACCACAACAATAATTCATTATTCATCACAAAAGGTTTAGCTTCTTCTTCTTCTTCTTGCTCTTGAAAAAAGCTTGCTAGCTTTTTGTGTTGTGATGATAAATGGTGAGAAATTGAAAACAAAAGAGAGCAAAATTCCTACTTCATCATCCTCATCTATTCTAGCCACTTAGATTAGGGTGCTCACTTCTCTAATTACTTCATTAGTGAAGTGTAAGCTTGGGTTAGAGATTCTTCAAGATAGATCATCGTAGATCAAGAAGACTTCAAGCAAGATGCATCATTCACCTCTTGGAGCTTCATGAGAGTCGGAGTTCTTGATGATCGCAGCGAAGGGACCTCAACATGGACCTTATGAAGCGAAGGAACGGACTACAAAGGTTGTAATCCTAATCTTTTTAGTTCTTTGTATATGATACAAACTTGTTACCCTAGAAATTCTAGTAAAGATTCATGGTTTGCTTGCTTTGCACCTCTCTAAATTTTAAAGTAGCATGAGTGATGCTACCAAACCCTAGACTAGGTGCAAGGGAACCCCAACAGTGGTATTAGAGCCAAACTAGAATTCTAGATACGGTGTTAAAATAATTACGAAAACGAAATCGACTCCGAAATACGGTATTATGAAACCCTTAAAATGCTCTCTGTAAATTTTCTAAAAAGTCCTTTAAAAATTTTTCAAACAGGTGCAGAATGTTATATAGGAGTATATAAGAACATTGGTGAAATACGGAGAGAGGGGCTCGGATTTTGGCCGAGCCCCAGGCCTATAATTCCGGCCAGGCCAGCCCCCTTGTCCCCAGTGTTAGTGTATATGCCCTAGAGGCCATTACTGTATCATACTAGTTTGTATATTACGCAAGCACAAGCGCGCCACGTGTCGGCACCGGGGCGACTTGCGCTGGAGCGCAAGCGCGCCACGTGTCGGCACGTGGGCGCTTTGCGCTTGAGCGCAAGCGCGTCACGTGTCGGCACGCGGGCGCTCTGCGCTTGAGCGCCGGCGAGAAAAGGAGGCTTTTAGCCTAAAAAAAGATTTCTCGAAAGAGAAATCAAAGAGGAGTTGGACTCCTGAGTGTGTTTTTGGGGTTAATGGAAGGGGTTCTTCTTCTTCCTCCTCTGTTAGCTGGATCTTGAAGATCAAGAGATGTGAGATCTCAAAATCTCTCCTTTTTGAGATCTGATGACAGATCCAAGTTCCCCTTTGTGGGTTTCGTGGTAAAAAACTATTTTGTTTTTGAAAAGGAAGAGTAAAACTCTTGATTTAATTCAAAAGAAAAAAGAAGGTTTGAGACCTTCAGAAAAGGGAAAGAGATACAAACCCTAGGTTTTTTGTGAGAATGAAAAGTGTATGCTTTATTCATCATCATGTTGCCTTATATAGGCTTACATGTTTACATATAGCCCCTTGGGCTTTACAAAAATGGCATTTTAGCCATCCCATGGCTCATGTGCCATTTCATTTTTGCACATAAGCCATGGGCTTACAAAATATTGGCTTTATGCCCACTTTGTTTACATTCATGCATAAACAATTACATAAAAATTATTTATTACATGATTTTTTTGTTGGCATGGGGAGGCTGGCTGCGGGCTCGACTTGGGCATGGGCCCGCTTGACCTGGGCTTGGGCCCACCTGGCTTGGGGTTGACTTTGATTTTGACTTGGTCAACCGGGGTGTAAATTTTTACCCCAACAAGGATATTTGGATATGTTCGAATATCAATCATATGCAACATGTCAATCCTGTCTCAAAGGAAAGATGACAAAGACTCCGTTCACTGGACACGGAGTAAGAGCGAGCGAGCTCTTGGGACTCGTACACAGCGACGTGTGCGGTCCAATGTCTACACATGCGCGAAGCGATTATTCGTACTTCATTACTTTTACGGATGACTTTTCAAGGTACAGATATATCTTCTTAATGAAACATAAATCCGAAGCCTTTGGAAAATTCCAGGAATATAAGAATGAAGTAGAAAAACAAACCGGCAAAAGTATCAAGACACTGAGATCTGATCGAGGTGGTGAATACTTGAGTGTCGAGTTCCTGGATTACCTAAAAGAGAATGGAATTCTCTCTCAGCTTACTCCTCCATACACTCCGCAACATAACGGTGTATCGGAGAGACGGAACCGGACCCTATTGGATATGGTACGTTCCATGATGAGTAACGCTGAGTTACCGCGATCATTCTGGGGATATGCACTAGAATCAGTTGCATACCTTTTGAACCGAGTTCCAACTAAGACTGTGCCTACCACACCATATCAGATGTGGTGTGGGAAGAAACCCTATCTTAAGCACATTAAGACATAGGGATGTCCAGCTTTTGTCAAAAAGCAGCATGCGGACAAACTCGAGGCACGCTCAGTACAGTGCAAGTTTGTGGGATATCCAAAGAACTCCAAGGGATATTTCTTCTATTGCGAAGAGGAACAAAAGGTTTTTGTTTCTCGTCATGCCCACTTCTTGGAAACTGAGTTCTTGGAAAATCAGATAAGTGGGAGCGCAATAGAACTGGAAGAAATTCCAGAACCACGAGCTATTATTGAAAGCTTAGTAGAACCAGAGGGTTCAAAAGATCAGGACATTCCTGCGCCGCTCCGCAGGAGTAGTAGGCAGTCTCATCCGCCCGAGAGATACTAGGGTTTTCTCATAGACGGGGATAGAGAGGATTGCATCATTGATAGTGATGAGCCGACTAGCTTCCAGCAGGCCATTCAGAGCATTGACTCGGTAAAATGGCTGGATGCAATGCGGACCGAAATGGAGTCCATGTACACCAACAAAGTATGGACGTTGGACGTTGCTCCAGATGGGGTAAAACCCGTAGGATGCAAGTGGATCTTCAAAAGGAAGATTAGTGTAGATGGACAGGTTGAGACCTATAAGGCTAGACTTGTTGCAAAGGGTTTTCGTCAAAGACCTGGTTTAGACTATGACGAAACCTTTTCTCCAGTGGCTATACTGAAATCCATTCGGATCCTTCTTGCCATTGCTGCCTTCCCCGATTATGAGATTTGGCAGATGGACGTAAAGACCGCTTTTCTAAATGGAAATTTAGAGGAGTGTGTCTATATGGACCAGCCAGAGGGTTTCATTCAGAGTGGGAGCAGCGGAAAGGTGTGCAAGTTGCTTAAGTCCATCTATGGACTAAAGCAGGCATCGCGGAGTTGGAACATCTGTTTTGATGAGACGGTCAAAGAATTTGGCTTTATCAAAAATCAAGATGAACCATGCATCTATAGTAGATTTGTAGCAAGAACTGTCGTATTCCTCGTTTTATACGTGGATGACATTCTCTTAATAGGAAATGACATTCCTATGCTACAATCTGTCAAAGGGTTCTTGTCACACAGGTTCTCCATGAAAGACCTGGGTGATGCCTCTTACATTCTGGGGATCCGGATCTATCGTGACAGATCCAAGAGGATATTAGGACTTTCACAGTCCAGGTACATCGACACCATACTGAGAAGATTCAGTATGGAAGATTCCAAGCGCGGTAATTTACCGGCTTGTCACGGGATCACCCTCTCCAAGGAGATGTCTCCCAAGACTGATTTGGAAAGGGATCACATGTCTATTATACTCTACGCTTCTGCGGTAGGCTCTATAATGTATGCGATGTTGTGTACCAGACCAGATTTAGCTTATGCACTGAGTGTGGTAAGCCGGTATCAGTCAAACCCTGGGGAGAAGCACTGGATAGCGGTAAAGAACATTCTCAAGTACCTGAGAAGGACTAAGGAGATGTTCTTGGTGTATGGCGGAAAAGACGTCCAGATCGAAGCCTTTGCTGACTCCAGCTTCCAGAGTGACAAGGATGATTCCAAGTCCATGCCGGGTTATGTCTTTACCCTCAATGGAGGGGAGGTGTGTTGGAAGAGTTCCAAACAGGAAACCGTTGTTGACTCGACGATGGAAGCGGAATATATCGCTGCTGCAGATGCCGCAAAAGAAGCCGTCTGGATAAGGAAGTTCTTGACATAACTTCAGGTGGTTCCGTCCATTGTTGATCCAATACCTCTGTATTGCGACAACAACGGGGCTATAGCTTTAGCGAAGGAACCCAGGTCCCATCAGAAGTCCGGCGGTATCACATGATCAGGGAGATCGTGGGTCGCCAGGAGATCGAGGTTCGGAGATTTGCTACGGAAGATAACACTGCTGATCCATTCACGAAGGCCTTACCCCAGACTCAGTTCGAGCGGCTGATTGAGATGATAGGTCTTCGATACGCCAGTACATGTCCTTAGTGCAAGTGGGAGATTGTTAGTGTATATGCCCTAGAGGCCATTACTGTATCATACTAGTTTGTATATTACTTAATGGAAGCTTGGGATATTCACCTTGTATAAACAATCTTGCTCAAAATAGTAGTATGCTACTTGGTTTGTTTCTACTATAATGTATACATGTGTTTCTTTTAGTATATCACCTATACACATTAGTGGAGCCCTTAGGATCTTTGCTTGATTACCAGCGTTGTGATGGCAATCACACTCGTGGGGGGCTGGGTAATCCACAAGCACATCCTTATGCAGGTCCCTAGTCGTAGGACTATCGAGACAGGGCATCGATACTCCGGAGTAGACTAGCGTATGCGCTTCTCATCCCAGCAGGGGAGACGATCTGTCCCACAGTCGTCAGTACGTCGTACTTGAGATAGTATGCGGGTGCTCATTAGGTTACGAGTACACTGGACAGGACTCATCGGAAACTGTTGATTGGTACTATACCTATCGTCAGTTATCAGTTCCTAGGTGACTTGAATACAGCTTAGTCCGCTGACTTGACACTGTCACTTCGCCTCGAGTGTGTTCCCACTGTACTTTGATTACTACCCTACCACGGCTCAAAGGAGTCATGCAAACAGGTAGTAGTTGGGTGCAGTCCCGAAGCACTTGGAGGCAGTGACGGTTAAACAGGATTCGTCTCTCCCGGTATTGGGGGTTGATATCGCGCTGTGTCAGGAGAGCCATTACACAAAGTCCCTGGCCAGGGCAAGCGAGATATACTGGTAGGTTTCCAGTGTTATCTCAGGGTGTTCTGGGCTACACTCCGACACGACTTGTACCGCTATTAGGGGACTGACGTTTACCGCCCCCCTAGGCCCGCCATGAGATATTCTCAGACGAATAGACCGGACTGTACGCAGATTGTCACATTCAGGCTCAGTAGGAGTTCAGATGGGTTTCACCTCGTCCGTCTTCTTATCGGCATCTACCAGGGGGCCGTTACGCACAGCTAGTGCCGCTTGCGGTCTGTGGTTAAACCCACTGCCAGCGTAGTGTCGAGTCTTTAGAGTCCTACACAGAGAGCTATTCGCCTTTAGGCAAAAGAGTAGAGGTCACATGGTTTTACGACAGGGTTCGGTCACATCCGTGCACTTGTGCACGTTTAGTGTCCGGGAAGTTATCACTAGCGGGCTTTGGTTTAAGCCAGATCCTAGTGTACGTTTTGGGATTGGTTTTATCTTGTTTGTATTCGTGTTCCTCGGAACGCGGATGCGGGTGTGTATGCACGGTTGACAGAGAGACAGAGGCAGAGAATTCTCATTAGGGTTGTTGACTGTTGACTTTTGCTAAACCCTAATGAGAATAAGAAATATGATTAATGATAATATTAATTAAGTATTATTTTACCATGGTTGGGTTGAAAGGTTGACTTTGTTGACTTGTTGACTTAGTTGACCGGTTGACTAGGTTGGACTTGTTGACCATCATCATGACAATGGCTATCATTTCTTGGCATTGACCTTTGCTTGCTTGTTTGTTCACAAATTGCATTTAATGCATGAAATGATATTGCCATTTTGATATGATAACAACCATCACATAATACTCAATTATTATTATTTGTTATGATTATTCTGGATTATAAGAGCAAGGGTGAAAAAAAAGTCATGCTCATTCTATCATTCTCATTCTCTCTCATCCTCAAGCTCTCCCTCTTCCTCTTGCTCTCTCTCTAGTTCATGGTTCTATTGTCTCATGTGTTGAGAAGCAAGAACCATAGAGATAAAACCCAAAACACTTCTCTACTCATCCTAGTATACAAGGTCTAGCAAACCAAGTGTTCTAGTTTCCTTAAGATTGAGGTTGGAGCCAAAGGTAGAAGCTTTCAGGTGGATCCATCTTCGGCACAAGGAGACGATGAGGAGAGAACCATCCGACCACCACCAGGAGTCGAAGAGAAGGAGTTCAAGTTAAGGTATAACCCCCTAACCGAGTAGGTAAAACTCCTAGTTAGGTTGTTAGATAGTTGTTTAACAAAGATCCGTATTTTGAGTCCATGTTACCACCAAAGAAAAATCGTTTTTCACCATTTCCGCAACCCCAAAGAACCGGGGACGGGTAACGTGGACTTACACCCAGTGCACTCCGTATTTCTCCTGTGGTCTATACTTCTATATTTGGAGTTTCTAGTATTGTTTGCTTAGCCCAATTTTTATGTGATGATTAGTTTGACCTGGGGCTAATTCGTAGTGCTTCGTAGTCTTATATTTTAACACTATATTGGTAACCTTGACTATTTTTAGCAGTTCGATCGAACTTCGCACACCACATTTTGTACCCCGCTGAAATTTCCCAGTGTTGTAATTTTCCGAAGTTGATTATATTCGTAAAATCATGCAAGTACCCTTATGAACCCCCTAGAAGACTATAATAACCTTAACTCGATTCTATGCCCACGGAACCGCGTTCAAACCTTCGGGTTTGCCGTAGTTCCGTGGTGTCATAGGTGAGGCGTTGCTTAACTCCTTCTACGGCTGGTCAATAGACACTGTGGCACGGTTTTTGAGTGTTTTAACTTTGCTCAAGTGTTGAGCTCACGGGGGTAATTTGTGAGTGTATGTTGATTCGATCGAAACGTTAAACATCGTCATGATATTCTGTGATTGTGATACAATATGTGGAATTCCTATAGTTAGGCATGAAATCCGTAATATGTGATATTTCGGGTTTACGATGTCTAAGGAGTTTATGGATTCCAAATGTTGTAGTTTTTCACTTTCTTTTCTGCGACCGTAAGTGTATTATGTGGGCCGGCTTCGTTGATATACATCAACGACAATCGAGATACGCATACTTGCTTACGTTGATGATATGAGATATTATGTGTTGTTGTGATATGTTATATTGGATTGTCGTTTTCTGAATAGCCGGGGGTTTTATGTGAGATGAGGGTTTTTATTTTCATTCATGTAAAATTCTTTGTATGTAATATTCTTTTATTAGGGCACTTCCAGGTTGAGGATGATGTCACCATTGTATATTATTTACTTTTCTGCATTAGGATAGACCCAAGAAGGGGAGCACAAGTAACCGGGTTCTAGGGTCCAGTGGGAGGCCATCTCGAGGAGTCGAGACCGGGTCTTCTAACCCTAGAATTGGCAGCATTACTTGCCGCTCTCGTAGGGGTTTAGGGATGTGGGTTTAGCTATTCATCGCGACCGTGGAATCCGTGTTTTATACAGGCTCGAAATAAAACACGGATCTCCTAGTACATCCAATATTTCATATGTTTCTTCTGCTGCCGGTATACTGTGAAGTGATCATATTATATGCGTGAGACGAATTCTTTATTATTGTATATATGATATATAATAAACGTTGCTTATGTTTTGCACCCGCGCTAGTCTCATCCCGGTATGCCGTTAGTTAAGTAACCTGACGATGCATAACGGAACATTGTGGCGAATGCGGATGACATAAGCGTACGTTGTATTTTCATTTCTTCTGTGATGCTTAGGAAGCATAAATGATGGGATTTATTAATGAGATTAATAAAAGAAAAGAAACCTAAAAGATGTTGTAGAATCAAATTTTCAAAAAGGGTAGCTACAGTTTTTGCTTTGTATAGTGGTATATGTGATATACCCTGCACCTTATTCGATGAGGAAAGAGTCGAGATCCCTTCACCAGGAGTGACCTCTTTAGCAAAACTGGCAGATGATACAAACTCAAGGTTTAGTTTTTGACTGCTTCTATAGTTCTTACTTTGCACAGCTGTATTTGTGAAATATCCTGTACCTTATTCGATAAGGAAAGAGCCGAGATCCCTTCACCTAGAGTGACCTCTTTAGCAAAACTAGAAAAGCCTCAAGAACACTCCTTTTCAAAATCACTTGTTTCTACAACGATATCAAATTCATTACGCAATAGGTTTTCTGAAAAACCTGCGTAGCCCTCTGACATTTCAGATAGATACTACTTAGTATTCGTGCTACGTTTGTTGGCCTGAGTCAAGGCGTAGTGTGCGGTAGCTAACTAGTGCTTATCTGTAACATGAGATGTGATTGGATTAGGGTAGTCGTACGACTTTGTTGGCCTGCGTCAAGGGTCGTGCGGGTAGGTTTAATTCAATCGAGAAAAGTACGGGTTGAACTTGACTAGCGGACTATGGTTTGTTGACCTGCGTCAAGGTCATGGGACGCTAGGGGTAAAAGCATTATCGGGAATTTCAAGTGTTGAAATTTTCAATGAGATTGCATACCTCCTATGAGATTGTTGGATCCCGATACCTACTACGAGTAAGAGTTACTCCTGGGAGAATTTTACACAGGACAATTAGCCGATCAAGTAGGTGTCTAGAAAGGTGTTAACGGGGTTATGCCTCTGGGAAAACGAGGTTTATTCTTATTAGGTCCGTACGAAAGCACGGGGAACCTCTCTCAAAGTACCAACACTAACCTGGCCGAACGATTGGCGAACTTGTAAGGTATAATTAATCCCGGCTAGTCTTACCTTTTAGGGTTTTAAGGAAGATTTGATAAAAAGCAGTGGGAGCCATCCTGATTAGATAAGATAATAACCAATCTAATCTTGCAAGAGAATACGCTAAAGTGTTTTCTTCTCTCTCTCTCTCCAGGTAGCGACCATGTCAGGCCTTAATCAAGATAATAATATGGATGTATTGACTGAACCCGCTTATTATACTGAGCAGGGGGGCGTTGGTCCTGCTCCCACTTATAATTGTTATAAGTCCGAGTAGGAAATAATAGAATATCTGGATTCTTACGCCACCCAAACGAAGAATAAGCATATTGGTGCATCTTCTTCAGGTGTGTTAGTTATCGAGAACTGATTCTCAGTTCACTCTGCGTCCTAGGTATTAGATACCGGATCGGGATCCCATATATGTAATATGTTACATAGGCTACGAAAAGGTAGGGAATTGGGAGAAGGTGATCATTCCGTAAGAGTAGGGAATGGTGCAAATGTTGCAGCCAAAGCAGTTGGCGAATATCACCTTGTGTTACAAAATAGTAATACATTGATTCTGAACGAATGCTATTACATTCCGATCCTGATATGCAATCTTATATCAGTTTCTTTTTTGAGTAAAGAAGGATATAATTTTATAGAACAGGATAATGTTATGAACATTTTCCTGAATCAAAAGTTGATTGGATCAGGCTCGTTAAATAATGGCAAATACGTTCTCAATCAAACTACAGTACTTAATGTACAAAACACACACAAGAAGAAGAGTTCAGAAATGAACGAATCCTTCTTGTGGCGTTGTAGACTAGGTCATATCAATGCGACACGACTAACTAAGTTGCATAAGGATGGATATTTGAATCCGTTCGAATTTTCATCTTATGACACTTGCTAGTCATGTCTCAAAGGCAAGATGACCAAAACTCCATTTAGTGGACACGGAGAAAGAGTTACGGAACTCTTGGGACTGATACATAGGGATGTATGTGGTCACATGTCTACACATGCCAGGAACGGTTCTTCCTACTTCATTACATTCACTGACGATCTCTCAAGATAAGGACATGTGTTCCTATTGAAACACAAGTCTGAAGCTTTTGAACCAAACGGGCAGAAGTATTAAGATCCTTCGATCGGATCGAGGAGGAGAATACTTGAGCAATGAGTTCCTAGATTATCTAAAAGAGAATGGGATTCTCTCTCAGCTTACTCCTCCCTATACACCACAGAACAATGGTGTATCGGAGCGGTGGAATCACACCCTATTAGATATAGTGCGCTCTATGATGAGCACTGCTGAGTTGCCTATTTCCTTCTGGGGATATGCACTGGAAACAGCTGCGGACCTATTGAATATGGTTCCCACCAAATCTGTGCCATCGACTCCATATGAGATATGGAAGGGAAAGAGACCATATCTTAATTACGTTAAGATATGGGGTTGTCCGGCATATGTGAAAACACAGAATCCGGACAAGCTCGGGGCAAGGTCTTTTCTGTGTAAGTTTATTGGATATCCTAAACATTCGCGCGGGTATATCTTCTACCACATTGAAGAACAAAAGGTGTTTGTTTATCGACATGCCACCTTTTTAGAAAAGGAATTTCTTGCAAAAGAAATTAGTGGCGAGGAGGTAGAACTGGAAGAAGTTCCAGCAATACGAACTATGACAGAAGATTTGATGGAACCAGAGGATTCAGTAGTTCCTGACGAACCCCAGCCTCTCCACCGATCTAGTAGGGTTCCTCATCCACCTGAGAGATACTACGGTTTTCTCGTAGATGGTGGGAGCGAGGATTGCATCATGGAAGATAATGACCCAACTAGCTTCGAGCAGGCCATCATGAGCGGGGACTCTGTGAAGTAGCTGGATGCAATGCGATCTGAGATGGAATCCATGTACACCAACAAAGTATGGACTTTGGAAGTTGCTCCTGAAGGGGTTAAACCCATTGGGAGCAAGTGGATCTTTAAGAAGAAACTTGGTGTAGATGGAAAATTAGAGACTTTCAAAGCTAGACTTGTTGCAAAAGGTTTTCGTCAACGACCAGGTGTGGATTATGACAAAACCTTTTCTCCAGTGGCTATACTTAAGTCCATCCGGATCTTACTTGCCATTGCTGCATACCTGACTACGAAATCTGGAAAATGGATGTTAAGACCGCCTTTCTAAATGGTGATTTAGAAAAGTGCGTGTACATGACTCAGCCAAAGGGCTTCGTAGATAGTGGGAGTAGTGAAAACGTGTGCAAGCTGCTTAAATCCATCTACGGGTTAAAGCAGGCATCACGGAGTTGGAACATCTGTTTTGATGTTGTAGTCAAAGAGTTTGACTTCATCAAGAACATAGATGAACCTTGTATATACAAGAAGGTTGCAGAGAGTAAGGTCGTCTTCCTCGTATGGTACGTGGATGGCATACTCTTGATAGGAAATCCTATGCTGCACTCGGTCAAGCTCTTCTTATCACATAGATTCTCAATGAAAGATCTAGGTGATGCCTCCTGCATTTTTGGAATCAAGATCTATAGAGATAGATCTAAAAGGATACTGGGATTGTCCCAATCCAGGTACATTGACAGCATACTAAAGAGGTTTAGTATGGAAGAATCCAAGCGTGGGAACCAACCCACGATCTCCGGATTCACTCTCTCCCAAGAGATTTGGAGAGAGCTCGCATGCAAGGGATACCCAATACTTCGGCAGTAGACTCTATCATGTACGCGATGCTATGTACCAGGCCCGATGTAGTATACTCACTAAGTGTAGTGAGTAGGTATCAAGCAGATCTAGGAGAGAGTCACTAGACAGCTGTGAAGAACATTCTCAAGTACTTAAGAAGAACTAAGGAGATGTTCTTGATGTATGGTAACGAAGAACTCCAAGTGGAGTCCTTTACCGATTCGAGCTTCCAAAGTGATAAGGACGACTCTAAGTCGCACTCGGGATTTGTCTTTACCCTAAATGGAGGGGCAGTTTGTTGGAAGAGTTCCAAGCAAGAAACCGTGGCAGACTCAACGATAGAGGCTGAATACATCGCTGCCAACGATGCTGCCAAAGAAGCTGTCTGGATGAAGAAGTTCATCACTGAACTTGGTGTGGTTCCGTCCATTGAGCATCCAATACCTTTGTATTGTGATAACAATGGAGTTGTGGCTTTGGCCAAGGAACCCAGGTCCCATCATAAGTCCAGACATATTCTGAGGCGGTATCACCTGATCCGGGAGATAGTTGATCGCCGGGAGATCGAGGTCAGGAGAGTTGACACGAAGGACAACACTGCGGATCCACTCACGAAGGCCATTCCCCAGATATAATTTTAGAGACTCTTCGGGATGTTGGGTATGAGATACTACAACAGCTGGCCTTAGTGCAAGTGGGAGATTATTAGTTGTATATATGCCGTAGAGGCCATTGTTGTACATATGATGTATATTATAGTGGATGCTTGGATATATATATTGAGGACTTTCTTGCTCGATATGATAGTATGCAATCTGGTTTCACTTTTTCTTAACATGTTGACTTGTATTGGTTTACTGTCTTGCTCTCACATGTTGATAAAGCCCTTAGGATATGTACTTGACTATTGGGACTATGATGAGATCATACTAGTGGGGCCAGGGTAGTCAACGAATACATCCTATAACTGTTCCTAGTCGAGGGTGTATCGAGACAGGGCATCGATACACCAGAGTAGACTAGCATATACGCATCTTGACCCATATGATGGGCGATGGATGATCCCATATCCATCGGTGTTTGACATCAAAGATGGTGTATGGGTGCTCAGTGGAGACTGGGTACACTGAACGGACTCGCCGAAAACTCCTAGATGGTATTATACCTATCGTCAGATAGCAGTTCTTCGGTGACACTGGTACAGGTTAGTCAGTAAACCTGAGATCGTCATAGAGTCTTGTGTGATTCCCACTGTGCTTTGATTTCCAACTTACCACGTCCAAGAGGGCGTAGAAAAAGATGGCTTTTGGGTACAGTCCTGAATCACATGGAGGCAATGAGCGATAGGAGGGGTTTCGTCTCTCCCGGTATAGGGAGTTGATATTGTGCTGTGTTCGATTGGCTATAACTGGAAGTCCCTGGCCAGGGCTGATATGGAGTGCTACTGTTAAGAGTTATCAGTAGTTTCTCAACCTGTTATGAGCCTCACATCGACATGACTTATCGGTTACTGGGGTCTGGCGTTTACCATCCCTAGACTTGATATGCGACATACCAGACGAAGAGACCGGACTGTACGGTAATGTTGCTGATTGGATTCACAGGAGAATGTACATGCTTGCTTTTTGATCTTCTGATCGCTCAATACCTGGGTGGATGTTACGTTTAGCTGACCGCTTGCAGCTTGTGGGTGTTTAATATGATCATCACCTACCGCCGGCGTATTGACGATTCTTTAGAGTCCTACACAGAAGTTTCCTGGCTCAGGCAAAACGGAGTAGGAACACATATGTGATATGTGCGGGACCGAGAATAATACAATATGAGATACCGTATTCTATTCTCGCGATATGTGATATCGGCCGAGTATATGTGATATAGCCGGGTCATCGGATCAAGTGTTGATTCGATGAAATGGTACATGTTATTTTAGTCGGTTATATGTAATATAGCCGGATTATCGGATCAAGTGTTGATTCGATAATTTAATGTATAATTATATATGTGATATATTACATTACGTTAACTAATATAAGCTCGCTTTATTGATTCATTTTCTCACTGGATAATACATTGATGTATATGCGATATATGTTAATTGTATTATCTTCTTTTGTTACAAAATATATTGTATATGTGATATATAATATTATAACATATTAGGGTTACAAATGCAACATGGTTTTTGGGTTTAAACCTAGTTAGGGTTTGGATTAGGGTTAAGCTTTGGATGAAGCTTTCATGAAGCTTCATGAAGCTTTGACTTTTGTCATCTAGCTTTGATATTTTGTGTAGATATTCTTTAACCCAACCCAAACCCTTAACCTATGGTTTATTCTCTACAAGAGTTAAGACTCTCATTCTTAACTCATGGTTGCAATTGTAACCACAACAATAATTCATTATTCATCACAAAAAGTTTAGCTTCTTCTTCTTCTTCTTGCTCTTGAAAAAAGCTTGCTAGCTTTTTGTGTTGTGATGATAAATGGTGAGAAATTGAAAACAAAAGAGAGAGAAATTCCTACTTCATCATCCTCATCTATTCTAGCCACAAAGATTAGGGTGTTCACTTCTCTAATTACTTCATTAGTGAAGTGTAAGCTTGGGTTAGAGATTCTTCAAGGTAGATCATCTTAGATTAAGAAGACTTCAAGCAAGATGCATCATTCACCTCTTGGAGCCTCATGAGAGTCGGAGTTCTTGATGATCACAGTGAAGGGACCTCAACACAGAGCTTATGAAGTGAAGGAACGGACTATAAAGGTTGTAATCCTATTCTCTTTAGTTCTTTGTATATGATACAAACTTGTTACCCTAGAAATTCTAGTAAAGATTCATGGTTTTCTTGCTTTGCACCTCTCTAAATTTTAAAGTGGCATGAGTGATGCTACCAAATCCTAGACTAGGTGCAAGGGAAGCCCAGCATTAACCAAGGCTAAAGATAATGGCTAAGTTAATAAATATCTAGAGTAAAACAAAATTAGTGGACTAAGTCAAGGTTTCCACAAGCATCACAAACCATGGCATTTTCCATCTAATTTTGTTTTATATCTTAATAATTAATCACCCAATTTATCTTTAGTTAGGTATGAGTCTCATACACCCATGTCCAATGTATCGTCAAGCATGACACATAATAAATACATTAACATATATCACATATATATTAAATGTATAAGTAGAAAAGAAATTCTTAAGTGAGCTAATATTAGTTAATATATATTAATATATCAAATATATAATTATATATTAAATTATTAAATCAACACTTGATTTAATAATCCGGCTATATCATATACAACCGACTAATATCATATATCACGAGATTAGAATACGGTATCACAAACACATATTAATCTCGGTCCCGCACATATCACATATGTGCCCTACTTCGTTTTGCTTGAGCCAAGAAACCTCTGTGTAGGACTCTAAAGACTCGTCAATACGCCAGCAGTAGATGATGATCATATCAGTCACCCACAAGCCGTCTGCGGTACTGTTAGTGTTTATGCCCTAGAAGGCCATTACTGTATCATACTAGCTTGTATATTACTTAATGGAAGCTTGGGATATTCACATGTATATAACAGTCTTGCTAAACATGGTAGTATGCTACTTGGTTTTTCTATCTTAATATGTGAGTGTACGTATTGATAGAGCTCTTGGGATCTTGCTTGTCTACCAGCGTTGTGATGGCAGTCACACTAGTGGGGGCTGGGTAGTCTACAAGCACATCCTTATTCAGGTCCCTGGTCGTTGGATTATCGAGACAGAGCATCGATACTCCGGAGTAGACTGGTGTGTACGCTTCTCATCCCAGTTGGGGAGATGGTCTGTCCCACAGCCGTCAGTACGTCGTACTGGAGATAGTATGCAGGTGCTCGTTAGGTTACGGGTACACCGGACAGGACTCACAGGGAACTGTTGGTTGGTTTGATACCAGTCGTCAGTGAACAGTTCCCAGGTGACATGAGTACAGCGTAGTCCGCAGACTTGACACTGCTACTTCGCCTCGAGTGTGTCCCACTGTTCTTAGATTGCTACCCTACCACGGCTCAAAGGAGTCGTGCAAACAGGTAGCAGTTGGGTGCAGTCCCGAGCACTTGGAGGCAGTGGTGGTTAGACAGGATTCGTCCCTCCCGGTATTGGGAGTAGATATCGTGCTGTGTCAGAGAGCCATTACGCAAAGTCCCTGGCCAGGGCAAGCGAGATTTGCTGGTAGGTTCCAGTAGTTTCTCAGGGTGTAATGGGCTTCACTCCGACACGACTTATACCGCTATTAGGGAACTGACGCTTGCCGCCCCCTAGGCCCGATATGCGATAGTCTTGGACGAACGGACCGGACTGTATGGAGATTGTCACATCAGACTCAGTAGGAGTTCGGATGGGTTTTTTCATCGGCCTTCTTATCGACAACTACCTGGGGACCGTTACGTACAGCTAGTGCCGCTTGCGGTCTGTGGTTAAACCCACTGCCAGCGTAGTAGTCGAGTCTCTAGAGTCCCACACAGAGAGTTTCCTACTCCAGGCGAAACGATATAGAGGTCGCATGGTTTTGCGACAAAGGGTTCGGACGCATACGTGCGTTTACGCACGTACGACTTTCGGACAGTTTTTACTAGTCGGCTTTGGTTTAAGCCAGTTACTGGTATCCGGTTATTGGATTTTTACAGTCTAAAGTTTTTCCGTATTTTTGCAGATTGGAGGGGCGTTCTCGTAATTATACGAGAAGCTTCTAGAAGATGTGACTAAGGAGGTTATTTATGGATAAGAAAGTGAGTCATGAGGTGATTCATCATTATCATTAATTGCGCCATAAATGATAATGACACATGCTTAATGAATCACCTCTTTTCATTTATGAAGCATGCTTATTCATTTCTTTTATTCATTATTCTTAAATAAGAATGCTTCATAATATATTATGATACACTCTCTCTCTTCTCATTATCTTATCTCACATTCTCTCTCCTCAAGCTCTCATCTTCAAGAAGACTAATCCTTAATCCTCATGTGTTGAGATCAAAGGATTAGTTGGACTTAAACATCCATTACCTTCACTCTATAACATCCTTTCTTCTTTGATTAGCAATCAAAGTTGATTAGTTACCTCAAGTTAGAGGTGTAGCTTGGTGTTTTGCTCTCGGGTGGATCGTCTACTACCTAGAGAAGGTCGAGGAGAACAAAGGAGGACACAAAGACGAAGGACCGGTTTCGATAGGTATAATCCCTAAGCATAGTAGTTTAGAATAACTATATGTTTGGTTAGTTATCGTTTAGCTTCGATTTAAGCGGTTAGTCGATGTTCGTTCCTTAAACATGATCGTTTTTGAAAATTCCGCCTCCCCACAAGTACTGGGGTGAAGTACATCGACTTACAGTGGTATCAGAGCCTCGCTAAACAATAAATAACTTGATTGCAAATTTGTACGAATTTCGAACGGAAAAACGAAGCCGGAAAACCCTAAATCTGTTCAGTTTCTGTCGAACTTAAAATGAAGTCCAAAAATTTTTCAGGTGTGCTCAGAAAGCTAGAAAGGAGTCCAGGAGAACACCCAAGAAATTCGAGCCCATGACTCGGCTAAAGCGCCGCGGAAGGGCGGCGGATCCCACCGATCCGCCGCGCTTCCGCGGCCGAGTTGCCGAGTCATGGACTCATATTTCATGTGTGGGTCCCGTGTGATATTTAGGGTTTTCTGGAATATTTAATATTTGCTCAGGTTACTGTTTAACAGAGCAGATTTTGGAGCAATATTGATGTTGTTTAATCGATCGAAATTGTACAGTATTTGCATATTGGATTATATCTGTGATTGTTTAATGTGTTCGTAAACCTCCCCCAACTGCTAGTATGTCGGTTGGCAGGGGGTTGCACATTTCTGAAATGGTTATATCTGTTTGTGCATATAAACTGTATTGGACTGTTGTGGTGTATAGCCGGGGTTAGCAATGGGTTATTGTTTAATTCATTTGTTGTAAATGTAATTTGTTGTAATATTATTTTTGCGGGGCACTTCCAGGTTGCGGTCGTAGCCACCGTTGTATTATTTCATTTTACTATTTTTGCTCCTAGGACTGACCCAAGGTGGGGTACACAGACTGCCGGGTAGGTAGTTTGCCGTACCCGTAGGGGTCGAGGGTGGGGTAACGGCTATTCATCACAACTGTGTAATCTGTCTTTTCTTGCAGGCTCAAAAGAAATACAGATTGCTTGCAAATCCAATATTGTTTATCTGTGTTCTGGAATGTATATCATTGCGTCAGACGAATGTAAAATATCTATATTTATTGTAGCTATTTAGACGTCACTTATGTTTTACACCCGCACTAGCCCAGCCCCCGCTCTGTCGTTAGTTAAGTAACCTAACGGGTGATGACGGGACCCCGTGGCGAATGCGGATGGCATAAGAGGACGTTGTATTTTCGTTGTTTTCTGCAATGATAGGTTAATGATGGGACGCATTATCTATAATGCAAAGTAAAACAAACCAAAGTTTAAATCGTTGGAACAATTTAAAAGAAACCACTCGGTTATTTTTAAAACAGATATTTTTAAATGCGGAGCTTTAACCACTCCTTTTAAAAGCTATCAGGTTCCTTCGGTTATATCAAGTTCACTACGTTCACGGTTTCGCCAAAACCAGTCGTAGCCCTCCGTCATTTCATCTGGGTATTCAGTAGTATTCAAGCTATGTATTTTGACCTAACGCCAAGGCATAGTGTTTGGTAGCTGCTGGATATTCATTTGTTGCATAGATAGATGAGTTAGTTTGGGACAGTCGTATTATCATTTTGGCCGAACGTCAAGGATATATACGGATGGGTTCAAATTGACAAGATAATGATGGGTAGAACTTGACATGTGACTTATGACATTTTGACCTAACGCCAAGGTCATAAGAGCATGGGGCAAAAACTTATATCGGGAATTTCTAAAGAAACTGAAATTTGCAAAGAGATGCATACCATTTTGAGTTTGATGAATGTTGGTAGCATTCCTACAACATTATCAGACGATGATATTTGGATCCCGATCCTACTGTGAGTATTTGATACTTATCAGGATATTCGTCACTTAACGATCAATGCTATAAACCTAGTAGGTGTCCAGAAAAGTGTCAGCGGGGTTACGCCCCCAGAGAAAAGAGGTTATTTAATTAAGGAACTTCGCGAAAGCGTTGGAAAACCTCCCTCGAAGTACCGACACCAGCCTGGCTGAACGGTTAAGCAAGTATTGTACGGTGAGAATAGTCTTGACTAATTCTTCTTTTATGGTTTGAGGAAGGATTCGAGAAACAGTGGGAGCCATCCAGTTTAGATAAACTAAAAACCACTCTAAACTTGCAAGAGCATCATGCTAAAGAGTTTTCTTCTCTCTCTCCTAATTGCAGCGACCCTGAAAATGACTGGACTTAAGTTACTTTTAGAGAAAAATATACTGACGGGGCCAAACTATAAAGATTGGCTGCGGAATGTCAAAATGGCTTTGACCTATGACAAACTGGGGTACGTCCTCACCGTTACGGCACCTGCTGTCCCTGGTCCCAAATCCAGTAATGCGGATAAGGAAATCCGCAAAACCTGGGATTCAGATTGCGCGAGAGCCAAGTGCATCGTGCTTGCCTCGATGAACAATGAACATCAGAGGAGGCACGAGGATATGTCCCTAGATGGCATATTTCTCCATACAAAGGAACTTTATGGAGAGCAATCTCGTATAGCAAGATACGAGACCTCTAAGAACTTGTTTCGAGCGAGGTTGGTTGCCGGGTCATCGGTAGGTGAACATGTCCTACAGATGATCAGCTATATTGAAGAGCTCGCAGACCTTGGGACGACTTTGGATAATGAGCTCTATACAGACCTTATTCTCCAGTCCCTTCCTCACACCTACGCCCAGTTTATCCTGAACTTCAACCTTCAAAGAAAAGAAGTTGAACTTCCGGAACTCCTGAACATGTTAAGGAGTGCAGAAGGCACCTTGAAGACATCAAGGGAAACACCCGCTATGTTTGTTGGCGGTTCATCTTCTTCCGGGTCCAAGGCTAGGGCCAAAGGAAGGAAGAAGAAGGCCGCACCCAGACCTAGAGGAGGTGTTAGTAAGGTAGGAGGGAAGGGAAAGAAAAAGAAAGCAGTACCGATAGTTGGCCAGGATGAGTGCTTCCATTGTCACAGGAAAGGGCACTGGAAGAAGGATTGCAAGGCGTGGAACGCCAAGAACCAGGAACCGAAGCAAGCTGTGGCTTCGACTTCAGGTGTGTTTGTAATTGAGAATTGTCTGTCGATCAACTCTACTTCCTGGGTATTGGATACCGGATCAGGATCTCATATTTGCAATTCATTGCAGGCACTGAGAAACCGTAGAGTGCTGAAAGAAGGTGATATGATCCTCAGGGTTGCTAACGGAGCTAGCGTGGGAGCTGCGTCCGTCGGGGATTATCACCTAGGATTGACGAGTGGACACATTTTGGTTTTACATAACTGTTATTTTGTACCCAGCTTAACGTGTAATATCATATCAGTTTCCTTGTTATCAAATAAAGGTTATGATTTCACGTTTGTAAGAGATGTTGTCAACATCCACCTTAATCATGGTTTGATTGGGTCCGGTACTCTAAATAACGGCATATATGTTTTAAACCAACTCCAAATTTTCAATGTCCAGAACACACTAAAAAGAAAGTCTCCAGATTTGAATAAAGCTTTCTTATGGCATTGTAGACTGGGTCACATCAACGAGAGAAGGTTGACTAAGTTGCATAGAGAAGGATATTTAGACTCGTTCGAATATCAATCTTATGACACTTGTCAATCTTGTCTCAAAGGAAAGATGACAAAGACTCCATTTACTGGACAAGGAGTAAGAGCGAGCAAGCTCTTAGGACTCATACACAGCGATGTATGTGGTCCAATGTCTATACATGCGAGAGGTGGTTTTTCCTATTTCATTACTTTCACGGATGATTACTCAAGATACGGATTCATTTATCTGATGAAACATAAATCCGAGGCTTTTGAGAAATTCCAAGAGTATAAGAATGAAGTAGAAAACCAAACCGGCAAAAGTATAAAGACACTTAGATCTGATCGAGGTGGAGAATACTTGAGTGCCGAGTTCCTAGGTTACCTAAAAGAGAAAGGAATTCTCTCTCAGCTTACTCCTCCGTACACTCCACAGCATAATGGTGTATCGGAGAGACGGAATCGAACCCTATTGGATATGGTACGATCCATGATGAGTAATGCTGAGTTACCGCGATCTTTCTGGGGACATGCGCTAGAATCAGCGGCATATCTTTTGAACATGATACCTACCAAGACTGTGCCTACCACTCCATATCAGATATGGAGTGGGAAGAAACCCCATCTACAGTATATAAAGATTTGGGGATGTCCAGCTTTTGTTAAAAAGCAGCATGTGGACAAGCTCGAGGCACGATCAGTAAAGTGTTTGTTTGTGGGATATCCAAAGCACTCCAGGGAATATCTATTCTGTTACGCAGAGGAACAAAAGGTATTTGTTTCTCGTAATGCCCATTTTCTAGAACATCAGTTTTTAGAAAAGGAATCAAGTGGGAGCGAAATAGAACTGAAAGAAATTCCAGAACCACAAACTGCTACTGAAAGTTTAGTAGAACCAGAGGTTCAAGAAGAACAGAACATTCCCGCACCCCTCCGCAGGAGTAGTAGGCCGTCTCATCCGCCTGAGAGATACTACGGTTTTCTCATAGACGGGGATAGAGAGGATTGCATCATAGATGATGATGAACCTACTGACTTCCAGCAGACCATCCAGAGCGGCGACTCGGTACGATGGCTAGATGCAATGCGGACCGAGATGGAGTCCATGTACACCAACAAAGTATGGACTTTGGACTTTGCTCCAGATGGGGTAAAACCCATAGGATGCAAATGGATCTTCAAGAAAAAGATTGGTGTAGATGGACAGGTGGAAACCTATAAGGCTAGACTTGTTGCAAAGGGTTTTCGTCAAAGACCTGGTTTGGACTATGACGAAACCTTTTCTCCAGTGGCTATGCTCAAATCCATTCGGGTCCTTCTTGCTATTGCTGCCTTCCATGATTATGAAATCTGGCAGATGGACGTAAAGACGGCTTTTCTGAATGGAAATTTAGAAGAGAGCGTCTATATGGATCAGCCAGAGGGTTTCAATCAGAGTGGGAGCAGCGGGAAAGTGTGCAAGCTGCTTAAGTCCATTTACGGACTAAAGCAGGCATCGCGGAGTTGGAACATCTGTTTTGATGAGACAGTCAAAGAATATGACTTTATCAAAAATCCAGATGAGCCGTGCATATATAGTAAAGTTGTAGCCAGAAGTGTCGTATTCCTCGTCTTGTACGTGGATGACATTCTATTGATAGGAAATGACATTCCTATGCTACAATCTGTCAAAGGATTCTTGTCACACAGGTTCTCCATGAAAGACCTGGGTGATGCCTCTTACATTCTGGGGATCCGGATCTATCGTGATAGATCCAAGAGGATGTTGGGACTTTCGCAGTCCAGGTATATCGACACTGTACTGAAAAGATTCAGTATGGAACATTCTAAGCGCGGTAATCTACCGGCTTGTCATGGAATCACCCTCTCCAAAGAGATGTCTCCCAAGACTGATTTGGAAAGGGAATGCATGTCTATTATACCCTACGCTTCTGCGGTAGGCTCTATAATCTATGCGATGTTGTGTACCAGACCAGATGTAGCTTACGCACTGAGCGTGGTAAGCCGGTATCAGTCAGACCCAGGGGAGAAACACTGGATAGCAGTAAAGAACATTCTCAAGTACCTGAGGAGGACTAAGGAGATGTTCTTGGTTTACGGCGGAAAAGACCTCAGGTTGGAGGCCTTTGCTGATTCCGGCTTCCAGAGTGATAAGGACGATTCCAAGTCCATGTCGGGTTATGTCTTTACCCTCAATGGAGGGGCGGTGTGCTGGAAGAGCTCCAAGCAGGACACCGTTGCTGACTCGACGATGGAAGCGGAGTATATAGCTGCTTGCGATGCCGCAAAAGAAGCAGTCTGGATGAAGAAGTTCCTAACAGAACTTCAGGTTGTTCCTACCATAGTTGATCCAATACCTCTGTATTGCGACAACAACGGAGCTATAGCTTTAGCGAAGGAACCAAGGTCCCATCAGAAGTCCAGACACATCTTGAGGCGGTATCACCTGATCAGGGAGATCATTGATCGTCAGGAGATCGAGGTTCGGAGAGTTGCTTCAGAAGAGAACATTGCTGATCCATTCACGAAGGCCCTTCCTCAGATTCAGTTCGAGCGGCTACTCGAGATCATCGGTCTTCGATACGCCAGTACATGGCCCTAGTGCAAGTGGGAGATTGTTAGTGTTTATGCCCTAGAAGCCCATTACTGTATCATACTAGCTTGTATATTACTTAATGGAAGCTTGGGATATTCACATGTATATAACAGTCTTGCTAAACATGGTAGTATGCTACTTGGTTTTTCTATCTTAATATGTGAGTGTACGTATTGATAGAGCTCTTGGGATCTTGCTTGTCTACCAGCGTTGTAATGGCAGTCACACTAGTGGGGGCTGGGTAGTCTACAAGCACATCCTTATTCAGGTCCCTGGTCGTTGGATTATCGAGACAGAGCATCGATACTCCGGAGTAGACTGGTGTGTACGCTTCTCATCCCAGTTGGGGAGATGGTCTGTCCCACAGCCGTCAGTACCTCGTACTGGAGATAGTATGCAGGTGCTCGTTAGGTTACGAGTACACCGGACAGGACTCACAGGGAACTGTTGGTTGGTTTGATACCAGTCGTCAGTGAACAGTTCCCAGGTGACATGAGTACAGCGTAGTCCGCAGACTTGACCCTGCTACTTCGCCTCGAGTGTGTCCCACTGTTCTTAGATTGCTACCCTACCACGGCTCAAAGGAGTCGTGCAAACAGGTAGCAGTTGGGTGCAGTCCCGAGCACTTGGAGGCAGTGGCGGTTAGACAGGATTCGTCCCTCCCGGTATTGGGAGTAGATATCGTGCTGTGTCAGAGAGCCATTACGCAAAGTCCCTGGCCAGGGCAAGCGAGATTTGCTGGTAGGTTCCAGTAGTTTCTCAGGGTGTAATGGGCTTCACTCCGACACGACTTATACCGCTATTAGGGGACTGACGCTTGCCGCCCCCCTAGGCCCGATATGCGATAGTCTTGGACGAACGGACCGGACTGTATGGAGATTGTCACATCAGACTCAGTAGGAGTTCGGATGGGTTTTCTCATCGGCCTTCTTATCGACAACTACCTGGGGACCGTTACGTACAGCTAGTGCCGCTTGCGGTCTGTGGTTAAACCCACTGCCAGCGTAGTAGTCGAGTCTCTAGAGTCCCACACAGAGAGTTTCCTACTCCAGGCGAAACGATATAGAGGTCGCATGGTTTTGCGACAAAGGGTTCGGACGCATACGTGCGTTTACGCACGTACGACTTTCGGACAGTTTTTACCGGTCGGCTTTGGTTTAAGCCAGTTACTGGTATCCGGTTATTGGATTTTTACAGTCTAAAGTTTTTCCGTATTTTTGCGGATTGGAGGGGCGTTCTCGTAATTATACGAGAAGCTTCTAGAAGATGTGACTAAGGAGGTTACTTATGGATAAGAAAGTGAGTCATGAGGTGATTCATCATTATCATTAATTGCACCATAAATGATAATGACACATGCTTAATGAATCACCTCTTTTCATTTATGAAACATGCTTATTCATTTCTTTTATTCATTATTCTTAAATAAGAATGCTTCATAATATATTATGATACACTCTCTCTCTTCTCATTATCTTATCTCACATTCTCTCTCCTCAAGCTCTCATCTTCAAGAAGACTAATCCTTAATCCTCATGTGTTGAGATCAAAGGATTAGTTAGACTTAAACATCCATTACCTTCACTCTATATCATCCTTTCTTCTTTGATTAGCAATCAAAGTTGATTAGTTACCTCAAGTTAGAGGTGTAGCTTGGTGTTTTGCTCTCGGGTGGATCGTCTACTACCTAGAGAAGGTCGAGGAGAACAAAGGAGGACACAAAGACGAAGGACCGGTTTCGATAGGTATAATCCCTAAGCATAGTAGTTTAGAATAACTATATGTTTGGTTAGTTATCGTTTAGCTTCGATTTAAGCGGTTAGTCGATGTTCGTTCCTTAAACATGATCGTTTTTGAAAATTCCGCCTCCCCACAAGTACTGGGGTGAAGTACATCGACTTACAGGTACTAGCTGGACGTAACGGCTACCCGGGTATTGAGTGATCAGAAGATCAACAAGCAAGATTGTTCATACTCCCATGAATCCAATAAGTAACACTACCGTACAGTCCGGTCTCTTCGTCTGATATGTCGCATATCGAGTCTGGGGGTGATAAACGTCAGACCCCAATAACTTAATAAGTCGTGTCGATGTGGGGCTCATAACGGGTCGAGAAACTACTAATAACACTTACCAGTAAATCTCAGTTTGCGCCCTGGCCAAGGACTTCCTGTTATGGCCAATCGAGCACAGCGCAACATCAACCCCCAATACCGGGAGAGACGAAATCCCCTCCTATCACTCATTGTCTCCATGTGACTCGGGACTGTACTCAAAAACCACCGTTTTGCACTCTCTCCTTAGAGCGTGGTAAGGTGGAAATAAAAGCACAGTGGGAATCACACAAGACTCTATGACGATCTCGGGTGTACAGACTAACCTGTACCAGTGTCACCAAAGAACTGCTATCTGACATTAGGTATAATACCATCTAGGAGTTCTCGACGAGTACTATTCAATGTACCCATTCTTCAATGAGCACATGTGCACATTCTCTGATGTCAAACACCAATGGTTGTGGGATCAACCATAGCCCCATACAAGGTCAAGAATCGTACACACTAGTCTACTCTGGAATATCGATGCCTTGTCTCAATACTCTCTCGATCAGGAACAATTAAAGGATGTACTTGTGGACTATCCTTGCCGCACTAGTATGATCTGCATCATAGTCCTGGTAGTCAAGTACACATCCTAAAGGCTTTATCAACAAGTAACAGAGAGACAGTACAAGTATACATGTTAAGATAAAGAGTAACCAGATAGCATACTATCATGTCGAGCAAGAAATTCCTTCCTATATATGTCCAAGCATCCACTATAATATACAATCATGTGCAATAATGGCCTCTAGGGCATACATACAACTAACATATACGCCATCCACCCGACTTCCCCCGTAGATATACATCTACTCACCTACTATCCATGCTCTAGCCAAAGTCAATGAACGCCTTGCTCTCCTTCGTCACCTCAGAAGTCCATGCGAATGTACCTACAAATCAATGGATATCGTATCAAAATCAAAATCAAATCCGAAAACCTATACGGCAAGCGAAGCGTACATAGGTTAGAACCTATAGTTCACACATGCAAGAACATCAAAACAACCCCCGACGTCGACGTACGAACGTCAAACGACCGAGTCAAAACTCGAATATCCAAAACCAAGTTTTCAAAAGTCGCAAAACATAATTAGAAACTTAGTAAAACACTCCCGGATTTTACCTAAGGTGAAATTAGAACATTTTGCATATAGGGTAGGTCTAGTTATCTAAAGATTGAGCTATAGACCTAAAACCAAACCCTAATTCCTACTTTGGGCCACAAATTACGGCCAATGGGAATAAATTGGCGGCCAGGACAAGGGGGTTTGGGCTCGGGCTTCTGAGGTGGCTTCCTATTTGCCTACACATCTCACTATATCTGCAAATAAATTTTCAGAGTTCTCGAGTCATTCCAGATTCTAATTGATCACCACAGTTCGATATCGAAAAATTCTAAGTTCGTTGAATCCAAGAATTTCTCGACTATATCACTCTCACTTATCACTAATAGTCTTGTATACACTCCCTAAACCCTCTACTAAACACTACTACAAGTTTTATCCACTAATCATCATCCTAGAATTTTCCAAGATCACAAAACTTAAGCCTTTTTAACTCTAAACTAAGACCTGAGGTTAGGAAACTTAAAGCTTGAACAAAGGTGAGTGTTTTACCTCAAGGGAGCAACTCAAGAAAATTCCAAGATGGTCCAAAATTCTCAAAACTCCAACTTGATCCCACCATGATGCTTGTAGTGAGCTTAGGAATAATTTTTGTGAAGATTATATGAGATTTGGAGGTAGTAGAAAGGGTGTTGTATGGTGGTAGAAAAGATGGTGGAGGAGGTGGAGAAGTGGAGGAAGAAGAAGAAGATGGAAATGAAATGAGAAAATGAAAATGAGGTGAGGGAAAAAGTATGACCGCCATATCTCTCTCTCTCTCACACACATTCCCGCCCATACCTTCCTGTCTCCCTTCTCATTCTATTTTTCTTTTCTTTTCTCTTTTTTCTTTAAAAAAAACATAAAACCATGCTAAGAAAATCATGAATAAGATGTTACATGTCATGCACAAAAAGCATGTTTAACAAAATGAACACTTGGTTTAATGCACAATCAGGAAACACTAATTAAGTTTAACATTAAACTTGTATTGAAATAATTATATATTAATTTATAAACCCTAAATCAAATAAATGCTTTCATAAATAATAATTCATTTTAAAATTCCAATTATTTTCCAATGTATAGGTATATAATTATACCATTTTACTAAAACTCATTTCCATACTTATATAATATTCATAAAATTTATTATTTTATTATTTAAATTCCAAAAAGAATAATTTATATTTTCTGAAATATTACACTATCAAGGTGATGGATTCTCCAAACAACGCCAGCACTAACGTCAATGGTAACACACCACCGCCTATCTTACCATCTTCCCCTACCGTTGTTGCTCTGATCAATGAGCAAACGGTGCTTCTAGAAGCCATCAAAAGCCTTCTGGAGGGCCAGCAGCAGTAGACTGCTATTCTTATGAACCGCCCTAAATCCGAAGCACATGGAGTAAAGCAATTCTGAGCGTTGCGTCCAAAGAACTTCTCAGGAAAAGTGAGTCCTCTTAAGGCTGAAGAATAGGCCCAAAGTATCGAAGACGGCCTTGCAGCAGCGCAGGTACCAGACATAGCTTGGGTTCGTGTGGCAAAGTTTCAGCTCGCGGACAGCGCAAGAGTCTGGTGGAAGGCCGAGAAAAGCCGTCTTGCACAACCAATGGAGTGGAAGACGTTCCGCGACCTATTCGATGTGAAGTTTTTTCCCGAGAATAGCCGTTTTGATATGGAACAACAGTTCATCCACTTACAACAAGGCTCTATGTGGGTAAAATCAATGGATGAATAAGATGTCGAATCCATCATGCTTAGCAGGTAAAGAATTCGTCTCAAATTATGTTCTGTAAAACACATAAATGTTTTGACATCAATACCTTATCAGGTTTGCGGCACACCTGATTCCTATGATTTGGGCTAGACGATTCCAACAAGGCTTAGACCCGGAGATCCAAGCGGCTTTAGCCATAGGCGACTATTCGACTCATGAACTCGCTCTGAAGGCAGCGTGCCATTATGAAGCTGTGGTCAAGAAGGGTAAGCCGCAAGCAGCCGGAATCAAACTCCCTGCTATCCAAATGACGGGAGGAACCTCTTCCAGGCCGACTTTTGCACCCAAGAGGGTCGGAGAATCGTTTAACCGATCCAGTCCAGATTTCTATTTCTACTGCAAAAGAACTGGACACTTGGCGAAGGACTGCAGACGTGCAAATGGCATGTGTTTGATTTGTGGCGCATCTACTCACGCTATAGGAGCATGCCCATATCGAGGTAACACAACACCTAGACCCACAATGCCAGCTCCACAGAGGCCAGCTATTCAGGTACCTGCACCCCGCCTAGCTCTTCCTGCACCGGCTCCATGTGGACCACCTGCACAGCCTTAGCATCAATTCCATCAGGCATAGAGAAATGTGCCTCAAGGGCAGAGGAATGTGCCTCCGGCAAGGAGGAATGTACCGAGACGACAGGCTTTTATAATGACGGTCGAGGAGGCCGAAGCCACAGGACAAGTCATCACCGGTAAATTCTCCTGTCCTTTCAACCTTTCAATTCTCGTGCATCTTTATACTTTCCCCTATACCTAAACGCAACCTCACACAACTTAGGTACTATACTATTAGCCACCCTTCCTGCACTAGCACTTTTCGACACTGGAGCTTCACATTGCTTCATGTCACAACGGTTCGTGAGAACCTCGTTTCGGGCTGGAATGTCAGTTCTGGGAATGGAGTTTTAAAGGAAACTTTGGGATATGATCGGTGCCCAGTTGTAGTTTGCGGCCGAGAATTCTACGCAAATTTCAAAGTTCTGGACATACCAAATTTCAATGTTGTGTTGGGAATGGATTGACTGGGAGTATTTTATGCTACCATTCACTGCCGTCAAAGGAGGGTAGTATTTAAGATACCAGATCACCCAGTCTTATATTTCAAAAGTGGAGAAAGAACCTTGGAGTAAGGAAGCTATTGTGCCAAGCCGAAGACTGTTGAAGTTTCCTCCCTACAAGTCGAACGATAAAAGCCTGAAGTAGTTCGAGATTTCGAGGATGTTTTCCCTGAAGACATATCAGGTTTGTCTCCCGATCGAGCTCTTGAATTCAGTATTGATTTATAACCCGGTGCACAACCTGTAATCAAAGCTCCATATCGACTAAGTCAGAAGGATTGAAAGAAATTCATATCCAATTAGACGAGCTCCTGAAGAAAGGTTAGATTAGACCCAGTGTTAGGAATATGTATGCACTAGAGGCCATTATTGTATATTATAGTGGATACTTGGACATATATATAGAGCACTTTCTTGCTCGTCATGATAGTATGCTATCTGGTTACCTTTATCTTAACATGTTCACTGGTATTATTATATTGTCTCTCATATATATGTTGATAAATCCCTGAGGATGTAGGCTTGACTATTAGGACTATGATGCGGATCATACTACTGGGACCTGGGTAGTCCATAAGCACATCCTTTAACAGTTCCTAGTCAAGGGAGTATCGAGACAGGGCATCGATATTCTAGAGTAGACTAGTGTGTATGTTTCTTGACCCTGTATGGGGCAATGGTTGATCCCATAACCATTGGTGTTTGACATCAAAAATTGTGCACGGGTGCTCATTGGAGAATGGGTACACCGAACAGGACTCGCCGAGAACTCCTTGATGGTACCATACCTATCGTCAGATAGCAGTTCTCTGGTGACACTTGTACAGGTTAGTCTATAGACCCGAGATCGTCATAGTGTCTTGTGTGGTTCCCACTATGCTTTGATTTCCTCCCTACCACGGCTCAAAGGAGTCATGCAAATAGATGGATTTTGGGTACAGTCCCGAGTCACATGGAGGCAGTGAGCGATAGGAGGGGTTTCGGCTCTCCCGGTATTGGGAGTTGATGTTGCGCTATGCCCTATTGGCTATAACAGCAAGTCCCTGGCCAGGGCTGATGAAATTTACTGGTAAGTGTTATCAGTAGTTTCTCGAAAGGTTATAGGCCACACATTGGCATGACTTATCGAGTTAGTGGGGTCTGACGATTCCACCCCCCAGACTCGATATGTGACATATCAGACGAAGAGACCGGACTATACGGTAAGTGTTGCTTATAGACTCTACAATATTTTGGACAAGTTTGCTTATTGATCTTCTATTCGTTCAATACGTGAGTAGCCGTTACGTCTAGCTAGTACTGCTGACGGCTTGTAGGTATCTGATATGATCATTACCTACTGCTGGCATATTGACGAGTCTTTAGAGTCCCACACAGAAGTTTCCTAGCTCAAGCGAAATGAAGTAGGGAACGTATGGAGATATGTGTGGGAGCTTGATTAAATACGATTATATGATACTGTATTCTAATCTAGCGTTTTCTATATCAGCCCGGTTATATGTGATATAACCGGATTATTGAATCAAGTGTTGATTCAATAATTTGATGTGTGTGTGTGTGTGTGTGTTAATATATTTGATATTAGCTAGGTTATATATGATATAACCGGATTATTGAATCAAGTGTTGATTTAATAATTATATATATATATTAACTAGTATTAAATATTAGCCGGTTATATGTGATATAACCGGATTATTGAATCAAGAGTTGATTTAATAATTTGATATGCATATATATTTGATATTAGCCGGGTTATATATCATATAACCGGTAGGAAGTGAGCCGCTTTTGTCAAACGATCCACGATCACCCAGATGGAGTCATACCCTCGACTAGTCCTGGGTAGACCCACAATAAAGTCCATAGAAATCTGTTCCCATTTCCACTCCGGAATGGGCAACGGCTGTAGCTCTCCCGCGGGCCTCTGATGCTCAGCCTTGACTTGCTGACAAGTCAGGCATTTCGACACAAAATCTGCGATGTCCCTTTTCATCCCGTCCCACCAGTAAACATCTCTCAAATCGTGGTACATCTTGGTAGAACCTGGATGAACACTATACACCGATCGATGTGCCTCCTCGAGAATCTCACGCCGCAGTCCCTCAGCATCTGGTATGCACAATCTGGTCCCAAATCGTAGTATCCCCTGATCATCGATCACGAAATCGGAAAATCTGCCTTGTCCCATCTGCGTCCTGATCTCTGAACAACGGTCATCACTGTGTTGTGCCTCATGTATACGGTCAAGAAACTGTGGGCGTGCACGAACATGCGCAATCTGTCCTCTGATCGGCGTAAACTCGAACTGTACCCGGCTGTCGCATAAGATCTGCCAATCTGCCGACGACTGCCTCTGTACTACGCTCAAGAAAGATAGACTACCCCCGGGCCTCCTGCTCAAAGCATCCGCCACTACATTAGCCCTGCCCGGGTGGTACAAGATCTCGCAGTCGTAGTCCTTCACTAACTCCATCCATCGACGCTGTCTAAGGTTCAGGTCTCGCTGCTGGAATATATACTTTAAGCTCTTGTGATCAGTGAATATCTGGCACGACTCGCCGTATAGGTAATGTCGCCAGATCTTTAGTGCAAAGACCACTGCAGCCATCTCCAAATCGTGAGTGGGGTAGTTCTGTTCATGTTTCTTCAATTGCCGTGAAGCATACGCGATCACCCTGTCATGCTGCATCAGAACACACCCTAGCCCCACTAGAGAAGCATCACAATATACCACAAATCCGCCTGACCCTGAAGGCAATGATAATACTGGCACCGTAGTCAGTAGAGCCCGTAACTGCTGAAAACTGTGCTCACTCCTCTGTCCAAACGAAAGGAACTCCCTTCCGGGTCAACCCGGTCAAAGGTGTAGCAATGCGAGAGAAATCCTACACAAATCGCCTGTAGTAGCCGGCCAGCCCTAGAAAGCTGCGAATCTCCGTAACTGATGTGGGTCTGGGCCAACTCCGAACGGCCTCGATCTTCCTCGGGTCTACACATATACCGTCTCGTGAAATCACGTGCCCTAAGAAGTCTACGCTGTCCAGCCAGAAAGCACACTTGGAGAATTTGGCGAAAAGCTGATGCTCTCTCTCAAGGTCTGCAGTGTAATCCGCAGGTGCTGCTCGTGCTCCTCTCTACTCCGAGAATACACCAGAATATCGTCAATGAATACAATGATGAACAGATCAAGATACGGCCGGAAAATACGGTTCATCAAATCCATGAATGCCGCTGGCGCATTGGTGAGTCCGAACGACATCACCAAAAACTCGTAATGGCCGTAGCGCGTGCGGAAAGCTGTCGTAGGAATGTCCTCCTGTCGAACCCGCAGCTGATGATAGCCTGATCGCAAATCGATCCTCGAAAAGTATCCTGCCCCCTGAAGCTGGTCGAACAAATCGTCGATACGCGGCAAAGGATATCTATTCTGCACTGTAACCCTGTTCAGCTGGCGATAGTCGATACACAGACGCAAACTGCCGTCCTTCTTCTTGACGAACAGGACCGGAGCACCCCAAGGAGAAACACTGGGTCGAATAAGTCCCTTATTCAGCAAATCTTGCAACTGACCCTTCAATTCTCTAAGTTCCGCCGGGGCCATCCGATAAGGCGGTATAGAAATAGGCCCCGCGCCAGGAACCAAATCAATACAGAAAGAAATATCACGCTCGGGCGGTAGCCCAGGAAGCTCGTCAGGGAACACATCAGGGAACTCGCTAACAACCGGAACCTGATCCAGAGGAACCTCTGTAGCTCTAGTATCACAAACATAGGCGAGAAATCCCTGACATCCCTTCCTCAAAAGCTGTCCAGCGCGAAAAGAAGAAATCACACAGTGTGGGGCGGCACCACGGTCCCCCAACACAACAAAAACCGACTCGCCGGGAAAACAAAATCTAACTGTCTTCTCATGGCAGTCCATAGAAGCATAGCACGTGGCTAACCAATCCATGCCCAAAAGAACATCGAAGTCCAACATCTCGAGAAGGATCAAATCGACAGGCAACTCTCTCTCGCCAATACAGACGGTACAGGATCGGAACACGTGCCTAGCAATAAACGACTCTCCCACAGGAGTAGCCATAACAAGCGGCTGATCAAGCAAACCGGACTCTCTACCCAAACTCGGCACGAAGTGTGTAGATACGTACGAGTGCGTGGATCCGGGATCGAACAATACGTGTGCATCAACAGAACATACTGGAAGGATACCTGAGACCACCGCATTGGACGCCTGCGCGTCCTGATGCGTCAAAGCAAAAACTCGTGCCTGCCCTCCACCTGTGACTGACTGTCCTCTGCCTCGGTCATCCCGTCCTCTCTGAGCAACTCCTCCACGCCCACGACCTCTCTGTGTATGAGTCTGACGCGGAGTAACAGTAGGAACAACAGGCAACGCCCTCTGGGGTGGTGAAGGTGGTAAGGTGATGTGCGGTGCTGCTGTCTCCCTCCGGTGTATCTCAGGACAATCTCTGACGAGGTGAAGTAAACTGCCGCATCTATAGCAACCTCGCGACGACTGCTGACTCTCCCGTGGATACGAACTAAACATCTGGCCTCGTCCCGAATCTCTGCCACTCCTCATACCTGAACGATACTTGTCGCGGCGTCTGAATGTCTGTCTCTGTGCTGCTATACCAGTACGAAATCTCTTCGGCTCTGGAACTACCGAAGTCTCAGCAAGGCGCTCCTCGACTAATAGAGCTGCATCTACCGCTACTGCATATGTCTCGTAGTGTTGCGCGCTGATCGCAAGGATCAGTGGTGTAAGCAAGCCTCGAACAAATCTCTTGACTCGCAACTCCTCGGTAGCCACTAGATACGGCGCATAGATAGATAGCTCTGTGAACAGCACATCATACTCTGCCACTGACATCTCCGGAGTCTGGCGTAAGGACTCAAACCTGCGTGCTCTAGCATCTTTGACACTCAGTGGGAGAAAGCGGGCAAGGAATAGCGCCACGAACTCTATCCAGGTCATAGGAGGAAGACCTGCTGCTCTGCCCTTCTCGACTGATTCGCACCATTTCTGCGCAAGACCTTCCAGGCGAAAGCTTGCGAACTCAACCCATCTCGCATCTGCGCATCTGAGGGAACGACATATCCGAGCCATCCTATCAATGAAGGACTGTGGGTCCTCGGCTGCATCGGTGCCTGTGAAGACCGGAGGCTTCAGCCTCATGAACTCTAATAGCGATACTGTAATCACCTCCGTAACTGCTGGGGCAACAGGCTGTGCGGTAGGTACCATCACGGTCTCTGTAACGGGTGGAGCTACCTCTGGTCGCTGCGCTCGAAGCGTCTCAACTAGCGATCCTATCATCCAGCGCATCTCCTGCATGCTGGATCCCACCGTCTGGCGCATCTCATGCATACCAGCCCCTAGCGTGGTGATCTGATCTGTCATGGGAGGAACAACCTGCTCGGGTACAACCGGTGTACTGCCCGGATCAGTTCTCGTCTCATACGAATCAACTCGAATCTCGGCCCTCGCGGCCGCTCTCTGCGCCCTCGTAGTCTTTGGCGGCATAATGGCTGAAAGGAAAATAGGATTCGATAAGGATGCAGAAATCGAATCGCAAGAATGTATATACTCAAAAGGAATTTAAATCAATAAGTCCTAAGGTCGCTTTGGCGGAGTACCGTGTCGTGAGTATGCCGCGGAACATACGCACGCTACGCCACTCTGCTTCAGCTACCTACTCCATCATACCAGGTCATCCTACACTCCGAAAGGTAAAACCTACGCTTTGATACCAACTTTGTCACGACCCGAATATCTCGACTCATGACCGGCACTTAACCACGCAACGTCTACAGGCGTAACGCGACTAAGTAAGCCGAACCCAGAGATCAAAACCATTTAGAAGTAGCGAGTGTTAAAAACATTTAATTAAAACATTTAGAAAACCTTAATTAGTTCAATGAGGTTTCTTTTTAAAGTTAAATTATCCTTATAATAATTTTGGCAGCATTTCCTTTGTAAAAGTAACCCCGAAAATCGGGTAAAAACAGGATATAAGTGAAAATGAGATATAATGAACAAAGCATCCCAAACTGGGAGCAATCACGCCCAACGGCGGAAACCATCACCACAAGAGTAATATACGACGCCGTAGCGAAGAATGAGCAATAAGTAAACATCCCGGAATAATAACTGCAAATATAAAGTCGGCTCCTACGAGCTCGACACCAGAATACAAAAATATAAATCATCGTCCTCACACTGTCTCTAAGTCAAGTACATATATGGTAGATGGAGAATACTAGATAAAAAAGTGTGTACAATAAAAGTAACCAGATAACACAACCTACCTAAATAGCAAAATAGCTCTCGCACCAACTGTAATGGTATCTGTAGCCAAAAGATGCAAAAAGGCAGCCTGTCGCGACTACTCTGAGGGGAAACCTGCAAATACTGTGGCACAAAGGGGGTGAGTTGCCAACTCGTGAATAGAGATAACATATAAAGGTAATCACGAGCATGCACGTACTGCGCTACGCTATCATATGCCATGTCACGCCCCGCTTCCCAAAATAAGGAATACGAGGGGTAGACAAGGCCAGCCATGCTCCTACGGTCAAGGAAAAGTCCTGCCATAGTCACACTTCGGCTTCTAGTTTATCATGGTAAACAGTAAATGATGCGCAGGTAATGAGAAATGCAGTAACTAAAAGTAACAACAATATAAACTGACCTGAAGTGGAACAAACAAATGTAACTCGGAGTGGCAAGTCAAGAAGTCTGTGATGCACTGGTCCAGGCTAAATCTTCTCCTCACACTGAGCATGTATACTCAGGTCGTCAGTGCGACTCAAAAGCAATATAATATATATATATATATAAACAAGTGACAGTCCTAACAGTGGTAATGGATATGAATAACAGTAAATCAATGACAGCATGAATATGAATGTGCAGTAATCAATGCAGCGGAACAGTAAATCCGTATAACAATATGTCACGTATGCCACACAGTATATAAGGAATAAAATGCCAGTATCCCTATCAGTCTCTAAGTCTCACTGTACAGGTCACTAAGCCTATCGTCAGTCCAAGTGTGAAAGTCAACCACTCGTGAGTGTCCTCCACCCAAGGGTAGAACCCAAGGGCAATGGACCACGGGCCCAACATGTAACAAGAATATCACGGTGTATATATCACGTACCCTGTAAATCTCCATATATCTCCCTAAATATATAAGCCGGCATGGGACTCCCGAGATTCGGTTGAATTCACACTTAAACTACCCCACACCCCGTGGTCTACATCAAACGCTAACCATCACCCTAAATACTAATCGATCCGTGACAAGTCTGCGCGAGAACTGGAGGCAGGACCTCCATCAAGCACGTCCCGACTAATACCTAAGATAAACAGCAGTGTCGGATGTCTTATCTGTGACATCCGTGCAAGCGCTTCCATAAGTGTCCCATACCACTTATAGTCACACGTACACGCATCCCACAGACGTCGACAATGCAATAGAATAATAGGGTCACTGATTGTGTACATGTACGTATCACTTTCACTTAATCACGGATACACGAACACTGACGTATTTGCCACAATCATCACTAAAATCTAACACTGGGTGAATGCACGACATCACTAGGTTATCACTACAATGATATAGGTATGATATGATGCATGAACAGTATATAAGCACAATTAAGGTGTCATAAAAACAGTAGTCTATCACTTGCACGATTTATCATGAAACGTACGTATATAATTTAGTGAAACGATAAACAGATAGTAATTAGTATGTTCAGTTATCCATCCATAGAATTTTGTTTCAAGCCAATCGGGTTCCAGGATCATAAATTATAACCATTTCATTTTAAGCGCTCGCGGCTGGAAATCCAATTTCAGAATCAGAAGTCCATTTCGCAACGCATTTTGATCCCAGTTGGGATCGGATTTTAGTGACGCTACAGTTGGATGAATTCTAGGGTTTTCAGTAATGTTTTCAACGCGACAGACGGATCTTCAATCGCATCTGCACGTCAGGAGTTATACACTGTCTAATACTAGTATTTCAATTCTGAATCTGTTGGGACTGTTATGCGTCCCGATCTTTTAAATTACAGAATAAATAACAAATGGTAACGAAACAGAATGAAATCAATTGTGTTGTCTAGATAACAGATTTATCTGTACTAACTAGTGGAGTTCCGCAACCTACGAGTTAAGGAAATCTTGTGGTACCCATTACGGAACAGCAAGCAACAACTGGAGTCGCTCTGGACTGCAGTCCAGAGTCGCACTCCGATCTAATTATCATCATGGTTTAAATACAGAAATGTCTGGAAACTAGTATAGGGTTAAAGTTCGTCGAGTCGGCTTCGATTTGAGCCCTCGAACGCACTATTCTAGTATGTATATGATTTATGATGAATTTTAACATTTTCAGGTACAATAGAATTCCAGTTTTACGGTTAAACTTGGGGATAGTTGTTTTAGTCGTTAACGGTCATGTTTTCCAGCGAAATTTTCACACGTTATCCATCCCTACAAGGGCCAATGCAATATATCCAGTTCCGCCAAATTTGATAAGAAATTTCATTGGGAAGACACACCGAACAGTTATAACGTCTAATTGATTTAACACTATAACGTGATAATCTACGTAATCTAAGATTTTAACTTAGGTAAAATAGCATGTAAGCAAGTAAAGAACTTGCCTGGACACGTGTCGACGAAGGTACGGCAGAGGCACGATCGCGACACACGCGCGGCTCGGCACTTGACTTGTCTCGAACCCGAGTCTCGGCAACGACGGCTCGCAGTTTTGGTGGAGTTGGCTGTTGCGGCCTCGGGCAATGTCGTGGTTAGGGATCGTTGATGCTGTCGGGGCCGATGGAGAGATTGCAGAGGAAGAGAGGGAGAATTTAGAGAGCAGGGAGTGAGAAATAGTGAGGGAAGTGAAAGAGAAAGGGAGAAGCAGTGAGGGAAAGAGAGAGAGAGAGACAGTGAGAGAAGAGGGAAGTGAGAGAGAGAAAACTGAGAGAGAGAGAGAGAGAGAGATCACAGAGTGAGAGAGAGAGATACAGTGAGAGAGAGAGAGAGGGAAACTGAGAGAGAGAGAAAGAGAACAGAGAGAGAGCTGAGACTTAGAGAGAGAGAGACAGAGGGAGATAGAGAAGATCAGAGAGAGATGAAGAGAGGGTGAGAGCAGTGAGAGAAACAGGGGAAAGAGAAAGAGCATAGAGAGAGTTTTGAGAGAGTGATGAGAGGGGTCGAGAACAGAGGAGGGAGAGAGGGTGGTGCTGGCGGTCGGTGGGGCTTGGTTGCCGACGAGGTAATGGTGGTGGTGTCGAGTGCAAGGGGGTTGGCCGAGATTGGTGCAGGGGCTCGGGCTCGAGCTTGGGTGCAGTGAAGGAGAAAGAAGAGGGAGCTCATGGGCTTTGGAGAGGGGGAGGAGAGGAGAGAGGGAAGAAGGCAGTCGAGGGTGATGTCGGCGGTGGCGGTGATGATCGGGGGATGATCGACGGCAGGGGTGTGAAAAGCTTGGATGGGTGCAGGGGCTCGAGAGTGTGAGGGTGTGGGAAGTGAGGGGAAGGAATGGGGAGACGAGGGGGAGCAACGCGGTTGTAACGCTCGCTAGCGTCGCGCGTGATGAGCGGCGATGTGGGCGCGGGCGGAGGCGCAGGGAGTGGATCGAGCGCGCGAGAGGAAAAAGAGCCGTTGGAGGAGATGAACAGTGTTTGGCGGGTCGGGTAGGGGAGCGTGGGAGCGGGCTGCTGGGGGAGAAATAGTGGGCCGGGCCAGAAATTGAAGATTAAATGGAAAAAAAGAAATAGGGCCGGGCTAAAGAATTAAATGAAAGAATTGTGAGGGCCGGGCCGAGATAGAACATGAATTTTCCATTTAATTTGTGTGTGGGTTGAGGAGTTGGGCCGCATGGAAAAATCTGGGGATTTAAAAAGGAAATTTAGTTTAGTTCTTGACAAAAGAAATTGGGCTGAGGAAAAATGAGGTAATATAGGGTTTGGGTTTTATTGATGAAGAAAAATGAGGTTTAGAGTGAAATAAATATAGTTTGGTTTAGAATTTGGGTTTATAAAAGAGGTTATAATAAATAAATAATTTTCTAAATAAAACACATAAAATAAATGGAATTCTAAAGTAACAAAATACGGACTTGGTATAAAAAAAGGGCCGGGTGTTACATCATACCACCCTTACAAAAAATTTCGTCCTCGAAATTTAAAGTAAACGATGAATTATACAAATATAGGCAAAAGCTATTATATTGTAAACTAACACGTAACCATCTAATAGGTATATGTGAACGAAGAAATTTGAAGTTATAAATATGTAATAACATCATTCAAAAATATAGGTCTAAATAGGGATAAGGCCGGAATAACTATAGGAGCAACTACATGTATACCAGAATAGCAATAACAACAATAACGAACAATAATAATCAAGGCGTGTTCGATAGAATCAAATCCAAATATGTGCACATATAAGTATATTGAAAGTAGCACAACAAAAATGATAAGTATAAAGTCCAACCACTTATAATAGTAACTATATGCACAACGTCCGAAAATAAAGTAACGATAATAACGTAGCGAAAGATTTGTCGGTAGGTTAAAACATTTTAGGATGATGTATCGTTCAAATAACGTAGAAAACTCATATAGTGAAAATAAGAAATATGGAGCGAAAATATGCGCGATGTAAGGTTGCGCTATCAAAATATAATGGGAAAACTAGTGGTGAAGTACTTGAAATGCGTGAAACGGGAATAGTCGATAAAACAAACTCCTCGATAATTACAAGATAATGAAAACAAAATTTTGAATAATAATGTCTCTAAATACATTTGGGGTAATATAGAGAAATCACCAAAATGAATAGGGCTAGCTAGGGTAGTAATTACAAGAAGGTGTGGCTCAAACAGAAGGTCGGAGTGTGGCGACTTTAGGTTGAATATTAAGGAGACTGGGATAGGGTCAGCACAGAAAGTAATGGTGAGTAACGAAAGGACTACAAGGTAAAAATATGGGGAAGACTAACGATCGGTAATTCCTATGAATCAAGAATTTGAAAAGTTAATGAACTCGGTAATTCATAAGAAAGGTCCTCCTCCCAGAAGGATCTCAAACAGGGTGCAGACGAAGGATGAATGGTGGCTCATTCCAAGGATCAGGGTGCGGTACCTTCTAATCGAATCGAGGGTGAAAACTATACAATGAGTAGGGGTGGACAGTCAGGATTCTCAGCAGAAAATAAATGGATATGGGCAATAAACAAGTATCATGCGAACCAACAATCAAAAGATTTACGAATTCAGAAGATTTATTTCATTCAAGAAAATTTGAAACAAAGCATTCCCAAAGGCGAAAAGTTGCACTAAACTATACACAGTTTATTTGGCCAGAAAGACAACATCAAAAGAAATTCCGTCAGTCGCGGTTGTGGAGATTCAGTAGGTTGCGGTAGGCTCGCGCAATCAGGTAGGGACGTCCATTTCCATATCGTCTCGCGGGCATTGCCATTAGGAGTTCTTTCATAGCAGTGTCTTGATCTTCTGGTCCTTCTTCCTCGGATGGAGCTTCTTCATCGAGATCTGATTCCATGTGATCCTCTCCTTCTGGGTTCTCTTCCATGGGATTTTCCTCCACTGGATTTTCTTCTATCGGGTCTTCATCAGGATCTTCCTCTATCAGGTTCTCTTCAGGATCTCCTTCTCCTTCGTCGGAATCAGCTATCATGTCAAACTCTGGGGTGGCTACTCCTTCGTCCTCTGAATCGTTGTTTCTGAAATTGACCTGGAGACCGTTGATCTCATCGTCAGAATTCATCAGCGTGTGGTCTAAGGAAACGCATGACTGTGCATCCTCGTCTAGATGCGGCGCTGCTCCAGGGTGGGCCATGGTCTGAAAGAAAATCATGATTAGACAGTGGAATGCATCAAGAAAATATCTCCAGGTACGAAGTATAGGAAACATACGGTGGCAGGAACCGAAAAATCAGAATAATAATGATGTGATAATGAATGGTATAAATATGGGAAAGAACAAGAGAAAGATACATATATTACGATTCAAGTTTTATTGCATTCAATCAAAAGTTCAGTGGATACAAGATTTCAAACTGAAAGAAATATTCAAAAGAAGATGACAACATTATTACTGAGAGTAGGAAACATAAAATTCTTCTTTGATTGCTAGACCGCTGCAACCTCGTAACGCGAGTGGGATCCTGCGTTGGGTCTGCTTTATCCTCGAAGCGCGAACCATGCAAAAATCGTCACTTGGCAGAAATGGGGAGTGTGGACGAATCTCCTCCTTGTAGTTCCTTCCTTTCTGGGCAACCGTTAATGAGATGTTTGTTGGAACCGCATATCAGACATTTCCCTTGGGCGCGGTGACAATCCCTCTGAAGATGTCCTGGCCTCTTACAATACGCACAACACGGGGTCTTCTGTTGCTTCTGTCGCGGGGAAACAAATTGGCGTTTCATCTTCTTTTCTTTTCCTCGTCTAACGGGGATTCCTTTATGATTTGAGACTCCAGCTGGTGCCTGATTCTCCTGACTTCTCAGTCCTTCAGCCAACAAGTCATTTGTTCGCTCCTAGCTTCTTTCAAACCTTGCAGTACACTCAGAATCTCGACGATCGGATTCTGGGGAGCGGATATGGATGAAGAGTCGTTGGAAGACATGATCTTGAACAATGATTTTGAGGATGATATAAGTCACAAGCCAAACTAATCAAGGTATAATATGGATAGGACAAAGATTCAAGAATATCAGAGATGATGAATTTATTACAAGTGGGGGATCAACTGCATGACTTTAAGTCACTTGAATAGAGTACGGTAGTGCAATTGCAACCACGTAACCTTTCCAAGTCACTCGAAACCATAGCGAATGGATAGCTGAACACACAATGTGAATATGGATCAAGAATGACAAGTTTACAATCTAGACCGAGAGATGTCTTAGAGTGCCAAACTATACACGGAAAACTGCAATCCCAATCGAAGCAAAACCTGGCACTGATACCAACTAAACCATGTCACGCCCCGCTTCCCAAAATACAGAATACGAGGGGTAGACAAGGCCAGCCATGCTCCTACGGTCAAGGAAAAGTCCTGCCGTAGTCACACTTCGGCTTCTAGTTTATCATGGTAAACAGTAAATGATGCGCAGGTAATGAGAAATGCAGTAACTGAAAGGAACAACAATATAAACTGACCTGAAGTGGAACAAACAAATGTAACTCGGAGTGGCAAGTCAAGAAGTCTGTGATGCACTGGTCCAGGCTAAATCTTCTCCTCACACTGAGCATGCATACTCAGGTCGTCAGAGCGACTCAAAAGCAATATAATATATATATAAACAAGTGACAGTCCTAACAGTGGTAATGGATATGAATAACAGTAAATCAATGACAGCATGAATATGAATGTGCAGTAATCAATGCAGCGGAACAGTAAATCGGTATAAAAATATGTCACATATGCCACACAGTATATAAGGAACAAAATGCCAGTATCCCTATCAGTCTCTAAGTCTCACTGTACAGGTCACTAAGCCTATCGTCAGTCCAAGTGTGAGAGTCAACCACTCGTGAGTGTCCTCCACCCAAGGGTAGAACCCAAGGGCAATGGACCACGGGCCCAACATGTAACAAGAATATCACGGTGTATATATCACGTACCCTGTAAATCTCCATATATCTCCCTAAATATATAAGCCGGCATGGGACTCCCGAGATTCGGTTGAATTCACACTTAAACTACCCCACACCCCGTGGTCTACATCAAACGCTAACCATCACCCTAAATACTAATCGATCCGTGACAAGTCTGCGCGAGAACTGGAGGCAGGACCTCCATCAAGCACGTCCCGACTAATACCTAAGATAAACGGCAGTGTCGGATGTCTTATCCGTGACACCCGTGCAAGCGCTTCCATAAGTGTCCCATACCACTTATAATCACACGTACACGCATCCCATAGACGTCGACAATGCAATAGAATAATAGGGTCACTGATTGTGTACATGTACGTATCACTTTCACTTAATCACGGATACACGAACACTGACATACTTGCCACAATCATCACTAAAATCTAACACTGGGTGAATGCACGACATCACTAGGTTATCACTACAATGATATAGGTATGATATGATGCATGAACAGTATATAAGCACAATTAAGGTGTCATAAAAACAGTAGTCTATCACTTGCACGATTTATCATGAAACGTACGTATATAATTTAGTGAAACGATAAACAGGTAGTAATTAGTATGTTCAGTTATCCATCCCTAGAATTTTGTTTCAAGCCAATCGGGTTCCAGGATCATAAATTATAACCATTTCATTTTAAGCGCTCGCGGCTGGAAATCCAATTTCAGAATCAGAAGTCCATTTCGCAACGCATTTTGATCCCAGTTGGGATCGAATTTTAGTGATGCTACAGTTGGATGAATTCTAGGGTTTTCAGTAATGTTTTCAACGCGATAGATGGATCTTCAATCGCATCTGCACGTCAGGAGTTATACACTGTCTAATACTAGTATGTCAATTCTGAATCTGTTGGGACTGTTATGCGTCCCGATCTTTTAAATTACAGAATAAATAACAAATGGTAACGAAACAGAATGAAATCAATTGTGTTGTCTAGCGAACAGATTTATCTGTACTAACTAGTGGAGTTCCGCAACCTACGAGTTAAGGAAATCTTGTGGTACCCATTACGGAACAGCAAGCAACAACTGGAGTCGCTCTGGACTGCAGTCCAGAGTCGCACTCCGATCCAATTATCATCATGGTTTAAATATAGAAATGTCTGGAAACTAGTATAGGGTTCAAGTTCGTCGAGTCTTCTTCGATTTGAGCCCTCGAACGCACTATTCTAGTATGTATATGATTTATGATGAATTTTAACATTTTCAGGTACAATAGAATTCCAGTTTTACGGTTAAACTTGGGGATAGTTGTTTTAGTCGTTAACGGTCATGTTTTCCAGCGAAATTTTCACACGTTATCCATCCCTACAAGGGCCAATGCAATATATCCAGTTCCGCCAAATTTGATAAGAAATTTCATTGGGAAGACACACCGAACAGTTATAACGTCTAATTGATTTAACACTATAACGTGATAATCTACGTAATCTAAGATTTTAACTTAGGTAAAATAGCATGTAAGCAAGTAAAGAACTTGCCTGGACACGTGTCGACGAAGGTACGGCAGCGGCACGATCGCGACACACGCGCGGCTCGGCACTTGACTTGTCTCGAACCCGAGTCTCGGCAACGACGTCTCGCAGTTTTGGTGGAGTTGGCTGTTGCGGCCTCGGGCAATGTCGTGGCTAGGGATCGTTGATGCTGTCGGGGCCGATGGAGAGATTGCAGAGGAAGAGAGGGAGAATTTAGAGAGCAGGGAGTGAGAAATAGTGAGGGAAATGAAAGAGAAAGGGAGAAGCAGTGAGGGAAAGAGAGAGAGAGAGAGAGAAAACTGAGAGAGAGAGAGAGATCACAGAGTGAGAGAGAGAGATACAGTGAGAGAGAGAGAGAGGGAAACTGAGAGAGAGAGAGAGAGAGAAAGAGAACAGAGAGAGAGCTGAGACTTAGAGAGAGAGAGACAGAGGGAGATAGAGAAGATCAGAGAGAGATGAAGAGAGGGTGAGAGCAGTGAGAGAAACAGGGGAAAGAGAAAGAGCATAGAGAAAGTTTTGAGAGAGTGATGAGAGGGGTCGAGAACAGAGGAGGGAGAGAGGGTGGTGCTGGCGGTCGGTGGGGCTTGGTTACCGACGAGGTAATGGTGGTGGTGGCGAGTGCAAGGGGGTTGGCCGAGATTGGTGCAGGGGCTCGGGCTCGAGCTTGGGTGCAGTGAAGGAGAAAGAAGAGGGAGCTCATGGGCTTTGGAGAGGGGGAGGAGAGGAGAGAGGGAGGAAGGCAGTCGAGGGTGATGTCGGCGGTGGCGGTGATGATCGGGGGATGATCGACGGCAGGGGTGTGAAAAGCTTGGATGGGTGCAGGGGCTCGAGAGTGTGAGGGTGTGGGAAGTGAGGGGAAGGAATGGGGAGACGAGGGGGAGCAACGCGGTTGTAACGCTCGCTAGCGTCGCGCATGATGAGCGGCGATGTGGGCGCGGGCGGAGGCGCAGGGAGTAGATCGAGCGCGCGAGAGGGAAAAGAGCTGTTGGAGGAGATGAACAGTGTTTGGCGGGTCGGGTAGGGGAGCGTGGGAGCGGGCTGCTGGGGGAGAAAGAGTGGGCCGGGCCAGAAATTGAAGATTAAATGGAAAAAAAGAAATGAGGCCGGGCTAAAGAATTAAATGAAAGAATTGTGAGGGCCGGGCCGAGATAGAACATGAATTTTCCATTTAATTTGTATGTGGGTTGAGGAGTTGGGCCGCATGGAAAAATCTGGGGATTTAAAAAGGAAATTTAGTTTAGTTCTTGACAAAAGAAATTGGGCTGAGGAAAAATGAGGTAATATAGGGTTTGGGTTTTATTGATGAAGAAAAATGAGGTTTAGAGTGAAATAAATATAGTTTGGTTTAGAATTTGGGTTTATAAAAGAGGTTATAATAAATAAATAATTTTCTAAATAAAACACATAAAATAAATGGAATTCTAAAGTAACAAAATACGGACTTGGTATAAAAAAAGGGCCGGGTGTTACATGCCAGCAGGTAAATCTATATGCGACAAGCAGTAAGTGCAATAATCATGCAAATGCTCTGTCAGGTAAAATAACTACAGGATGAGATACATGATAATCACTGCTGAGCATGGGATAAACAACATCTACACGAAATATCAATCGTGGAAAAATAGTCGGTGCCCAAGCTGCACCCAAATCCCAAATAAACTCAGGTGCCGGCACTCTCCTCGGCCCTCAAATCCTGTACATCTCTGAGAATCACGAGTGCCCAACATCGGCACCCAAAATATCACAAATACTCATGTCCAGCATCGACACGCAAATCCTCATACATCGGTTTCCGTAAGTCCGGATCAGACCACGGGCTCCGTCTGCGGTATCGGCCCTCGGCCCCGGCAGTACGGATCATCCCGCATCCATCTCTCGACTCTGGTCAGTATCCTCCGGATAACCGCCAGGTCCAACCAATCACCGGTTGGTACTCGCCCACTCCAGGCTCAATCGGCAAAGTCCATCGATCATCTTGCCGAGGGGAACCATACCGGGTCCACCACGAACCCGCAAACGGATCATCCACTCCACGAATCGGGTTTCAAGCACACATCTCAGCACCGAGAAAACGCGTGGTGGACGCACCAAAATATCATATCACGAGGAACCGGGTTTTCAAATAGTGCATCTTTTCTTAAATAATTCCACGGTCCTCAAAACCAGAAATCACATAAAAATCCAACACCAACGAGTAGATCAAATACGATATGCTATGTACATCAAGTCATAATATAGTTACAAGGGAGAAACCGCTTTTCTTAAGATAGTTTCAGTTTTCAAGACAGCATGCGGCTTCCAATTTCTATGAAAATCATATCGAATCATATGTGAAATGAACTACAGTATAATGATCATGGCAATTCTACAGTGAGTGTGTCATGGCAATTACTAACGGTGTGTGTGTAATATGCAGATTAGTGCTCGTGCAACATAAACCGTTAGTAATAGTGCGGTGTTCTATCAATTCTAAGTTTTCATACATATAGCAGGGAATGCAGTATGCAACAACAGTATCCATGAACAGTCAATGTAGGTAAATGCAATGTGTAGCTATAAAGTCCTATCAGCCCTGACGTAGAACGCCATGCGGGCGATATCCCCGTAGATGTTAAATCTACTCACCAAAGTCTCGCGCTAAGTGTAGCCAACGACTTGTTTCCCCTTCTTCGCAGCGTCCGTCTCACTCGCCTGCGAACCTAGATTTACACAATATATCACACATAAGCTCAAATCCACCAAAAACGCAATATTAAGGTCAAACTAGAAACCCGCGTTGCAAACCAAGCGCGCGTGTGCGCGATACACTAAAACATGTGATCACGCTCCTGAAGCTAACCTGACGCGTCGCGATACGCAGCACAACCCAAACCCACACACGTATCACGTGTGTCGCGAAGATTTAAAATACGGAAAATAGGGTAATAGGTCCCAGATTTTGATACAGAAAGAGTTTTATAAAAATAAATATACCATAATACTCCACACAGCAGCAGACACCCATCACCCAAACCCTAACCCACAAATCCTTCATCTGGCCGCAATTTGCGGCCAGAAGTCTTTTTCCGGCGGCCTTGGTTGGGAGGTGGGCCCCCGGGTTTGGTGTGTGCACTCCATACATACTGTGTATATCCCAGTAATTACAATTTAATTCTGAAACACCCCGGGTAGTAGCAGTTTCAACAGAACCCAATTTCATGTTAAAAAATCACACTTTGCACTAAAAAGATACTTTAGGGTATTTTTCTGAAACCTGAAACAACCCCAAGTCTAAAACCACACTAATATCACATTACCAAGCTAATCAAGCCATAAAAAGTTAATTTTTATCACAACCTCACTAAATCCCTTTATATAGCACAAAACATGCATAAAATGTGATATTTTGCTAGAAATACTACAAGTTGTGTAAAAGGGGTGCTAAGGGTGAGTTAATACCTTCAAAACACCTTACGAAACACCAAAAATCCCTGCTTTTTCCTCAAGTGTGCATATCCACCACCAAACACCTCAAAAGCTCATCTTTTTTCCATGGTTTGTGGAGGAAAAGTGTTGATTTGAGTAGGGTTTGAATGAGGTTTTAATGAGAAATGAAAAGAGAAGTGAAAATGGAGAAAATGGTGTTGTTGCTGCTTCTTTTTCTGCTGGAGCTCGAAGTGAGGGAAAGAGAGAGAAGCAAAGGTCAAACAAAGTCAAATCCCATACCTAACCACCATGCCTTCATTTCTATTTGAATTTGAATTATAAAAAGGGGGTTTTGACTTGTTTAAATGGGTGGGATAAATAAAACCATGCAAGAAAAGAAAAAGGGTTAACATGATACATTTCTCATCTGGTCTCAAAAAAACTAAGTGTGCATGTGTGCTCCTAACACAAAAATTCACACTTAGGGTAAACCCGACTAAAAATAATTAACAACCCTATAAATATATATATATACCCATATAAACACTCCACAACACAAAACCCACTAGCCAAGAAGGAAAATAAGATATCCGTTTTTTTTTTGAAAAACACGCACACTTGCTAATTAACGCGAAAACATCCTAAACGAATTTCAAAGCGTTACATTGAGAAGCTTGGAGAAGTCATGACTCATCTTCAATTCTTGTTTTATTCTAAAATATTTATCATTCCAAATCTTATCTCATCTTAGAGCTTATCATTTGAGCTCATGGTTCACACTTATCTAAGTTCATCATCTTCTTCATCTCTTCACTAATTTTCTAAGGTTGAGAAAAAGAAAAGAGAAAGAGATATTTCTAGTGAGCAAAATTTCTATTTCATCAACCTACACTTCTCTAGCCCATTAGTATAGGTTGTTAATTTCATTAATACCTTGATTGGTGAAGTGTAAGCTTGAGTGAGTGTTGCCTCTGTTAGTGTTATATGCCCTAAAGGCCATTATTGTATAGTACTAGTTTGTATATTACATTTTGAAAGCTTGGGATATATACACGGATTTATAACAGTCTTGCTCAATATAGTAGTATGCTACTTGGTTTGTATCTATCTTAATATATGTATATGTTTCTTTTAACGTATCGCTAATACATATTGATAGAGCCCTTAGGATCTTTGCTTGACTACCAGCGTTGTGATGACAGTCACGCTAGTGGGGACTGGGTAATCTATAAGCACGTCCTTATACAGGTCCCTAGTCGTAGGATTATCGAGACATGGCATCGATACTCCAGAGTAGACTAGTGTATACGCTTCTCATCCCAGCAGGGGAGATGGTCTATCCCACAGCCATCAGTACATCGTACTGGAGATAGTATGCAGGTGCTCATTGGGTTATGAGTTACACTGGACGGACTCTTGGGGTACTGCTGGTTGGTACTATACCTATCGTTAGGTAGCAGTTCCCAGGTGACATGAGTACAGCTTAGTCCTTTGACTTGACACTGCTACTTCGCCTCAAGTGTGTTCCCACTGTTCTTAGATTGCTACCCTACCACGACTCTATTGAGTCGTGCAAACAGGTAGTAGTTGGGTGCAGTCCCGAAGCACTTGGAGGCAGTGGCGGTTAGATAGAATTCGTCTCTCCCGGTATTGGGGGTTGATGTCGCGCTGTGTTCGGAAAGCCGTTACACAAAGTCCCTGGCCAGGGCAAGCTAGATTTACTGGTAGGTACTCCAGTAGTTTCTCAGGGTGTTTTGGGTTGTACTCCAATACGACTTATTGCTCTATTAGGGGTTTGACGTTTACCGCCCCCCTAGGCCCATATACGATAATCTTAGACAAACAGACCGGACTGTACGGAGATTGCCACGGACAGACTCAGTAGGAGTTTGGATGAGTTTGCTCATCATTCTTCTTATCGACAGATACCTGGGTAGCCGTTACGTGTAGCTAGTACCGCTGATGTGCTTGTGGTTAAACCCACTGTCAGCGTACTGTCGAGTCTTTAGAGTCCCACGCAGAGGGTTTCCCTGCTTCGGGCGAAACGATATAGAGGTCGTATGGTTTTACGACAGGGTTCGATCACATACATGTACTTGTGCGCGTGTGATGTTCGAGCGGACAATACTAGTGGGCTTTGGTTTAAGATGGATCCTAGTATTTGATTGTTGGATTAGTTTCGTCTCTTTGTATTCGTGTTTCTCAGAACACGGATGCGGGTATGTATATACAGATGAGAGGGGTATAGAAGGAGACACCTCATTAGGGTTTTGACCATTGACTTGATTAAAATAATTATGAGGTGGAGAAAAGTATTTGTTATTTTTTGTAAATGATAATTGTGGCATGGCTACTTGTTTTTGACCACTTGATTTGGTTTGACCACTTGACTTGGTTTGACTCTTTGACTTAGATATTTCTTGTGAGATATTTTTGTGGCACTAGAGATTTTTAGATGAGATATTTTCTTGCCATGCTTGTGGTTATGTCAAGTTAGCCATCATATTTTTCAATTATCATTATCAAAAACCTTTTCTCTTTCCTCAAGTTCACTCTCTCCTTCTTCCTCTCAAAACCCTAGTGTCTCATGTGTTGAGAATCAAGGGTTAGTGAGACTTAGCTACCCAAAATCACTCTTTACTCATTCTATGCTACTTAGTTTAGCACACCAAGTGACCTAGTTGCCTCAACTTGGAGGTTAAGCTCAAGGTTGGAACTCTCAGGTGGATCTTCTTCGACTTCGAGAAGCTGACGAGGAGGCGCTATCCATTTCCACTCCAAAGAGCTTACGAGGTGAAGGAGGACAGCGAGAAGACAAGAAGGACATGATACTATGAGGTATAACATTCATCCGAGTAGTTAAACCTCATATAGATTGCTAGCTAGGGTTTTATGTTCGATCCTTGCTTCAAGTCGGTGTTGTGAAGCCCGTAAAAATTATTTTTTGCTAATTCCGCCTCCCCGCGAACACTTAGGGTGCGTGACATCGACTTACAGTGGTATCAAAGCCTCTCATAAACCATAGATAGCTTTAGCGATGTTAGAATTCCGCCATTTTTTTCCCGCAAAAACTGCCGAAAAACAGTTTTCAAAAGTGAAGTTTTGAGTTGTTTGCACACCCCGCGTGCACGGTTTAAACCGAGAAGCCGCGGGGTGAAGCGTGCGCACCCTGGGGACACCCTGGGGGGGACCAACGGCCGGGACCACCCCCCAAGACCACCACTTGGTGGCCTTGGGGCTGGTGACCCAAGAGCACCAAGAATTGGTGCTCTCGGGTCTGCCTCCCTTTGCGGGCCACCTCATGGTGGCCCCCATAGGTGGATACCCCCCCCCTCCGAGGCCCTCCATTCGACAGTAATTCTTGTGTCTTCACCTCCGCGAAGATTCGGGCGGGTTTCGAGTTCGTTTCGACTCCCGGATTGGCTCAAAACTATCGGTTTTGGAACTTTAGCTCACTGGATTTTCATTTCTTGGAAAATTGTTTAAGTTTGCTAATTGCGTGCGGAATTCTAATGTCGTAGTTACTTTACAAGCTTTTTGTTGCATATATGTGTTTGGAAACGTCGACTAATTGCTATACTTCGATTAGTCGGGGTTGCACAAATCTGTGATGATGTTATGTTGGTTTGTGTATATGAACTTGTTGGATCGTTGTGGATGAATAGCCGGGGATGTGAAATGAGGTTTTTCATTCTTTCATTCGATGTAAATTTGTAAAGTGATGTAATATTATTTTTGCGGGGCACATCCGGGTTGAGGTTGTAGCCACCGTTGTATTATTTCTTTTACTGTTTTTGCTCCTAGGATAGACCTAAGGTGGGGTGCACAAACTACCGGGTACTTTGAAGTGCCGAATGGCCTACTCACTTTGTTGAGAGAGGTTGCTTCACTTCGGGTATTTGGCGTTTAGTTTTCCACACCCGTAGGGGTCTAGGGTAGGGTTTTGGCTATTCATCACGACCGTGGAATCTGTCTTTCGTTACAGGCTCAAACGAAACGCGGAATTCCTAGTATATCCAATATGTTCATCTGTGATCTGGAATGCCTATTATTGTGTGAGACGAATGTATATATCTATATAAGATATCTAGTAGACGGTGCTTATGTTTTGCATCCGCGCTAGTCCAGCCCCCGCTCTGTCGTTAGTTAAGTAATCTAACGAGTGATGACGGGGCCCGTGGCGAATGCAGATGGCATAAGCGTACGTTGTATTTTCGTTCTTTTTCTGCAATGGTAGGTTAATTGATGGGACTGCATTACATTAATGCAAAGCAAAAAAACCAAAGTTGAATTGTTGGAACAATTTTAAAACCACTCGGTTTTTTCAAAACAGCAAAACTTTTAAAATGCGGAGCTTAAACCACTCCTTTTAAAAGCTTTCAGGTTCCTTCGATTATATCAAGTTCACTACGTTCATGGTTTCGCCAAAACTATTCGTAGACCTCCGTCATTTCAGTTGGATATTCAGTAGTATTCAAGCTATGTATTTTGACATTCGCCAAGGCATAGTGATTGGTAGCTGCTGAATATTCATCTGTAGCATAGATAGATGCGTTGCTTTGGGACGGTCGTACTGTTATTTTGGCCTTCGTCAAGGGTATGTACGGGTGGGTTCAAATTAACCTAGACAATGATGGGTAGAACTTGACATGTGACTTATGATATATTGGCCTTCGTCAAGGTCATAAGAGCATGGGGCAAAAATCCACATCGGGAGTTTCTAAAGAAACTGAAACTTGCTAGTGCTGCATACCATTTGGAGTGTGATAATTTTGGTAGGATTCCTTCGACTTTATCACACGATGATATTTGGATCCCGATCCTACTGTGAGTATATGCTACTCCTCGGGAGATTTTTTCACTTAACGATCAATGCTATAAACCAAGTAGGTGTCTAGAAAGGTGTTAGCGGGGCTACGCCCCAAGGGAAAAGAGGTTATTTAATTAAGGAAATTCACGAAAGCGTCGTAAAACCTCCCTCGAAATACTGACACTGGCCTGGCTGAACGGTTAAGCAAGTATTGTACGGTGAGATTAATCCTGACTAATTCTTCTTTTTTGGTTTGAGGAAGGATTCGAGAAACAGTGGGAGCCATCCTGTTTAGATAAACTAAAAAGCAATCTAAATTTGCAAGAGCATCATGCTAAAGTGGTTCTTCTCTCTCTCCTAATTGCAGCGACCAAACATGACGGGCCTTAAGTTACTACTAGATAAAAATATATTGACATGGCCAAACTATAAAGATTAGTTCAGGAACGTCAAGATGGCAATCACTAATGACAAACTGGGCTATATTCTTACTACTAAAGCCCCCGCCGTCCCAGGTCCAGATTCCAGCGTCGCGGATAGGGAAATCCGTAAGACCTGGGAAATTGATTGCACGAAAGCCAAGTGCCTCGTGCAGGCCTCCATGAACAATGAACACCATAGGCGGCACGAGAATATGGATCTTGAATCCATATTCCTCCATACCAAGGAATTATATAGAGAGCAATCTCGTATCGCAAGATACGAGACCTCGAAGAAGCTATTTCAGGCGAGGTTGGCTGTCGGGTCATCTGTAGGGGAACACGTCCTTAAGATGATCGGCAACATTGAGGAGCTCGCAGACCTTGGGACCACGTTAGAGAACGAGCTGTATACAGACTTGATTCTCCAGTCCCTTCCTTCCACCTACGCCCAGTTTATTTTGAATTTTAATATTCAAGGTAAAGAAGTTGAACTTCCGGAACTCCTCAACATGTTGAGGAGTTCTGAGGGCACCCTGAGAAATCCAGGGAAACACCCACTCTGCTTGTTGGTGGAGTTTCCTCTTCTAGATCCAAGGTGAAAGCCAAAGGAAAGAAGAAGAAGGCCCCCACCAAGCCGAGAGGCGGTGTTAGTAAGGTGGAAGCAAAGGGCAAGGCAAAAGTGGCGGGGCCGACAGTAGGGAAGGAAGAATGCTTCTACTGTCATAAAAAGGGCCATTGGAAGAAAGATTGCAGGGCTTGGAGAGCCAAGAATCAGGACCCGAAGCAAGTTGTGGCTTCGGCTTCAGGTGTGTTTGTAATTGAAAATTGTCTGTCAATCAACTGTACTTCCTGGGTATTGGATACCGGATCAGGATCTCATATCTGTAATTCTTTGCAGGCACTGAGAAGTCGTAGAGTTCTGAAGACCGGTGATATGACCCTCAGGGTTGCTAACGGAGCGAGCGTGGATGATGTGTCCGTAGGGGAATATCACCTAGGATTGACGAGTGGACATATTTTGGTTTTGCGCAATTGTTTTTATGTACCTAGTTTGACTTTTAATATCATTTCTGTATCTTTGTTATCTAAAAAAGGTTATGATCTTACATTTGTAAGCGATGTTGTAAACATCCACCTTAATCATGGTCTGATTGGGTCGGGTGCATTAAACAACGGTATATACGTATTAAACAAACTACAAGTTTTCAATGTCCAGAACACACATAAAAGAAAGACTCCATAATTAAATCAAGCTTTCTTATGGCATTGTAGACTGGGTCACATCAACGAAACAAGGTTGACTAAGCTACATAAAGAAGGATATTTGGATCCGTTCGAATATCAATCTTATGCAACTTGTCAATCATGTCTCAAAGAAAAGATGACAAAAACTCCGTTCACTGGACACGGAGTAAGAGCAAGTGAGCTCTTGGGACTCATACACAGCGACGTGTGTGGTCCAATGTCCACACATGCAAGAAGTGATTATTCCTATTTCATTACTTTTACGGATGATTTCTCTAGGTATGGACATGTCTTCTTGATGAAACATAAATCCGAGGATTTTGAGAAATTCCGAGAATATAAGAATGAAGTGGAAAAACAAACCGGCAAAAGTATCAAGATACTAAGATCTGATCGAGGTGGTGAATACTTGAGTACCGAGTTCTTGGATTACCTAAAGGAGAATGGAATTCTCTCTCAGCTTACTCCTCCATACACACCACAACACAACGGTGTATCGGAGAGATGGAACCGAAGCTTATTAGATATGGTACGTTCCATGACGAGTAACGCTGAGTTACCGCGATCATTCTTGGGCTATGCACTAGAATCAGCTGCATATCTTTTAAACAAGGTTCCTACCAAGACTATGCCTACCACACCATATCAGATGTGGAGTGGGAAGAAACCCTATCTTCAGTATCTGAAGATATGGGGATGTCCAGCTTTTGTCAAAAAGCAACATGCGAACAAACTCGAGGCACGTTCAGTACTGTGTAAGTTTTTGGGATACCAAAAGAACTCCAGGGGGTATCTTTTCTATTACGCATAGGAACAAAAGGTTTTTGTTTCTCGTCATGCCCACTTTTTGGAACATCAATTTTTAGAAAAAGAAACTAGTGGGAGCGCAATAGAACTGGAAGAAATTCCAGAACCACAAGCTATTACTGAAAGCTTGGTGGAACCAGAAGTTTCAAAAGAACAGGACAGTAGTAGGCTGTCTCATCCGTCCGAGAGATACTACGGTTTTCTCGTAGACGGGGATAGAGAGGATTGCATCATTGATAATGATGAGCCAACTAACTTCCAGCAAACCATTCAGAGCACAGACTCGGTAAAATGGCTGGATGCAATGCGAACTGAGATGGAGTCCATGTACACCAACAAAGTATGGACTTTGGACATTGCTCCAGAAGGGGTAAAACCCGTAGGCTGCAAATGGATCTTCAGAAAGAAGATTGGTGTAGATGGACAAGTTGAAACCTATAAGGCTAGACTTGTTGCAAAAGGATTTCGTCAAAGACCTGGTTTGGACTATGATGAAACCTTTTCTCCAGTGGCTATGCTCAGATCCATTCGGATCCTTCTTGCCATTGCTGCCTTCCACGATTATGAGATTTGGCAGATGGACGTAAAGACCGCTTTTTCTAAATGGACATTTGGAAGACTGAGTCTATATGGACCAGCCAGAAGGTTTCATTCAAAGTGGGAACAACGGGAAAGTGTGCAAGTTGCTTAAGTCCATTTATGGACTAAAGCAGGTATCGCGGAGTTGGAACATCTGTTTTGATGAGACGGTCAAAGAATTTGACTTTATCAAAAATCCAGATGAGTCGTGCATTTATATTAAGATTGTAGCAAGAACTGTAGTATTCCTCATCTTGTACGTGGATGACATTCTCTTGATAGGAAATGACATTCCTATGCTACAATCTGTCAAAAGATTCTTGTCACACAGGTTCTCCATGAAAGACATGGGTGATGCCTCTTACATTCTAGGAATCCAGATCTATCGTGATAGATCTAAGAGGATGTTGGGAATTTCACAGTCTAGGTACATCGACACCATACTAAATAGATTCGGTATGGAAGATTCAAAACGCGATAATTTACCGGCTTGTCACGGAATCACCCTCTCCAAAGAGATGTCTCCCAAGACTGATTTGGAAAGGGATCACGTGTTTATTATACCCTACGCTTTTATGGTAGGCTCTATAATGTATGCGATGTTATGTACCAGACCAGATGTTGCTTACGCGTGGTAAGCCGGTATCAGTCAAACCCTGGGGAGAAGCACTGGATAGCAGTAAAGAACATTCTCAAGTACCTGAGAAGGACTAAGAAGATGTTCTTGGTGTATGGCGGAAAAGACCTCCAAATCGAGACCTTTGCTGACTCCAGCTTCCAGAGTGACAAGGATGACTCCAAATCCATGTCAGATTATATCTTTACCCTCAATGGAGGGGCGGTCTGTTGGAAGAGTTCCAAACAAGACACCGTTGCTGACTCGACGATGGAAGCGGAGTATATCGCAGCTTCTGATGCCGCAAAAGAAGCAGTCTGGATGAGGAAGTTCTTAACAGAACTTCAGGTGGTTTCGTCCATTGTTGATCCAATACCTCTGTATTGTGACAACAACGGGGCTATAACTTTAGCAAAGGAACCCAGGTCCCATCAGAAGTCCAGACACATCTTGAGGCGGTATCACCTGATCAGGGAGATCATGGATCGCCGGGAGATCAAGGTGGGGAGAGTTGCTACAGAGGAAAACACTGCAGATCCATTCACAAAGGCCATCTCTTAGACGCAGTTCGAGAGGCTATTCGAGATGATAGGTCTGCGATAAGCCAGCACATGTCCTTAGTGCAAGTAGGAGATTGTTAGTGTTATATGCCCTAGAGGCCATTATTGTATAGTACTAGTTTGTATATTACATTTTGGAAGCTTGGGATATATACATGGATTTATAACAGTCTTGCTCAATATAGTAGTATGCTACTTGGTTTGTATCTATCTTAATATGTGTATATGTTTCTTTTAACGTATCGCTAATACATATTGATAGAGCCCTTAGGATCATTGCTTGACTACCAGCGTTATGATGGCAATCACACTAGTGGGAGCTGGGTAGTCTATAAGCACATCCTTATACAGGTCCCTAATCGTAGGATTATCGAGACAGGGCATCGATACTCCAGAGTAGACTAGTGTATACGCTTCTCATCCTAGCAGGGGACATGGTCTGTCCCACAGCCATCAGTACGTCGTACTGGAGATAGTATGCAGGTGCTCATTAGGTTATGAGTTACACTGGATGGACTCATGGGGTACTGCTGGTTGGTACTATACCTATCGTCAGGTAGCAGTTCCCAGGTGACATGAGTACAGATTAGTCCTTTGACTTGACACTACTACTTCGCCTTAAGTGTGTTCCTACTGTTCTTAGATTGCTACCCTACCACGGCTCTATTGAGTCGTGCAAACAGGTAGTAGTTGGGTGCAGTCCCGAAGCACTTGGAGGCAGTGGCGGTTAGATAGGATTCGTCTCTCCCGGTATTGGGGGTTGATGTCGCGCTGTGTTCGGAAAGCCATTACACAAAGTCCCTGGCCAGGGTAAACGAGATTTACTGGTAGGTATTCCGGTAGTTTCTCAGGGTGTTTTCGGATGTACTCCGACACGACTTATTGCTCTATTAGGGATCTGACATTTACCGCCCCCTGGGCCCGATATGCGATAATCTTAGATGAACAGACCGGACTGTACGGAGATTGCCACAGACAGGCTCAGTAGGAGTTTGGATGAGTTTGCTCGTCGGCCTTCTTATCAACAGATACCTGGGTAGCCGTTACGTGCAGCTAGTACCACTGACGTGCTTGTGGTTAAACCCACCGCCAGGATACTGTCGAGTCTTTAGAGTCCCACACAGAGGGTTTCCCTGCTTCGGGCGAAATGATGTAGAGGTCGTATGGTTTTACGATAGGGTTCGATCACATACGTGTACTTGTGCGCGTGTGATGTTCGAGCGGACAATACTAGTGGGCTTTAGTTTAAGCCGGATCCTAGTATTTGATTGTTGGAATAGTTTCGTATCTTTGTATTCGTGTTTCTCGGAACACGGATGCGGGTATGTATATACGGATGAGAGGGGTATAGAAGGAGACACCTCATTAAGGTTTTGACCATTGACTTGATTAAAACAATTATGAGGTAGAGGAAAGTATTTGTTATTTTTTGTAAATGATAATCATGGCATGGCTACTTGTTTTTGACTACTTGACTTGGTTTGACCACTTGACTTGGTTTGACTCTTTGACTTAGATATTTCTTGTGAGATATTTTTGTGGCACTAGATATTTTTGGATGAGATATTTTCTTGCCATGCTTGTGGTCATGTCAAGTTAGCCATCCTATTTTTCAATTATCATTATCAAAAACCATGTCTCTTTCCTCAAGTTCACTCTCTCCTTCTTCCTCTCAAAACCCTAGTGTCTCATGTGTTGAGAATCAAGGGTTAGTGGGACTTAGCTACCCAAAATCACTCTCTACTCATTCTAGGCTACTTAGGTTAGCACACCAAGTGACTTAGTTGCCTCAACTTGGAGGTTAAGCTCAAGGTTGGAACTCTCGGGTGGATCTTCTTCGACTTCGAGAAGCCGACGAGAAGGCGCTATCCATTTCCACTCCAAGGAGCTCATGTGAAGGAGGACAGTGAGAAGACAAGAAGGACAATACTATGAGGTATAACATTCATCCAAGTAGTTAAACCTCATATAGATTGCTAGCTAGGGTTTTATGTTCGATCCTTGCTTCAAGTCGGTGTTGCGAAGCCCGTAAAAATTATTTTTTGCTAATTCCGCCTCTCCGCGAACACATGGGGTGCGCGACATCGACTTACAGCCTCAAGGTGGATCATCTTCGACGACGAAGACTATAAGAAAGTTCGATCCTTTCTTCAAGTGGAGTCAAAGAAGAGTTCTAGGGGCTACAACTTGGAGCTATAGAAGTGAAGGACTAGACTACAAAGGTTGTAGACTCTCTTCACTTAGATTAAAACTTGTTTGCTTAACTTTAAAACCCTAATTCTCTAGTTTGATTCTTGTTTAGTATACTTAGACCTCTAAAATTTTAAAATCGCATACTTGATTCTCATAGAAACATAGTAGAGGTGCTAAGAAATACTTTCACCCAATACCTCAAGTTGGGGATCTCCGGTGCTGTTGGTGAAGAAGGAAGGTACCTACCGGATGTGCATGGATTATCGAGCACTGGACGAAGTAATGATTAAGAACAGTATCCGCTACCTCGCATCGATGACCTTTTCGATCGGTTAAGGGGATCTTGTGTTTTCTCAAAGTTAGATCTTCGCTCAAGTTATCATCAGGTGAAGGTCAAGGAGTCCGACATTCCGAAAACGGCATTTAGGACTCGTTATGGTCATTATGAATATCTCATAATGCCATTTGGAGTGACCAATGCACTGGCCATTTTTATGAACTTGATGAACCAAATTTTCCGAGAGTACTTAGACAGGTTTGTTGTTATCTTCATTGACGACATTCTGGTGTATTCAAAGAATCGAAAAGAGCACGCCAAACACTTATGTACTGTCCTGGAGACACTACGACAGCATAAACTCTACGCCAAGTATAGAAAGTGTGAATTTTGGCTAGACCAGGTCGGATTTTTCAGACACATCATTTCAAGCGAAGGAATCTCTGTAGATCTAGCTAAGGTGACAGCTATCAGCGAGTGGCCGTCACCAAAGACGATGAAAGATATAAGAAGTTTTTTGGGCTTAGCAGGATATTACAGACACTTCATCGAAGGAGTTTCAAAGATCGCGGCACTCCTGACCAAGCTTACATATTAAGACGAAGCATTCACGTGGTCAGAAGCATGTGAGAAGGCTTTTGTAGAACTCAAGTCAAGGTTAACCTCTACACCTATTCTTGTAATACCGTATCGATATGGCGGATTCGACGCACATTGTGATGCATTCGGTAAAGGATTAGGATGTGTTCTGCATCAGCATGGAAAGGTTGTAGCTTTTGCATCAATACAATTAAAGGTTCATGAGCACAACTATCCAACACATGACCAAGAATTGGCAGCCATTATCTTCGCGCTCAAGATCTGGCGTGACTACTTATTGGGAGAGCGAGCGGATATATACACCGACCACAAAAATCTGAAGTATATATTTACTCAGAAGGAACTCAACATGCATCAAAGAAGATGGCTTGAGCTCATGGTGGACTTCGACATCAACCTACAGTATCATCCTAGAAAGGTGAACGTAGTTCCTGATGTACTTAGTCGCCAACCTTTATCAATAAATCTCACCGCTCAGTGGAAACTACAGCAAGAACTGCACGGATTGGAGATTGAAGTAGTTATGCCAGGTAACACTTCATGTTTGATGAACTTATAAGTCCAGTCCACTCTTGTCGGTCATATCAAGAAAGCTCAAGCAAATGATGCCAAGTTACAAAAGATCCGAGAACAACTAAAAAATGGTCTTTGAATTGACCTCATCGTCCATGAAGATGGATCCTTACGGTATGGGAGGTGCCGGTCGGCCCTGTTCGAGAAGAGTTGATGAAAGAAGCTCATAGCTCTCCGTATTCGGTATACCCCGACAGCAGGAAAATATAGAAGGATCTACGGCAACACTACTGGTGGCATGGAATGAAGCGAGAAGTAGCAAGGAGCGTAGCGAAGTGTTTAGTGTGTTAGCAAGTGAAAACTGAACATCACAGAACTGCTGGTCTACTTCAGCCGTTACCAATCCCAGAATGTAAATAGCAGCACATTATTATGGACTTTGTTACTGCTCTCCCTCGCAGCACGAAGGGTAACGACACAATCTGAGTTATTGTGGATCGACTCACCAAGTCGGCTCACTTTATTCCATCAAAGTTGGTCAATCAACCGAGACGTTGGCAAGAAAGAACATGGAGGTGAGTAAAAATCTAAAGTAAGATTTAAACCTTCAAGTGTAGGGTTAGCTTAGAACCTTAGCAAGGTTTAGGCAAGCATCAAACATGCTACTTTAAAAATTTTGGGGTGCTAAACGAACCCTAACCAAGATCTTAACTAGAGAATTAGGGTTAACAATGCATGTAAACAATTTTACATCTAAGAGAGAGGGATTACAACCTTTGTAGTCCGTTCCTTCGCTTCATAAACTCCGAGTAGTGGTCCCTTTGGCGCAATCCATGATCTCCCGGACTCAAGTGAGGCTCCACAAGTCGAATGATCCATTCTAGCTTGAAGTTTTCCTTTTCGAAGATGATCTACCTTGAAGAATCTTTAACCCAAGCTTACACTTCACTAAACAACTTATTAGAGAAGTGAACACCCTAATCTAAGTGGCTAGAATAGATGAGGATGATGAAGTAGGAATTTAGCTCTCTTTTGTTTTCAATTTCTCACACTAAATCATCACATGTAAAAAGCTAGCAAGCTTTTTCAAGGAAGAAGAAGAAGAAAAAGCTTTTGTGATGAATAATGAATTATTGTTATGGTTACAAATCCAACCATGGGTTAAGTATGAAGGTTTAACCCTTGTAGAGAATTAACTAGGGTAAAGGGTTTGGGTTGGGTTAAGAAATATCTACACAAAATATCAATACAAAATATCTAAGCTTAAAACAAAATAAAGCTTCTAGAAGCTTCATGAAAATGCTAACCCAAATGCTAACCCAAATCAAACCCTAACATGTTTAATCTCCACAAATCATGTTGTATTTGTAATCATAACTTGTTACAATATTATATATCACATATATAATATATTTTGCAACAAAAGAAAATAATACAATTAACATATATCGCATATATATCAATGTATTATCCGGTGAGAAAATGAATCAATAAAGCGAGCTTATATTAGTTAACGTAATGTAATATATCACATATATAATTATACATTAAATTATCGAATCAACACTTGATCCGATGACCTGGCTATATCACATATACCCGGCCGATATCATATATCGCGAGAATAGAATACGGTTTCTCATATCGTATTATTCTCGGTGCCGCACATATTATATATGTGCTCCTACTCCGTTTTGCCTGAGCCAGGAAACCTCTGTGTAGGACTCTAAAGAATCGTCAATACGCCGGCAGCAGGTGATGATCATATCAAACACTCACAAGCTGCAAGCGGTCAGCTAAACGTAACAGCCACCCAGGTATTGAGCGATCAGAAGATCAACAAGCAAGCCTGTACATTCTCCTGTAAATCCAATCAGTAAACACTACCGTACAGTCCGATCTCTTCGTCAGATATGTTTCATATCTAGTCTAGGGGTGGTAAACGTCAGACCCCAGTAACCGATAAGTCGTGTCGATGAAAGTCTCATAACGGGTCAAGAAACTACCGATAACACTTACCAAAAAATCTCCATATCAGCCCTGGCCAGGGACTTCCAGTTATAGCCAATCGAACACAGCACAACATCAACTCCCTATACCGGGAGAGACGAAACCCCTCCTATCGCTCATTGCTTCCATGTGATTCGGGATTGTACCCAAAAGCCACCGTTTTGCACGCCCTGTTGGACGTGGTAAGGTGGAAATCAAAGCATGGTGGGAATCACACAAGACTCTATGACGATCTCGGGTCTACAGACTAACATGTACCAGTGTCACCGGAGAACTGCTATCTGACGATAGGTATAATACCATCCAAGAGTTCTCGGCGAGTCTGTTCAGTGTACCCAGTCTCCACTGAGCACTCGTACACCATCTTTGATGTCCAACACCAATGGATATGGGATCATCCATCGCCTATCATATGGGTCAAGATGCGTGTACGCTAGTCTACTCTGGAGTATCGATGCCCTGTCTCGATACACCCTCGATTAGGAACAGTTATAGGATGTACTCGTTGACTACCCTGGCCCCACTAGTATGATCTCATCATAGTCCTAGTAGTCAAGTACATATCCCAAGGGCTTCATCAACATATGATCACAAAACAGTATTTGTTAACACGTTAAGATAAAGTGAAACCAGACAGCATACTATCATATCGTGCAAGAAAGTCCTCTCTATATATATCCAAGTGTTAGTGTATATGCCCTAGAGGCCATTACTGTATCATACTAGTTTGTATATTACTTAATGGAAGCTTGGGATATTCACCTTGTATAAACAATCTTGCTCAATATAGTAGTATGCTACTTGGTTTGTTTCTACTTCAATGTGTACTTGTGTTTATTTCAGTATATCACTTATACGCATTAGTGGAGCCCTTAGGATCTTTGCTTGATTACCAGCGTTGTGATGGCAGTCACACTAGTGGGGGCTGGGTAATCTATAAGCAATCCTTATACAGGTCCCTAGTCGCAGGACTGTCGAGACAGGGCATCGATACTCCGGAGTAGACTAGCGTATGCGCTTCTTATCCCAGTGTGGGAGATGGTCTGTCCCACAGCCATCAGTACGTCGTACTGGAGATAGTATATGGGTGCTCGTTGGGTTACGAGTACACTGGACAGGACTCGTCGGGACCTGACAGGTTGGTATTATACCTATCGTCAGTTATCAGTTCCCAGGTGACATGAGTACAGCTTAGTCCGCTGACTTGACACTGTCACTTCGCCTCGAGTGTGTTCCCACTGTACTTTGATTACTACCCTACCACGGCTCAAAGGAGTCGTGCAAACGAGTAGTAGTTGGGTACAGTCCCGAAGCACTTGGAGGCAGTGACGGTTAGACAGGATTCGTCTCTCCCGGTATTGGGGGTTGACATCGCGCTGTGTCTAGGAGAGCCATTACACGAGTAGTCCCTAGCCAGGGCAAGCGAGATATACTGGTAGGCTTCCAGTGTTATCTCAGGGTGTTTTGGGCTTCACTCCGACACGACTTGTACCGCTATTAGGGGACTGACGTTTTACCGCCCCCTAGGCCCGACATGCGATGTATTAGACGAACAGACCGGACTGTACGGAGACTGTCACATTCAGACTCAGTAGGAGTTCAGATGGGGTTTCACCTCGTCAGCCTTCTTGTCGGCATCTACATGGGGACCGTTACGCACAGCTAGTGCCGCTTGCGGTCTGTGGTTAAACCCACTACCAGCGTAGTGTCGAGTCTTTAGAGTCCCACACAGAGGGTATTCGCCTCTGGGCAAAACAGAGTAGAGGTCGCATGGTTTTGCGACAGGGTTCGTTCTCATCCGCGCACTTGTGCACGTTTAGAGTCCGGACGGATATTACTAGTAGGCTCTGGTTTGAGCCAGATACTGGTATATGTTTTGGGGTTGCTTTTATCTCTCAGTATTCATGTTACTCGAAACAAGAATGCAGGTGTGTATGCACAGTTGTTTGAGGAGGAGGAAGAGGACTTTCATTAGGGTTTCGGAACGGGTGCGTATGCACAGTTGACAGTCGTCTTTTTTCCAAACCCTAATGGATTTATGTTATATCAATTAATAATATTAATAAAATGAAATTGTGTCATGGTTGGATTTTGTTGACTAGTTGACCATGGTTGACTTGTTGACCATGGTTGAAGTTTTGACCATCATCATTACAAAAGAAAGATGCTTTTTGATTCTTGCAAAACCATTTAATGTTTGAAATGATAATGGTCATTCCTAAACCTTCCATCAACTATTTCATTTTCATTATTATTATTAATTTGATAATTCTTTTTCTTTTGTGATATGGTTGCAAGAAAGAAAAAGATAGCTCATTCTATCATTTTAGCTTCTCTCTCCTCACTTCATCTTCTTCTTCCTCTAGCAAAAGGAGAATCCTTCTCATGTGTTGAGAATCCCTCTCCTTGAAAGAAAAGCACCCCTTAGACACTCTCTACTCACTCTAGGATCAAAGGTTTAGCAAGCCGAAGATTCTAGTTCTCTCAAAGTTCGAGAAAGAGCCTGAAGGTTGAACCCTCAGGTGGATCCATCTTTGACGGAAGAAGGCAACGAGGAAGAACCATCAACCTCTACAAGTTTTCAAGAAGAAGGAGTTCAAGTTAGGTATAACCATCTTTCCGAGAAGCTAACTCCTTTTAGCATGATAGCTAGTTTAGTTTAGAAAAGATCCCGACTTTGTTAGTCCATGTTGCCCCATGTGCTAAAAATTTGATTTTTATACCGTTTCCGCCTCCCCGTAAGAACCGGGGGTCGCAACGTGGACTTACAGTGGTATCAGAGCCTAACTAAACTTATACTAGCTTGGTAGTGAAGTGTAACGAAGTTCGGAACCGAAAAATCCAAAAACCAAACTTTTCAAAAACCCTAGTTTCTGTTAAAATATTTTCTGGTCAAAACAAAATTTGTTATACACCTAAATTCGGCTCAGGGTTTTGTGAGAACACCCAAGAAAAACGATCCCCTGATTCCTTCAAACCGCCGCGGTTCCGCGGCAATAGGTATGCATTTGCCGCGGAACCGCCGCCGTTTAGGGTCCTCTCGTGATCGGGTTTTGTGCAGTGTTCTTCTGGTAGGGTTTTGGGATTTTTCAGATATATTATATGTGCCCAGATTTTCCAGAATAGAAATTTATTTTTGGGGGCCTATAATTCCGTATTTTTTCCGAACTTCACTACACTTGGACTATATTGGTTATATCTGTGATGTTTGTATGTATTGAACGTCGGCTAATCGCTATAAGTCGATTAGTCGGGGTTATACATCTCTGTGATCTGTGTTTGATTTTGGAATGTGTATATGAATGTGTTGGACTGTCGCGGATGAATAGCCGGGGTGGATGTGAGATGAGCTTTTGTTTTTCTTTCATTCATTTGTAACATGTAAATTGATGTAATATTATTTTTTGTTTGGCCGCACAACCGGGTCGGGGTTGTAGCCGTCATTGTATAATTCTTTTTACTGTTTTTGCTCCTAGGATAGACCCATGGAGGGGTGCACAAACTGCCGAGTACTTGGCGGGTAGTTTGCCGCACCCGTAAGGGTCTTGGATGGGGTATTGGCTATTCACCGCGACCGTGTAATCCGCTTTTCGTTGCAGGCTCGAACGGATTGCGGATTCCTAGTATATCCAATGCATTCATCTGTGATCTGTAATGTCTATCATTGCTATATTTATAACTATTTAGGCGTTGCTTATGTTTTACAGCCGCGCTAGCCCAGCCCCCGCTCTGTCGTTAGTTAAGTAACCTAACGGGTGATGACGGGGCCCCGTGGCGAATGCGAATGGCATAAGCGTACGTCATATTTTGGTTGTTCTCTGCAATGGTAGGATTAAATGATGGGACGCATTAAAAGAACTAATGCAAGAATATCACGCATTAAAAGAACTAATGCAAGATAATAAACCAAGTTAAAATCGTTGGAACACTTTCGAAAAACCACTCGGTTCTTTTCAAAACTAACTTTTAAATGCGGAGCTTGAGCCACTCCTTCTAAAAGCTATCTCGTTCCATCGATTATATCAAGTTCACTACGTTCACGGTTTCGCCAAAACCATTCGTAGCCCTCCGTCGTTTCACATGAATAGTCAATAGTATTCAAGCTGTGTTTGTTGGCCAAAGTCAAGGCATAGTGATTGGTAGCTATTGGGTATTCATGTGCAGCATAGATAGATGCGTTGGTTTGGAACAGTCGTACTGCCTTGTTGGCCAAAGTCAAGGGTAGGTACGGGTGGATTCAAATTAACCTGGAGAATGACGGGTAGAACTTGACATGTGACTTATGATTTGTTGGCCAAAGTCAAGGTCATAAGAGCATGGGGCAGAAATCCACATCGGGAGTTTCATAAGTACTGAAACTTGCTAGATTTGCATACCATTTGGAGTGTGATGATTCTGGTAGGATTCCTTCAATTTCGTCACGCGATGATATTTGGATCCCGATCCTACTGTGAGTATATGCTACTCCTCGGGAAATTTCTCACTAAACGATCAATGCTATAAACCTAGTAGGTGCCTAGAAAGGTGTTAGCGGGGCTACGCCCCCAGGGAAAAGAGGTTATTTAATTAAGGAACTTCGCGAAAGCGTTGGAAAACCTCCCTCGAAGTACCGACACTGGCCTGGCTGAACGGTTAAGCAAGTATTGTGCGGTGGGATTGATCCCGACTAGTTCTTCCTTTATGGTTTGAGGAGGGATTCGAGAGACAGTGGGAGCCATCCTGTTTAGAAAAACTAAAAACCATTCTAAACTTGCAAGAGCATCGTGCTAAAGTGTTTCTTCTCTCCCTCCTAATTGCAGCGACTATTCGACATGACTGGACTTAAGTTACTTCTAGATAAAAACATACTGACAGGGCCAAACTACAAAGATTGGCTCAGGAATGTCAAAATGGCAATCACTTACGACAAGCTGGGGTATCTTCTTACCACCAAAGCTCCCCCCGTCCCAGGTCCCACCTCCAGCGTCGCGGATAAGGAAATCCGTAAGACTTGGGAGATTGATTGCGCGAAGGCCAGGTGCCTCGTGCTTGCTTCTATGGACAACGAACATCAGAGGAGGCACGAGAATATGGATTTGGAATCCATATTTCTTCATACAAAAGAACTATATGGAGAGCAGTCTCGTATCGCAAGATACGAAGTGTCGAAGAAGTTATTTTCGGCAAATTTGGCCGTCAGATCATCGGTAGCGGACCACGTGCTTAAGATGATTGGCTACATTGAGGAGCTCGCGGAACTTGGGACCACGTTGGAAAGTGAACTCTATACGGATTTAATTCTCCAGTCCCTTCCATCCACTTACGCCCAGTTTATACTGAACTTCAACTTACAAGAAAAGGAAGTTGAACTTTCTGAACTTCAACTTACAAGAGAAGGAAGTTGAACCCCTCAACATGCTGAGGAGCGCAGAGGGCACCCTACAGAAAGGTAGGGAAACACCCGCTTTGTTTGTAGGAGGATCTTCTTCCTCTAGGTCCAAGGCAAAAGCCAAGGGAAAGAGGAAGAAAGCCCCCGCCAAACCAAGAGGCGGTGTTAGTAAAGTGGGTACGAAGGGAAAGGAAAAGGCAACAATGATTGCGGGGAAGCTTGTGGGAAAGGAGGAATGCTTCTATTGTCATAAGAGTGGACACTGGAAGAAAGATTGCAGGGCTTGGAAGGCCAGGACACAGGAACTGAAGCAGGTTGCGGCTTCAGCTTCAGGTGTGTATGTTATTGAAAACTGTCTTTCTATAAACTCTACTTCCTGGGTATTGGATACCGGATCAGGATCTCATATCTGTAATTCTTTGCAGGCGTTGAGAAACCGTAGGTTTTTAAAGGCAGGTGACATGACCCTCAGAGTTGCGAACGGAGCTAGCATGGATGCTAAAGCCGTGGGGGACTATCACCTGGGAATGACAGATGGGCATGTTTTGGTTTTACGTAATTGCTTTTTTGTACCCAACGCAACTTGTAATATCATTTCTGTATCTTTGGTTTCTAAAGAAGGTTATGAATTTGCGTTTGTAAGTAATGTTGTAAACATTCACCTTAATCAAGTTCTGATTGGGTCAGGTACACTGAGCAATGGTATATACGTGTTAAACCAACCACAGATTTTCAATGTCCAGAATACACACAAAAGAAAGTCTCCAAATATTAATCAGGCTTTCTTATGGCATTGTAGATTGGGTCACATCAATGAGAGAAGGTTGACTAAGTTACATACAGAAGGATATTTGGATTCGTTCGAATATCAATCGTATGCCACTTGTCAATCCTGTCTCAATGGAAAGATGACAAAGACTCCGTTCACTGGACACGGAGTAAGAGCGAGCGAGCTCTTGGGACTCGTACACAGCGACGTGTGCGGTCCAATGTCTACACATGCGCGAAGCGGTTACTCTTCATTACTTTTATGGATGATTTCTCAAGGTACGGTTATGTCTTCTTAATGAAACATAAGTCCGAAGCCTTTGAAAAATTCCAGGAATATAAGAATGAAGTGGAAAACCAAACCGGCAAAAGTATCAAGATTCTAAGATCGGATCGAGGTGGAGAATACTTGAGTGCCGAGTTCCTGAATTATTTAAAAGAGAACGGAATTCTCTCTCAGCTTACTCCTCCATACACTCCGCAACATAACGGTGTATCGGAGAGACGGAACCGAACCCTATTGGATATGGTACGGTCCATGATGAGTAACGCTGAGTTACCGCGATCATTCTGGGGGTATGCGCTAGAATCAGCTGCATACCTTTTGAACCGAGTTCCTACTAAGACTGTGCCTACTACACCATATGAGTTGTGGTGTGGAAAGAGACCCTATCTTAAGCACATTAAGACATGGGGATGTCCAGCTTTTGTTAAAAAGCAGCATGCGGACAAGCTCGAGGCACGCTCAGTACAGTGTAAGTTCGTGGGATATCCAAAGAACTCCAAGGGATATTTCTTCTACTGTGAAGAGGAACAAAAAGTTCTTGTTTCTCGTCATGCCTACTTCTTGGAAACTGAGTTTTTGGAAAACCAGATAAGTGGGAGCACAGTAGAACTGGAAGAAATTCCAGAACCACGAGCTATTACTGAAAGCTTAGTGGAACCAGAGGGTTCAAAAGAACAGGACATTCCTACGCCGCTCCGCAAGAGTAGTAGGCAGTCTCATCCGCCCGAGAGATACTACGGTTTTCTTATAGACGGGGATAGAGAGGATTGCATCATAGATTATGATGAGCCTACTAGCTTCCAGCAGGCCGTTCAGAGCGTTGACTCGGTAAAATGGCTGGATGCAATGCGGACCGAAATGGAGTCCATGTACACCAACAAAGTATGGACGTTGGACATTGCTCCAGATGGGGTAAAACCCGTAGGATGCAAGTGGATCTTCAAAAGGAAGATTGGTGTAGATGGACAGGTTGAGACCTATAAAGCTAGACTTGTAGCAAAGGGTTTCCGTCAAAGACCTGGCTTGGACTATGACGAAACCTTTTCTCCAGTGGCTATGCTGAAATCCATTCGGATCCTTCTTGCCATTGCTGCCTTCCACGATTATGAGATTTGGCAGATGGACGTAAAGACCGCTTTTCTAAATGGAAATTTAGAAGAGTGTGTCTATATGGATCAGCCAGAGGGTTTCATTCAGAGTGGGAGCAGCGGAAAGGTGTGCAAGTTGCTTAAGTCCATCTATGGACTAAAGCAGGCATCGCGGAGCTGGAACATCTGTTTTGATGAGACGGTCAAGGAATTTGGCTTTATCAAAAATCCAGATGAACCATGCATCTATAGTAGATTTGTAGCGAGAACTGTAGTATTCCTCGTTTTATACGTGGATGACATTCTTTTAATAGGAAATGACATTCCTATGCTACAATCTGTCAAGGGGTTCTTGTCGCACAGGTTCTCCATGAAAGACCTGGGTGATGCCTCATACATCCTGGGGATCCGGATCCATCGTGATAGATCCAAGAGGATATTAGGACTTTCTCAGTCCAGGTACATCGACACCATAGTGAAAAGATTCAGTATGGAAGATTCCAAGCGCGGTAACCTACCGGCTTGTCACGGGATCACCCTCTCTAAAGAGATGTCTCCCAAGACTGATTTGGAGAGGGATCGCATGTCTATTTTACCCTACGCTTCTGCGGTAGGCTCTATAATGTATGCGATGTTGTGTACCAGACCGGATGTAGCTTATGCACTGAGTGTGGTAAGCCGGTATCAGTCAAACCCTGGGGAGAAACACTGGATAGCGGTAAAGAACATTCTCAAGTACCTGAGAAGGACTAAGGAGATGTTCTTGGTGTATGGCGGAAAAGACCTCCAGATCGAGGCCTTTGCTGACTCCAGCTTCCAGAGTGACAAGGATGATTCCAAGTCCATGTCGGGTTTCGTCTTTACCCTCTTTGGAGGGGCGGTGTGTTGGAAGAGCTCCAAACAGGAAACCGTTGCAGACTCGACGATGGAAGCGGAATACATCGCTGCATCTGATGCCGCAAAAGAAGCTCTCTGGATGAGGAAGTTCTTAAAAGAACTTCAGGTGGTTCCGTCCATTGTTGACCCAATACCTCTGTATTGCGACAACAACGGGGCTATAGCTTTAGCGAAGGAACCCAGGTCCCATCAGAGATCCAGGCACATCTTGAGGCGGTATCACCTGATCAGGGAGATCGTGGATCGCAAGGAGATCGAGGTTCGGAGGGTTGCTTCAGAAGAAAACACTGCAGATCCATTCACCAAGGCACTGCCCCAGACTCAGTTCGAGCGGCTGATCAAGATGATAGGTCTTCGATACGCCAGTACATGGCCTTAGTGCAAGTGGGAGATTGTTAGTGTATATGCCCTAGAGGCCATTACTGTATCATACTAGTTTGTATATTACTTAATGGAAGCTTGGGATATTCACCTTGTATAAACAATCTTGCTCAATATAGTAGTATGCTACTTGGTTTGTTTCTACTTCAATGTGTACTTGTGTTTATTTCAGTATATCACTTATACGCATTAGTGGAGCCCTTAGGATCTTTGCTTGATTACCAGCGTTGTGATGGCAGTCACACTAGTGGGGGCTGGGTAATCTATAAGCACATCCTTATACAGGTCCCTAGTCGCAGGACTGTCGAGACAGGGCATCTATACTCCGGAGTAGACTAGCGTATGCGCTTCTCATTCCAGTGTGGGAGATGGTCTGTCCCACAGCCATCAGTATGTCGTACTGGAGATAGTATACGGGTGCTCGTTGGGTTATGAGTACACTGGACAGGACTCATCGGGAACTGACAGGTTGGTATTATACCTATCGTCAGTTATCAGTTCCCAGGTGACATGAGTACATCTTAGTCCGCTGACTTGACACTGTCACTTCGCCTCGAGTGTGTTCCCACTGTACTTTGATTACTACCCTACCACGGCTCAAAGGAGTCGTGCAAACGGGTAGTAGTTGGGTACAGTCCCGAAGCACTTGGAGGCAGTGACGGTTAGACAGGATTCGTCTCTCCCGGTATTGGGGGTTGACATCGCGCTGTGTCTAGAAGAGCCATTACACGAGTAGTCCCTGGCCAGGGCAAGCGAGATATACTGGTAGGCTTCCAGTGTTATCTCAGGGTGTTTTGGGCTTCACTCCGACATGACTTGTACCGCTATTAGGGGACTGACGTTTTACCGCCCCCTAGGCCCGACATGCGATGTATTAGACGAACAGACCGGACTGTACGGAGACTGTCACATTCAGACTCAGTAGGAGTTCAGATGGGGTTTCACCTCGTCAGCCTTCTTGTCGGCATATACCTGGGGACCGTTACGCACAGCTAGTGCCGCTTGCGGTCTGTGGTTAAACCCACTGCCAGCGTAGTTTCGAGTCTTTAGAGTCCCACACAGAGGGTATTCGCCTCTGGGCAAAATAGAGTAGAGGTCGCATGGTTTTGCGACAGGGTTCGTTCTCATCCGCGCACTTGTGCACGTTTAGAGTCCGGACGGATATTACTAGTAGGCTCTGGTTTGAGCCAGATACTGGTATATGTTTTGGGGTTGCTTTTATCTCTCAGTATTCATGTTCCTCGGAACAAGAATGCAGGTGTGTATGCACAGTTGTTTGAGGAGGAGGAAGAGGACTTTCATTAGGGTTTCGGAACGGGTGCGTATGCACAGTTGACAGTCGTCTTTTTTCCAAACCCTAATGGATTTATGTTATATCAATTAATAATATTAATAAAATGAAATTGTGTCATGGTTGGATTTTGTTGACTAGTTGACCATGGTTGACTTGTTGACCATGGTTGAAGTTTTGACCATCATCATTACAAAAGAAATATGCTTTTTGATTCTTGCAAAACCATTTAATGTTTGAAATGATAATGGTCATTCCTAAACCTTCCATCAACTATTTCATTTTCATTATTATTATTAATTTGATAATTCTTTTTCTTTTGTGATATGGTTGCAAGAAAGAAAAAGATAGCTCATTCTATCATTTTAGCTTCTCTCTCCTCACTTCATCTTCTTCTTCCTCTAGCAAAAGGAGAATCATTCTCATGTGTTGAGAATCCCTCTCCTTGAAAGAAAAGCACCCCTTAGACACTCTCTACTCACTCTAGGATCAAAGGTTTAGCAAGCAGAAGATTCTAGTTCTCTCAAAGTTCGAGAAAGAGCCCGAAGGTTTAACCCTCAGGTGGATCCATCTTTGACGGAAGAAGGCAACGAGGAAGAACCATCAACCTCTACAAGTTTTCAAGAAGAAGGAGTTCAAGTTAGGTATAACCATCATTCCGAGAAGCTAACTCCTTTTAGCATGATAGCTAGTTTAGTTTAGAAAAGATCCCGACTTTGTTAGTCCATGTTGCCCCATGCGCTAAAAATTTGATTTTTATACCGTTTCCGCCTCCCCGTAAGAACCGGGGGTCGCAACGTGGACTTACACCAAGAATCCATTATAATATACATCATATGTACAACAATGGCCTCTAGGGCATATACATAACTAACAATCTCCCACTTGCACTAAGGCCAGCTGTTGTAGTATCTCATACCCAACATCCCAAAGAGTCTCTCAAATTGTATCTGAGGAATGGCCGTTGTGAGTGGATCCGCAGTGTTGTCATTCGTATCAACTCTCCTAACCTCGATCTCCCGGCGATCAACTATCTCCCGGATCAGGTGATACCGCCTCAGAATATGTCTGGACTTCTGATGGGACCTGGGTTCCTTGGCCAAAGCCACAGCTCCATTGTTATCATAATACAGAGGTATTGGATGCTCAATGGACGGAACCACACCAAGTTCAGTGATGAACTTCTTTATCCAGACAGCCTCTTTGGCAGCATCATTGGCAGCGATGTATTCAGCCTCCATCGTCGAGTCTGCCACGGTTTCCTGTTTGGAACTCTTCCAACACACCGCCCCTCCATTGAGGGTAAAGACAAAACCCGAGTGCGACTTAAAGTCGTCCTTATCACTTTGGAAGCTGGAATCGGTAAAGGTATCCACCTGGAGTTCTCCGTTACCATACACCAAGAACATCTCTTTAGTCCTTCTCAAGTACTTGAGAATGTTCTTCACAGCTGTCCAGTGATTCTCTCCAGGATCTGCTTGATACCTACTCACTACACTTAGTGAGTATGCTATATCGAGTATGGTACATAGCATCGCATACATGATAGAGCCTACTGCCGAAGCATAGGGTATCCCTTGCATGCGAGCTCTTTCCAAATCAGTCTTGGGAGACATCTCTTTGGAGAGAGTGAGTCCAGAGATCGTGGGTTGGTTCCCACGCTTGGATTCTTCTATACTAAACCTCTTTAGTATGGTGTCAATGTACCTGGATTGGGACAATCCTAGTATCCGTCTAGATTTATCTCTATAGATCTTAATCCCCAAAATGCAGGAGGCATCACCTAGATCTTTCATTGAGAATCTTTGTGATAAGAAGAGCTTGACCGAGTGCAGCATAGGAACATCATTTCCTATCAAGAGTATGTCATCTACGTACAATACGAGGAAGACAACCTTACTCTCTACAACCTTCTTGTAAATACAAGGTTCATCTACGTTTTTGATGAAGTCAAACTCTTTGACTACAACATCAAAGCAGATGTTCCAACTCGGCGATACTTACTTTAACACATAGATGGATTTAAGCAGCTTGCATACCTTTCCGCTGCTCCCACTATCTACGAAGCCGTCTGGCTGAGTCATATACACGCACTCCTCTAAATCACCATTTAGAAAGGCGGTCTTAACATCCATTTGCCAGATTTCGTAGTCATGGTATGCAGCAATGGCAAGTAAGATCCGGATGGACTTAAGCATAGCCACTGGAGAAAAAGTTTCGTCATAATCCACACCTGGTCGTTGACGAAAACCCTTTGCAACAAGTCTAGCTTTAAAAGTCTCCACTTTTCCGTCTACCGGAAGTTTCTTCTTAAAGATCCACTTGCTCCCAATGGGTTTTACCCCTTCAGGAGCAATGTAACAACCCTAATTTTCTTATACACTTTTTCCTATAAAAAATTTTTCAAATATTTTTTCAAAAATCCATAAAGGGGTATTTATTGCCTGAGCACAAGATTTAAGTAATTAATTAACAATTTAATTACAAGAAGGAGCTTGTAGCTCATTGGTAATACCTTGCATTGCTGAACCAAGCCACCAAAGTTCAATTCCCATGCCCCACATTATTTTTAATATTTATTTTATTATAAATTTTTCTTCAATGTTGTGTCTCTTCATCTTCTAAACCCCCATGTACACTTCAAATTCCTAGATCGGTTTCAAAGACCTTTGAAATCCCCATTTACTCCATTTTAATACTTTTTAATACATTTTTGCATTAAAACCTTTCATATACCCTATTTACTCCAATTTTTAATGCATTTTCTATATTTTTATATTTTTTTATTTAAAAACCTTTCACCTACCCTACCCCTAGCCTACCCTATAAATACACCCCCTCCCCTCTACCCTCTCATCCCAAAACCCTAAGCTTACCCTCTCAAAAATTTCCAAGAGTGTGTAATTTGAAAACGAGTGCACGGCGAAGCTTCGGCGAAATTCCGGCGGGAATTCCGGCGACGTTTTTAGAAACAACCGGCGACGAAGCAACGCCTCGGCAACTCCTTTAGTCCCCCATCACTCCTTAGTATAGAGCGAAACCCGTAAGTCCCTTTCTATCCCCCTTTCTATTTCTCTAAAATACGAATTTACGAAACCCGACGGAATCGGAACAAATCCGATTTCCGACTCGGTCATCTATTAAATTTCACTTCTAATCAATTCAACCATGCTTAAACATCTTATTGTTGACTATTAAACATTCAACGAATAATTTGAACAAGTTTTCTCACATGAAATGATAACCTTTCCAATCTATCATATTTTTCATTTTAATACCATCATGTTTCGATTTCACATTTAACCCCTTAACTTTACTATACATTTAAAGTAGAGCACGAGGTAATGACCTACCTCCACACACACGCAAATACAGCCCTAAACGACATCATCAAAACTTAGAATACGATAAAACGAAACTTTCATTTAAATACCATAATCTTAATAAAACCATTCTTAAAAGTTTTAGATTTGATACACTTTTAAATAAATACCTTGTATTAGGAAAATACGATAAGTTGTGGACATCGATCGTTTATCTAAACCTGACTTTGTGGTGTCTAGGCTAGGCAAGTGAGCTTAGGTAACTTTAAAAGGCCCGTCTCACGATTCGTGAGCGGATCCCTCCTTCCTCACTTGTACTTATCTGGCCACAATTGGCGGTGAAGAGGCGATTTGAGGCTTCTAACGACTTGTCGTTTAGACCATTTAGAAATAAGCTAGTTGACTTAGGAAACCCTAGAAGCTAAAATACGGAAAATTTACACATTTGCAAATAAATACCTTTTACTTTATAAAACCGTTTTCTAAAGGATTAGTATTTTACAATCTTTGCAAAGCGCCACTACAACCCACCTTTGGGGAACCCGTTAGGGATAGTACGGTTTATCGTGCACCCTCGGGCTTAGTAGTGCGAGATTCAGACCTCCGCAAGGAGCATTCGGTCTCGAAAGGTTTAAAATACGACATCTTAAGAAAATGAGATTTTTGGAATATAAAATATTTATTAAAATTATTTTTGTATAAACATATGTATATTTATCATTTAAATACCTATTTTATTATAATATAAATTTTCCACTTTTTTATAAAAATCACAAGAATAAAGTTTACACTAAAATACCATGAACTTCAAATAATCAATATTACACATAAATACCCTTATTTATAAAACTAGGATATTTTCACTAGAAATGTCACAACATAAAGTCCACCCTCATTACAACTCTAAAGACGAACAATAAATACTTGAGGTGTATTTTGAAAAGTATATATAAGTATTTTTACATAAAAAAACCCTCAAGTTTTATAAATTACCCTAAGGACCCTAGAAATTATAAGACTTCGATTCACATTTCTGATTGTCTGACTCGGATTTGAGTCTGATTAATCTGACTTGAATATGATTCAAGTCAATCTACAATCTACAATATTCCAATTCAATATGAACTCATGAATTCATGAATCCAATATCAATCTATACATCTTGACTGAACCGAACCATGGATATACCTATTCCTTTTACATGATTCTCAGTTATTCCATTTACATGACTCTACGGTTACAACCACTTACTGATATCATGGTTTCGGTCAGTCAATCAATCTTACAATCAATACAATTTACAAGATAACAATACAAACAAGACATCGCGGGGTTTAAGGGGTAGACTGGTACGGAATATGTTAAAGATGGCACGAGGTGGTCACTTAAGAAGTAATTACATCCATGCCGTTGTTCCGTGGTATTATCGACGGAGCCTTGTACTACAGGTTACCAAGGTCCCCGGTGTAAGTGGGACTCCCCTCGTATACACTGGCATCTTCTATACCAGGCTACAAACAACAGTGTTAATACAACATTACAATATTATAATACAACATTAAAAGCTACTCTCTCTCTCTCTCTTACTCTCTGTCTATTTCTCCCTTATCTTTGGACTTACCGAGCGACCTGTTCGCTGACGACATTCTATTTCTTTCTTCTTTGAATGTCGTCAGGTGGTTTGGACCCGGCGGAGATCGAGCCATCTGCAGAAGACTTGGAGCAGTTTGCCGAAGATCCAGCACTTTAGTTTCATTGTACACTTTTCCTCTCTGTACTTTTCATTTCCTGTTATGCCACTGTTTAGGAATCTTTTTAATTTAGTTGTATTTCCTTTCATGTATTGTACAAAGAATGTTAATAAATAAAAGTTGTTGTTCTTTTTATTCTTGTCTCTTGTGTATTTATTTTATATTGCTTAGATACGCTTAGCGTATGTACTTCTGAGTATATACGTATCGGGCCTCGTCGCGTCCCCTTCGCCGTACACCGGGAAGCGGGGCATGACAGGTTTTTGTTGGCGGCCCATACAGGTCAGAACTGTATCGAACCCTAAGCAATATAAAACACAATAACCAGCAACTAAAACATTCTTTACAATCATGTTCCTTGAATCCCATCATTTCTTATTCTTTGAATCATATATCTTGAATCTGTCCTAACCCAAAATTCCCTCACCTCTTTTACAATTTTACCAAAACCTTCGCATCCTTTCATTCCTTCACACATTCTTCACATTTCTAAAACCCTTGCACCACCGTGTTATTTTTCGCATACTGTCAGTACACCAGCACCAAACTTTCCTTGAAACTGTTACACTTTCCTTTTACAAATTTCGAGGACGAAATTTTTATAAGGAGGGTAGAATGTAACAACCCTAATTTTCTTATACACTTTTTTCTATTAAAAAAATTTCAAATATTTTTTCAAAAATCCATAAAGGGGTATTTATTGCCTGAGCACAAGATTTAAGTAATTGATTAACAATTTAATTACAAGAATGAGCTTGTAGCTCATTGGTAATACCTTGCATTGCTGAACCAAGCCACCAAAGTTCAAATCCTATGCCCCACATTATTTTTAATAATTACTTTATTATAAATTCTTCTTCAATGTTGTGTCTCTTCATCTTCTAAACCCCCAGTACACTTCAAATTCCTAGATCGGTTTCAAAGACCTTTGAAATCCCCATTTACTCCATTTTAATGATTTTTAATACATTTTTGCATTAAAACCTTTCATATACCCTATTTACTCCAATTTTTAATGCATTTTCTATATTTTTATATTTTTTTATTTAAAAACCTTTCATCTACCCTACCCCTAGCCTACCCATAAATACACCCCCTCCCCTCTACCCTCTCATCCCAAAACCCTAAGCTTACCCTCTCAAAAATTTCCAAGAGTGTAATTTGAAAACGAGTGCACGGCGAAGCTTCGGCGAAATTCCGGCGGGAATTCCGGCGACGTTTTTAGAAACAACCGACGACGAAGCAACGCCTCGGCAACTTATTTGTCCCCCATCACTCCTTAGTATAGAGTGAAACCCGTAAGTCCCTTTCTATCCCCCTTTCTATTTCTCTAAAATACGAATTTACAAAACCCGACGGAATCGGAACAAATCCGATTGCCGACTCGGTCTTCTATTAAATTTCACTTCTAATCAATTCAACCATGCTTAAACATCTTATTGTTGACTATTAAACATTCAACGAATAATTTGAACAAGTTTTCTCACATGAAATGATAACCTTTCCAATCTATCGTATTTTTTCACTTTAATACCATCATGTTTCGATTTCACATTTAACCCCTTAACTTTACTATACATTTAAAGTAGAGCACGAGGTAATGACCTACCTCCATACACACGCAAATACAACCCTAAACGACATCATCAAAACTTAGAATACGATAAAACGAAACTTTCATTTACATACCATAATTTTAATAAAACCATTCTTAAAAGTTTTAGATTTGATACACTTTTAAATAAATACCTTGTATTAGGAAAATACGATAAGTTGTGGACATCGATCGTTTATCTAAACCTGACTTTGTGGTGTCTAGGCTAGGCAAGTGAGCTTAGGTAACTTTAAAAGGCCCGTCTCACGATTCGTGAGCGGATCTCTCCTTCCTCACTTGTACTTACCTGGCCACAATTGGCGGTGAAGAGGCGATTTGAGACTTCTAACGACTTGTTGTTTAGACCATTTAGAAATAAGCTAGTTGACTTAGGAAACCCTAGAAGCTAAAATACGGAAAATTTACACATTTGCAAATAAATACCTTTTACTTTATAAAACCGTTTTCTAAAGGATTAGTATTTTACAATCTTCGCAAAGCGCCGCTACAACCCACCTTTGGGGAACCCGTTAGGGATAGTACGGTTTATCGTGCACCTTCGGGCTTAGTAGTGCGAGATTCAGACCTCCGCAAGGAGCATTCGGTCTCGAAAGGTTTAAAATACGACATCTTAAGAAAATGAGATTTTTGGAATATAAAATATTTATTAAAATTATTTTTGTATAAACATATGTATATTTATCATTTAAATACCTATTTTATTATAATATAAATTTTCCACTTTTTTCTAAAAATCACAAGAATAAAATTTACACTAAAATACCATGAACTTCAAATAATCAATATTACACATAAATACCCTTATTTATAAAACTAGGATATTATCACTAGAAATGTCACAACATAAAATCCACCCTCATTACAACTCTAAAGACGAACAATAAATACTTGAGGTGTATTTTGAAAAGTATATAAAAGTATTTTTACATAAAACCCCCTCACATTTTATAAATTACCCTAAGGACCCTAGAAATTATAAGACTTCGATTCACATTTCTGATTGTCTGAATCGGATTTGAGTCTGATTAATCTGACTTGAATATGATTCAAGTCAATCTACAATCTACAATATTCCAATTCAATATGAACTCATGAATTCATGAATCCAATATCAATCTATACATCTTGACTGAACCGAACCATGGATATACCTATTCCTTTTATATGATTCTCAGTTATTCCATTTACATGACTCTACGGTTACAACCACTTACTGATATCATAATTTCGGTCAGTCAATCAATCTTACAATCAATACAATTTACAAGATAACAATACAAACAAGACATCGCGGGGTTTAAGGGGTAGACTGGTACGGAATATGTTAAAGGTGGCACGAGGTGGTCACTTAAGACGTAATTACATCTATGCCATTGTTCCGTGGTATTATCGACGGAGCTTTGTACTACAGGTTACCAAGGTCCCCGGTGTAAGTGGGACTCCCTTCGTATACACTGGCATCTTCTGTACCAGGCTACAAACAACAGCGTTAATACAACATTACAATATTATAATACAACATTAAAAGCTACTCTCTCTCTCTTACTCTCTGTCTATTTCTCCCTTATCTTTGGACTTACCGAGCGACCTGTTCGCTGACGACATTCTATTTCTTTCTTCTTTGAATGTCGTCAGGTGGTTTGGACCCGGCGGAGCTCGAGCCATCTGCAGAAGACTTGGAGCAGTTTGCCGAAGATCCAGCACTTTAGTTTCATTGTAAACTTTTCCTCTCTGTACTTTTCATTTCCTGTTATGCCACTGTTTAGGCATATTTTTAATTTAGTTGTATTTCCTTTCATGTATTGTACAAAGAATGTTAATAAATAAAAGTTGTTGTTCTTTTTATTCTTGTCTCTTGTGTATTTATTTTATATTGCTTAGATACGCTTAGCGTATGTACTTCTAAGTATATACGTAGCGGGCCTCGTCGCGTCCCCTTCGCCATACACCGGGAAGCGGGGCGTGACAAGCAACTTCCAAAGCCTATACTTTGTTGGTGTACATGGATTCCATCTCAGATCGCATTGCATCCAGCCACTTCACAGAGTCCTCACTCGTAATGGCCTGCTCGAAGCTAGTCGGGTCATCATCTTCCATGATGCAATCCTCGCTCCCACCATCGACGAGAAAACCATAGTATCTCTCAGGTGGATGAGGAACCCTACTAGATCGGCGGAGAGGCGGGGGTTCGTCGGGAACTACTGAATCCTCTGGTTCCATTAAATCTTCAGTTGTAGTTTGTGCTGCTGGAACTTCTTCCAGTTCTACCTCTTCGCCACTAATTTCTTTTGAAAGAAATTCCTTTTCCAAAAAGGTGGCATATTGAGAAACAGACACTTTTTGTTCCTCTGTGTTGTAGAAAATATATCCTTGTGAATTCTTAGGATATCCCACAAACTTGCAAAGAACTAATCGTGCCTCGAGTTTGTCCGGATTTTGCCTTTTGACATAGGCCGGACAACCCCATATCTTAACTCGTTTAAAATATGGTCTCTTCCCACTCCATATCTCATGTGGTGTGGTAGGTACAGATTTAGATGGAACTTGATTCAATAAGTATGCTGCTGTCTCCAGCGCATAACCCCAAAAGGAAATAGGCAACTCAGCGGAGCTCATCATAGAGCACACCATATCTAATAGGGTGCGATTCCTCCGCTCCGATACACCGTTGTGCTGTGGTGTATAAGGAGGAGTAAGCTGAGAGAGAATCTCATTCTCTTTTAAATAGTCCAAAAACTCATTGCTCAAATATTCTCCTCCTCGATCAGATCGAAGGATTTTAATACTTTTACCCGTTTGGTTCTCTACTTAGTGCTTATATTCTCTGAATTTCTCAAAAGCTTCAGACTTGTGTTTCAACAGGAACACATGTCCGTATCTTGAGAGATCGTCAGTAAATGTAATGAAGTAGGAAGAACCGTTCCTGGCATGTGTAGACATGGGACCACATACATCACTATGTATCAGTCCCAAGGGTTCTGTAACTCTTTCTCCGTGTCCACTAAACGGAGTTTTGGTCATTTTTCCTTTGAGACATGAATAACAAGTTTCATAAGATGATAATTCGAAAGTATTTAAATAACCATCTTTATGTAACTTAGCAAGTCGTGTCGCATTGATGTGGCCAAGTCTACAATGCCACAAGAAGGATTCGTTCATTTCTGAACTTTTCCTCTTGTGTGTGTTCTGTATATTAAGAACTGTGTTTTGATTTAGAACGTATATGCCATTATTTAACGAGCCTGATCCAATCAACTTTTGATTTAGGAAGATGTTCATAACATTATCCTGTATTACAAAATTATATCCTTCTTTACTTAATAAAGAAACTGATATAATGTTGCATATCATGTTCGGTATATAATAGCATTTGTTTAGAATCAATGTATTATCACTTGGTAATACAAGGTGATATTCGCCAACTGCTTAGGCTGCAATATTTGCACCACCCTACTCTTACGGAATGATCACCTATTCCCAGTTCTCTACCTTTCTTTAGCCCATGCAATATATTGCATATGTGGGATCCTGATCCGGTATCTAATACCCAGGACGTAGAGTGAACTAAGAAACAGTTCTCGGTAACTAACATGCCTGAAGAAGATGCATCAACATGCTTATTCTTCGTTTGGGTGGCGTGAGAATCCAGATATTCTTCTATTCTCTGCTCGGATTTATAACAATTATAAGTGGGAGTGGGACCAACGTTCTGTTGGAGATAGTGCCCTCAGAGTCAATTATTGGATCACAGGCACGTGATTGCAATGATTGAGGGAGGACCTATCCCGGTAGGACAGTCTTACTCGAGATGATAGTATGCTATCTGGTTTATCTTTATCATCGTGTACTGCTTTAGGTGACCTGACATGTCGCTATTACACGTTGATAGAGCCCCTAGGATTCTTGCTTGACTACCAGCAGTATGATGGCGATCATATACGTGGGAGCTGGTAGTCTATAAGCACATCCTTAAAAGGTCCCTAGTCGTAGGAGTTTCGAGACAGGGCATCGATACTCCATTAGTAGACTAGTGTATACAGTCGAGACCCCGATGAGGGGCGGTGGCCGGTCTCACAAGCCACTGGTGTCAGTTGGTTCACCTAAGATGTATACAGGTGCTCATTGGGTTATGAGTACACCGGACAGGACTCGCCGGGAACCTGCTAGTTGGTCTTATACCAGATGTCAGATAGCAGTTCCCTGGTGACATGTGTACAGGTTAGTTCATCGACCTGAGATCGTCATTTGTCTCGTGTGAGTTCCCACTGTGCTTTGATTACTACCCTACCACGGCTCAAAGGAGTCGTGCAAACAGGTTTTAGTTGGGTACAGTCCCGAGCCACATGGAGGCAGTGAGCGGATCTGCAGGGGTTCGTCTCTCCCGGTATTGAGGGTGAGGTCGCGCTGTGTCTAGGAGAGCCATTACATAAAGCCCTCGGCCGAGGCAGGAGACTTACTGGTAGGTATTCCAGTAGTATCTCAGGGTGTTCTGGGCTACGCTCCGACACGACTTGTACCGCTTTTGGGGGTCTGACTTTTACCAACCCCCTAGGCCCGCCATGCGATACTCATAGACGAACGGACCGGACTGTACGGATATTGTCACTGACAGGCTCAGTAGGGTGTCAGGATGAGTTCGCTCATCGACGTCCCTTTTGGTCAATAGCTGGTGGCCCGTCACGTATTGGCTTATACCTCTGACGTGCTAGTGGTTAAATCCACAGCCATAGTATTGACGAGTCTTTAGAGTCCACCACACTTTCAGTTACTCAAGCTTTCGGGCGAAACGCTGTAGAGGCCGTATGGAGATATGGCAGGGTTCGATCTGATACTTGCGGTATTGCACGGATCAGGATCGGACGGATATTACTAGCCGGCTTTGGTTTAAGCCGGATCCTAGTTTAGTAAAGTGTAGATTTTTGTCTCATTGCATTTGTATCCGGTCGGAATACAGATGCGGGTGTGTATGCACAGTATCGGGGTTTTCCTGTAATTTATTACGGGACCAGTTTTCTGGAGTTGCCAGTTTGCATTCCGTTCCGGCCGGTTTTCCTTTGTTCTTTCCCGGCCGGACTTTTCCGATGGAGGGTGTTATTTGCAAGTTTGCAAATAACATATTGTGGAGGGGTTTCTTGCATATGGATTGATTATGATGGCATCTTTTCTTTTCATACATCATTTCTTGCTTTATTTGTGATTAGAGTTGGATTTGATTTGGAAATGACATGGTTATCATTTCTTTTGGATGTGGTCACCTCTTGCTTTTCCTACACTCACCTTCCTTCTTGTTTTTTGAGTTTCTTCCTCCACCTTTTGTTCAAGAGAGAATGAGAGGTTCTTTTTGGAGAGGGTGGCACATATTTCTTCATCTCATTCTTCTTGTTTTGGAAAAATGAAAGCACCATTTTTCTTAACCTCATTCCTCCATCACTAATGGCAACTACATAAACCCCATGAGACAACCATTCTACACTAGCCTACAGCAATTCTTGGACGCGTCGGCCAGCCAACTTCGCGCCCGAGTTGCCTCGGTCCAGAGGTGGGAGCCCGTAAAAGAATCCGGTTATGTGGTGCCCTTCCGGCGAGGAGGCGACGACATGGAGACAGGACTTTCCGCGGGAGATCGGGACGATGACGAGAAGACCGGAGGACTCGGATCACTCGGTATACTTCTCTACCCTTCTCTTGTTAACTAGTATAGGTTAATGGTTAACGATCCGGGTTTTATTGTCCGCGGTAGCGCCTGTTTCCAAGTAAGGAAAATTTTTGATTCCGCATTTTGGCCTCGGATAGACGGCCGGGGCGCTGCCGTGGCGCAACATGGTATCAGAGCCACGCCATTAACCTTGCCTAGCTTTTTCTAATGTGTTTTACTTATCCGATCGACCAAAATTCCAAAATCCGCGTTTTGCATGCATCAGTTTTCTGTCGAATTTTTTCGGGCTCTAAAAATTTTTCAGGTTGTAGAAAACTAATGTACTGGAAGTTCTAAGAACACTGGAAAAATTTGATGACCCGATCCCTCCGTACGACCGCGGAACCGCGGCCATAACCCCCCTTTGGCCGCGGTTCCGCCGCAGGAATGTGGGTTCATGTCATCGTTTCTTTGCAGTGGGCTTGTGGGCTGGAAATAGGGGTTTTGGTATATTCTTTTTGGGCCCAGATTTTCTTGATGTGCTACAGTAGTACTTGGGGGCCCACTTGGTAAATTTGTTCGATCGGAAATTTTTAAACACATTATTTCACAGTATTTACATTATATCTGCGACCGTGAATATCACTTGATCGGTAAATCCTGTCTAACTGCTATAGCCCGGTTAGACGGATTTGCGAACGTGACATTCACGTTGATGTTCTATGTATTGGTGTGATGTTGCGGATCGGTCGTGGGGGATAGCCTGGATGCAATGTTAGTACAGTTTTGTTGTATTATGTACATTTGATATTGCGGGGCGAGCGTCCGACATGTGGACTGCCGTCACTGCCTGTTTGTATTATTCTTTTGGGGCACGACCTGGTTGCGGTCGATGTACCCGTTGTATGTATATTTTACTTTCTGTACTAGGATTACCCCGCGGAGGGGTGCACAGATAGCCGGGTTCTAGAGGGCAACGGGCCCGCATCTCATGGCATTGAGACGGAGGAGGCTTCACTCTAGGATTGGCGGGCTATTTGCCGCACTCGTAGGGGGTACAGGTTGACTCGGGAGGGGTGCCCAAGTTACCGGATTCCATGAAGTGCTGGGTGGTCCATTCACGGTGCTGAAGGGGGCTGCCTCGCTTCAGGTTTTGGCGGGTGACTTGCCGCGCCCGTAGGGGTCTAGGATTTCATTGCACAGGCTATCCACACGACCAGGGGAACGTCGGGTTTCAGCAGCGGCTCTGTGAAACCCGGGGCTTCCAGATATCTGTATTGTTCTGTGATGCTGTATATTTCTGTGATGTTGCATTTTATCACGCCTTGAGCGAAAATAATATATTGGTATATATATTAGTAGATGTTGTATATGTTTTACATCCGCGCTAGTCCAGTCCCCGCTCTGTCGTTAGTTAGCTAACCTAACGGGTAATGACGGGACCCAGTGGCAAATGCGGATGGCATATACGTACATCAGTATATTTTCGTTCTTTGTGGTGTGATCAATTGGTGGGACTGCGTTGATTCGGATCAATGCAAGATAAACAAACTTATTCTGATGTTGTTGGAACACTTTTTCAAAAAGCTGTTATTGCAAGGACGTTCACTTTTGTTTTGCATTGTGGTATTCATTTGGAATATCCTGCTCCTCAGTCGACGAGGCAAGGGCCGAGATCCCTTCACCGGGAGTGACCCCTTAGACAGAAGTTTGCGTCAGGGCATTAACTTCACTATAGCCGATTACTTTTTGCTTTGCATCGTGGTATTCAGTTGGAATATCCTGCACCTCATTCTACGGGGAAAGAGCCGAGATCCCTTCACCGGGAGTGACCTCTTTAGCAAAGGGTTTTCGTCACTATATTTTTATAAAAGCTATGCAGTTCCTTCAACGATATCAAGTTCATTACGTTAAAGGTTTTTCGCCAAAAACTAGACGTAGCCCTCCGTCATTTCTTACAAGTATTACTTAGTATTCGTGCTGCGTTTGTTGACTCCGTCAAGGCGTAGTGTACGGTAGCTAAGTGGTGCTTGTTTGTTGCATAAAAGGGATTGGTTAGGACAGTCGTGCGGCCTTGTTGACTCCGTCAAGGGCACGTACGGGTGGGTTTAATGCAATCCAGATAATGACAGGTTGAACTTGACTAGGACTCTTTGATTTGTTGACTCCGTCAAGGTCACTTGGGTCCTAGGGGTAAAAATCCACATCGGGAGTTTCAAAAGTACTGAAACTTGCCAGGCATGCGCATACCTTCCGGAGTGTGGTGACGTGAGCGGATTCCGTCACGTTATCATGCGATGAGAGTTGGATCCCGATTCCCACTGATGAGTTGGTTTACTCCTCGAGTGATCCCGACTAATTCTTCTTTCAGGTTTGGGGAAGAATTTGACGTTACAGTGGGAGGTTTCCAGATTAGATAAAGTGATAACCATTCTGATCTAGGTTAGAGTGCACGCCGAGTGTTTCTTTTCTCTCTCTCTTTGGCAGCGACATTTGACCCGACCCTTGACTATGACTCAGTGACCAAGTTGACCGAACCTTCTTAACACAGGCTTTTGGATTGTCAGAGTTGCAAACCTCATTGCCACTCCTACTTTTACCCTTTTCTCCAGGACACCCCGTATTACTACGAACGTCCACTTCCATTGGACAAAACCATCATATGGTTATATACGAACTCGAAGGACTTCGAGGATGGTTTCTGGTTCTGGAGAAAACGAATAGGATTATTCAGTTGTCTTTTCCTTTTACCTTCTCTCAGGTTGCGAGTACTCCTTGGTTTAGGAGATAGTACACCTATTACGCAAATTGGATAGTCTTCTTCCAAACCTTAGGCTGGTGCCGACCGGTAGGGAATGAAGAAAACCAATTAGCATAACGATAGTGTGCAGAAGGTATTAAGTTAAGACAAAGCAAGGGATTAGTGAGAGGGCAAAGTAAATTGTGACTGCTATTCACGATCAAACCAAGTATTTCTTCGCCAATACGAAAATCACCTTTGTATTTCTCCAGGACACTCCGTATCACTACGAAGATCCACAGTTTATTGGATATTCCATCGTATGGTTATATACGAACTCGAAAGGAACTTGTTCCAGTTCGGGGATGGATTCTGGTTCAGGAGAAATAGGAATAAGGTTTATTCGGTTGTCTTTTATCTTCACCTTCTCTCGCGTTGCGAGTGTTCCTAGGATTAGGACAGTACACCCTTTATGCTTATTGGATAGTCTTCTTCCAAACCATAGGCTGGTGCCGAACGGTAGGGAAAGAAGAAAACCATTTGGCCTAAAGGGGTGTACAGAAGGTAATGACTAAAGACATATAAAGGGATTTGGAGAGATGGCAAAGAGATATACGGTTACAGTTGTGAATCTGGATAATGGAAGAGGCATTACTAGGAATACCAGGATACCCCAACGAAACATTTCAATGTTTCAGTTTCACTGTGTACTGTTAATAGAAAACTGATTTCCCGATTAGACACTTACTCTAGGGTATGTATTTACCAGGTATGATTCTCACATCTGTATGGTTTTACAGATGATGAGTGGGAGTAAGTTATTGGGAATTGGATGATCATCCTCATTATATCGGGATTCGTTGTAATCGGTGATATTTGAGGAAGTCACCTGGGTTGTTTGCCGGTCGGCAAATATTTGGTTTTGAATATCCGTTGTTATGCACCAATTTCAAATTGATGTATCTGTACGTCTATTTTTATAGAGTGAGATATACTTTTTGAAATTATGTCTTTGACATTTACCTATATCAGTGGATGGTTAGGTAAGGAGCATTGAACAACGGTGTAATTCTTCTTGACCATAAGTACAGTTTTCAACCTACGACACACAGTGAATGAGTCACTAGACTCAGGGGACTTATACAGAGTATTGTATGTTGTCCAGGGTCCATCGGGACAGAGGGGTTGGTCCTCGTACTATATTCGGTTTACTTATGACTTCTCTAGTTTTTTGGCAAGTGTTTCGTAGAAACACAGGGTCCGAATTTTGAGAAGTTATAGGTATTTGAATAAAGTAAAGAACCAGGTATTGCAAGTATCGGGATTCTTCAAAGTGATCGAAGATGTAGATACTTGTATATGGTATTCAGTTGATAGTAATGATTAAGAGAACTTGCTTCTCTTTCGGGTTACTCATAATTGGAAGCATTCCTAGGTTGAGTGACGCTGATCGGCCTTTTTCCATTTAGTTGACATGCACTGGAGACAGCTGCATGATTTGAATCTGGTTCAATTAAATCAGTGCCTCTGGTTCTATATTGGATATAGAACAGTTCATATCTTAACGATGTTAAGGTACGGGGAGTTGTCCGGCTTATGCTTAAAACCAGACTCTGGATAACTCAAGGCACGTTTCTGTAATGGCTGTTTGTGGGTTGACCCAGGCTATGACGAGGGTTGACTTTCTACCATCTGGAAGATCAATAGTGATATTGTTCTTAACTCGCCACAGTTTTAATTAAAAATGGATTTTTCAGAAAACAGTAGTGGGAGTATGGTAGAACTGGAAGTGATTCCAGAACCACAAACGATTACTGAAGATTTCATAGGAACCTAAAGATTCAATCTGATTTGACATTCCATTGTCCACTCCGCAGATAAAGTGGGTAACCTCAGGCACCCGAGAGGTACTTCGGTATGCTCAAGGACGGTGGCAGGGAGGTTCTTGTTTACCCGGACTTACCATTGCTGTTGTTCCAGACTGTGAGATCCGGCTGGAGGATGAGTATAGCGTCGTTCTAAACTAGCTTTAGAAGTGTACGTCTGTATGACTCTGGCAGAGGGTTGTCGTAGTCAGTGGGAGCAGCGGAAGCATCGGTGGTCATCAGGCTTATGTCTATTTATAGACTAAAGCAGTTACAGCGGAGATAGATCATCTATTTCTGATGTGACAGTCATAGGTTTGACTTCATCAGAATAGGGGATGGATCTGTTAAGAAGGTAGTAGGGTGTGATGTCCTGGTATTTGGATGACATACACAGAGTAGGATGTGATACTCCTATACTACTATCGGTTATACTTTGGTTGTCACACAGTAGTTTCTCCACATAGGACTTGGATATTATATCAGACATTCTGGTTACTAGATCTATGGTTTTAGATCTAGATTTAGGTGGTTTCCTAATCTGGGTACCTTGACAGCATTCTATGAGTATTTAGAATGGACGACTCCTGGCATGGTAGTGTACCTGCAGGTGATGGAGTCACCCTCTCTAAAGGTGTCTTATAGACTAAAGTAGAGAGAGACGTGCATGATTGGCAGATCACTTGCTTAGGCAATTGAGTCAATCATGAGATGTCAAGTACCACACCAGATGTTGTTCTTGCAGTAGATGCAATAAGTTGATATTAATCCAATCCTGGAGAAACGATCGGAAGCAGTTTTAGGACATAAGTGCGTGTTCTAGGGATTTGATAACGGCAGCCTCCTTTAGGAGACGGTTATCATTCCAGGCTTCCAAGGTGACATGGACGACAGGGTGGTCGTCAGAGTCATGATTTTCCCTCTGATGAGGGGCAGTATTTTGGACAGGTGGTCCAAGGCAATACTGAGGGAGGCATGGCGCTGGATACTGATTAAGTTCAGTTATTGATACAGTCTAAGAAGTTTGGATTTGGAGTTCATTTATGAGCTAGGTCCCATCAGACATCCAGACACATTCTAAGACAGGTATTGCTCTTTTCGGGAGATGGCTTTCTCCGCGAACTTGAGATATAGAGAGACATAAAAAGAAATATCTGAGCGGATCCACTCACTGAGGCTATTCCTCGAACGCAATAATTTCGCAAACGGGTTTTTTGAGACTGACTAGTAGAGGAGTTGGGTGTTCGGTATCACACGGGCTGTGAGTATGCGACATCGCAATAATTAGCCTTGAGTGCAAGTGGGAGATTGTTGGAGATAGTGCCCTCAGAGTCAATTATTGGATCACAGGCACGTGATTGCAATGATTGAGGGAGGACCTATCCCGGTAGGACAGTCTTACTCGAGATGATAGTATGCTATCTGGTTTATCTTTATCATCGTGTACTGCTTTAGGTGACCTGACATGTCTCTATTACACGTTGATAGAGCCCCTAGGATTCTTGCTTGACTACCAGCAGTATGATGGCGATCATATACGTGGGAGCTGGTAGTCTATAAGCACATCCTTAAAAGGTCCTTAGTCGTAGGAGTTTCGAGACAGGGCATCGATACTCCATTAGTAGACTAGTGTATACAGTCGAGACCCCGACGAGGGGCGGTGGCCGGTCTCACAAGCCACTGGTGTCAGTTGGTTCACCTAAGATGTATACAGGTGCTCATTGGGTTATGAGTACATCGGACAGGACTCGCCGGGAACCTGCTAGTTGGTCTTATACCAGATGTCAGATAGCAGTTCCCTGGTGACATGTGTACAGGTTAGTTCATCGACCTGAGATCGTCATTTGTCTCGTGTGAGTTCCCACTGTGCTTTGATTACTACCCTACCACGGCTCAAAGGAGTCGTGCAAACAGGTTTTAGTTGGGTACAGTCCCGAGCCACATGGAGGCAGTGAGCGGATCTGCAGGGGTTCGTCTCTCCCGGTATTGGGGGTGAGGTCGCGCTGTGTCTAGGAGAGCCATTACACAAAGCCCTCGGCCGAGGCAGGAGACTTACTTGTAGGTATTCCAGTAGTATCTCAGGGTGTTCTGGGCTACGCTCCGACACGACTTGTACCGCTTTTGGGGGTCTGACTTTTACCAACCCCCTAGGCCCGCCATGCGATACTCATAGACGAACGGACCGGACTGTACGGATATTGTCACTGACAGGCTCAGTAGGGTGTCAGGATGAGTTCGCTCATCGACGTCCCTTTTGGTCAATAGCTGGTGGCCCGTCACGTATTGGCTTATACCTCTGACGTGCTAGTGGTTAAATCCACAGCCATAGTATTGACGAGTCTTTAGAGTCCACCACACTTTCAGTTACTCAAGCTTTCGGGCAAAACGCTGTAGAGGCCGTATGGAGATATGGCAGGGTTCGATCTGATACGTGCGGTATTGCACGGATCAGGATCGGACGGATATTACTAGCCGGCTTTGGTTTAAGCCGGATCCTAGTTTAGTAAAGTGTAGATTTTTGTCTCATTGCATTTGTATCCGGTCGGAATACAGATGCGGGTGTGTATGCACAGTATCGGGGTTTTCCTGTAATTTATTACGGGACCAGTTTTCTGGAGTTGCTAGTTTGCATTCCGTTCCGGCCGGTTTTCCTTTGTTCTTTCCCGGCCGGACTTTTCCGATGGAGGGTGTTATTTGCAAGTTTGCAAATAACATATTGTGGAGGGGTTTCTTGCATATGGATTGATTATGATGGCATCTTTTCTTTTCATACATCATTTCTTGATTTATTTGTGATTAGAGTTGGATTTGATTTGGAAATGACATGGTTATCATTTCTTTTAGATGTGGTCACCTCTTGCTTTTCCTACACTCACCTTCCTTCTTGTTTTTTGAGTTTCTTCCTCCACCTTTTGTTCAAGAGAGAATGAGAGGTTCTTCTTGGAGAGGGTGGCACATATTTCTTCATCTCATTCTTCTTGTTTTGGAAAAATGAAAGCACCATTTTTCTTAACCTCATTCCTCCATCACTAATGGCAACTACATAAACCCCATGAGACAACCATTCTACACTAGCCTACAGCAATTCTTGGACGCGTCGGCCAGCCAACTTCGCGCCCGAGTTGCCTCGGTCCAGAGGTGGGAGCCCGTAAAAGAATCCGGCTATGTGGTGCCCTTCCGGCGAGGAGGCGACGACATGGAGACAGGACTTTCCGCGGGAGATCGGGACGATGACGAGAAGACCGGAGGACTCGGATCACTCGGTATACTTCTCTACCCTTCTCTTGTTAGCTAGTATAGGTTAATGGTTAACGATCCGGGTTTTATTGTCCGCGGTAGCGCCAGTTTCCAAGTAAGGAAAATTTTTGATTCCGCATTTTGGCCTCGGATAGACGGCCGGGGCGCTGCCGTGGCGCAACACGTTCCCCTGCTCAGTATAAAAAGCGGGTCCAGTCAATACATCCATATAATTATCTTGATTAAGGCCTGATATGGTCGCTACCTGGAGAGAGAGAGAAGAAAACACTTTAGCGTATGCTCTTACAAGATTAGATTGGTTATTATCTTATCTAATCAGGATGGCTCCCACTGTTTTAATCAAATCTTCCTTCAAACCCTAAAAGGTAAGATTAGCCGGGATTAATTACACCCTACAATTTCGTCAATCTTTCAGCCAGATCAGTGTTGGTACTTTGAGGGAGGTTCCCCGTGCTTTCGCACGGACCTAATTAGTATAAACCTCGTTTTTCCCAGAGGCATAACCCCGTTAACACCTTTCTAGACACCTACTTGATCGGCTAATTGTCCTGTGTAAAATTCTCCCAGGAGTAACTCTTACTCGCAGTGGGTTGTAGGGTTACTAGGCACTCTAACAAGGTTCTACAAGGCATCAACCATACCCAATTAAAATTTTATCCGTGTCGAACAACCCTAAACAAGATCTTTAAACTAGAGATTAGGCGAAAACTAGCAAGTTAAAATCGTTAACACTAAGTGAATACGAAATACAACCTTTATAGATCGGTCCTTCACTTCTTAAGCTCCTTGTAGTTGTCCCTTCGCTGCGATCATGGTGCTTCCGACTCTCGGATGGCTCTTTGAGAAGATAGCAACGGTATTGCTTGAAGTCTTCGAGGCCGAAGATGATCTACGTCGAGGGAATACGAACTCAAGCTTCTACTTCACTAACTAAAGAATTAGTGAAGCAAACACCCTAAACTAAAGTGCTAGTCTAGTAGAGGATGATGAAATAGGAAATGGGTACACCTTAGAATTTCTTTTCTCACAATGTTTCTCTCTTTATCAAACCCTAGAAAGAATTTGAAGGAGGAAAAAGATGAGCTCAAAATGAGAATGAAAACTAACGAGAGAGAGAGAGAGAGAGAGAGCTAACCATGGGTGAGTGGGTATCATATACTAACTCATGTAGTGACATAACCATGGCTAATTATAGTGGTTAGGTTTATAAAAATCCTAAGTAAAACAAAACTAGTGGACTTTGGTCAATGCACTCACAAGCTTCATGAAGCTTCATGCACTTGAACAATTCTCTACTAATTTTGTATTTACTTTGTATATTAAAACCCTACCAATATAATTAGTATGGTATAAGTCTTATACACCCATGTAAGTTGTATCAACAACCATGATACAAAATGAACACAAATAAATATATATCACATATATATTAAGTTGTGCACAAGTGTGAAAAACAAATGCTTAAGTGAACCAATGTTAGTTAATGTAAATTAGTATATCACATATACAATTATACACTAAATTATTAAATCAACACCTGACTTAATAATCCGGTTATATCACATATAACCGACTAACATCCAACATATCGACTTATCGAATCAACTCTTGATTCGATAACCTGGTTATATCGCATATAACCGATCGATACAAACATCGCGAGAATAGAATACGGTATCACATACTCGCATTATTCTCGGTCCCGCACATATCACATATGCGCTCCTATTTCGTTTTGCCTAAGCCAGTAAAACCTCTATGTAAGACTCTAAAGACTCGTCAATACGCCGGCAGTAGGTGATGATCATATCAAGCACCCACAAGCCGTCAGCGGTACTAGCTGGACGTAACGGCTACCCGGGTATTGAGCGATCAGAAGATCAGCAAGCAAGCCCGCTCCAACTCCTGCAAAAAGCCTGACAGTGACACTACCGTACAGTACGGTCTCCTCGTCTGATATGTCGCATATCAAGTCTAGGGGTGGTAAAAGTCAGACCCCAATAACCGATAAGTCATGCCGATATGAGGCTCATAACGGGTCGAGAAACTACTGGTAACACTTACCAGTAAATCTCTAAACCAGCCCTGGCCAGAGACTTCCCTGTTACGGCCAATCGAGCATAGCGCAATATCAACCTCTAATACCGGGAGAGACGAATCCCCTCCTATCGCTCATTGCCTCCATGTGACTCGGGACTGTACCCAAAAACCACCGTTTTGCATGCCTTCTTGGACTTGGTAAGGTGTAAATCAAAGCACAGTGGGAATCACACAAGACTCTATAACGATCTCGGGTCTACAGACTAATCTACACCAGTGTCACCAGAAAACTGCCATCTGACGTAAGGTATAATACCATATGGGAGTTCTCGGCGAGTCCGTCCAGTGTACCCAGTCTCCACTGAGCACCCGTATATCATCTATGATGTCAAACACCAATGGATATGGGATCATCCATCGCCCATCTATATGGGTCGAGAAGCTATACGCTAGTCTACTCTGGTATATCGATGCCCTCTCGATACACCCACGACTAGGGACCTTGAAGGATGTACTTATGGACTACCATGTCCCCACTAGTATGATCCGCATCATAGTCCAGGTAGTCAAGTACACATCCTAAGGGCTTTACCAACATGTAACAGAGAGACAATCGGTGTACATGTTAAGGTAAAGAGTAACCAGATAGCAAACTATCATGTCGAGCAAGAAAGTCCTCCCTATATATGTCCAAGCATCCACTACAATATACATCTCATGTATAATAATGGCCTCTAGGGCATACATATAACTAACAATGGTATCGGGATCCATCTATCTCATAGAAGGTATGCAATCTCATTGCAAATTTCAACATTTGAAATTCCCAATAATGCTTTTGCCCTTAGCAACTTATGACCTTAACATAGTCAACAAATCATAATTGCTAGCCAAGTTCAACCCGTCATTTCCCGATTGAATTAAACCCACTTGCACGACCCTTAACATAGTCAACAAAGTCGTACAAATACCCTAATCCAATCACAACTCATGTTCTAGCAGATAGGCACTAATCAGCTACCGCACACTACGCCTTAACATAGTCAACAAATGTAGCACGAATACTAAGTAGTACTTATCTGAAATGACGGAGGGCTACGCAGGTTTTTCAGAAAACCATAAGCGTAATGAACTTGATATCGTTGTAGAAACAAGTAATTTTGAAAAAGGAATGTTTTTTAGGCTTTTCTAGTTTCGCTAAAGAGGTCACTCCCGGTGAAGTGATCTCGGCTCCTTCCTCATCGAATAAGGTGCGGGATATTTCACAAATACCGCTGTGCAAAGCAAGAACTATAGAAGCAACCAAAAACTAAACCGTGAGTTTGTAGCATCTGCCAGTTTTGCTAAAGAGGTCACTCCCGGTGAAGAGATCTCGGCTCTTTCCTTATCGAATAAGGTGCTGGATATTCTACAAGGAATACCGCTATGCAAAGCAATAACTGTAGCTACCTTTTTTGAAAAATTTGATTCTACAACATCTTTAAGGTTTCTTTTATTTTATTAATCTCATTAATAAAACCCATCATTTAAGCTTCCTAAGCATCACAGAAGAAACGAAAGCAGCAATATTTATATATCAACATATAATATAAGCATTCGTCTCAGGCAGTAATATGATCTCATCACAGAACATTGCAGCAGAAGTCAACATATGAAATATTGGATATACCAGGACATCCGTGTTTTATTTTGAGCCTTTATAAAACACGGATTCCACAGTCGCGATGAATAGCCAACCCCACATCCCTAGACCCCCTACGAGAGCGGTAAGCAACTCTGCCAATTCTAGGGTTAGGAGACCCGGTCTCGACTCCTCGAGATGGCCTCCCACTGGACCCTAGAACCTGGTTACTTGTGCTCTCCGCCTTGGGTCTATCTAATGCGGAAAAGTAAATAATATACAATGGTGACATCATCCTCAACCCGGAATTGCCCCAATAAAAGAATATTACATACAAATGAATTTTACATGAATGAAAAAGAAAACTCTCATCTCACATAAAACCCCCGGCTATTCAACACACAACGATCCAATATAACATATCACAGCAAGACATAAACATCACAGATAACTAGGCGAAGTTAGATAATTCGACAGACACAACGAATTCCCAAAATACCCCAGTGAGCTCAACACTTGAGCAGAAAATAAAAATTCCCAGTAGCATGCCCTAGCATCTATGGACCGTCGCTGAAGTGCCTGTCCCAAGCCTCCACAGTGGCGCCGCGGAACCGCCGCCAAAACCAGGTTTTGGCCGCGGTTACGCGGTCACTGTAGCAAATTAAGGATCCTTTCTTCAGGTGGGTCCATAAAATTCCCTGCATGATTTTCTGAGTATTTTTAATATGAAAATTTTCAACTTTTTAAAAAATTTCCAGCAAGGGGTCAATTCTCGGTGTTTCGGGGTTCGATCGAACTTCTAACTTCGTCTAGACAACGCCTAATGCTCTAGCTTGGCTCTGATACTACTGTAGTGTTAGCTTAGCACCTTAGCAAGGTTTTGGCAAGCATCAAACATGCTACTTTAAAATTTTGGGGTGCTAAACGAACCCTAACCAAGATCTTAACTAGAGAATTAGGGTTAACAATGCATGTAAACAATTTTACATCTAAGAGAGAGGGATTACAACCTTTGTAGTCCGTTCCTTCGCTTCATAAGCTCCGAGTAGTAGTCCCTTTGTCGCGATCCATGATCTCCCGGACTCAAGTGAAGCTCCACAAGTCGAATGATCCATTCTAGCTTGAAGTCTTCCTTTTCGAAGATGATCTACCTTGAAGAATCTTTAACCCAAGCTTACACTTCACTAAACAACTTATTAGAGAAGTGAACACCCTAATCTAAGTGGCTAGAATAGATGAGGATGATGAAGTAGGAATTTAGCTCTCTTTTGTTTTCAATTTCTCACACTAAATCATCACATGTAAAAAGCTAGCAAGCTTTTTCAAGGAAGAAGAAGAAGAAAAAGATTTTGTGATGAATAATGAATTATTGTTATGGTTATAAATCTAACCATGAGTTAAGTATGAAGGTTTAACCCTTGTAGAGAATTAACTAGGGTAAAGGGTTTGGGTTGGGTTAAGAAATATCTACACAAAATATCAATACCAAATTTCTAAGCTTAAAACAAAATAAAGCTTCTAGAAGCTTCATGAAAAAGCTAACCCAAATGCTAACCCAAATCAAACCCTAACATTTTTAATCTCCACAAATCATGTTGTATTTGTAATCATAACTTGTTACAATATTATATATCACATATATAATATATTTTGCAACAAAAGAAAATAATACAATTAACATATATCAATGTATTATCCGGTGAGAAAATGAATCAATAAAGCGAGCTTATATTAGTTAACGTAATCTAATATATCACATATATAATTATACATTAAATTATCGAATCAACACTTGATCCGACAATCCGACTATATAGCATATCACCGACTAATATAACATGTACCGATTCATCGAATCAACACTTGATCCGATGACCCGGCTATATCACATATACCCGGCTGATATCATATATCGCGAGAATAGAATACGGTATCTCATATCGTATTATTCTCGGTGCCGCACATATTACATATGTGCTCCTACTCCGTTTTGCCTGAGCCAGGAAACCTCTGTCTAGGACTCTAAAGAATCGTCAATACGCCAGCAGCAGGTGATGATCATATCAAACACCCACAAGCTGCAAGCAATCAGCTAAACATAACAGCCACCCAGGTATTGAGCGATCAGAAGATCAACAAGCAAGCCTGTACATTCTCCTGTAAATCCAATCAGTAAACACTACCGTACAGTCCGATCTCTTTGTCTGATATGTTGCATATCTAGTCTAGGGGTGGTAAACGTCAGACCCCAGTAACCGATAAGTCGTGTCGATATAAGGCTCATAACGGGTCGAGAAACTACTGATAACACTTACCAGTAAATCTCCATATCAGCCCTGACCAGGAACTTCCAGTTATAGCCACTCGAACACAGCACAACATCAACTCCCTATACCGGGAGAGACGAAACCCCTCCTATTGCTCATTGCCTCCATGTGATTCGAGACTGTACCCAAAAGCCACCATTTTGCATGCCCTCTTGGACGTGGTAAGGTGGAAATCAAAGCACGGTGGGAATCACACAAGACTCTATGACGATCTCGGGTCTACAGACTAACCTGTACCAGTGTCACCGGAGAACTGCTATCTGACGATAGGTATAATACCATCCAGGAGTTCTCGGCGAGTCCGTTCAGTGTACCCAGTCGCCACTGAGCACCCGTACACCATCTTTGATGTCCAACACCAATGGATATGGGATTATCCATCGCTCATCATATGGGTCAAGATGCGTGTACGCTAGTCTACTCTGGAGTATCGATGCTCTGTCTCGATACACCCTCGACTAGGAACAGTTATAGGATGTACTCGTTGACTACCCTGGCCCCACTAGTATGATCTCATCATAGTCCTAGTAGTCAAGTACATATCCCAAGGGCTTCATCAACATGTGATCACAAAACAGTATTTGTTAACACGTTAAGATAAAGTGAAACCAGACGACATACTATCATATCGAGCAAGAAAGTCCTCTCTATATATATCCAAGCATCCATTATAATATACATCATATGTACAATAATGGCCTCTAGGGCATATACATAACTAACATCAAGATGTACCATACTTGTCTTGATACCTATAAACTCATGCAGGAGATCGTGAGATTACATAGGGTACCTGTCTGCATTGTCTCTGATCTTGATACTAGATTCCAATCATAGTTTCGGAAGAGTCTGCAAGCTAGCCTGGGAACGAGTCTGAATTTCAGTACGGCGTATCATCCCCAAACAGACGGACAATCCGAGCGAACAATTCAGATCCTGGAAGATATGTTGAGAGCCTGTATGTTAGACTTCGGAGGTTCGTGGGAAGATCACCTACACCTTATGGAGTTTTCATATAACAGCAGCTACCAGGCAAGTATTGGGATGTCACCATTCGCAACACTCTATGGACGGAAGTGTCGTTCTCTGCTGAGTCGGGACGACGTTGGAGATCATTAACTCCTTGGACCTGAGATGATCATGGAAACTGTGGATGTAGTTTGCACGATCAGGGAAAAGATGCGCATAGCCCAGGACCGACAAAAGCATTAAGCAGATGCAAAATGTCGACATCTGGAGTTCCAACCCGGAGAGCATGTGTTTTTGAAGATATCACCGAATAGAGGAGTGATACATTTTGGTAAAAGGAGTAAACTTAGTCCAAGGTACATCGGACCATTCAATATACTCGAACGAGTTGGAGAAGTGCATACCGTTTGGTACTACAACCCTCATTAGAAGGAGTGCACAACGTGTTGTAAGGTTAGCTTAGCACCTTAGCAAGGTTTTGGCAAGCATCAATCATGCTACTTTAAAATCTTTAGGGTGCTAAACAAACCAACCAAGTAATCGAATTAGAGAATTAGGGTTAAACATGATATGTAAACTTTTTACATCTAAGTGAACAAGGAATACAACCTTTGTAGACCGGTCCTTCACTTCAATAGCTCCGTGTAGTAGTCCCTTCACTGCGATCACAAACTCCCGGACTCTAGAGAGGCTCCACAAGATGTACGGAACAAGCTTGCTTCGAGGTCTTCAAGGCCGAAGATGATCTACGTCAAGGAGACACTAACTAATGCTATCTCTTCACTAATGGTGAGATTAGTGAAGCAAACACCCTAAACTAAATGGCAAGTAGTATAGGATGATGAAGTAGGAAGTGGGCTCTCTTTAGTTTTATTTTTCTCACAAGATTTCATCACTTAGAAAAAACTAGCAAGCTTTTTCTCTTGAAGAAGAAGAAGAAGTGATGAAGCAAAAATGAATGAGAGCGTGAGGTTAGAATTGCAACCATGGGTGAGTTAGTGTCATGCCTAACTCATGTAGAGAATAAACCATAGCTATGAGTTAAGGGTTGGTGTAACGCCTTAGATTTCGGTTAGTGTTAATTTAGACGGTAATGCGGGTTTACTGTAAAAAGTTACCAATTCGGATTCCTCACATTTTATAACATTTAATTATTATTTTAATATTATTTGTTATGGGGATGCACGCACGTGTGCATGTAAATATGAGGGTTTGTTTGTGCTAAGCTAGTTTTTAGCAACCTTGACACTTAACCTTAATTATAATCCTTTGCTTTAAATCCATTCTTTGCTTTAATCCTTAACCTAATCCTCTTGATAATTGTTGTGAGAGAGAGAGAGATTTGTTTTGGAGAAAGGAGGGGGCATGATGAGGTAGTGTGAAGGCATTAATGATGAGTTAATGCAAATGGTGCATTCACCTCTCACTCTCACCCTACACTCACCCCCATCTCTCTGTTTCTCACACTCTATCATCCCTTCTCACTTAATTCTTTCATATTTCTCTATCTCCCTCAACTCTAAACTGAACACTTCTTCTTCCAACACAAATCCATCACAAAATTCACAAAACTTCACAAAAATCACACCTTTGCTTGGATTTTTCTTCTTGGATGCCTAGGAGCTTGGATAGCTTGGATCGTTGAGTTCTTTTGGTTAGGTAATGATCCCTATCTGTTCTTTATTTAGTTTTTGAGTTGTGTAGACTTTTAGTTTCAGTTTAGATAGTGTAAAGTTAAGTTTTGTGCATAATATCGTATTTTTAGTGTCGATTTATGATATCTGTGTTCTGCTGTGACCCGGGGTGTGTACTAGAAAACCAAACAATGTAGTTGTGTTGTACCAGAGACCATAGGACATCACCTCTAGCACGAACCACCCTGCTCGGACCTTGGCCGGCGACATGAAGAGGATTTCCGGCGACATCGGTTTTTGGGAGGAGTTAGGGTTTGGGTTTTTTTGGGTAGGTGTCTGCTTTGGTTTAGGTATGTTTGGTCTTGTTTAGTTGTTGAGTTTTCTCTGTATGAAAAATCTGGGATCACATAGGTAGTTTCTAGTGATACAACTACGCACAATACGTTATCCGACATGGTCCGTGCACTTCGTGCTGGTTTTGCTCTTGGGTTGGTTTCGTCATGTCGCTACGTACGTTAACTACAATACGAACACTTGGGAGTAGGTTTAGAGTTGGTGTGTCGGTAAAACATAGTTTGTACGTGTTTTTGGTCGTTTACTAATATATACTTGTGTTATCGTTGTGTTGTTTTAGGTTCGCATGCGGGGACTTCGGACGCTGCGAAGAAGGGGAAACAGGTGGTTGGCTTTACTTAACCAGGACGGTTGGTGAGTAGATTTAACATCTACAGGGAAATCGCCCACATGGCGTTATGCGTTTGGGCTAGAGATGTTATGTTTTGTCGCATATTCTATTGCATATATATAGAGTTGCGCATACACATTACTGCTTAGTTATTGTTGTGCTTGGACTGGTATCCTTAGGACACTGCACTATTATTGACGGCTTATATTGCACGAGCATTGATTGTATGCCACACACACCGTCAATAATTGCCATGACACGCACAACACCCTTATAGATATGATATTGCTGGTTCGGGACATTGAGACATTATTCATATTTCTTTATGCATATGACTTATAGCATACATGTATACCTACATGCTTACACATATGCCTTGACATGCTTACATACTAGTTACTTGTATACCTACATGGTAGTGTACCATTAGTGATAGGTATATACACATATGAGACATAGCTATATGTACATCTTACATACATACATATACCTGGAGGGTATTACAATTAATGGATAGGTATAGACACATACCTTGCTACAACTACTTTGACATCATACATACTTACATATGGACACACATATCTTGCTATACCGACATGGTTACGCATACCTTGTTATAACTACATGTTCACCTGTTTATGATGTTGCATCTGATTTCGGAGGAAATCAGGAACCGCATGAAATATTTATTAACTTGTGGTAGTTAAATAGTTGTTTTGCTTTATATGCTCATATTACTGTTTCATGCTGCATATGTTACATTCTTGGATTTCATATGATGTTCTCTGATATTGTTACTCCTAAGTATATATAACAGTGGAGTGGGACGTTGTTATATATATATATATATATATATATATATATATATATATATATTAGTGGAGTGGGACGCTAATATATATGTATTGATTCATGCAGTTATACTTATTCATTACTTGATGTTTTCTGGATTTGAGGACCGTGGTTGTTTCATGAAATTATGCATTATTTGAAAAACCCGGATCCTCTTGATATGATATTTCAGCAGCCACCATGAGTTTTATCGGTTCTGATATATATATACCCCATGCGAGGAACGTCGTGGGCCGTGTGAGGGTACATGGTGGGACCCGGTACGGTTCCCCTCGGCAAGACGATCGACGGTCCATGTCGATTGAGCCTGGAAGGTGGGCAAGTACCTACCGGTGACAGTACCTATGACTCGGCGGTTATCGTGGGGATACCGACGGGAGTCATGTACGTATGGATACGTCGAGAGACGAGGGTCAGAGCTAGGCACTCGGGCTTTTCGGTATAGCGTATGATATGTACCTATCAAGGGGCCAGTCGTGGTGACAGCACCTGATAGATCAGTATTTCGGTGTCGATGCTTGACACTTTTTTCATGATGTTTTGGGTGTCGATGTTAGACACTCACCTTATATGAAACTTACTTGATATTGATATTGTACACACAGGATATGTGGGATATACTGATATTGTACACACAGGATATGTGGGATATACTGATATTGTATACACAGGATATGTGGGATATACTGATATTGTACATACATGATATGCGAGATCTACTTGATGTGGTACATTTGGGGTATATGAGATATACTTGATGTTGGACATTCAGGATATATGAGATTTACATGATATGAGAGCCAATTTGGGGGTTGATTTGTGGAAATTGGGAATTGGATTGTCTTGTTGGATTTTGGTCCTATCACGAGATTAGGATTTCCGTGGAAATGGCATGTTTTATTCCATACTCCATATTTATTGTTTATGCACTGTTTCATGTATTGGTAGTACCTGATAGAGTACTTTCCATGACTGTTGCATTTACATACCATTATTTGCATTGCTTCATGTATTAGTTGTACCTGATAGAGTACCTTACATGATTATTGCATACAGATTGTCATATTATTGCTTCATGTATTAGTAGTACCTGCTAGTATACCTTTCATGACTGATGCATTACATATGACCATTTATTGCTGATAGTTTGCAGATGATAGATTCGCGCTGTACATGCATACTTGCGATTACCTGCATATGTTATTTTATTATTTACGAGTTGGCAACTCACCCCCGTTGTGCCATAGTGTTTTACAGGTGTTCCTCAGGATAGTCAGAGGCAGGGTTATTTTCATCCATCGTATCATCTTTTGCTGCGGATACCGCTTCGCCGACAGTGTGCAGTTTTGCTTAGATAGGTTTTGCGGTTATCCGATGTTGCCTGTTGTATATTCGTTGTATCATGTACTCTCCATCTACCATTATCTTGTATGACTTAGAGACTTGATGTGAGGATGATATTGTATATTATTTTGTGACTTGGAGGTCTTTTATGAAATTTTATTTATATTGTCTCTTTCTTCGCTACAGTGTCATATATCTGTGTGGTGGTTGTTTTCCGCCGTTGGGCGTGGATTTTGCTCCCGTTTGGGATGCTTTTACTTATATTGTTGTACCCATTTTTGGGGGCTTGTTTTACAAAAGAGGTGCTGCCAAAATTTTAAAGAATAAAAGTTGGACTTTAAAGAATTTGGTTTGAGATTTCAAAAGTTTTAGCAATGTTCTTATTTCTTACTACTTTTGATGGTTTAGATTGCTGGATTTTCGGCTTACTTAAATTGCGTTATGCCTGTAGATGTTGCGTAGTTTAAGGGCCATCACGTGCCATTTTCGGGTCATGACAGTTGGGTTAAGAAATTTCTTAAGCAAGACAAAGGAGTGGACTAAGTCAATGAAGACCACAAACTTCTACAAGTTTTGAACCATGACAAATATCTCCACAATTTTGAATTTGCTTGAAATAAATATAAACCCTAACTTAACCCTAGCATCGTGTGAGTCTCATACATACATGTTGCAAGTGTAACCTAGCATGAAAACAATATAGATCACATATATATTTTGTGTGCAAAAAGAAAACAATACATTTAACATATATCACATATATATCAATGTATCATAAGTGAGAAAAATAATTACTTAAGTGAGCTAATATTAGTTAATGTAATTTAATATATCTAATATATAATTCTACATTAAATTATTAAATCAACACTTGATTTAATAATCCGGCTATATTACATATCCGACTAATATCAAATGTAACAACTTATCGAATCAACACTTGAGCCGATAACTTGGCTATATCACATATAACCTACGATGTCACTAATCGCGAGAATAGAATGCGGTATCACATACACGCATTAATCTCGGTCCCGCACATATCACATATATGCTCTTACTCCGTTTCGCATGAACCAGGAAACCTCTGTGTAGGACTCTAAAGACTCGTCAATACGCCGACAGTAGGTGATGACCATATCAAACACCCACAAGCCGCAAGCGGTCTAATAAACGTAACAGCCACCCGGGTATTGAGCAATCATAAAATCAACAAGCAAGCCTGCTCGTACTCCTGTGAATCCAATCAGTAAAACTACCGTACAGTCCGGTCTTTTCGTCTGATATGTCGCATATCACAGCCTGGGGGGTGGTATAACGTCAGACCCCAATAGCCTGATAAGTCATGCCGATGCAAGGTCCATAACGGTTCGAGAAACTACTGGTAACACTTACTAATAAATCTCAGCAACCCTGGCCGGGGATTTCATGTTATGGCCAATCGAGCATAGCGCAACATCAACTCCCAATACCGGGAGAGACGAAACCATTCATATCGCTCATTGCCTCCATGTGACTCGGGACTGTACCCAAAAACCACCTTTTTGCACGATCTCTTAACCGTGGTATGGTGGAAATCAAAGCACAGTGGGAATCATACAAGACTCTATGACGATCTCGGGTCTACAGACTAACCTGTACCAGTGTCACCAGAGAACTGCTATCCGACGATAGGTATAATACCATCTAGGAATTCTCGGCGAGTCCGTCCAGTGTACCCAGTCTCCACTGAGCACCCATATAGCTTCTCTGATGTCAAACACCAATGGATATGGGATCATCCATCTCCCATCTCATGGGTCGAGAAGCGCATACGCTAGTCTACTCTGGAGTATCGATGCCCTGTCTCGATACTCCCACAACTAGGAACATTTGAAGGATGTACTTATCGACTACCATGTCCCCACTAGTATGATCTGCATCATAATCCTGGTAGTCAAGTACTCATCATAGGGCTTTATCAACATGTAATAGAGAGATAATAAGTGTACATGTTAAGATAAAGAGCAACCTGATAGCATACTATCATGTCAAGCAAGAAATTCCTCCCTATATATGTCCAAGCATCCACTACAATATACTTAGCATGTACAGTAATGGCCTCTAGGGCATACATATAACTAATAATCTCCCACTTGCACTAGGGCCATCTGTTGTAGTATCCAATACCCAACAATATAGCAGTGGTTGTAGTATCCCATACTCAACCATCCCATAGAAGTCTCTCTAGGGGTAAGGCCTTTGTGAGTGGATCCGCTGTGTTATCCTTCGTGTCTACTCTCCTTACCTCGTCCCTTGGGGATCAACCATCTCCCTGATCAGGTGATACTTTCCTCAGAATATGTCTGGAACGCTGATGGGACCTTCGTTCCTAGGCCAAAACCACAACTCCACTGTTGTCACAATAACGGTTATTGGACACTCAATGGTAGGAACCTTGTTCATCTTATGAACAAGAAAATGCCCAGACAGCCACTTTGGCAGCATCATTGGTAGCAATGTATTCAGCCTTTATCGTCTAGTACGTCATGGTATCTAGCTTGGAACTCTTCGAACATACCGTCCCTGCACTGAGGGTAAAGACAATGCCTGTGACTGACTCTCAGTCGACCTTATCACTCTGGAAGCTAGAACCAAGAACTTTCTTTTAGTGCTTCTTAAGTACTTAAGAATGTCCTCCACAGCTATCCAGTAATTCTCCCAAGATCCGATTGATTCCTGATCACTACACCTAGTGAGTCATCTACATCTAGTCTGGTACATAACATCGCATACTCTGATAGAGCCTACTGTTGAAGCATAGGGTATCCCTTGCACGCGAGCTCTCTCCAAATCAGTCTCGGGAAACATATTTTTGGAGAGAGTGATCCATGAGTAAGTGGGCGAACCACCATGCTTAGAATCGTCCATACTAAACCCATTTAGTATGGTGTTAATATACCTGGATTTGGGACACTCCCAATATCCACATAGATCTATCACCATAGATCATTATCCATAAGATGTAGCAGGTATCATCCAAATCTTCTATTGAGAATCCCCGTGATAAGAGGAGCTTGAACGAGTGTAGCATAGGAAACCATTTCCTTTCAAGAGTATGTCATCTACGTACAATACGTGTAAGACAACCTCACTCTCTACAACCTTCTTTCCTATATATAAGGTCCATCTACCTTTTTGATGAAGTCAAACTATTTGACTGTCACATCAAAATAGATATTCCATCTCTGCGATACTTGCATTGATCCTGATGGACTTAAGCATAGCTTTGAAAGTCTCAACTTTTCCATCTACACCAAGAATCTTCTCAAGATACAATTGCTCCCAATGGGTTTTACCCCTTCAGGTGCAACATGCAAAGTCATACTTTGTTGAGGTACATAGATTCCATCTTTGATCGCATAGCATCCAGCCATTTCACTGAGTCCCCACTCGTGATGGCCTGCCTGAACCTAGTTGGGCCATCATCTCATGATGCAATTCTCACTCCTACTGTCACCGAGAAGACCGTAGTATCTCTCAAGTGGATGAGGAACCCTACCAGATTCGCGGAGAGGCTGAGGTTCATTGGAGACTATTGAATCCTTTGGTTTCACCAAATCACCAGCTGTTAGTTTGTCAAGCTGGAACAACTTCCAGTTCTACCTCAAGTTAAAATCTTTAACACTAAGTGAATACGAAATACAACCTTTGTAGATCGGTCATTCACTCCTTAAGCTCCTTGTAGTAGTCCCTTCGCTGCGATCATGGTGCTTCCGACTCTCGGACGGCTCTTTGAGAAGATAGCAACGGTATTGCTTGAAGTCTTCGAGGCCGAAGATGATCTACGTCGAGGGAATACGAACTCAAGCTTCTACTTCACTAACTAAAGAATTAGTGAAGCAAACACCCGAAACTAAAGTGCAAGTCTAGTAGAGGATGATGAAATAGGAAATGGGTACACCTTAGAATTTCTTTTCTCACAATGTTTCTCTCTCTTTATCAAATCCTAGAAAGAATTTGAAGGAGGAAAAAGATGAGCTCAAAATGAGAACGAAAACTAACTCAAGAGAGAGAGTGAGCTAACCATGGGTGAGTGGGTATCATATACTAACTCATGTAGAGACATAACCATGGCTAATTATAGTGGTTAGGCTTATAAAAATCCTAAGTAAAACAAACCAAGTGGACTTTGGTCAATGCACTCACAAGCTTCATGCACTTGAACAATTATCCACTAATTTTGTATTTACTTTGTATATTAAAACCCCACCAATATAATTAGTATGGTATAAGTCTTATACACCCATGTAAGTTGTATCAACAACCATGATACAAAATGAACACAAATAAATATATATCACATATATATTAAGTTGTGCACAAGTGAGAAAAACAAATGCTTAAGTGAACCAATGTTAGTTAATGTAAATTAGTATATCACATATACAATTATACACTAAATTATTAAATCAACACCTGACTTAATAATCCGGTTATATCATATATAACCGACTAACATCCAACGTATCGACTTATCGAATCAACTCTTGATTCGATAACCTGGTTATATCGCATATAACTGATCGATAAAAACATCGCGAGAATAGAATACGGTATCACATACTCGCATTATTCTCGGTCCCGCACATATCACATATGCGCTCCTATTTCATTTTGCCTGAGCCAGTAAAACCTCTATGTAGGACTCTAAAAATTCGTCAATATGCCGGCAGTAGGTGATGATCATATCAAGCACCCACAAGCCGTCAGCGGTACTAGATGGACGTAACGGCTACCCGGGTATTGAGCGATCAGAAGATCAGCAAGCAAGCCCGCTCCAACTCCTGGAAAAAGCCTGACAGTGATACTACCGTACAGTACGGTCTCCTCGTCTGATATGTCGCATATCAAGTCTAGGGGTGGTAAACGTCAGACCCCAATAACCGATAAGTCATGCCGATATGAGGCTCATAACGGGTCGAGAAACTACTGGTAACACTTACCAGTAAATCTCTAAACCGGCTCTGGCCAGGGACTTCCCTGTTACGGCCAATCAAGCATAGCGCAACATCAACCCCCAATACCGGGAGAGACGAAACCCCTCCTATCGCTCATTGCCTCCATGTGACTCGGGACTGTACCCAAAAACCACCGTTTTGCATGCCCTCTTGGACGTGGTAAGGTGGAAATCAAAGCACAGTGGGAATCACACAAGACTCTATGACGATCTCGGGTCTACAGACTAATCTACACCAGTGTCACCAGAGAACTGCCATCTGACGTAAGGTATAATACCATCTGGGAGTTCTCGGCGAGTCCGTCCAGTGTACCCAGTCTCCACTGAGCACCCGTATATCATCTCTGATGTCAAACACCAATGGATATGGGATCATCCATCGCCCATCTATATGGGTCGAGAAGCTATACGCCAGTCAACTCTGGTGTATCGATGCCCCGTCTCGATACACCCACGACTAGGGACCTTGAAGGATGTACTTATGGACTACCATGTCCCCACTAGTATGATCCGCATCACAGTCCAGGTAGTCAAGTACACATCCTAAGGGCTTTACCAATATGTAACAGAGAGACAATCAGTGTACATGTTAAGGTAAAGAGTAACCAGAGAGCATACTATCATGTCGAGCAAGAAAGTCCTCCCTATATATGTCCAAGCATCCACTACAATAAACATCTCATGTATAGTAATGGCCTCTAGGGCATACATATAACTAACAATGGTATCGGGATCCATCTATCTCATAGAAGGTATGCAATCTCATTGCAAATTTCAATATTTGAAATTCCCAATAATGCTTTTGCCCTTAGCAACTTATGACCTTAACATAGTCAACAAATCATAATTGCTAGCCAAGTTCAACCCGTCATTTCCCGATTGAATTTAACCCACTTGCACGACCCTTAACATAGTCAACAAAGTCGTACAAATACCCTAATCCAATCACAACTCATGTTTTAGCAGATAAGCACTAATTAGCTACCGCACACTACGCCTTAACATAGTCAACAAACGTAGCACGAATACTAAGTAGTACTTATCTGAAATGATGGAGGGCTACGCAGATTTTTCAGAAAACCATAAGTGTAATGAACTTGATATCGTTGTAGAAACAAGTGATTTTGAAAAAGGAATGTTTTTGAGGCTTTTCTAGTTTCGCTAAAGAGGTCACTCCCGGTGAAGAGATCTCGGCTCTTTTATCATCGAATAAGGTGCAGGATATTTCACAAATACCGCTGTGCAAAGCAAGAACTATAGAAGCAATCAAAAACTAAACCGTGAGTTTGTAGCATCTGCCCGTTTTGCTAAAGAGGTCATTCCCGGTGAAGGGATCTCGGTTATTTCCTTATCGAATAAGGTGCTGGATATTCTACAAGGAATACCGCTATGCAAAGCGATAACTGTAGCTACCTTTTTTGAAAAATTTGATTCTACAACATCTTTTAGGTTTCTTTTCTTTTATTAATCTCATTAATAAAACCCATCAATTAAGCTTCATAAGTATCACAGAAGAAACGAAAGCAGCAATATTTATATATCAACATATAGTATAAGCATTCGTATCAGGCAGTAATATGATCTCATCACAGAACATTGCAGCAGAAGTCAACATATGAAATATTGGATATACCAGGACATTCGTGTTTTATTTTGAGCCTTTATAAAACACGGATTCCACAGTCGCGATGAATAGCCAAACCCACATCCCTAGACCCCTACGAGAGCGGCAAACAGCTCTGCCAATTCTAGGGTTAGGAGACCCGGTCTCGACTCCTCGAGATGGCCTCCCACTGGACCCTAGAACCCGGTTACTTGTGCTCTCTGCCTTGGGTCTATCGAATGCGGAAAAGTAAATAATATACAATGGTGACATCATCCTCAACTCGGAATTTCCCCAATAAAAGAATATTACATACAAATGAATTTTACATGAATGAAAAAGAAAACTCTCATCTCACATAAAAACCCCGGCTATTCAATACACAACGATCCAATATAACATATCACAGCAAGACATAAACATCACAGATAACTAGGCGAAGTTAGATAATTCGACAGGCACAACGAATTCCCAAAATACCCCAGTGAGCTCAACACTTGAGCAGAAAATAAAAATTCCCAGTAGCATGCCCTAGCACCTATGGACCGTCGCTGAAGTGCCCGTCCCAAGCCTCCACAGTGGTGCCGCGGAACCGCCGCCAAAACTAGGTGTACCCCTCCGAAAGACGCAGCGGAGACGCTGTAAATGCCTTGTCTGAGATTCGGGGCAGATGCTATTTGGTTTTATCCGTCCACCTCTCCGAAGATGCCAAGTTGATTTATGGCACCGTGTATCGGAGGTTTAGACGGATGCGGCCGATGTAGCAGACTTTGTCAGATTCCCCCTCGCATGAGGGGTTTATGATTGTGGGGACGCTCTTCCTTGCAGGCGCAAGCCCCTGCAGTTAATTACGCTATCGCATCGCGGTAGCCACTTTCTCCTTCTCCAGAATTTTACTTCGTGTCGTGGGTGTTTGTTTTGTTTATAGTTTCCCGTGGATTGTATACGGAGACTATTTATTTCGTCGCCCGTAGGACGTGGATTAGTCCAAATCCGTATTTCCTTAGATTTGGGTTTTGGGTTTTAGTTTAAGGGTACGTTAGCCATGCTTGAGGCTAAGATCAACTTAAACGTTTTATAAGGATACATTAGTCTGATTTGAGACTAAGATCGACTTAACGGGAAGAGCATTTAGGAGGCTCTGTTGTTCCAGTTTAGGGACGTAGTGGTCCATATAATATATGGCCGTCGGGACCCGTCACCTCTCTAACGACGTTGAAGGATTACAACGACAGGTGTCAGAGGAGTTCGGAGATGTACCCTTGAACCAAAGTTGATTGGGGGTCTTATAGTCCAATTTGGGACTAAAGTCTGTTTGAATGTTTAAGGATACGTTAGCCATATTTGAGGCTAAGATCAACTTAAACGGGACCGTTTAGATCCGACAAAAGAGCATTTGAGGGCTCTATTGTTCCAGTTTAGGGACGTAGTAGTCCATCGCCAGTTTAGGGACGTGGTGGTCCATCGCCGGTTTAGGGACATGGTGGTCCGTCGCTGGTTTAGGGACATGGTGGTCCGTCGCCGGTTTAGGGACATGGTGGTCCGTCGCATGTATGGCCGTCGGGACCCGTCACCTCTCTGACTTCATTGAAGGATTACAACGATAGGTGTCAGAGGAGTTCAGAGATGTACCCTTGGACCAAGTGTAAATTGATTTAAGAGAGCAGCCGTGCTCAATCAATTTAATTTGAGGACTTACGGCCATGATTGGGCTAAGTCCAGTTGAGAATATTCAACGTCTTATTTGCATTTGGCCTGTTAGGCCTTTGCTAGGGCTTTGCCCCTTTTTAATAATGCACTGCATTTTTTGTTTGGGCTCTGCCCTTTTATAAATGATGCAGAGCATCTATTTTGTTTGAGCTCTGCCCTTTTTATAAATGATGCAGAGCATCTATCTTGTTTGGGCTCTGCCCTTTTAATGCATTGCATTTTATTTTGGCCTGCTAGGCCTTTTTTATTTAGGCCTGGCCCTTCAGTAAACAATGCAGTGCATTTGTCAGGCGCTTTGCGCCAATCATTAAGCACAAGCGCTTATGGTGGTGACACGTGTCACGCAAGCGCAGTGCGCTGCGCCAGTGCGCTGCTCTGTTGCGCTGCTGACATGTGGCGCGCTCTGGTGAGTTATGCCAATTTCAGAGAGCAATGCTCTATCTTAAAAGCGCACAGCGCAAGTGGTTCTGGTGCTGACACGTGGCGCTCTCTGGTGGCTTGCGCCAACCCAGGAGCGCAACAGTGCAGTTTTGCAAGTGCAAGGCACTGTTTCAATAACTTGATCCAATTTTGGATTCAAGAGAAGAATCTTTAAGATTCCAGAACCAATGGTTCATAAAAAGTGCAAGGCACTATCATTATTTATTATTTTTTATGAAGATCATTGATCTTGTTCTTAGATCAATGATCTATTCAGAAGAAATTCTTCTATTTTATAAAGGTTTTTACCTTTTTCTTGAATTTTCTTCAGAGTTCTCTCTGTTTTGAAGTTCTTGATCTCTCACAATGTTGATCCTCTTTTGAATTGGGGTCTAGGGGTCTTTATAGTGCCCATAGATTTGTTAATTTTGTTAAAGAGATCATTCTCTGAGTGATTTGGGGCATTTTCCCCACCGTTGGATCTTTGATCCAAGGGCTTCTGTTTTACAGAAGACAATCTTCTTGTTTTAACAAGAACAGAAGGATCTTACTGAATTTTAATTCTGTTTGGCGCAAACGCACCGTGCTTGACACGTGTCGCGCAGCGCACAGCGCGGCGCAACTGCGCAGCCACGTGACGAGCAGCGCGACTGCGCTACCACGTGGCGCGCAGCGCAACCGCGCTAGCGCAACTGCGCTGCCATGTGGCGTGCAGCGCAGAGCGGAAGTCAGCTGAAGCGTTGCTTTTTTAATTTTTTTAATTTTCATTTTAATTTTCAGAACAGAGCCTTGCTCTGATTGGGGGAAATAGAAGCGTTGCTTCGTTTCCCGTCTTGGAATTTGAACAGAGCTTTGCTCTGATTGGGGTAAACAAATGCCCCCCACCGTTGCGCTTACGTGGCCTCCAAACGTGAGTGCAGCGGTGGCAGAATTCCAACCGTCGCGCCATCCCTTGGAAGTTGAAACGGCTCTCCAATGCCTATAAATAGGACCTTTGGTCCCTTAGATGATTTTCATCTCTTCATAAGAATTTTGTTCAGAGCCCTGTTCTTTTGTGTAAGCACTTTTAAAGGTTCATACTTCAGAGAATTTTAGGTAAAAAAATAATTTGGATTGAATTAAACCAATTTTAAGAGCCTTGCTCTCAATAGATCCCTGATCTAAAAAAGGCCCATTTAGGGTTTCACTTAGCAGAGATTTGCTCTAAAGAGGGTCTAAAGAGAACTAAGGAGAACCCTATTAGGGTTCTATTAATAGAGATCTGCTCTCTAAAAGATTTTCCTTCGATTTTCTTAATTCATTAATGGAGCTTTGCTCCTTCCAAATCATATAGAAGAACTCTTAAGAATTCTTCATGGATCTTGGAAGTTAAAGATGGCATTTTGTATTATTATTATTATTATTATATCATCTTTTCAGAGCAAAGCTCTCAATGTTCTTAGGCGATTTTCTTCAAATTCTCCTCATAACTGATTTTGACGGGTGTCACTCCTGTCTGCAGAGCATTGCTCTCGAGGAGTTTTAACTCCCTGTCTCTTTTTTTATTGCTAATTTTCCAATGATATTTCCTTTAGGCATTATGGCGGTGCATCTATACAGTCTGCATGAATTCATCACCTACGAGGATATCCGCGTACAGGGCCGTCAACAGAACCAGGAGTTTACAGATGCCCAGTGTGCGGAGGTTATGGGTCATCTGAACGCACGCGTTGGCTGGCTGCTTCCTCGCCGTTCTGCTCCTTGAAGGTCGTGCTGGGAGCCATTTGGAAAGCACTCCCGGGGTTTCATGAGGCCATGCCGCTTAACACGATGGATGACGCCGAAGACAAGGTGCATTCAGTGTACCTATCGGGGCTAATCTCAAAGAAACGGCGGGATGGCCTCATCGACATTCTGCATCAAGTTTTTCAGCAGACGACGATAATCGCTGCTTATCGAAGGATAGGGGGCCTTGCCGAAGATCTTGACACACGTGAGCACGAGAGGCTGCGCACGAGAATAATCAGGAAGGCCAGAAGAACTCTAGATGGCCTTACTTTCGAATTCCTTAATCCGTGTCCTGGATCTGAGGTCATACCATTGTAAACATTTCAATAATGTTGTCATTTATTTCTTTATGATTGTAAAAGCCCTTTGAAATATGAATGGAAAATTTTTATTTCAGCTTGTCTTATTTCTCATTCTGAGTCTTCTGTACACGCATGAATGGATGTGTCTCGAACGCTTGATCAAATGCAAATCGAATGTCCTTTCTGTCGCTTCCTTCTTTCTTTTATTATCAGTATACTCTTTAGTAAACATGGTTGACAGGTGATAGAGCCAGCATCCCGTATTGGCTTCTTCAGAAGGCGGCGATGGCTTAGGCCGCAGGTTTAAATCTGTTGCCTAAGACTTTTCAACTCTATGAGCCGTAAGGGTCTCATAGAGACTTTTCTCCCTACGGATCGAGAGGATCTCGTAGGTGGATTTTCTCCTTAGGAATCGTGAGGATTCCTAAGTGTGTTTTCTCTTATAAGTCGTAAGGATCCTATAAGAGAATTTTTCCCTCTTACGAGTCGATAGGACCCGTCAGCGGTTGTTTCCCTCTTTGTCGAGATTCGACTTTAGAGAGTGAGACCCGTGGATAGTATGCAAGAGACCGTTTTGGGCCAACTTGCAAAGTCCCGGTGCTTAGGAAACAGGCTTCTTTTATGCCTACTGCCTAAGGCTTTATTTCACGAGTCGAGCCGCATCGAGAATTTCTCGCAAAGACATCAATTTCTTCACAAGTCGAGACGAATCGAGCATTTCTTGCAAGAATATCCTAACGTCACAGTTAACCTCTTCTCTTTACGACAGAAGTCCGTTAGGGTCTGTGGTACTTAGGGTTTTGGCCGTCGTACCGTCGCATAAGCCGATATATTCCTCGATAGGCAATCATGCTGTTTGAGTAGCCCTACGACTGCCGTGTCTCTGATCCCTTCGGGGGCTGGACAAGACGTCTTCAAGCAATCTTCCTAGGCAGTTTAACCGTCGGAAGAGCAAGCGTTAGGAATTTGCCATGCCGCTTTTTACTTGAGGTTAGCCTCATTTTGGAGAGTCCCGATGAGTCATAACCACTCCACGTTGGTGTAGGATGATCTCCGATAGTCCTTCAGGTTTTATGTGAGTTGCCGTCAAGACCCTGAAGCTAAGACTTTGGCATTTGCTTCGTTTGCTGGCATCGCGTCTGCTGTATCGAGACGAATGTCGCGGTGAGAACTAGGGATTTTGCCGTGGCTCCGTTTGTTTGATTGTCGCGTATGAACCCTGCTGGAGGAAGAACGCTGGGGTGACATCCCGTCTGCTGTATCAAGACGAACGTCGAGGTTGTCTCTAGGTTGCTGGTGAACCGTCGAAGTCCACGTTACCTTTCCCGGTTCTTTCGGGCTTGCAGAAATGATGAAAAACGATTTTTCGGGTCATGGTAACATGGACTATCAAACACGGATCTTTGCTAAACTACACACTAGCAACTAACAAGAGCTATTGCTACTCGGTTAGGGGTTATACCTCAACTTGAACTCCTTCTCTTAGGCTCTTTGTGGTGGTCGGATGGTTCGTTCCTCGTCTCCTTCTCTTGCCGAAGATGGATCCACCTAAAGGTCTCTACCTTGAGCTTCTTTCTCGAACTTGAGAAGACTAAAGTGTCCGGCTTGCTAGACCTTCAACCTTAGGATGAGTAGAGAGTGGCTTTGATGTTTTATCTCCAAGGAAATGGTTCTCAACACATGAGATGAATTTTCCTCGAGTTAGAGGAAGAGGAAGAAGAAAAGAGGAGAGAGAATCAATATGATAGAATGAGAATAGTTGTACAACCATAACAATATATATGAATTATCTAATTAATAATATTAATCCAAAATGAAAAAGGTGATGGTTGGTTTGATAAGACCATTATCATTTCACATTAAATGTTTTTGCAAATATCAAAGAGCATCTTTGGAAAAGAAATGATGATGGTCAATGTTTCAACCTTGGTCAACAAGTCAACCTTGGTCAACAAGTCAACAAACCCTAACCATAACCCAATTTCATTTAAATAACATTATCAATTGATATTTCACATATTCATTAGGGTTTGGTAAACGACAACCGTCAACTATGCATACACACCCGTACCAAAACCCCAATGAGAATCCTCTTCCTCTGCCTAAGTCAACTGTGCATACACACCCACATTCGTGTTCCGAGGAGCACGAATACTATGAGATAAAACTAACCCCAAAGCATATACTAGGATCTGGCTCAAACCAGAGCCCGCTAGTAACAACTGTCCAGACACCAAACATGCACAAGTGCGCGGATGTGAACGAACCCTGTCGCAAAACCATGCGACCTCTACTCTGTTTTGCCCAAAGGCGAATAACCCTCTGTGTGGGACTCTAAAGACTGGACACTACGCTTGCAGTCGGTTTAACTACAGACCGCAAGCGACACTAGCTGTACGTAACGGTCCCCAGGTAGATGCCGATAAGAAGACTGACGAGGTGAAACCCATCTGAACTCCTACTGAGCCTGAATGTGACAATCTCCATACAGTCCGGTCTGTTCGTCTGAGAATATCGCATGGCGGGCCTAGGGGCGGTAAACGTCAGTCTCCTACTAGCGGTACAAGTCATGTCGTAGTGTAGCCCAGAACACCCTGAGATAACACTGGAAACCTACCAGTATATCTCGCTTGCCCTGGACAGGGACTTTGTGTAATGGCTCTCCTAGACACAGCGCGATATCAACCCCCAATACCGGGAGAGACGAATCCTGTCTAACCGTCACTGCCTCTAAGTGCTTCGGGACTGCACCCAAAAACTACGTGTTTGCACGACTCCTTTGAGCCGTGGTAGGGTAGTAATCAAAGTACAGTGGGAACACACTCGAGGCGAAGTGACAGTGTCAAGTCAACGGACTAAGCTGTACTCATGTCACCTGGGAACTGATAACTGACGATAGGTATAGTACCAACCAACAGTTCCCGACGAGTCCTGTCCAGTGTACTCGTAACCTAACGAGCACCCGCATACTATCCCAAGTACGACGTACTGACGGCTGTGGGACAGGCCATCTCCCAAGCTGGAATGAGAAGCGCATACGCTAGTCTACTCCGGAGTATCGATACCCTGTCTCGATAGTCCTACGACTAGGGACCTGCATAAGGATGTGCTTGTGGATTACCCAGCCCCCACAAGTGTGACTGCCATCACAACGATGGTAATCAAGCAAAGATCCTAAGGGCTCCACTAATGTGTAAAGGCGATATGCTATAATAAACACATGCACACATTAAAGTAGAAACAAACCAAGTAGCATACTACTATATTGAGCAAGATTGTCAATACAAGGTGAATATCCCAAGCTTCCATCAAGTAATATACAAACTAGTATGATACAGTAATGGCCTCTAGGGCATATACACTAACAATCTCCCACTTGCACTAAGGCCATGTACTGGCGTATCGAAGACCTATCATCTTGATCAGCCGCTCGAACTGAGTCTGGGGTAAGGCCTTTGTGAGTGGATCAGCAGTGTTATCTTCCGTAGCAACTCTCCGAACCTCGATCTCCTGGCGACCCACGATCTCCCTGATCAGGTGATACCGCCTCAAGATGTGCCTGGACTTCTGATGGGACCTGGGTCCTTCGCTAAAGCTATAGCCCCGTTGTTGTCGCAATACAGAGGTATTGGATCAACAATGGAAGGAACCACCTGAAGTTCTATCAAGAACTTCCTCATCCAGACGGCTTCTTTTGCGGCATCAGATGCAGCGATATATTCCGCTTCCATTGTCGAGTCAGCAACGGTTTCCTGTTTGGAACTCTTCCAACACACCGCCCCTCCATTGAGGGTAAAGACATAACCCGACATGGACTTGGAATCATCCTTGTCACTCTGGAAACTGAAGTCAGCAAAGGCCTCAATCTGGAGGTCTTTTCCGCCATACACCAAGAACATCTCCTTAGTCCTTCTCAGGTACTTGAGAATATTCTTTACCGCTATCCAGTGTTTCTCCCCAAGGTTTGACTGATACCTGCTTACCACACTCAGTGCATAAGCTACATCTGGTCTGGTACACAACATCGCATACATTATAGAACCTACCGCAGAAGCGTAGGGTATAATAGACATGCGATCCCTTTCCAAATCAGTCTTGGGAGACATCTCTTTGGAGAGGGTGATCCCGTGACAAGCCGGTAGATTACCGCGCTTGGAATCTTCCATACTGAATCTTCTTAGTATGGTGTCGATGTACCTAGACTGTGAAAGTCCTAATATCCTCTTGGATCTGTCACGATAGATCCGGATCCCCAGAATGTAAGAGGCATCACCCAGGTCTTTCATGGAGAACCTGTGTGACAAGAACCCTTTGACAGATTGTAGCATAGGAATGTCATTTCCTATCAAGAGAATGTCATCCACGTATAAAACGAGGAATACGACAGTTTGTGCTACAAATCTACTATAAATGCATGGTTCATCTGGATTTTTGATAAAACCAAAATCTTTGACCGTCTCATCAAAACAGATGTTCCAACTCCACGATGCCTGCTTTAGTCCATAGATGGACTTAAGCAACTTGCACACCTTTCCGCTGCTCCCACTCTAAATGAAACCCTCTGGCTGGTCCATATAGACACACTCCTCTAAATTTCCATTCAGAAAAGCGGTTTTTACGTCCATCTGCCAAATCTCATAATCGTGGAAGGCAGCAATGGCAAGAAGGATCCGAATGGATTTCAGCATAGCTACTGGAGAAAAGGTTTCGTCATAGTCCAAACCAGGTCTTTGACGAAAACCCTTTGCAACAAGTCTAGCTTTATAGGTCTCAACCTGTCCATCTACACCAATCTTCCTTTTGAAGATCCACTTGCATCCTACGGGTTTTACCCTATCTGGAGCAACGTCCAACGTCCATACTTTGTTGGTGTACATGGACTCCATTTCGGTCCGCATTGCATCCAACCATTTTACCGAGTCAACGCTCTGAATGGCCTGCTGGAAGCTAGTCGGCTCATCACTATCAATGATGCAATCCTCTCTATCCCCGTCTATGAGAAAACCGTAGTATCTCTCGGGCGGATGAGACTGCCTACTACTCCTGCGGAGCGGCGCAGGAATGTCCAGATCTTTCGAACCCTCTGGTTCTACTAAGCTTTCAGTAATAGCTCGTGGTTCTGGAATTTCTTCCAGTTCTATTGCGCTCCCACTTATCTGGTTTTCCAAAAACTCAATTTCCAAGAAGTGGGCATGACGAGAAACAAAAACCTTTTGTTCCTCTTCGCAATAGAAGAAATATCCCTTGGAGTTCTTTGGATATCCCATAAACTTGCACTGTACTGAGCGTGCCTCGAGTTTGTCCGCATGCTGCTTTTTGACAAAAGCTGGACATCCCCATGTCTTAATGTGCTTAAGATAGGGTTTCTTCCCACACCATATCTGATATGGTGTGGTAGGCACAGTCTTAGTTGGTACTCGGTTCAAAAGGAATGCAGCTGATTCTAGTGCATATCCCCAGAATGATTGCGGTAACTCAGCGTTACTCATCATGGAACATACCATATCCAATAGGGTCCGATTCCGTCTCACCGATACACCGTTATGTTGCGGAGTGTATGGAGGAGTAAGCTGAGAGAGAATTCCATTCTCTTTTAAGTAATCCAGGAACTCGGCACTTAAGTATTCACCACCTCGATCAGATCTCAGTGTCTTGATACTTTTGCCTGTTTGTTTTTCTACTTCATTCTTATATTCCTGGAATTTTCCAAAGGCTTCGGATTTATGTTTCATTAAGAAGACATATCCGTACCTTGAAAAGTCATCCGTAAAAGTAATGAAGTAAGAATAACCGCTTCACGCATGTGTAGACATTGGACCGCACACGTCACTGTGTACGAGTCCCAAGAGCTCGCTCGCTCTTACTCCGTGTCCAGTGAACGGAGTCTTTGTCATCTTTCCTTTGAGACAGGATTGACAAGTTGCATATGATTGATATTCGAACGGATCCAAATATCCTTCTGTATGTAACTTCGTCAACCTTCTCTCATTGATGTGACCCGGTCGACAATGCCATAAGAAAGCCTGATTTGTTTCCGGAGACTTTCTTTTGTGTGTATTCTGGACATTGAAAATCTGTGGTTGGTTTAATACGTATATTCCATTGTTTAATATACCTGACCCAATCAGAACTTGATTAAGGTGAATGTTTACAACATTGCTTACAAATGCAAATTCATAACCTTCTTTAGATATTAAAGATACAGAAATGATATTACAAGTTGCATTGGGTACAAAATAACAATTACGCAAAACCAAAATGTGTCCATCTGACAACCCCAGGTGATAGTCCTCCATGGACTCAGCATCCATGCCAGCTCCGTTTGCAACTCTGAGGGTCATATCACCTGCCTTCAAAACCCTACGGTTTCTCAACGCCTGCAAAGAATTACAGATATGAGATCCTGATCCGGTATCCAATACCCAGGAAGTAGAGTTTATTGATAGACAGTTTTCAATAACATACAAACCTGAAGCTGAAGCCGCAACTTGCTTCAGACCTTGTGTTCTGGCCTTCCAAGCCCTGCAATCTTTCTTCCAGTGTCCACTCTTGTGACAGTAAAAGCATTCTTCCTTTCCCACAAGCTTTCCCGCTTCTTTTGTTGCTTTTGCCTTTCCCTTCGTATCCACTTTACTAACACCGCCCCTTGGTTTGGCGGGGGTTTTCTTCTTCTTTCCCTTGGCTTTCTCCTTGGACCTAAAAGAGGAAGATCCTCCTACAAACAAAGCGGATGTTTCCCTACCTTTTTGTAGGGTGCCCTCTGCACTCCTCAGCATGTTGAGGAGTTCTGAAAGTTCAACTTCCTTTTCCTGTAAGTTGAAGTTCAGGATGAACTGGGCGTAAGTGGAAGGAAGGGACTGGAGAATCAAGTCCGTATAGAGCTCATTCTCCAACGTGGTCCCAAGGTCCGCGACCTCCTCAATGAAGCCAATCATCTTAAGCACGTGTTCCGCTACCGGTGATCCGATGGCCAATCTCGCCGAAAACAGCTTTCTCGAGACTTCGTATCTGGCGATACGGGATTGCTCTCCATACAGTTCTTTTGTATGAAGAAATATGGATTCAAGGTCCATATTCTCGTGCCTCCTCTGGTGTTCATTGTACATAGAGGCAAGCACGAGGCACTTGGCCTTCGCGCAATCAATCTCCCAAGTCTTACGGATTTCCTTATCCGCGACGCTAAAGGTGGGACCTGGGGCAGGGGGAGCTTTGGTGGTAAGGAGATACCCCAACTTGTCGTAAGTGATTGCCATTTTGACATTCCTAAGCCAATCTTTGTAGTTTGGCCCTGTTAGTATGTTTTTATCTAGTAGTAACTTAAGTCCAGTCATGATGTTTGGTCGCTGCAATTAGGAGAGAGAGAAGAAACACTTTAGCATGATGCTCTTGCAAGTTTAGAGTGGTTTTTAATTTGTCTAAACAGGATGGCTCCCACTGTCTCTCGAATCCCTCCTCAAACCAAAAAGGAAGAATTAGCCAGGATCAATCTCACTGTACAATACTTGCTTAACCGTTCAGCCAGGCTAGTGTCGGTACTTCGAGGGAGGTTTTCCAACGCTTTCGCGAAGTTCCTTAATTAAATAACCTCTTTTCCCTGGGGGGCGCAGCCCCGCTAACACCTTTCTAGACACCTACTAGGTTTATAGCATTGATCATTAAGTGAGAATTTTCCCGGGGAGTAGCATATACTCACAGTAGGATCGGGATCTAAATATCATTGCATGACAAAACTGAAGGAATCCTACCAGAATCATCACACTCCAAATGGTATGCAGCGCTAGCAAGTTTCAGTTCTTTTGAAACTCCCGATGTGGATTTTTGCCCCATGCTCTTATGACCTTGACTTTGGCCAACAAATCATAAGTCACATGTCAAGTTCTACCCGTCATTCTCCAGGTTAATTTGAACCCATCCGTACCTACCCTTGACTTTGGCCAACAAGGCAGTACGACTGTCCCAAACCAACACATCTATCTATGCTGCATATGAATACCCAATAGCTACCAATCTCTATGCCTTGACTTTGGCCAACAAACATAGCTTGAATACTATTGACCATCCATGTGAAACGACGGAGGGCTACGAATGGTTTTGGCGAAACCATGAACGTAGTGAACTTGATATAATCGATGGAACGAGATAGCTTTTAAAAGAAGTGGTTTAAGCTCCGTGTTTAAAAGTTATTTTGAAAAGAAACCGAGTGGTTTTTGAAAGTGTTCCAACGACTTTTACTTTGGTTTATTTTTCTTGCATTAATTTTAATGCTGTAACGTTTTGAAAATCGTTTCGGTGAAATTTCGAAAAAACGGTAAAATAAGGGGGTTTTCTGTAAAAAGTCAAAATACAAATATCTTTATTATAAAATTAAATATACATATTCTAGCTATGAAATTGCTAGTATTTGGTGTTTATTGAGCCACTGGTGAAATTTCAAATTTTCCGAGAAATTTTCCGAAATTAATTATTTTAATATTATTTTAAGCCGTCACTAATACATTTAATTAGGGAAAATTACAAATTGGAATGAGTTGAAACAAATTTTGTGCATCATAAAACATTAAATAAAATTTTAACATATGGTTTTTGAAATGAAATCGTTTGCCAAAACGGTTTAGAAAATATCGAAGAAAAATGCTTTTTTCGGTGAAATTAGTGTAATGGAAGTGGGTTACTACACTTATCTCTTTTTCTCACCCAAACAAAACCCACACCCATTCCCCCAACATACTTTTGCCGGCCCCCTTGATCAGCCCAACAATCTTGGGCCTCCCATTTCACACATTAAAGCATTGAAAAGAAAAGAAAATGAAAAGGTTTATGAGAGAAGAAGTTGTGTGTTGACTTGGGGGTGTTTTATCTTGACTTCGACTTCTTCCCACACACACACCCCCACACACACCACAACCCCCCCATCCTTGCTGGCCGAGCCCTCACCTGCAAAATCAGCAACAGCCCCTCTTCTTTCCTTCTCTTTTCCCTTCAAAAATTCACCCAAAAATGCTTCAAAATCCACCAAAAATTGAAAACTAAATCCAAATCCAACTCCTACCCATTTTAGCTTACCCTAACATGCATGGATCTAGGGAACAAGATGGCAATTTGAGGGGCTAGATTTCAAGTTGGATCAATGAGTTGTGAGGTATAAAAATCTTGACCTTTTTGTTGAATTGTTGATTAATGCTTGTGTTAGCTTAATTAAGTGTTAATTAGGTTTTATATGGGTTCAAATTGCATGATTGGAAAATTCAAGAATTTGGTTTGAAGCTAATTTGGGTTTAACCATCACTATTAGGATAATCAAGTGTAGATTATCATCTTGTGGAATTGTAAAACGCAACCTAATTGTTAGTTTGCAAATGGTTAGGTTGATATTGTTATAATTAAGCTATATTGCTAACTAGGTTTTAGAAATTTAATTAAAATATGGGATTAAAGATCTAATTGGGTTTTTCATGACTTCATTAACATTATTAAGTGTAGTTTAACACTTTAGTTCATGGAAATCCAACCTAAATTGTGGTTTGTGCATTTTGCTATAAAATTGTTAAAATTTAGGTATTTTGTAAACTAGAATTTTAGGGTTTTTGGAATTTATGAGATTAAATTATGGGAATTGTTTTTATGACTTAATTAAGATATTTAGTGAATACTGTGGCCGCTAGATTCGTTTATACATCGAGTTTTGTACTAAAACGGCGAATTGTGCTGCTAGATTTTCGGAAAAATGACTTTTTAAGTGAAATTGGGGTTTTTGTGAGTTTTAACCTATTTTATATTAAAATTAGTGTTCGTGAATGTGCAAATGAGTGTATTTGGGTTTTTCTCGATGGTTTGACGTTTGTACGCCGACGTCGAGGGTTTTTGGGTTGATTTGTGAAAGCAACCATAGGTTTTGACCTATGTGGGATTCACGTGTCGTTTTTGGGTCATGAGTCGGATTTTAATGCGATACGATGCGTTATGATATGTAGGTACCCCATGTGGACTTCGAGACGACAAGCAAGCGCGTGGCGACGTTGGTACCGGCGAGCGAGGACCAGGTGAGTAGATTTATATCTACGGGGAGAAGTCGGGTGGATGGCGTATAGCACCCCCGCAGTCCGTGGTGGTGTATACGGATGCGTATACACACCAACAATTATTATATGTTATTTGGGATTAATAACGATGTTTAGGATGGATATTGATGTGTTGGATTATTTTAGTGTTGCGAACCCTAGGGTAGTGTTGCACTACACATACACACATACATACTTGCATACATTCCTATTTATATGTGCTCATGGGATTCTTTATAGTTATGTGTTCACATGGGTATGGGACTATGTGTTCACATACGGATTTGAGGATGATACTTGGGATTGAGCTGAGTCGATGAGATTTGTTTTGTGGTTGTAATATCGGTGATATGGCAGGATTCGTACTTGAGGTACGTCCTGGTGTTATAGCGGATCTTGGGGCGGCGATACGGGTGAATAGTGTTATAAATAAAATGGTCGTCATGTGATCGTGATATGAGGCATGATATGCTAGGATATTGATATTAGGCCGTATAGGGCGATGTATACCCCTTGATGATGATATGTGCTGACGATATCGGTTTGTACGAGATTGTCGATCAGTAGTCAGATCATGAGCATATTGAGGATATTAGTATTGTACTAGACATAGGTCAGTACCCTAGACTATGATCTTGGATAAAGAGGATACCAGAGGAATATGATATTGACCCGTACCCAGATTTGGGGATGCCGTACGACGGATTTACGTACGAGCTATATTTTGATGATTGATCCGCACTCTTGACTTGGGATGTCTGGTTATGGATATGATATTATCGAGGCGGGATCACCGACTATACATATACAGGTATGTATATGTATCGACTCAGATGATAGGCGGTTTCCTTACCTGTAGTTCCGCTTGTTAGTTCAGCCGTATAGTTTAGTGTAATTGTTAGATTAGATTAGACTCCTACCTATTTCAAAACTAGCGGATCGTGGGTATTTTAAAAGACAGGTCAAGGGATCTACGGATATTTCAAAAGACGTATCCTTTCTTAAAAAAAAACCACCGTAGCCCTATTTTCAAAACCCCGCGATTCGTATTATTTCAAATGGCACCATTGTTTAATATTTAGCTCCCGCTCATTTTGGTTGCTCGCTCCGCATCGCATATTTACATTGTTATTTCATATTGCATTGTTGACATTATGCTGTTAGGACATCAGCACCATTACCGATGATGCGTATGTACCACATACACTTACTTGCCGGCTCACACACATCTTCATCGGTAATTACCATGTCACGTACACCTTAGAAAATATTATTGCTTGACATAGCCTGTTAGCTAATAGTTTAGACATGATATTAGCGTACTTGCCTTATATGTTAGTTTAGACATTGTAGTTATTACCTGCTACTTCATGCATACTGTTATTCATTGTTATGCCGCATTCATGGATTCTCATGCATATATTCACTATTTTACGTGTTATTGAGGTTTTGGATTCGGATTTCCATGAGATTTTTCTGGATTTGGAGGAAAACCGCAAAAACATAAATAAACATTTTCTTTCTTTTAAAATAAAAAGTGCGGTTTTCCCATGATGTATGAGTCGTCCACCATGAGTTTGCTGATGGATTTCGAGACCCGATTCGAGGAGACGGATGAACCATTTCGGGTACATGGTGGACCCGGTAAGGTACCCCGGGGCAAGAAGCGCGTGATGATGACGATGTGAGCCTGGCAGGGGAGCACTACCTACCGGTGATTTTACCCGACGCGTCGGATATCCGGAGATACTGTCGTAGTCTTGAGATGGATGGTAGGGGCCGGTCTGGACTGACGGCGCCCTAGATATTGTGATTGAGACATTGAGATTTCGAGATATTGAGGTACAGAGACTGTGATACAGAGATATCGAGATATTGGAATTATGTTTTGTGCCCATGCTAGGCACTGTTTTATGCTGATTTCATTATGATACCTCATTTTAAAAATACAAAGGAAATCTCACTAAATTATGAAAACAGTTCTTCATTTACATGTATTCTGTTTTCATGCTTTCATACCTCATTCATATGATAGATTGCTACCTGAGGCACTGACACGGGCACATGAGATTACACTCGGGTTAGATATTTACCCTAGCCTTGTTATAGGTTGCATGTTATATATATAATTGAGGCTATATTATGATCTTTGACCTAGGTTGCGTTATTTATGCGATTTCTTTCCGTAGATGTTTTTCTATTCACGAGTTGGCAACTCACCCCCGTTGTGCCCTAGTTTCTTGCAGGTTTGCCGTACAGGTTTCATTACGGCTTTGTGGGCATAGTTTCCTTCGGGTGATTTGCTAGTAGGTGGGTTTACTTGTATCGTACCCCCATTATATATCTTGTATATCATTATTCCATTATATCTAGAAGTTCCATCAACCAAACATGTATTTATTTTGAGATAGAGACCAGTGATGTTATTCCTTCGACCTTAGAGTCGCGCGTTATTTTTCTGCGGTTTTCTTGTGGATTTGAGTTTCCTTTTGAATTTTGATCCTCACCGTTGGCGTTGTATATTATATTGCTTGTGTGGTTGTGACCGTCGATTGACGAAGAGCTAGCTCCCGCTTGGGGATGCCTTTTTATTGATTTCGTATACTATTCATGTTGTATCCCGTTTGGGGCCAGTATTTACAAAGGAAACTCTGTCGAAATTTTCAGTAAATTTTGATGTTCTTAAAAACCGCATAATTCGGCTTATGCTATTACAACTACTTGTTTTAAATTGGTTTTCCTTCACTCTACTTCTTTTCTTGGTTTGGATTTCTGGGTTTTCGGTTTACTTAGATTACGTACGCCTCGAGACGTTTCGTAGTTTAAGTGCCGGTCATGTTCCGTACTTTCGGGACGTGACAAATGCGTCCCATCAATTAATCCTACCATTGCAGAAAACAACGAAAATATGACGTACGCTTATGCCATCCGCATTCGCCACGGGATCCCGTCATCACCCGTTAGGTTACTTAACTAACGACAGAGCGGGGGCTGGACTAGCGCGGATGCAAAACATAAGCAACGCCTAAATAGATATCTACATATAGATATATACATTCGTCAGATGCAATGATAGCCATTCCAGATCACAGATGAATACATTGGATATACTAGGAATCCGCATTCCGTACGAGCCTGTAACGAAGAGCGGATTACACGGTCGCGATGAATAGCCAAAACCCCACCCTAGACCCCTACGGGTGCGGCAAACTACCCGCCAAGTACCCGAAGCGAAGCAACCTCCCTCAACGACGTAAGTAGGCCACTCGGCACTTCGAGATACCCGGTAGTTTGTGCACCCCACCTTGGGTCTATCCTAGGAGCAAAAATAGTTAAAAGAAATTATACAATGACGGCTACAACCCCATCCCGGTTGTGCGGCCATATAAATAATATTACATCAATTTACATATTACATGAATTGAAAGATAAAGAAAACTCTCATCTCACAACCCCCCGGCTATTCATCCGCGACAATCCAACGAATTCATATACACAATCCATCAACATTACAGATCACAGATATGTATAACCCCCACTAATCGACGTATAGCGATTAGTAGACGTTCAATACATATATAACATTACAGATACAACCCATTAGCCAAAGTCTACAGAAAATCGACCAAAATACAGATTTGTAACCACCCCAAAAACAAACTTGTTCTCTGGAAATTCTGGGCAGAAACAAACCATCTGAAAAATCACAAAACACCAACAGGAGAAAACTGCAGGAGAAACGATCCACGGCCGAGTCAACTCGGCCGCGGATCCGCGGCGGGAGCAAGCTCCTGCCGCGGATCCGCGGTGAGTTGATCGACTCACTGGATCGTTTTTCTTGCCTGTTCTTTAAAAAGCCTGAGCCGATTTTTAATACATGATTTATTATTTTTTGAGCAGAAATAAAAATCGGCAGAAACTTGATATTTTTAACGTGTTTTGCGGTTTTTCGTCCGATCGAAATTCTAGATACTTTGCTAACATGCTAGGGTGTGTTTAGCTATGCTCTGATACCAATGTAAGTCCACGTTACCTTTCCCGGTTCTTTCGGGCTTGCGGAAATGATGAAAAACGATTTTTCGGGTCATGGTAACATGGACTATCAAACACGGATCTTTTCTAAACTATACACTAGCAACTAACAAGAGCTATTGCTACTCGGTTAGGGGTTATACCTCAACTTGAACTCCTTCTCTTAGGCTCTTTGTGGTAGTCGGATGGTTCGTTCCTCGTCTCCTTCTCTTGCCGAAGATGGATCCACCTGAGGGTCTCTACCTTGAGCTTCTTTCTCGAACTTGAGAAGACTAAAGTGTCCTGCTTGCTAGACCTTCAACCTTAGGATGAGTAGAGAGTGGCTTTGATGTTTTATCTCCAAGGAAATGGTTCTCAACACATGAGATGAATTTTCCTTGAGCTAGAGGAAGAGGAAGAAGAAAAGAGGAGAGAGAATCAATATGATAGAATGAGAATAGTTTTACAACCATAACAATATATGTGAATTATCTAATTAATAATATTAATCAAAAATGAAAAAGGTGATGGTTGGTTTGATAAGACCATTATCATTTCACATTAAATGTTTTTGCAAAGATCAAAGAGCATCTTTGGAAAAGAAATGATGATGGTCAATGTTTCTACCTTGGTCAACAAGTCAACCTTGGTCAACAAGTCAAAAAACCCTAACCATAACCCAATTTCATTTAAATAACATTATCAATTGATATTTCACATATTCATTAGGGTTTGGTAAACGACAACCGTCAACTGTGCATACACACCCGTACCAAAACCCTAATGAGAATCCTCTTCCTCTGCCTCAGTCAACTGTGCATACACACCCGCATTCGTGTTCCGAGGAGCACGAATACTATGAGATAAAACTAACCCCAAAGAATATACTAGGATCTGGCTCAAACCAGAGCCCGCTAGTAACAACTGTCCGGACACCAAACGTGCACAAGTGCGCGGATGTGAACGAACCCTGTCGCAAAACCATGCGACCTCTACTCTGTTTTGCCCAAAGGCGAATAACCCTCTGTGTGGGACTCTAAAGACTCGACACTACGCTGGCTGTGGTTTTAACCACAGACCGCAAGCGGCACTAGCTGTACGTAACGGTCCCCAGGTAGATGCCGATAAGAAGACTGACGAGGTGAAACCCATCTGAACTCCTACTGAGCCTGAATGTGACAATCTCCATACAGTCCGGTCTGTTCGTCTGAGAATATCGCATGGCGGGCCTAGGGGGTGGTAAACGTCAGTCCCCTACTAGCGGTACAAGTCGTGTCGGAGTGTAGCCCAGAACACCCTGAGATAACACTGGAAACCTACCAGTATATCTCGCTTGCCCTGGCCAGGGACTTTGTGTAATGGCTCTCCTAGACACAGCGCGATATCAACCCCCAATACCGGGAGAGACGAATCCTGTCTAACCGTCACTGCCTCCAAGTGCTTCGGGACTGCACCCAAAAACTACCTGTTTGCACGACTCCTTTGAGCCATGGTAGGGTAGTAATCAAAGTACAGTGGGAACACACTCGAGGCGAAGTGACAGTGTCAAGTCAGCGGACTAAGCTGTACTCATGTCACCTGGGAACTGATAACTGACGATAGGTATAGTACCAACCAACAGTTCCCGACGAGTCCTGTCTAGTGTACTCGTAACCTAACGAGCACCCGCATACTATCCCAAGTACGACGTACTGACGGCTATGGGATGAGAAGCGCATACGCTAGTCTACTCCGGAGTATCGATGCCCTGTCTCGATAATCCTACGACTAGGGACCTGCATAACGATGTGCTTGTAGATTACCCAGCCCCCACGAGTGTGACTGCCATCACAACGCTGGTAATCAAGCAAAGATCCTAAGGGCTCCACTAATGTGTAAAGGCGATATGCTATAATAAACACATGCACACATTAAAGTAGAAACAAACCAAGTAGCATACTACTATATTGAGCAAGATTGTCAATACAAGGTGAATATCCCAAGCTTCCATCAAGTAATATACAAACTAGTATGATACAGTAATGGCCTCTAGGGCATATACACTAACAACACCCACAAGCCGAAAGCTGTCTACTAAACGTAACGGCCGCCCGGGTATTGAGCGATCATAAAATCAACAAGCAAGCCTGCTCGTACTCCTGCGAATCCAATCAGTAAAACTACCGTACAGTCCGGTCTCTTTGTCTGATATGTCGCATATCACAGCCTGGGAGGTGGTATAACGTCAGACCCCAATAGCCTGATAAGTCATGCCGATGCAAGGTCCATAACAGTTCGAGAAACTACTGGTAACACTTACCAATAAATCTCAGCAACCCTGGCCGGGGATTTCATGTTATGGCCAATCGAGCATAGCGCAACATCCACTCCCAATACCGGGAGAGGCGAAACCCCTCATATTGCTCATTGCCTCCATGTGACTCGAGACTGTACCCAAAAACCACCTTTTTGCACGATCTCTTAACCGTGGTATGGTGGAAATCAAAGCACAGTGGGAATCATACAAGACTCTATGACGATCTCGGGTCTACAGACTAACCTGTACCAGTGTCACCCATAGTCACAAATTCGTCATTCGGGAATAATTCGGCAAGGTCGAAAATTCGGATTCGGAGAATTATTCGGAAAAAATCGGCAGGTATTCGGGAAAGATTCGGTAAGTGTTCGGGAAATGTTCGGAAAGGATTTCGAGCAATAAATTAATATATGAGACGCTAGGTTTTGATTTTGTGAATTATTTGCTGTTTTTTAAATTATTCGGTGTTTTATCACATAATTCGGGAATAATTCGCGAATTATTCGCGAATAATTCGCGAATAATTCGGCCAGTTCGGCAATCACGAATAATTCGGAGATTAATTCGTTTGATCAAGAATTCGCGAATTATTCACGAATTCGGCGAATAATTCGCGAATTCTGTGACTATGGTGTCACCAGAGAACTGCTATCCGACGATAGGTATAATACCATCTAGGAATTCTCGGCGAGTCCGTCCAGTGTACCCGGTCTCCACTGAGCACCCGTATAGCTTCTCTGATGTCAAACACCAATGGATATGGGATCATCCATCTCCCATCTCATGGGTCGATAAGCGCATACGCTAGTCTACTCTGGAGTATCGATGCCATGTCTCGATACTCCCATGACTAGGAACATTTGAAGGATGTACTTATCGACTACCCTGTCCCCACTAGTATGATCTGCATCATAATCCTGGTAGTCAAGTACTCATCCTAGGGCTTTATCAACATGTAATAGAGAGATAATAAGTATACATGTTAAGATAAAGAGAAACCTGATAGCATACTATCATGTCAAGCTAGAAATTCCTCCCTATATATGTCCAAGCATCCACTACAATATACATAGCATGTACAGTAATGGCCTCTAGGGCATACATATAACTAACAATCTCCCACTTGCACTAGGGCCATCTGTTGTAGTATCCAATACCCAACAATATAGCAGTGGTTGTAGTATCCCATACTCAACCATCCCATAGAAGTCTCTCTAGGGGTAAGGCCTTTGTGAGTGGATCCGCTGTGTTATCCTTCGTGTCTACTCTCCTTACCTCGTCCCTTGGGGATCAACCATCTCCCTGATCAGGTGATACTAGCCTCAGAATATGTCTGGAACGCTGATGGGACCTTCGTTCCTAGGCCAAAACCACAACTCCATTGTTGTCACAATAACGGTTATTGGACACTCGATGGTAGGAACCTTGTTCGTCTTATGAACAAGAAAATACCCAGACAGCCACTTTGGCAGCATCATTGGTAGCAATGTATTCAGCCTTTATCGTCTAGTACGTCACGGTATCTAGCTTGGAACTCTTCGAACATACCGACCCTGCACTGAGGGTAAAGACAATGCCTGTGACTGACTCTCATTCGACCTTATCACTCTGGAAGCTAGAACAAGGAACTTTCTTTTAGTTCTTCTTAAGTACTTAAGAATGTCCTCCACGGCTGTCCAGTAATTCTCCCAAGATCCGATTGATTACTGATCACTACACCTAGTGAGTCATCTACATCTAGTCTGGTACATAACATCGCATACTCTGATAGAGCCTACCGCTGAAGCATAGGGTATCCCTTGCACGCGAGCTCTCTCCAAATCAGTCCCGGGAGACATATTTTTGGAGAGAGTGATCCATGAGTAAGTGGGCGAACCACCATGCTTAGAATCGTCTATACTAAACCCCTTTAGTATGGTGTTAATATACCTGGATTTAGGACACTCCCAATATCCACATAGATCTATCACCATAGATCATTATCCATAAGATGTAGCAGGTATCATCCAAATCTTCTATTGAGAATCCCCGTGATAAGAGGAGCTTGACCGAGTGTAGTATAGGAAACCATTTCCTTTCAAGAGTATGTCATCTACGTACAATACGTGTAAGACAACCTCACTCTCTACAACCTTCTTTCCTATATATAAGGTTCATCTACCTTTTTGATGAAGTCAAACTATTTGACTGTCACATCAAAATAGATGTTCCATCTCCGCGATACTTGCATTGTCCTGATGGACTTAAGCATAGCTTTGAAAGTCTCAACTTTTCCATCTACACCAAGAATCTTCTCAAGATACAATTGCTCCCAATGGGTTTTACCCCTTCAGGTGAAACATGCAAATTCATACTTTGTTGAGGTACATGGATTCCATCTTTGATCGCATAGCATCCAGCCATTTCACTGAGTCCCCACTCGTGATGGCCTGCTTGAACCTAGTTGGGCCATCATCTCATGATGCAATTCTCACTTCTACTGTCACCGAGAAGACCGTAGTATCTCTCAAGTGGATGAGGAACCCTACCAGATTTGCGGAGAGGCTGAGGTTCGTTGGAAACTATTAAATCCTTTGGTTTCACCAAATCATCAGCTGTTAGTTTGTCAAGCTGGAACAACTTCCAGTTCTACCTCATGACCACTAATTTCTTCACAAGAAATTCCTTTTCTAAAAAGGAAGCATGCTGAGAAACAAAACACCTTTTGCTCCTCGGAGTGGTAAAAGATATTCCCTCATTAATGTTTGGAATATCCTGACAAACTTATACAGATCTGACCTTGCCTCGAGCTTGTCCGGATTCTGCCTTTCAACATAGGCCGGACAACCCCATATCTTAACTCATTTAAGACATGGTCTCTTCCCATACCATATCTCATATATAGTGGTAAGCCATGATTTGGACGGAACCCCATTCAATAGGTATGCAGCTTCTCAAGTGCATAACACCCAAAAGAAAACAGGAAACTCCACAGTACTCATCATAGAGCGCGCCATATCTCATAGGGTGCGATACCTCCGCCCCGATACACCGTTGTGCTGTGGTGTATACGAAGGAGTAAGCTGAGAGAGAATCTCATCCTCCTTTTAGAAACTCCAGGAACTCCATGCACAAGTATTCACCTCCTCGATCACATCGAAGGACTTAATACTTTTACCCGTCTAATTCTTTAATTTCAAGCTTATATTCCTTGAATTTCTCAAAAGTTTCAGACTTGTGTTTTAGAGGCTTCTAGTTTCGCTAAAGAGGTCACTCCCGGTGAAGGGATCTCGGCTCTTTCCCCATCGAATAAGGTGCAGGATATATCATATATACCGCTGTGCAAAGCAAGAACTATATAAGCTGTCAAAAACTAAACCGCGAGTTTGTAGCATCTGCCAGTTTCGCTAAAGAGGTCACTCCCGGTGAAGGGATCTCGGCTCTTTCCTCATCGAATAAGGTGCAGGGCATATCATATATACCGCTGTGCAAAGCAAAACTGTAGCTACCCTTTTTATAAAGTTTTGATTCTACAACATCTTTTAGGTTTCTTTTCTTTTTATTAATCTCATTAATAAAATCTCATCAGCTTATGCTTCCTAAAAATCACAGAAGAAACGAAAGCAGTAATATTTATATATCAGCATATATATATACATAGTATAAGCATTCGTCTCAGGCAGTAATATGATCTCATCACAGAACATTGCAGCAGAAGAACATATATGAAATATTGGATATACTAGGATGTCCGTGTTTTCAATACGAGCCGGTATAAAACACGGATTCCACGGTCGCGATGAATAGCCAAACCCACATCCCAAGACCCCTACGAGAGCGGCAAGTAACACTGCCAATTCTAGGGTTAGGAGACCCGGTCTCGACTCCTCGAGATGGCCTCCCACTGGACCCTAGAACGCGGTTACTTGTGCTGGTTGGAGATAGTGCCCTCATAGTCAATTATTGGATCGCAGGTACGTGATTGCAATGATTGCGGAGGACCTATCCCGGTAGGACAGTCTTACTCGAGATGATAGTATGCTATCTGGTTTGCCTTTATCAGTCGTGTACATGTTCAGGTGACTGATTGCATGTTACACTTTGATAGAGCCCTTAGGATCTTGCTTTACTACCAACAGTATGATGGCGATCATATACGTGAGAGTTGGGTAGTTTATATGCATATCCTTAATTGTGGTCCCTAGTCGTGGGAGTTTCGAGACAGGGCATCGATACTCCGGAGTAGACTAGTGTGTACAGTCGAGACCCCGACGAGGGGCAGTGGCCGGTCTCACAAGCCACTGGTGTCAGTTGGATCACCTAAGATGTATACAGGTGCTCATTGGGTTATGAGTACACCGGACAGGACTCGCCGGGAATCTGCTAGTTAGTATTATATCTACCGTCAGATAGCAGTTCCCTGGTGACATGTGTACAGGTTAGTTCATCGACCTGAGGTCGTCATTTGTCTCGTGTGAGTTCCCACTGTGCTTTGATTTCTACCCTACCACGGCTCAAAGGAGTCATGCAAACAGGTAGCTTTTGGGTACAGTCCCGAGCCATATGGAGGCACGTGAGCGGATCGGCAGGGGATTCGTCTCTCCCGGTATTGGGTGCGAGGTCGTGCTGTGTCTAGGAGAGCCATTACACAAAGTCCATGGCCATGGCAGGAGATTTACTGGTAGGTACTCCAGTAGTATCTCAGGGTGTTATTGGGCTTCACTCCGACACGACTTATACTGCTATTGGGGGTCTGACGTTACTAGCCCCCTAGGCGGATATGCGATACTCATTGACGAACGGACCGGACTGTATATACATTGTCACTGTTAGGCTCAGTAGGGTTTTCCGGATGAGTGCGCTCATCGGCATCCCTTGAGGTCAGTCCATGGGCAGCCGTTACGCATAGCTTGTGCCGCTGACGGTTTGTGGTTAAACCCACTGCCAGGGTACTGACGAGTCATTAGAGTCCCCCACAGACAGTTTCCCAAGTTCGGGCGAAACGTTGTAGAGGCCGTATAGTTTTATGGCAGGGTTCGGAAAATGCACGTGCGTTTACGCACGTGTCGATTTTCGGACAGGTGATACTGGTCGGCTTTGGTTTAAGCCGGATCCGAGTATCATATTGAGTAGGTATAATATCTTTGTCTCAGTTGCATTTGTATTCGGTCGTAATACAAATGCGGGTATATTTATACAGTTTCGGGGTTATCCTGAAAGTTGTTTCAGGATCACTTTTGGAAGTTGCCAGTTTCCAGTTTTCTATCAGCCGTCTTTTAACATTTGGTTAAAGACGGATTTATCTTTTCTTCAGATATAATGAGTCAGTATTCTAGAAGTTTCTAGATATGATGACTAGGATGATGACTAGGCTAGTGACTCATCTTTGCATTTATTAAAGGGTGACTAGGTTTAAGTGAGTCATGCTTTGTATTAAAGCATTCTTGTTTTGGTTAAGATATTTTGAAGTGAGAAGCTTTTGCTTATGGTCACCACTTGCTCCTACGGTCACCTCCCTCCTTCATATAAAAGTGGCCGGCCTCCTCTCTCTCCTCACTTCTTACTTGAGGTTTCATTTTGCTAGAAAAGATTATGATAGTATTCGGGGTGTATGGAATTTTACAGTTCATTTCATTCCATCACCCGATTTCCACGGCAACTTCATTAACCGATCGCCCACGGATTTGGACGAAGTGAGACAAAGTCATCTACTCATTCTCTACATCATTCTTGGTCATCTCTTTTAGCAAACTTGACGATCGAGTTGCCTCGAGTTAGAGGCGGGAGCCCGTTTAAAGAATCGGTGATGTGGTGCCACCTCGACGAGGAGATCGGAGATCGACGAGATCGGAGCAGCCGCAACGGAGCGTGGGATGATGGTTGAAGAACGAAGGACTCGGATCGTTCGGTATACCTTTTCTACACTCTTTACAGTTTGTTAGTTTAGCAATAATGGCAGATCCGGGTTAAAGTATACGATAGCGCCAGTTAAAAAGTTTTGTTTCGCATTTGGCGTCTGTAGACAGCCGGGGCGCTAGCGTAGACTTACAGTGGTATCAGAGCCTCACCATTTTGCTATACTAACTTGTGCTAACGCGTTTAAAACATCGATCCGACCGGAAATCGAAAATTGCAAAATCCTTGCTTGACAGTTTCTGTTGTTTTTAAACGGTCTCAAAAATTAATTCTGCATGTCTTAAAAATCCGTGCAGGGAATTCTAAGAACCACGACAAAATTTGGTATTGTGATTCCTCCAACTTGCCGCGGAAACGCGGCCAAACCCCTGGTTTGGCCGCGCATCCGCGGCCACTTGGGGAGTTCATTATCCCAAATTTTTCCAGTGGGTTTTCTGTTAGATTTTGTGATTTTTGGTATATATCATTTTGGCCCAGGTTTTGTTACTGTTCACCAGTAAGTCGTGGGGCCCACTTTTTGATATTTGGTCGATCGAAATTTAAACACGTTAGTTTACAGTGCTTACATTATATCTCCGACCGGGAATGTCATTTGATCGGTAAACTGCGTCTGATTGCTATAGTTCTTTTAGACGGGTTTGCGAACGTGACATTCGCGTTGATGTTCTGTGTTGTGCTGTGATGTTGCGGATTTGTCGTGGTGGATAGCAGTGTGCAATGGTAGTACAGTTTGTGTTTATTTGTACATTTGATATTGCGGGGCGAGCGTCCAACTTGTGGACAGCCGTCACTGCCTGTTGTATAATATTCTTTTGGGACACGACCAGGTTGCGGTCGATGTACCTATTGTACTATTTTTCATTACTGTACTAGGTTTTGCCCCGCGACGGAGTGCACGGATAGCCGGGTTCGGGAAAGCAACGTGTCCGCATCTCATGGCTTTGAGAGGCAGAGGGGCCCCACTTCAGAATTGGCAGACTATTCGCCGCACTCGTAGGGGGTACAGGTTGACCCAAGGAGGGGTGCTCAACTTACCGGATTCCGTGAAATGCCGGGTGTTCCATTCACTATGCTGTGGGGGACTGCCTCGCTTCAGGTTTTGGCGGGTAACTTGCCGCACCCGTAGGGGTCTAGGTTTCATTGCACAGGCTATCCACACGACAGGGAAAAGTCGAGTTTCAGCAGCGGCTCTGTGAAACTCGGGGATCCCATATTATCTGTATTGTTCTGTGATGCTTATTACTTTTCTGTAATGTTGCATACTATCACGCCTGGAGCGATTATTGTATATTGGTTTATATACTATTAGATGTTGTATATGTTTTACACCCGCGCTAGTCCAGTCCCCGCTCTGTCGTTAGTTAAGTAACCTAACGGGTTATAACGGGACCCAGTGACGAATGCGGATGGCATATACGTACATTTTATTTTCGTTCTTTTCCGGTGTGATTAAATGATGGGACTGCGTTGATTCTGATCAATGCAAAGTTAAAACAAACCTGTATACAGTTGTTGGAACAATTTAAAAAGTGTTATTGCAAAGACGTTTCCTTTTGTTATGCATAGTGGTATTCAGTGGAATATCCAGCACCTCATTCGACGGGGCAAGGGCCGATATCCCTTCACCGGGACCGACCCCTTGGGCAAAAGTTTGCGTCAGGGTAATAACTTCACTATAGTCGATTACAAGTTGATTTGCATAGCGGTATTCAGTGGAATATCCTGCACCTCATTCCACGAGGAAAGAGCCGAGATCCCTTTACCGGGAGTGACCTCTTTAGCAAAAGGTTTTCGCCACTATATTTTAAAAAGCTATCAGGTTCCTTCAGCGATATCAAGTTCACTACGCTAAAGGTTTTTCGCCAAAAACCAGTCGTAGCCCTCCGTCACTTCTTTTGGGTATTCAGTAGTATTCAAGCTACGTATTTTGACCAACGCCAAGGCATAGTGTTTGGTAGCTGCTGGGTATTCAATTGTTGCATAGATAGATGAGTTAGTTTGGGACAGTCGTTCTACCATTTTGGCCAACGTCAAGGGCATGTGCGGGTGGGTTCAAATTGGCAAGATAGTGACGGGTAGAACTTGGCATGTGACTTATGACATTTTGACCAACGCCAAGGTTATAAGAGCATGGGGCAAAAATAATATCAGGAGTTTCTAAAGAAACTGAAACTTGCCGAGTATGCGCATACCTTCTGGAGTATGAGTAACGTGGATGCATTCCATCACGTTATCATGCGATGAGAGTTGGATCCTGATTCCCACTGATGAGTTGGTTTACTCTTCGGGTGATCCCGATTGATTCTTCTTTAGGTTTGGAGGAGAATTTGACAGGACAGTGGGAGGTTTCCGGATTAGATAAAATGATGACCATTCTGATCTAGGTTAGAGTGCACGCAGAGTGTTTCTTTTCTCTCTCTCTCTTTGGCAGCGACCTTTGACCGACCCTAGACTATGACTCAGTGACCAAGTTGACCGAACCTTCTTAAAATACTGGCTTTTGGATTGTCTGTGTTGCATAAGTCGTTGCCACTCCTTCTTTTACCCTTTGAATTTCTCAGAACACCCGTATTACTACGGATATCCACTTCCATTGGATAGACCCATCGTATGGTTATATACGAACTCGAAGGGATTTCTTCGAGGATGGATCCAGGTTCAGGAGAAATAGAATTGGTTTATTCAGTTGTCTTTTATTATCACCTTCTCTCAGGTTGCGAGAGCTCCTTGGTTTAGGAGAGTACACCTATTACGCCTATTGGATAGTCTTATTCCAAACCATAGGCTGGTGCCGAAAGGTAGGGAATGAAGAAAACCAATTAGCCTAAGTAGGGTGTGCATAAGGTAATATGTAAAGACAAAATAAAGGGATTAGAAAGAGGGCAAAGTAAATTGCGACTGATATCATTCACGACCAAAACCGCGTACTTCATCGCCACTCCTATTTCACCTTTAAAAGAATAAGGTATTATTCAGTTGTCTTTTATCGTCACCTTCTCTCGAGATGCGAGTACTCCTTGGTTTAGGAGGGTACACCTATTATGCTTACTGGATAGTCTTCTTCCAAACCATAGGCTGGTGCCGAACGGTAGGGAAGGAAGAAAACCAGTTAGCCTAACGATGGTGTACAGAAGGTAACGACTAAAGACAAATAAAGGGATTTGGAGAGACGGCAATAAAGTATACGGTTGAAGTCATGAATTGGATTATGGAAGAGGCATTGCTATGAATACCAGGATACCCCTACGAAACATTTTCATGTTTCAGTGCATTGTTAAAAGAAAAACTGTTTTCCCGATTAGACACTTACTCCAAGGGTATGTATTTACCAGGTTTCATTCTCATATCTGTATGGTTTTACAGATGATGAGTGGGAGTAAGATATTGGGAATTAGGTGATCATCCTCGTTATATCGGAATTCGTTGTAATTGGTGATATTTGAGGAAATCGCCAGGGTACAGTTTTCCACCTACAACGCACAGGTTTTGAGTTGTTCAACTCAGCGGACTTATACAGAGTATTGTATGTTGTCCAAGTGTCCTTCAGGACAAAGGGGTAGGTCCTCGTACTATATTCTGTTTACTTATAACTTCTCTAGTATTTAGACGAGTGTTTCGTAGAAATACATGGTCTAAGTTTTGAGAAGTTGTGGGTATAAGAATAAAGTAGAAAACCAGGTATCACAAGTATCGGGATTCTTCAAAGAGATCGAAGATGTAGATTCTTGTGATTGGTATTCAGATGATAGTGATGGTTTTGAGAAACGTGTTTCTCTTTCAGGTTACTCATAATTGGATGGATTCCTAAGTTGAGTAATGCTGATTAGCCTCTTTCCATTAAGTTGATATGCACTAGAGACAGATGCATGGATTGAATATGGTTCCAATTATATAAGTGCCAAAGTTTCTATATTGGATATAGAATAGTTCGTACCTTAAAAGATATTAAGGTACGGGGAGTTGTCCAGCTTATGATTAAAACCAGACACTGGATAACTCAGGGCACGTTTCTGTAATGGCTGTTTGTGGGTTGACCCTGGCTATGACGAGGGTTGATATTCTACCATTTGGAAGATCAATAGTAATATTGTTCTTGACTCGCCACGGTTTTAGTAAAAATGGATCTTTTTCAGAAAACAGTAGTGGGAGTATGGTAGAACTGGAAGTGATTCCAGAACCGTGAACGATTACGGAAAATTTAATAGGACCTATACATTCAATCAGGTTTGACATTCCAATAGCCACTCCGCAGGTATGGTAGGTAACCTCAGACGCCCGAGAGGTACTTCGGTAGCCTCAGAGACGGTGACAGGGAGGTTCTTATCTACCAAGACTTGACACTACTGTTGTTCCAGGATATGAGACCCGGTAGGAGGGTTGTCGTAGTCAGTGGGAGCAGTGGAAGAATAGTGGGCAAGATGCTTATATCTATTTATAGACTTGAGCAGTAATAGCGGAGATAGATCATCTATTTTTGATGTGACAGTCATGGTTTTGACTTCAATCAGAATAGGGGATGGATCAGTTAAGAAGGTAGTAGGGTGTGATGTCATGGTATCTGGATGACATACACAGAGTAGGAAGTAAAATTCCTATACTACGATCGGTTGTACTGTGGTCGTCACACAGTTGTTTCTCCAGACAGGACATGGATATAATATTAGACATTCTGGTTTCTGGATCTATGGTTTTAGATCTAGATTTGGGTGGTTTCCCAATGTGGGTACTTTGACAGATATTCTAATGGTTTTTAGAATAGTTGACTCCTAGCATGGTAGTGTACCTGCAGGTGATGGAGTCACCCTCTCTAAAGGTGTCGTATAGACTAAAGGGGAGAGGGATGTGCATGATTGGCAGATCACTTGCTTAGGCAATTGAGTCAATCATGAGATGTCAAGTACCACACCAAATGTTGTTTTTGCACTAGATGCAATAAGTTTGTATTAATCCAATCCTGGAGAAACATAAGGAAGCAGTTTTAGAACATAAGTGCATGTTCTACGGATTTGATGACGGCAGCCTCCTTCGGGAGACGGTTATCATTCCAAGCTTCAAAGGTGACATGGTTGACAGAGTGATTGTCAGAGTTATAGTTTTTCCCTCTGACGAAGAGGGACAGTATTATGGACAGGTGGTCCAAGAGGATACTGTGGGTGGCATGGTGCCCGATACTGATTAGGTTCAGTGATCGATACAGTCTAAGATGTTTAGATTTGGAGTTCATTTATGAACCAGGTCCCATCAGATATCCATACATATTCTAAGACAGGTATTACTCGTTTCGGGAGATAGCTTTCTCCGCGAACTTGAGATTAAGAGAGATATAGAAAGATACTTCTAGGCGGATCCACTCACTGAGGCTATTTCTCGAACACAATAGTTTTACAAACGGGCTTTGTGAAACTGATTAGTAGAGGAGTTGGATGTTCGGTTTCACACGGGCTGTGAGTAGTCGACATCGCAATATTAGCCTTGAGTGCAAGTGGGAGATTGTTGGAGATAGTGCCCTCATAGTCAATTATTGGATCGCGGGTACGTGATTGCAATGATTGCGGAGGACCTATCCCGGTAGGACAGTCTTACTCGAGATGATAGTATGCTATCTGGTTTGCCTTTATCAGTCGTGTACATGTTCAGGTGACTGATTGCATGTTACACTTTGATAGAGCCCTTAAGATCTTGCTTTACTACCAACAGTATGATGGCGATCATATACGTGAGAGTTGGGTAGTTTATATGCATATCCTTAATTGTGGTCCCTAGTCGTGGGAGTTTCGAGACAGGGCATCGATACTCCGGAGTAGACTAGTGTGTACAGTCGAGACCCCGATGAGGGGCGGTGGCCGGTCTCACAAGCCACTGGTATCAGTTGGATCACCTAAGATGTATACAGGTGCTCATTGGGTTATGAGTACACCGGACAGGACTCGCCGGGAATCTGCTAGTTAGTATTATATCTACCGTCAGATAGCAGTTCCCTGGTGACATGTGTACAGGTTAGTTCATCGACCTGAGGTCGTCATTTGTCTCGTGTGAGTTCCCACTGTGCTTTGATTTCTACCCTACCATGGCTCAAAGGAGTCGTGCAAACAGGTAGCTTTTGGGTACAGTCCCGAGCCATATGGAGGCACGTGAGCGGATCGGCAGGGGATTCGTCTCTCCCGGTATTGGGGGCGAGGTCGTGCTGTGTCTAGGAGAGCCATTACACAAAGTCCATGGCCATGGCAGGAGATTTACTGGTAGGTACTCCAGTAGTATCTCAGGGTGTTATTGGGCTTCACTCCGACACGACTTATACTGCTATTGGGGGTCTGACGTTACTAGCCCCCTAGGCGGATATGCGATACTCATTGACGAACGGACCGGACTGTATATACATTGTCACTGTTAGGCTCAGTAGGGTTTTCCGGATGAGTGCGCTCATCGGCATCCCTTGAGGTCAGTCCATAGGCAGCCGTTACGCATAGCTAGTGCCGCTGACGGTTTGTGGTTAAACCCACTGCCAGGGTACTGACGAGTCATTAGAGTCCCCCACAGACAGTTTCCCAAGTTCGGGCGAAACGTTGTAGAGGCCGTATAGTTTTATGGCAGGGTTCGGAAAATGCACGTGCGTTTACGCACGTGTCGATTTTCGGACAGGTGATACTGGTCGGCTTTGGTTTAAGCCGGATCCGAGTATCATATTGAGTAGGTATAATATCTTTGTCTCAGTTGCATTTGTATTCGGTCGTAATACAAATGCGGTTATATTTATACAGTTTCGGGGTTATCCTGAAAGTTGTTTCAGGATCACTTTTGGAAGTTGCCAGTTTTCAGTTTTCTATCAGCCGTCTTTTAACATTTGGTTAAAGACGGATTTATCTTTTCTTCAGATATAATGAGTCAGTATTCTAGAAGTTTCTAGATATGATGACTAGGATGATGACTAGGCTAGTGACTCATCTTTGCATTTATTAAAGGGTGACTAGGTTTAAGTGAGTCATGCTTTGTATTAAAGCATTCTTGTTTTGGTTAAGATATTTTGAAGTGAGAAGCTTTTGCTTATGGTCACCACTTGCTCCTACGGTCACCTCCCTCCTTCATATAAAAGTGGTCGTCCTCCTCTCTCTCCTCACTTCTTACTTGAGGTTTCATTTTGCTAGAAAAGATTATGATAGTATTCGGGGTGTATGGAATTTTACAGTTCATTTCATTCAATCACCCGATTTCCACGGCAACTTCATTAACCGATCGTCCACGGATTTGGACGAAGTGAGACAAAGTCATCTACTCATTCTCTACATCATTCTTGGTCGTCTCTTTTAGCAAACTTGACGATCGAGTTGCCTCGAGTTAGAGGCGGGAGCCCGTTTAAAGAATCGGTGATGTGGTGCCACCTCGACGAGGAGATCGGAGATCGACGAGATCGGAGCAGCCGCAACGGAGCGTGGGATGATGGTTGAAGAACGAAGGACTCGGATCGTTCGGTGTACCTTTTCTACACTCTTTACAGTTTGTTAGTTTAGCAATAATGGCAGATCCGGGTTAAAGTATACGATAGCGCCAGTTAAAAAGTTTTGTTCCGCATTTGGCGTCTGTAGACTGCCGGGGCGCTAGCGTAGACTTACAGTGCTCCCCTCCTTAGGTCTACCTAATGCGGAAAAGTAAATAATATACAATGGTGACATCAACCTCATCCTGGAAGTGCCCCAATAAAAGAATATTACATACAATTGAATTTTACATGAATGAAAATAAAAAACCCCATCTCACATAAAACCCCCGGCTATTCATAACACGACGATCCAATATAACATATCACAGCAACACATAATATCACAAATCATCAACGTAAGTAAGTATGCATACACCGATCGTCGTAGATATATAGAAACGAAGACCGGCAATATAACTACATACTACACTTACGGTCACAGGAAAGAAATTGTAAAACTACAATATTTGGAATCCACAATCACTTTAGACATCGCAAATCCGAAATATCACATACTTCGCATTTCATGCCTAACTATATGAATTCCACATATTGTATCACATTCTAGATAAATAGACAGTATTAAACTTTCCGAACAGATAATCAAATACACAAAATTTCCTAAATAGCTCAACACTTGAGCGGAGTTCAAATAATCCCAAAATATGTCACAGTACTGGTGATCCAGCCGTAGAAGGGTCAAGCCAACGCCTCACATGTGGCACGCCGTACTGCCCCAAACCCTAAGGTTTAGAGGCAGTTCAAGACGGTCACATAATCGAGTTAAGGTTTGTGTTCTTCTAGAGGGTCCACCGCGTAACTTGTACAATTTTCTAGAAGATTTAAACCCGATAAAAATTCAACACTTGAAAGTTTTACGTTCCGGGAAAAAATGAGTTAATGATATCCGTTCGAACATTTTAACAGTTTCTAAATATCCGGAAAGAATAACGAATTTAAATTTTCCGATCGAATCAACGATTACAAAATAAACCCCAGAATAATCAACACTTGAGTCAGAATAAAAAATACCCTGAAAGTATAAAAGCAGTAAAAGGAATTACTGTGAAAACATAACTGTCCAATCAAACAGTAGTGCCGCGGATCCGCGGCCCAAGCAAGGTACGGCCGCGGTTCCGCGGCGCTCTATAGGGATGACGTCATCGTTTTTCACCATAATTCTTGAATTTACCTGCTGATGTTTTTAGGTATTTTTAATTCAGAAAAAATCGCATTTTTGAAAAATATCCATAGAGGGGTCCATTTTCGTTGTATCGGGTTCGATCAGAGTTTTAACTTCGTATACACGTCGCCTAATGCTCTAGCTAGGCTCTGATACCACTGTAGGGTTCCTAGGCACTCTTGTGAAGGTTCATAAGGCATCAAACATGCCCGGATAAAAATTTAGACGTGCCGAACAACCCAAAGCCGGGATCTTTGCTAGATTATTAGGGTTTAACATGCAAGATAACAACTTTATTACTAAGTGTGAGGGATTACAACCTTTGTAGTCCGCTCCTTCGCTTCATAAGCTCCGAGTAGAAGTCCCTTCGCCGCGATCCATGATCTCCCGGACTCAAGAGAGGCTCCACGACTCGAACGATCCATGCTAGCTTGTGGTATTCCTTTTCTTCGATGATCTACGTCGAAGTTGCAATAACTCAAGCTCTTTCACTCTAATGAGGTGAACACCCTAATCTAATGGGCTAGATTAGATGAGGATGATGGAGTAGTATTTATGCTATCTTTTTATATCATAATCTCACATGAAAACATCACAAAAGGAAAATCAAGTAAGCTTTCTCAAAGCTCAAGAGAGAAGAAGATGATGAATAATGAGATTGATTCCTTTTGTGATGAATAATGAAAATGAGTATATCAATAATAATGCAACCATGGTTAATGATGACAAGGATAACCCTTGTAGAGAGTTAACGAAGGCTAGGGTTTGGTTGGGTTAAGAAATGAGTCATAAGAAAATATCTATCATAATATCTTCTTCATGACAAAAGGAATGCTTCTAGAAGGTGCAAGAAAAAGCTAACCCTAATCAAACCCTAATCTCTTTTTATCGTCACCAAACATGTTTCATTATTAATCATATCATGTTACTTTAATATATATATCACATATATATTATATATTTGTAACAAAAGAAAAATAATACAATTAATATATATCGCATATATATCAATGTATTATCCGGTGAGAAAATGAAATAATAAAGCGAGCCAATATTAGATAATGTAATACAATATATCATATATATTATTATACATTAAAACATCGAATCAACACTTGATCCGATAATCCGGCTATATCGAATATAACCGACTAATATATCATGTACCGATTCATCGAATCAACACTTGATCCGATGATCCGGTTCATATCTAAATATCACGAGAATATAATACGGTATCTCATATAGCATTATCCTCGGTCCTGCACATATCACATATTTGCCTCTACTCCGTTTTGCCTGAGCCAAGAAACCTCTGTGTAGGACTCTAAAGAATCGTCAATACGCCGGTAGCAGGTGATGATCATATCAAACACCCACAAGCTGCAAGCGGTCGGCTAAACGTAACAACCACCCAGGTATTGAGCGATCAGAAGATCAACAAGCTAGCCTGTATGTTCTCCTGTGAATCCAATCAGTAACACTCCCGTACAGTCCGGTCTCTTCGTCTGATATGTCGTATATCAAGTCTAGGGGTGGTATACGTCAGACCCCAGTAACCGATAAGTCGTGTCGATGTGTGGCTCATAACAGGTCGAGAAACTACTAGTAACACTTACCAGTAAATCTCTATATCAGCCCTGGCCGGGGACTTCCAGTTATAGCCAATCGAACACAGCACAACATCAACTCCCTATACCGGGAGAGACGAATCCCCTCCTATCGCTCATTGCCTCCATGTGATTCGGGACTGTACCCAAAAGCCACCGTTTTGCACGCCCTCTTGGACGTGGTAAGGTGGAAATCAAAGCACGGTGGGAATCACACAAGACTCTATGACGATCTCGGGTCTACAGACTACCCTGTACCAGTGTCACTGGAGAACTGCCATCTGACGTGTGGTATATTACCATCTGGGAGTTCTCGGCGAGTCCGTCCAATGTACCCAGTCTCCACTGAGCACCCGTACACCATCTCTGATGTCAAACACCGATGGATATAGGATCATCCATCGCCCATCATATGGGTCAAGATGCGTATACGCTAGTCTACTCTGGTGTATCGATGCCCTGTCTCGATATACCCTCGACTAGGAACAGTTATAGGATGTACTCATCGACTACCATGGCCCTACTAGTATGATCTCATCATAATCCTAGTAGTCGAGTACAAATCCTAAGGGCTTCATCAACATGTGAGAGAAAAACAGTAAACCAATATAAGTCAACATGTTAAGATAAAGTGAAACCAAATAGCATACTATCATGACGAGCAAGAAAGTCCTCTCTATATATATCCAAGCTGTTAGTGTATATGCCCTAGGGGCCATTATTGTATCATACTAGTTTGTATATTACTTAATGGAAGCTTGGGATATTCACATGTATATAACAGTCTTGCTAAACATGGTAGTATGCTACTTGGTTTTTCTATCTTAATATGTGAGTATACGTATTGATAGAGCTCTTAGGATCTTGCTTGACTACCAGCGTTGTGATGGCAGTCACACTAGTGGGGGCTGGGTATTGTTAGTGTATATGCCCTAGAGGCCATTACTGTATCATACTAGTATGTATATTACTTGATGGAAGCTTGGGATATTCACAGTTGTATAGACAATCTTGCTCGAAATGGTAGTATGCTACTTGGTTTGTCTCTGCTTTAATGTGTACATGTGTTTCTTTATTATATCATCTATACGCATTAGTGGAGCCCTTAGGATCTTTGCTTGATTACCAGCGTTGTGATGGCAGTCACACTCGTAGGAGCTGGGTAATCTACAAGCACATCCTTATACACACGTCCCTAGTCATGGGATCATCGAGACAGGGAATCGATAATCCGGAGTAGACTAGCGTATGCGCTTCTCATCCCAGTGCGGGAGGCGGTTTGTCCCACAGTCGTCAGTACGTCGTGCTTGAGATAGTATGCGGGTGCTCGTTAGGTTACGAGTACACTGGACAGGACTCGTCGGGAACTGTGGGTTGGTATTATACCTATCGTCAGTTATCAGTTCCCAGGTGACATGAGTACAGCTTAGTCCGCTGACTTGACACTGTCACTTCGCCTCAAGCGTGTTCCCACTGTACTTTGATTACTACCCTACCACGGCTCAAAGGAGTCGTGCAAACAGGTAGTAGTTGGGTGCAGTCCCGAAGCACTTGGAGGCAGTGACGGTTAGACAGGATTTGTCTCTATCGGTATTAGGGGTTGGCATCGCGCTGTGTCTAGGAGAGCCATTACACAAGTAGTACCTGGCCAGGGCAAGCGAGATATACTGGTAGGTTTCCAGTGTTATCTCAGGGTGTTCTGGGCTTCACTCCGACACGACTTGTACCGCTATTAGGGGACTGACGTTTACCGCCCCCTAGGCCCGCCATGCGATGTTATCAGACGAACAGACCGGACTGTACGGAGATTGTCACATGCAGACTCAGTAGGAGTTCAGATGGGTTTCACCTCGTCCGTCTTCTTATCGGCATCTACCTGGGGACCGTTACGTACAGCTAGTGCCGCTTGCGGTCTGTGGTTAAACCCACTGCCAGCGTAGTGTTGAGTCTTTAGAGTCCCACACAGAGGGTTATTCGTCTTTGGGCAAAACAGAGTAGAGGTCACATGGTTTTGCGACAGGGTTCGTTCACATCCGCGCACTTGTGCACGTTTGGTGTCCGGACAGTCATTACTAGCGGGCTCTGGTTTGAGCCGGATCCTAGTATATGTTTTAGGGTTAGTTTTATCTCATTGTATTCATGTTCCTCGGAACACGAATGCGGGTGTGTATGCACAGTTGTTTGAGGCGGAGAAAGAGGATTTTCATTAGGGTTTTGGAACGGGTGCGTATGCACAGTAGACAGTCGTCTTTTTCCAAACCCTAATGAATATGTGATATATCAATTAATAATATTAATTAAATGAAATTGTGTCATGGTTGGGTTTGTTGACTTGTTGACCAAGGTTGACTTGTTGACCTTGGTTGAAACTTTGACCATCATCATTACACATCAAAGATGCTCTTTGATCTTTGCAAAAAACATTTAATGTGATATGATAATAGTCTCATCAAACCATCCATCACCTTTTTCATTTTTGGATTAATATTATTATTAGATAATTCACTTATTATGTTATGGTTGTAGAAAAACCATTTCATTCTATCATACCCATTCTCTCTCCTCTTTTCTTCTTCTTCCTCCTCTAGTTCAAGGAGATCCATTCTCATGTGTTGAGAAACATCTCCTTGAGATAAAATACTCTAAACCACTCTCTACTCACTCTAAGGTTGAAATTCTAGCAAGCCAAAGACCTTAGTTCTCTCAAAGTTCGAGAAAGGAGCCCAAGGTTGCAACCCTCAGGTGGATCCATCTTTGACGAAAGAAGGCGACGAGGAAAGCACCATCCAACCACTACTAAGAGTTCAAGAAGAAGGAGTTCAAGTGAGGTATAACCCCTAACCGAGTACACAACTCTCTAGTTAGGTTGCTAGTGTGTAGTTTAGCCAAGATCCGTTTTTGTAGTCCATGTTACCCAAACCCTAAAAATCGTTTTTCACCATTTCCGCAAACCCGAAAGAACCGGGAGACGTAACGTGGACTTACAGGGTAGTCTACAAGCACATCCTTATTCAGGTCCCTAGTCGTAGGATTATCGAGACAGAGCATCGATACTCCGGAGTAGACTAGTGTGTACGCTTCTCATCCCAGTTGGGGAGATGGTCTGTCCCACAGCCGTCAGTACGTCGTACTGGAGATAGTATGCAGGTGCTCGTTAGGTTACGGGTACACCGGACAGGACTCACAGGGAACTGTTGGTTGGTTTTATACCAGTCGTCAGAGAACAGTTCCCAGGTGACATGAGTACAGCATAGTCCGCAGACTTGACACTGCTACTTCGCCTCGAGTGTGTCCCACTGTTCTTAGATTGCTACCCTACCACGGCTCAAAGGAGTCGTGCAAACAGGTAGCAGTTGGGTGCAGTACCGAGCACTTGGAGGCAGTGGCGGTTAGACAGGATTCGTCTCTCCCGGTATTGGGGGTTGATATCGCGCTGTGTCAGAGAGCCATTGTTGGAGATAGTACCCTCAGAGTCAATTATTGGATCACATGCACGTGATTGCAATGATTGATGGAGGACCTATCCCGGTAGGACAGTCTTACTCAAGATGATTATGCTATCTGGTTTATCTTTATCATCGTGTACTGCTTTAGGTGACCTGACAGGTCACTATTGCACGTTGATAGAGCCCCTGGGATTCTTGCTTGACTGCCAGCAGTATGAGGGCGATCATATACGTGGGAGCTGGTAGTCTATAAGCACATCCTTAAAAGGTCCCTAGTCGTGGGAGTTTCGAGACAGGGCATCGATACTCCAGAGTAGACTAGTGTATACAGTCGAGACCCCGACGAGGGGCGGTGGCCGGTCTCACAAGCCACTGGTGTCAGTTGGTTCACCTAAGATGTATACAGGTGCTCATTGGGTTATGAGTACACCGGACAGGACTCGCCGGGAACATGCTAGTTGGTCTTATACCTGACGTCAGATAGCAGTTCCCTGGTGACATGTGTACAGGTTAGTTCATCGACCTGGGGATCGTCATTTGTCTCGTGTGAGTTCCCACTGTACTTTGATTACTACCCTACCACGCTCAAAGGAGACGTGCAAACAGGTTTTAGTTGGGTACAGTCCCGAGCCACATGGAGGCAGTGAGCGGATCTTCAGGGGTTCGTCTCTCCCGGTATTGGGGGTGAGGTCGCGCTGTGTCTAGGAGAGCCATTACACGAAGCCCTCGGCCGAGGCAGGAGATTTACTGGTAGGTATTCCAGTAGTATCTCAGGGTGTTCTGGGCTACACTCCGACACGACTTGTACCGCTTTTGGGGGTCTGACTTTTACCAACCCCCTAGGCCCGCCATGCGATGCTCATAGACGAATGGACCGGACTGTACGGATATTGTCACTGACAGGCTCAGTAGGGTGTCAGGATGAGTTCACTCATCGACGTCCCTTTTGGTCAATAGCTGGTGGCCCGTTACGTATTGGCTTATACCTCTGACGTGCTAGTGGTTAAATCCACAACCAAGGTGTTGACGATTCTTTAGAGTCCCCCACATTAAGTTACTCAAGCTTTCGGGCGAAAAGCTGTAGAGGCCGTATGGAGATATGGCAAGGTCCGATCAGATACGTGCGGTATTGCACGGATCAGGATCAGACGGTTAGTACTAAAGGCCATATGGTTATATGGCAGGGTTCGATCAGATACGTGCGGTATTGCACGGATCAGGATCGAACGGATATTACTAGTCGGCTTTGGTTTAAGCCGGATCCTAGTATAGTACAGTGTAGATTTTGTCTCATTGCATTTGTATTTCGGTCGGAATACAGATGCAGGTGTGTATGCACAGTATCGGGGTTTTTCCTGTAATTTATTACAGGACCAGTTTTCTGGAGTTGCCATTTTGCTTTCCGTTTCGGCCATATTTATTTGTATCTTTCAATGGCCGAAGATTGGTGGAGGAGGGCTTATTTGCATTTGTGCAAATAAGCAATTTGGAAGGGGGTCTTTGCATATTATTGTATCATGATACTTGCACCATCATTGCTTGACTTTCTTTAGTCATCATGGCTAGTCTTGTAGTGTCATGATGTCATGACTTTTTGGTAATGATGATGGATGATGATGGATGGTGGAGTGTGGGTTTGTGTTTGTGATCATTTCCTTTCATGATATCATTTGACCTCTCTCTCACTTGGGTTATTGTGTGGCTCCCTTCATTTGGCTAGACACTCACTCTCATTCTCTCCTTCCCCATGAGCTTGGCCGGCCACTAGAGATGGGGGCTGTCCAAACATTTTGGTGAGGGTTTTTGGTTCATTTCATGTTGGAAAAATCCAACAAGTTCCATCTCCATGAGCTTGTATCATTACTCCACCAATATGGCAATTCCTACAACCCCAAAATGAGACATGAGTTCCACACTACATTCTACAGCAAATCTTGGGCACGTCGACTTGCCAGCTTCGTGCCCGAGTTGCCTCGGTATAGAGGTGGGAGCCCGTAAAAGAAGCAGGCGACGTGGTGCTCTTCCGGCGACGAGGTGGACACCGGAGATTCCGCGGGAGATCGGGACGACGACGAGAAGACCGGAGGACTCGGATCACTCGGTATATCTCTCTTCCCCATCTTGTAGTTAGCTAGGACTAGTTAATGGCACGATCCGGGTTTTAGTGCGCGGTGGTGCCGGTTCAAGAAAATTAAAGTTAGCCATCGCTTCCGCATTTGGCCTCGGGATGGAGGCCGGGGCGCCGCCGTGCACTTACAGTGGTATCAGAGCCTCGCCATTAACATAGTCTAGCTTTGTTTAATGTGTTTACATTTCCGATCGACCAAAATTCCAAAAACCCGCGTTTTCACTTACATCAGTTTTCTGTTGAATTTTTTCTTGCTCGAAAAATTTTTCAGGTTGTAGAAAAGTGATGTACTGGAAATTCTAAGAACACTGTAGAAATTCGATACAGTGACTCCACAGTGGGAGCGCGGAACCGCGGCCAAACACCCCATTGGGCTACGGTTCCGCCGCACTATGTTGAGATCACTGCATCAAATTTCTGCAGTTGCTCTCTGGGTTGGTTTTAGGGTTTTTAGAATATTAATTTTGGGCCCAGATGTTCTTGATGTGCTACAGTAGTACTTGGGGCCCACTTGTTAAATTTTGATCGATCGGATATTTTAAATACATTAGTTCACAGTATTTACATTATATCTGCGACCGTGAATGTCACTTGATCGGTAAATCCTGTCTAACTGCTATAGCCCGGTTAGACGGATTTGCGAACGTGACTTTCACGTTGATGTTCTGTGTTATGCTGTGATGTTGCGGATTGGTCGTGGGGGATAGCCTGGATGCAATGCTAGTACAGTTTTTGGTTGTATTATGTACATTTGATATTGCGGGGCGAGCGTCCGACATATGGACTGCCGTCACTGCCTGATTGTATTATTATTTTGGGGCACGGCCAGGTTGCGGTCGATGTACCCGTTGTATGTATATTTTACTTTCTGTACTAGGATTACCCCACGGCGGGGTGCACGGATAGCCGGATTCTAGAAGGCAACAAGCCCGCATCTCATGGCATTGAGACGGAGGGGGCTTCACTCTGGAATTGGCAGGCTATTCGCCGCACTCGTAGGGGGTACAAGTTGACCCAGGAGGGGTGCCCAAGTTACCGGATTCCATGAAGTGCTGGGTGGTCCATTCACGGTGCTGAAGGGGGCTGCCTCGCTTCAGGTTTTGGCGGGTAACTTGCCGCGCCCGTAGGGGTCTAGGATTTCATTGCACAGGCTATCCACACGACCAGGGGAACGTTGGATTTCAGTAGTGGCTTTGTGAAACCCGGGGATCCCAGATATCTGTAATGTTCTGTGATGCTGTACATTTCTGTGATGTTGCATTTTTTATCACGCCTTGAGCGAAATATAATATATTGGTATATATATTAGTAGATGTTGTATATGTTTTACATCCGCGCTAGTCCAGTCCCCGCTCTGTCGTTAGTTAGCTAACCTAACGGGTAATGACGGGACCCAGTGGCGAATGCGGATGGCATATACGTACATCAGTAATTTTCGTTCTTTGTAGTGTGATCAATTGATGGGACTGCGTTGATTCGGATCAATGCAAGTTAAAAACAAACCTAATCTGATGTTGTTGGAACACTTTTCAAAAAGCTGTTATTGCAAAGACGTTCACTTTTGTTTTGCATCGTGGTATTCAGTTGGAATATCCTGCTCCTCAGTCGACGAGGCAAGGGCCGAGATCCCTTCACCGGGAGTGACCCCTTGGACAGAAATTTGCGTCAGGGCAATAACTTCACTATAGCCAATTACTTTTGCTTTGCATCGTGGTATTCAGTTGGAATACCCTGCACCTCATTCTACGGGGAAAGAGCCGAGATCCCTTCACCGGGAATGACATCTTTAGCAATGGTTTTCGTCACTATATTTTCAAAAAGCTATCCAGTTCCTTCAACGATATCAAGTTCTTTACGTTAAAGGTTTTCGCCAGAAACCATTCGTAGCCCTCCGTCATTTCATATAGATAGTCAATAGTATTCAAGCTGTGTTTGTTGGCCATAGTCAAGGCACGGTGTTTGGTAGCTATTGGGTGTTCATATGCTGCATAGATAGATGCGTTGGTTTGGAACAGTCGTATAGCCTTGTTGGCCCTAGTCAAGGGCTTGTACGGGTGGGTTCAAATCAACCTGGATAATGACGGGTAGAACTTGACATGTGACTTATGATTTGTTGGCCTTAGTCAAGGTCATAAGAGCATGGGGTAAAAATCCACATCGGGAGTTTCAAAAGAACTGAAACTTGCCAGATATGCGCATACCTTCTAGAGTGTGATGACGTGAGCGGATTCCGTCATGTTATCATGCAATGATAGTTGGATCCCGATTCCCACTGATGAGTTAGTTTACTCCTCGGGTGACCCCGACTAGTTCTTCTTTCAGGTTTGGAGGAGAATTTGACGGAACAGTGGGAGGTTTCCAGATTAGATAAATTGGTAACCATTCTGATCTAGGTTAGAGTGCACGCTGAGTGTTTCTTTTCTCTCTCTCTTTGGCAGCGACCATTGACCCAACCCTAAGACTATGACTCAGTGACCAAGTTGACCGAACCTTCTTAACACTGGCTTTTGGATTGTCTGAGTTGCAAACCTCATTGCCACTCCTACTTTTACCCTTTTCTCCAGGACACCCCGTATTACTACGAACATCCACTTCCATTGGACAAAACCATCGTATGGTTAGATACGAACTCGAAGGAATTTATTCGAGGATGGTTTCCGGTTCTGGAGGAAACGAATAGGACTATTCAGTTGTCTTTTCCTTTTACCTTCTCTCAGGTTGCGAGTACTCCTGGGTTTAGGAGTAGTACACCTATTACACAAATTGGATAGTCTTCTTCCAAACCTTAGGCTGGTGCCGAACGGTGGGGAATGAAGAAAACCAATTAGCATAACGATGGTGTGCAGAAGGTATTAAGTTAAGACAAAGCAAGGGATTAGTAAGAGGGCAAAGTAAATTGCAACTGATATTCATGACCAAACCAGGTATTTCATTACCGCTCCCAAATCACCTTTGTATTTCTCCAGAACACTCCGTATCACTACGAAGATCCACAGTTTATTGAATATTCCATTGTATGGTTATATACGAACTCGAAAGGAACTTGTTCCAGTTCGGGGATGGATTCTGGTTCAGGAGAAATAGGAATAAGGTTTATTCGGTTGTCTTTTATCTTCACCTTCTCTCGCATTGCGAGTGTTCCTAGGATTAGGACAGTACACCCATTATGCTTATTGGATAGTCTTCTTCCAAACCATAGGCTGGTGCCGAACGGTAGGGAAGGAAGAAAACCATTTGGCCTAAAGGGGTGTGCAGAAGGTAATGACTAAAGACATAAAAAGGGATTTGGAGAGGTGGCAAAGAATTATACGGTTACAGTCGTGAATCTGGAAGAGGCATTACTAGGAATACTAGGATACCCCATCGAAACATTTCAATGTTTCAGTTTCACTGTGTACTGTTAAAGGAAAACTGATTTCCCGATTAGACACTTGCTCCAGGGTATGTATTTACCAGGAATGATTCTCACATCAGTATGGTTTTACAGATGATGAGAGGGAGTAAGTTATTGGGAATTAGGTGATCGTCCTCATTATATCGGGATTCGTTGTAATCGGTGATATTTGAGGAAATCACCTGGGTTGTTTGCCGGTCGGCAAATATTTGGTTTTGAATATCCGCTGTTATGCACCAATTTCAAATCGATATATCTGTACGTCTATTTTCATAGAGTGAGATATACTTTTTGAAATTATGTCGATGACATTTACCTATATCAGTGGATGGTTAGGTAAGGAGCTTTAAACAGCGGTGTAATTCTTCTTAACCATAAGTACAGTTTTCAACCTACGACACACAGTGAATGAGTTATCAGACTCAAGGGACTTATACAGAGTATTGTATGTTGTCCAGGGTCCATCAGGACAGAGGGGTTGGTCCTCGTACTATATTCGGTTTACTTATGACTTCTCTAGTTTTTAGACAAGTGTTTCGTGGAAACACAGGGTCCGAATTTTGAGAAGTTATAGGTATTTGAATAAAGTAGAGAACCAGGTGTTGCAAGTATCGGGATTCTTCAAGTTGATCGAAGATGTAGATACTTGTGTATGGTATTCAGTTGATAGTGATGATTAAGAGAACTTGCTTCTCTTTCAGGTTACTCATAATTGGAAGCATTCCTAAGTTGAGTAACGCTGATCGGCCTCCTTCCATTTAGTTGACATGCACTGGAGACAGCTGCATGATTTGAATCTGGTTCAATTAAATCAGTGCCTCTGGTTCTATATTGGATATAGTACAGTTCATATCTTAACATTGTTAAGGTACGGGGAGTTGTCCGGCTTATGATTAAAACCAGACACTGGACAACTCAAGGCACGTTTCTGTAATGGCTGTTTGTGGGTTGACCCAGGCTATGACGAGGGTTGACTTTCTACCATCTGGAAGATCAATAGTGATATTGTTCTAGACTCGCCACAGTTTTAAATAAAATGGATTTTTTTTTCAGAAAACAGTAGTGGGAGTATGGTAGAACTGGAAGTGATTCCAGAACCACAAACGATTACTGAAGATTTCATAGGAACCTAAAGATTCAATCTGGATTGACATTCCATTGGCCACTCCGCAGATTTGGTGGGTAACCTCAGGCACCCGAGAGGTACTACGGTAGCCTCAAGGACGGTGACAGGGAGGTTCTTGTTTACCCACACTTGCCATTGCTGTTGTTCCAGACTATGAGACCCGGAGGGAGGATGAGTATAGAGTCGTTCTAAACTAGCTTTAGAAGTGTACGTTTATATGACTCTGCCAGAGGGTTGTCGTAGTCAGTGGGAGCAGCGGAAGCATTGGTGGACAGGTAGCTTATGTCTATTTATAGACTAAAGCAGATATAGCGGAGATAGATCATCAATTTCTGATGTGACAGTCATAGGTTTGACTTCATCAGAATAGGGGATGGATCTGTTGAGAAGGTGGTAGGGTGTGTTGTCATGGTATTTGGATGACATACACAGAGTAGGAAGTGACATTCCTATACTACGATCGGTTATACTTTGGTCGTCACACAGTGTTTCTCCACATGGGACTTGGACATTATATCAAACATACTGGTTACTAGATCTATGGTTTTAGATCTAGATTTGGGTGGTTTCCTAATTAAGGGTACTTAGACAACATTCTAAGAGTATTTAGAATGGACGACTCCTGGCGCGGTAGTGTACCTGCAGGTGATGGAGTCACCCTCTCTAAAGGTGTCTTACAGACTAAAGGGGAGAGGGATGTGCATGATTGGCAGATCACTTGCTCAGGCAATTGAGTCAATCATGAGATGTCAAGTACCACACCAGATGTTGTTCTTGCACTAGATGCAATAAGTTGACATTGATCCAATCCTGAAGAAACAGTCGGAAGAAGTTTTAGAACATAAGTGGATGTTCTAGGGATATGATAACGACAGCCTCATTCGGGAGACAGTTATCATTCCAGGCTTCCAAGGTGACATGGACGACAAGGAGGTTGTCGGGGTTATAGTTTTTCCTTCTGACGAGGGGCAGTATTTTGGACAGGTGATCCAAGGCAATACTGAGGGAGGCATGGCGCAGGATACTGATTAAGTTCAGTTGACGATACAGTCTAAGAAGTTTGGATTTGGAGTTCATTTATGAGCTTGGTCCCATCAGACATCCAGACACATTCTAAGACAGGTATTGCTCATTTCGGGAGATGGGTTTCTCCGCGAACTTGAGATAAAGAGGGACATAGAAAGAAACATGAAAGCGGATCCACTCACTGAGGCTATTCCTCGAACGCAATAGTTTCGCAAACGGGTTTTGTGAGACTGAATAGTAGAGGAGTTGGGTGTTCGGTATCACACGGGCTATGAGTATGCGACATCGCAATAATTAGCCTTGAGTGCAAGTGGGAGATTGTTGGAGATAGTGCCCTCAGAGTCAATTATTGGATCACAGGCACGTGATTGCAATGATTGATGGAGGACCTATCCCGGTAGGACAGTCTTACTCAAGATGATAGTATGCTATTTGGTTTATCTTTATCATCGTGTACTGCTTTAAGTGACCTGACAGGTCATTATTGCACGTTGATAGAGCCCCTGGGATTCTTGCTTGACTGCCAGCAGTATGAGGGCGATCATATACGTGGGAGCTGGTAGTCTATAAGCACATCCTTAAAAGGTCCCTAGTCGTGGGAGTTTCGAGACAAGGCATCGATACTCCAGAGTAGACTAGTGTATACAGTCGAGACCCGACGAGGGGCGGTGGCCGGTCTCACAAGCCACTGATGTCAGTTGGTTCACCTAAGATGTATACAGGTGCTCATTGGGTTATGAGTACACCGGACAGGACTCGCCGGGAACATGCTAGTTGGTCTTATACCTGACGTCAGATAGCAGTTCCCTGGTGACATGTGTACAGGTTAGTTCATCGACCTGGGGATCGTCATTTGTCTCGTGTGAGTTCCCACTGTACTTTGATTACTACCCTACCACACTCAAAGGAGACGTGCAAACAGGTTTTAGTTGGGTACAGTCCCGAGCCACATGGAGGCAGTGAGCGGATCTTCAGGGGTTCGTCTCTCCCGATATTGGGGGTGAGGTCGCGCTGTGTCTAGGAGAGCCATTACACGAAGCCCTCGGCCGAGGCAGGAGATTTACTGGTAGGTATTCCAGTAGTATCTCAGGGTGTTCTGGGCTACACTCCGACACGACTTGTACCGCTTTTGGGGGTCTGAATTTTACCAACCCCCTAGGCCCGCCATGCGATGCTCATAGACGAATGGACCGGACTGTACGGATATTGTCACTGACAGGCTCAGTAGGGTGTCAGGATGAGTTCACTCATCGACGTCCCTTTTGGTCAATAGCTGGTGGCCCGTTACGTATTGGCTTATACCTCTGACGTGCTAGTGGTTAAATCCACAACCAAGGTGTTGACGAGTCTTTAGAGTCCCCCACATTAAGTTACTCAAGCTTTCGGGCGAAAAGCTGTAGAGGCCGTATGGAGATATGGCAAGGTCCGATCAGATACGTGCGGTATTGCACGGATCAGGATCGGACGGTTAGTACTAAAGGTCGTATGGTTATATGGCAGGGTTCGATCAGATACGTGCGGTATTGCACGGATCAGGATCGAACGGATATTACTAGCCGGCTTTGGTTTAAGCCGGATCCTAGTATAGTACAGTGTAGATTTTGTCTCATTGCATTTGTATTTCGGTCGGAATACAGATGCAGGTGTGTATGCACAGTATCGGGGTTTTTCCTGTAATTTATTACAGGACCAGTTTTCTGGAGTTGCCATTTTGCTTTCCGTTTCGATCATATTTATTTGTATCTTTCAATGGCCGAAGATTGGTGGAGGAGGGCTTATTTGCATTTGTGCAAATAAGCAATTTGGAAGGGGGTCTTTGCATATTATTGTATCATGATACTTGCACCATCATTGCTTGGCTTTCTTTAATCATCATGGCTAGTCTTGTAGTGTCATGATGTCATGACTTTTTGGTAATGATGATGGATGATGATGGATGGTGGAGTGTGGGTCTGTGTTTGTGATCATTTCCTTTCATAATTTGACCTCTCTCTCACTTGGGTTATTGTGTGGCTCCCTTCATTTTGCTAGACACTCACTCTCATTCTCTCCTTCCCCATGAGCTTGGCCGGCCACTAGAGATGGGGGCTGTCCAAACATTTTGGTGAGGGTTTTTGGTTCATTTCATGTTGGAAAAATCCCACAAGTTCCATCTCCATGAGCTTGTATCATTACTCCACCAATATGGCAATTCCTACAACCCCAAAATGAGACATGAGTTCCACACTACATTCTACAGCAAATCTTGGGCACGTCGACTTGCCAGCTTCGTGCCCGAGTTGCCTCGGTATAGAGGTGGGAGCCCGTAAAAGAAGCAGGCGACGTGGTGCCCTTCCGGCGACGAGGTGGACACCGGAGATTCCGCGGGAGATCGGGACAACGACGAGAAGACCGGAGGACTCGGATCACTCGGTATATCTCTCTTCCCCATCTTGTAGTTAGCTAGGACTAGTTAATGGCACGATCCGGGTTTTAGTGCGCGGTGGTGCCGGTTCAAGAAAATTAAAGTTAGCCATCGCTTCCGCATTTGGCCTCAGGATGGAGGCCGGGGCGCGGCCGTGCACTTACAGCCATTACGCAAAGTCCCTGGCCAGGGCAAGCGAGATTTGCTGGTAGGTTCCAGTAGTTTCTCAGGATGTAATGGGCTTCACTCCGATACGACTTATACCGCTATTAGGGGACTGACGCTTGCCGCCCCCCTAGGCCCGATATGCGATAGTCTTAGACGAACAGACCGGTCTGTACGGAGATTGTCACATCAGACTCAGTAGGAGTTCGGATGGGTTTCCTCATCGGCCTTCTTATCGACATCTACCTGGGGACCGTTACGTACAGCTAGCGCCGCTTGCGGTCTGTGGTTAAACCCACTGCCAGCGTATTAGTCGAGTCTCTAGAGTCCCACACAGAGAGTTTCCCTACTCCAGGCGAAACGATATAGAGGTTGTATGGTTTTACGACAAGGGTTCGGACGCATACGTGTATTTACGCACGTACGACATCTGGACAGTTTTTACTAGTCGGCTTTAGTTTAAGCCAGTTTCTAGTATCCGGTTATTGGATATATACAGTCTAAAGTTTTTACGTGTTTTCACGGATAGGAGGGGCGTTCTCGTAATTGCGCGAGAAGCTTCTAGAAGATGGTGACTTGGGGGTTAAGGTGGCATATGCATTAAATGAGATTAGTGAGTCATTTGAGTGATTCATCCAAGTCATTAATGCATCATAAATGCTTAATAACTCATGGAAATGAATCACCCTCTCATATTTATTAAGCATGATGATTAATCATTTATTTCTTTTATTTGGATAAATCATAATGCTTGATATATATTATGATAGCCCATTTTCTCATCTCATTCTCTTGCTCACTTTCTCTCTCCTCAAGCTCTCCCTCTTCAAACCCTAATCCTCCCCTCTCATGTGTTGAGTACAAGGATTAGATTAGACTACTTAATCCTTAACCATTCTCTATATCACCTAGGTTGCTTAGATTAGCGATTTAAGAAACCTAGTTACCTCTAGTTTGAGGTGAAGCTTGTAGTAAAGCTCTCGGGTGGATCTTCTACTACTTAGAGAAGGCCGGAGAGGACGTGGAGAACGACAAGACGAAGGACTCGGATCTTTATGTATAATCACTTTTCATAGTAGTTGTTAACTCCTATGTTTGTTGTTAGTTATTGTTTATGCAAAGATTCTCGGTTAGTCGATGCTTACGCTTTAAACAAGATCGTTTTTCATTATTCCGCCTCCCCGCAAGTCATGGGGTGTTGTACATCGACTTACACAAGCATCCATTATAATATACATCATATGTACAACAATGGCCTCTAGGGCATATACATAACTAACAATCTCCCACTTGCACTAAGGCCAGCTGCTGTAGTATCTCATACCTAGCATCCCGAATAATCTCTCAAACTGTATCTGGGGAATAGCCTTCGTGAATGGATCCGCGGTGTTGTCCTTCGTATCTACTCTCCTGACCTCGATCTCCCGGCGATCAAATATCTCCCTGATCAGGTGATACCGCCTCAGAATATGTCTGGACTTTTGATGGGACCTGGGTTCCTTGGCCAAAGCCACAGCTCCATTGTTATCGCAATACAGAGGTATTGGATGCTCAATGGATGGAACCACACCAAGTTCACTAATGAACTTCTTTATCCAGACAGCCTCTTTGGCAGCATCGTTGGCAGCGATGTATTCAGCCTCCATCGTCGAGTCTGCAACGGTATCCTGTTTGGAACTCTTCCAACATACCGCCCCTCCATTGAGGGTAAAGACAAATCCCGAGTGCGACTTAGAGTCGTCCTTATCACTTTGGAAGCTCGAATCGGTAAAGGACTCCACCTGGAATTCTCCGTTACCATACACCAAGAACATCTCCTTAGTCCTTCGTAAGTACTTGAGAATGTTCTTCACAGCTGTCCAGTGATTCTCTCCAGGATCTGCTTGATACCGACTCACTACACTTAGTGAGTATGCTACATCGGGTCTGGTACAAAGCATCGCATACATGATAGAGCCTACTGCCGAAGCATAGGGTATCCCTTGCATGCGAGCTCTCTCCAAATCAGTCTTGGGAGACATCTCTTTGGAGAGAGTGAGTCCAGAGATCGTGGGTTGGTTCCCATGCTTGGATTCTTCCATACTAAACCTCTTTAGTATGGTGTCAATGTACCTGGATTGGGACAATCCCAGTATCCGTTTAGATCTATCTCTATAGATCATAATTCCCAATATGCAGGAGGCATCACCTAGATCTTTTATTGAGAATCTTTGTGATAAGAAGAGCTTGACTGATTGCAGCATAGGAATATCATTTCCTATCAAGAGTATGTCATCCACGTACAATACGAGAAAGACAACCTTACTCTCTGCTACCTTCTTATAGATACAAGGTTCATCTATATTTTTTATGAAGTCAAACTCTTTGACTACAACATCAAAACAGATGTTCCAACTCCGCGATACTTGCTTTAACCCATAAATGGATTTAAGCAGCTTGCACACCTTTCCGCTGCTCCCATTATCTACGAAGCCCTCTGGCTAAGTCATGTACACGCACTCTTCTAAATCACGGTTTAGAAAGGCGGTCTTAACATCCATTTGCCAGATTTCGTAGTCATGGTATGCAGCAATGGCAAGTAAGATCCGGATGGACTTAAGCATAGCCACTGGAGAAAAGGTTTCGTCATAATCCACACCTGGTCGTTGACGAAAACCCTTTGCTACAAGTCTAGCTTTGAAAGTCTCAACTTTTCCATCTACACCAAATTTCTTTTTAAAGATCCACTTGCTCCCAATGGGTTTTACCCCTTCAGGAGCATTTTCCAAAGTCCATACTTTGTTGGTGTACATGGATTCCATCTCAGATCGCATTGCATCCAGCCAATTCATAGAGTCACCACTCGTGATGGCCTGCTCGAAACTAGTCGGTTCATCATCATCCATGATGCAGTCCTCGCTTCCACCATCAATGAGAAAACCGTAGTATCTCTCAGGTGGACGAGACTACTAGATCGGCGGAGAGGCTGGGGTTCGTCGGGTACTACTGATTCCTCTGGTTCTACCAAGTCTTCTGTTATAGTTTGTGTCGCTGGAACCTCTTCTAGTTCTACCTCAATGCCACTAGTCTGTTTCATAAGAAAACCTTTTTCTAAGAAAGTGGCATGTCGAGAAACAAATACCTTTTGTTCCTTGGGGTGGTAGAAGATATACCCTTGTGAATTTTTGGGATATCCTATAAACTTACATAAGACAGATCTTGCCCCGAGTTTGTCCGGATTTTGTCTTTTGACATAAGCCGGACAACCCCATATCTTAATGTAATTAAGATGTGGTTTCTTCCCTTTCCATATCTCATATGGAGTGGTAGGCACAAATTTGGTAGGAACTCTATTCAATAGGTCTATGGCTGTCTCAAGCGCATACCCCTAGAAGGAAATAGGTAACTCAGCTGTACTCATCATTGAGCGTACCATATCTAATAGGGTGTGATTCCACCGTTCCGATACACCGTTGTGCTGTGGTGTATAAGGAGGAGTAAGCTGAGAGAGAATCCCATTCTCTTTTAGATAATCCAGAAAATCATTGCTCAAGTATTCTCCTCCTCGATCAGATCGAAGGATCTTAATACTTTTGCCCGTTTGGTTCTCTACTTCGTGCTTATATTCTTTGAATTTCTCAAAAGCTTCAGACTTGTGTTTTATCAGGAACACATGTCCGTATCTAGAGAGATCGTCAGTGAATGTAATGAAGTAGGAAGAACCGTTCCTGGCATGCGTAGACATGGGACCACATACATCACTATGTACCAGTCCTAAGAGTTCCGTAACTCTTTCTCCGTGTCCACTAAACGGAGCTTTGGTCATTTTTCCTTTGAGACATGAATGGCAAGTATCATAAGATGATAATTCGAATGGATTCAAATATCCATCCTTATGTAACTTAGCCAGTCGTGTCGCATTGATATGACCAAGTCTACAATGCCACAAGTAGGATTCATTCATTTCTGAACTTTTCCTCTTGTGTGTGTTTTGTATATTGAGGACTGTATTTTGATTTAGAATGAATATGCCATTATGTAACGAGCCTGATCCAATCAACTTTTGATTCAAGAATATTTTCATAACATTATCATGTACTACAAAATTATATCCTTCTTTACTTAATAAAGAAACTGATATAATGTTGCACATCATGTTCGGTATATAATAGCACTCATTCAGAATCAGTGTATTACTACTTGGTAATACAAGGTGATATTCGCCAACTGCTTTGGCTACAATACTTGCACCATTCCCTACTTGAACGGAATGATCACCTTTTCCCAGTTCTCTACCTTTACGTAGCCCATGTAACAATTTACATATGTGGGATCCTGATCCGGTATCTAATACCCAGGACGTAGGGTGAACTGAGAAACTGTTCTCAATAACTAGCACACCTGAAGAAGATGCATCAACATGCATGTTCTTTTGGGCGGCTTGAGGATCCAGATATTCTCTTATTCCCTGTTCAGTCTTATAACTCTTATAAGAAAGAACGGGTCCAACGTTCCCCTGCTCAGTATAATAAGCGGGTTCAGTCAATACATCCATATTATTATCTTGATTATGGCCTGACATGGTCGCTACCTGGAGAAAGAGAGAAGAAAACACTTTAGCGTATGCTCTTGCAAGATTAGATTGGTTATTATCTTATCTAATCAGGATGTCTCCCACTGTTTTTATCAAATCTACCTTCAAATCCTAAAAGGTAAGATTAGCCGGGATTAATTACACCCTACAATTTCGTCAATCTTTCAGCCAGATCAGTGTCGGTACTTGAGGGAGGTTCCCCGTGCTTTCGTACGGACCTAATTAAAGTAAACCTCGTTTTCCCAGAGGCGTAACCCCGTTAACACTTTTCTAGACACCTACTTGATCGGCTAATTGTCCTGTGTAAAACTCTCCCAGGAGTAACTCTTACTCGCAGTGGGTATCAGGATCCAACTATCTCATAGGAGGTATGCAATCTCATTGCAAATTTCAACACTTGAAATTCCCGATAATGCTTTTACCCCTAGCGTGCTATGACCTTGACGCATGCCAAACAACCCATAGCCCTCTAGTCAAGTTCAACCCGTACATTTCGTGATTGAATTAAACCCACCCGTACGACCCTTGACGCATGCCAAACAACGCCGTACGAATACCCTAATCCAATCGCATCTCATGCTACAGATAATTAATAATCAGCTACCGTACACTACGCCTTGACGCATGCCAAACTACCGTAGCACGAATACTAAATATTACTTATCTGAAATGACGGAGGGCTACGCAGGTTTTTCAGAAAACCCTGAGCGTAATGAACTTGATATCGTCGTAGAATCGAATGTTTTTTAAAAGGAGTGTTTTTGAGGCTTCTAGTTTCGCTAAAGAGGTCACTCCCGGTGAAGGGATCTCGGCTCTTTCCCCATCGAATAAGGTGCAGGATATATCATATATACCGCTGTGCAAAGCAAGAACTATATAAGCTGTCAAAAACTAAACCGCGAGTTTGTAGCATCTGCCAGTTTCGCTAAAGAGGTCACTCCCGGTGAAGGGATCTCGGCTCTTTCCTCATCGAATAAGGTGCAGGGCATATCACATATACCGCTGTGCAAAGCAAAACTGTAGCTACCCTTTTTATAAAGTTTTGATTCTACAACATCTTTTAGGTTTCTTTTCTTTTTATTAATCTCATTAATAAAATCCCATCAGCTTATGCTTCCTAAGCATCACAGAAGAAACGAAAGCAGTAATATTTATATATCAGCATATATATATATACATAGAATAAGTATTCGTCTCAGGCAGTAATATGATCTCATCACAGAACATTGCAGCAGAAGAACATATATGAAATATTGGATATACTAGGATGTCTGTGTTTTCAATACGAGCCGGTATAAAACACGGATTCCACGGTCGCGATGAATAGCCAAACCCACATCCCAAGACCCCTACGAGAGCGGCAAGTAACACTGCCAATTCTAGGGTTAGGAGACCCGGTCTCGACTCCTCGAGATGGCCTCCAACTGGACCCTAGAACCCGGTTACTTGTGCTCCCCTCCTTAGGTCTACCTAATGCGGAAAAGTAAATAATATACAATGGTGACATCAACCTCATCCTGGAAGTGCCCCAATAAAAGAATATTACATACAATTGAATTTTACATGAATGAAAATAAAAACCCTCATCTCACATAAAACCCCCGGCTATTCATAACACGACGATCCAATATAACATATCACAGCAACACATAATATCACATATCATCAACGTAAGTAAGTATGCATACACCGATCGTCGTAGATATATAGCAACGAAGACCGGCAATATAACTACATACTACACTTACGGTCACAGGAAAGAAATTGTAAAACTACAATATTTGGAATCCACAATCACTTTAGACATCGCAAATCCGAAATATCACATACTTCGCATTTCATGCCTAACTATATGAATTCCACATATTGTATCACATTCCAGATAAATAGACAGTATTAAACTTTCCGAACAGATAATCAAATACACAAAATTTCCTAAATAGCTCAACACTTGAGCGGAGTTCAAATAATCCCAGAATATGTCACAGTACCGGTGATCCAGCCGTAGAAGGGTCAAGCCAACGCCTCACATGTGGCACGCCGTACTGCCCCAAACCCTAAGGTTTAGAGGCAGTTCAAGACGGTCACATAATCGAGTTAAGGTTTGTGTTCTTCTAGAGGGTCCACCGCATAACTTGTACAATTTTCTGGAAGATTTAAACCCGATAAAAATTCAACACTTGAAAGTTTTACGTTCCGGGAAAAAATGAGTTAATGATATCCGTTCGAACATTTTAACAGTTTCTAAATATCCGGAAAGAATAACGAATTTAAATTTTCCGATCGAATCAACGATTACAAAATAAACCCCAGAATAATCAACACTTGAGTCAGAATAAAAAATACCCTGAAAGTATAAAAGCGGTAAAAGGAATTACTGTGAAAACATAACTGTCCAATCAAACAGTAGTGCCGCGGATCCGCGGCCCAAGCAAGGTACGGCCGCGGTTCCGCGGCGCTCTGTAGGGATGACGTCATCGTTTTTCACCATAATTCTTGAATTTACCTCCTGATGTTTTTAGGTATTTTTAATTCAGAAAAAATCGCATTTTTGAAAAATATCCATAGAGGGGTCCATTTTCGTTGTATCGGGTTCGATCAGAGTTTTAACTTCGTATACACGTCGTCTAATGCTCTAGCTAGGCTCTGATACCACTGTAGGGTTCCTAGGCACTCTTGTGAAGGTTCATAAGGCATCAAACATGCCCGGATAAAAATTTAGACGTGCCGAACAACCCAAAGCCCGGATCTTTGCTAGATTATTAGGGTTTAACATGCAAGATATCAACTTTATTACTAAGTGTGAGGGATTACAACCTTTGTAGTCCGCTCCTTCGCTTCATAAGCTCCGAGTAGAAGTCCCTTCGCCGCGATCCATGATCTTCCGGACTCAAGAGAGGCTCCACGACTCGAACGATCCATGCTAGCTTGTGGTATTCCTTTTCTCCGATGATCTACGTCGAAGTTGCAATAACTCAAGCTCTCTCACTCTAATGAGGTGAACACCTTAATCTAATGGGCTAGATTAGATGAGGATGATGGAGTAGTATTTATGCTATCTTTTTATATCATAATCTCACATGAAAACATCACAAAAGGAAAATCAAGTAAGCTTTCTCAAAGCTCAAGAGAGAAGAAGATGATGAATAATGAGATTGATTCCTTTTGTGATGAATAATGAAAATAAGTATATCAATAATAATGCAACCATGGTTAATGATGACAAGGATAACCCTTGTAGAGAGTTAACGAAGGCTAGGGTTTGGTTGGGTTAAGAAATGAGTCATAAGAAAATATCTATCATAATATCTTCTTCATGACAAAAGGAATGCTTCTAGAAGGTGCAAGAAGAAGCTAACCCTAATCAAACCCTAATCTCTTTTTATCATCACCAAACATGTTTCATTATTAATCATATCATGTTACTTTAATATATATATCACATATATATTATATATTTGTAACAAAAGAAAATTAATACAATTAATATATATCGCATATATATCAATGTATTATCCGGTGAGAAAATGAAATAATAAAGCGAGCCAATATTAGATAATGTAATACAATATATCATATATATTATTATACATTAAAACATCGAATCAACACTTGATCCGATAATCCGGCTATATCGAATATAACCGACTAATATATCATGTACCGATTCATCGAATCAACATTTGATCCGATGATCCGGTTCATATCTAAATATCATGAGAATATAATACGGTATCTCATATCGCATTATCCTCGGTCCTGCACATATCACATATGTGCCTCTACTCCGTTTTGCCTGAGCCAAGAAACCTCTGTGTAGGACTCTAAAGAATCGTCAATACGCCGGTAGCAGGTGATGATCATATCAAACACCCACAAGCTGCAAGCGGTCGGCTAAACATAACAACCACCCAGGTATTGAGAAATCAGAAGATCAACAAGCTAGCCTGTACGTTCTCCTGTGAATCCAATCAGTAACACTCCCGTATAGTCCGGTCTCTTCGTCTGATATGTCGCATATCAAGTCTAGGGGTGGTATACGTCAGACCCCAGTAACCGATAAGTCGTGTCGATGTGTGGCTCATAATAGGTCGAGAAACTACTAGTAACACTTACCAGTAAATCTCTATATCAGCCCTGGCCAGGGACTTCCAGTTATAGCCAATCGAACACAACACAACATCAACTCCCTATACCGGGAGAGACGAATCCCCTCCTATCGCTCATTGCCTCCTGTGATTCGGGACTGTACCCAAAAGCCACCGTTTTGCACGCCCTCTTGGACGTGGTAAGGTGGAAATCAAAGCACAGTGGGAATCACACAAGACTCTATGACGATCTCGGGTCTACAGACTACCCTGTACCAGTGTCACCGGAGAACTGCCATCTGACGTATAGTATATCACCATCTGGGAGTTCTCGGCGAGTCCGTCCAGTGTCCCCAGTCTCCACTGAGCACCCGTACACCATCTCTGATGTCAAACACCGATGGATATGGGATCATCCATCGCCCATCATATGGGTCAAGATGCGTATACTCTAGTCTACTCTGGTGTATCGATGCCCTGTCTCGATATACCCTCGACTAGGAACAGTTATAGGATGTACTCATCGACTACCATGGCCCCACTAGTATGATCTCATCATAGTCCTAGTAGTCGAGTACAAATCCTAAGGGCTTCATCAACATGTGAGAGAAAAACAGTAAACCAATATAAGTCAACATGTTAAGATAAAGCGAAACCAAATAGCATATTATCATGACGAGCAAGAAAGTCCTCTCTATATATATCCAAGCATCCATTATAATATACATCATATGTACAACAATGGCCTCTAGGGCATATACATAACTAACATATATTACCTTTGAGAAAAGACTGGAAAGTATCATAAGATGAAAATTCGAACAGATTCTCATTTTCATCCTTATGTAACTTAGCTGGCTGTGTCACATAGATATGACCTAGTCTACAATGCCTCAAGAAGGATTTGTTCATTTCTGAATTAGTCCTCTTACGTGTGTTCTAGATACTTTGAACTGTGGTTTGATTTAGAACGTATATGCTATTATATAACGTGCCTGATCGAATCAACTCTTGATTCAGGAAAATGTTCACAACATTATCCTCTAATACATAATTATATCCTTCTTTAACTCAGTAAAGAACATGGTGTAATGTTGTATATCAGGTTCGGTATGTAATAATATTCGTTCAGAATCAATGTATTAATACAAGGTGATATCTGCCAACAGACTTGGCTGCAACACTTGCACCATTCTCTAATACTTAGAGACATATCACCCATTCTCAGTTCTGTACTTTTCTGTGGCACATGTAACTCTTACAAGTATGGGATCCTTAATTGGTATCTCATACCTATGACATAGAGGAAACTGAGAAACAGTTCTTGGTAATGAACACACTCGAAGAATATGCATCAACATGCTTATTCTTTAATTGGGTCGCGTGGAAATCCGGATATTCCCCTATTTCCTGCTTGGACTTATAACAGTTATAAGATAGAGCGGAACCAATGTTCCCTAGCTCAGTATAATAAGCAGGTTCGCGTCAATGCATCCATATTATTATCTTGATTAAGGCGTGACATGGTGGCTACCAGGAGAGAGAGAGAAGAAAAACACTCTGAGTGCGCTCTTGCAGGATTAGATTGGTTATTATTTTATCTAATCAGGATGGCTCCCACTATTTTAGTCAAATCTTCCTTCAAACCCTAAAAGTTAAGACTAGCCGGGATTAATTACACCCTACAAGTTCGTCAATCTTTCGGCCAGGCCAGTGTTGGTACTTTGAGGGAGGTTCCCCGTGCTTTCACACGGACCTAATTAAAATAAACCCCGTTTTCCCAGGGGCATAACCCCGTTAATATCTTTCTAGACACCTACTTGATCGGTTAATTGTAATGTGTAAAACTCTCCCAGGAGTAACTCTTACTCGCAGTGGGTATCGGGATCCAACTATCTCATAGAAGGTAAGCAATCTGATTGCAAATTTCAACACTTGAAATTCCCGATAATATTTTACCCCTAGCGTCCTATGACCTTGACGAAAGCCAACAAACCATAGTCCATTAGTCAAGTTCAACCCGTACATTTCATGATTGAATTAAACCCACCCACACGACCCTTGACGAAAGCCAACAAAGTTGTACGACTACCCTAATCTAATCGCATCACATGCTTAAACAGATAAGCACTAATTAGCTACCGCACACTACGCCTTGACGAAAGCCAACAAACGTAGCACGAATACTAAATACTACTTATCTGAAATGACGGAGGGCTACGACAGGTTTTTAAGAAAACCCTTTGCGTAATGAACTTGATATCGTTGTAGAATCGAGTGAATTTTAAAAGGAGTGTTGATCAGTCGAAAATACCGCATCTTTAAACCGGCAATTTCCCTATCATTTGCACTCATCTAGAAGTGTTCGGCATTCATATAGCACATATTAGCAAAACAGTCGTAAAATATCAGATTGCATGTGTTAGACTTTAAAACCGGCACTATAAGGGAAATTGACTGTATCTCATAGCATGGCATCATTCCTATATTGCGCAACTTGTGTTTCGAAGTCTGTGCAGGAAATTCCAGAAGAATGGTCAAATTTACAAAACAAAGACTGCTAAAAAATATGCCAGCTCAAGGATTTGGAATCTGGCAATGATCTAAAAGGCATTCAAAAATTCAACATATCAGAAAGTACACCAAAGTACAGAAGCAGACATACCATGAAGTGTCAAGCCCTAAAGCCACCACTTGGCCGCGGAACCGCGGCCGGAGCCGCCTTGCGCCGCGGTTCCGCGGCGGCTTGGCCACGTCACCACTCCCTCTCTGCTGCATAACTCCTATCTCAGCTCCTACATCTCAGCAAGATACTACATTTTCCAGATGTCTCTCGAACATTCTGCCAGATCAGCAAGCCCTTGGGTTCTAAACTAAACACTCCAAGCTTCTTCAACAAGCTTCACCCTAACTCCATTAAGAGCCTAGAACCTTCTCCCTAACCTCCTAGCTTAAGGTAGAAGCTAAGCTCCTAACTAACTACTTCTAGAAGCCTCTCCCTATAACAAACTTTTGGAGGGAAATTCAAAATTCAAAATCTTAGACCTAGGGTTTTGGAAACCTATAAAAAGGACCCTAGGCCTCTATTGAAAAGGTTGTTCAAGGTTGTTCAATAGTTTGTTCCTCAATTCATTTGTGGTTGAGTGTTGTTCTTCATCTTCAACCCAACTCTAGCCACCTCCAAACCCTAACCCTAATCCAATCAAGAAACCAAATTCAAGATCCTTTGAGTTCTAGCAAAGCAAGTCTTCAACGATCCTTTAGAAGCGAAGCCGGACTTCAACGGAGCACGAGATCCAAGCCGATCCACGACTCAAGGAGCCGATGCAACGCTAGATTCGACAATTTTGTTCCTTCTCAAATTCTTGTAGTCTTGAGCAATGTGTAACAATTTGTGGAATAAATAAAGGTGAAGATTCTTTAAACTTGCTTATATTTCAATTCGAGCATTATGATTCATCTTCAATTCTTGAATGTATTCTTTGTGATGATGCTTGAATAAAACTCCGCTCGTGGAGGAATCAAAATGATTGTAGAATGATGATGTTGACGAATCTTTAAACGTTTTCTTAAGTCCTATAACAATTGTAAATTCTTGAAAATTGAATGATCGATGATCTAGATCGATGCGAAATGCGTTCTTGATTCTTTTCGCACGATCTAGAGATCAACGATCGATCATTCGATTTCCTAGAAGCTATCTAGTGAATGTGAATCATCAAAAGGACAAAGGATAGGATGAGGAACCCTAATTCTTCGCAAGATCCTTGATCCTCGATGAATCTACATCGATTTAGGATCAATGTGTTAATGGATAAGAAAGGGTAATTTCTAGTCTTCTTCACATCTACGATCTAATCGATTCCTACGAGTTTTACTTCAAATCTTGAAACTTAAATCGATTGGAATTATATCAATCCTTGATTCTTGATGTTTACCGCTTTCTTGATTCTTGATGAGATTAGTTGATTCTTGAAATTCATCGATATAAATCTTGAATCATTTTTGCTTTTCTTTTCTATTAAATTTTCGATTCAAACAAAACAAAATACGAACGAATCGCACAATCCCTGTGGACGATCCGCACTTACAAACGCGCTACAAACCGACACCGTTATTGATTGCGGTCAAATAATTCTTTGATTTTGATTTCTACTCAATTTTCTAAACCGACACACAAAGAAAATATCAATCAAGTGTTTTTGAGGCTTTTACTAGCTTTGCTAAAGAGGTCATTCCCGGTGAAGGGATCTCGGCTCTTTCCTTATCGAATAAGGTGCAGCATATTTCACAAATACCACTATGTAAAGAAAAAACTATAGAAGCAATCAAAAGACAAACCGAGTGGGTTATAGCATCTGCTAGTTTCGCTAAAGAGGTCACTCCCGGTGAAGGGATCTTGGCTCTTTCCTTATCAAATAAGGTGCTGGATATTCTACAAGGAATACCGCTATGCAAAGCAAGAACTAGAGCTACCAATTTTTAAAACAAGTTTCTACAATATTTTTAGGTTTCTTTTTCTTTTTATTTCATTAACTCATTAATGAAATCCCATCAATATATGCTTCCTAAGCATCACATATGAAACGAAAGCAGCAATATTAATTATATCTCATATATATAATATTGGCATTCGTCTGAACATATCACAATGATCACATCACAGAGCAGCAGAAGATAACATATGAAATATTGGATATACTAGGATTTCCGTGTTTTAATTTAAGCCAGTATAAAACACGGATTCCACGGTCGCGATGAATAGCCAAACCCACATGCCTAGACCCCCTACGAGAGCGGCAAGCAACCCTACCAATTCTAGAATTAGGAGACCCAGTTTCAACTCCTTGAGATGGTCTCCCACTGGACCCTAGAACCCGGTTACTTGTGCTCCCCGCCTTGGGTCTATCCTAATGCGGAAAAGTAAATAATATACATCAATGGTGACATCATCCTCAACCCGGAAGTGCCCCAATAAAAGAATATTACATACAAGCTTTTACATGAATGAAAATGAAAAACTCTCATCTCACATAAATAAAACCCGGCTATTCAAAACACGACGATCCAATACAACATATCACAGCAACACATAACATCACATGTCATCAACGTAAGTAAATATGCGTATCCCAATTGTCGTTGACATATAGCACCGAAATCGGCGATACACTACATATTACACTTACGGTCGTAGAAAAGAAAGTGAAAAATGACAACAATTGGAATCCGCAACCACCTTAGACATCATAAACCCAATATATCACATACATGGATTTCATGCCTAACCAAATGAATTCTTTAGACATCGCATGCCTAACAATTATAAACCCCACATTTTAGTCTTGATATTGAAAACACTTTCCAATAACCTGTCGGATAATTCAACAAGATTTCCGATAACCTGATCGAATGCTCGTCGGAAACTTTAGTAGTGGCCGCACCCCCGATGTCGTCGACGAAGTGCAATAAAGCGGAACACCGCTACCGCGAGCACCCGAATGGATGCTTTTGGCGACGAGGTTCTCCTACAGCCACTTGGTTAGGGCTATGCGGCGTGGCTATCTAGTAAGGTTACCCGGCGAGTATCCGCGTACACTATGTAATTGAGACGGAGTTTTGATCGCATCAAAATCTCGTGGCAACCGATCAAATGAGACTAAATTGCTAGATTTATAAAATTCAAACTAGTTATCTCATAACTAATTATGTGGATTCCAAATATTGTATCACAATCACAGAAAGCTAGGCGAAGATAGATAATTCGATCGATACAACAAATTCCCAAATATTCCCAGAGAGCTCAACACTTGAGCACAGTTAAAGTTAACCAGAGACATTCCACAGCACCTACGGACCAACAGCTGAAGGGCCCGACCCAAGCCTCTCAAGTGGCGTCGCGAATCCGCCGCCAAAACCATGTTTTGGCCGTGGATCCGCGGTCACTGGGACGGGTTAGGGTTTCGTTCTTCAGGTGTGTCCATAGAATTCCTTGCATGATTTTCTGAGTATTTTTAACATGGAAAAATCCAACATTTTGAAAAATTTCTAGAGAGGGGGTATAATCAGGTTTTCAGAGTTTCGATCGGACTTTAAACTTCATCTAGACAACGCCTAATGCTCTAGCTTGGCTCTGATACCACTGTAGGGTTAACTTAGCACCTTAGCAAGGTTTTGGCAAGCATCAATCATGCTACTTTAAAAAATTTAGGGTGCTAAACAAACCAACCAAGTAATCGAACTAAAGAATTAGGGTTAAACATGATATGTAAACTCTTTACATCTAAGTGAACAAGGAATACAACCTTTGTAGACCGGCCCTTCACTTCAATAGCTCCGTGTAGTAGTCCCTTCGATGCGATCACGAACTCCCGGACTCTAGAGAGGCTCCACAAGATGTACGGAACAAGTTTTCTTCGAAGTCTTCGAGACCGAAGATTATCTACGTCGAGCAGAAACTAGCTCATGCTATCTCTTCACTAATGGTGAGATTAGTGAAGTAAACACCCTAAACTAAATGGCAATTAGTAGAGGATGATGAAGTAGGAAGTGGGCTCTCTTTAGTTTTATTTTTCTCACAAGATTTTATCACTTAGAAAAAACTAGCAAGCTTTTTCTCTTGAAGAAGAAGAAGAAGTGATGAAGCAAAAATGAATGAGAGCGTGAGGTTAGAATTGCAACCATGGGTGAGTTAGTGTCATGCCTAACTTATGTAGAGAATAAACCATAGCTATGAGTTAAGGGTTGGGTTAAGAAATATCTTAAGCAAGACAAAGGAGTGGACTAAGTTAATGAAGACCACAAGCTTCTACAAGCTTTGAACCATGACAAATATCTCCACAATTTTGAATTTGCTTGAAATAAATATAAACCCTAACTTAACCCTAGCATGGTGTAAGTCTCATACATACATGTTGCAAGTGTAACCTAGCATGACACAACAATATATATCACATATATATTTTGTGTGCAAAAACAAAACAATACATTTAACATATATCACATATATATCAATGTATCATAAGTGAGAAAAATAATTACTTAAGTGAGATAATATTAGTTAATGTAATTTAATATATCTAATATATAATTCTACATTAAATTATTAAATCAACACTTGATTTAATAATCCGGCTATATTACATATAACCGACTAATATCAAATGTAACAACTTATCGAATCAACACTTGATCCGATAACTTGGCTATATCACATATAACCTACGATGTCACTAATCGCGAGAATAGAATGCGGTATCACATACACGCATTAATCTCGGTCCCGCACATATCACATATATGCTCCTACTCCGTTTCGCATGAACCAGGAAATCTCTGTATAGGACTCTAAAGACTCGTCAATACGCCGGCAGTAGGTGATGATCATATCAAACACCCACAAGGTGCAAGCGGTCTGCTAAACGTAACGGCCACCCGGGTATTGAGCAATCAGAAGATCAACAAGCAAGCATGCTCGTACTCCTACGAATCCAATCAGTAACACTACCGTACAGTCCGGTCTCTTCGTCTGATATGTCGCATATCACAGCCTGGGGGTGGTATAATGTCAGACCCCAATAACCTGATAAGTCATGCCGATGCAAGGTCCATAACGGTTCGAGAAACTACTTGTAACACTTACCAATAAATCTCAGCAAGCCTGGCCAGGGATTTCATGTTATAGCCAATCGAGCATAGCACAACATCAACTCCCAATACCGGGAGAGACGAAACCCCTCCTATCGCTCATTGCCTCCATGTGACTCGGGACTGTACCCAAAAACCACCTTTTTGCACGATCTCTTGACCGTGGTATGGTGGAAATCAAAGCACAGTGGGAATCACACAAAACTCTATGCCGATCTTGGGTCTATAGACTAACTTGTACCAGTGTCACCAGAGAACTGCTATCCGACGATAGGTATAATACCATCTAGGGGTTCTCGGCGAGTCCATCTAGTGTACCCAGTCTCCACTGAGCACCCGTATAGCTTCTCTGATGTCAAACACCAATGGATATGGGATCATCCATCGCCCATCTCATGGGTCGAGAAGCGCATACGCTAGTCTACTCTGGAGTATCGATGCCCTCTCTCGATACTCCCACGTCTAGGAACATTTGAAGGATGTACTTATCGACTACTCTGTCCCCACTAGTATGATCTGCATCATAATCCTGGTAGTCAGGTACTCATCTTAAGGGCTTTATCAACATGTAATAGAGAGATAATAAGGGTACATGTTAAGATAAAGAGCAACCAGATAGCATACTATCATGTCGAGCAAGAAATTCCTCCCTATATATGTCCAAGCATCCACTACAATATACATCGCATGTGTTAGTTATATATATGCCCTAGAGGCCATTACTATACATGAGATGTATATTGTAGTGGATGCTTGGACATATATAGGGAGGACTTTCTTGCTCGACATGATAGTATGCTATCTGGTTACTCTTTACCTTAACGTGTACACTGATTGTCTCTCTGTTACATATTGGTAAAGCCCTTAGGATGTGTACTTGACTACCTGGACTATGATGCGGATCATACTAGTGGGGACATGGTAGTCCATAAGTACATCCTTCAAGGTCCCTAGTCGTGGGTGTATCGAGACGGGGCATCGATATATCAGTGTAGACTAGCGTATACCTTCTCGACCCATGTAGATGGGCGATGGATGATCCCATATCCATTGGTGTTTGACATCAGAGATGATATACGGGTGCTCAATGGAGACTGGGTACACTGGACGGACTCGCCGAGAACTCCCAGATGGTATTATACCTATCATCGGATAGCAGTTCTCTGGTGACACTGGTACAGGTTAGTCTGTAGACCCGAGATCGTCATAGAGTCTTGTGTGATTCCCACTGTGCTTTGATTTCCAGCTTACCACGTCCAAGAAGGCGTGCAAAACGGTGGTTTTTGGGTACAGTCCCGAGTCACATGGAGGCAATGAGCGATAGGAGGGGTTTCGTCTCTCCCGGTATTGGGGGTTGATGTTGCGCTATGCTCGATTGGCCGTAACAGGGAAGTCCCTGGCCAGGGCTGGTTTAGAGATTTACTGGTAAGTGTTACCAGTAGTTTCTCGACCCGTTATGAGCCTCATATCGGCATGACTTATCGGTTATTGGGGTCTGACGTTTACCACCCCTAGACTTGAAATGCAACATATCAGACGAGGAGACCGGACTGTACGGTAGTGTCACTGTCAGGCTTTTTGCAGGAGTTGGAGCGGGCTTGCTTGCTGATCTTCTGATCGCTCAATACCCGGGTAGCCGTTACGTCCAGCTAGTACCGCTGACGGCTTGTGGATGCTTGATATGATCATCACCTACTGCCGGCGTATTGACGAGTGTTTAGAGTCCTACATAGAGGTTTTACTGGCTCAGGCAAAACGAAATAGGAGCGCATATGTGATATGTGCGGGACCGAGAATAATGCGAGTATGTGATACCGTATTCTATTCTCGCGATGTTTGTGTCGATCGGTTATATGCGATATAACCAAGTTATCGAATCAAGGGTTGATTCGATAAGTCGATACATTGAATGTTAGTCGGTTATATGTGATATAACCGGATTATTAAGTCAAGTGTTGATTTAATAATTTAGTGTATAATTGTATATGTGATATACTAATTTACATTAACTAACATTGGTTCACTTAAGCATTTATTTTTCTCACTTGTGCACAACTTAATATATATGTGATATATATTTATTTGTGTTCTTTTTGTATCATGGTTGTTGATACAACTATCATGGGTGTATGAGACATACACCATTATAAATATATTGGTATGGTTTTTAATATTCAAAGTAAATACAAAATTAGTGGATATTTGTTAAATGCATGAAGCTTGTAGAAACTTGTGAGTGCTTTGACAAATTCAACCCTTTTTGTTTTGCTTTGGATATTAATTAACCTAACCAATATATTTAGCCATGGTTATGTCTCTACATGAGTTAGTATATGATACACACTCACCCATGGTTAGATGATTCCTCTCTCTTGATTAGTTTTCATATTCATTTTGAGCTCATCTTCTTCCTCCTTGATTTTATTTCTAGGGTTTGAAAAAGAGAGAGAAACAATGTGAGAAAAGAAATTCTAAAGTGTACCCATTTCCTATTTCACCATCCTCTACTAAACTAGCACTTTAGTTTAGGGTGTTTGCTTCACTAATTCTTTGGTTAGTGAAGTAGAAGCTTGAGTTCGTATTCCCTCGACGTAGATCATCTTCGGCCTCGAAGACTTCAAGCAATACCGTTGCCTCTTATCATTTAGCCGTGCCGAATAACTCTAAACAAGATCTTTGCTAGATAATTAGGGTAAGACATGCAAGTTAAACTCTTTAACTCTAAGTGAATACGAAATACAACCTTTGTAGATCGGTCCTTCACTTCTAAAGCTCCTTGTTGTAGTCCCTTCGCTGCGATCATCGAACACCCGGAGAATCGGACAGCTCCATGATAAGAGGCAACGGTATTGCTTGAAGTCTTCGAGGCCGAAGATGATCTACGTCGAGGGAATACGAACTCAAGCATCTACTTCACTAACCAAAGATTAGTGAAGCAAACACCCTAAACTAAAGTGCTAGTCTAGTAGAGGATGGTGAAATAGGAAATGGATACACTTTAGAATTTCTTTTCTCACATTGTTTCTCTCTCTTTTTCAAACCCTAGAAATAAAATCAAGGAGGAAGAAGATGAGCTCAAAATGAATATGAAAACTAATCAAGAGAGAGGAATCATCTAACCATGGGTGAGTGTGTATCATATACTAACTCATGTAGAGACATAACCATGGCTAAATATATTGGTTAGGTTAATTAATATCCAAAGCAAAACAAAAAGGGTTGAATTTGTCAAAGCACTCACAAGCTTCTACAAGCTTCATGCATTTAACAAATATCCACTAATTTTGTATTTACTTTGAATATTAAAAACCATACCAATATATTTATAATGGTGTATGTCTCATACACCCATGATAGTTGTATCAACAACCATGATACAAAAAGAACACAAATAAATATATATCACATATATATTAAGTTGTGCACAAGTGAGAAAAATAAATACTTAAGTGAACCAATGTTAGTTAATGTAAATTAGTATATCACATATACAATTATATACTAAATTATTAAATCAACACTTGACTTAATAATCCGGTTATATCACATATAACCGACTAACATTCAATGTATCGACTTATCGAATCAACCCTTGATTCGATAACTTGGTTATATCGCATATAACCGATCGACACAAACATCGCGAGAATAGAATACGGTATCACATACTCGCATTATTCTCGGTCCCGCGCATATCAAATATGCGCTCCTATTTCGTTTTGCCTGAGCCAGTAAAACCTCTATGTAGGACTCTAAACACTCGTCAATACGCCGGCAGTAGGTGATGATCATATCAAGCATCCACAAGCCGTCAGCGGTACTAGCTGGACGTAACGGCTACCCGGGTATTGAGCGATCAGAAGATCAGCAAGCAAGCCCACTCCAACTCCTGCAAAAAGCCTGACAGTGACACTACCGTACAGTCCGGTCTCCTCGTCTGATATGTCGCATATCAAGTCTAGGGGTGGTAAACGTCAGACCCCAATAACCGATAAGTCATGCCGATATGAGGCTCATAACGGGTCGAGAAACTACTGGTAACACTTACCAGTAAATCTCTAAACCAGCCATGGTCAGGGACTTCCCTGTTACGGCCAATCGAGCATAGAACAACATCAACCCCCAATACCGGGAGAGACGAAACCCCTCCTATCGCTCATTGCCTCCATGTGACTCGGGACTGTACCCAAAAACCACCGTTTTGCACGCCCTCTTGGACGTGGTAACCTAGAAATCAAAGCACAGTGGGAATCACACAAGACTCTATGACGATCTCAGGTCTACAGACTAACATGTACCAATGTCACCAGAGAACTGCCATCTGACGTAAGGTATAATACCATCTGGGAGTTCTCGGCGAGTCCGTCCAGTGTACCCAGTCTCTACTGAGCACCCGTATATCATCTCTGATGTCAAACACCAATGGATATGGGATCATCCATCGCCCATCTACATGGGTCGAGAAGGTATACGCTAGTCTACACTGATATATCGATACCCCGTCTCGATACACCCACGACTAGAGACCTTGAAGGATATACTTATGGACTACCATGTCCCCACTAGTATGATCCGCATCATAGTCCAGGTAGTCAAGTACACATCCTAAGGGCTTTACCAATATGTAACAGAGAGACAATCAGTGTACACGTTAAGGTAAAGAGTAAACAGATAGCATATTGTTCCCGCCAAAAATTTCTGCGCAAAAGAGTCCAAGGTATCAAATGGCAGCGATACGCTTAAGAAAATGCGAACCAGTATCTTTCGGCCTGTATTTTGATAAACTCCCCAATGAGGAACTGATAAATTATGATGGTATTGAAAGCATCTCGAAAAAACCATCGATTTGATATATTATGGGCCTCATAATTCATCCGGGATCAAAAGTTATGAGCAAATGTCTATGCACATGTGATCTAAGGAAGAAGATGCGAACCAGTATTTTCCGAGCTGTATTTTGACAAACTTCGGAATGAGAAACAGCTAAATTCTAATGGTATTGAAAGCATCTTGAAAAGCCCTTCGATTTGATATATTATGGGCCTCATAATTCATCCGGGATCAAAAGTTATGAGCAAATATCTATGCACATGTGATCTAAGAAAAAAAATGCGAACCAGTATTTTCCAAGCTGTATTTTGACAAACTCCGGAACGATAAATGGCTAAATTCTGATGATATTGAAAGCATCTCGAAAAGACCTTCGATTTGATATATTATGGGCCTCATAATTCATCCGAGATCTAAAGTTATGAGTAAATGTGTTATGCACGTGCAATCTAAAGTAATGCTCTACAACATGGGGAATGCAATTTTTAGTCCCACATCGGGAAAAGGAGAGATGGCTTCTCTACCACTCCCATATAAATAAGAGGGGATACCTCTTAGAAAGGGTAGAGTAAAATCCTCAAAGAATTCAATACTCAAAGGAGCTTAGTTCTCCAAAGGGGCTTAGTTCTCCAAGATAGGAGCATGCTCCTCCCCATAATGCGCATATGCGCAAGTGCCATGTGCGCTACGTGCAACGCACGTGTGACCGCCATGCGGCACCATGTGCAACGCATGTGCGCGCCACATGAGAATATTTAATAATATTAAAAGGAGCTTGTTCTCCATATATAGAAACTCTGCTTCTCCTCATAATGCGCATGCGGCGCCACGTGCAACGCACGTGCGCCCGCCATGCGGCGCCACGTGCAACGCACGTGCGCACCTCATGAGAACATTTAATAATATTAAAAGGAGCATGTTCTCCATATATAGAAGCTCTGCTTCTCCTCATAATGCGCATGTGCGCCACGTGCAACGCACGTGTGCCTGCCACGCGCGCACCACGTGCAACGCACGTGCGCACCACATGAGAATATTCAATTAAAAGGAGACTCGTTCTCCATAGGAGCTTGCTCCCCCCTCCATAATGCGCATATGCGCAAGATCCATGTGCGCTACGTGCAAATATGAGCGCCCAACACGTGCGACGCACGTGCGCGAACGCAAAGAAGCCTTTTTCAGCAGCGAGAAGCTTAAGCTCCAGTCTGTTCTTCTCCCCTAATGAGTGAGGCATGGTTCAAAGGGTACATCCCTCCACACCTTCGATATATGGCACTGTAATCTCTCAGTGTCGTCGGAGAGGTGATGGGTCCCAACGACCAATGATCCTTCTTTCTAAAATAAAAATAAAAAAAAGAAGAATGAACATTTTTGTGAGAAATCAAAAATTTCAAACAAAGAGAACTCTGAAGAAATTTCAAGAAGAAAAAAGGTAAAAGACCTTTTAGATAGAAGAATTTCTTCTAATAGATCATTGATCTAAGAACAAGATCAATGATCTTTAATAAAAAAACAAAATAAAAATAGTGCTCTGCACTTATGAACCATTGGTTCTCTAAGATCAAGAAAAATAAGAAACACTTATTTTCTTTGATCTAAATTAGATCAAGAAACCAAGCAGTGCTTTGCACTTTTTTATGAACCATTGGTTCTGGAATCTAAAAGATTCTCAAGTTAATAGTGCCTTGCACTTGCAAAACTGCACTGTTGCGCTCTTGGGTTGGCGCAAGCCACCAGAGAGCGCCACGTGTCAGCATCTGAACCATTTGCGCTATGCGCTTTTGAAATAGAGCCTTGCTCTCTGAAACTGGCGCAACTCACCACAGCGCGCCACGTGTCAGCAGCGCAAGCGCAGCGCACTGCGCTTGCATGACACGTGTCATCACCACAAGCGCTTGCGCTCTTTGATTGGCGCAAAGCGCCTGACAAATGCAATGCATTTCTTTTGCTAAAGGGCCAGGCCCAAGTCAAAAAGACCTAGCAGGCCAAAATAAATTGCAAAACAATAAAAGGGCAGAGCCCAAATAAAATTGATGCTCTGCATCATTTATAAAGGGCAGAGCCCAAATAAAATTGATGCTCTGCATCATTTATAAATGGGCAAAGCCCAAAATAAATTGATGCTCTGCATCCTTTCTGGGAAGAGCCCAAAAAAAAATAAAAAGCAATGCAATGCATTATTTAAATGTTGGCAAAGCCCTAGCACAGGTCTAATAGACCAAAAATAAATAAAAGCGTTGGATATTTTTCAACTGGACTTAGCCCAATCATGGCCGTAAGTCCTCAAATTAAATCGACTGAGCACAGCTGCTCTCTCTTAAATCAATTTACGACCGGCTCGAGGGTACATCTCCGAACTCCTCTGACACCCATCGTTGTAATCCTTCAACGACGTCAGAGAGGTGACGGGTCCCGACAACCACACATCAACACGGACTGTGGGGTCCTTAAACTCATGGACTTAAGCGTCCTTAAACTAAAACACGGACTGTGGGGTCCTTAAACTCATGGACTTAAGCGTCCTTAAACTAAAATACGGACTGTGGGGTCCTTAAACCCACGGACTTAAGCGTCCTTAAACTACCTATGGACCGCAATGTCCTTAAACTACCTATGGACCACCACGTCCCTAAACTGGAATATAGACCACCACGTCCCTAAACTAGAATATGGACCACTATGTCCCTAAACTGGAACAATAGAGTCCCCAAACGCTCTTTTGTCGGATCCAAAACGATCCCGTTAAGTTGATCTTAGTCTCAAATCAGACTAACGTATCCTTAACAAACGTTTAAGTCGATCTTAGCCTAAATACGGCTAACGTATCCTTAAACCAAAACACCAAACCCAAATCTAAGTAAATACGGATTTGGACTAATCCACGTCCTACGGGCGACGGCATCACTTAGTCTCCGTATACAATCCACGGGCAACCACAAACAAAACAAACACACACGACACGAAGTGAAATTCTGGAGAAGGAGAAAGTTGTTACCGCGATGCGGTAGTGTAATTAACTGCAGGGGCTTACGCCTGCAGGGAAGAGCATCCCCACAATCAAAAACCCCTCAAGCGAGAGGGAATCTGACGAAGTCTGCTACATCGGCCGCATCCGTCTAAACCTCAGATACACGGTGCCATAAATCAACTTGGCACCTTCGGAGAGGTGGACGGATAAAACCAAATAGCATCTGCCCCGAACCCCAGCCTCAGGACTTCGCAGTCTTGTGCGCCGTCTTTCGGAGGGGAACAGATTCTGGCATGCCCGGTGGGACCTTTTCCTCTTTCCACTCCACACTTCGTGTGTCGTATTCGTGAACAAATCGCGGTTTGTTATTGGTTGCCTTTGGATTTCAAGTTTACTAAGATTTGGTCTCTTGCTTGGCGCAGAAAAGAAATCAAGCATCGATGGCCTCTACCTGTTCGAAGTGCTCTAACTGCAGCTGAAGCTCGCGTCCGGCCTCAACTGGGGGCATAGCCTACGGGCCCCAAGCGGCCTCTTTGTTCACCATGCCCGTGGAGCAGATTACTCAAGCCACCACGGGGTTGTTTTTCGGAACTATGCTTCCGCCAACAAGCTTCAGCACCCCCGTGCCCGTACAAGATGTAAGTGCACGGCGGCGCCCCGGCCGTCAATCCGACGCCGGAATGCGGAAGCGATGATTTACTTTAACTTTTCAAACCGGCACCACCGCGCCCTATAAACCCGGATCGTGCCATTAATCTAGTCCTAGCTATCTAGAGAGGGGGTAGAGAGATATACCGAGCGATCCGTGTCCTTCGGTCTTCTCGTCGTCGTCCCGATCTCCCCGCGGAATCTCCGGTCTCCACCAAGTCGCCGGAAGGGCACCACGTCGCCTGCTTCTTTTACGGGCTCCCACCTCTGGACCGAGGCAACTCGGGCACGAAGTTGGCGAGCCGACGTGCCCAAGGTTTGCTGTAGGATACGTGTAGAAAGCTATGTCTCATTTGGGGTATTGGAAGTTGCCTTTGGTGGAGGAAAGGAACTAAGACTTTTTGGAGATGAAACTTTAGGAATTTTGTAGCATGAAAAGAGCAAAATTCCCACACCCAAAAAATTGGGCAGCCCCTCCTTGGCCGGCCATGCATGGTGGTGAGTAGAGAAGTGAGTGAGAGAATGAGGGAGAGAGTATATCAAAAGAATGAGAGACTCTCATAATGCAAGAGAGAGAGAAGAAAGTTATCATGATGAATCATGATCACTAACTAAAACCACACTCAACAACAACCATCATGACACCACAAGGTCAAGCTATCAAGAACCATCATGAACAAAGGAAAGTCAAGGGTGGTAGAATCATCATGAAACAACAAGATGCAAATAACACCCTCCACAAATGCTTGTTTGCACAAATGCAAATAAGCCCTCCTCCACCAATCTTCAGCCAATGAAAGATACAAAGAAATATGGCTGAAACGGAAAACAAATTGGCAACTCCAAAAATCTGATCCCGTAATAAATTACAGGAAAACCCCGCTACTGTATATACATACCCGCATTTGTATTCCGACCGAAATACAAATGCAATGAGACAAAATCTACACTGTACTATACTAGGATCCGGCTTAAACCAAAGCCCGCAAGTATTATCCGTCCGATCCTGATCCGTGCAATACCGCACGTATCTGATCGAACCCTGCCATATCTCCATACGGCCTCTACAGCGTTTCGCCCGAAACTTGAGTAACTGAATGTGTGTGGTGGACTCTAAAGACTCGTCAATACTATGGCTGTGGATTTAACCACTAGCACGTCAGAGGTATTAGCCATACGTAACGGGCTACCAGGTATTGACCAAAAGGGACGTCGATGAGCGAACTCATCCTGACACCCTACTGAGCCTGTCAGTGACAATATCCGTACAGTCCGGTCCGTTTGTCTATGAGCATCGCATGGCTGGCCTAGGGGGTTAGTAAAAGTCAGACCCCCAAAAGCGGTACAAGTCGTGTCGGAGTGTAGCCCAAAACACCATGAGATACTACTGGAATACCTACCAGTAAATCTCCTGCCTTGGCCAAGGACTTCGTGTAATGGCTCTCCTAGACACAGCGCGACCTCACCCCCAATACCGGGAGAGACGAACCCCAGAAGATCCGCTCACTGCCTCCATGTGGCTCGAGACTGTACCCAACTAAAACCTGTTTGCACGTCTCCTTTGAGCGTGGTAGGGTAGTAATCAAAGCACAGTGGGAACTCACACGAGACAAATGACGATCCTCAGGTCGATGAACTAACCTGTACACATGTCACCAGGGAACTGTTATCTGACGTCAGGTATAAGACCAACTAGCATGTTCCCGGCGAGTCCTGTCCGGTGTACTCATAACCCAATGAGCACCTGTATACATCTTAGGTGAACCAACTGACACCAGTGGCTTGTGAGACCGGCCACCGCCCCTCGTCGGGGTCTCGACTGTATACACTAATCTACTCTGGAGTATCGATGCCCTGTCTCGAAACTCCAACGACTAGGGACCTTTTAAGGATGTGCCTATAGACTACCAGCTCCCACGTATATGATCGCCCTCATACTGCTGGCAGTCAAGCATGAATCATAGGGGCTTTATCAACGTGCAATAGTGACCTGTAAGGTCACCTAAAGCAGTACACGATGATAAAGGTAAACCAGATAGCATACTATCATCTTGAGTAAGACTGTCCTATCGGGATAGGTCCTCCCTCAATCATTGCAATCACGTGCCTGTGATTCAATAATTGACTCTGAGGGCACTATCTCCAACAATCTCCCACTTGCACTCATGGCTAATTATTGCGATGTCGCATACTCACAGCCCGTGTGATACCGAACACCCAACTCCTCTACCAGTCAGTCTCACAAAGCTCGTTTGCGAAACTATTGTGTTCGAGGAATAGCCTCAGTGAGTGGATCCGCCTTGATGTTTCTTTCTATGTCTCTCTATATCTCAAGTTCGCGAAGAAAGCCATCTCTCGAAATGAGCAATACCTGTCTTAGAATGTGTCTGGATGTCTGATGGGACCTAGCTCATAAATGAACTCCAAATCCAAACTTCTTAGACTGTATCGTCAACTGAACTTAATCAGTATCCTGCGCCATACCTCCCTCAGTATTGCCTTGGACCACCTGTCCAAAATACTGCCCCTCGTTAGAAGGAAAACTATAACTCTGACAACCTCCTTGTCGTCCAGGTCACCTTGGAAGCCTGGAATGATAACTGTCTCTCGAATGAGGCTGTCGTTATCATATCCCTAGAACATCCACTTATGTTCTAAAACTGCTTCCGACTGTTTCTCCAGGATTGGATCAATATCAACTTATTGCTTCTACTGCAAAAACAACATCTGGTGTAGTACTTGACATCTCATGATTGACTCAATTGCCTAAGCAAGTGATCTGCCAATCATGCACATCCCTCTCCCTTTTAGTCTGTAAGACACCTTTAGAGAAGGTGACTCCATCACCTACAGGTACACTACCGTGCCAGGAGTCGTCCATTCTAAATACTCTTTGAATGCTGTCAAAGTACCCTGATTTGGAAACCACCCAAATCTAGATCTAAAACCATAGATCTAGTAACCAGTATGTCTGATATAATGTCCAAGTCCCATATGGAGAAACCACTGTGTGACGACCAAAGTATAACATTGTAGTATAGAAATATCACTTCCTACTCTGTGTATGTCATCCAAATACCATGACATCACACCCTACTACCTTCTCAACAGATCCATCCCCTATTCTGACGAAGTCAAACCTATGACTGTCACATCAGAAATAGATGATCTATCTCCGCTACATCTGCTTTAGTCTATAAATAGACATAAGTCACCTGTCCACCAATGCTTTTGCTGCTCCCACTGACTACGACAACCCTCTGGCAGAGTCATATAGACGTACACTTCTAAAGCCAGTTTAGAACGACGCTATACTCGTCCTCCCGCCGGGTCTCGCAGCCTGGAACAATAGCAATGGCAAGGGTGGGTAAACAAGAACCTCCCTGTCACCGTCCTTGAGGCTACCGGAGTACCTCTCGGGTGCCTGAGGTTACCCACCTTATCTGCGGAGTGGCCAATGGAATGTCAAACCAGATTGAATCTTTAGGTTCCTATCAAATCTTCAGTAATCGTTTGTGGTTCTGGAATCACTTCCAGTTCTACCATACTCCCACTACTGTTTTCTGAAAAAATCTGTTTTTGTTAAAACTGTAGCGAGTCTAGAACAATATCACTATTGATCTTCCAGATGGTAGAAAGTCAACCCTCGTCATAGCCTGGGTCAACCCACAAACAGCCATTACAGAAACGCGCCTTGAGTCATCCAGAGTCTGGTTTTAAGCATAAGCCAGACAACTCTCCGTACCTTAACATCGTTAAGATATGAACTGTTCTATATCCAATATAGAACCAGAGGCACTGATTTAATTGAACCAGATTCAAATCATGCAGTTTTCTCCAGTGCATGTCTACTAAATGGAAGGAGGCCGATCAGCGTTACTCAACTTAGGAATGCTTCCAATTATGAGTAACCTGAAAGAGAAGCAAGTTCTCTTAATCATTACTATCAACTGAATACCATACACAAGTATCTACATCTTCGATCATTTTGAAGAATCCCGATACTTGCAATATCTGGTTCTCTACTTTATTCAAATACCTATAACTTCTCAAAATTCGGACCCTGTGTTTCCACGAAACACCTGTCTAAAAACTAGAGAAGTCATAAGTAAACTGAATATAGTACGAGGACCAACCCCTATGTCCTTATGGACGCTGGACAACATACAATACTCTGTATAAGTCCCTTGAGTTTAATAACTCATTCACTGTGTGTCGTAGGTTGAAAACTGTACTTATGGTTAAGAAGAATTACACCGCTGTTTAATGCTCCTTACCTAACCATCCACTGATATAGGTAAATGTCACAGACATAATTTCAGAAAGGTATATCTCTCTCTATGAAAATAGACGTACAGATATATCAATTTGAAATTGGTGCATAACAGCGGATATTCAAAACCAAAAATTTGCCGTCCGGCAAACAACCCAGGCGATTTCCTCAAATATCACCGATTACAACGAATCCCGATATAATGAGGATGATCACCCAATTCCCAATAACTTACTCCCACTCATCATCTGTAAAACCATACAGATGTGAGAATCATACCTGGTAAATACATACCCTGGAGTAAGTATCTAATCGGGAAATCAGTTTTCCTTTAACAGTACACAGTGAAACTGAAACATTGAAATGTTTCGATGGGGTATCCCGGTATTCCTAGTAATGCCTCTTCCATTATCCAGATTCACAACTGTAACCGTGTAATTCTTTGCCATCTTTCTAAATCCCTTTCTATGTCTTTAGTCATTACCTTCTGTACACCCCTTTAGGCCAAATGGTTTTCTTCCTTCCCTACCGTTCGGCACCAGCCTATGGTTTGGAAGAAGACTATCCAATAAGCATAATGGGTGTACTGTCCTAATCCTAGGAGCACTCGCAATGCGAGAGAAGGTGAAGATAAAAGACAACCGAATAAACCTTATTCCTATTTCTCCTGAACCAGAATCCATCCCCGAACTGGAACAAGTTCCTTTCGAGTTCGTATATAACCATACGATGGAGTATCCAATAAACTGTGGATCTTCGTAGTGATACGGAGTGTTCTGGAGAAATACAAAGGTGATTTAGGATTGGAGAAGAAATACTTGGTTTGGTCGTGAATAGCAGTCGCAATTTACTTTGCCCTCTTACTAATCCCTTGTTATGTCTTTACTTAATACCTTCTGTACACCATCGTTATGCTAATTGGTTTTCTTCATTCCCCACCGTTCGGCACCAGCCTAAGGTTTGGAAGAAGACTATCCAATTTGCGTAATAGGTGTAGTATCTCCTAAACCAAGGAGTACTCGCAACCTGAGAGAAGGTAAAAGGAAAAGACAACTGAATAGTCCTATTCGTTTTCTCCAGAACCGGAAACCATCCTCGAATAAATTCCTTCGAGTTCGTATATAACCATACGATGGTTTTGTCCAATGAAAGTGGACGTTCGTAGTAATACGGGGTATCCTGGAGAAAAGGGTAAAAGTAGGAGTGGCAATGAGGTTTGCAACTCTGACAATCCAAAAGCCAGTGTTTAAGAAGGTTCGGTTAATTTTGGTCACTGAGTCATACTCTTAGGGTCGGGTCAATGGTCGCTACCAAAGAGAGAGAGAAAAGAAACACTCAGCGTGCACTCTAACCTAGATCAGAATGGTTACCAATTTATCTAATCTGGGAACCTCCCACTGTAACCTCAAATTCTCCTCCAAACCTGAAAGTAGAATTAGTCGGGGTCACCCGAGGAGTAAACTAACTCATCAGTGGGAATCGGGATCCAACTACCATCGCATGATAACTGTTAGTGTATATACCCTAGAGGCCATTATTGTATCATACTAGCTTGTATATTACTTAATGGAAGCTTGGGATATTCACAGTTGTATAGACAATCTTGTTCAAAATAGTAGTATGCTACTTGGTTTGTTTCTACTTCAATATGTGCATGCGTTTCTTTTAGCATATCGCTTATACATATTAGTAGAGCCCTTAGGATCTTTGCTTGATTACCAGCGTTGTGATGGCAGTCACACTCGTGGGGGCTGGGTAATCAATAAGCACATCCTTATACAGGTCCCTAGTCGTAGGACTATCGAGACAAGGCATCGATACTCCGGAGTAGACTAGCATATGCGCTTCTCATCCCAGCAGGGGAGATGGTATGTCCCACAGCCATCAGTACGTCGTACTGGAGATAGTATGCGGGTGCTCGTTGGGTTACGAGTACACTGGACAGGACTTGTCGGGAACTGTTGGTTGGTGTAAGTCGATATGCAACACCCCACGACTTGCGGGGAGGCGGAAATATGAAAAACGATCTTGTTCTTTGCTTAAACATCGACTAACCGCATGAATCGAAACTAAACAATAACTAACATCAAACATAGAGTTCTAAACTACTATGTGAAGGGATTATACCTAAAGAACCGTGTCCTTCGTTTTTACGAACTCAACCTCCTCCTCGGCCTTCTCCAAGTAGTAGACGATCCACCACGAGAGCTAAACTCCAAGCTTTGCCTCTAAACTTGAGGCAACTAGGTATCTTTAAGTGCTAATCAAAGTACCTAGATGAAATACAGTATGGTTATGGATTAAGTAGTCTAACTAATCCTTGTACTCAACACATGAGAAGGGAGGATTAGGGTTTGAAGAGAGAGAGCTTGAGGAGAGAGAAGATGAACATAATAATAAAATGAGAAAAAGAGTTATCATAATATATATCAAGCATTTTATTTTACCAAGAAAAGAAAAGATAATGATTTGCAACCATGCTTGATAAATATCTAATGGTGATTCATCTCCATGAGTCATTAAGCAATTATGAAGCATTAATGACATGGATGAATCATCCATATGACTCACTAATCTCATTTAATGTATATGCCACCTAAACCTCCTTAGTCACCATCTTCTAGAAGCTTCTCGCGCAATTACGAGAACGCCCCTCCTATCCGCGAAAACACGGAAAAACTTTAGACTGTATAAATCCAATAACCGGATACTAGTAACTGGCTTAAACCAAAGCCGACTAGTAAAAACTGTCCAAAAGTCGTACGTGTGTAAACACACGTATGCGTCCGAACCCTTGTCGTAAAACCATACGACCTCTATATCGTTTCGCCTGGAGTAGGGAAACTCTCTGCGTGGGACTCTAAAGACTCGACAACTACGCTGGCAGTGGGTTTAACCACAGACCGCAAGCGGCACTAGCTGTACGTAACTGTCCCCAGGTAGATGTCGATAAGAAGGCCGATGAGGAAACCCATCCGAACTCCTACTAAGTCTGATGTGACAATCTCCGTACAGTCCGGTCTGTTCGTCTAAGACTATCGCATATCGGGCCTAGGGGGCGGCAAGCGTCAGTCCCCTAATAGCGGTATAAGTCGTGTCGGAGCGAAGCCCATTACACCCTGAGAAACTACTGGAACCTACCAGCAAATCTCGCTTGCCCTGGCCATGGACTTTGCGTAATGGCTCTCTGACACAGCGCGATATAAACCCCCAATACCGGGAGAGACGAATCCTGTCTAACCGCCACTGCCTCCAAGTGCTCGGGACTGCACCCAACTGTTACCTGTTTGCACGACTCCTTTAAGCCGTGGTAGGGTAGCAATCTAAGAACGGTGGGACACACTCGAGGCGAAGTAGCAGTGTCAAGTCTGCGGACTATGCTGTACTCATGTCACCTGGGAACTGTTCACTGACGACTGGTATAAAACCAACCAACAGTTCCCTGTGAGTCCTGTCCGGTGTACCCGTAACCTAACGAGCACCTGCATACTATCTCCAGTACGACGTACTGATGGCTGTGGGACAGACCATCTCCCCAACTGGGATGAGAAGCGTACACACTAGTCTACTCCGGAGTATCGATGCCCTGTCTCGATAATCCAACGACTAGGGACCTGAATAAGGATGTGCTTGTAGACTACCCAGCCCCCACTAGTGTGACTGCCATCACAACGCTGGTAGTCAAGCAAGATCCTAAGAGCTCTATCAATACGTATACTCACATATTAAGATAGAAAAACCAAGTAGCATACTATCATGTTTAGCAAGACTGTTATATACATGTGAATATCCCAAGCTTCCATTAAGTAATATACAAACTAGTATGATACAATAATGGACCCTAGGGCATATACACTAACAGTTGGTACTATACCTATCGTCAGTTATCAGTTCCCAGGTGACATGAGTACAGCTTAGTCCGCTGACTTGACACTGTCACTTCGCCTCGAGTGTGTTCCCACTGTACTTTGATTACTACCCTACCACGGCTCAAAGAAGTCGTGCAAACAGGTAGTAGTTGGGTGCAGTCCCGAAGCACTTAGAGGCAGTGACGGTTAGACAGGATTCGTCTCTCCCGGTATTGGGGGTTGACATCGCGCAGTGTCCAGGAGAGCCATTACACGAGTAGTCCCTGGCCAGGGCAAGCGAGATATACTGGTAGGTTTCCAGTGTTATCTCAGGGTGTTCTGGGCTTCACTCCGACACGACTTGTACCGCTATTGGGGGACTGACGTTTACCGCCCCCTAGGCCCGCCATGCGATGTATCGGACGAACAAACCGGACTGTATGGAGATTGTCACATTCAGACTCAGTAGGAGTTCAGATGGGTTTCACCTCGTCAGTCTTCTTGTCGGCATCTACCTGGGGACCGTTACGCACAGCTAGTGCCGCTTGCAGTCTGTGGTTAAACCCACTGCCAGCGTAGTGTCGAGTCTTTAGAGTCCCACACAGAAAGCTATTCGCCTTTAGGCAAAAGAGTAGAGGTCGCATGGTTTTGCGACAGGTCGCATGGTTTTGCGACAGGGTTCGGTCACATCCGTGCACTTGTGCACGTTTGGTGTCCGGACAGTTAACACTAGCGGGCTTTGGTTTAAGCCAGATCCTAGTGTACGTTTTGGGATTGGTTTTATCTCGTTTGTATTCGTGTTCCTCGGAACGCGGATGCGGGTGTGTATGCACAGTTGACAGAGAGACAGAGGCAGAGTATTCTCATTGGGGTTGTTGACTGTTGACTGTTGACAGTTGACCGTTGACCATTGACTTTTGCTTAACCCTAATGAGAATAAGAAATATATATATATATTTAGCAATAATATTAATTAAGTATTATAGTGACATGGTTGTTGAGGGGTTGACTTTGTTGACTTGTTGACTTAGTTGACCGGTTGACTAGGTTGGACTAGTTGACCATCATCATCACAATGGTTGTCATTTTCATGCAAAGACTTTTGCTTGCTTGTTGTAGTTTGCAAAATGAGTGCATGAAATGATATTGCCTTTTGTGAAATGATAGTCATCACATAATGCTTGATTATCATTATGGCTCATGATGCTTTTGGATTATGAGAGGGGGTATGAGAAAAGTGAGGCTCATTCTTTCATTGGTTTTCCTCTCTCTTGAGCTCTCTCATTCTCAAGCTCTCCCTCTTCCTCTTGCTCTCTCTACCTCAAGGCAAATAATTCTCATGTGTTGAGACTCCTTGCCTTAGAGATAAAAAGACACCAAAACATTCCTCTACTCATTCTAGTTCACAAGGCCTAGCAAGCCAAGTGATCTAGTTTCTTCAAAGTTCAAAGAAGAAGCCAAAGGTAGAAGCTTTCGGGTGGATCCATCTTCGGCGCAAGGAGACGACGAGGTGAGGCCGATCCGTTCACCGGGAGGAGTCGAAGACGAAGGAGTTCAAGTAAGGTATAGCCCCCTAACCGAGTAGGTAAACTCTTGTTAGGTTGTTAGTTAGTAGTTTAACAAAGATCCGTATTTGAGTCCATGTTACCACCCTCTTGAAAATCGTTTTTCACCACTTCCGCAACCCCGCAAGAGCCGGGGAAGGGTAGCATGGACTTACAGTGGTATCAGAGCCTAGTTAAACACTATCTAACATGTTAGCAAAGTTAGTAGAAATTCGATCGGAGAAAAAGTCGCCAAATTCATCCGGAATTTATACTTTCTGCCGAATTTTTTCAATTCCAAAAATTAATAAATCATACCTTAAAATTCGGCTCAGGGTTTTTAAAACTCACTGTAGAAAAATCATCCATCGAACCGATCAAAGCGCCACGGAAACGCGGCGGGAGCGTGCTCCCGCCGCGGTTCCGCGGCCGAGTTGACTCGACCGTGGGTAATTTTCCTCACAGTTTGTTCAGTGGGGTGTTTTGTGATTTTTACAATATGTCTTTTCAGCCCAGATTTTCCAGAAAGCAAAATTTGTTTTTGGGGCTTGAAAATCCGTATTTTTATCGAACTTCTAAAGACTAAGGCTAACGGGTTTATATCTGTGATGTGATATTTGTATTGAACGTCTGCTAATCGCTATATGTCGATTAGTGGGGGTTATACAAATATGTGATCTGTAATGTTGCTGGTATGTGTATATGAATTCATTGGATTGTCGCGGGTGAATAGCCGGGGGTTGTGAGATGAGAGTTTTCTTTTCTTTCAATTCATGTAAATTTGTAAATTGATGTAATATTATTTTTGGCCGCACAACCGGGTCGGGGTTGTAGCCGTCATTGTATAATTTCTTTTTACTGTTTTTGCTCCTAGGATAGACCCAAGGTGGGGTGCACAAACTACCGGGTATCTCGAAGTGCCGAGCGGCTTACTCACGTCGTTGAGGGAGGTTGCTCCACTTCGGATATTTGGCGGGTAGTTTGTCTCACCTGTAGGGGTCTAGGGTAGGGTATTGGCTATTCATCGCGACCGTCTAATCCGCCTTTCGTTACAGGCTCGTACGAATTGCGGATTCCTAGTATATCCAATGTATTCATCTGTGATCTGAAATGGCTATCATTGCAATATATCTAAGTATGATATTATTTAGGCGTTGCTTATGTTTTGCAGCCGTGCTAGCCCAGCCCCCGCTCTGTCGTTAGTTAAGTAACCTAACGGGTAATGACGGGGCCCCGTGGCGAATGCGAATGGCATAAGCATACGTCATATTTTAGTTGTTTTCTGCAATGGTAGGATTAAATGATGGGACGCATTAAAAGAACTAATGCAAGAAAAACACGCATTAAAAGAACTAATGCAAGAAAAATAAACCAAGTAAAAGTCGTTGGAACACTTTCAAAAACCACTCGGTTTCTTTTTAAAATAACTTTTAAACGCGGAGCTTAAGCCACTCCTTTTAAAAGCTATCCAGGTTCCTTCGATTATATCAAGTTCACTACGTTCAAGGTTTCGCCAAAACCATTCGTAGCCCTCCGTCGTTTCATATGAATATTCAATGGTATTCAAGCTATGTTTGTTGACCTTCGTCAAGGCATAGTGATTGGTAGCTATTGGGTGTTCGTATGTAGCATTGATAGATGCGTTGGTTTGGGACAGTCGTATTACCTTGTTGACCTTCGTCAAGGGTATATACGGGTGGGTTCAAATTAACCTGGACAATGACGGGTAGAACTTGACATGTGACTTATGATTTGTTGACCTTCGTCAAGGTCATAAGAGCATGGGGCAAAAATCCACATCGGGAGTTTCAAAAGAAACTTGCTAGCGTTGCATACCATTTGGAGTGTGATGATTCTGGTAGGATTCCTTCAGTTTATCGCACGATGATATTTGGATCCCGATCCTACTGTGAGTATATGCTACTCCTCCGGAACTTTCTCACTTAACGATCAATGCTATAAACCAAGTAGGTGCCTAGAAAGGTGTTAGCGGGGCTACGCCCACAGGGAAAAGAGGTTATTTAATTAAGGAACTTCGCGAAAGCATTGGAAAACCTCCCTCGAAGTACCGACACCAGCCTGGCCGAACGGTTAAGCAAGAATTGTACGGTGAGATTGATCCTGACTAATTCTTCCTTTTTGGTTTGAGGAGGGATTCGAGAGACAGTGGGAGCCATCCTGTTTAGACAAATTAAAAACCAATCTAAACTTGCAAGAAGCATCATGCTGAGTGTTTTCTTCTCTCTCTCTTAAATTGCAGCGACCAAGTGACCAGACATAGGTTACATCTAGATAATAAAATGACTGAACCTGACTGTTATGATTGGCAAAGGTCTGTCCAGATGTCCATTGCCCATGACAAGCTGGGACACCTCTTAACTAATCAAACCCCTGCCATCTCAGGTCCAGTTTCCTCTGTCACGGATATTTATATCCGCAGGACATCGGAAAAGGACTGTGCAAAAGCCAAGTGCCTCATGTTAGCCTCAGTTGATGGTGCAAACCAGAGGCAGCACGAGAAGATGGACTCCGTTTCTATCTTCCTCCATAACAAAGATTTATATGGAGAGCAATCTCGTATCGCAAGATATGAGACCTCGAACGAATTGCTTCAAGAGAGGTTGGCTGGAGGGTCATCTGTAAGGGGCAACGTCCTTACAGAGACCAGCTATTTTGAGCTCACGGACCTGGAGACCACGTTGGAGAATGGGTCAAGTACTGACTTAATTCTACAGTCCCTGCCCTCTGCTTATACCCTGAAGGAAACCAGGGAAAATGAAGGAAAAGCAGGGGCAAAAGTTTTAGGACTGGATGTAGTAAAAGAGGGACGTTCCTATTGTAACGGGAATGAACATTGGCATAAAGATTGCAGGGCTAGCAAAGCCAGTAGCCAGAATTCGAAGCATGTTGTGGCTTCGGCTTCGGGTGTGTTTATGATAGAGAACTGTATGTCAGTTAACCCTACTTCCTGGGTATTGGATACCGGATCAGGATCTCACATCTGTAATTCATTACAGGCTCTGAGAAACCGTAGGGTTATCAGGAAAGGTGATATGACTCTCAGGGTTGCTAACGGAATGAGCATGGATGCTGAATCCGTAGGGGGATATCATCTTGGACTGACAACTGGGCAGATATTGATTTTGCGTAACTGTTTGTATGTACCAGGTGCGACTTGTAATATCATATCTGTATCCTTACTTTCTAAGGAAGGATATGAATTTACTTTTGTAAGCGATGTAGTACACATCCACCTAAATCAAGCTATGATTGGGTCAGGTACATTAAATAACGGGATATACATATTAAATCAAGCTCAGATATTCAGTGTCCAGAACACACTTAAAAGAAAGTCTCCGGAAACAAATCAGGCTTTCTTATGGCATTGTAGACTGGTTACATTAATGAGACACGATTAACTAAGTTACATAAAGAGGGATACTTGAATCCGTTCGAGTATCAGTCTTATGCCACTTGTGAATCTTGTCTCATGGGAAAGATGACAAAGACTCCGTTCACTGGACACGGAGTAAGAGCGAGCGAGCTCTTGGGACTCATACACAGTGATGTGTGTGGTCCAATGTCTACACATGCGCGAAGTGGTTATTCATACTTCATTACTTTCACAGATGATTTCTCTAGGTATGGACATGTCTTCTTAATGAAGCACAAATCCGAGGCCTTTGGGAAATTTCGGGAATACAAGAATGAAGTTGAAAAACAAACAGGCAAAAGTATAAAGACACTGAGATCTGATCGAGGTGGTGAATACTTGAGTGCCGAGTTTCTGGACTACTTAAAAGAGAATGGAATTCTCTCTCAGCGTACTCCTCCATACACACCACAACACAACGGTGTATCTAAAAGGCGGAATCGAACCCTATTGAATATGGTTCATTCCATGATGAGTAAGGCTGAGTTACCGCAATCTTTCTGGGGTTATGCACTAGAAGCAGCTGCATATCTCTTGAACAAGGCTCCAACCAAGACTGTTCCTACCACCCCATATCAGATGTGGAGTGAGAAGAAACCCTGTCTTAAGTATCTTAAGGTATGGGGATGTCCAGCTTTTGTAAAAAAGCAGCATGCGGACAAGCTCGAGGCACGCTCAGTACTGTGTAAGTTTGTGGGATACCCAAAGAACTCCACGGGGTATCTTTTCTATTCCGCAGAAGAACAAAAAGTTTTTGTTTCTCCGCATGCCCGCTTCTTGGAAACTGAATTTTTGGAAAATCAGATAAGTGGGAGCGCAATAGAACTGGAAGAAATTCCAGAACCACAAGCTGTTACTGAAAGCTTGGATGAACCAGAAGTTTCAGGAGAACCGGACATTCCTGTGCCGCTCCGCAGGAGTAGTAGGCAGTCTCATCCGCCCGAGAGATACTACGGTTTTCTCATAGACGGGGATAGAGAGGATTGCACTATCGATTATGATGAGCCTACTAGCTTCCAGCACGCCATACAGAGCGGTGACTCGGTAAAATGGCTGGATGCAATGCGGACCGAAATGGAGTCCATGTACACCAACAAAGTATGGACGTTGGACGTTGCTCCAGACGGGGTAAAACCCGTAGGATGCAAGTGGATCTTCAAAAGGAAGATTGGTGTAGATGGACAGGTTGAGACCTATAAGGCTAGACTTGTTGCAAAGGGTTTTCGTCAAAGACCTGGTTTGGACTATGACGAAACCTTTTCTCCAGTGGCTATGCTGAAATCCATTCGGGTCCTTCTTGCCATTGCTGCCTTCCACGATTATGAAATCTGACAGATGGACGTAAAGACGGCTTTCCTAAATGGATTTTTGGAAGAGTGCGTCTATATGGATCAGCAAGAGGGATTCATTCAGAGTGGGAGCAGCGGTAAAGTGTGCAAGTTGCTCAAGTCCATCTATAGACTCAAGCAGGTATCGCGGAGTTGGAACATCTGCTTTGATGATACTGTCAAAGAATTCGACTTTGTCAAAAACCCAGATGAACCATGCATTTACAGTAAGATTGTAGGGAGAAGTGTGGTATTCCTCGTCTTGTACGTCGATGACATTCTCCTAATAGGAAATGATATTCTTATGTTACAGTCAGTCAAAGGATTCTTGTCACAGAGGTTCTCCATGAAAGACCTGGGCGATGCCAACTACATTCTGGGGATCCAGATCTATCGTGATAGATCTAAAAGGATGTTGGGACTTTCACAGTCAAGGTACATCGACACCATACTGAAACGATTCAGTATGGAAGATTCCAAGCGCGGTAATCTGCCGGCTTGTCACGGAATCACCCTCTCCAAAGAGATGTCTCCCAAGACTGATTTGGAAAGGGCTCGCATGTCATCAATACCCTACGCATCTGCGGTAGGATCTATTATGTATGCGATGTTGTGTACCAGACCAGATGTAGCATACGCATTGAGCGTTGTAAGCCGGTATCAGTCGAACCTAGGGGAGAAACACTGAATAGCAGTAAAGAACATTCTCAAGTACCTGAGAAGGACTAAGGAGATGTTCTTGGTGTATGGAGGAAAAGACCTCCAGATCGAGGCCTTTGCTGACTCCAGCTTCCAGAGTGACAGGGATGACTCCAAGTCCATGTCGGGTTATGTCTTTACCCTCAATGGAGGGGCGGTTTGCTGGAAGAGTTCCAAGCAGGAAACCGTTGCTGACTCAACTATGGAAGCGGAGTACATAGCTGCTTGCGATGCCGCAAAGGAAGCTGTCTGGATGAAGAAGTTCCTCACGGAGCTTCAGGTGGTTCCTACCAGTGTTGATCCAATACCGCTGTATTGTGACAACAACGGCGCTATAACTTTAGCGAAGGAACCCAGGTCCCATCAGAAGTCCAGGCACATTTTGAGGCGGTACCACCTGATTAGGGAGATCGTAGATCGCCGGGAGATCGAGGTGAAGATAGTAAATACAGAAGATAACACTGCTGATCCACTCACGAAGGCCTTACCCCAGACTCAGTTCGAGCGGCTGATCGAGATGATAGGTCTTCGATACGCCAGTTCATGGCCTTAGTGCAAGTGGGAGATTGTTAGTGTATATGCCCTAGAGGCCATTATTGTATCATACTAGCTTGTATATTACTTAATGGAAGCTTGGGATATTCACAGTTGTATAGACAATCTTGTTCAAAATAGTAGTATGCTACTTGGTTAGTTTCTACTTCAATATGTGCATGTGTTTCTTTTAGCATATCGCTTATACATATTAGTAGAGCCCTTAGGATCTTTGCTTGATTACCAGCGTTGTGATGGCAGTCACACTCGTAGGGGCTGGGTAATCTATAAGCACATCCTTATACAGGTCCCTAGTCGTAGGACTATCGAGACAGGGCATCGATACTCCGGAGTAGACTAGCGTATGCACTTCTCATCCCAGCATGGGAGATGGTATGTCCCACAGCCATCAGTACGTCGTACTGGAGATAGTATGCGGGTGCTCGTTGGGTTACGGGTACACTGGACAGGACTCGTCGGGAACTGTTGGTTGGTACTATACCTATCATCAGTTATTAGTTCCCAGGTGACATGAGTACAGCTTAGTCCGCTGACTTGACACTGTCACTTCGCCTCGAGTGTGTTCCCACTGTACTTTGATTACTACCCTACCACGGCTCAAAGAAGTCGTGCAAACAGGTAGTAGTTGGGTGCAGTCCCGAAGCACTTGGAGGCAGTGACGGTTAGACAGGATTCGTCTCTCCCGGTATTGGGGGTTGACATCGCGCAGTGTCCAGGAGAGCCATTACACGAGTAGTCCCTGGCCAGGGCAAGCGAGATATACTGGTAGGTTTCCAGTGTTATCTCAGGGTGTTCTGGGCTTCACTCCGACACGACTTGTACCGCTATTGGGGGACTGACGTTTACCGCCCCCTAGGCCCGCCATGCGATGTATCGGACGAACAAACCGGACTGTATGGAGATTGTCACATTCAGACTCAGTAGGAGTTCAGATGGGTTTCACCTCGTCAGTCTTCTTGTCGGCATCTACCTGGGGACCGTTACGCACAGCTAGTGCCGCTTGCGGTCTGTGGTTAAACCCACTGCCGGCGTAGTGTCGAGTCTTTAGAGTCCCACACAGAAAGCTATTCGCCTTTAGGCAAAAGAGTAGAGGTCGCATGGTTTTGCGACAGGTCGCATGGTTTTGCGACAGGGTTCGGTCACATCCGTGCACTTGTGCACGTTTGGTGTCCGGACAGTTAACACTAGCGGGCTTTAGTTTAAGCCAGATCCTAGTGTACGTTTTGGGATTGGTTTTATCTCGTTTGTATTCGTGTTCCTCGGAACGCGGATGCGGGTGTGTATGCACAGTTGACAGAGAGACAGAGGCAGAGTATTCTCATTGGGGTTGTTGACTGTTGACAGTTGACCGTTGACCATTGACTTTTGCTTAACCCTAATGAGAATAAGAAATATATATATATATATATATATTTAGCAATAATATTAATTAAGTATTATAGTGACATGGTTGTTGAGGGGTTGACTTTGTTGACTTGTTGACTTAGTTGACCGGTTGACTAGGTTGGACTAGTTGACCATCATCATCACAATGGTTGTCATTTTCATGCAAAGACTTTTGCTTGCTTGTTGTAGTTTGCAAAATGAGTGCATGAAATGATATTGCCTTTTGTGAAATGATAGCCATCACATAATGCTTGATTATCATTATGGCTCATGATGCTTTTGGATTATGAGAGGGGGTATGAGAAAAGTGAGGCTTATTCTTTCATTGGTTTTTCTCTCTCTTGAGCTCTCTCATTCTCAAGCTCTCCCTCTTCCTCTTGCTCTCTCTACCTCAAGGCAAACCATTCTCATGTGTTGAGACTCATTGCCTTAGAGATAAAAAGACACCAAAATATTCCTCTACTCATTCTAGTTCACAAGGCCTAGCAAGCCAAGTGATCTAGTTTCTTCAAAGTTCGAAGAAGAAGCCAAAGGTAGAAGCTTTCGGGTGGATCCATCTTCGGCGCAAGGAGACGACGAGGTGAGGCCGATCCGTACACCGGGAGGAGTCGAAGACGAAGGAGTTCAAGTAAGGTATAGCCCCCTAACCGAGTAGGTAAACTCTTGTTAGGTTGTTAGTTAGTAGTTTAACAAAGATCCGTATTTGAGTCCATGTTACTGTTGGAGATAGTGCCCTCAGAGTCAATTATTAGGTCACAGGTACGTGATTGCAATGATTGATGGAGGACCTATCCCGGTAGGACAGTCTTACTCGAGATGATAGTATGCTATCTGGTTTACCTTTGTCATCGTGTACTGCTTTAGGTGACCTGACAAGTCGCTATTACACGTTGATAGAGCCCCTAGGATTCTTGCTTGACCACCAGCAGTATGAGGGCGATCATATAAGTGGGAGCTGGGGTCTATAAGCATATCCTTAAATGGTCCCTAGTCGTGTGAGTTTCGAGACAGGGCATCGATACTCCAGAGTAGACTAGTGTATACAGTCGAGACCCCGACGAGGGGCGGTGGTCGGTCTCACAAGCCACTGGTGTCAGTTGGATCACCTAAGATGTATACAGGTGCTCATTGGGTTATGAGTACACCGGACAGGACTCGCCGGGAACATGCTAGTTGGTCATATACCAGACGTCAGATAGCAGTTCCCTGGTGACATGTGTGCAGGTTAGTTCATCGACCTGGGGATCGTCATTTGTCCCGTATGAGTTCCCACTGTACTTTGATTACTACCCTACCACGGCTCAAAGGAGTCGTGCAAACAGGTTTTAGTTGGGTACAGTCCCGAGCCACATGGAGGCAGTGAGCGTATCTTCAGGGGTTCGTCTCTCCCGGTATTGGGGGTGAGGTCGTGCTGTGTCTAGGAGAGCCATTACACGAAGTCCTTGGCCAAGGCAAGGAGATTTACTGGTAGGTATTCCAGTAGTATCTCAGGGTGTTCTGGGCTACACTCCGACACGACTTGTACCGCTTTTGGGGGTCTGACTTTTACCAACCCCCTAGGCCCGCCATGCGATGCTCATAGACGAACGGACCGGACTGTACGGATATTGTCACTGACAGGCTCAGTAGGGTTGTCAGGCTGAGTTCGCTCACAGACGTCCCTTTTAGTCAATACCTGGTAGCCGTTACGTATTGTCTTATACCTCTGACGTGCTAGTGGTTAAATCCACAACCATGTTGGAGATAGTGCCCTCAGAGTCAATTATTGGATCACAGGCACGTGATTGCAATGATTGAGGGAGGACCTATCCCGGTAGGACAGTCTTACTCGAGATGATAGTATGCTATCTGGTTTATCTTTAACATCGTGTACTGCTTTAGGTGACCTGACATGTCGCTATTACACGTTGATAGAGCCCCTAGGATTCTTGCTTGACTGCCGGCAGTATGATGGCGATCATATACGTGGGAGCTGGTAGTCTATAAGCACATCCTTAAAAGGTCCCTAGTCGTAGGAGTTTCGAGACAGGGCATCGATACTCCATTAGTAGACTAGTGTATACAGTCGAGACCCCGACGAGGGGCGGTGGCCGGTCTCACAAGCCACTGGTGTCAGTTGGTTCACCTAAGATGTATACAGGTGCTCATTGGGTTATGAGTACACCGGACAGGACTCGCCGGGAACCTGCTAGTTGGTCTTATACCAGACGTCAGATGGCAGTTCCCTGGTGACATGTGTACAGGTTAGTTCATCGACCTGAGATCGTCATTTGTCTCGTGTGAGTTCCCACTGTGCTTTGATTACTACCCTACCACGGCTCAAAGGAATCGTGCAAACAGGTTTTAGTTGGGTACAGTCCCGAGCCACATGGAGGCAGTGAGCGGATCTGCAGGGGTTCGTCTCTCCCGGTATTGGGGGTGAGGTCGCGCTGTGTCTAGGAGAGCCATTACACAAAGCCCTCGGCCGAGGCAGGAGATTTACTGGTAGGTATTCCAGTAGTATCTCAGGGTGTTCTGGGCTACGCTCCGACACGACTTGTACCGCTTTTGGGGGTCTGACTTTTACCAACCCCTAGGCCCGCCATGCGATACTCATAGACGAACGGACCGGACTGTACGGATATTGTCACTGACAGGCTCAGTAGGGTGTCGGGGTGAGCTTCCTCATCGACGTCCCTTTTGGTCAATAGCTGGTGGCCCGTCACGTATTGGCTTATACCTCTGACGTGCTAGTGGTTAAATCCACAGCCATAGTATTGACGAGTCTTTAGAGTCCACCACACTTTCAGCTACTCAAGTTTCGGGCGAAACGATGTAGAGGCCGTATGGAGATATGGCAGGGTTCGATCAGATACGTGCGGTATTGCACGGATCGTGATCGGACAGATTTTACTAGCCGGCTTTGGCTTAAGCCGGATTCTAGTATTTGATAGTGTAGTTTTATCTCTTTGCATTTGTGTTCAGTGGGAATACAAATACGGGCATGTATTTGCAGTGGTGGGGTTTTCCTGTAATTTATTACGGGATCGGTTTTCTGAAGTTGCCAGTTCGCATTCCGTTCCGGCCGGTTTTTCTTCATTCCTTCTCGGTCGGACTTTCTTGATGGAGGGTGTTAATTGCAAGTTTGCAATTAACAACTAGTGGAGGGCTTCCTTGCATATTGTGCCTTTGTCATCATGAGATGCTTTTAGCATCTCTTCACTTGCTTTCTCATGATGGTTTGATGGAAGGATTGATTAGTGAGATGAGTGAGAAAGGATGTGAGGTTTATATTATCCTTTTTATATATTGTTTTTTTTATGATATACATATTGTGGTGCCATTTCTTTTCTCTCTCCAATCTCATCTTGAGATGGAGGGGCCGGCCACTTGAGAGAGAGGGGTTTTGAGGGTTTTCATTTTGTATGAGGAAATTGTTATCATCTCATTCTTATGCTTGCTTGCAAAAATTCACACAAATCCCTCCATAGCTTTTGATTCCTCCATTCCTCCACATCAAGGCAACCTCATAACCCCAAGAGACAAGTTCACTACACTATTCTATAGCAAGCCTTGGACGCGTCGGCTAGCCAACTTCGCGCCCGAGTTGCCTCGGTCAAGAGGCGGGAGCCCGTAAAAGATTCCGGCTACGTGGTGCCCTTTCCGACGAGCGAGGAGGTGACGGAGATTCCGCGGGAGATCGGAGTGGAGACGAAGACCGAAGGACACGGATCGCTTGGTATATCTCTCACCCCATCTCTAGTTGGCTAGTATAGGTTAATGGTTTACGATCCGGGTTTTCTTTGTCCGCGGTAGCACCGGTTTCCGAGTATGGAAAAATTTTGATTCCGCATTTTGGCCTCGAGTACGAGGCCGGGGCGCTGCCGTGGCGCAACATGGTATCAGAGCCACGCCATTAACCTTCTCTAGCTTGTTCTAATGTGTTTTTCTTATCCGATCGACCGAAATTCCAAAAACCGTATTTTTCCTTCACATCAGTTTCTGTTGAAATTTTTTGAAGTCTAAAAATTTTTCTGGTGGTCTCAGAAAGATGTGCAGGGAGTTCTAAGAACTCTGGGAAAAAACGAGACAGTGAACCCTTACCTCGAGCGCGGAAGCGCGGCACCACCCCCCTTTCTGCCGCCCTTCCGCCGCAAGTTGGTGGGTTCAATGCTTCGTATTTTTCCAGTGGGCTTCTGGGCTGAAAATAGGGCTTTTGGGATATTAAATTTGGGCCAATTATTTCTGTGAGTGCTACAGTTTTTCTTGGGGCCCACTTGTTAATTGTTTGATCAATCGGATATTTTTAAACACATTATTTCACAGTATTTACATTATATCTGCGACCGTGAATGTCACTCGATCGGTAAATCCGGTCTAACTGCTATAGCCCGGTTAGACGGATTTGCGAACGTGACTTTCACGTTGATGTTCTATGTTTATGCTGTGTTGTTGCGGATCGGTCGTGGGGGATAGCCTGGATGCAATGCTAGTACTGTTTTGTTGTATTATGTACATTTGATATTACGGGGCGAGCGTCCGACATGTGGACTGCCGTCACTGCCTGTTTGTATTATTCTTTTGGGGCACGACCTGGTTGCGGTCGATGTACCCGGTGTATGTATATTTTACTTTCTGTACTAGGATTACCCCGCGGAGGGGTGCTCGGATAGCCGGGTTCTAAAGGGCAACGGGCCCGCATCTCATGGCATTGAGACGGAGGGGGCTTCACTCTAGGATTGGCGGGCTATTCGCCGCACTCGTAGGGGGTACAGGTTGACCCAGGAGGGGTGCCCAAGTTACCGGATTCCATGAAGTGCTGGGTGGTCCATTCACGGTGCTGAAGGGGGCTGCCTCGCTTCAGGTTTTGGCGGGTGACTTGCCGCCCCCGTAGGGGTCTAGGATTTCATTGCACAGGCTATCCACACGACCAGGGGAACGTCGGGTTTCAGCAGCGGCTCTGTGAAACCCGGGGTTTCCAGATATCTGTTTTGTTCTGTGTTGCTGTACATTTCTGTGATGTTGCTTCTTATCACGCCTTGAGCGAATATAATATATTGGTATATATATTAGTAGATGTTGTATATGTTTTACATCCGCGCTAGTCCAGTCCCCGCTCTGTCGTTAGTTAGCTAACCTAACGGGTGATGACGGGACCCAGTGGCGAATGCGGATGGCATATACGTACATCAGTATATTTTCGTTCTTTGTGGTGTGATCATTTGATGGGACTGCGTTGATTCGGATCAATGCAAGTTAAACAAACCTATTCTGATGTTGTTGGAACATTTTTCAAAAAGCTGTTGTTGCAAGGACGTTCACTTTTGTTTTGCATCGTGGTATTCATTTGGAATATCCTGCTCCTCAGTCGACGAGGCAAGGGCCGAGATCCCTTCACCGGGAGTGACCCCTTGGACAGAAGTTTGCGTCAGGGCATTAACTTCACTATAGCCGATTACTTTTGCTTTGCATCGTGGTATTCAGTTGGAATATCCTGCACCTCATTCTACGGGGAAAGAGCCGAGATCCCTTCACCGGGAGTGACCTCTTTAGTAAAGGTTTTCGTCACTATATTTTATAAAAAGTTATGCAGTTCCTTCAACGATATCAAGTTCATTACGTTAAAGGTTTTTCGCCAAAAACCAGCCATATCCCTCCGTCATCTCTTACAAGTATTACTTAGTATTCGTGCTGCGTTTGTTGACTGTGTCAAGGCGTAGTGTGCGGTAGCTAAGTAGTGTTTGTTTGTAGCATATTAATGGGATTGGTTAGGACAGTCGTGCGGCCTTGTTGACTGTGTCAAGGGCTCGTACGGGTGGGTTTAATGCAATCCAGGATAATGACAGGTTGAACTTGACTAGGACCCTTTGATTTGTTGACTGTGTCAAGGTCACTTGGGTCCTAGGGGTAAAAATCACATCGGGAGTTTCAAAAGAACTGAAACTTGCCAGGCATACGCATACCTTCTGGAGTGTGGTGACGTGAGTGGATTCCGTCACGTTATCATGCGATGATAGTTGGATCCCGATTCCCACTGATGAGTTAGTTTACTCCTCGGGTGACCCCGACTAATTCTTCTTTCAGGTTTGGAGGAGAATTTGAGGTACAGTGGGAGGTTTCCAGATTAGATAAAGTGATAACCATTCTGATCTAGGTTAGAGTGCACGCTGAGTGTTTCTTTTCTCTCTCTCTGGCAGCGACCATTGACCCGACCCTAAGACTATGACTCAGTGACCTAGTTGACCGAACCTTCTTAACACTGGCTTTTGGATTGTTAGAATTGCAGACCTCATTGCCACTCCTACTTTTACCCTTTTTTCCAGGACACCCCGCATTACTGCGAACGTCCACTTCCATTGGACAAAACCATCGTATGGTTATATACGAACTCGAAGGACTTCGAGGATGGTTTCTGGTTCTGGAGAAAACGAATAGGATTATTCAGTTGTCTTTTCTTTTCACCTTCTCTCATTGCGAGTACTCCTTGGTTTAGGAGATAGTACACCTATTACGCAAATTGGATAGTCTTCTTCCAAACCTTAGGCTGGTGCCGACCGGTAGGGAATGAAGAAAACCAATTAGCATAACGATGGTGTACAGAAGGTATTAAGTTAAGACAAAGCAAGGGATTAGTAGGAGGGCAAAGTAAATTGCGACTGATATTCACGACCAAACCAAGTACTTCTTCGCCAATCCTGAATCACCTTTGTATTTCTCCAGGACACTCCGTATCACTACGAAGATCCACAGTTTATTGGATACTCCATCGTATGGTTATATACGAACTCGAAAGGAACTTGTTCCAGTTCGGGGATGGATTCTGGTTCAGGAGAAATAGGAATAAAGTACATTCAGGTGTCTTTTATCTTCACCTTCTCTCGCGTTGCGAGTGCTCCTAGGATTAGGACAGTACACCCTTTATGCTTATTGGATAGTCTTCTTCCAAACCATAGGCTGGTGCCGAACGGTAGGGAAGGAAGAAAACCATTTGGCTTAAAGGGGTGTGCAGAAGGTAATGACTAAAGACATATAAAGGGATTTGGAGAGGTGGCAAAGAATTATACGGTTACAGTTGTGAATCTGGATAATGGAAGAGGTATTACTGAGAATACCAGGATACCCCAACGAAACATTTCAATGTTTCAGTTTCACTGTGTACTGTTAATGGAAAACTGATTTCCCGATTAGACACTTACTCCAGGGTATGTATTTACCAGGTATGATTCTCACATCTGTATGGTTTTACAGATGCTGAGTGGGAGTAAGTTATTGGGAATTGGGTGATCATCCTCATTATATCGGGATTCGTTGTAATCGGTGATATTTGAGGAAGTCACCTGGGCTGTTTGCCGGTCGGCAAATATTTGGTTTTGAATATCCGCTGTTATGCACCAATTTCAAATTGATATATCTGTACGTCTATTTTCATAGAGTGAGATATACCTTTTGATATTATGTCGATGACATTTACCTATATCAGTGGATGGTTAGGTAAGGAGTATTAAACAGCGGTGTAATTCTTCTTAACCATAAGTACAGTTTTCAACCTACGACACACAGTGAAAGAGTTGTTAGACTCAGCGGACTTATACAGAGTATTGTATGTTGTCCAAGGTCCATTAGGACGGAGGGGTAGGTCCTCGTACTATATTCGGTTTACTTATGACTTCTCTAGTTCTTAGACATGTGTTTCGTGGAAACACAGGGTCTAAGTTTTGAGGAGTTATAGGTATTTGAATAGAGTAGAGAACCAGGTATAGCAAGTATCGGGATTCTTCAAAGTGATCGAAGATATAGATACTTGTGTATGGTATTCAGTTGATAGTAATGATAAAGAGAAATTGCTTCTCTTTCAGGTTACTCATAATTGGAAGCATTCCTAAGTTGAGTAACGCTGATCGGCCTCCTTCCATTTAGTTTACATGCACTGGAGATAGCTGCATGATTTGAATCTGGTTCAATTGAATCGGTGCCTCTGGTTCTATATTGGATATAGAACAGTTCATATCTTAACGATGTTAAGGTACGGGGAGTTGTCCGGCTTATGCTTAAAACCAGACACTGGACAACTCAAGGCACGTTTCTGTAATGGCTGTTTGTGGGTTGACCCAGGCTATGACGAGGGTTGACTTTCTACCATCTGGATGAACAATAGCAATATTGTTCTAGACTCGCCACAGTTTTTACTAAAAATGGATTTTTCAGAAAAAGTAGTGGGAGTATGGTAGAACTGGAAGTGATTCCAGAACCACAAACGATTACTGAAGATTTGATAAGGAACCTAAAGATTCAATCTGGATTGACATTCCGTTGGCCACTCCGCAGATAAGGTGGGTAACTTCAGGCACCCGAGAGGTACTCCGGTAGCCTCAAGGACGGTGACAGGGAAGTTCTTGTTTACCCACACTTGCCATTGCTGTTGTTCCAGGCTGCGAGACCCGGCAGGAGGATGAGTATAGCGTCGTTCTAAACTGGCTTTGGAAGTGCACGTCTATATGACTCTGTCAGAGGGTTGTCGTAGTCAGTGGGAGCAGCGGAAGCATTGGTGGACATCAGGCTTATGTCTATTTATAGACTAAAGCAGATGTAGCGGAGATAGATCATCTATTTCTGATGTGACAGTCATAGGTTTGACGTCATCAGAATAAGGGATGGATCTGTTGAGAAAGTAGTAGGGTGTGATATCCTGGTATTTGGATGACATACACATAGTAGGAAGTGATATTCCTATACTACGATCGGTTATACTTTGGTCGTCACACAGTGGTTTCTCCACATGGGACTTGGATATTATATCAGACATTCTGGTCACTAGATCTGTGGTTTTAGATCTAGATTTGGGTGGTTTCCCAATCTGGGTACCTTGACAGCATTCTATAAGTATTTAGAATGGACGACTCCTGGCACGGTAGTGTACCTGCAGGTGATGGAGTCACCCTCTCTAAAGGTGTCTTACAGACTAAAGGGGAGAGGGATACTCATGATCGGCAGATCACTTGCTTAGGCAATTGAGTCAATCATGAGATGTCAAGTACCACACCAGATGTTGTTCTTGCAGTAGATGCAATAAGTTGGTATTAATCCAATCCTGGAGAAACAATCGGAAGCAGTTTTAGGACATAAGTGCGTGTTCTAGGGATGTGATAACGACAGCCTCTTTTAGGAGACAGTTATCATTCCGGGCTTCCAGGGTGACATGGACGACAGGGTGATCGTCAGAGTTATAGTTTTCCTTCTGGCGAAGGGCAGTATTTTGGACAGGTGGTCCAAGGCAATACTGAGGGTGGCATGGCGCAAGATACTGATTAAGTTCAGTTGACGATACGGTCTAAGAAGTTTGGATTTGGAGTTCATTTATGAGCTAGGTCCCATCAGACATCCAGACATTCCAAGACAGGTATTACTCATTTCGGAAGATGGCTTTCTCCGCGAACTTGAGATATAGAGAGACATAGAAAGAAACTTCTCTGCGGATCCACTCACTGAGGCTATTCCTCGAACGCAATAGTTTCGCAAACGAGCTTTGTGAGACTGACTAGTAGAGGAGTTGGGTGTTCGGTATCACACGGGCTGTGAGTATGCGGCATCGCAATAATTAGCCTTGAGTGCAAGTGGGAGATTGTTGGAGATAGTGCCCTCAGAGTCAATTATTGGATCATAGGCACGTGATTGCAATGATTGAGGGAGGACCTATCCCGGTAGGACAGTCTTACTCGAGATGATAGTATGCTATCTGGTTTATCTTTATCATCGTGTACTGCTTTAGGTGACCTGACATGTCGCTATTACACGTTGATAGAGCCCCTAGGATTCTTGCTTGACTGTCGGCAGTATGATGGCGATCATATACGTGGGAGCTGGTAGTCTATAAGCACATCCTTAAAAGGTCCCTAGTCGTAGTAGTTTCGAGACAGGGCATCGATACTCCATTAGTAGACTAGTGTATACAGTCGAGACCCCGACTAGGGGCGGTGGCCGGTCTCACAAGCCACTGGTGTCAGTTGGTTCACCTAAGATGTATACAGGTGCTCATTGGGTTATGAGTACACCGGACAGGACTCGCCGGGAACCTGCTAGTTGGTCTTATACCAGACGTCAGATGGCAGTTCCCTGGTGACATGTGTACAGGTTAGTTCATCGACCTGAGATCGTCATTTGTCTCGTGTGAGTTCCCACTGTGCTTTGATTACTACCCTACCACGGCTCAAAGGAGTCGTGCAAACAGGTTTTAGTTGGGTACAGTCCCGAGCCACATGGAGGCAGTGAGCGGATCTGCAGGGGTTCGTCTCTCCCGGTATTGGGGGTGAGGTCGCGCTGTGTCTAGGAGAGCCATTACACAAAGCCCTCGGCCGAGGCAGGAGATTTACTGGTAGGTATTCCAGTAGTATCTCAGGGTGTTCTGGGCTACGCTCCGACACGACTTGTACCGCTTTTGGGGGTCTGACTTTTACCAACCCCCTAGGCCCGCCATGCGATACTCATAGACGAACGGACCGGACTGTATGGATATTGTCACTGACAGGCTCAGTAGGGTGTCGGGGTGAGCTTCCTCATCGACGTCCCTTTTGGTCAATAGCTGGTGGCCCGTCACGTATTGGCTTATACCTCTGACGTGCTAGTGGTTAAATCCACAGCCATAGTATTGACGAGTCTTTAGAGTCCACCACACTTTCAGCTACTCAAGTTTCGGGCGAAACGCTGTAGAGGCCGTATGGAGATATGGCAGGGTTCGATCAGATACGTGCGATATTGCACGGATCGTGATCGGACAGATTTTACTAGCCGGCTTTGGCTTAAGCCGGATTCTAGTATTTGATAGTGTAGTTTTGTCTCTTTGCATTTGTGTTCAGTGGGAATACAAATGCGGGCATGTATTTGCAGTGGTGGGGTTTTCCTGTAATTTATTACGGGATCGGTTTTCTGAAGTTGCCAGTTCGCATTCCGTTCCGGCCGGTTTTTCTTCATTCCTTCTCGGTCGGACTTTCTTGATGGAGGGTGTTAATTGCAAGTTTGCAATTAACAACTAGTGGAGGGCTTCCTTGCATATTGTGCCTTTGTCATCATGAGATGCTTTTAGCATCTCTTCACTTGCTTTCTCATGATGGTTTGATGGAAGGATTGATTAGTGAGATGAGTGAGAAAGGATGTGAGGTTTATATTATCCTTTTTATATATTGTTTTTTTTATGATATACATATTGTGGTGCCATTTCTTTTCTCTCTCCAATCTCATCTTGAGATGGAGGGGCCGGCCACTTGAGAGAGAGAGGTTTTGAGGGTTTTTATTTTGTATGAGGAAATTGTTATCATCTCATTCTTATGCTTGCTTGCAAAAATTCACACAAATCCCTCCATAGCTTTTGCTTCCTCCATTCCTCCACATCAAGGCAACCTCATAACCCCAAGAGACAAGTTCACTACACTATTCTATAGCAAGCCTTGGACGCGTCGGCTAGCCAACTTCGCGCCCGAGTTGCCTCGGTCAAGAGGCGGGAGCCCGTAAAAGATTCCGGCTACGTGGTGCCCTTTCCGACGAGCGAGGAGGTGATGGAGATTCCGCGGGAGATCGGAGTGGAGACGAAGACCGAAGGACACGGATCGCTTGGTATATCTCTCACCCCATCTCTAGTTGGCTAGTATAGGTTAATGGTTTACGATCCGGGTTTTCTTTGTCCGCGGTAGCGCCGGTTTCCGAGTATGGAAAAATTTTGATTCCGCATTTTGGCCTCGAGTACGAGGCCGGGGCGCTGCCGTGGCACAACAAACCAAGGTGTTGACGAGTCTTTAGAGTCCCCCACATTCAGTTACTCAGCTTTCGGGCGAAAGGTTGTAGAGGCCATATGGAGATATGGCAAGGTCCGATCAGATACGTGCGATATTGCACGGATCAGGATCGGACAGTTTGTACTATAGGCCGTATGGATATATGGCAGGGTTCGATCAGATACGTGCGGTATTGCACGGATCAGGATCGAACGGATATTATTATCCGGCTTTGGTTTAAGTCGGATCCTAGTATAGTACAGTGTGGATTTTGTCTCATTGCATTTTGTATTTCGGTCGAAATACAAATGCGGGTGTGTATGCACAGTATCGGGGTTTTCCTGTAATTTATTACGGGACCAGTTTTCTGGAGTTGCCAGTTTGCTTTCCGTTTCGGCCAATTTCCTTTGTATCGTTCATTGGCCGAAGATTGGTGGAGGAGGGCTTATTTGCATTGTTGCAAATAAGTATTTGTGGAGGGGTTCTTTGCATATTCTTGTGTCATGATCACTTGACTTTTTGACTTCATGATGGTTCATGATGGGTGGACCATACCTTGACTTTGTGTTGATGATGGGAGATGATTTGTTTGTTGAGTGTTGGTGTTTCTTGGTAATCATGTTCTTTCATGATCATATTTTGATTCCTCTCTCTCTCTTGCATGATAGAGTTTCCCACTCTTTTCTTTTGGTCACCCCCTCATATTCTCACCCTCCCTCATGTCATGGCCGGCCACTTGAGGAAGTGGACTGTCCAAAATTTTGGATGGGGATTTGTTGTTCTTTTCATGCTCCAAAAATCCCCAAGTCCCTCCATATAGCTCTTGTATCATCCCTCCATCAAAATGGCACCTCCTACAACCCCAAATGAGACATATAGATCCACACTATATTCTACAGCAAATCTTGGGCACATCGACTAGCCAGCTTCGTGCCCGAGTTGCCTCGGCATTGAGGTGGGAGCCCGTAAAAGAAGTAGGTGATGTGGTGCACTTCCGGCGACGGGGAGGAGACGGGACATTCTGCAGGAGATCGGGACGACGACGAGAAGACCGGAGGACTCGGATCTGTCGGTATATCTCTCTTCCCTTTCTTGTAGATAGCTAGGACTAGTTAGTGGTTCGATCCGGGTATTAGTGCGCGGCGGTTTGCCAGTTCAAGTAAAATTAAAGTTTATCACCGCTTCCGTATTTGGCCGTCGGATTGACGGCCGGGGCGCCGCCGTGCACTTACAGTGGTATCAGAGCCTCGCCATTAACTTAGTCTAGCTTGGTGTAATGTGTTTTTCTGTTTCGATCGATCGAATGTTCCAAAACTACATTTTTGTTAGCATCAGTTTCTGTTGAAATTTTTTGGTCTCGAAAAATTTTTCAGGTTGTAAAATATTGATGTACTGGAAAATATAAGAGCTCTGTAAAAATTAGATGAAGTGACTCCACAGTTGGAGCGTGGAACCGCAGCGAATACCCCCTTCCCGCCGCTGTTCCACCGCGCACTGTGGAGATCCCTGCACCAAATTTCTACAGTGTTTTTCTGGGCTTAAAATATGGGTTTTGGAATATTAATATTGGGCCCAGAATTTCCTGATCTGCTACAGTAATGCTTGGGGGCCCACTTGTTAAAATTTGATTGATCGGATATTTTAAACACATTATTTCACAGTATTTACATTATATCTGCGACAGTGAATGTCACTCGATCGGTAAATCCAGTCTAACTGCTATAGCCCGGTTAGACGGATTTGCGAACGTGACTTTCACGTTGATGTTCTGTTTTTGCTGTGATGTTGCGGATCGGTCGTGGGGGATAGCCTGGAGGCAATGCTAGTACAGTTTTGTTGTATTATGTACATTTGATATTGCGGGGCGAGCGTCCGACATGTGGACTACCGTCACTGCCTGATTGTATTATTCTTTTGGGGCACGACTTGGTTGCGGTCGATGTACCCGTTGTATGTATATTTTACTTTCTGTACTAGGATTACCCCGCGGAGGGGTGCACGGATAGCCGGGTTCTAGAGGGCAACAAGCCCGCATCTCATGGCATTGAGACGGAGAGGGCTTCACTCTGGAATTGGCGGGCTATTCGCCGCACTCGTAGGGGGTACAGGTTGACCCAGGAGGGGTGTCCAAGTTACCGGATTCCGTGAAGTGCTGGGTGGTCCATTCACGGTGCTGAAGGGGGCTGCCTCGCTTCAGGTTTTGGCGGGTAACTTGCCGCGCCCGTAGGGGTCTAGGATTTCATTGCACAGGCTATCCACACGACCAGGGGAACGTCGGGTTTCAGTAGTGGCTCTGTGAAACCCGAGGATCCCAGATATCTGTATTGTTTCTGTGATGCTGTTCATTTTCTGTGATGTTGCATTTCTTTCACGCCTTGAGCGAATATAATATATTGGTATATATATTAGTAGATGTTGTATATGTTTTGCATCCGCGCTAGTCCAGTCCCCGCTTTGTCGTTAGTTAGCTAACCTAACGGGTAATGACAGGACCCAGTGGCGAATGCGGATGGCATATACGTACATCAGTATATTTTCGTTCTTTTTGGTGTGATCAATTGATGGGACTGCATTGATTCGGATCAATACAAGTTAAAACAAACCTAATCTGATGTTGTTGGAACACTTTTTCAAAAGCTGTTATTGCAAGGACGTTCTCTTTTGTTTTGCATCGTGATATTCAGTTGGAATATCCTGCTCCTCAGTCGATGAGGCAAGGGCCGAGATCCCTTCACCGGGAGTGACCCCTTGGACAAAAAGTTTGCGTCAGGGCATTAACTTCACTATAGCCGATTACTTTTGCTTTGCATCGTGGTATTCATTTGGAATATCCTGCACCCCATTCTATGGGGAAAGATCCGAGATCCCTTCACCGGGAGTGACCTCTTTAGCAACGGTTTTCGTCACTATATTTTTAAAAAGCTATCAGTTCCTTCAACGATATCAAGTTCGTTACGTTAAAGGTTTTCGCCAGAAACCATTCGTAGCCCTCCGTCGTTTCATATGGGTAGTCAATAGTATTCAAGCTGTGTTTGTTGGCCAAAGTCAAGGCACAGTGTTTGGTAGCTGTTGGTTATTCATATGCAGCATAGATAGATGCGTTGGTTTGAAACAGTCGTATAGCCTTGTTGGCCAAAGTCAAGGGCTTGTGCGGGTGGATTCGAATCAACCTGGAGAATGACGGGTAGAACTTGACATGTGACTTATGATTTGTTGGCCAAAGTCAAGGTCATAAGAGCATGGGGCAGAAATCACATCGGGAGTTTCAAAAGTACTGAAACTTGCCAGATATGCGCATACCTTCTGGAGTGTGATGGCGTGAGCGAATTCCGTCACGTTATCATGCAATGATAGTTGGATCCCGATTCCCACTGATGAGTTAGTTTACTCCTCGGGTGACCCCGACTAATTCTTCTTTCAGGTTTAGAGGAGAATTTGAGGTACAGTGGGAGGTTTCCAGATTAGATAAATTGGTAACCATTCTGATCTAGGTTAGAGTGCACGCTGAGTGTTTCTTTTCTCTCTCTCTTTGGCAGCGACCATTGACCCGACCCTAAGACTATGACTCGGTGACCAAGTTGACCGAACCTTCTTAACACTGGCTTTTGGATTGTCAGAGTTGCAAACCTCATTGCCACTCCTACTTTTACCCTTTTCTCCAGGACACCCCGTATTGCTACGAACGTCCACTTCCATTGGACAAAACCATCGTATGGTTAGATACGAACTCGAAAGAATTTATTCGAGGATGGTTTCCGGTTCTGGAGAAAACGGATAGGATTATTCAGTTGTCTTTTCCTTTTACCCCCTCTCAGGTTATGAGTACTCCTTGGTTTAGGGGTAGTACACCTATTACGCAAATTGGATTGTCTTCTTCCAAACCTTAGGCTGGTGCCGACCGGTAGGGAATGAAGAAAACCAATTAGCATAACGATGGTGTGCAGAAGGTATTAAGTTAAGACAAAGCAAGGGATTAGTAAGAGGGCAAAGTAAATTGCAACAGATATTCATGACCAAACCAAGTGTTCCTTCGCCAATCCTAAATCACCTTTGCATTTCTCCAGGACACTCCGTATCACTACGAAGATCCACAGTTTATTGGATACTCCATCGTATGGTTATATACGAACTCGAAAGGAACTTGTTCCAGTTCGGGGATGGATTCTGGTTCAGGAGAAATAGGAATAAGATTTATTCAGGTGTCTTTTATCTTCACCTTCTCTCGCTTTGCGAGTGCTCCTAGGATTAGGACAGTACACCCATTATGCTTATTGGATAGTCTTCTTCCAAACCATAGGCTGGTGCCGAACGGTAGGGAAGGAAGAAAACCATTTGGCCTAAAGGGGTGTGCAGAAGGTAAAGACTAAAGACATATGAAGGGATTTTGAGAGGTGGCAAAGGATTATACGGTTACAGTCGTGAATCTGGAAGAGGCATTACTAGGAATACCAGGATACCCCATCGAAACATTTCGATGTTTCAGTCTCACTGTGTACTGTTAAAGGAAAACTGATTTCCCGATTAGATACTTACTCCAGGGTATGTATTTACCAGGTATGATTCTCACATCTGTATGGTTTTACAGATGATGAGTGGGAGTAAGTTATTGGGAATTGGGTGATCATCCTCATTATATCGGGATTCGTTGTAATCGGTGATATTTGAGGAAGTCACATGGGTAGTTTGCCGGTCGGCAAATATTTGGTTTTGAATATTCGCTGTTATGCACCAATTTCAAATTGATATATCTATACGTCTATTTTCATAGAGTGAGATATACCTTTATGAAATTATGTCTACGACATTTACCTATATCAGTGGATGGTTAGGTAAGGAGCATTAAGCAGCGGTGTAATTCTTCTTAACCATAAGTACAGTTTTCAACCTACGACACACAGTGGATGAGTTGTCAGACTCAAGGGACTTATACAGAGTATTGTATGTTGTCCAGGGTCCATAAGGACAGAGGGGTTGGTCCCCGTACTATATTCGGTTTACTTATGACTTCTCTAGTTTTTAGACAGGTGTTTCGCGGAAACACAGGGTCTGAATGTTGAGAAGTTATAGGTATTTGAATAAAGTAGAGAACCAGGTATTGCAAGTATCGGGATTCTTCAAAGTGATCGAAGATGTAGGTACTTGTGTATGGTATTCAGTTGATAGTAATGATGAAGAGATCTTGCTTCTCTTTCAGGTTATTCATAATTGGAAGCATTCCTAAGTTGAGTAACGCTGATCGTCCTCTTTCCATTTAGTAGACATGCACTGGAGACAGTTGCATGATTTGAATCTGGTTCAATTAAATCAGTGCCTCTGGTTCTATATTGGATATAGAACAGTTCATATCTTAACGATGTTAAGGTACGGGGAGTTGTCCGGTTTATGCTTAAAACCAGACACTGGACAACTCAAGGCATGTTTCTGTAATGGCTGTTTGTGGGTAGACCCAGGCTATGACGAGGGTTGACTTTCTACCATCTGGATGAACAATAGCAATATTGTTCTACACTCGCCACAGTTTTATTAAAAATGGATTTTTTCAGAAAACAGTAGTGGGGGTATGGTAGAACTGGAAGTGATTCCAGAACCACAAACGATTACTGAAGATTTGATAAGGAACCTAAAGACTCAATCTGGATTGACATTCCATTGGCCACTCCGCAGATGAGGTGGGTAACTTCAGGCACCCGAGAGGTACTACGGTAGCCTCAAGGACGGTGACAAGGAAGTTCTTGTTTACCCACAATTACCATTGCTGTTGTTCCAGGGTGCGAGACCCGGCGGGAGGATGAGTATCGCGTCGTTCTAAACTTTCTTTAGAAGTGTACGTCTATATGACTCTGCCAGAGGGTTGTCGTAGTCAGTGGGAGCAGCGGAAGCATTGGTGGACAAGTAGATTATGTCTATTTATAGACTAAAGCAGATGTAGCGCAGATAGATCATCTATTTCTGACGTGACAGTCATGGGTTTGACTTCATCAGAATAGGGGATGGATCTGTTGAGAAGGTAGTAGGGTGTGATGTCATGGTATTTGGATGACATACACAGAGTAGGAAAGGAAACTCCTATACTACGATCAGTTATACTTTGGTCGTCACACAGTGGTTTCTCCACAAAGGAAATGGTTTTTATATCAGACATACTGGTTACTAGATCTATGGTTTTAGATCTAGATTTGGGTAGTTTCCCAATCTGGGTACTTAGACAACATTCTAAGGGTATTTAGAATGGACGACTCCATGCACGGTAGTGTTCCTGCAGATGATGGAGTCACCCTCTCCAAAGGTGTCTTACAGACTAAAGGGGAGAGGGATGCGCATGATTGACATATCACTAGCTCAGGCAATTGAATCAATCATGAGATGTCAAGTACCACACCAGATGTTGTTCTTGCACTAGCTGCAATAAGTTGAAATTAATCCAATCCTGGAGAAACAGTCGGAAGCAGTTTTAGAACATAAGTGGATGTTCTAGGGATATGATAACGACTGCCTTATTCAGGAGACAGTTATCATTCCAGGCTTCCAAGGTGACTTGGACAACAAGGAGGTTGTCAGAGTTATATTTTTTTTTCCTTCTGACGAGGGGCAGTATTTTGGACAGGTGGTCCAAGGCAATACTGAGGGTGGCATGGCGCAGGACACTGATTAAGTTCAGTTGTCGATACAGTCTAAGAAGTTTGGATTTGGAGTTCATTCATGAGCTATGTCCCATCAGACATCCAGACACATTCTAAGACAGGTATTGCTCATTTCGGGAGATGGGTTTCTCCGCGAACTTGAGATATAGAGAGACATGGAAAGAGACAACAAAGCGGATCCACTCACTAAGGCTATTCCTCGAACGCAATAGTTTCGCAAACGAGCTTTGTGAGACTGACTAGTAGAGGAGTTGGGTGTTCGGTATCACACGGGCTGTGAGTATGCGACATCGCAATAATTAGCCTTGAGTGCAAGTGGGAGATTGTTGGAGATAGTGCCCTCAGAGTCAATTATTAGGTCACAGGTACGTGATTGCAATGATTGATGGAGGACCTATCCCGGTAGGACAGTCTTACTCGAGATGATAGTATGCTATCTGGTTTACATTTGTCATCGTGTACTGCTTTAGGTGACCTGACAAGTCGCTATTACACGTTGATAGAGCCCTTAGGATTCTTGCTTGACCACCAGCAGTATGAGGGCGATCATATAAGTGGGAGCTGGGGTCTATAAGCATATCCTTAAATGGTCCCTAGTCGTGTGAGTTTCGAGACAGGGCATCGATACTCCAGAGTAGACTAGTGTATACAGTCGAGACCCCGACGAGGGGCGGTGGCCGGTCTCACAAGCCACTGGTGTCAGTTGGATCACCTAAGATGTATACAGGTGCTCATTGGGTTATGAGTACACCGGACAGGACTCGCCGGGAACATGCTAGTTGGTCATATACCAGACGTCAGATAGCAGTTCCCTGGTGACATGTGTGCAGGTTAGTTCATCGACCTGGGGATCGTCATTTGTCTTGTGTGAGTTCCCACTGTACTTTGATTACTACCCTACCACGGCTCAAAGGAGTCGTGCAAACAGGTTTTAGTTGGGTACAGTCCCGAGCCACATGGAGGCAGTGAGCGTATCTTCAGGGGTTCGTCTCTCCCGGTATTGGGGGTGAGGTCGTGCTGTGTCTAGGAGAGCCATTATACGAAGTCCTTGGCCAAGGCAAGGAGATTTGCTGGTAGGTATTCCAGTAGTATCTCAGGGTGTTCTGGGCTACACTCCGACACGACTTGTACCGCTTTTGGGGGTCTGACTTTTACCAACCCCCTAGGCCCGCCATGCGATGCTCATAGACGAACGGACCAGACTGTACGGATATTGTCACTGACAGGCTCAGTAGGGTTGTCAGGCTGAGTTCGCTCACAAACGTCCCTTTTAGTCAATACCTGGTAGCCCGTTACGTATTGGCTTATACCTCTGACGTGCTAGTGGTTAAATCCACAACCAAGGTGTTGACGAGTCTTTAGAGTCCCCCACATTCAGTTACTCAGCTTTCGGGCGAAAGGTTGTAGAGGCCGTATGGAGATATGGCAAGGTCCGATCAGATACGTGCGGTATTGCACGGATCAGGATCGGACAGTTTGTACTATAGGCCGTATGGATATATGGCAGGGTTTGATCAGATACGTGCGGTATTGCACGGATCAGGATCGAACGGATATTACTATCTGGCTTTGGTTTAAGCCGGATCCTAGTATAGTACAGTGTGGATTTTGTCTCATTGCATTTTGTATTTCGGTCGAAATACAAATGCGGGTGTATATGCACAGTATCGGGGTTTTCCTGTAATTTATTACGGGACCAGTTTTCTGGAGTTGCCAGTTTGCTTTCCGTTTCGGCCAATTTCCTTTGTATCGTTCATTGGCCGAAGATTGGTGGAGGAGGGCTTATTTGCATTGTTGTAAATAAGTATTTGTGGAGGGGTTCTTTGCATTTTCTTGTGTCATGATCACTTGACTTTTTGACTTCATGATGGTTCATGATGGGTGGACCATACCTTGACTTTGTGTTGATGATGGGAGATGATTTGGTTGTTGAGTGTTGGTGTTTCTTGGTAATCATGTTCTTTCATGATCATATTTTGATTCCTCTCTCTCTCTTGCATGATAGAGTTTCCCACTCTTTTCTTTTGGTCACCCCCTCATATTCTCACCCTCCCTCATGTCATGGCCGGCCACTTGAGGAAGTGGACTGTCCAAAATTTTGGATGGGGATTTGTTGTTCTTTTCATGCTCCAAAAATCCCCAAGTCCCTCCATATAGCTCTTGTATCATCCCTCCATCAAAATGGCACCTCCTACAACCCCAAATGAGACATATAGATCCACACTATATTCTACAGCAAATCTTGGGCACGTCGACTAGCCAGCTTCATGCCCGAGTTGCCTCGGCATTGAGGTGGGAGCCCGTAAAAGAAGTAGGCGATGTGGTGCACTTCCGGCGACGGGGAGGAGACGGGACATTCTGCAGGAGATCGGGACGACGACGAGAAGACCGGAGGACTCGGATCTGTCGGTATATCTCTCTTCCCTTTCTTGTAGATAGCTAGGACTAGTTAGTGGTTCGATCCGGGTATTAGTGCGCGGCGGTTTGCCAGTTCAAGTAAAATTAAAGTTTATCACCGCTTCCGTATTTGGCCGTCGGATTGACGGCCGGGGCACCGCCGTGCACTTACAGTTACCACCCTCTTGAAAATCGTTTTTCACCACTTCCGCAACCCCGCAAGAGCCGGGGAAGGGTAGCATGGACTTACAATAACGTGACGGAATCCGTTCACGTCATCACACTCCAGAAGGTATGCGCATGTCTGGCAAGTTTCAGTTTCTTTTGAAACTCCCGATATGATTTCTGCCCCATGCTCTTATGACCTTGACTTTGGCCAACATATCATAAGTCACATGTCAAGTTCTACCCGTCATTCTCCAGGTTAATTTGAGCCCACCCGTACATACCCTTGACTTTGGCCAAAATAGTAGTACGACTGCCCCAAACCAACGCATCTATCTATGCTGCATATAAATACCCAATAGCTACCAATCACTGTGCCTTGACTTTGGCCAACAAACACAGCTTGAATACTATTGACCACCCATATGAAACGACGGAGGGCTACGAATGGTTTCTGGCGAAAACCTTTAACGTAATGAACTTGATATCGTTGAAGGAACCGGATAGCTTTTATGAAAATATAGTGACGAAAACCTTTGCTAAAGAGGTCACTCCCGGTGAAGGGATCTCGGCTCTTTCCCCGTAGAATGAGGTGCAGGATATTCCAACTGAATACCACGATGCAAAGCAAAAGTAATCGGCTATAATGAAGTTAATGCCCTGACGCAAACTTCTGTCCAAGGGGTCACTCCCGGTGAAGGGATCTCGGCCCTTGCCTCGTCGACTGAGGAGCAGGATATTCTAACTGAATACCACGATGCTAAACAAAAAAGAACGTCCTTGCAATAACAGCTTTTTGAAAAGTGTTCCAACAACATCAGAATATGTTTGTTTTTAACTTGCATTGATCCGAATCAACGCAGTCCCATCAATTGATCACACCACAAAGAACGAAATATAATGATGTACGTATATGCCATCCGCATTCGCCACTGGGTCCCGTCATTACCCGTTAGGTTAGCTAAATAACGACAGAGCGGGGACTGGACTAGCGCGGATGCAAAACATATACAACATCTACTAGTATATATATCAATATATAATATTTCGCTCAAGGCGTGATAAAATGCAAAATCACAGGAATGTACAGCATCACAGAACAAAACAGATATCTGGGATCCCCGGGTTTCACAGATCCATTACTGAAACCCGACGTTCCCCTGGTCGTGTGGATAGCCTGTGCAATGAAATCCTAGACCCCTACGGGCGCGGCAAGTTACCCGCCAAAACCTGAAGCGAGGCAGCCCCCTTCAGTAACGTGAATGGACCACCCAGCACTTCACGGAATCCGGTAACTTGGGCACCCCTCCTGGGTCAACCTGTACCCCCTACGAGTGCGGCGAATAGCCCGCCAATTCTAGAGTGAAGCCCCCTCCGTCTCAATGCCATGAGATGCGGGCTTGTTGCCCTCCAAAACCCGGCTATCCGTGCACCCCACCTTGGGGTAATCCTAGTACAGAAAGTAAAATATACATACAACGGGTACATCGACCGCAACCTGGTCGTGCCCCAAAATAATAAAACAAACAGGCAGTGACGGCAGTCCACATGTCGGACGCTCGCCCCGCAATACCAAATGTACATAATACAACAAAAACTGTACTAGCATTGCATCCAGGCTATCCCCCACGACCAATCCGCAACATCACAGCATAACACAGAACATCAACGTGAATGTCACGTTCGCAAATCCGTCTAACCGGGCTATAGCAGTTAGATAGGATTTACCGATCAAGTGACATTCACGGTCGCAGATATAATGTAAATACTGTGAACAAATGTGTTTAAAATATCCGATCGATCAAATCTTACCAAGTGGGCCCCAAGCACTACTGTAGAACATAAAGAAATCTGGGCCCAAAAAATAACATTCCAAAAACCCTATTTTCAAGTCAGGAGGCCTCTGTAAAATTTTGGGGCCATGAACAATGCAAAGTGCGGCGGAACCGCGGCCCAAGCATGGGTTTGGTCGCGGTTTCGCGGTGGTATAGACTGTTCACGAGACCAAATTTTTCCAGAACTCTTATAACACCTTGCACATCATTCTGAAACAATCTGAAATATTTTTAGACTCCAAAAAAATTTCGACAGAAACTGTGCAACTTGAAATCGGGTTTTCGGGATTTTGTTCGATCGAAAGAGTAAACACATTAGACCAAGCTAGACTAGGTTAATGGCGAGGCTCTGATACCACTGTAAGTGCACGGCGGCGCCCCGGCCGTCAATCCGACGCCGGAATGCGGAAGCGATGATTTACTTTAACTTTTCAAACCGGCACCACCGCGCACTATAAACCCGGATCGTGCCATTAATCTAGTCCTAGCTATCTAGAGAGGGGGTAGAGAGATATACCGAGCGATCCGTGTCCTTCGGTCTTCTCGTCGTCGTCCCGATCTCCCCGCGGAATCTCCGGTCTCCACCAAGTCGCCGGAAGGGCACCACGTCGCCTGCTTCTTTTACGGGCTCCCACCTCTGGACCGAGGCAACTCGGGCACGAAGTTGGCGAGCCGACGTGCCCAAGGTTTGCTGTAGGATACGTGTAGAAAGCTATGTCTCATTTGGGGTATTGGAAGTTGCCTTTGGTGGAGGAAAGGAACTAAGACTTTTTGGAGATGAAACTTTGGGAATTTTGTAGCATGAAAAGAGCAAAATTCCCACACCCAAAAAATTGGGCAGCCCCTCCTTGGCCGGCCATGCATGGTGGTGAGTAGAGAAGTGAGTGAGAGAATGAGGGAGAGAGTATATCAAAAGAATGAGAGACTCTCATAATGCAAGAGAGAGAGAAGAAAGTTATCATGATGAATCATGATCACTAACTAAAACTACACTCAACAACAACCATCATGACACCACAAGGTCAAGCTATCATGAACCATCATGAACAAAGGAAAGTCAAGGGTGGTAGAATCATCATGAAACAACAAGATGCAAATAACACCCTCCACAAATGCTTGTTTGCACAAATGCAAATAAGCCATCCTCCACCAATCTTCAGCCAATGAAAGATACAAAGAAATATGGCTGAAACGGAAAACAAACTGGCAACTCCAAAAAACTGATCCCGTAATAAATTACAGGAAAACCCCGCTACTGTATATACATACCCGCATTTGTATTCCGACCGAAATACAAATGCAATGAGACAAAATCTACACTGTACTATACTAGGATCCGGCTTAAACCAAAGCCCGCTAGTATTATCCGTCCGATCCTGATCCGTGCAATACCGCACGTATCTAATCGAACCCTGCCACATCTCCATACGGCCTCTACAGCGTTTCGCCCGAAACTTGAGTAACTGAATGTGTTTGGTGGACTCTAAAGACTCGTCAATACTATGGCTGTAGATTTAACCACTAGCACGTCAGAGGTATTAGCCATACGTAACGGGCTACCAGGTATTGACCAAAAGGGACGTCGATGAGCGAACTCATCCTGACACCCTACTGAGCCTGTCAGTGACAATATACGTACAGTCCGGTCCGTTCGTCTATGAGCATCGCATGGCGGGCCTAGGGGGTTGGTAAAAGTCAGACCCTCAAAAGCGGTACAAGTCGTGTCGGAGTGTAGCCCAAAACACCCTGAGATACTACTGGAATACCTTCCAGTAAATCTCCTGCCTTGGCCAAGGACTTCGTGTAATGGCTCTCCTAGACACAGCGCGACCTCACCCCCAATACCGGGAGAGACGAACCCCAGAAGATCCGCTCACTGCCTCCATGTGGCTCAGGACTGTACCCAACTAAAACCTGTTTGCACGTCTCCTTTGAGCGTGGTAGGGTAGTAATCAAAGCACAGTGGGAACTCACACGAGATAAATGACGATCCTCAGGTCGATGAACTAACCTGTACACATGTCACCACGGAACTGCTATCTGACGTCAGGTATAAGACCAACTAGCATGTTCTCGGCGAGTCCTGTCCGGTGTACTCATAACCCAATGAGCACCTGTATACATCTTAGGTGAACCAACTGACACCAGTGGCTTGTGAGACCGGCCACCGCCCCTCGTCGGGGTCTCGACTGTATACACTAGTCTACTCTGGAGTATCGATGCCCTGTCTCGAAACTCCAACGACTAGGGACCTTTTAAGGATGTGCTTATAGACCACCAGCTCCCACGTATATGATTGCCCTCATACTGCTGGCAGTCAAGCATGAATCCTAGGGGCTATATCAACGTGCAATAGTGACCTGTAAGGTCACCTAAAGCAGTACACAATGATAAAGGTAAACCAGATAGCATACTATCATCTTGAGTAAGACTCTCCTACCGGGATAGATCCTCCCTCAATCATTGCAATCACGTGCCTGTGATTCAATAATTGACTCTGAGGGCACTATCTCCAACATAAGAAGCTCCTAAGAAGTCGGTCTTCGATCGACTTTCAGCTACAGCGGCCCCTCTCAACGGGTCGCCCAACACCAGTGCCTCGGTCTTTTCCAGGCTGGGCCAAAACTCCTGCGGGCCCACGATGAAGCTTGCAGTCCCGGAAAAGGTTATTCCAAAAAGAGTAGCCAAACCTGCTTCTGAAGTCGTCAAGGCGGCTTCTCCTGTCAAAGAGTCAGTCTTTACAAGATTGACCATCCCAATTCCCACTCCTGCTTTTGTTGCTCAAAAGATATCAGTCTTCAACAGGCTGACGCCGGCGACAGCCCCACACCTGAACAGGGGGCAAGAAGAAGTTGTTTCTGTCTCTGAGCCAATACCGACAACTCGTCGCGCCCGACGACGCCACTGGCGCCGGGTAAGGAAGACCGGGGGCAACTCCCCTTCTGGGATGTCTCCGCCAGCTCCAACGGTAGAAGTTAACGCTGCTGTTCCAACTGGGAACAGCTTTGAGCTACTAAACAAAGTACGCAGAAACTCGCCAACTGCGGTGCTAAAAAGATCTCCTCCACCAGTAGAGACTACCGTAGAAGCAGAAAAGCCAGAGCAGTCTCCTCAATCGCTGTCCTCCAGGATCTATAAGACATGGCGACGAGTCCGAGAATTTGTTATTTATCCTAACTTCCCTCGCCAACAGAAGAAGTCGAAAGGTCGGCAAGAAGAAAATCCCCCGGTCAAGCAACGAAAAATGACGACCACTTAGGTGCCCAAAGCAACGGCCCCCTCAACTTCTACGGCCCATAAAAGAAGAAGGCCGGAGAAAGTGCCAACGCCGATGACGAATATCAAAGGTGGTGAACCCAAACGCCCTAAGTCAGGGGGCATTGTAGTTCATACCGTCTACGTGGCGTCTGGTAAAGAGGACAGTCGCATATTTACGGGTCATCGACCGCTTACGCGATCAGTGACCAAGCGCAGGAGCAGCGCAGAAGCTCCAAGAGATGATGAACGCTATGGCCGCACTTACCGGGCCAAAAGAAAACCCTGAAACGTCCTCGGATGAACGCCAAGAGGAAGAAACCGACGCCGAATTCCTTCGTCGAATATTGGAGAAGAAGGATAAAGAGGCTGCTGAATAAGCAGCCAACATAAAGCGTATGGGCCTCCTGTTCCAAGACATGGTGGGGATGATGATCCAACAAGATCCTCCGGTCGAAGATCCCCCGATCGTCCTTGAAGATGATAGGGGAGAGACGTCAAATCCTCCGCCAGCTCTGTCAACAGCTAAGGAGGAGACAATCTCCAAAGCCGACTTGGATGAGTACATAGCCTAGCAAATACGGGTTCATCATGCGACTGAAGCAGCTGGCCAGGTCGTATAAACGGGACGGCCATATCCAAGTTGGTACGACCAAATCAAGTACCCGCCCGGTTACACAATTCCCAAGTTCCATGTCTACAAGGGGACGGGCAATCCTCACCAGCATGTTGCCCAGTTTAGGGCACTCTGCGGCAACAGCGGCGGTGATGACAAGCTGTTGCTTCGCCAGTTTGTTGGCAGTTTATCAGATACGGCGTTCGAGTGGTACTATGAGCTCCCGAACGACTCTATCAAGACCTTCGCGGAGATGGAGCTGTTGTTTATTCAGCGTTTTGCAAGCACCAGTGAACGCACCCCGATGACGGCACTGATTAACGCCAGGGTAAAGCCAGGCGAGACATGGGTTCAATATGCTATACGGTGGCGGAACTTATGGTCGAAGTGCGAGCAGTGCATTGAAGAAGCTCCCGCAGTGGGTATGTTTGTGGGAACCCTTGATCCGCAAGCAACCATCTCACAATTTATGATGTTTTTCAAGCCGACTACCTTCCAGGCCTTGATTGACAAGCTAGCGCAAATGGATCAGATGGGCCATAAACCCCCTCTTCCAAAGCCGGACTCCCGAAATGACAAGGGGAAGGGAAAAGCGATCGTTGTCGCTAATGCTCAACAACAACCGAGCAACTCGAAGCCGGTTGTTCGTCAAAATAATATGCGCCCGTACGTAGCCCTTGAGGAGAGGCTAGGGCGTCCTTACTCGTTTCCCCGAGATAAAACGAGAAGGTTATTCGAGCTGGCATTGCGCAACCGACTCATAAATCTGCCGGATCCAAAACGTCCGTCGCAACCAAATAATGTCAATGAGCCCAACTACTGTCCTTATCATCGAGTACTGGGTCATCCGATCGAAGATTGCTACGTCTTCAAAAATTGACTTGAAGACCAGTACCGACAGGGCAAGTTCGCGTTATCTGACAAATGGAAGGTGAATCCCCCACAGCCCAACACCTCTAAGGGGATGAATACGCCGGGGGAAACATGCTCCGTCGTTAAAGAATCTCCTTGGGAGGTTGTATTATCAGCCAAGACAAAGAGAATGCTAAACGATCTTCAGACATGTCCAGCAATTAAGTGGAAGAACCCGTTGGAACCGCAGGTCATTGAGGGGGTGTTGAAGCCACGTACAACTCCAAAGACCGATGGTGGTGGCCCAAGCATTCACGACCAGCCGTCGAAGTCTTCAAAGAAGAAGAAGAAGAAATCAAAGAAGCCCGTGAAGCCTGGCGACAAGCGCACGGACTTGCAAAAACAAATTGACGCGCTGGAAGAATACAACCAGAAGGCACGGACTCCCATTACATTCCAAAAGTTCCTCAATCGTGTCTTTCAAGAGGAAGATGAGGGAGAAAGTTCATCTGATGAATCTGAAGAATATGTGGCGAGCTGTCATGTGATTTCCCATTCGTTCATGGACGATGAGGAGACTCCTTGTACTGAAATGCTGGGGGCAGAGCCTGAATCAAAAATTCTGGGGCCATCAGATGAAGTAATTGACGCGTTCCTTAATGAAGCTCGATTGAAAAGTAAAGCTGATCGAGAACGCGAGACGGCTGTATTTGAAAGGGCCAAGCGCCAGCGACTTGATGAAAGAGCTGAGACGATCCCGCTGGAGCAAAATACCTCCACTACCGACAAAAGCCAATTCAAGATGAGGAAAAGGTTTGCTAAGGCCATATCAATGGGCATGAAGCTACCATCCTCCGAAGGAAAAATTACTGGTGAAATAGAAATGCACCCCTCCTATTGCTTATATCATCAGAAGGTTTCACACCCCACTCAAGAGTGCAAAGCTTTCGATAGATGATGGCAAGGATACGTTGCTCATCGACAACGCTTTAAGCGGGAAAAGCGCAAAACTCGTCGGGAGCAAAGAAATACGACCGAAGGGCTTAAAAGAACTACCGGCGATTGTCAGATGGTTAATACCGGCGGGTCACAAGTGCCTACATTCGGGAGCGATTCTGATGAGGAGCTGGAACTTGCCCCTCTCTTTAAAGAGTCCACTTCGGGAAAAGAAGAAGAGCCGAAGGTTTGCGAAAATATTCGGCTGCGGAATCGGACGCTGCCTGAAAAGAATCTCGGACCCTCAAACAGAAAAGATAAAGGGAAAGAAAAGGTCTCTGAAGATATCGTCTTAGATGACCAAGTTCTGGGGGAGCTAAGCGCCAAGGACCCGCCGAAGAAGAATAAGGTGGATTACAACGTCTTAGCGCATCTGAGGAAGCTACCCTCACAGCTCAGCACTCTTGACGCCCTTTTGCTATCAAAGGAGGCGAGAGATTCGTTAATCAAGGCATTACAAGAGCCGGAACAATTCCAAGCTTTCCTGGCTGAAGAAAAGATGAAGGATGAATTGGAGGAAGTGCACACGGCCGATATCGCTTTTGGTGATGAAGACCTTCTCCTTGGGACGTGCGAACACAATCGCCTCCTCTATGTCTTAGGATACTGCCACGATATAAAGATAGGCAAAATCCTGATTGACAATGGATCCTCCGTTAACCTCCTCAATGTGCGGGTGTTAAAAGAAATCTGCATGAGCGTCCAGCACCTTGCTCGGGACAAGATCACCATCTCCGGGTTTGACTCCTAGCCATCAAGAACTCTTGGGTCTGTGATACTGACGCTACGCTTTGGGCTACTCGTCACGGACATTAAGTTCCACGTCATAGACGCCAAGACATGCTACAATGCTCTGCTCGGCCGACCATGGTTACACGAGTACAACGTCATCCCTTCTACACAACATCAGTGTATGAAATACGCTAAGGATGGTCTTGAGTATACCGTGGCGGGAGAACTGAATCCGTTTTCCGTGAACGAAGTCCGCAAATATGAAGATGCCGAGTACTTCTTACCGGATTTCGAAGACACGGAAAGGTGTCACAAGCCGAAAAACAAATCTAACGCCACCATCCCTGTCTTCGGCAGTGATACCGAGGAAGAAGAAGAGATAGTTTACTCTGGGCCGTCTCGACACAACGAGCCAGGACCGTCCGCTCCTACGTTGATCTTTGGTAGCGATTCGGAAGATGAGGTCCATGCTGTATTCTCTGCTCGACCTTCAATACAAACGTCCGCTGACGAAGGGCAAAGTCTACAAGTCGCCATGGTGCCGCTTAAACACCGTAAAGAACTTGATGCACTCGATATCTACAATGTAGAAGAGCTACAAACGTTCTATATCCCTCCCAGGCGAGAAAGCGAAAAAGCAATTCTATTCTACCGCTCTGAAGAAACCAAAGTGGAGAAAGAAATCTGGCATGGCACAGATCCTACGCTCGACATGCTTCAGCCTATCCATCTTCCCAGATATTATACGGAAGGTTTGAAAAAGCTGCTGAAACGCCAGGGGATATCCTTCAAGCAGACCGTTCGAAAAGCCAAGTTCTATGACAAAGTCTGGAACGTTCCCGGGACTCAACGCAAACTGCCTAATGGGAGAATGGAGACAAAAGGACTAGGATACATCCGGTCAAAGAAACGAGAGCTACTAAACAGCTGCTATGTCATGTATGACTTCGATGAAGAAGCGGATGCTCAATGGGAGGACGCTAATCCTGAGCCAGTGAAAGTTCCAGATGCAAAAGTGCCCAGTTCGTCGTTCAAAGAACAAATGGACAAGCTTATAAAGGAAGCGGGTCAAAAAGTCCGAGACGATCATAACCGCGAAATGGCCATCTACGAGAAAGCCAAAACGCAACGCCTCCTCCAACAGGCTGTGAAAGATGAAAATGCCGCTCTTTGTCAACCTGTTATAAAGAAGGCTCAACGCAGAGGCAGAAATAAGTCGAAACGCGAAAAAGGCGCTCAACGGTAACGAAGCGGGGCTAAAAGGCCACGCAAGCAGGAACCAAGCGGTTCCGATCTATCCCTCATGAGAAAAATGGGTCAAGCATACTCTTTTTCTCGGGACAAGACGAAGAAAATACTTGACCTCGCTTTAAAATATCAGATGCTTACACTGCCGGAGTCTAAACACCCCGAACAAGCAAGCGAAGTCTCTCACCCGGACTATTGCCCTTATCACCGAGTGATAGGGCACCCTCTCGAGGACTGCTTCACCTTCAAGAATTGGGTTGAAGATCAGTATCAGCTTGGCAAGTTCGCTCTGTCCAACAACTGGAGGGCAGCGCCGCCACAGAAGCACGAACCCAAGGCCACGGAAAAAGAACCAGTTCCGCATTGGGATTGGAAGCGAATTCGTACTTGTCACGTGATAACGATATCAAAAGAAGAGCCCGAGAACATGGATGACCTTCCCTGGTGCTTCGAAAACAGCAACGACGAGGTAATCTCAGAATTCCCACCAGCGCCAAAAGAGCTGGAAGATGGAATCCATACCACCGCAGATAACCTAAAGAAAATTGAGTTGGGAACGGCGAACGATCTGCGACCGACATTTGTTAGTGAGCTACTGTCTGAAGAGAAGGTGGCTTCATTAAAAGACCTGCTTATGCAGCACAAAGATTGCTTCGCGTGGAACTATTCCGAAATGCCGGGACTAGATCCAGAAATTGTTGTGCACAGATTGGCGATATCTCCGGACGTCAAGCCAGTCAAATAGGCGCCGAGAAGAATGCGGCTCGAGCTTGAAATGAATATCAATGCCGAGGTCAAGAAGCTGATCGACTCTGGCTTCATCCAGGAAGTTCAATACCCTGAATGGATCGCCAACATCATCCCGGTGATGAAGAAAAATGGGACAGTGCGCATATGCGTAGACTTCCGGGATCTTAATAAAGCTTGCCCGAAGGACGATTTCCCAGTGCCAGTCACCGAACTGATGATAGACAATACGTCCACTCATGAGGTTTTCTCCTTCATGGACGGCTCGTCAGGATATAATCAGATAAAAATGCATCCCGAAGACCATAAGCACACCGCCTTCAGGACTCCTTTGGGTATATTCTGCTACAAGGTGATGCCCTTCGGTTTAAAAAATGCCGGTGCCACCTACCAAAGGGCCATGACGAAGATCTTCGATGACCTTATACACGAAATCGTCGAATGCTATATCGACGATCTCGTGGTTAAAAGCACATCATACGAGGAACATCTCGAGCATTTAAAGACCGTATTTCAACGCCTTCAGCAATACAACTTGAAGATGAACTCTCTCAAATGTGCATTTGGAGTTTCCTCGGGCAAATTCCTGGGATTCATCGTCCGACACCGAGGTATTGAAATAGATCCGTCAAAGATCAAGGCGATCATGGAAATGCCTCCGCCAAGGACTCTCAAACAGCTGCGGTCTCTCCAAGGGAAGCTCGCGTATATACGGCGATTTATAGCCAACCTTTCAGGAAAGTGCTGTCCTTACAGCCACCTGATGAAGAAGGGAACCCCGTTCGTCTGGGACCAAAAATGCCAAAGTGCGCTAGACGAGATCAAACAATACCTGCAGAACCCACCGGTATTGGCTGCTCCGGTCAAGGGAAAGCCCCTCATTCTTTATACAACCGCTCTCGAAGGCTCCTTAGGCGCATTATGGGCACAAGAGAATGACCAAGGGAAGGAAAGAGCGCTCTACTATTTGAGTCGAGTTTTACTGGGGGCAGAAAGCAACTACTCCCCTATTGAAAAACACTGTCTGGCGTTGATCTTTACGGTAACAAAGCTCAGACACTATGCGTTGGCACATGAAGTCCGTCTCATTTCGAAGGTGGACCCCCTTAAATATTTGATGTCGAAGGCCATATTGACGGGGCGACTCGCTAAATGGGCCCTGCTCTTGATGGAGTTCTCGATAACATATCAACCTCTCAGGGCAGTGAAAGGCCAGGCCATCGCTAACTTTCTCGCTGAGCATCCGATACCCGTCGATTCTCCTCTAAATTGCGATCTTCCAGACGAACATGCGTTTGATGCGATCGACGGTAGCGATACCCGATGGGAGCTTTATTTCGATGGAGCATCTTCCGTGAAGAAGCACAAACAAAGTACCCCTATAATCAAATTGGGGGTAGGACTCATCTTTGTAACTCCGCAAGGAGGGATAATGCGCTTTGCTTTCTCCCTGACGGAGCCGAGGACAAACAATGAAGCCGAATACGAAGCTCTGATAGCAGGCCTCGAGATCGCCATCAACATGGGAATTGAAAACCTCCTCATATACGGAGACTCCCAGCTGGTCGTTAGTCAAGTAAACAGCAACTACCAGACGTGCAAACCGGAGTTGGTGAAGTACGGCGAAAAGGTGCAGCAACTGTTGACCCAAATTCCCTTCTACACTTTAGAAAACATACCGCGCGTGGAAAATAGCGAAGCGGACACGTTGGCCAAGCTCGCCAAGGAACTGGCTGATGAGAACCTCGATGACGTAAGAATCGTGGTACAAAGCCGTCGGGTGCTTGCCCCAGCGGAATTATCTCCGGAATCATCCGAAGAAAAGGGAGCGACTGAGCAGACGACCCTGCAAATAAAAGATCGGGAAAATACTGAGGATTGGAGAGAAGTCTTTATAGACTACTTCAAATACCGCCAAACGCCCGAAGATGCGTCCTCAAGACATCAGCTTATGAAACGAGCTCTGTCTTTCGCCTTCGTCAATGATACTCTGTACAAGAGGTCGTTTGATTCTTTATGGTTGAGATGCCTGGGACCTGACGAAGCGAAAAGAGTCGTCCAGGAAGTTCATGACGGACTCTGCGGTTCTCACCAAGCGGGCCCAAAGATGAAGTTGAAGATCAAACGGATGGGCTACTACTGGCCCACGATGATCCAGGACTGCCTCGAATATGCGAAGCAATGCCACTCGTGCCAAATTCATGGGGACTTCATCCACCAGCATCCAAATCCACTACATCCAACGGTGGCTAGCTGGCCGTTCGAAATGTGGGGAACTGATATAGTCGGCCCTATCGAACCAGCATCGTCCAAGGGACATCGTTTCATCCTGGCGACGACTGACTACTTCTCCAAATGGGCAGAGGCAGTACCGCTGAGGGAAGTTAAGACGGAGAATATCCTCCATTTCTTCAAGACGCACGTCCTATATCGGTTTGGAACTCCACGACGGATCATCTCCGATAACGGGCCAGCTTACAGAAGCCACAAGATCAGTCGCTTCGCGCAACAACACAATATAAACCGGAGATATTCCTCGGTTTATAATCCGCGAGCTAACGGTCTAGCTGAAGCCTTCAACAAAACCTTGACAAAGATCATGAAGAAAAAGGTGTCCCGAAATAAGAAGGACTGGCACGAGAAGCTGCAAGAAGCTCTTTGGGCGTATCGAACTACGTTCAAGACAGCCACAAACACAACGCCATATGCGTTGGTCTTCGGTACAGAAGCAGTACTCCCCCTCGAGATAGAGTTACCCTCTCTACGAGTGGCAGTCCACTACGAGCTAACAGATGAAGAAAATGCTCACCTTCGGCTTGAGGAGCTCGATGCCCTTGATGAGATCCGGCTCATAGCGCAACAAAATCTGGAGGCCTATAAAGCAAAGATGACGCGCTCATATGAAAGATTGACCCGGCCGAGGACATTCCGCCAAGGCGAACTCGTGCTAGTGGTCAAAAGACCTATGATCCCCAATCGAGCCAAGCGAGGAAAATTCGAGCCGAACTATGAAGGCCCGTACATCATAGACAAAGTCTACCAAGGTGGAGCCTATCTACTCATGGATATGCACGGTGAAAGGCCTTTCAGGCCAATAAACGGCCGCTTCCTAAAGAAATACTACGCTTAATAAGTCATAGCCTAGGTCAACGATAGATGACGACGACTATGTCCGCTCGCTATCTTCCTGAGCTCAAACTTTGTAAGCAGTAGCCAGCCTTCTCTAGGGAACGGACCGAAACGTCCTTAAACTAATGGCGGACCGAAACGTCCTTAAACTAATGAAGGACCGTAACGTCTTTTAACTATTACCGCAGCATCTTCAGGCTGACGAGATGAGTAAAAGAAAAAGAAAGAAAAAATATATTAAAAAAATATAATAAACGGTATGTCCATAAGCAAAATGGGCACGGATGAAAACCCGAAAGGGCTCCGTGAGTAAAAATAGCAGGGCTACCGGCGAGTGTTCGTGAAAACCCGAAAGGGCGCGACCTCGTAAAAAAAAGAGAGAGAAAATAAAAAGAATAAAAAAAACGGTATGTCCATAAGCAAAATGGGCACGGATGAAAACCCGAAAGGGCTCCGTGAGTAAAAACAGCAGGACTACCGGCGAGTGTTTGTGAAAACCTGAAAGGGCGCAACCTCGTTAAAGGACACTTATAGGGTCCTCTCGGCCTTGTAAGGAGAAACCACCCGCGTGAGATCCTTACGACTCACAAGGGAGCAACACACTTAGGGATCCCCACGCCTAAGGAGAAAATACACTTGCGAGATCCTCACGACTCGTAAGGAGAACTCTCTTATGGGAGCCTCACGGCTCAAAAGATTTGAAAGTCTTAAGTTACAGAGACCTAAACCTGTGCTTAAGCAACCCCCACAACCTTCGATATTGCCCTACAAGTGGTTCAATACTGACCCTTGTATACAATCCACGGGCACGAATAAACATTTCCCTAACCAAGTCCCATATGTGACTGGGGATATGTACGCATGATAAACAACCCTTGTAGGTCCCCTCGATTTACAAGGAGAAAACCCTCTTGTAGGATCCTTACGACTTACAGAGGAACACACACTTAGGAATCCTCACGATTCCTGAGGAGAAAATACACCTACAAGATCCTCACGACTTGTAGGGAGAAATACCTTTGTGAGACCCTTACGGCTCATGAAGTTAAAAGCCTTAGTTGACAGGACCTTAACCCTGTTCGCTAAGCCACCTTTGATCAACATCGACGGAGGCAAATGATGATTCGCTCCTGGCAATATCCCAGTTGTAGCGGTGCTGATGCCGAAATCGCTGTCTAATTTCAGGTTTACGGTAAAAAGCCGGTAGGCCGCACATACATACGAAATAGCCGAAATGATTGGGCAACTCGCAATAAAAAGCAGTAAGTAAAAATAAAATAAATAGCCGAAATGATTGGGCACCGCGAAAAATAGCCGAAATGATTGGGCAATCGCGACCTTCGCGATATAAAAGCTGAAATGATAGAGCATCGCGGAAATAAAAAAAATGATAAAACTTTAGCCCTACAGTTGAGATCACATCGATCCCTGTATACAATCCAAGGGCGCAAACAAAGAGGGAACCATACTTTCCCAACAGGCTCCGCCAGAAAACGAAACCAAATCTCGACGGTTCATCCCAACCCCGAAGAAACCAGTGTCTTCGGAAAATCCTTTGACTCGAGGAAACAAGCATCCTTGACGAAGAAAATCCTGATTCGCGTCGACTCGCAGAGAAACCAATGTCTCCGTGGAAAATTCTCGATCCGTTTCAACACCAGGGAAACAAATATCCTTGGCAAATACCTCAATTCAGGGAAACAAACGTCCTTGATGAGAACCTCCTGATTCGCGTCGACTCGTAGAGAAACCAGTGTCTCCGTGGGAAATTCTCGATCCGTTTCAACACTAGGGAAACAAATATCCTTGGCAAATACCTCAATTCAGGGAAACAAACGTCCTTGATGAGAGCCTCCTGATTCGCGTCGACTCGCAGAGAAACCAGTGTCTCCGTGGGAAATTCTCGATCCGTTTCAACACCAGGGAAACAAATATCCTTGGCAAATACCTCAATTCAGGGAAACAAGCGTCCTTGATGAGAGCCTCCTGATTCGCGTCGACTCGCAGAGAAACCAGTGTCTCCGTGGGAAATTCTCGATCCGTTTCAACACCAGGGAAACAAATATCCTTGGCAAATACCTCAATTCAGGGAAACAAGCGTCCTTGATGAGAGCCTCCTGATTCGCGTCGACTCGCAGAGAAACCAGTGTCTCCGTGGGAAATTCTCGATCCGTTTCAACACCAGGGAAACAAATATCCTTGGCAAATACCTCAATTCAGGGAAACAAGCGTCCTTGATGAGAGCCTCCTGATTCGCGTCGACTCGCAGAGAAACCAGTGTCTCCGTGGGAAACTCTCGATCCGTTTCAACACCATGGAAACAAATATCCTTGGCAAATACCTCAATTCAGGGAAACAAACGTCCTTGATGAGAGCCTCCTGATTCGCGTCGACTCGCAGAGAAACCAGTGTCTCCGTGGGAAACTCTCGATCCGTTTCAACACCAGGGAAACAAATATCCTTGGCAAATACCTCAATTCAGGGAAACAAGCGTCCTTGATGAGAGCCTCCTGATTCGCGTCGACTCGCAGAGAAACCAGTGTCTCCGTGGGAAATCCTCGATTCGTTTCAACACCAGGGAAACAAATATCCTTGGCAAATACCTCAATTCAGGGAAACAAACATCCTTGATGAGAGCCTCCTGATTCGCGTCGACTCGCAGAGAAACCAGTGTCTCCGTGGGAAATTCTCGATCCGTTTCAACACCAGGGAAAAAAATATCCTTGGCAAATACCTCAATTCAGGGAAACAAACGTCCTTGATGAGAGCCTCCTGATTCGCGTCGACTCGCAGAGAAACCAGTGTCTCCGTGGGAAATTCTCGATCCGTTTCAACACCAGGGAAACAAATATCCTTGGCAAATACCTCAATTCAGGGAAACAAACGTCCTTGATGAGAGCCTCCTGATTCGCGTCGACTCGCAGAGAAACCAGTGTCTCCGTAGGAAATTCTCGATCCGTTTCAACACCAGGGAAACAAATATCCTTGGCAAATACCTCAACTCAGGGAAACAAGCGTCCTTGGTGAGAGCCTCCTGATTCGCGTCGGCTCGCAGAGAAACCAGTGTCTCCACGGGAAATTCCCGATTCGTCTCAACGTGCAAGATGAAGCCTCAGGCAGCAAGGATTAAAAACTTGTTTCCTGAACATTGGGACCCTGCAAGTCGGTCTAAAACGGTCTCTTGCATACTATTCACGGGTCTCACTCTCCAAAATCGAATTTTGACAAGGAGGAAAACAACCGCTTACGGGTCCTCTCGACTCATAAGAGGGAAAATTTCTCTTAAAAGATCCTTACGACTTATAAAAGAAAACGCGCTTAGGAATCCTCACGATTCCTAAGGAGAAGATACACCTACGAGATCTTCTCAATCCGTAGGGAGAAAAGTCTTTATGAGACCCTCACTGCTCATAAAGTTGAAAAGTCTTAGGTGGCAGATCCTACCCCTGTCTTCTAAGCCATTACTGCCCTACAAAGAGGTTAAGATGGACCATCTATGAGCCACACTTACTAAAGCTACATGCCACTGAAATGGAGAAGTTATTCATGAGCATATAAACTACTTCACACCAGAGTAAAACATAAAGAAATAGAAGGGTGCGGCTCATGGAATTGAGAGTTTGGAACAATATCTTTTGAGAGTCGAGATTTGAGTCAATGATAAATGACGACGCTCGTGTCCGCTCGTTATCTTCTCAGATCAAGATTCTGAAAGTTATATACCAACCCGAAACTGGTCATACGCTATGCATTACTCTGCACTACACCCACATATATACTTACATGGGCAAAGTAGTGGGGGGCATTTGTTCCCGCCAAAAATTTCTGCGCAAAAGAGTCCAAGGTATCAAATGGTAGCGATACGCTTAAGAAAATGCGAACCAGTATCTTCCGGCCTATATTTTGATAAACTCCCCAATGAGAAACTGTTAAATTATGATGGTATTGAAAGCATCTCGAAAAATCCTTCGATTTGATATATTATGGGCCTCATAATTCATCCGGGATCAAAAGTTATGAGCAAATGTCTATACACGTGTGATCTAAGGAAGAAGATACGAACCAGTATTTTCCGAGCTGTATTTTGACAAACTCCGGAATAAGAAATAGCTAAATTCTGATGGTATTGAAAGCATCTTGAAAAGACCTTCGATTTGATATATTATGGGCCTCATAATTCATCCGGGATCAAAAGTTATGAGCAAATGTCTATGCACATGTGATCTAAGGAAGAAAATGCGAACCAGTATTTTCCGAGCTATATTTTGACAAACTCCGGAATGAGAAATGGCTAAATTCTGATGATATTGAAAGCATCTCGAAAAGACCTTCGATTTGATATATTATGGGCCTCATAATTCATCCGAGATCAAAAGTTATGAGCAAATGTGTTATGCATGTGTAATCTAAAGTAATGCTCTACAACATAGGGAATGCATTTTTTAGTCCCACATCGAGAAAAAGAGAGATGGCTTCTCTACCACTCCCATATAAATAAGAGGGGATACCTATTAGAAAGGGTAGAGTAAAATCCTCAAAAGATTCAATACTCAAAGGAGCTTAGTTCTCCAAAGGAGCTTAGTTCTCCAAGATAGGAGCATGCTCCTCCACATAATGCGCATATGCGCAAGCGCCATGTGCGCTACGTGCAACGCACGTGTGCCCGCCATGCGGCACCATGTGCAACGCACGTGCGCGCCACATGAGAATATTTAATAATATTAAAAGGAGCTTGTTCTCCATATATAGAAACTCTGTTTCTCCTCATAATGCGCATGTGCGCCACGTGCAACGCACGTGTGCCCGCCATGCGGCACCACGTGCAACGTACGTGCGCACCACATGAGAACATTTAATAATATTAAAAGGAGAATGTTCTCCATATATAGAAGCTATGCTTCTCCTCATAATGCGCATGTGCACCACGTGCGTTGTGCCCGCCACGCGCGCACCACGTGCAACGCACGTGCGCACCATATGAGAATATTCAATTAAAAGGAGACTCGTTCTCCATAGGAGCTTGCTCCCCCCATAATGCGCATACGCGCAAGATCCATGTGCGCTACGTGCAAATATGAGCGCCCAACACGTGCGACGCACGTGCGCCCAACACGTGCGACGCACGTGCGCGAATGCAAAGAAGCCTTTTTCAGCAGTGAGAAGCTTAAGCTCCAGCCTGTTCTTCCCCCCTAATAAGTGAGGCATGGTTCAAAGGGTACATCCCTCCACACCTTCGATATATGGCACTGTAATCTCTCAGTGTCGTCGGAGAGGTGATGGGTCCCAACGACCAATGATCCTTCTTTCTAAAATAAAAAAAAGAGAAGAAGAATGAACATTTTTGTGAGAAATCAAAAATTTCAAACAGAGAGAATTCTGAAGAAATTTCAAGAAGAAAAAAGGTAAAAGACCTTTTAGATAGAAGAATTTCTTCTAATAGATCATTGATCTAAGAACAAGATCAATGATATTTAATAAAAAACAAAATAAAAATAGTGCTCTGCACTTATGAACCATTGGTTCTCTAAGATCAAGAAAAATAAGAAACACTTGTTTTCTTTGATCTAAATTAGATCAAGAAACCAAGCAGTGCTTTGCACTTTTTTATGAACCATTGGTTCTGGAATCTAAAAGATTCTCAAGTTAATAGTGCCTTGCACTTGCAAAACTGCACTGTTGCGCTCTTGGGTTGGCGCAAGCCACCAGAGAGCGCCACGTGTCAGCATCTGAACCATTTGCGCTATGCGCTTTTGAAATAGAGTCTTGCTCTCTGAAACTGGCGCAACTCACCACAGCGCGCCACGTGTCAGCAGCGCAAGCGCAGCGCACTGCGCTTGCATGACACGTGTCATCACCACAAGCGCTTGCGCTCTTTGATTGGCGCAAAGCGCCTGACAAATGCAATGCATTTCTTTTGCTAAAGGGCCAGGCCCAAGTCAAAAAGACCTAGCAGGCCAAAATAAATTGCAAAGCAATAAAAGGGCAGAGCCCAAATAAAATTGATGCTCTGCATCATTTATAAAGGGCAGAGCCCAAATAAAATTGATGCTCTGCATCATTTATAAATGGGCAGAGCCCAAAACAAATTGATGCTCTGCATCCTTTCTGGGCAGAGCCCAAACAAAAATAAAAAGCAATGCAATGCATTATTTAAATGTGGGCAAAGCCCTAGCACAGGTCTAATAGACCAAAAATAAATAAAAGCGTTGGATATTTTTCAACTGGACTTAGCCCAATCATGGCCGTAAGTCCTCATATTAAATCGACTGAGCACAGCTACTCTCTCTTAAATCAATTTACGACCGGTTCAAGGGTACATCTCCGAACTCCTCTGACACCCATCGTTGTAATCCTTCAACGACGTCAGAAAGGTGACGGGTCCCGACAACCACACATCAACACGGACTGTGGGGTCCTTAAACTCATGGACTTAAGCGTCCTTAAACTAAAACACGGACTGTGGGGTCCTTAAACTCATGGACTTAAGCATCCTTAAACTAAAATACGGACTGTGGGGTCCTTAAACCCACGGACTTAAGCGTCCTTAAACTACCTATGGACCGCAATGTCCTTAAACTACCTATGGACCACCACGTCCCTAAACTGGAATATGGACCGCCACGTCCCTAAACTGGAATATGGACCACTATGCCCCTAAACTGGAACAATAGAGTCCCCAAACGCTCTTTTGTCGGATCCAAAACGATCCTGTTAAGTTGATCTTAGTCTCAAATCAGACTAACGTATCCTTAACAAACGTTTAAGTCGATCTTAGCCTAAATACGGCTAACGTATCCTTAAACCAAAACACCAAACCCAAATCTAAGTAAATACGGATTTGGACTAATCCACGTTCTACGGGCGACGGCATCACTTAGTCTCCGTATACAAGCAACGGGCAACCACAAACAAAACAAACACACACGACACGAAGTGAAATTCTGGAGAAGGAGAAAGTTGTTACCGCGATGCTGTAGTGTAATTAACTGCAGGGGCTTGCGCCTGCAGGGAAGAGCGTCCCCACAATCAAAAAGCCCTCAAGCGAGGGGGAATCTGACGAAGTCTGCTACATCGGCCGCATCCGTCTAAACCTCCGATACACGGTGCCATAAATCAACTTGGCATCTTCGGAAAGGTGGACGGATAAAACCAAATAGCATCTGCCCCGAACCCCAGCGTCAGGACTTCGCAGTCTTGTGTGCCGTCTTTCGGAGGGGAACACATACTATCATGTCGAGCAAGAAAGTCCTCCCTATATATCTCCAAGCATTCACTACAATATACATCTCATGTATAGTAATGGCCTCTAGGGCATACATATAACTAACAATCTCCCACTTGCACTAGGGCTATCTGATAACAGTGGTTGTAGTATCTCATACTCAACCATCCCATAATAGTCTCTCTCTGGGAAAAAGCCTTTGTGAGTGGATCTGCCGTGTTGTCCTTTGAGTCTACTCTCCTGACCTCGATCCCCTGAAGATCAACCATCTCCATGATCAGGTGATACTGCCTTAGAATTTTTCTGGATCACTGATGGGACGGGCGTTCCTAGGCATAAGCCATAACTCCATTGTCACACAATGGAAGGAACGAAGTTCATCTCATGAACTAATATACACCCAGACTGCCTCTTTGGTAGCATCTTTGGTAGCGATGTATCTAGCCTTTATCGTCTAGTATGCCACGGTATCTGTCTTGGAACTCTTCCAACATACCGTCCCTTTACTAAGGGTAAAGACAATGCATGTGACTGACATTCAGTCGTCCTTATCACCCGGAACCCTTCCAGTGATTCTCCCCAGGATCAATTGATACCATCTCACTACAACTAGTGAGTATCCTAACATCTAATTAGATCTATCTCATAGATCCAAAACCCAGGATTTAGTAGGTATCACTTTGATCCTATGTGGAGAATCCTTGTGATAAGCGGAGATTGACCGAGCGTAGCATAGGAAACTCCTTCCCCATCTAGAGTATGTTATCCACGTATTCTACGAGGATCACTACCATACTCCCTACTACCCTTTTGTATATACAAGGTTCATCTACCATTTTGATGAAGTCAACCACTTTGACTAACACATCAAAATAGACGTTCCAACTCCGCGATGCCAGCTTTATCACATAAAACATCTTGCACACGTTTCCGCTGCTCCCACTGTCTACGAAGCCCTCTGACTATGTACCTATAGACTCTCTCTTCTAAAACATCATTTAGAAAAGCAGTCATGACACCCAACCGCCAGATATCGTAGTCATGGTATGTAGCCGTGGCAAGTAGGATCTGGATGGACTTAAGCATAGGTACTTAGAAAAGGTTTCATCATAATCCATACCTGGTCAATGATGCAAACCTTTAACAAGTCTAGCTTTGAAAGTCTCAACTTTTCCATGTACACCAAGTAATCTTCTCAAGATATACTTGCTCCTGATGGCGATTTAACCCTTCAGATAAGGCAACCAAAGTCCATACTTTGTTGGTGTATAAGGATTCCATCTCAGATTGTTAAGCATCCAGCCATTCTTACAGAGTCCCACTCCTGATGGCCTGCTCGAAACTAGTTGGTGAAGGGTTGCTAGGCACGCGCATAAGGGTCTACGAGGCATCAACCATGCCCGATTAAAATTTAGCCGTGCCGAACAACCCGAATACGGAACTTTAAACTAGAGATTAGGAGAAAACAAGCATGCTAAACACTTTAACACTAAGTGAGAGGGATTACAACCTTTGTAGATCCGGTCCTTCACTTCATATGCTCCGTGTTGTGGTCCCTTCGCTGCGATCATCGGGATCCGGACTCTCGAGAGGTTCCACGAAGAGAAAGACGCAACCTTTGCTTCCGATCTTCGATACTAAGATGATCTACCTTGAAGTTTCTTTAACACAAGCTAACACTCATGAAATGATGTGAACACCCTCATCTAAATGGCAAGGGAAGATGAGGATGATGAAGTAGGATTTTTGCTCTCTTTATTTATCTTTTTCTCATATTTATCCATCATAAAAATCAAAGCAAGAAAGCATTTCAAGCAAAGAAGAAGAAGGAAGAAGATGATGAACAATATTGATAATCCTTTTGTGATGAATAGGAAAAGGAGATAATGATCAATTATGCAACCATGGTTCACTTAACCATTATAGAGAATTAACCAAGGGTTAAGGTTTTGGGTTGAGTTAAGAATGAGTCATAAGTAAATATCTTTTCCATGACAAAACAAAAACCTTCTAGAATCTTTTAGTGAGCAAATATTAGTTAATGTAATTTAATATATCAAATATATTATTATACATTAAATTATCGAATCAACACTTGATCCGACAATCCGGCTATATCGCATATAACCGACTAATATTTATCCGTACCGATTCATCGAATCAACACTTGATCCGATGACCCGGCTGATATCAAATATCACGAGAATATAATACGGTATCACATATCGCATTATCCTCGGTCCCGCACATATCACATATGTGCCCCTACTCCGTTTTGCCTGAGTCAAGAAACCTCTGTGTAGGACTCTGAAGAATCGTCAATACGCCGGCAGTAGGTGATGATCATATCAATCACCCACAAGCTGCAAGCGGTCAGCTAAACGTAACAGCTACCCAGGTATTGAGCGCTCAGAAGATCAACAAGCAAGCATGTACATTCTCCTGTGAATCCAAACAGTAACACTCCCGTACAGTCCGGTCTCGTCGTCTGATATGTTGCATATCTCGCCTAGGGGTGGTAAACGTCAGACCCCAGTAGCTCGATAAGTCGTGTCGATATGAGGTATATAACAGTTCGAGAAACTACTGATAACACTTACCAGTAAATCTCTACAACCCTGGCCAGGGATTTCGGGTTATAGCCAATCGAACACAGCACAACATCAACTCCCTATACCGGGAGAGACGAATCCCCTCCTATCGCTCATTGCCTCTATATGATTCGGGACTGTACCCAAAAGCCACCTTTTTGCACGGCCTCTTGGACGTGGTATGATGGAAATCAAAGCACAGTGGGAATCACATAAGACTCTATGACGATCTCGGGTCAACAGACTACTCTGTACCAGTGTCACCGGAGAACTGCCATCTGACGTATGGTATAATACCATCTGGGAGTTCTCGGCGAGTCCGTCCAGTGTACCCAGTCTCCACTGAGCACCCGTACACCATCCTTGATGTCAAACACCGATGGATATGAGATCATCCATCGCCCATCATATGGGTCAAGATGCGTATACGCTAGTCTACTCTGGTGTATCGATGCCCTGTCTCGATACACCCTCGACTAGGAACAATTATAGGATGTACTCGTCGACTACCGTGGCCCCACTAGTATGATCTCATCATAGTCCCAGTAGTCGAGTACATATCCTAAGGGCTTTATCAACATGTAACATAGAGACAATCTGAGTACATGTTAAGATAAAGTACAACCAGATAGCATACTATCATGTCGAGCAAGAAAGTCCTCCCTATATATGTCCTAGCATCCACTACAATATACATCGTATGTACAGCAATGGCCTCTAGGGCATACATATAACAAACAATCTCCCACTTGCACTAGGTCCATCTGTTATGGTATCGCATACCCAACAATTAGCTGCGGTTGAAGTATCTCATACTCAACAATCCCATAAAAGTCTCTACTGGGATAAAGGCCTTTGTGAGTGGATTCGCACTGTTGTCCTCTGTGTCTACTCTCCTAACCTCGATCTCCCTGGAGATCAACCATCTCCATGATCAGGTGATACTGCCTAAGAATTATATCTCGATTTCTGATGGGACGGTAGTTCCTTGGCTGAAGCCACAACTCCATTGTCACACAATGGTAGGAACGAAGTTCATCTTATGAACTTATATATATCCAGACTGCCTCTTTGGTAGCATCCTTGGTAAGGATGTATCTTGCCTTTAATCGTCTAGTATGTCACGGTATCTAGCTTGGAACTCTTCCAACATACCGTCCCTCCACTGAGGGTATAGACAAGCCTGCGACTGACATTCAGTCGTCCTTATCACCCTGGAACCCTTCCAGTGATTCTCCCCAGGATTGATTGATGTTGGAGATGGTGCCCTCAGAGTCAATTATTGGATCACAGGCACGTGATTGCAATGATTGAGGGAGGACCTATCCCGGTAGGACAGTCTTACTCGAGATGATAGTATGCTATCTGGTTTACCTTTATCATCGTGTACTTCTTTAGGCGACCTGACATGTCGCTATTGCACGTTGATAGAGCCCCTAGGATTCTTGCTTGACTGCCAGCAGTATGAGGGCGATCATATAAGTGAGAGCTGGAGTCTATAAGCACATCCTTAAAAGGTCCCTAGTCGTAGGAGTTTCGAGACAGGGCATCGATTCTCCAAAGTAGACTAGTGTATACAGTTGAGACCCCGACGAGGGGCGGTGGCCGGTCTCACAAGCCACTGGTGTCAGTTGGTTCACCTAAGATGTATACAGGTGCTCATTGGGTTATGAGTACACCGGACAGGACTCGCCGGGAACTTGCTAGTTGGGATTATACTTGACGTCAGATAGCAGTTCCCTGGTGACATGTGTACAGGTTAGTTCATCGACCTGGGGATCGTCATTTGTCTCGTGTGAGTTCCCACTGTACTTTGATTGCTACCCTACCATGGCTCAAAGGAGTCGTGCAAACAGGTTTTAGTTGGGTACAGTCCCGAGCCACATGGAGGCAGTGAGCGGATCTTCGGGGGTTCGTCTCTCCCGGTATTGGGGGTGAGGTCGCGCTGTGTCTAGGAGAGCCATTACACAAAGACCTTGGCCAAGGCAGGAGATTTACTGGTAGGTATTCCAGTAGTATCTCAGGGTGTTCTGGGCTACACTCCGACACGACTTGTACCGCTTTTGGGGGTCTGACTTTTACCAACCCCCTAGGCCCGACATGCGATGCTCATAGACGAACGGACCGGACTGTACGGATATTGTCACTGACAGGCTCAGTAGGGTGTCAGGATGAGTTCGCTCATCGACGTCCCTTTTGGTCAATAGCTGGTGGCCCGTCACGTATGGCTAATACCTCTGACGTGCTAGTGGTTAAATCCACAGCCAAAGTATTGACGAGTCTTTAGAGTCCACCACACTTTCAGTTACTCAAGCTTTCGGGCGAAACGCTGTAGAGGCCGTATGGAGATATGGCAGAGTTCGATCAGATACGTGCGGTATTGCACGGATGGTGATCGGACAGTTTTTACTAGCCGGCTTTGGTTTAAGCCGGATCCTAGTATAGTACAGTGTAGATTTTGTCTCATTGCATTTGTATCCGGACGGAATACAGATGCGGGTGTGTATGCACAGTATTGGGGTTTTTCCTGTAACTTATTACGGGACCAGTTTTCTGGAGTTGCCAGTTTGCATTCCGTTCCGGCCGGTTTTCCTTTGTTCTTTCCCGGCCGGACTTTTCCGATGGAGGAGGTTATTTGCAATTGTGCAAATAATATGTTGTGGAGGGGGGTTTCTTGAAAATATATTCTTTATGTTATGGTTGCATCTTTGCTCCATGATGCATTAATTATGACATGAAAGAGTATGGGTTTTTGGTTGTGTATTGGAAATTGGGATTGTGGGCCGGCCACTGTTGGGTTTGGAGTGAGGATTAATTGAGTGGATTAATTCATTTCATGCTTATTAGTGGGCCCCCCCTCATTTGAGTGTGCAGGAATGTTTTTGTTGGGTTAATGAATTAATATATATTGATTTTGGTTGCATTGAGTGGACAGTGAGCTTACTTGATTTCCAGAAAAAGAAAAATGAGACCTGGCTTCATTCTTTTTCACAGCACAGAGAGAGAGAGTGCTTGCTTCCATTTTCCAGTGAGCTTTTCCTTCTTGTGGCCGAGCTCAATCTTTGATGGTTGCTCCTTTTTCATTTCCTTTGCATGCTCAATTTCTCCATCATGGCAACTCCTCATAAACCCCAAAGAGACCCGCTTGCTATACTATTCTACAGCAAATCTTGGACGCGTCGGGCAGCCAACTTCGAGCCCGAGTTGCCTCGGTATTGAGGCGGGAGCCCGTAAAAGATGCAGGCGACGTGGTGCCCTTCCGGCGAGGAGGCGACGACCGGAGATCCCGCGAGGAGATCGGAGTGGAGATGAAGACCGGAGGACTCGGATCAGTCGGTATATCTCTAACCCATCTTCTAGTTAGCTTAGACTTGTTAATGGTTACGATCCGGGTGTTTAGTGCGCGGTGGTGCCGGTTTGCTAAGTCCGCAAAATTTAAGTTTATCACCGTTTCCGCGTTTGGCCGTCGGATTGACGGCCGGGGCGCCGCCGTGCACTTACAATTGATACCATCTCACTACTACTAGTGAGTATCCTAACATCCAACTAGATCTATCTCATAGATCCAAAACCCAGGATTTAGGAGGTATCACTTTGATCCTATATGGAGAATCCATGTGATAAGCGGAGATTGACCGAGCGTAGCATAGGAAACTCCTTCCCTATCAAGAGTATGTCATCCACGTACTCTACGAGGATCACCACCATACTCTCTACTACCTTTTTGTATATACAAGGTTCATCTACCATTTTGATGAATTCAAACTCTTTGACTACCACATCAAAACAGATGTTCCAACTCCGCGATGCCTGTTTTATCATATAAAACATCTTGCACACGTTTCCGCTGCTCCCACTGTCTACGAAGCCCTATGGCTGTGTACTTATAGACGTTCTCTTTTCTAAAACATCATTTAGAAAAGCAGTCATGACACCCAACCACCAGATATCGTAGTCATGGTATGTAGCCGTGGCAAGTAGGATCTGGATGGACTTAAGCATAGATCCTTAGAAAAGGTTTCAACATAATCCATACCTGGTCTATGATGCAAACCTTTAACAAGTCTAGCTTTGAAAGTCTCAACCTTTCCATGTACACCAAGTAATCTTCTCAAGATATACTTGCTCGTGATGGGGATTTAACCCTTCAGATAAAGCAACCAAAGTCCATACTTTGTTGGTGTATAAGGATTCCATCTCAGATCGATAAGCATCCAGCCATTCTTACAGAGTCCCACTCCTGATGGCTAGCTCGAAACTAGTTGGGTCATCATCTCATGATGCAATCCTCGCTCCCACTGTCATAGAGAAACCGAAGTATCTCTCAGGTGGGTGAGGAACCCTACTAGATCGGCGGAGAGGCTGAGGTTCGTTGGAAACTATTGAATCCTTTGGTTCTACCAAATCATCAGCTGCATTTTGTATAGCTGGAACATTTCCAATTCTACATAACAGACCATGCCTCGAGCTTGTCCGGATTTTGCTTTTAGACATAGGCCGGACAACCCAAAATCTTAACAAACTTAAGATATGGGCTCTTCCCTTTCCATATCACATATGAAGTGGTAGGCAACTGATTTGATTTGAACCCTATTCAATAGGTATGCAGCTTCTCAAGCGCATAACACCCAAAAAGGAAATAGGAAACTCAGTAGTACTCATCATAGAGAACACCATATCAAATAGGGTGCTATTGCTCCGCCCCGATACACCGACGTGCTGTGGTGTATACGGAGGAGTAATGCTGAGAGAGAATCTCATTCTCCTTTAGAATAGTCCAGGAATTCCGTGCTCAAGTATTCTCCTCCTTGATCTCATCAAAGGACATAATACTTATACCCGTATTTTGGTTCTCTACTTCTAACTTATATTCTGTGAATATCTCAAAAGCTTCGGACTTGTGTTTCAACAGGAACACATGTCTGAATCTTGAGAGATTATCAGAGAATGTAATGAAGTACAAAGAACCGATCTTGGCATATGTAGACAGGGGACTTTCATACATCAGCATGTATCAATCCCAAAAGTTCACTAACTCTTTCTCTGTTTCCAATAAACAGAGCTGTGGTCATCTTATCTTTGTGACATGACAGTCAAGTTTCACAAGATGTAAATTCAAACTAATTTAAATATGCATCTATATGTAACTTCAGCCAGTCTGGTCGCATTGATATGACCTAGTCTACAATACCTCAAGAAGGATTCGTTCATTTCTGAACTCTTCCTCTTGTGTGTGTTCCGTATACTAAGAACTGTAGTTTGATTTAGAACGTCAATGCTTTTAGATAACGTGCCTGAACCGATCAACTCTTGATATAGGAAATGTTCAAAACATTATCCAACAATACAAAATTATATCCTTTCTTTACTAATAAAGAGACTGACATGATTTTGTATATCAAGTTCGGTATCTAATAACATTCGTTCAGAATCAATGTATTCTGGTAATACAGGGTGATAGTGACCAACAGACTTGGCTGCAACACTTGCACCGTTTTCTGTCTCATGAAACTTATCACCCGTTCTCAGTTCTATACCTATCTGTAGCCCATGTAACAGATTACATATACGGGATCCTGATCCGGTATCACATACCCAGGACGTAAAGGATACTGAGAAACAGTTCTTTGTAATGAACACACCCAAAGAAGATGCATCAGCATGCACTTCCTTCGTTTGGGCGGCACGGAAAATCTGGTATTCCCCAATTTCCTGCTCTATCTTATAACAATTATAAGTTGGAGCGGGACCAACGTTCCCCAGCTCAGTATAACAAGCGGGTTCGGTCAATATATCTGTTTTATTATCTTGATTAAGGCGTGATATGGTCGCTATCTGGAGAGAGAGAGAAGAAAACACTCAGCGTATGCTCTTGCAAGATTAGATTGGTTATATAATATATCTAATCAGGATGTCTCCCACTGTTTTAATCAAATCTTCCTTCAAACCCTAAAAGGAAATACTAGCCGGGATTAATTACACGCTACAAGTTCGCCAATCTTTCAGCCAGGCCAGTGTCGGTACTTTGAGGGAGGTCCCCCGTGCTTTCGCACGAACCTAATTAAAGTAACCTCGTTTTCCCATAGGCGTAACCCCGTTAACACCTTTCTAGACACCTACTTGATCGGCTAATTTGTAATGTGTAAAACTCTCCCAGGAGTAACTCTTACTCGCAGCGGGTATCGGGATCCAACTATCTTATAGAAGGTATGCAATCTCATTGCAAATTTCAACACTTGAAATTCCCAATAATATTTTGCCCCTAGCAGCTTATGACCTTGGCTAAGGTCAACAAATCATAAGTGCTAGCCAAGTTCAACCTGTCATTTCCCGATTGAATTAAACCCACCCGCACGACCCTTGGCTAAGGTCAACAAAGTCGCACGACTACCCTAACACAATCGCATCATATGCTTATACAGATAAGCACTAATCAGCTACCGCACACTACGCCTTGGCTAAGGTCAACAAACGTAGCATGAATACTAACTAGTACTTATCTGAAATGACGGAGGGCTACGACGGGTTTTTCAGAAAACCCTTTGCGTAATGAACTTGATATCGTTGTAGAATCGAGTGATTTTAAATGGAATGTTTTTGAGACTTTTCTAGTTTTGCTAAAGGGGTCACTCCCGGTGAAGGGATCGTCGGCCCTTTCCTCATCGAATAAGGTGCAGGATATATCACATATACCGCTGTGCAAAGCAAGAACTATAGAAGCAATCAAAAGACAAACCGAGTTTGTAGCATCTGCCAGTTATTGCTAAAGGAGTCACTCCCGGTGAAGGGATCTCGGTCCTTTCCTTATCGAATAAGGTGCTGGATGTTCTACAAGGAACACCGCTATGCAAAGCAAGAACTGTAGCTACCAGTTTTTATTAAACAAGTTTCTACAACATCTTAGGTTTCTTTTAGTTTCATTAATCTCATTAATGAAGTCCCATTTTATTATGCTTCGCAAGCATCACATTTGAAACGAAATCTGCAATATAACATATATCTCATATATAATATAAACATTCATCTCAGGCAGTAATATGATCTAATCACAGAACATTGCAGCAGAAGAAACATATATGAAATATTGGATATACTAGGACGTCCGTGTTTTTAATACGAGCCTGTATAAAACACGGATTCCACGGTCGCGATGAATAGCCAAACCCACATCCCTAGACCCCTACGAGAGCGGCAAGTAACACTGCCAATTCTAGGGTTAGGAGACCCGGTCTCGACTCCTCGAGATGGTCTCCCACTGGACCCTAGAACCCGGTTACTTGTGCTCCCCGCCTTGGAACCTAATGCGGAAAAGTAAATAATATACAACGGTGACAGCTTCTGCTACCTGGAAGTGCCCCAATAAAAGAATATTACATACAAATGAATTTTACATGAATGAAAAAGAAAAACTCTCATCTCACATAAAACCCCCGGCTATTCAAAACGCGACGATCCAATATAACATATCACAGCAACACATAATATCTCATATCATCAACGTAAGAAAGTATGCGTATCCCGATTGTCGTTGATGTATAGCAACGAAGCCGGCGATACACCACATACTACGCTTACGGTCACAGAAAAGAAAGTGTAAAACTACAACAGTTGGAATCCGCAATCTCTTTAGACATCGCATGCCTAACCAAATGAATTCCTTAGACATCACATGCCTAACAATTATAAACCCCGCATTTTAGTCTCATTATCGAAAACTCTTTTCAATATTAAGTCGGGCAATTCAACAAGATTCCCGACGTCCTGATCGAATGCTCGTCGCAAACTTTAGTAGACGGCCGCACCCCCAGATGCCGTCGACGAAGTGCACTAAGGCGGAACACCGCTGCCGCGAGCACCCGAATGGATGCTTTCGGTGACGGGGTTCTCCTACAGTCACTTGGTCGGAGCTATGGGGTGTAGCTGTCTATTAAGTTTTCCCGGCGAGTATCCGCGTACGCTACGTGATTGCGACAGACTTTTGATCACATCAAAATTCCGTAGCAACCGATCAACTGAGACTAAACTGCTATGTTTATAATATTCAAATCAGTTATCTCATAACTACCTGTGGATTCCAAATATTGTATCACATTCCAGATAAATAGAAAAAGTTAAACTTTCCGATCGAATCATCAAGCACCCAAGATTTCCCCAATATATCTCAACACTTGAAATCAGTTTAAAAACATCCATTACATGCCACAGTACCAATGGTCCAGCCGTAGAAGGGTCAAGCCAACGCCTCACATGTGGCACGCCGTACTGCCCCAAACCCTAAGGTTCAAAGGGCAGTTCAAGACGGTCACATAATCGAGTTAAGGTTTGTTGTCTTCTAGAGGGTCCACCGAGTTACTTGCACGACTTAGAACGTTCTTAAACACGAGAAAAAATCCAACTTTTGAAAAAATTTCCGACAGGGGAAAAAGTGAGTTATTAATATCCGTTCGAACTTTTTAACAGTTTCTAAAATTTATCCGGAAAGTCACATAGACGAAGTCTGATACTCCGATCGAAACACCGAATCCTCAAAACAACCCCAGAAAACTCAACTGTAGAATAAATATTAAAAATTTCCAGAGAACTCAGCACTGAATAAAAGAAGTTACTGTGCAAAATTGGGTTGGTGACGTCATCATACTGCCGCGGAACCGCCGCAGAAGCCATAATTCTGCCGCCGTTCCGCCGCACTTTGGAGGAATTGGAGGCTCCGTTTTGCACAGTAATTCATAAAAAACCCTGCTTAATTCTCTGCATATTTTTAATATTGAAAAATCCACAATTTTCAAAAAAGGACAGAGAGCAATTTGGAGTTGGGGTTTCGGGTTCGATCGGACTTCAAACTCCGTCTAGAGTTCGCCTAAAGCTCTAGCTTGGCTCTGATACCACTGTAGGGTTGCTAGGCACGCGCACAAGGGTCTACGAGGCATCAACCATGCCCGATTAAAATTTAGCCGTGCCGAACAACCCGAATACGGAACTTTAAACTAGAGATTAGGCGAAAACAAGCATGCTAAACACTTTAACACTAAGTGAGAGGGATTACAACCTTTGTAGATCCGGTCCTTCACTTCATATGCTCCGTGTTGTGGTCCCTTCGCTGCGATCATCGGGATCCGGACTCTCGAGAGGTTCCACGAAGAGAAAGACGCAACCTTTGCTTCCGATCTTCGATACTAAGATGATCTACCTTGAAGTTTCTTTAACACAAGCTAACACTCATGAAATGATGTGAACACCCTCATCTAAATGGCAAGGGAAGATGAGGATGATGAAGTAGGATTTTTGCTCTCTTTATTTATCTTTTTCTCATATTTATCCATCACAAAAATCAAAGCAAGAAAGCATTTCAAGCAAAGAAGAAGAAGGAAGAAGATGATGAACAATATTGATAATCCTTTTGTGATGAATAGGAAAAGGAGATAATGATCAATTATGCAACCATGGTTCACTTAACCATTGTAGAGAATTAACCAAGGGTTAGGGTTTTGGGTTGAGTTAAGAATGAGTCATAAGTAAATATCTTTTCCATGACAAAACAAAAACCTTCTAGAATATTTTAGTGAGCAAATATTAGTTAATGTAATTTAATATATCAAATATATTATTATACATTAAATTATCGAATCAACACTTGATCCGACAATCCGGCTATATCGCATATAACCGACTAATATTTATCCGTACCGATTCATCGAATCAACACTTGATCCGATGACCCGGCTGATATCAAATATGTTAGTTATATGTATGCCCTAGAGGCCATTACTGTACATTGGATGTATATTGTAGTGGATGCTGGGACATATATAGGTAGGACTTTCTTGCTCGACATGATAGTACGCTATCTGGTTGTTCTTTATCTTAACATGTATACTATCTGTCTCTCTGATTACATGTTGATAAAGCCCTTAGGATGTGTACTCGACTTCCAGGACTATGATGCAGATCATACTAGTGGGGCCTGGGTAGTCAATGAGTACATCCTTCATTGTTCCTAGTCGAGGGAATATCGAGACGGGACATCGATATTCCAGTGTAGACTAGCGTATATCTTCTCGACCCATGCGATGGGCGATGGATGATCCCATATCCATTGGTGTTTGACATCGAAGATGGTACACGGGTGCTCAGTGAAGACTGGGTACACTGAACGGACTCGCCGAGAACTCTCAGATGGTATTATACCTCACGTCAGATGGCAGTTCTCTGGTGACACTGGTACAGCTTAGTCTGTTGACCCGAGATCGTCATAGAGTCTTGTGTGTCTCCCACTGTGCTTTGATTTCCACCCTACCACGGCTCTACTGAGTTGTGCAAACAGGTGGTTTTTGGGTACAGTCCCGATTCACATGGAGGCAATGAGCGATAGGAGGGGATTCGTCTCTCCCGGTATTGGGGGTTGATATTGTGCTATGCTCGACTGGCCATAACAGGAAATCCCTGGCCAGGGTTGCAGTGATATACTGGTAAGAGTTATCAGTAGTTTCACGAATGTTATGGACCTCAAGTCGGCATGACTTATCGAGCTACTGGGGTCTGACGTTTACCACCCCTAGGCGAGATATGCGACATATCAGACGAACAGACCGGACTATACGGTAAGTGTTACTGGTTGGATTCGCAGGAGTGTGAGCGGGCTTGCTCGTCGATCTTCTGATCGCTCAATACCCGGGTGGCCGTTACGTTTAGCAGACCGCTTGCGGCTTGTGGGTGTTTGATATGATCATCATCCGCTGCCGGCGTATTGACGAGTCTTTAGAGTCCTACACAGAGGTTTCCTGGCTCAAGCGAAACAAAATAGGAGCGCATATGAGATATGTGCGGGACCGAGAATAATGCGTGTATGTGATACCGTATTTCATTCTCGCGATGAATGTGTCGAATGGTTGTATGCGATATAACCTAGTTATCGAATCAAGGATTGATTCGATAAGCCGATACATTGGATACTAGTCGGTTATATGCGATATGACCGGATCATTAAATCAAGTGTTGATTTAATGATTTAATGCATAATTATATATATTTGATATATTACTTTGCATTAACTAGTATCGGTTCACTTTAAATGGATTTTCTCGCTCGGATGTGCGCATTGCATATGCGATATGATTTTGTGCACTTGCTTGTATCATGTTTGATGATACATGCAATACTTGGTTAAATGTATGTTTAAACCATAGTTAGTTAATGGTTAAGGGTTTTAAATGATTTATTTATTGTTTTATTTATTTTTGGCAAAAGGAAAATGGTGGCTTTATTTATTTCTTTTGTTGAAGTTTCTTGAACTTTTGAAAAGTCCACCATTTTTGTTTTATGCCAAACCCTAACCACTCACTAACTTTGGTTAACTCTCTACACTTAACTATGGTAAGTGTTATGATAAGATTGAATTTTCTTTTCCATTCATTTTTTAACTTATCATAATATTTATCATCTTCTTCCTCTTCTTCTTCTTCATGAAGATACCTTCCTCCATCAATGGTGATTGATGCAAATGAGTGAGAAATCCAATTCTAAAGTCTACCCACTTCCTATTTCTTCATCCTCTACCTCTTGCCAAGTAGTAGAGTGTGTTTCCTTCACAAGTTTTCATGGCTTGGTGAAGGTGGAGCTTGATCTAGCGATGCCTCGACGTAGATCATCTTCGGCATGGACATCGACGACCTAGCTCGCTCATTCTTCGACGAAGCCGACGCTAGAGCCCGGATTTTGATTTGGACAGCGGAGACGACTTCGTTGCGGAGCCGTGGAGGTGGAGCACCGGATCTACAAAGGTTGTATTTCCGTATCTCTTAGTTAATTGTTAACTAGTTAGCTTCTTCGCCTAGATATCTAGTAAACGATCTGTATTAGGGTTTGTAGGCACCCGTAAAATTTGATTTGTGCATGTTTGATCACTTGTGAGACCTCACTAGGGTGCCCAGGAACCCAACAAAATATCGCGAGAATATAATACGGTATCACATATCGCATTATCCTCGGTCCCGCACATATTGTAAGTCCACGTTGCGACCCCCGGTTCTTACGGGGAGGCGGAAACGGTATAAAAATCAAATTTTTAGCGCATCGGGCAACATGGACTAACAAAGTCGGGATCTTTTCTAAACTAAACTAGCAAACAAGCTAAAGAGAGTTAGCTACTCGGAAAGATGGTTATACCTAACTTGAACTCCTTCTTCTTGAAAACTTGTAGAGGTTGATGGTTCTTCCTCGTTGCCTTCTTCCGTCAAAGATGGATCCACCTGAGGGTTCAACCTTCGGGCTCTTTCTCGAACTTTGAGAGAACTAGAATCTTCGGCTTGCTAAACCTTTGATCCTAGAGTGAGTAGAGAGTGTCAAAGGGGTGCTTTTCTTTTAAGGAGAGGGATTCTCAACACATGAGAAGGATTCTCCTTTTGCTAGAGGAAGAAGAAGATGAAGTGAGGAGAGAGAAGCTAAATGATAGAATGAGCTATCTTTTTCTTTCTTGCAACCATAATACCAAAAGAAAAAGAATTATCAAATTAATAATAATAATGAAAATGAAATAGTTGATGGAAGGTTTAGGAATGACCATTATCATTTCAAACATTAAATGAAAATGCTAGAATCAAAGAGCATCTTTCTTTTGTAATGATGATGGTCAAAACTTCAATCATGGTCAACAAGTCAACCATGGTCAACTAGTCAACAAAATCCAACCATGACACAATTTCATTTTATTAATATTATTAATTGATATAACATAAATCCATTAGGATTTGGAAAAAGACGACTGTCAACTGTGCATACACACCCGTTCCGAAACCCTAATGAAAGTCCTCTTCCTCCTCCTCAAACAACTGTGCATACACACCTGCATTCTAGTTCCGAGGAACATGAATACTGAGAGATAAAAGCAACCCCAAAACATATACCAGTATCTGACTCAAACCAGAGCCAGCCAGTAAAAACCGTCCGGACTCCAAACGTGCACAAGTACGCGAATGAGAACGAACCCCGTCGCAAAACCATGCGACCTCTACTCTGTTTTGCCCAGAGGCGAATACCCTCTGTGTGGGACTCTAAAGACTCGACACTACGCTGGCAGTGGGTTTAACCACAGACCGCAAGCGGCACTAGTTGTGCGTAACGGTCCCCAGGTAGATGCCGACAAGAAGGCTGACGAGGTGAACCCCATCAGAACTCCTACTGAGTCTGAATGTGACAGTCTCCGTACAGTCCGGTCTGTTCTTCTAATACATCGCATGTCGGGCCTAGGGGCGGTAAAACGTCAGTCCCCTAATAGCGGTACAAGTCGTGTCGGAGTGAAGCCCAAAACACCCTGAGATAACACTGGAAGCCTACCAGTATATCTCGCTTGCCCTGGCCAGGGACTACTCGTGTAATGGCTCTCCTAGACACAGCGCGATGTCAACCCCCAATACCGGGAGAGACGAATCCTGTCTAACCGTCACTGCCTCCAAGTGCTTCGGGACTGTACCCAACTACTACCCGTTTGCACGAATCCTTTGAGCCGTGGTAGGGTAGTAATCAAAGTACAGTGGGAACACACTCGAGGCGAAGTGCCAGTGTCAAGTCAGCAGACTAAGCTGTACTCATGTCACCTGGGAACTGATAACTGACGATAGGTATAATACCAACCTGTCAGTTCCCGACGAGTCCTGTCCAGTGTACTCGTAACCCAACGAGCACCCGTATACTATCTCCAGTACGACGTACTGATGGCTGTGGGACAGACCATCTCCCACACTGGGATGAGAAGCGCATACGCTAGTCTACTCCGGAGTATCGATGCCCCGTCTCGATAGTCCTGCGACTAGGGACCTGTATAAGGATGTGCTTATAGATTACCCAGCCCCCACTAGTGTGACTGCCATCACAACGCTGGTAATCAAGCAAAGATCCTAAGGGCTCCACTAATGCGTATAAGTGATATACTGAAATAAACACAAGTACACATTGAAGTAGAAACAAACCAAGTAGCATACTACTATATTGAGCAAGATTGTTTATACAAGGTAAATATCCCAAGCTTCCATTAAGTAATATACAAACTAGTATGATACAGTAATGGCCTCTAGGGCATATACACTAAAAATCTCCCACTTGCACTAAGGCCATGTACTGGCGTATCGAAGACCTATCATCTCGATCAGCCGCTCGAACTGAGTCTGGGGTAAGGCCTTGGTGAATGGATCTGCAGTGTTTTCTTCTGAAGCAACCCTCCGAACCTCGATCTCCTTGCGATCCATGATCTCCCTGATCAGGTGATACCGCTTCAAGATGTGCCTGGATCTCTGATGGGACCTGGGTTCCTTCGCTAAAGCTATAGCCCCGTTGTTGTCGCAATACAGAGGTATTGGGTCAACAATGGACGGAACCACCTGAAGTTCTTTCAAGAACTTCCTCATCCAGACAGCTTCTTTTGCGGCATCAGATGCAGCAATGTATTCCGCTTCCATCGTCGAGTCTGCAACGGTTTCCTGTTTGGAACTCTTCCAACACACCGCCCCTCCATTGAGGGTAAAGACAAAACCCGACATGGACTTGGAATCATCCTTGTCACTCTGGAAGCTGGAGTCAGCAAAGGCCTCGATCTGGAGGTCTTTTCCGCCATACACCAAGAACATCTCCTTAGTCCTTCTCAGGTACTTGAGAATGTTCTTTACCGCTATCCAGTGTTTCTCCCCAGGGTTTGACTGATACCGGCTTACCACGCTCAGTGCATAAGCTACATCCGGTCTGGTACACAACATCGCATACATTATAGAGCCTACCGCAGAAGCGTAGGGTATAATAGACATGCGATCCCTCTCCAAATCTGTCTTGGGAGACATCTCTTTAGAGAGGGTGATCCCGTGACAAGCCGGTAGATTACCGCGCTTGGAATCTTCCATACTGAATCTTTTCACTATGGTGTCGATGTACCTGGACTGAGAAAGTCCTAATATCCTCTTGGATCTATCACGATGGATCCGGATCCCCAGGATGTAAGAGGCATCACCCAGGTCTTTCATGGAGAACCTGTGCGACAAGAACCCCTTGACAGATTGTAGCATAGGAATGTCATTTCCTATTAAGAGAATGCCATCCACGTATAAAACGAGGAATACTACAGTTCTCGCTACAAATCTACTATAGATGCATGGTTCATCTGGATTTTTGATAAAGCCAAATTCCTTGACCGTCTCATCAAAACAGATGTTCCAACTCCGCGATGCCTGCTTTAGTCCATAGATGGACTTAAGCAACTTGCACACCTTTCCGCTGCTCCCACTCTGAATGAAACCCTCTGGCTGATCCATATAGACACACTCCTCTAAATTTCCATTTAGAAAAGCGGTTTTTACGTCCATCTGCCAAATCTCATAATCGTGGAAGGCAGCAATGGCAAGAAGGATCCGAATGGATTTCGGCATAGCCACTGGAGAAAAGGTTTCGTCATAGTCCAAGCCAGGTCTTTGACGGAAACCCTTTGCTACAAGTCTAGCTTTATAGGTCCCAACCTGTCCATCTACACCAATCTTCCTTTTAAAGATCCACTTGCATCCTACGGGTTTTACCCCGTCTGGAGCAATGTCCAACGTCCATACTTTGTTGGTGTACATGGACTCCATTTCGGTCCGCATTGCATCCAGCCATTTTACCGAGTCAACGCTCTGAACGGCCTGCTGGAAGCTAGTAGGCTCATCATAATCTATGATGCAATCCTCTCTATCCCCGTCTATGAGAAAACCGTAGTATCTCTCGGGCGGATGAGACTGCCTACTACTCCTGCGGAGCGGCGTAGGAATGTCCTTTTCATTTGAACCCTCTGGTTCCACTAAGCTTTCAGTAATAGTCTGTGGTTCTGGAATTTCTTCCAGTTCTACTGCGCTCCCACTTATTTCCTTTTCTAAGAACTGATGTTCCAGAAAATGGGCATTGCGAGAAACAAGGACTTTTTGTTCCTCTGCGTAATAGAAAAGATACCCCCTGGAGTTCTTTGGGTATCCCACAAACTTGCACAGTACTGAGCGTGCCTCGAGCTTGTCCGTATGCTGCTTTTTGACATAAGCCGGACATCCCCAGATCTTCAGATATTGAAGATAGGGTTTCTTCCCACTCCATAACTCATATGGTGTGGTAGGCACAGTCTTAGTGGGAACTCGGTTCAAAAGGTACGCAGCTGATTCTAGCGCATACCCCCAGAATGATCGCGGTAACTCAGCGTTACTCATCATGGACCGTACCATATCCAATAGGGTGCGGTTCCATCTCTCCGATACACCGTTATGTTGCGGAGTGTATGGGGGAGTAAGCTGAGAGAGAATCCCATTCTCTTTTAAGTAGTTTAGGAACTCGGCACTCAAGTATTCTCCACCTCGATCCGATCTTAGAATCTTGATACTTTTGCCGGTTTGTTTTTCTACCTCATTCTTATATTCCTGGAATTTTCCAAAGGCTTCGGATTTATGTTTCATCAAGAAGACATGTCCGAACCTTGAAAAATCATCCGTAAAAGAAATGAAGTAAGAAAAACCGCTTCGCGCAAGTGTAGACATTGGACCGCACACATCGCTGTGTACGAGCCCCAAGAGCTCGCTCGCTCTTACTCCGTGTCCAGTGAACGGAGTCTTTGTCATCTTTCCTTTGAGACAGGATTGACAAGTGGCATACGATTGATATTCGAACGGATTCAAATACCCTTCTGTATGTAACTTGGTCAACCTTCTCTCATTGATGTGACCCAGTCTACAATGCCATAAGAAAGCCTGATTGATATCTGGAGACTTTCTTTTGTGTGTATTCTGGACATTGAAAATCTGTGGTTGGTTTAACACGTATATACCATTGCTCAGTGTACCTGACCCAATCAGAACTTGATTAAGGTGAATGTTTACAACATTACTTACAAACGCAAATTCATAACCTTCTTTAGAAACCAAAGATACAGAAATGATATTACAAGTTGCGTTGGGTACAAAAAAGCAATTACGCAAAACCAAAACATGCCCATCTGACATTCCCAGGTGATAGTCCCCCACGGCTTTAGCATCCATGCTAGCTCCGTTCGCAACTCTGAGGGTCATGTCACCTGCCTTCAAAAACCTACGGTTTCTCAACGCCTGCAAAGAATTACAGATATGAGATCCTGATCCGGTATCCAATACCCAAGAAGTAGAGTTTATCGATAGAAAGTTTTCAATAACATACACACCTGAAGCTGAAGCCGCAACCTGCTTCAGTTCCTGTGTCCTGGCTTTCCAAGCCCTGCAATCTTTCTTCCAGTGTCCACTTTTATGACAATAGAAGCATTCTTCTTTTCCCACAAGCTTCCCCGCAATCATTGTTACCTTTTCCTTTCCCTTCGTACCCACTTTACTGACACCGCCTCTTGGTTTGGCGGGGGCTTTCTTCCTCTTTCCCTTGGCTTTCGCCTTGGACCTAGAGGAAGAAGATCCTCCTACAAACAAAGCGGGTGTTTCCCTACCTTTCTGTAGGGTGCCCTCTGCGCTCCTCAGCATGTTGAGGAGTTCTGAAAGTTCAACTTCTTTTTCTTGTAAGTTGAAGTTCAGTATAAACTGGGCGTAAGTGGATGGAAGGGACTGGAGAATTAAATCCGTATAGAGTTCACTTTCCAACGTGGTCCCAAGTTCCGCGAGCTCCTCAATGTAGCCAATCATCTTAAGCACGTGGTCCGCTACCGATGATCCGACGGCCAACTTTGCCGAAAACAACTTCTTCGACACTTCGTATCTTGCGATACGAGACTGCTCTCCATACAGTTCTTTTGTATGAAGAAATATGGATTCCAAATCCATATTCTCGTGCCTCCTCTGATGTTCATTGTCCATAGAGGCAAGCACGAGGCACCTGGCCTTCGCGCAATCAATCTCCCAAGTCTTACGGATTTCCTTATCCGCGACGCTGGAGGTGGGACCTGGGACGGGGGGAGCTTTGGTGGTAAGAAGATACCCCAGCTTGTCGTAAGTGATTGCCATTTTGACATTCCTGAGCCAATCTTTGTAGTTTGGCCCTGTCAGTATGTTTTTATCTAGAAGTAACTTAAGTCCAGTCATGTCGAATGGTCGCTGCAATTAGGAGAGAGAGAAGAAACACTTTAGCACGATGCTCTTGCAAGTTTAGAATGGTTTTTAGTTTTTCTAAACAGGATGGCTCCCACTGTCTGTCGAATCCCTCCTCAAACCATAAAGGAAGAACTAGTCGGGATCAATCCCACCGCACAATACTTGCTTAACCGTTCAGCCAGGCCAGTGTCGGTACTTCGAGGGAGGTTTTCCAACGCTTTCGCGAAGTTCCTTAATTAAATAACCTCTTTTCCCTGGGGGCGTAGCCCCGCTAACACCTTTCTAGACACCTACTAGGTTTATAGCATTGATCGTTTAGTGAGAAATTTCCCGAGGAGTAGCATATACTCACAGTAGGATCGGGATCCAAATATCATCGCGTGACGAAACTGAAGGAATCCTACCAGAATCACCACACTCCAAATGGTATGCAAATCTAGCAAGTTTCAGTACTTATGAAACTCCCGATGTGGATTTTTGCCCCATGCTCTTATGACCTTGGCGTGAGGTCAAAATGTCATAAGTCACATGTCAAGTTCTTCCCATCATTATCCTGGTTAATTTGAACCCACCCGTACCTACCCTTGACGTAGGCCAAAATGGCAGTACGACTGTCTCAAACCAACGCATTCTATCTATGCAACAGATAAATATCCGGCAGCTACCAATCACTATGCCTTGGCGTGAGGTCAAAATACATAGCTTGAATACTACCGTATATTTAACTGAAATGATGGAGGGCTACGAATGGTTTTGACGAAACCGTGAACGTAGTGAACTTGATATAATCGATGGAACGAGATAGCTTTTAGAAGGAGTGGCTCAAGCTCCGCATTTAAAAGTTAGTTTTGAAAAGAACCGAGTGGTTTTTCGAAAGCGTTCCAACGATTTTAACTTGGTTTATTATCTTGCATAGTTCTTTTAATGCGTGATATTCTTGCATTAGTTCTTTTAATGCGTCCCATCATTTAAATCCTACCATTGCAGAAAACAACCAAAATATGACGTACGCTTATGCCATTCGCATTCGCCACGGGGCCCCGTCATCACCCGTTAGGTTACTTAACTAACGACAGAGCGGGGGCTGGGCTAGCGCGGCTGTAAAACATAAGCAACGCCTAAATAGTTATAAATATAGCAATGATAGACATTACAGATCACAGATGAATACATTGGATATACTAGGAATCCGCAATCCGTTCGAGCCTGCAACGAAAAGCGGATTACACGGTCGCGGTGAATAGCCAATACCCCACCCAAGACCCCTACGGGTGCGGCAAACTACCCGCCAAGTACTCGGCAGTTTGTGCACCCCTCCATGGGTCTATCCTAGGAGCAAAAACAGTAAAAAGAATTATACAATGACGGCTACAACCCCGACCCGGTTGTGCGGCCAAACAAATAATAATATTACATCAATTTACATGTTACAAATGAATGAAAGAAAAACAAAAGCTCATCTCACATCCACCCCGGCTATTCACCCGCGACAGTCCTGTAAGTCTACGCTAGCACCCCGGCAGTCTACAGACGCCAAATGCGGAACAAAAACTTTTTAACTGGTGCTATCGTATACTTTAACCCGGATCTGCCATTATTGCTAAACTAACAAACTGTAAAGAGTGTAGAATGGTTATACCGAACGATCCGAGTCCTTCGTTCTTCAACCATCATCCCACGCTCCGTTGCGGCTGCTCCGATCTCGTCGATCTCCGATTCCTTCGTCGATGTGGCACCACATCACCGGTTCTTTAAACGGGCTCCCGCCTCTGACTCGAGGCAACTCGATCGTCAAGTTTGCTAAAAGAGACGACCAAGATTGATGTAGAGAATGAGTAGATGACTTTGTCTCGTTCCGTCCAAAGCTATGGACGGACGGTTAATGAAGTTGCCGAGGAAATCGGGTGATGGAATGAAATGATCTGTGAATTCCATATACCCCAAATATCTATCATAATCTTTTCTCTCTTGAATCAAGCCAGTGAATGAGAGAGAGAGAGGAGGCTATATATATATCAAAGAAGGGAGGTGAGTGTAGGATCTCCAAGTGGTGACCATATCCTATCATACTTATCACAACCTAACAACAAAGCATGAATCATAAGCATAGTCATCAAATCAATTAATGCATCCAATTAGAACAAACCTAGTCATACTTTAACATTAAAGAACCATTAATGCAAAGATGAGTCACTAAGCCACTTCATCACTTCTAGAACCTTCTAGAATGATGACTCACTCCATCTGTAGAAAAGATAAATCCGTCTTTAACAGAATGTTAAAAGACGGCTGATAGAAAACTGGAAACTGGCAACTTCCAAAAGTGATCCTGAAACGACTTTCAGGATAACCCCGAAACTGTATAAATATACCCGCATTTGTATTACGACCGAATACAAATGCAACTGAGACAAAGATATTATACCTACTCAATATAATACTCGGATGCGGCTTAAACCAAAGCCGACCAGTATCATCTGCTCGAAAACTGACACGTGCGTAAACGCACGTGCATTTTCCGAACCCTGCCATAAAACCATACGGCCTCTACAACGTTTCGCCCGAACTTGGGAAACTGTCTGTGGGGGACTCTAATGACTCGTCAGCACCCTGGCAGTGGGTTTAACCACAAACCGTCAGCGGCACTAGCTATGCGTAACGGCTGCCCATGGACTGACCTCAAGGGTGGCCGAGGAGCGAACTCAAGGGAGACCGATGAGCGAACTCCTCCGAAAACCCTACTGAGCCTAACAGTGACAATGTATATACAGTCCGGTCCGTTCGTCAATGAGTATCGCATATCTGCCTAGGGGGCTAGCAAGGTCAGACCCCCAATAGCAGTATAAGTCGCGTCGGAGTGAAGCCCAATAACACCCTGAGATACTACTGGAGTACCTACCAGTAAATCTCCTGCCACGGCCGTGGGCTTTGTGTAATGGCTCTCCTAGACACAGCACGATCTCGCCCCCAATACCGGGAGAGACGAATCCCCTGCCGATCCGCTCACGTGCCTCCATATGGCTCGGGACTGTACCCAAAAACTACCTGTTTGCACGACTCCTTTGAGCCGTGGTAGGGTAGAAATCAAAGCACAGTGGGAACTCACACGAGACAAATGACGACCTCAGGTCGATGAACTAACCTGTACACATGTCACCAGGGAACTGCTATCTGACGGTAGATATAATACTAACTAGCAGATTCCCAGCGAGTCCTGTCCGGTGTACTCATAACCCAATGAGCACCTGTATACATCTTAGGTGATCCAACATACACCAGTGGCTTGTGAGACCGGCCACCGCCCCTCGTCGGGGTCTCGACTGTATACACTAGTCTACTCCGGAGTATCGATGCCCTGTCTCGAAACTCCCACGACTAGGGACCACAATTAAGGATATGCATCTAAACTACCCAACTCTCACGTATATGATCGCCCTCATACAGTTGGTAGTAAAGCAAGATCCTAAGGGCTCTATCAAAGTGTAACATGCAATCAGTCACCTGAACATGTACACAACTGATAAAGGCAAACCAGATAGCATACTATCATTTCGAGTAAGACTGTCCTACCGGGATAGGTCCTCCGCAATCATTGCAATCACGTACCTGCGATCCAATAATTGACTATGAGGGCACTATCTCCAACAATCTCCCACTTGCACTCAAGGCTAATATTGCGATGTCGACTACTCACAGCCCGTGTGAAACCGAACATCCAACTCCTCTACTAATCAGTTTCACAAAGCCCGTTTGTAAAACTATTGTGTTCGAGAAATAGCCTCAGTGAGTGGATCCGCCTAGAAGTATCTTTCTGAATCTCTCTTAATCTCAAGTTCGCGGAGAAAGCCATCTCCCGAATTGAGTAGTACCTGTCTTAGAATATGTCTGGATATCTGATGGGACCTTAGTTCATAAATGAACTCCATATCCAAACTTCTTAGACTGTATGGATCACTGAACCTAATCAGTATCCGGCACCATGCCACCCACAGTATCCTCCTGGACCACCTGTCCATAATACTGTCCCTCTTCGTCAGAGGGAAAAACTAAAACTCTGACAGTCACTCTGTCATCCACGTCACCTTTGAAGCCTGGAATGATAATCGTCTCCCGAAGGAGGCTGCCGTCATCAAATCTGTAGAACATGTACTTATGTTCTAAAACTGCTTCCTTATGTTTCTCTAGGATTGGATTAATACAAACTTATTGCATCTAGTGCAAAACCAACATTTGGTGTGGTACCTGACATCTCATGATTGACTCAATTGCCTAAGCAAGTGATCTGCCAATCATGCACATCCCTCTCCTCTTTAGTCTGTACGACACCTTTAGAGAGGGTGACTCCATCACCTGCAGGTACACCACCATGCTAGGAGTCAACTATCCCAAAAACCATTAGAATATCTGTCAAAGTACCCACATTGGGAAACTACCCAAATCCAGATCTAAAACCATAGATCTAGAAACCAAAATGTCAAATATTATATCCATATCCTGTCTGGAGAAACAACTGTGTGACGACCCCAGTACAACCGATCGTAGTATAGGAATTTTACTTCCTACTTTGTGTATGTCATCCAGATACCATGACATCACACCCTACTACCTTCTTAACTGATCCATCCCCTATTCTGATTGAAGTCAAACCCATGACTGTCACATCAAAATTAGATGATCTATCTCCGCTATAACTGCTCAAGTCTATAAATAGATATAAGCATCTTGCCCACTATGCTTCCGCTGCTCCCACTGATTTCGACAACCCTCCTACCGGGTCTCATATCCTGGAACAACAGTAGTGTCAAGTCTTGGTAGATAATAACCTCCCTGTCACCGTCCTTGAGGCTACCGAAGTACCTCTCGGGTGTCTGAGGTAACCTACCACACCTGCGGAGTGGCTATTGGAATGTCAAACCTGATTGAATATATAGGTCCTATTAAATTTTCCGTAATCGTTCGCGGTTCTGGAATCACTTCCAGTTCTACCATACTCCCACTACTGTTTTCTGAAAAAGATCCATTTTTACAAAAACTGTGGCGAGTCAAGAACAATATCACTATTGATCTTCCAAATGGTAGAGTATCAACCCTCGTCATTGCCAGGGTCAACCCACAAACAGCCATTACAGAATCGTGCATTGAGTTATCCAGTGTCTGGTTTTAATCATAAGCTGGACAACTCCCCGTACCTTAATTTCTTTTAAGGTACGATCCATTCTATATCCAATACAGAAACTTTGGCACTTATTTAATTGGAACCAGATTCAATCCATGCAGCTGTCTCCAGTGCATATCAACTTAATGGAAAAAGGCTAATCAGCATTACTCAACTTAGGAATCCATCCAATTATGAGTAACCTGAAAGAGAAACTCGTTTCTCAAAACCATCACTATCATCTGAATACCAATCACAAGAATCTACATCTTCGATCTCTTTGAAGAATCCCGATACTTGTGACACCTGGTTCTCCACTTTATTCTTATACCCACAACTTCTCAAAACTTAGACCTTGTATTTCTACGAAACACTTGTCTAAATACTAGAGAAGTTATAAGTAAACAGAACATAGTACGAGGACCTACCCCTTTGTCCTGATGGACACTTGGACAACATACAATACTCTGTATAAGTCCGCTGAGTTAAACAACTCAAAACCTGTGCGTCGTAGGTAGAAAACTGTACCCCGGCGATTTCCTCAAATATCACCAATTACAACGAATTCCGATATAATGAGGATAATCACCTAATTCCCAATATCTTACTCCCACTCATCATCTGTAAAACCATACAGATATGAGAATGAAACCTGGTAAATACATACCCTTGGAGTAAGTGTCTAATCGGGAAAACAGTTTTTCCTTTAACAATGCACTGAAACATAAAAAATGTTTCGTAGGGGTATCCTGGTATTCATAGCAATGCCTCTTCCATAATCCAATTCATGACTTCAACCGTATATTTTATTGTCGTCTCTCCAAATCCCTTTATTTGTTTTTAGTCGTTACCTTCTGTACACCATCGTTAGGCTAAATGGTTTTCTCCCTTCCCTACCGTTCGGCACCAGCCTATGGTTTGGAAGAAGACTATCCAGTAAGCATAATAGGTGTACCCTCCTAAACCAAGGAGTACTCGCATCTTGAGAGAAGGTGATGATAAAAGACAACTGAATAATACCTTATTCTTTTAAAGGTGAAATAGGAGTGGCGATGAAGTACGCGGTTTTGGTCGTGAATGATATCAGTCGCAATTTACTTTGCCCTCTTTCTAATCCCTTTATTTTGTCTTTACATATTACCTTCTGCACACCCTACTTAGGCTAATTGGTTTTCTTCATTCCCTACCTTTCGGCACCAGCCTATGGTTTGGAATAAGACTATCCAATAGGCGTAATAGGTGTACTCTCCTAAACCAAGGAGCTCTCGCAACCTGAGAGAAGGTGATAATAAAAGACAACTGAATAAACCAATTCTATTTCTCCTGAACCTGGATCCATCCCCGAAGAAGTCCCTTCGAGTTCGTATATAACCATACGATGGATCTATCCAATGGAAGTGGATATCCGTAGTAATACGGGTGTTCTGAGAAATGCAAAGGGTAAAAGAAGGAGTGGCAATGACTTATGCAACTCAGACAATCCAAAAGCCAGTATTTTAAGAAGGTTCGGTCAACCTGGTCACTGAGTCATAGTCTAGGGTCGGTCAAAGGTCGCTGCCAAAGAGAGAGAGAGAAAAGAAACACTCTGCGTGCACTCTAACCTAGATCAGAATGGTCATCATTTTATCTAATCCGGAAACCTCCCACTGTCCTGTCAAATTCTCCTCCAAACCTAAAGAAGAATCAATCGGGATCACCCGAAGAGTAAACCAACTCAGCAGTGGGAATCGGGATCCAACTCTCATCGCATGTTAACGTGATGGAATGCATCCACGTTATTCATACTCCAGAAGGTATGCGCATACTTGGCAAGTTTCAGTTTCTTTAGAAACTCCCGATATCATTTTCTTGCCCCATGCTCTTATGACCTTGGCGTATGTCAACAAATCATAAGTCACATGTCAAGTTCTGCCCGTCATTATCTTGTTAATTTGAACCCACCCGTACATACCCTTGACGTATGCCAACAAGGTAATACGACTGTCCCAAACCAACTCATCTATCTATGCAACAAATGAATACCCAGCAGCTACCAAACACTATGCCTTGACGTATGCCAACAAACATAGCTTGAATACTACTGACCATCCATAAGAAACGACGGAGGGCTACGGCTGGTTTTTGGCGAAAAACCTTTAGCGTAGTGAACTTGATATCGCTGAAGGAACCTGATAGCTTTTTAAAATATAATGGCGAAAACCTTTTGCTAAAGAGGTCACTCCCGGTAAAGGGATCTCGGCTCTTTCCTCGTGGAATGAGGTGCAGGATATTCCACTGAATACCGCTATGCAAAGCAACATGTAATCGACTATAGTGAAGTTATTACCCTGACGCAAACTTCTGCCCAAGGGGTCAGTCCCGGTGAAGGGATATCAATCCTTGCCCCGTCGAATGAGGTGCTGGATATTCCACTGAATACCGCTATGCATAACAAAAGAAAACGTCTTTGCAATAACACTTTTTAAATTGTTCCAACAACTGTATACAGGTTTGTTTAACTTTGCATTGATCAGAATCAACGCAGTCCCATCAAATAATCACACCAGAAAAGAACGAAAATAAAATGTACGTATATGCCATCCGCATTCGTCACTGGGTCCCGTCATCACTCGTTAGGTTACTTAACTAACGACAGAGCGGGGACTGGACTAGCGCGGGTGTAAAACATATACAACATCTAATAGTATATAAACCAATATACATAATCGCTCAAGGCGTGATAATATGCAACATTACAGAAAAGTAATAAGCATCACAGAACAATACAGATAATCTGGGATCCCCGAGTTTCACAGAGCCACTGCTGAAACTCGACGTTCCCCTGTCGTGTGGATAGCCTGTGCAATGATACCTAGACCCCTACGGGTGCGGCAAGTTACCCGCCAAAACCTGAAGCGAGGCAGCCCCTTACAGCATAGTGAATGGACCACCCAGCACTCCACGGAATCCGGTAATCTTGGGCACCCCTCCTTGGGTCAACCTGTACCCCCTACGAGTGCGGCGAATAGTCTGCCAATTCTGAAGTGGGACCCCTCTGCCTCTCAAAGCCATGAGCTGCGGACCCGTTGCCCCCCAGAACCCGGCTATCCGTGCACTCCGTCTCGGGGCAAAACCTAGTACAGTAATGAAAAATAGTACAATAGGTACATCGACCGCATCCTGGTCGTGCCCCAAAAGAATATTATACAACAGGCAGTGACGGCTGTCCACAAGTTGGACGCTCGCCCCGCAATATCAAATGTACAAATAAACTCAAACTGTACTACCATTGCACACTGCTATCCACCACGACAAATCCGCAACAATACAGCACAATACAGAACATCAACGCGAATGTCACGTTCGCAAACCCGTCTAAAAGAACTATAGCAGTTAAACGCCGTTTACCGATCAAATGACATTCCCGGTCGGAGATATAATGTAAGCACTGTAAACTAACGTGTTTAAACTTCGATCGACCAAAGACCAAATTTCAAAAAGTGGGCCCCAAAGCTTACTGGTGAACAGTAACAAAATCTGGGCCAAAAATTTATATACCAAAAACCCCAAAATCCCACCAAGAACCCACTGGAAAAAAATTGGAGCACGTGCTCCTCACATGGCCGCGGAAGCGCGGCCAAACCATGGGTTTGGCCGCCCTTCCGCGGCAACTTGGAGGAGTCACAACTCCAAATTTCGTCGTGGGTCTTATAATTCTCTGCTCTGATTTTTAAGACATCCAGAAATCAATTTCGACACCGTTTAAAAACAACAGAAACTGTCAAGTAAGGAAAATGATATTTTTGGCAGTTTTCGATTTTCGGTCGGATCGATGTTTTAAACGCGTTAGCACAAGTTAGTATAGCAAAATGGTTAGGCTCTGATACCACTGTAAGTCTACGCTAGCACCCCGGCAGTCTACAGACGCCAAATGCGGAACAAAAACTTTTTAACTGGTGCTATCGTATACTTTAACCCGGATCTGCCATTATTGCTAAACTAACAAACTGTAAAGAGTGTAGAATGGTTATACCGAACGATCCGAGTCCTTCGTTCTTCAACCATCATCCCACGCTCCGTTGCGGCTGCTCCGATCTCGTCGATCTCCGATTCCTTCGTCGATGTGGCACCACATCACCGGTTCTTTAAACGGGCTCCCGCCTCTGACTCGAGGCAACTCGATCGTCAAGTTTGCTAAAAGAGACGACCAAGATTGATGTAGAGAATGAGTAGATGACTTTGTCTCGTTCCGTCCAAAGCTATGGACGGACGGTTAATGAAGTTGCCGAGGAAATCGGGTGATGGAATGAAATGATCTGTGAATTCCATATACCCCAAATATCTATCATAATCTTTTCTCTCTTGAATCAAGCCAGTGAATGAGAGAGAGAGAGGAGGCTATATATATATCAAAGAAGGGAGGTGAGTGTAGGATCTCCAAGTGGTGACCATATCCTATCATACTTATCACAACCTAACAACAAAGCATGAATCATAAGCATAGTCATCAAATCAATTAATGCATCCAATTAGAACAAACCTAGTCATACTTTAACATTAAAGAACCATTAATGCAAAGATGAGTCACTAAGCCACTTCATCACTTCTAGAACCTTCTAGAATGATGACTCACTCCATCTGTAGAAAAGATAAATCCGTCTTTAACAGAATGTTAAAAGACGGCTGATAGAAAACTGGAAACTGGCAACTTCCAAAAGTGATCCTGAAACGACTTTCAGGATAACCCCGAAACTGTATAAATATACCCGCATTTGTATTACGACCGAATACAAATGCAACTGAGACAAAGATATTATACCTACTCAATATAATACTCGGATGCGGCTTAAACCAAAGCCGACCAGTATCATCTGCTCGAAAACTGACACGTGCGTAAACGCACGTGCATTTTCCGAACCCTGCCATAAAACCATACGGCCTCTACAACGTTTCGCCCGAACTTGGGAAACTGTCTGTGGGGGACTCTAATGACTCGTCAGCACCCTGGCAGTGGGTTTAACCACAAACCGTCAGCGGCACTAGCTATGCGTAACGGCTGCCCATGGACTGACCTCAAGGGTGGCCGAGGAGCGAACTCAAGGGAGACCGATGAGCGAACTCCTCCGAAAACCCTACTGAGCCTAACAGTGACAATGTATATACAGTCCGGTCCGTTCGTCAATGAGTATCGCATATCTGCCTAGGGGGCTAGCAAGGTCAGACCCCCAATAGCAGTATAAGTCGCGTCGGAGTGAAGCCCAATAACACCCTGAGATACTACTGGAGTACCTACCAGTAAATCTCCTGCCACGGCCGTGGGCTTTGTGTAATGGCTCTCCTAGACACAGCACGATCTCGCCCCCAATACCGGGAGAGACGAATCCCCTGCCGATCCGCTCACGTGCCTCCATATGGCTCGGGACTGTACCCAAAAACTACCTGTTTGCACGACTCCTTTGAGCCGTGGTAGGGTAGAAATCAAAGCACAGTGGGAACTCACACGAGACAAATGACGACCTCAGGTCGATGAACTAACCTGTACACATGTCACCAGGGAACTGCTATCTGACGGTAGATATAATACTAACTAGCAGATTCCCAGCGAGTCCTGTCCGGTGTACTCATAACCCAATGAGCACCTGTATACATCTTAGGTGATCCAACATACACCAGTGGCTTGTGAGACCGGCCACCGCCCCTCGTCGGGGTCTCGACTGTATACACTAGTCTACTCCGGAGTATCGATGCCCTGTCTCGAAACTCCCACGACTAGGGACCACAATTAAGGATATGCATCTAAACTACCCAACTCTCACGTATATGATCGCCCTCATACAGTTGGTAGTAAAGCAAGATCCTAAGGGCTCTATCAAAGTGTAACATGCAATCAGTCACCTGAACATGTACACAACTGATAAAGGCAAACCAGATAGCATACTATCATTTCGAGTAAGACTGTCCTACCGGGATAGGTCCTCCGCAATCATTGCAATCACGTACCTGCGATCCAATAATTGACTATGAGGGCACTATCTCCAACAAGTCCAACACATTCTATCTATACAATCCAATATCAAACACAGATCACAGAGATGTATAACCCCGACTAATCGACTTATAGCGATTAGCCGACGTTCAATACATACAAACATCACAGATATAACCAACATAGTCAAAGTGTAGTGAAGTTCGATAAAAATACGGATTTATAGGCCCCCAAAAGCAAATTTCTTTTCTGGAAAATCTGGGCACAAATGACATATCTTAAAAATCCCAAAACCCTACCAGAAGAACACTGCACGAAACAGGACCAGAAGAAGAGACAAAACGGCGGCGGTTCCGCGGCATAAGCCACCCATTGCCGCGGAACCGCGGCGCTTTGAAGGAATCATGCGATCGTATTTCGTGGGTGTTTTCACAAAACCCTGAGCCGATTTTAGGAGTAAAACTTTTTACATTTAGAGCACAGAAAATTTCAACATAAACTTAGGGTTTTGGTTTTTCCGGTATTATGATTTTTCCCGATCGAACTCCCATACACTTTACTACAAAGCTAGTTTAAGTTTAGTTAGGCTCTGATACCACTGTAAGTCCATGTTGCGACCCCCGGTTCTTACGGGGAGGCGGAAACGGTATAAAAATCAAATTTTTAGCGCATGGGGCAACATGGACTAACAAAGTCGGGATCTTTTCTAAACTAAACTAGCAAACAAGCTAAAGAGAGTTAGCTACTCGGAAAGATGGTTATACCTAACTTGAACTCCTTCTTCTTGAAAACTTGTATAGGTTGATGGTTCTTCCTCGTTGCCTTCTTCCGTCAAAGATGGATCCACCTGAGGGTTCAACCTTCGAGCTCTTTCTCGAACTTTGAGAGAACTAGAATCTTCGGCTTGCTAAACCTTTGATCCTAGAGTGAGTAGAGAGTGTCAAAGGGGTGCTTTTCTTTTAAGGAGAGGGATTCTCAACACATGAGAAGGATTCTCCTTTTGCTAGAGGAAGAAGAAGATGAAGTGAGGAGAGAGAAGCTAAATGATAGAATGAGCTATCTTTTTCTTTCTTGCAACCATAATACCAAAAGAAAAAGAATTATCAAATTAATAATAATAATGAAAATGAAATAGTTGATGGAAGGTTTAGGAATGACCATTATCATTTCAAACATTAAATGAAAATGCTAGAATCAAAGAGCATCTTTCTTTTGTAATGATGATGGTCAAAACTTCAACCATGGTCAACAAGTCAACCATGGTCAACTAGTCAACAAAATCCAACCATGACACAATTTCATTTTATTAATATTATTAATTGATATAACATAAATCCATTAGGGTTTGGAAAAAGACGACTGTCAACTGTGCATACGCACCCGTTCCGAAACCCTAATGAAAGTCCTCTTCCTCCTCCTCAAACAACTGTGCATACACACCTGCATTCTAGTTCTGAGGAACATGAATACTGAGAGATAAAAGCAACCCCAAAACATATACCAGTATCTGACTCAAACCAGAGCCAGCCAGTAAAAACCGTCCGGACTCCAAACGTGCACAAGTGCGCGAATGAGAACGAACCCTGTCGCAAAACCATGCGACCTCTACTCTGTTTTGCACAGAGGCGAATACCCTCTGTGTGGGACTCTAAAGACTCGACACTACGCTGGCAGTGGGTTTAACCACAGACCGCAAGCGGCACTAGCTGTCGTAACGGTCCCCAGGTAGATGCCGACAAGAAGGCTGACGAGGTGAACCCCATCAGAACTCCTACTGAGTCTGAATGTGACAGTCTCCGTACAGTCCGGTCTGTTCATCTAATACATCGCATGTCGGGCCTAGGGGCGGTAAAACGTCAGTCCCCTAATAGCGGTACAAGTCGTGTCGGAGTGAAGCCCAAAACACCCTGAGATAACACTGGAAGCCTACCAGTATATCTCGCTTGCCCTGGCCAGGGACTACTCGTGTAATGGCTCTCCTAGACACAGCGCGATGTCAACCCCCAATACCGGGAGAGACGAATCCTGTCTAACCGTCACTGCCTCCAAGTGCTTCGGGACTGTACCCAACTACTACCCGTTTGCACGAATCCTTTGAGCCGTGGTAGGGTAGTAATCAAAGTACAGTGGGAACACACTCGAGGCGAAGTGCCAGTGTCAAGTCAGCGGACTAAGCTGTACTCATGTCACCTAGGAACTGATAACTGACGATAGGTATAATACCAACCTGTCAGTTCCCGACGAATCCTGTCCAGTGTACTCGTAACCCAACGAGCACCCGTATACTATCTCCAGTACGACGTACTGATGGCTGTGGGACAGACTATCTCCCATACTGGGATGAGAAGCGCATACGCTAGTCTACTCCGGAGTATCGATGCCCCGTCTCGATAGTCCTGCGACTAGGGACCTGTATAAGGATGTGCTTATAGATTACCCAGCCCCCACTAGTGTGACTGCCATCACAACGCTGGTAATCAAGCAAAGATCCTAAGGGCTCCACTAATGCGTATAAGTGATATACTGAAATAAACACAAGTACACATTGAAGTAGAAATAAACCAAGTAGCATACTACTATATTGAGCAAGATTGTTTATACAAGGTGAATATCCCAAGCTTCCATTAAGTAATATACAAACTAGTATGATACAGTAATGGCCTCTAGGGCATATACACTAACACATATCACATATGTGCCCCTACTCCGTTTTGCCTGAGTCAAGAAACCTCTGTGTAGGACTCTAAAGAATCGTCAATACGCCGGCAGTAGGTGATGATCATATCAATCACCCACAAGCTGCAAGCGGTCAGCTAAACGTAACAGCTACCCAGGTATTGAGCGCTCAGAAGATCAACAAGCAAGCCTGTACATTCTCCTGTGAATCCAAACAGTAACACTCCCGTACAGTCCGGTCTCGTCGTCTGATATGTTGCATATCTCGCCTAGGGGTGGTAAACGTCAGACCCCAGTAGCTCGATAAGTCGTGTCGATATGAGGTATATAATAGTTCGAGAAACTACTGATAACACTTACCAGTAAATCTCTACAACCCTGGCCAGGGATTTCCGGTTATAGCCAATCGAACACAGCACAACATCAACTCCCTATACCGGGAGAGACGAAACCCCTCCTATCGCTCATTGCCTCCATATGATTCGGGACTGTACCCAAAAGCCACCTTTTTGCACGGCCTCTTGGACGTGGTATGATGGAAATCAAAGCACAGTGGGAATCACACAAGACTCTATGACGATCTCGGGTCAACAGACTACTCTGTACCAGTGTCACCGGAGAACTGCCATCTGACGTATGGTATAATACCATCTGGGAGTTCTCGGCGAGTCCGTCCAGTGTACCCAGTCTCCACTGAGCACCCGTACACCATCCTTGATGTCAAACACCGATGGATATGGGATCATCCATCGCCCATCATATAGGTCAAGATGCGTATACGCTAGTCTACTCTGGTGTATCGATGCCCTGTCTCGATACACCCTCGACTAGGAACAATTATAGGATGTACTCGTCGACTACCGTGGCCCCACTAGTATGATCTCATCATAGTCCCAGTAGTCGAGTACATATCCTAAGGGCTTTATCAACATGTAACATAGAGACAATCTGAGTACATGTTAAGATAAAGTACAACCAGATAGCATACTATCATGTCGAGCAAGAAAGTCCTCCCTATATATGTCCTAGCATCCACTACAATATACATCGTATGTACAGCAATGGCCTCTAGGGCATACATATAACTAACAGTTGGGTCATCATCTCATGATGCAATCCTCGCTCCCACTGTCATAGAGAAACTGAAGTATCTCTCAGGTGGGTGAGGAACCCTACTAGATCGGCGGAGAGGTTGAGGTTCGTTGGTTACTTTGAGGGAGGTTTCCCGTGCTTTCGCACGGACCTAATTAAAGTAAACCTCGTTTTCCCAGAGGCGTAACCCCATTGACACCTTTCTAGACACCTACTTGATCGGCTAATTGCAATGTGTAAATCTTGTAAGTCGATGTACAACACCCCACGACTTGCGGGGAGGCGGAATAATGAAAAACGATCTTGTTTTAGACGTAAACATCGACTAACCGAGAATCTTTGCATAAACAATAACTAACAAGAAACCATAGAAGAGTTAACTACTATGATAAGTGATTATACCTAAAGAACCGAGTCCTTCGTCTTGTCGTTCTCCACGTCCTCTACGGCCTTCTCTATGTAGTAGAAGATCCATCCGAGAGCTTTACTATAAGCTTCACCTCTAACTTGAGGTAACTAGGTTTCTTAAATCGCTAAATTAAGTAACCTAGGTGATATAGAGAATGGTTAAGGATTAAGTAGTCTACTCTAATCCTTGGTCTCAACACATGAGAGGGGAGGATTAGGGTTTGAAGAGAGAGAGCTTGAGGAGAGAGAAAGTGAGCAAGAGAATGAGATGAGATAATGATCTATCATAATATATATCAAGCATTATCATTTATCCAATAAAAGAAAATAAAGGATTAATCATCATGCTTAATAAATACAAGAGGGTGATTCATCTCCATGAGTCATTAAGCATTTATGATGCATTAATGACATGGATGAATCACTCAAATGACTCACTAATCTCATTTAATGCATACGCCACCTTAACCCCCAAGTCACCATCTTCTAGAAGCTTCTCGCGCAATTACGAGAATGCCCCTCCTATCCGTGAAAACACGGAAAAACTTTAGACTGTATAAATCCAATAACCGGATACTAGAAACTGGCTTAAACCAAAGCCGGCTAGTAAAAACTGTCCGGATGTCGTACGTGCGTAAACACGCGTATGCGTCCGAACCCTTATCGTAAAACCGTACGACCTCTATATCGTTTCGCCTGGAGTAGGGAAACTCTCTATGTGGGACTCTAGAGACTCGACTACTACGCTGGCAGTGGGTTTAACCACAGACCGCAAGCGGCACTAGCTGTACGTAACGGTCCCCAGGTAGATGTCGATAAGAAGGCCGATAAGGAAACCCATCCGAACTCCTACTGAGTCTGATGTGACAATCTCCGTACAGTCCGGTCTGTTCGTCTAAGACTATCGCATATCGGGCCTAGGGGGAGGCAAGCATCAGTCCCCTGATAGCGGTATAAGTCGTGTCGGAGAGAAGCCCATTACACCCTGAGAAACTACTGGAACCTACCAGCAAATCTCGCTTGCCCTGGACAAGGACTTTGCGTAATGGCTCTCTGACACAGCGCGATATCAACCCCCAATACCGGGAGAGACGAATCCTGTCTAACCGCCACTACCTCCAAGTGCTCGGGACTGCACCCAACTGCTACCTGTTTGCACGACTCTTTTGAGCCGTGGTAGGGTAGCAATCTAAGAACAGTGGGACACACTCGAGGCGAAGTAGCAGTGTCAAGTCTGCGGACTATGTTGTACTCATGTCACCTGGGAACTGTTCACTGACGACTGGTATAAAACCAACCAACAGTTCCCTGTGAGTCCTGTCCGGTGTACCCGTAACCTAACGAGCACCTGCATACTATCTCCAGTACGACGTACTGACAGCTGTGGGACAGACCATCTCCCCAACTGGGATGAGAAGCGTACACACTAGTCTACTCCGGAGTATCGATGCCTTGTCTCGATAATCCAACGACTAAGGACCTGAATAAGGATGTGCTTGTAGACTACCCAGCCCCCACTAGTGTGACTGCCATCACAACGCTAGTAGTCAAGCAAGATCCTAAGAGCTCTATCAATACGTATACTCACATATTAAGATAGAAAAACCAAGTAGCATACTACCATGTTTAGCAAGACTGTTATATACATGTGAATATCCCAAGCTTCCATTAAGTAATATACAAACTAGTATGATACAATAATGGCCCCTAGGGCATATACACTAACAATCTCCCACTTGCACTAGGGCCATGTACTGGCATATCGAAGACCGATTGTCACGACCCGAAAGTACGGAACATGACCGGCACTTAAACTACGAACATCTCGAGGCGTACGTAATCTAAGTAAACCGAAAACCCAGAAATCCAAACCAAGAAAAGTAGTAGAGTGCAGGAAAAACCAACTTAAAACAAGTAATTTCAATAGCATAAGCCGAATTATGCGGTTTTTTTAAAACATCAAAAATTTACTGAAAATTTCGGCAGAGTCTCCTTTGTAAATACTGGCCACCAAACGGGATACAACATGAATAGTATACGAAATCAAAAAAAAAGGCATCCCCAAGCGGGAGCTAGCTCTTCGTCAATCGACGGTCACAACCACACAAGCAATATAATATACAACGCCAACGTCGAGGATCAAAAACTCAAAAGGGAACTCAAAACCACCAGAAATATAACAAGCGACTCTAAGGTCGAAAGAATAAACAACACTGGTCTCTATCTCGATAGATACATGTTTGGTTGATGGAACTTCTAGATACAACAGAATAATGATATACAAGATATATAATGGGGGTATGATACAAGTAAACACACCTACTAGCAAATCACCCGAATGAAACTAAGCCCGCAAGCCGTAATGAAACCTGTACGGCAAATCTGCAAGAAACTGGGGTACAACGGGGGTGAGTTGCCAACTCGTGAATAGAAAAACATCTACGCACAGAAATCGCATAAATAACGCAATCCTAGGTCAATGATCATAATATATCCTCAAATATAAGTATAACAGGCAGCCTATAACAATGACTAGGGTAATATCTAACCCGAGTATAATTTCATGTGCCCGTGTCAGTGCCTCAGGTAGCAATATATCATATGAATGAGGTATGAATGCATGAAACAGAATACATGTAAATGAAGAAACTGTTTTCATAATTTAGTGAGATTTCCTTCGTATTTTTAAACTGAGGTATCATAATGAAATCAGTATCAACAGTGTCTAGCATCGACACAAAACATAAATCTCACTGTCTCGAAATATCAATGTCTCAAGCTCAATATCTAGGGCGCCGTCAGTCCGGACCGGCCCCTACCATCCATCTCAAGACCACAACGGTATCCTCCGGATATCCGACGCGTCGAGTAATATCACCGGTAGGTAGTGCTCCCCATCCAGGCTCAACGTCAACACCACATTCCTCTTGCCCCGGGGTACCATACCGGGCCCACCATGTACCCGTGACGGTTCCTCCACTCCTCGACACGGATCTCCAAAACCACAGCAAACTCATGGTGGACGACACTTTACATCACTAGAAAACCGCAACATTTTATATTTTAAAAGATCATAAGTTGTAAATTTTGCGGCTTTCCCCGAAATCCAGAAATATCATAAATCTCAAGAAATCATCACAAGTGCATATGTCAATGATAATGAACTAGGCATGAACAACTGAATAACAGTATGCATGAAGTGGTAGGTAATAACTACAATGCCTAATATGGCATATAAGGGAAGTACACTAATATCATGTCAAAACTACCAGCTAACAATCTAAGTCGAGCAATTATATTCTCTAAAGTGTACGTGACATGGCAATTACCGATGAAGATGTGTGTGAGCCGGCAAGTAGGTGTACGTGGTACATACGCATCATCGGTAATGGTGCTGGTGTCCTAACAGCATGATATCAATAATGGAATATGCAGCAAAATAAATATGCAAGGCAGAGCGAACAGCAATAATGTGCGGGAGCTGAATACTAGACACAACGATAACTAATCTGCAATAATCTAATATAAGTCCTACGAATGGTGCCTTTTGAAATAACACGAATCATGGGGTTTTGAAAATAGGGGCTACGGTGTTTTTATGAAAAGATACGTCGTTTTTGAAATATCCGTAGATTCCCTTGAGCTGTCTTTAAAAATGCCCACGATTCGTTAGTTTTTGAAATAGGTAAGAAGTCTAATCTAATCTAACAACTGCACTAAACTATACGGCTGAACTAACAAGCTGAACTACAGGTAAGGAAACCGCCTATCATCTGAGTCGATACATATACATACATATATATGTATAGTCGGTGATCCCGCCTCAATAATATCATATCCGATACCATATCTATAATCAGGCATCCCAAGTCAAGAGTGCGGATCAATCATCAATATAGCTCGTACGTAAATCCGTCGTACGGCATCCCAATCTGGGTACGGGTCAATATCACATTCATCATACTATTCACCCGGTATCCTCTTTATCAAATATCATGATCGGGGTACTGATCTACGTCTAGTACCATACTGATACCGCCTACGTATGCATGGACGTGTGTGAAACACTACGTCAAGGACCCGCTACAACGTCATGTCGTATCTAAGATACGAACCCTGCTATATCACCGATCTCACGGCCTCAAATCGAATCTCATCGACTCAGCTCAATCCCAAGTATCATCCTCAATCCGTATGTGAACACATAGTCCCATACCCATGTGAACACATAACTATAAAGAATCCCATGAGCACATATCAATAGGAATGTATGCAAGTATGTATGTGTGTATGTGTGTGTAACACTACCCTAGGGTTCGCAACACTAAAGTAATCCAACACACCAATATCCATCCTAAGCATCGTTATTAATCCTAAATAACATATAATAATTGTTGGTGTGTATACGCATCCGTATACACCACCACGGACTGCGAGGGTGCTATACGCCATCCACCCGACTTCTCCCCGTAGATATAAATCTACTCACCTGGTCCTCGCTAGCCGGTGCCGACATCGCCACGCGCTTGCTTGTCGTCTCGAAGTCCACAAGGGGGTACCTACATATCATAATGTACCATATCGCATTAAAACTAAATTCGAAATCGAAACGGCATACGAAAATCAAATCGGCACGCGTATCACGCATAGGTCCAAACCTATCGCCCACGCATGCAGGAATAGTCAAACCAACCCTCGATGTCGATGTACGAACGTCAAACCATCGAGAAAATCCAATCACACTCATTTGCACATTCACGAACACTAATTTTAATATAAACTAGGTTAAAACTCACAAAAACGCCAATTTCACTTAAAAAGTCATTTTTCCGAAAATCTAGCAAGCACAATTCGCCGTTTTTGTACAAAACACGATGTTTAAATGAATGTAGCGGCCAATATATTTATTAAATATCTTAAATAAGTCGTATAAACAATTTCCGGAATTTAATCTCATTAAATTCCAAAAATCCTAATATCCTAGTTTACAAAAATACCCTTTTTAACAATTTCAAAGCAAAAATGTCCAAACTACAATTTAGGTTGGATTTCCATGAACTAAAGTGTTAAACTACACTTAATAAAGTTAATAATATGATAAAAACCCTAACCATATTTTAATTCTCGATTTAACACAATATTTACAAAAACTAGTTTGCAATTTTAACCAATTTCGACCATTTTATAGCAAAATGCACATACAACAATCTAGTTTGGATTTGCATGATCTAAAGCATTAAACTACATTTTATAATGTTAATAAAGTCATAAAATTCTTAGTTAGATTTTAAATCACCCATTTGCAACTAAAACTAAAACCTAGTTTGCTTAAATAACTAAATTTGGACTTTTAGATGCAACAATTTACAAATTATCTTCTAGATTAGGTTTAACATGTCTTAACATGCTAACTACACCATGCAACCTTAAACAAGTGACAACAACCCTATTGAATTTAAAACCCTAACTTTTCAATTCAAACTCCTTCTCTTTAGATTTCCAAACTTGCAATTAAACCATATTTAAGCACCTAATAAGATACATTAAGGAATTTAACCCAACAATTGAACAATAGGTTAGGATTTATACCTTAAAACCATCTTGAGATCAACATGAAACTAGACCTCCAAATTGAAATCTTTGCACCAAGATCCATGCTTAAAGAGATAAGAGAAAATGGGTAGGGCTTTGATTTGCATTTTAGCTTTGATTTTTGATGGAAATGGGTGAATTTTTTGATGGAAAATGAGAGGAGAAGAGGGAGGGAGGGGCTGCTGTTGGGGCTGAGAATTTCGGCCAGAAGTGGGTGAGGGGAGAGAGAGGGAGGTGAGGAAAATGCAAGGGAGGAAAGTCAAGGTCAAGGTAAGGTCAAAGTCTAACTACTTTATCTATTTTCTAATCTTTTCTTTTATTTCTTTTCATTTCTTTTTCCCTTTGCAAACCAAGTGGGGAAAAAGTGAGGGCTGCTGAATTTGGCTAAGGGGAGGAGTAAGTGGGTGGGTGTGGGTGTGGGTACGGGTGTGGGGTGATGAAAAATGATAAATACAATACCCCAAACATCCATTTACGCTAAAAAAAAGCCTTTTTTCTTCAATAATTTCTAAACCGTTTTGGCAAATGATTTCGTTCCAAAAACCACATGATAAATTTTTATTTAATGTTTTATGATGCACAAAATTTGTTTCAACTCATTCCAATTTGTAATTTTCCCTAATTAAATGTATTAGTGACGGCTTAAAATAATAATAAAATAATATTTTTTTCAGAAAATTTGAAATTTCACCAGCGGCTCAATAAACACCAAATAATAGCAATTACATAGCTAGAATATGTATATTTAATTTTTATAATAAGATATTTGTATTTTGACTTTTTACAGAAAACCCCCTCATTTTACCGATTTTTCTGAAATTTCACCGAAACGATTTTCAAAACGCTACAATCTTCCCCCCTTAAAGAAATTCGGTCCCCGAATTTAAATTCAAACTCCCCCAATTACTAAAACATCTAAGAAAAACCATCAAGTCGTCGGGGCTCCGAAATTGTAAATACATAAAACAAATCGTAGCGCAGCGCATGCGCTTGAAAAATGAGTATATAACTCAAATCAAAACTCCGTCAAGCATCCCGCGATCATCGGAGTCGTGGAGAAGACATCAATGCCAAATCTAAATCAAAACCAATATGATATAACTCGAAACTATAAATGTAAATATCGAATCTATATCTGTAAGTATCTGAAGGAAATGCATGCCAAATCTCTTTAAGTCGCTGTGCAACGCGTATAACACTGCACAGTGGCGGACGTCTATCATAAGAAAATAGCTATATACATATATACCTTTGTTTGAAATGTACGTTCCGCCGTTTTGGAAACAATTTAGAAGGGTCTCCTTGTTTTAAACATTTCGTGTCATATCAGACACGTAGGTAAATACTGAGGCTATAGCTCGCTTTTTGGAAATCCCTTCAATAACTATCAATGCATGCAAAATGTATTCAGGTACTGTCCTCTGACTAGTCCTGCTCAGTACGAAAACATATAGCAATATCATAAAAACGTACTGCTCTATAAGAAATCAATCCCAAAATATGCACATGAATACTACGTGCGTCTGGTGCGCACGGAAATCAAAATCCATGAATGTGCCATACATGCGCACAGAAACAACATCTAAGTGCATCGGGTGTGCATGAAACATCTGTCGTAGGCAACATGTGTGCCTGACAGCAAAATCAGGTGCATCTGACATGCACGAAAAATCTCGATTTAGTGCATCTGGTGTGCACCAAAATCGCATCTCAAGACATGCGCGAAAATTCAAATCAGGTGCATCCATCATGCACGAAATCATGAAATCCAATATCAAGCGCCGAACGTGCGTAAAATCAATCAGGTGCACAAGGTGCACAAAACAAATATCGAGTATCACAATCGAAATCGAAGTCCAGTGCATCTAAGTGCACAAAAGGCGTATCACTGCACTGCAAGCATATATGAACTATACAGAGTGCAGGAACCAAATCGTGTGCGTGCATATGCACAAAATCAACTCAAATGTCTAAAACCGTAAAATCACAAATATGTGAAACCAAAGCACGAAACGATATCAAATGCAACACTGTGCAAAGATCATAAATCCTCAATCATCAAAATTAAATCATACGAATAAATCACCCAAAACATCGGAATCAATAATGGCGGAATAGTACTGCTCCAGCGCATCCTCTAAGAATCTCGGCCAACTGTCGCGGTCACTAGTGGGACGTCTCGTCGATGATCATGAACTCTGTCCTGCTGGCGTGCGTAACCATGACCACTCCTGGGTCAAGGTCTTCACTGTGAATTACCAATCTTTCGGTCCATCGGCTCATCGGCCCTGTCAGGTGTGCTAACGGGGACGATTCCGTTCTGGCACTCCTCTGGTCATCTCTTGGTCAATCATTGCGACCACTCATAAGACAGCATATCACTGGCATCGGCTTCTGGCTCTCTGAATATACGTGACACATCTGATCCTGGGTGCAAGTATCATTGCAGCAGTGTTCTGGAAGGAATCCTGCTCACGGTCTCTTCCATGTCTCGTCCCTGCCAACTGTCCGGAAGTCATCGTCCTTTCCTATATCTGCATCTTGCTCCGGAACGGCTGCATACCCATCGCGACTCCTTCTGGAAGGTATATCCAGTACTCTGCCTCGGCATGCGTATCGCATCTCTGATGTCGGCGGAGTGGAACGTCGTCTTATCCAGATCTTGTACGGACCTCTTTACTCCACTTTCTCTAATGTTGACTGCTTCGGAATCGTCTCATCATGGCTATATGGACTGAGCTCCAACGGCTATCCTCGTATCTGGAGTCTCCCAAGAAATGCATCTCACCACCTAGCATCCGAATTAAGTCGAGCCATCCGACCGAGTCGTCAAAACCTCATAATCCCCCAAGAGCTCAACATCTTGGGCACAGTTTAATAGTATCGAGTACATACCACAGCATCGGTGGTCCAGCCGTAGAAGGGCAAACCCAAGCCTCACTAATGGCGCCGCAGAACTGCCGCAAACCCTAAGGTTCAAAGGCTTTCACACGGTCATTAAGTCGAGTTAGGTTTCATTCTTCTAGAGGGACCATAGAATTGCCTGCATGTCTTTCCGACTACTTTAAACTTGGATAAATAGGTTTCTGACATTCGATCGTCTCTGTCGACTCCCAACGTCTCCGCGTGAAATCGTCTCCAGCTGGAATCAATCTATCTGATGACCTCGCATCGGGGTAGCGAACGAACCACCTGTCCTAGTCATTCATCCTCGGGTGACTAGCAACCTTCTATCATCTATTCGTACAACTCGCCCAGCAATAGCTCCAACATATGGGGCGATATCTCGTCGCTCGCAGCAACCACTGCTTGCTCGTCTGCATGCTGAACAGTGCCTCAATCATCAGGAGTAAGCAACATACCAACGGTCATCAAAATCTGGCTGGCCTCTGTCAGTGGCTCAATCCTCTAGTGTCGATCGGCACATCCGAGTAACCTCATAAAGGCGATCCGCCAAACGCTCGCGGCGCGGAAACACAGTAAAAAGACACATCTCTGCAATCGTGTGTCGCCGGAATTTCGCCCTGGTCAGTCCTCGTTCGTGACGAGCTTGTGCTGACCGCAACTCTAGCCGTAGCTCTCCCTGCCGGTAACCGTAGCAGCAAAACCAAACTGGTACCGATGAGGCTAGATCAGGAAGGAATATAATACTGAACAAGGAAATGTACATCATAAGGCTTCATAAGTGGAGTGGTGTGTCGTAAATATGCCGCGGAACATACCAACGGTACGTCACTCTACTTTAGTCACCTATTCCATCAACCAAGGGTCATCCTACGCTCCGAAGGTTAAAACCTAACGCTTTGATACCAACTTTGTCATGACCCGAAAGTACGGAACATGACCGGCACTTAAACTACGAACGTCTCGAGGCGTACGTAATCTAAGTAAACCGAAAACCCAGAAATCCAAACCAAGAAAAGTAGTAGAGTGCAGGAAAAACCAACTTAAAACAAGTAATTTCAATAGCATAAGCCGAATTATGCGGTTTTTTTAAAACATCAAAAATTTACTGAAAATTTCGGCAGAGTCTCCTTTGTAAATATTGGCCCCCAAACGGGATACAACATGAATAGTATACGAAATCAAGAAAAAAGGCATCCCCAAGCGGGAGCTAGCTCTTCGTCAATCGACGGTCACAACCACACAAGCAATATAATATACAACGCCAACGGCGAGGATCAAAAACTCAAAAGGGAACTCAAAACCACCAGAAATATAACGAGCGACTCTAAGGTCGAAAGAATAAACAACACTGGTCTCTATCTCAATAGATACATGTTTGGTTGATGGAACTTCTAGATACAACAGAATAATGATATACAAGATATATAATGGGGGTATGATACAAGTAAACCCACCTACTAGCAAATCACCCGAATGAAACTGAGCCCGCAAGCCGTAATGAAACCTGTACGACAAATCTGCAAGAAACTGGGGCACAACGGGGGTGAGTTGCCAACTCGTGAATAGAAAAACATCTACGCACAGAAATCGCATAAATAACGCAATCCTAGGTCAATGATCATAATATATCCTCAAATATAAGTATAACAGGCAGCCTATAACAATGACTAGGGTAATATCTAACCCGAGTATAATTTCATGTGCCCGTGTCAGTGCCTCAGGTAGCAATATATCATATGAATGAGGTATGAATGCATGAAACAGAATACATGTAAATGAAGAAACTGTTTTCATAATTTAGTGAGATTTCCTTCGTATTTTTAAACTGAGGTATCATAATGAAATCAGTATCAACAGTGTCTAGCATCGACACAAAACATAAATCTCACTGTCTCGAAATATCAATGTCTCAAGCTCAATATCTAGGGCGCCGTCAGTCCGGACCGGCCCCTACCATCCATCTCAAGACCACAACGGTATCCTCCGGATATCCGACACGTCGGGTAATATCACCGGTAGGTAGTGCTCCCCAGCCAGGCTCAACGTCAACACCACATTCCTCTTGCCCCGGGGTACCATACCGGGCCCACCATATACCCGTGACGGTTCCTCCACTCCTCGACACGGATCTCCAAAACCACAGCAAACTCATGGTGGACGACACTTTACATTACTAGAAAACCGCAACATTTTATATTTTAAAAGATCATAAGTTGTAAATTTTGCGGCTTTCCCCGAAATCCAGAAATATCATAAATCTCAAGAAATCATCACAAGTGCATATGTCAATGATAATGAACTAGGCATGAACAACTGAATAACAGTATGCATGAAGTGGTAGGTAATAACTACAATGCCTAATATGGCATATAAGGGAAGTACACTAATATCATGTCAAAACTACCAGCTAACAATCTAAGTCAAGCAATTATATTCTCTAAAGTGTACGTGACATGGCAATTACCGATGAAGATGTGTGTGAGCCGGTAAGTAGGTGTACGTGGTACATACGCATCATCGGTAATGGTGCTGGTGTCCTAACAGCATGATATCAATAATGGAATATGCAGCAAAATAAATATGCAAGGCAGAGCGAACAGCAATAATGTGCGGGAGCTGAATACTAGACACAACGATAACTAATCTGCAATAATCTAATATAAGTCCTACGAATGGTGCCTTTTGAAATAACACGAATCATGGGGTTTTGAAAATAGGGGCTACGGTATTTTTATGAAAAGATACGTCGTTTTTGAAATATCCGTAGATTCCCTTGAGCTGTTTTTAAAAATGTCCACGATTCGTTAGTTTTTGAAATAGGTAAGAAGTCTAATCTAATCTAACAACTGCACTAAACTATACGGCTGAACTAACAAGCTGAACTACAGGTAAGGAAACCGCCTATCATCTGAGTCGATACATATACATACATATATATGTATAGTCGGTGATCCCGCCTCAATAATATCATATCCGATACCATATCTATAATCAGGCATCCCAAGTCAAGAGTGCGGATCAATCATCAATATAGCTCGTACGTAAATCCGTCGTACGGCATCCCAATCTGGGTACGGGTCAATATCACATTCATCATACTATTCACCTGGTATCCTCTTTATCAAATATCATGATCGGGGTACTGATCTACGTCTAGTACCATACTGATACCGCCTACGTATGCATGGACGTGTGTGAAACACTACGTTAAGGACCCGCTACAACGTCATGTCGTATCTAAGATACGAACCCTGCTATATCACCGATCTCACGGCCTCAAATCGAATCTCATCGACTCAGCTCAATCCCAAGTATCATCCTCAATCCGTATGTGAACACATAGTCCCATACCCATGTGAACACATAACTATAAAGAATCCCATGAGCACATATCAATAGGAATGTATGCAAGTATGTATGTGTGTATGTGTGTGTAACACTACCCTAGGGTTCGCAACACTAAAGTAATCCAACACACCAATATCCATCCTAAGCATCGTTATTAATCCCAAATAACATATAATAATTGTTGGTGTGTATACGCATCCGTATACACCACCACGGACTGCGAGGGTGCTATACGCCATCCACCCGACTTCTCCCCGTAGATATAAATCTACTCACCTGGTCCTCGCTAGCCGGTGCCGACGTCGCCACGCGCTTGCTTGTCGTCTCGAAGTCTACATGGGGGTACCTACATATCATAATGTACCATATCGCATTAAAACTAAATTCGAAATCGAAACGGCATACGAAAATCAAATCGGCACGCGTATCACGCATAGGTCCAAACCTATCGCCCACGCATGCAGGAATAGTCAAACCAACCCTCGATGTCGATGTACGAACGTCAAACCATCGAGAAAATCCAATCACACTCATTTGCACATTCACGAACACTAATTTTAATATAAACTAGGTTAAAACTCACAAAAACGCCAATTTCACTTAAAAAGTCATTTTTCCGAAAATCTAGAAAGCACAATTCGCCGTTTTTGTACAAAACACGATATTTAAATGAATGTAGCGGCCAATATATTTATTAAATATCTTAAATAATTCATATAAACAATTTCCGGAATTTAATCTCATTAAATTCCAAAAATCCTAATATCCTAGTTTACAAAAATACCCTTTTTAACAATTTCAAAGCAAAAATGTCCAAACTACAATTTAGGTTGGATTTCCATGAACTAAAGCGTTAAACTACACTTAATAAAATTAATAATATGATAAAAACCCTAACCATATTTTAATTCTCGATTTAACACAATATTTACAAAAACTAGTTTGCAATTTTAACCAATTTCGACCATTTTATAGCAAAATGCACATACAACAATCTAGTTTGGATTTGCATGATCTAAAGCATTAAACTACATTTTATAATGTTAATAAAGTCATAAAATTCTTAGTTAGATTTTAAATCACCCATTTGCAACTAAAACTAAAACCTAGTTTGCTTAAATAACTAAATTTGGACTTTTAGATGCAACAATTTACAAATTATCTTCTAGATTAGGTTTAACATGTCTTAACATGCTAACTACACCATGCAACCTTAAACAAGTGACAACAACCCTATTGAATTTAAAACCCTAACTTTTCAATTCAAACTCCTTCTCTTTAGATTTCCAAACTTGCAATTAAACCATATTTAAGCACCTAATAAGATACATTAAGGAATTTAACCCAACAATTGAACAATAGATTAGGATTTATACCTTAAAACCATCTTGAGATCAACATGAAACTAGACCTCTAAATTGAAATCTTTGCACCAAGATCCATGCTTAAAGAGATAAGAGAAAATGGGTAGGGCTTTGATTTGCATTTTAGCTTTGATTTTTGATGGAAATGGGTGAATTTTTTGATGGAAAATGAGAGGAGAAGAGGGAGGGAGGGGCTGCTGTTGGGGCTGAGAATTTCGGCCAGAAGTGGGTGAGGGGAGAGAGAGGGAGGTGAGGAAAATGCAAGGGAGGAAAGTCAAGGTCAAGGTAAGGTCAAAGTCTAACTACTTTATCTATTTTCTAATCTTTTCTTTTATTTCTTTTCATTTCTTTTTCCCTTTGCAAACCAAGTGGGGAAAAAGTGAGGGCTGCTGAATTTGGCTAAGGGGAGGAGTAAGTGGGTGGGTGTGGGTGTGGGTACGGGTGTGGGGTGATGAAAAATGATAAATACAATACCCCAAACATCCATTTACGTTAAAAAAAAGCCTTTTTTCTTCAATAATTTCTAAACCGTTTTGGCAAATGATTTCGTTCCAAAAACCACATGATAAATTTTTATTTAATGTTTTATGATGCACAAAATTTGTTTCAACTCATTCCAATTTGTAATTTTCCCTAATTAAATGTATTAGTGACGGCTTAAAATAATAATAAAATAATATTTTTTTCAGAAAATTTGAAATTTCACCAGCGGCTCAATAAACACCAAATAATAGCAATTACATAGCTAGAACATGTATATTTAATTTTTATAATAAGATATTTGTATTTTGACTTTTTACAGAAAACCCCCTCATTTTACCGATTTTTCCGAAATTTCACCGAAACGATTTTCAAAACGCTACACCGATGATCTCGAGTAGCCTCTCGAACTTAATCTGAGGTAGGGCTTTTGTGAATGGATCAGCAATGTTCTCTTCCGTAGCAACTCTCCGAACCCCGATCTCCCGACGATCAATGATCTCCCTGATCAGGTGATACCTACTTAAGATGTGTCTGGACTTCTGATGGGACCTTGGTTCCTTTGCTAAAGCTATAGCTCCGTTGTTGTGGCAATACAGAGGTATTGGATCAACAATGGTAGGAACCACCTGAAGTTCTGTTAGGAACTTATTCATCCAGACCGCTTCTTTTGCGGCATCGCAAGCAGCAATATACTCCGCTTCCATCGTCGAGTCAGCAACGGTGTCCTGCTTGGAACTCTTCCAGCACACCGCCCCTCCATTGAGGGTAAAGACATAACCTGACATGGACTTGGAATCGTCCTTATCACTCTGGAAGCCGGAATCAGCATAGGCCTCCATCCTGAGATCTTTTCCGCCGTAAACCAAGAACATCTCCTTAGTCCTCCTCGGGTACTTGAGAATGTTCTTTACTGCTATCCAGTGCTTCTCCCCTGGGTCTGACTGATACCGGCTTACCACGCTCGTGCGTAATCTACATCTGGTCTGGTGCACAACATCGCATACATTATAGAGCCTACCGCAGAAGCGTAGGGTATAATAGACATGCGTTCCCTTTCCAAATCAGTCTTGGGAGACATCTCTTTGGATAGGGTGATTCCGTGACAAGCCGGTAGATTACCGCGCTTAGAATCTTCCATACTGAATCTTTTCAGTACAGTGTCGATATACCTGGACTGCGAAAGTCCCAACATCCTCTTGGATCTATCACGATAGATCCGGATCCTCTGAATGTAAGAGGCATCACCCAGGTCTTTCATGGAGAACCTGTGTGACAAGAATCCTTTGACAGATTGTAGCATAGGAATGTCATTTCCTATCAATAGAATGTCATCCACGTACAAGGCGAGGAATACGACAGTTCGTGCTACAACTTTACTATATATGTACGGTTCATCTGGATTTTTGATAAAGTCATATTCTTTGACTGTTTCATCAAAACAGATGTTCCAACTCCGCGATGTCTGCTTCAGTCCATAAATGGACTTAAGCAACTTGCATACTTTCCCGCTGCTCCCACTCTGATTGAAACCCTCTGGCTGATCCATATAGACGCACTCTTCTAAATTTCCATTCAGAAAAGCCGTCTTTACGTCCATCTGCCAGATTTCATAATCATGGAAGGCAGCAATAGTAAGAAGGACCCGAATGGATTTGAGCATAGCCACTGGAGAAAAAGTTTCGTCATAGTCCAAACCAGGTCTTTGACGAAAACCCTTTGCAACAAGTCTAGCCTTATAGGTTTCCACCTGCCCATCTACACCAATCTTTTTCTTGAAGATCCATCTGCATCCTATGGGTTTTACCCCATCTGGAGCAAAGTCCAAAGTCCATACTTTGTTGGTGTACATGGACTCCATTTCGGTCCGCATTGCATCTAGCCATCGTACCGAGTCGCCGCTCTGGATGGCCTGCTGGAAGCCAGTAGGTTCATCATCATCTATGATGCAATCCTCTCTATCCCCATCTATGAGAAAACCGTAGTATCTCTCAGGCGGATGAAACGGCCTACTAATCCCGCGGAGGGGTGCGAGAATGTCCTGTTCTTCTTGAATTACTTGTTCTACCAAACTTTCAGTATTAGTTTGTGGTTCTGGAATTTCTTCCAGTTCTATTTCGCTCCCACTTATTTCCTTTTCTAAAAACTGCTGTTTTAGAAAATGGGCATTACGAGAAACAAAAAACCTTTTGTTCCTCTGCGTAATAGAAATAATATCCCTTGGAGTTCTTTGGATATCCCACAAACTTACACTTTACTGATCGTGCCTCGAGCTTGTCCACATGCTGCTTTTTAACAAAAGCTGGATATCCCCAAATCTTCATATGCCGAAGATGGGGTTTCTTCCCACTCCACATCTGATATGGGGTGGTAGGCACAGTCTTGGTAGGAGCCATGTTCAGAAGATATGCCGCTGAATCTAGCGCATAACCCCAAAAAGATCGCGGTAACTCAACATTACTCATCATGGAACGTACCATATCCAATAGGGTTCGATTCCGTCTCTCCGATACACCGTTATGCTGTGGAGTGTATGGAGGAATAAGCTGAGAGAGAATTCCTTTCTCTTTTAGGTAACTTAGGAACTCGGCACTCAAGTATTCACCACCTCGATCAGATCTTAGTGTCTTGATACTTTTGCCGGTTTGGTTTTCTACTTCATTCTTATACTCTTGGAATTTCTCAAAAGCCTCGGATTTATGTTTCATCAGATAAATGAATCTGTACCTTGAGTAATCATCCGTGAAAGTAATGAAATAGGAAAAACCACCTCTTGCATGTGTAGACATTGGACCACATACATCGCTGTGTATGAGTCCTAAGAGCTCGCTCGCTCTTACTCCATGTCCAGTAAATGGAGTCTTTGTCATCTTTCCTTTGAGACAAGATTGACAAGTGTCATAAGTTTGATATTCGAACGAGTCCAAATATCCTTCTCTATGTAACTTAGTCAACCTTCTCTCATTGATGTGACCCAGTCTACAATGCCATAAGAAAGCTTTATTTAAATCTGGAGACTTTCTTTTTAGTGTGTTCTGGACATTGAAAATTTGGAGTTGGTTTAACACATATATACCGTTTTCCAGTGTACCTGACCAAATCAAACTATGATTAAGGTGAATGTTAACAACACCACTTCCAAACGTGAAATCATAACCTTTATTTGACAACAAGGAAACGGATATGATATTACACGTTAAGCTGGGTACACAAAAACAGTTATGTAAAACCAAAATGTGTCCACTCGTCAATCCCAGGTGATAATCCCCTACGGACACAGCTCCCACGCTAGCTCCGTTAGCAACCATCAGGGTCATATCACCTTCCTTCGGCACTCTACGGTTTCTCAGTGCCTGCAATGAATTGCAAATATGAGATCCTGATCCGGTATCCAATACCCAGGAAGTAGAGTTGATTGACAGACAATTCTCAATTACAAACACACCTAAAGTCGAAACCACAGCTTGCTTCGGTTCCTGGTTCTTAGCGTTCCACGCCTTGCAATCCTTTTTCCAGTGCCCTTTCCCGTGACAATGGAAGCACTCATCCTGGCCCACTACTGGTACTGCAAACTTTTTCTTTCCCTTCCCTCCCACCTTACTTACACCTCCTCTAGGTTTGGTGGCGGCCTTCTTTTTCCTTCCTTTGGCCCTAGCCTTGGACCCGGAAGAAGAAGCACCGCTAACAAACATAGCGGGTGTCTCCCTTGCCTTCTGCAAGGTGCCCTCTGCACTCCTCAACATGTTAAAGAGTTCCGGAAGTTCAACTTCTTTTCTTTGAATGTTGAAGTTCAGAATAAACTGGGCGTAGGTGGAAGGAAGGGACTGGAGAATAAGGTCTGTATAGAGGTCATTATCCAAAGTCGTCCCAAGGTCTGCGAGCTCTTCTATGTAGCCAATCATTTTTAGGACATGTTCTCCTACCGATGATCCGACAGCCAACCTCGCTCGAAAAAAGTTCTTAGAGGTCTCGTATCTTGCTATACGAGATTGCTCTCCATAAAGTTCTTTTGTATGGAGAAATATGGCATCTAGTTCCATATCCTCGTGCCTCCTCTGATGTTCATTGTTCATCGAGGCAAGCATGATGCACTTGGCTTTCGCGCAATCGAAATCCCAGGTTTTGCGGATTTCCTTATCCGCATTACTGGATTTGGGACCAGGGACAGCAGGTGCCTTAGCGGTGAGGACGTACCCCAATTTGTCATAGGTCAAAGCCATTTTGACATTCCGCGGCCAATCTTTATAGTTTGGCCCTGTCAGTATATTTTTCTCTAAAAGTAACTTAAGTCCAGTCATTTTCAGGGTCGCTGCAATTAGGAGAGAGAAGAAAACTCTTTAGCATGATGCTCTTGCAAGTTTAGAGTGGTTTTTAATTTATCTAAACTGGATGGCTCCCACTGTTTCTCGAATCCTTCCTCAAACCATAAAAGAAGAATTAGCCAGGACTATTCTCACTGTACAATACTTGCTTAACCGTTCAGCCAGGCTGGTGTCGGTACTTCGAGGGAGGTTTTCCAACGCTTTCGCGAAGTTCCTTAATTAAATAACCTCTTTTCTCTGGGGGAGTAACCCCGCTGACACCTTTCTTGACACCTACTTGGTTTATAGCATTGATCGTTAAGTGACGAATATCCTGATGAGTAGCATATACTCACAGTAGGATCGGGATCCAAATATCATCGTATGATAATGTTGAAGGAATCCTACCAACATTCATCAAACTCCAAATGGTATGCATTTCTTTGCAAATTTCAGTTTCTTTAGAAATTCCCGATATAGGTTTTTGCCCCATGCTCTTATGACCTTGGCTTTGGTCAAAATGTCATAAGTCACATGTCAAGTTCTACCCGTCATTATCTTGTCAATTTGAACCCATCCGTACATACCCCTGACTTTGGTCAAATGATAATACGACTGTCCCAAACTAACTCATCTATCTTATGCAACAAATGAAAACCCAGCAGCTACCAAACACTATGCCTTGACTTTGGCCAAAATGCATAGCTTGAATACTATTGAATACACAAATGAAATGACGGAGGGCTACGAATGGTTTTGGCGAAACCGTGAACGTAGTGGACTTGATATGACCGAAGGAACCTGATAGCTTTTAAAAGGAGTGGTTAAAGCTCCGCAATTAAAAATATCATCTGTTTTAAAATAACCGAGTGGTTTCTTTTAAATTGTTCCAACGATTCAACTTTTGGTTTATTTTCTTTGCATTATAAATAATGTGTCCCATCATTAACCTATCATTGCAGAAAACAACGAAAATACAACGTCCTCTTATGCCATCCGCATTCGCCACGGGGTCCCGTCATCACCCGTTAGGTTACTTAACTAACGACAGAGCGGGGGCTGGGCTAGCGCGGGTGTAAAACATAAGTGACGTCTAAATAGCTATCATATATAGATATTGTACATTCGTCTAACGCAATAATATGCATTCCAGATCTCATATGAACTTTATTGGATTTGCAAGCAATCCGAGTTTGTTTAGAGCCTGCAACAAAAGACGGATTACACAGTTGTGATGAATAGCCATTACCCCACCCTAGACCCCTACGGGTACGGCAAACTACCCGTCAAATACCCGAAGTGAAGCGGTCTCCCTCAACAAAGTGAGTAGGCCACTAAGCACTTCAAAGTACCTGGTAGTTTGTGTACCCCATCTTGGGTCTATCCTAGGAGCAAAAATAGTAAAATGAAATAATACAACGGTGCTATAACCGCAACCTGGATGTGTCCCGCAAAATAATATTACAACATATTACAATTACATTGAATGAATGAATATAACAACCCATCTCAAACCCCGGCTAATCATCACAACAGTCCAATACAGTTCACAACCACAAACAGTAAAAACCATTACAGAAATGTACAACCCCCTGCCAACCGACATACTAGCAGTTAGGGGAGGTTTACGAACACATTATACAATCACAGATATAATCATATTAGCAAATATCGTAAAATTTCGATCGAACAAACACTTTAGATTCTACTCACAAAACTTCTCTGTGCACCTAAGACTTGAGCAGAAAATAAAATATCCCAGAAACATCACTATTAACACAGGAGAGTTACTGAAGGAATTTGGGCTGACTCGGCCCCAACTCGGCCGCGGATCCGCGGCGGATCGTATGGATCCGCCGCGGTTCCGCGGTGAGTTGGTCGAGTCAGGAGTCCAAATTTCTTCAGTAGCCCTATTATTCTATGCTTGTTATACTGAAGGTCCCTGAAAAAATTTTAGGGCCTGTTTTAAATTCGACAGAAACTGTGTTAACACGATGATCTTTCCGGTTCTTTTTGCGTTCGAAATACTTACGACTTTGCTAATGAGTTAATTATTGTTTAGCGAGGCTCTGATACCACTTCAAGTCGATGTACAACACCCCACGACTTGCGGGGAGGCGGAATAATGAAAAACGATCTTGTTTTAGGCGTAAACATCAACTAACCGAGAATCTTTGCATAAAAAATAACTAACAAGAAACCATAGAAGAGTTAACTACTATGATAAGTGATTATACCTAAAGAACCGAGTCCTTCGTCTTGTCGTTCTCCACGTACTCTACGGCCTTCTCTATGTAGTAGAAGATCCACCCGAGAGCTTTACTACAAGCTTCACCTCTAACTTGAGGTAACTAGGTTTCTTAAATCGCTAATCTAAGTAACCTAGATGATATAGAGAATGGTTAAGGATTAAGTAGTCTACTCTAATCCTTGGTCTCAACACATGAGAGGGGAGGATTAGGGTTTGAAGAGAGAGAGCTTGAGGAGAGAGAAAGTGAGCAAGAGAATGAGATGAGATAATGATCTATCATAATACATATCAAGCATTATCATTTATCCAATAAAAGAAAATAAAGGATTAATCATCATGCTTAATAAATACAAGAGGGTGATTCATCTCCATGAGTCATTAAGCATTTATGATGCATTAATGACATGGATGAATCACTCAAATGACTCACTAATCTCATTTAATGCATATGCCACCTTAACCCCCAAGTCACCATCTTCTAGAAGCTTCTCGTGCAATTACGAGAACGCCCCTCCTATCCGTGAAAACACGGAAAAACTTTAGACTGTATAAATCCAATAACCGGATACTAGAAACTGGCTTAAACCAAAGCCGGCTAGTAAAAACTGTCCGGATGTCGTACGTGCGTAAACACACGTATGCGTCCGAACCCTTGTCGTAAAACCATACGACCTCTATATCGTTTCGCCTGGAGTAGGGAAACTCTCTGTGTGGGACTCTAGAGACTCGACTACTACACTGGCAATGGGTTTAACCACAGACCGCAAGCGGCACTAGCTGTACGTAACGGTCCCCAGGTAGATGTCGATAAGAAGGCCGATGAGGAAACCCATCCGAACTCCTACTGAGTCTGATGTGACAATCTCCGTACAGTCCGGTCTGTTCGTCTAAGACTATCGCATATCGGGCATAGGGGGCGGCAAGCGTCAGTCCCCTAATAGCGGTATAAGTCGTGTCGGAGTGAAGCCCATTACACCCTGAGAAACTACTGGAACCTACTAGCAAATCTCGCTTGCCTTGGCCAGGGACTTTGCGTAATGGCTCTCTGACACAGCGCGATATCAACCCCCAATACCGGGAGAGACGAATCCTGTCTAACCGCCACTGCCTCCAAGTGCTCGGGACTGCACCCAACTGCTACCTGTTTGCACGACTCCTTTGAGCCGTGGTAGGGTAGCAATCTAAGAACAGTGGGACACACTCGAGGCGAAGTAGCAGTGTCAAGTCTGCGGACTATGCTGTACTCATGTCACCTGGGAACTGTTCACTGACGACTGGTATAAAACCAACCAACAGCTCCCTGTGAGTCCTGTCCGGTGTACCCGTAACCTAACGAGCACCTGCATACTATCTCCAGTACGACGTACTGACGGCTGTGGGACAGACCATCTCCCCAACTGGGATGAGAAGCGTACACACTAGTCTACTCCGGAGTATCGATGCCCTGTCTCGATAATCCAACGACTAGGGGCCTGAATAAGGATGTGCTTGTAGACTACCCAGCCCCCACTAATGTGACTGCCATCACAACGCTGGTAGTCAAGCAAGATCCTAAGAGCTCTATCAATACGTATACTCACATATTAAGATAGAAAAACCAAGTAGCATACTACCATGTTTAGCAAGACTGTTATATACATGTGAATATCCCAAGCTTCCATTAAGTAATATACAAACTAGTGTGATACAATAATGGCCCCTAGGGCATATACACTAACAAATCTCTCCCAGGAGTAACAATTACTCGCAGTGGGTATCGGGATCCAACTATCTCATAGAAGGTATGCAATCTTATTGCAAATTTCAACACTTGAAATTCCCGATAATTTTGCCCCTAACCTCCTATGACCTTGACAAAGGCCAACAAACCATAGGATGCTAGTCAAGTTTAACCCGTCATTTCTTGATTGAATTAAACCCACCCGCACGACCCTTGACAAAGGCCAACAAGGTCGTACGACTACCTTAACCCAATCTGCATCATATGCATAAGCAGATAAGCACTAGTCAGCTACCGCACACTACGTCTTGACAAAGGCCAACAAACGCAGCACGCATACTAACTACTACTTATCTGAAATGACGGAGGGCTACGACAGGTTTTTCTGAAAACCTATTGCGTAATGAACTTGATATCGTTGTAGAATCAAATGATTTTAAAATGGAGTGTTTTTTAGGCTTTTACTAGTTTCGCTAAATAGGTCACTCCCGGTGAAGGGATCTCGGCTCTTTCCTCGTCGAATGAGGTGCAGGATATATCATATATATATCACTGTGCAAAGCAAGAACTAGAAAAGCAATCAAAAGAAAAAACCGAGGGGTGTAGCATCTGCCAGTCATTGCTAAAGGGGTCACTCCCGGTGAAGGGATCTCAGCCCTTTCCTTATCGAATAAGGTGCGGGATGTTCTACAAGGAACACCGCGATGCAAAGCAAGAACTGTAGCTACCTGTTTTTGAAAATTCGATTCCACAACATCATTTAGGTTTCTTTTCTTTCATTAATCATATTAATGAAGTCCTATCATTTAGGTCTCCTAACTCTAGAATTGGTAGGGTTGCTTGCCGCTCTCGTAGGGGTCTAGGGGTGTGGGTTTCGGCACGGCTAAAATTTTAATCGGACATGGTTGATGCCTTGTAGAACCTTATTAGAGTGCCTAGTAACCCTATAGCATGTACAGTAATGGCCTCTAGGGCATACATATAACTAACACGTGTTCCACATATCCCAGCTACGATGATATGTGACCGACTCCAGCCACATATTTTATCACCCAGAGCTCACTGTACAGACCGATCTAACCTGCGAGCAGCAACCGGTTGAGATCCTGGATCGAAAGGTGAAGAAATTACGGAATATGGAGGTGAACTTGGTCAGAGTGATGTGGACGAATAGATCGGACTGTTCGGAGATTGTCACAGACAGGCTCGGTAGGGGTACGAATGAGTTTGCTTGTCGGCCTGCCTTTTGCTCAATACCTGGTAGCCGTTACGTACAGCTAGTGCCCGCTGACGTGCTTGTGGTAAACCACTGCCATCGTATTGACGAGTTTTTAGAGTTCCACACACAGGGTTTTTCCGGTTCAGGCGATATGATATAGATGACGTATGTTGGTACATACAGGTATCCGATTAAATATGTGTACAGGCTATACAGACTTTAATCAGACGATTGATAATACTAGCGGCTTAGGATTAAGCCGGATTATTAAATCATGTTTTGATTTAATAATTTTTATATATTTTTAATATATGTATTCTAGTATTATTGTTCACTATTCATTTTCTCTCTTGGCTATTCGTATTTTTATACGGATACGCGTATATGTATTTCGATACGTATATCGGGTTGTATTTCATATTTATATGGAATTTTTCTAGAAGATGGACACCTCATTTGTGAATATTCATGAAATGGGGTGGAGGGTGAGATGGCATTGGGCATGGTTGAAGACACGTAGAAAGGAATGTGCTTCATTATTTTTATTTGCAAATATTTATGATATTTTGTGTATGGTTCGAAATTATGATTCCATTCTTCATTCTACACTTGATTCATTTTTCACTCATGTCTTCTTCACTTGCTCATGGCTATCTTTCCTCACATCCTCCTTCTTTGCTTGCTCTCTTGAGCTTAGATTTGAGAGAAAGAAAGTTGAAAATTCCTACATCCCCACTCTCCATTCCAAGCGAGCTTGGAGCGTCGGTTGCTTCACTAGGTGAAGCCGGAGTTTGGATCGGTTCTCTCGAATGGATCATCTTCGGCGAAAGAGGACCGGCTTGCAAACGCATCTCGGAGCTCTTGAGAGCATGCTAGAGTCCAACCCAATTGGAGCAAATGAAGACACTACAAAGGTTGTGATTTCTATCTTGTTATGGTTCTAATTTAGGTGTTTGGTTCGATTATTGAGTTTTAGTTTCTAGTGCCACGATTTTTTTATTGAATTCCGCATTAGCTGCGGGTTAGCGGCGAGAGCATTAGGAACTTTCATTTTGCTCTTTAGGTTAATGGCAAGTATAGCCATGGTGAGGGAGTGACAAAAAGAGAGAGTACCCATCGTTCACATCGTCTTCCTCTATGACTAGCTAGCCTCTGGAGGAAGTTTCTCCGCTCAGTGACGGAGTTGGAGCTCGGGCAGCCCGCTTTCAACGCGGATCATCTACGGCGAGGCAGTCGGCATTCAGATGGGTCCAAGAGCTCACAAAGTCCAGACGGGATTTTCCAGGATCAGCCGGACACACTATAAAAGTTGTAGCACCTCTCTACTCTTTTCTAGTTTGCACATTGTATTGTATTTAATGATCTTGGTGATGGATTGGGGTTGTGCTTTGTAAAACTGTTGTTTTTCAAATTCCACCGCGGCCGTGATTGTCACGACCCTAACCCCCGTCCACTTACAAGGATGAGAGAGAATATGGTGGTGTGTTGTGGCTAGAGTAGTCCTACCACTTAGCCATATCATTATATATTTTCTCCCCTCCTTACACATGGCACTAAGGATGAAAGTGTATGCCACATAGCATACACCTCACTCTTAGCCATGTAAAAAGAGAAATAAAAAACAAAACAAATAAATATATATAACAACATTATACATAATTAAATGTAAATGTATAACTATTATACATTTAATTAATATGTACATGACATATAATATGTACATGTAACAATAATACTAGTTTATATATGCACCTGTTAGTGTTTATGCCCTAGAAGGCCATTACTGTATCATACTAGTTTGTATATTACTTAATGGAAGCTTGGGATATTCACATGTATATAACAGTCTTGCTAAACATGGTAGTATGCTACTTGGTTTTTCTATCTTAATATGTGAGTATACGTATTGATAGAGCTCTTAGGATCTTGCTTGACTACCAGCGTTGTGATGGCAGTCACACTAGTGGGGGCTGAGTAGTCTACAAGCACATCCTTATTCAGGTCCCTAGTCGTTGGATTATCGAGACAGAGCATCGATACTCCGGAGTAGACTAGTGTGTACGCTTCTCATCCCAGTTGGGGAGATGGTCTGTCCCACAGCCGTCAGTACGTCGTACTGGAGATAGTATACAGGTGCTCGTTAGGTTACGGGTACACCGGACAGGACTCACAGGGAACTGTTGGTTGGTTTTATACCAGTCGTCAGTGAACAGTTCCCAGGTGACATGAGTACAGCATAGTCCGCAGACTTGACACTGCTACTTCGCCTCGAGTGTGTCCCACTGTTCTTAGATTGCTACCCTACCACGGCTCAAAGGAGTCGTGCAAACAGGTAGCAGTTGGGTGCAGTCCCGAGCACTTGGAGGCAGTGGCGGTTAGACAGGATTCGTCTCTCCCGGTATTGGGAGTTGATATCGCGCTGTGTCAGAGAGCCATTACGCAAAGTCCCTGGCCAAGGCAAGCGAGATTTGCTGGTAGGTTCCAGTAGTTTCTCAGGGTGTAATGGGCTTCCCTCCGACACGACTTATACCGCTATTAGGGGACTGACGCTTGCCGCCCCCTAGGCCGGATATGCGATAGTCTAGGACGAACGGACCGGACTGTATGGAGATTGTCACATCAGACTCAGTAGGAGTTCGGATGGGTTTCCTTATCGGCCTTCTTATCGACAACTACCTGGGGACCGTTACGTACAGCTAGTGCCGCTTGCGGTCTATGGTTAAACCCACTGCCAGCGTAGTAGTCGAGTCTCTAAAGTCCCACACAGAGAGTTTCCTATTCCAGGCGAAACGATATAGAGGTCGTATGGTTTTACGACAAGGGTTCGGACGCATACGTGCGTTTACGCGCGTACGACTTTCGGACAGTTTTTACCAGTCGGCTTTGGTTTAAGCCAGTTACTGGTATCCGGTTATTGGATTTTTACAGTCTAAAGTTTTTCCGTATTTTTGCGGATTGGAGGGGCGTTCTCGTAATTGTGCGAGAAGCTTCTAGAAGTGGTGACTAAGGAGGTTTAGGTGTCATTTGCATTAAATGAGTTTAGTGAGTCATGAGGGTGATTCATGCATATCATTAATGCATGATAAATGCTTAATGAGTCATGACAATGAATCACCATTAGATATTTGTGAAGCATGCTTATTCATTATGTATTATTCTTTTCTTCATAAATAAGAATGCTTCATATTTATTATGATAACTTACTATTCTCATATGATAATAATTCTCACCTTCTCTCTCCTCTAGCTCTCTCTCTTCAAAAGACTAATCCTCCCCTCTTATGAGTTGAGTACAAGGGTTAGTAAGACTAAACAATCCATAACCATCACTCTATCTCAATCTATCTTCTTTGATTAGCAATCCAAGAAGGTTAGTTGCCTCAAGTTTAGAGGCTAAGCTTGGAGTTTTGCTCTCGGGTGGATCATCTACTACTTCGAGAAGGCCGAAGAGAACAAGGAGTTTGTAAAGACGAAGGAGTTGGTTCATTAGGTATAATCCCTAAACACAGTAGTTTAGAAACACTTTGTGTTTGGTTATTTATAGTTTAGCTTCGATTCAAGCGGTTAGTCGATGTTCATTCACTAAACAAGTTCGTTTTTGAAAATTCCGCCTCCCCACAAGTATTGGGGTGTAGTACATCGACTTACAGCACCGTCATATATAAGTAATATCATTAAATCAATACTTGATTTAATGACCTGGTTCTATCATAAACCGGCCAGTATTATCCGTCCGATTAATACATGTAGTATCACATACATAAGTTTAATTGGACTCTGCACGTATCGCTGTACGTGCACTACACCATTTCTCTAGAACGGGAGAACCCTTTGTGTGGGAATCTAAAGACTCGACAATACGGTGGTAGTTGGTCAGGATTATATCCGATTGATCCGAAACACTTTCAGATCAATCCCCTACCGGGTTAACCTACAAGCACGTCAACAGCACTAGCTGTGCATAACGGCTACCCAGGTATTGAACGAAAAGACGGTTGACAAGTAAGCTTGTACGTACCTTGCTAGAGCCTATCAGTGACATTCACCATACAGTCTGGTCTCTTCTTCTAAAACTGTCGCATACCAAGTCTGAGAGGTGGAAACCGTCAGACTCCCGATAACCCAATAAGCCGTGCCGACGTCAAGCTCATGTCCATCAGAGAACTACTGATAACACTTATCAGTAAATCTCGTCTGCCTTGGCCAAGGACTTATGGTCATAGCTAGCTGTGCACAAGTGCGACATCAACTCCCTATACCGGGAGAGACGAATTCTCTCGACCGCTCACTGCCTCCATGTGCTTCGGGACTGTACCCAACTAAAACCTATTTGCACGGCTCTTTAAATCCGTGGTTGGGTAGTAATCTAAGTACCGTGGGAACACACACAAGACACTATGGGGATCTCAGGTCAAGGGACTAACCTGTACTCATATCACTAGAGAACTGCTATATGATGATTGGTATAATACCATCTAAGAGTTCTCTGCGAGTCCGTCCAGTGTAACTCATCCAATGAGCACCTGTATACAATCATCGGTGTCGAACACCAATGGTTATGGGATCAGCCATCACCCCGTACAAGGTCATGAAACGTATACACTAATCTAAACTGGAGTACCGATGCCCAGTCTCGATACTCCTACGACTAGAGACTTTTAAGGATGTGCTTATAGACTACCCAGGACTTTTAAGGACGTGCTTGTAATATGATCACTGTTATAATCTTGGTAGTCAAGCAACGATCCTATGGTCTTTATTATTATGTATTAGTGATATGTTAAAACGAGTAGAACGTATGTTCATGAATGATAAATACAAACCAGATAGCATACTATTATCTCGAGCATAACTGTTCTTGGTATAGGCCCTCTTCGAATTCAGTAATTGCATTCCTGCAACTACGATAATTGCCTTGAAGGCACCTATATCCAACAATTTTTCTATCTCTTGGGTATTCGTATTTTAATACGAATGCGAGCATGTATTTACGGGGACGTATTTTTGTATTCATACAAAAATATGTTGTAGAAGGTGGACACCTCATTTATATTGATTTTCCATTTTTGGAAAATATAAATGAGGTGGAGAGATGAGGTGGCTCATGGTTTGGTAAGAAGGATGGGCAAATGAATTTTTAATTCATTTGCAAATACTATTGAGGCATTGTTGGTTTTTATATTGAAAAAGGTTTTTAATTAAAAGGAATTTGGATGCCTCATTTTCTCACTTGATGTTTTTATTCATGCCATTCTCATTCCTCTCTAGCTTTAGCTCCTAGAGCTCCTCTTTCGTCAATTTCTTCTACTATCTCATGAGTTGAGAATCAAGAAGAAAATGAGATAGAAAAATTGCTTGAACACATCATTACATCCCTAAGCTTCACTTCTTGGCAAGTTGTGAACCTTAGTTGTTTCACTAGGTTATTTTGATGTGAAGCTAGAGCTTGGATTTGGTTCTCTCGGGTGGATCATCTTCGGTGAAGGAGGACCGGCTTAACCATGATCCGGAGCTCTTGAGAGCTAGATAGAATCCACAACATTGGAGCTCTTAAATAAAGCATGAGGATGTGAGTATTTCTAACATAGTAGATTAACATAACTCATTAGTTTTTCTTAGCAAGTTCTACCACTTTAGTTTTAATTCATGGTTTTGGAATTTTAGCAAACTAGAAATTTTAAAAATCCATGTTGCTATCTTCTAAAATTAGCTTGCTAGTGTGCATGAGTTCCTAACAGATGATGTTGCATACATATGGGGATACGTGCCGTGGTTCGATTAAATATGATTATATGATACGCATGATTTAATCGGACGTTCAATGCACTAGTCTGTTTATTTATAAGCCGGATTATTAAATCAAGTGTTGACTTAATATCCATATATGTGATATGGTTACTAGTATTGTGTATATGACACACACACACACACTCTCTCTCTCTCTCTCTCTCTCACACACACACACACACACATTAGTATATGATACTAAAGTATTGTTATGTATATGCTACATAATATGTATATGTATGTGGATACATATACACTCTCTCTTTATATATATAATTTAACTCACACTCTCTCTTATTTATATAGATACATATAAGGTTTTGTATTTGATACAAATACTTCATTTGTCGTATGATGACAAATGAATGGCATGTGAAGAGGTCAGGGCCACCTCTCTTTTAACATGGCATATAAGAAGAGAGAGAAAGGGGATGCCAAAAGAGAGATCATTCTCTTGATCATCCTCTTCATTATTTTTCAAGAAAAGAAAAAGAAAAGAAAAGAAAAGAGAGAGGTTTCATCATCTTCATCTTCATCTAACTTTCATGAGAGAAGAAAATGAAGAAGAGAAAGACAAGAGATAGCTTTCTTCACATCATCTTTTGCCTCTACTCTCTAGCAATTTGTTAGAGCTACTTGCTTCACATAGAAGTGTTCTGATATGAAGTGGGAGCTTAGATAGGTTTCTTTCAACGTGGATCATCTTCGGCAAGGCTGTCGGTGATCAAGCTCGATCCCTACACCAACGAAGTCTAGCTTGGGTCTTCCGCTAGAGAGTGGACACGCTACAAAGGTTGTAGCCCCTCTAAACTTGTTGATTTGTTCTCTTGATTGTTTACAATTACTTGTATTTGGATGATTTTGGGTATTGTGTTCGGTGCTATACTTTAGAAATTTTTGTTTTATGTTTCGTCCGCGGTCTGCAAGTGTTGCAACCCTAGCATCGCACACTTACAAGAAGAGCAGAAATTTCAAAACCAATTAAAAAAATAAAAAGCGATCGCAACTAAGGAAGGCAGAGAGGGAGCACGGGCGGGGGAGAGGAGGAAGGCAAAGTGGAAGATGCGATCAAGATCGGGATGGAAGAGGTCGAGCTCGTTGACACGCTCGTAGGAATGACGATCGATGGGGAGATGCCAACATCGGTGATGGTTCAGATCTGAGAGAAGGTCGAAGAGTCGCCGAAGTCAGCGATGACGGTAGGGGCGGCGACGATGGGGATGGTGGCGGGGCCATCGTCCGGGTTGACAAGAGAGAGAGAAGAAAGAGAAAGAGCATAGAAATTGGGAGAAAAGGCAATTTTGAAACTTCTTATAAGTTATAATATCAGGCCTTGATTCAAATACACGCCAAGGTTTTTCTCACAAATACTTGTTAACATATGTCCTTTCCTAGTGTTTTGAAAATACCCAAGATTTTTTGACATCTTCTGAATCGGTTAGGGGCTTTTTGACAATTTACCCTTTAAAATATCAAGGTTAGAGAGTGTTATTCAAAATAAAATCACTTTTTGGGGTGTGATATGAAAGAAAACCCATATAAGCGGGCCCATTTTTGTCCTTGTTTTGCAATAAGAAAGAAAACAAGCCCCTGCCAGAGAAACCGCCTCTCCTAAGCAGCCAAAGGAGGAGTCCTTTTATTATTCAGCTTCCCTTGCAATTCATCTGTCCCCAAATTCTAATCCGATCTCCTAAAATTATAATGCTCGTTCATCGTCTCATCAAAATCTAAAGCAAAGCTTAGATCTTTGCCCTAGTCTCAAGGTACGAAACTTCATCGCCACGCATTCGATTTCGTATTCGATTTTTTGTTTCAATCTATTTCACCGTTGGTTCTAAGCAAACTTTGATATCAATAGTAATATTAATGGCTGTATTGCGATTGTTGCAGCTATCGATCGATCGAAGTAGACGAATCTGCAGCCATGTTTGGTTCCAGCAATCGTAAGTTGTTCATCTCTCTCGATTCATCGCTTTTTGACCTAAATTTGATCTTGATTGCTTTGTTGATATCGTTTACAAAGACGATTTCTTTATGGTGTTCTTAGATTCCGTTCCATTGAATCTTAGATTCGGTCTGTTTCAATTCTATGATGGATTGTTTTCTAGTTTCTTGTTGGTTCTTAGGTTTCTAATTTCTAGTTTAAGCCTTATTGTTTGTGTGATGAGGACAATTTTTTGTATTAAACCATATTAAAATAATATTTTTTAAAACAAACCACTATCAAAACATATTACAAAAACATGTCACTTTTTGCCACCCAGGCGTTATGTAGGCGCCACGTCACTGCAAGCTCAGCGTTGGCACCGGCGTCAATAAATTTTTTTAAGGGGCGCAACAGTTTGAAACTGCGCCCCTTACAAATGTACTGGCGCAGTTTCAAACTGCGCCCCTTACATTTGTAATGGGCGCAGTTTCAAACTTTGACCATTAAATGTAGAAAAATAATATGAATCATTAAGTGCCAATTAATTTTATCAATAGACGCACTTGCAACCAATTTCATTGTTGGGACTTTGTTTTTTTTGGCCGCAGTTGCAAACTGCGCTCCAAAAAGAAATATACTCATTCACAGGTTTGTGTTTTTTATGGCGTGGTTTGTAGGTGCGTCCCAAAAGAAACACAATCATTCATGAGTATGTGTTTTTCTTGGACGCGGTTGCCAACTGCGCTCCAAAAAAAACATATACTCATAAATAATTGTGTTCTTTATCTGAAGAGTTCAATTTCTTCCTATCAATCTCAAATCTCACTCTGTGCTGATCTTTCTCTTTCTCAGATCCCATCGCCATCACCATCTCTATCTTTCTCCCTCCCAATTCTCAGTCTCACTCTCTCTTATTGTCGGGATCTTTATCTGCAGGATTGCCATCAATCGAAGAAATTAAGAGATGCATTCTCTACATCGTCGTGAAATCTGTATATAGTACGATAGACTATTCTAGTTATGAAGGCATTCTCTATCGATTACGGGGGTATGAATTGGTCGATGAAGATCGATCGTGAAATCTTGCGGCTCTTGCACTTAGCCGAATTGGATGCGCTCCCGTCTCCTCCCTGAAGAAGTAACCGATGACCATCATGGGGAAGCAAATTGTCGTCTCTACTTCTTTCATTCTATGGGTCTTCTTTCTAGTCCCAATATCGAGTACTCCGCAAACTCTCTCTACCGTATTTTTATGTACCGTTGGACTTTGAACCATCTCGAACTCACTCGAGATTCCGCGGTAGGTGATGAGGCCATTGATGCCATTATAGAGCGGATCAATTCTGTTGCTGCGGAGCTCAGGAACGAAGATGATTTATTTCTGAAATTTCAGTGATGAATTATGATGGAATTGTTCTTGCTATCTATTTTGTTTGCGCCATTTTCGTGTATGTTGTGGATGTGTGTACCATGTCTGTGTAATATATTATGTATGAACATGTGTTTGTGTGAGAGAGAATTAACGTTTGAATTAAAGTGTTTTTGTAAAGAATTAATGTTTGAAAATCGGACAACTCCTTCATAAATTTTGAATAAAATTCATGTACAAGGATAGTAAAATAATAGCATCCACAGACGGAGCTAACTCAACGTCCAATGGCAGAGACTCAACGTCCAAACGGCGGAGACATATCCACGCAAAATATACGACGTCCAAACAGTGAAGACCAATAAGTTGAAAACAATAAACACTGTAAAATAAATAACGAAGTCATCGCAACACAATACAACATAATACTCCGTGCAATCTAATGAAGTCGTCGCAACATCCCTAGTGTCCTCTTCTTCACTACAAGACGTTGAGGCTGTGACAGTCCGGATTTGTCGGTGGCAGGCGGCTGACACGACTCTGACTGTGATGGTCCATGCTCGTACTCATCGGGATGCTACGACGGCTTCGGCTGTGCCCGTCTAAGTCTTGTTCGTGTATATGTGACGGACACGGGTGGTGGATGCACGGGTGGTGCAGGAATGGCTGGTGCAGTGACGGGTGGTGGAGGCACGGGTGGTGCAGGCACGGTTGGTGGACGTGTGAATCTGTGCCTTGTCATCACACTCTTGATGAGGGACTTGATGATCATAAAGCAGCTCGCTGAGTTCCTGGTGCCACTAATCCCTTCATCAGGTATATCTTTAAACGCGTAAATGGTTTGGACCTATTTTGATGGTAAATAAGATAATGAATTTCATAAAAATAAGATTGCAGTTTTATATGGTTTGATATAAAATTACTAAATATCTCTCTATCGATTCTCGAGGTGATATGGGGTGGGTGAAGAGGCGGCTGTGATGACGAATCTGCAGGTAATCATCCAATACCGGACAAGGTGCTGGTTTATCGGTATACCTGGCTGTATCTCATCGGCTATGTGCTTTACCCGATCGTACCATTGACCTACCCAAATATGATACTCCACGAGCTAAGCATCTCCAACTAGCGCTCCACCTTAACGCGGTGTCCGCTCTACAACGTCTGGTATGTTCTGTCTCAAGCCGAACTGGCGAAGGACACGATCTGGCATGTGCATATGAATAACATCATTGCAGATGATCGGCGTCCGTGCACGCTAGAAGCCGGCGCCTGCCAAGCATAATGGATGCAGAGTGCCTGACAGGTCAGGTGTGTACGGTGTTCACGTAAACCGATGCCTCCATGACATCAAACTCGTTGCGGTAGAAGTGAACGCCGCGATCCAGTGTCACATCCATGACCTGGACACATTTCACCTGCATAGAGATTACACACAAGTTAATATTCCAATGAAACTTGAAATTTGAAATATGCGCATAGGTTCAATTACTTACCGACATCCATATGGCATTTGACCATTTAAAGAGAACTGTGTCGAAATGGTTGGGTGACCAATAGAGAGATATGTCCATGACTATATCTGAAATAAAATATGATAGAATGCGGCTTTACATTGAATATCAATTTAATTACGCAAAATTAGTAGAATACGGCTTTAAGTATTTTATATCCGAAAAAGCATCAAACAACCACAAAACTCTTCTGCTCCATCAATGCAACCATCCTCAACTCGCTGTAGAGGAATGACAGAACTACACCCCCCATGATAAAGTGGCACACTGGTCGAGATCAGCTAAAAGAGGCAGCCATGCAAGCCTAACTCTGCTCTTGCTCATATCCGGGAACAAGCGACCCCTATCTGATGTAAAATGTAGGCTCGTGCATGCTGCTCGATCGCCGCAGGGGTAGCATCCATGGCAGACTCAACACTAAACGCCTCTCGCAGCCAACTTAAGTTAATGCTACCGCCTCTTTTCTGTCCAACAGGCGAAATCTTACCTAACAAGCTGGGATACAAATCTGACCAATCGTGGCTGTACTCCATAGTAACCACCTCTCCGTCTATAGGCAGACCAAGTAGCACAACGACGTCCTGAAGGATGATAGTCATCTTACCAATTCTAAAATGAAATGTGGAGGTCTCTGGTTTCCATATATCTACCAAATTCGTAATCAAGCATCCATCCAGACATATATACTTTAATTTAGATAGAAGATGAAACCCGACCCGTTGTAGCTTAGCCTGCACACGAGTATCTCCAGCTGAGATCCTGCTGTTCTGGACTGAGTGGTCAATCATGTAATCACATGATCACTCTGCCAATTACAAAAAGAGGACTTGTATCAGTAATGTATAAATAACATATGTAATTAAAGAAAATAAAATTACAAAGTTTTACCCGTACTAATGCGGCGTTGGCCGACTTGTGATCAGCCTGCAAGTACAAAACAATCGTATCTATAAGTCTAGGCTCCATAAGTATATTTGCATAATGAAAAGGTCGACTTATATTATCTTTGAAAAAATGAGCATATATAACAAAGAACATGTGTATATGTATGTTTTTTTGTGTTTGCACGTGTGTGTGTGTATATATGCATGTGCGCGTATTTCAAAGTATAGACGGTGATTACCAATGGCGACATGAGGCTGGAGGATTTTTGCATCGTGTCTTGTTATGATCATACTCATTGTAGATGCTGCATTTATTTTGCCTACGTTCTTCTCGTGAATCATCCATAACACTTTTGATACAAGCAGAACGTGTTCGTCCTGCCCGTCTCCTACCGATAGATGGTAATATCATTGGACTGTTGTACGCTTCCTAATATTGGCTATCAGGTACATGATAGAACAACGGGACATATACAAATTTGTATTTGGAGACAGAATAGCACTTCATAGTAAGATCGTGATGTGCAATGTTTCCCCCACCCTCTGCTCGTGTACATGCTGAAATTACATGTGAACAAGGAAACTTTTGCAGCTTAGGTATATTGCATGTACAACTGCAGTTCTTACCGTCGATGATTACGCCGTAATTTTTTCTATCTTTGCCAGTCACCTGCCATTCGGACTGGTTGAACCTCACGATCCAAGCATGCTTAGCATCAATAGTCATTTTTGTTATTAAATGTTTGAACTTAGGATATAATTTTGTTGTCCACTCTTGTCCGTTCTGACGTCGTGCTGCAAAGAAGTATTTGTTCGCACGGTAAAAAGTCCATTCTACTAAGGCCTGAATCGACAAAGATCGAGATCCTTTTAAAATCCCGTTTAAGTTTTCTGAAGCATTCATAGTCATCATGCAAAATCGCCTAACACCATCTTTCGAAAGAGCCCATCATTTTTCTTCATTTTAAGATTGCTTTCAATCGAAGTATCTGCTCATGGACATATACGTTTAAGTTCCTCTCTCAGTTCTGTGTATATGTCAAGTCATCTGGTGCACATGTAATTTGAGAGAACAAACTCTGTAAGATTTTGCCACTAAATCCAGCAGTTGAGAAGTTGGCTTTGATATGTCGTATACAATAATGATGATTATGAGGTTCTGGCCATGCTTTTCTTAGTGCAGTCGGAATCCCTTTCATCCGGTCAGATATGAAAGTAATGCGTCTTTTCCATACGTATGGAATGTAGAGATGAATGCAAGTAATGAACCACTCCCAATATTCAGTGGTTTCACTTCCAACTACAGAGCGTATGCCAAAGGATAAAGGCCATCATTTGCATCAGCACAGGTAGCAATAAGCAAAATCTCTTTGTATTTGCCGTATAAGTGTCTCATCAATACTGAGAGCGGGACGAGAATAAGCGAAACCATCAATGGCCGGTTCGAATGCCCAAAATGCACCGGTAAAATATCCCATTCTTTCTGATATTGAAGTGCTGGTTATCTCGAAGACAGTCCCGGGATTAGGAGATTTGATGGTGGCAAGGTATCGTGGCAAATGTTTATATGAATTTTCCCAATCTCCGTATATTTTAGACAATTCCCTGTTTAATGCATTTCATGCCTTCATATAATTTATTTCATTTCATGCCTTCATATAATTTATTTCAATGAATAATGTATCTTTTATAAGCATTTGAATCGTTTTAGGGGTCAAATCGACATTCTCTTTCACAAAAGGCAATATCTTGTTACATATGAATGTAGAAGTGGCCTCTTTTTAATTTGAATTCACTACAGGATTCATACAAGTATGATTATCCGCATACTTCTTTATTCTTCAATGTCCTGTCGGTGATTTCTTTGAGATATATGCATGAAGCCTCCACGAGCAGTTCATGTCTGTTTTACAAACGACGGTGTACTTGGTTGTGGTAGTCTTGATCGGTTTAAAAGAAACTCCGTGTTTAATTGACTAAACGTTGCCTGCCTGAATTAACTTTTTATTCTCGAACAAATCGCCGACCTTCAATACATTTTCAATATTGACTGCCGAAAATTTATCAGCACGAAAGTTGACATTGTTCATTACCGCTGTAAATAACATGTGAGCACCCGTCATGTTATCGACAAGTGGATCTTCAAACGCAACGAAGTCATTATTAACACATGAATTAGTAATTTCCTGCCTATCATTCTCATCGTCAAGGACACATGCAATATGTATGCTATCTTGTGCTTGAATCCCGTCCTCATCACTAGCATCATCATCATCACCACTTTCATCTTCATTATGTTCCAACGCTGCTCGATCCGTAGCAGGTATATCGGTTGGATATACGGAACCAATATTAGGGACTTGCATAGTACTTGATGTTCTGGATTCATATTGACGAAATCCTGACCTATCGTCTGCAAACGGTATCCATCCCGTATTGTATCTCATATTGTATGACTGCATGTGCTCGGTATTTTGGGGCATAATATTGAAGCCGAAGCTTGGTGTTGACATTCAATTAAAACCGAAATTAGGCGGTGACATGCAATTATAACTGACCGATGGTACATAAGAACCGCACATAAATTTATGAATACTTGGTAACTATAGCATACCTCCACTCTCAATAAACAGCGTTCCGCTAAATGTACATGTGGTATAAAGATATGCAAGGTAATACTTATTTCGTAAACTGCCAAGTCACTGGCGTTCGGCTTGATGTGCTTTCACCTACATAACTTTGATCTATATACTGTTCATCATTGGTGGAAGACATAAAGCCGGTAGAATCATCACATATTCAGCATGCGTGTCATTTCTCCTTGTGGGTAATGTTCGGATGCTCAAAAAGAAGGATCAGGCATTTCAGAATAAGGTTCGGGCAGTTGAGCGGACGTCAGTATCTCCTTCTTCACAAACAACTCAATCGATTTCAATTCTGATGGAAGCATGATTTGTGTACTCTCGTCATCAGATACTTCAGTGGCGGTATATTCATGCTCCGTCGGCCATTTGCATATTAACGAGACATTGAACTCTAACGGATTGATTTTGGTAGCTTTATACACGACTTGGCACAGCTCGTTGAATGTGCTAGACTTCTTGACTCTAGTCATCTTAGTTTTCCTTCCGATATGTTTAGGAATATTGTTTTTTTCAATCGATAATTGGCCATCGAAATAGCAAATTAGATGGATATAATTATCTGTCATTTTTTCACCTGCCAGAAAAATTGACGTATGTTTTGAGAGTTCTCATTAAACAAGCTACTTATTTATTTTCACATTTATACTCACCTAATTACATAAACTTACAATAAAATGCATATTTCTAGTATGCAACAAGTTGCAAGAACTTGTATCCTACTCATTGATCCGTCACAAGTAAAATCGGGAAAAACCCTTAATATGTACCCAATTTTTTCGTATTGCTTTCCCGATATGAAATTTGAACCAAATATTTTTATGAATTATTTTAAAATAAAATTAGGGTTTTGTTAACCTTGATACTCACAGTGGTGATGACGATGGCGAGGATGAAGGTGATTGTTCGCCGGTGAATTTCCACCTAAAGCTGCACGAGCGAGAGAATGTGAGATCGAGAGATGACAGAGAGTGAGTAATAGAGAGTGAGTGAGACAGAAAGATGAGAGAAAGACAGAGGGAGAGCGATGAGAGAGCGAGACCGGAGAGGGAGAGATCGCGGGGGAGGAGGAGAGGTCGAGAGTAGAGGGAGAGAGATGAGAGAGAGAGAGAGACCAGAGAGGGAGAGATCGCGGGGGGAAGAGAGGTCGAGAGAGCAGAGGGAGAGAGAGTATGAGAGAGAGCGAACCAGAGAGAGTATGAGAGAGAGCGAACCAGAGAGAGAATAGAGAGGAATGAGAAAAGTAAATAGATCGTATCTATTTAAGTTGGGGAATGAGGCGCACGTTGAAAGTGCGTGCGCCCCTTGAAAGTGCGTGCGCCCCATTGTTTTTCACTAAAATATATGGGCGCATTTTGAAAGTGTGCCCATTGATGAAATTAATTGGCACTTAAACATTTAATGGGTCGCAGTTTGAAACTGCACCCCTTAAATTTTTTTTTATTGACGCCAGCGACCGCGCTGAGCTGGCGCTGACGTGGCGCCTAGGTGGCAGAAAGTGGCATGTTTTTTTAATATGTTTTGAAAGTGGTTTGTTTTAAAAAATAATTTTTTAATATGGTTTAATATGAAAAATTGTCCTGGTGATGATGACTGATGATGTTGTGGTGTGTAGCTTTCGGGCAGTCCACAAGTAGCCCTTTTGGCTCCCCTTCAGTGTTTGGGCAATCAAGCAGTGCGAGCACTAACCCTTTCGCTCTGACAACGTTTGGTAGTCCGAATCCATTTGGTTCGCAAACTGGAACCTCAATGTTTGGGACATCGACGGGTGTTTTTGGACAACCTTCTAGCACATCGGCGTTTGGTGCTTCGTCATCACCAGCTTTTGGGAGTTCCATGCCATCCTTTGGTGCGTCATCCACACCTGCATTTGGCAGTTCATCCTCTTCCTTTGGTGGTAAGTATTATACTTTACAAACTAACTGGATGTTTCTTATGCATATATATATTTCAATGTCATGCCAATGCTTTTTCATAATGTATATGGGCAGTGCACTCTTTTCTTGGATAGCCGGTGCCCTCATACTTGGCATTAATTCTCTAATATTTGCCAAATGGACGATATATCCCATGGGCGTTAGACAGTTGAAATTCTCTTTGTACTTATGGCCAAACTAGAAATATCTGTAATTTGAGGTGCCAGTAGCAGACTACTGCATCCAAGGCGGGTTTATCTCTAACTGGATTTTGCCATTGATGATCGTGAGTTTTCTGGAGATTCATAATTCGATATACAACCATATTTATTCTGTATGAAACCATTAAGAAATCTTGATACCGATGACTGCACAAAAGAACACACATATTCACATACGTGTATCGTTATGTGCCCTTCATCCAGTATCTGTATTGTTAAGTTAGCCGTATTGTTCTGTGAAGCTTGTAACCATTGTCTAGCGTAGTTGATTACTAAACTGATCTAAATTGGTTTCCAGAGAAGCACTTATACTCGGCTTACAGGAGCCTCCAGGGTTGTGGTAGTTATTGCATGCTTGTATGCAAATGCTATTGCTGAGTGCAATAAGACAGCATGAATGTATTTCCTTTAGTCTTAATGTCAGAGGCTTTAACATTCTGGAGAAGGGCAGAATAAATCCCTATCTCACATGTCTGTATATCCGAAAATGTCCTCTATATTCCTTACGCAAACACCCCCACACCCATGCATCCACACTTAGACACCACACACACAAAAAACCAAACACCACCACTTCATGGCAGCCCCCCCTTCTGCAATTGAGTCTTGATCCGTTAGAGCTAACATGTTGAGTTCTACACGATGTTTTGAACTTCATACTGAAAGTTGTTATGAATTTGGATCACTTAAAACAAACTACTAACTGCATTCTTTTTATGATCATATTTACCTCTGAAGCTTGGCTAGTTTTGTGAAGTATACTTTTCTTTACGTATTTATCTCTTAGTCTATATTTAAATTTGAACATTTTGAATTTCTACAGGTTCTTCTGTGTTTGGGCAGAAACCGACCATTGGAGCATTTGGATCAACACTTACTCAATCAAGTCCATTTGGTAGCACATTCCAATCTCAACCAGCGTTTGGAAGCAATCCTTTTGGTTCCAGCACATTTGGTGCATCGAGTCAGCCTGCTTTTGGCGCTGCCAGTACACCAGCTTTTGGTTCATCAAGTACACCTGCATTTGGTGCCACATCAACCCCAGCCTTCGGTGCCACAAGCACAAGTACCCCAGCCTTCGGTTCAACAAGTACCCCAGCATTTGGTTCTACAAGTACCCCGGCATTTGGGTCCACATCAACTCCATTGTTTGGGAGCACAGGAACAGCATTTGGCGCTTCGAGTACTCCGGCATTTGGTTCCACAGCAACATCAGCTTTTGTTTCTCCAGGCACCTCTTTGTTTGGATCTTCAAGCACCCCAGCATTTGGTGCAACCAGCACACCAGCATTTGGTGCTTCGAGTACTCCTGCTTTTGGTGCATCAAGTACTCCTTCCTTCAGTTTTGGTTCAACACCTTCTTTTGGCCAGTCAGCTTCTACATTCGGAAGCATGCCTTTTGGATCGACACCACCCCCTTTTGGTGCTCAGAGTTCCCCATTTGGTAATTTCCCCCCTTCTTCACTACTTTCACCCATTAGATCACCCATTATGTAGATGCGGCATTGATACTAATTTGTGGAAAAACTTCTTTTATTATACATCCGAATTCATTTTATTCTCATCCTCTTCCCATGCCTAGGTGCTTCTTACCCTTTATTTTAATTAATGTCCTATAAATTTCATATCTTAAATTCCTTATCTTTAGATTCTCTCTGTGTGACCTTACTAGTTGGAAAAAATAGTGAATGTGAGAACAGTCCCAGGTAGACGGTTTCGCCTTGCAAAAAAAAGAAAAATACAAATAAGGTCTGATGACTATGTATATATGCTTTGCAGGTGCGCAGATGACAACACCTACTTTTGGTAGCCCAGGTTTTGGACAAACAGGTTTGGGGGGGCAACAAACAGGAAGTAGAGCAGTACCTTATTCTGCGACACAAGATACCGATGCTGGTGGTACTCAGCCTCCTGGGAAACTGGAGTCAATATCAGCCATGTCTGCATACAAGGATAAAAGTCATGAAGAGTTGAGATGGGAGGATTATCAACGTGGCGACAAAGGTAAATAATTTAAGAGTATTTTTGTGTTATTTAGCTATGTAGAGTAGATGTGGCCTCTTGACCTTGCATCAATACCTCAAGAATTTATCAGATTTAAGTTAAAACATGATGTAGTATGGATGTAATGCGCCATATGAAACTTGCACTCGTAAAGAAATTATGTTTATGAAGTTATGCCTGTTGAAGCTTCAATCCTTTCTAGGAATAGCTTATTAAAGCTTTAAAAATTACATTAATTGATATAAATGTCGCCAGAGAAAGTGAATTAGGAAGCCTTTATTTATTGCAAAAGGCTGTGGTCTCTTAACTGAAGGCAAAAGTGTTCTTAAGATGCCAGACTGTTAAAAGTTATCCATACTAAACTTATTTCTACTAATAAATTATTCAATACTCGTTTTTAAAAAATTAATTCCATCAGTTATATGCAATAGGTCACATATGGTAAACTGATCTATTCTGTTCTGTTTTGTCCATGCATTAGGCTGATTAATTTGATAGAACTTCTGTATTCTCTCCGATATCCGCTATTGTCTGATTCCTTATATTTGTATATTTACATTTCAGGTGGTCCCAATCCTGCAGGACAGCCTGCAGGTGGTATCAGTTTTGCTGCTCCAGCACAAGCAAACCCATTTGGTTCCACTGGCACATTTGGTCAGCCTGCTGCTGCAAACCCATTTTCCTCTACTACATCCTCCAACCTCTTTGCCCCCAAAACTCCATCTTTTGGTTCATCTGGTTTTGGTAGTTCATCTCCTTCACCTTTTGCCTCATCCTTCGGTTCTTCCTCATCAAACCCTTTCGGTTCAACCTCTTCGACAACTTCACTTTTTGGAGCTCCTAGCAACACTGCATTTGGTTCTACTTCTTCACCATCCCTTTTTGGTGGAACAACTTCTGGTTTCGGTTCTTCACCTTCACTGTTTGGTTCAACTGCTGGATCGACTTCAACTTTTAGTTCTGGCCTCAATTTTGGCAACACTCAATCATCAGGACTGTTTCAGTCCTCAACTCCATCCCTAGGGCAAACACCATCTCCTTTTGGACAGCCGACTGGTTTTCAGCAGACAACCCCAGCTTTTGGCTCAAATCCATTTAGTACCCCATCAACTGGATTTGGGGGAAGCCTGTTCAGTAGCTCAGCTCCAACACTTACTACAGGAAATACACTGGGTTTTGGCCAGACAACTGTAAGGAAAATAATTGTTTCCCCCTGTATTGTGGAATCTAAATTATCATATTTGCTACTGATGGCTATTTTATGATATACTGTCAGTTGCGGTATTCTAGGTTCTTACCCATGCATTTGAACTGTTTATACATGCTAATCTTTATTTGATGCTGTGTTACTTTTATGTCCTGCAGCCTTCTCTATCTACACATTTCCAGCCATCTGCACCTGCGCAAACGACTAGTGCCTTCTCCTTTGGTAATTTTGGGCAGCAACCAGGTAAGTGTGGCAGGTCATCCTCATTCGCAGCTGTATGAAAGATTTTCTTTCGGTAATTCTGAGCATTTTCCCATCGAATGGGGTTGGCTATGGACATGCTTCATGAAAGTTGTGACATAGTTCTACAAGTAGGTATCACCTTGACATTAACACTTTCTTAATCATTGCCAAGTTCTTGGTCGATGAAAGCATGTATTAAGGAGGTCTTGCCTCAACTCCAAATTCTCCTAGACCAGGTAAAAAGTCTAGAAGAAATGTATAGACGGTAGAGTTGCTATATGGAATTATTTTTTAATTATTTGTGCAATTTGCTTAATTTTACCTTTCTGCCGCATGTTCTAATTTCCATTTGTTATTTCAGCACAATCAGGCGGCTTTGGAGGTAACTCTCTCTTTGGACAGAGCACCTTTGGTCCATCGTATGCTCCTTTTCCTACCAATTTTTTATTTATAGCATCAACGATAAGATATTGAACAAACCAACTGGTTCAATAGCTGCATGTCTCATATAAGTTTTGATCAAAACGTGGAACTTCCAGAACATATGTTTTGTAAACCGAAAAGTCGATGCTGATTTAAGCTAAAGATATGGATAACCCCCCTTCAATTTTTGTTTCCTGCACCAGTATTTGTTGGTTAAAAAGCATATTTTAACTTGTTTTATTAACTTGAAGAGACGAACTATTCATCATCATCATTATTTTCATTTCCTCTCTGAATGGGGAAAATTTCACTTGCTAAATTGCAACCTTGTGAACTTTTCCTATACCAAGAAAGTTTAAATGCAACAACATAAAATTCCTCAGGAATGTCGATATAAATAGATAAATTTAAATTTAAACATTGAAACTATATTTCATCAAGCTGACTGGACATTGTGTCCTTTCATATTATCAGTATTTCTTGCTGTTTTACTCACCGTGCCCCTTTTTGAATGGACACTTCAAAAGTGAAATAAAACATCCTGGAGAGACATGACATCCCATTATATCATCCTGAAATTTTGAAATCTGCATTCGGGTGTATAAAGACCAAAAATTTTAATTGGAGGAATATTTTATTTGTTCCCTGTTAGTAACAAACTATTCCTTGCTTTAAATTGAGACTAAATGCCTTGCATTATTTTTCACTTCTTTATGTTGTTTAAACTTTAAATATTATTTACAATGTTCTTTTCCTGTCTAGCAGTGTTGCAACTCAGCCTAATATGGTCATGCAACCAACTCCTGTCACAAATCCTTTCGGAACACTTCCAGCCGTGCCTCAGATGTCCATTGGTCGTGTTGGCTCTGCCCCTTCAGTTCAATATGGGATTTCTAGCATGCCTGTAAGATTTACTTCCTTTCGTATTTTGGTCTTGTTCATTTCAAGACATTTTTAGTCTTGTGAAACATGATCAATTGCTTTTGCCTTTGTTCCACTGATTACCAATGAGCTGAGATATATTGGTTATACTTTGTTATGAATAATAGACGATGAATTTGCCGAAAAGTTATATGATTGTTTTCCCTTACAGGTTTCTGAGAAGCCGGTTCCAGTCAGAATATCGTCCTTGCTTACTCCTAGGCATTTGTCTCAGAGGAGAATTAGGTTGCCAGCAAGGAAATATCATCCTAAAATTGATGGTCAAAGGGTTAGATAACTTTCAGAATTCGAACACAAGTCCGCTATTGTTCGTTTTTATTACATTATTATAATGGACTCAAATGAGCAATTAGATTATTTTCCATGACAGAATTAGTTTAGACAGTTTTCCTCTGCAGGTACCGTTCTTTGAGGATGACGAAGTAACATCAGCAGCACCTAAGGCAGATGCTCTTTTCATCCCGAGGGAGAATCCAAGAGCATTGATTATTCGTCCAATCGAACAGTTGCCTTTAGGAGTTAATAAACAAAATCAACCAATGTCAAAAGACTATCCATCCACTGGAAATGGTAAAAGTAGTTATTTTGCTTTGGACTGATATATATATGCTATTTCACAGTTATCTGCGACGTTGTTTTACCATTCCTTATATCATTTGGCTTTAGATGATTTCAATATGAGAGGAGATACATTCTGGGAGCCATGGGGCTATTTTATCTGAATTATCAACTATTTCTAAAAGCAATATTATGGTTATTGTCGAGGAAGCTTCTAGCCTAGGTCTAAAGTAAGAGTGTTGAGACAGATGTGGCATGCACTTACTGCTATTATAATATTGTGTGGTACAGCTTTTAATTACACCGATTTTGCTTTAGTGTTTATGAGAGGCTTGTCCCCCCTCCTACTCCCACCCAAAAAAAAACCCTTCCTCTTTTCTCCTTTTTCTTTGGTTTTCTTTTTCATCTTTTTTTTGGTGGGTGGGGGTTATTTTAATTATCTTCCACTTAGGCAAGTTATCTCATAGAGATAGGCATGGAGGTTGATAACCGAGTTCTGTAGTAAAATCAGGGGAGTCCTTAGCTAAAGTCTTTGTAGTGTTTTTTTTTTCTGCCAGGGTGAACAAAAATGCTTTCAACTTGAGATTTCTGGCTGCTTCCTCTTTCAAAGCATAAAGGCAATTCCTTTGATCCATGAAGAACTTACATCGGTTATTAAACTTTCAAGACATTGCAATTCAGTTTTTCTTTTGGTACTTATTTCCTTTTTCTGACCCTTAACAGACCCTTTTACCTGTGGGAATTTCTGAACGTGTCCTCATCCTTCGGTCAACAATCTATTTAGCAAGTTTCTCCCCACGTTTAGTTCTTAATGTACTCATGTCTAGCTTTGCTCTTTTAACTCATATTATTCAACAGTCTCATTTGTGCAAATCTTGTTCAAATTGAGTGACTTAATCGATTGTTCCTTGCATACCCATAACACAATGCTGATAGGCACATTTTTAATGGGGTTTTTACTTTTAACTATCAAACCCTCAAAACTTCCTTGTGTACCTCTATCCCTCGAAAACTCACTATTTACTCAGCTTCCCCCAAAACCTTTTTAAGTCGCTATGTGACTCACAACAAACTAAATGGGCATCTTTTTAGAATATTCCATTGGAAACTAACCGAGAAGGCTAAACTTACTATTTACTCGGCTTTCCCCAAAACCTTTTTAAGACGCTATGTGACCTACAACTAACTAAATTGGCATATTTCTAGAATATTCCATTCGAAACTAACCGAGAAGGCTAACTTGGTGTATTAGAATCAAAATCAGAGGAAATAAAAAGGAAATTATTGGGTTTGCAGATTATCTGAGTAGACAGGAAATGTAAATAAATGAAAAATTGTTTGGGTTTAGGGCTGTTTTTTTATGATAGCAGATGAGTGCTTTGGAGAGAGATTAGAGATTCTAGGAATATGGAAAGAGGAAGAGAGATTATTAGTTTTTGTTGATGCAAGATGAGATATTTGTGAAATTTTGGAGTTTAAGGTTTTGGAGGTAGAAGATGTGAGAATTTGAAAAATTATAGTCGGGTCTTAAGGTTTTATGAAGTGGAAAATAAAAAACCGAAGATATAAATTTTGGAGTGTAGGGTTTTAAGGTGGAATATGAAAAATTTGATGAATTTATTTAGTTTTATAGTTTTTGGATGTGTAAGATGAGGATTTGAAGATGGAAATGAAGAATGTTGTTGGTTTAGGGTTTTGGATGTTGTATATGAGGAATTGAAGGTAGAGTTGTTGGGTTTTAGGGTTTTAGGGACAGAGACTAAATAGCTCATATATCTCCATATTTGTTTGATTGATTGATGACCGGGAAACTGTGGGCAGCCATCGTAACACCTAGTTATTTCCAAATAGGTTGGAATTGATCTTATGAAATATTCCTTTATTTAGGGCCGATATACCTAGACATTTTCTCCTTAATTTCATTGCTGCGTGATCTAATTAACATGGTTTTATTCTTGTTATGTATAAATTCTATTCTTAATTGAATGTTTGCAGAGTGTTGACTCTTAGCATCATTTGAATACCAGTGATGTGGATGGTATTACTTTTAGTGACTGGTTAAACATTCGATCACTGAACAATACATCTGGGAATAATTCATGTTATGTTTCATTTTCCTACAAGAATAGGGTTAATCAGTAACTAAGCTGAGTTGATCTTGGTTAGCCTTTTGACTCGCTAAGGTTTGGCTTGTTTAGGCTCCTAGCTTACGCAGTTGCATAGCCACATGCTTATAATTTATATAACACGACAACCATACCAACAACAAAAACCAAAAGCTTTTATCCCAATTTTTTTCCTTGGTTCTGTTCATTTATATTTAAAAGCTATCTCAGTTAAAGCAGGCAACCATCACTTCTTTTTAACTGTTTTCTCTCTCTTAAGCATATGTATACTGTGTTTTTCTGCAATAACAATCCTATGACCTTTCTTGACTTGCACACTTATTGGCTATTGTAGCACATGCCTAAACCATCTTAATTGGTTCTCGGTCATTTTTTCCTAGATGAAAGCCATCTTTTACTTGATTTCTCTCTGACGCACTCATTTCTTTCTTATACGATCTTTTCGGTTAGCGCCAGTATTGGAAATGCATTCTATGCTGCCGCATATGCGAATGCGCCCCCTCGGCGCATGAAAACGAGTGGTTTTCTTGGTATATGCGGTGAAAAGGTTTGCCTTGATGCACATGCAACCACATAAAACGCATAGAAACTTGGTTGGGTTATGAAACGGGTATGGTGTTTTTATTATACCCGTGTTCAAAACCCAAACCCAATAATACAAGTACATCTATAAAACCTTTCCAAAAGCCAAATAAATTATTTCTACTTATTCCTCATTTTCTCTCCCACATCAAATTCGGGTTTACCTCCAACTTTGTAGTCTTTACTCCGACGAAAATTCTGGCAAAACTCTGACAAGACATCGCCTTTTTATGCAAGAAACTTGAGAAATCCCTCGAGTTTCTTCTAATTTAACAAAAAAGTATGTTTTTTCTTCAATTTTCATGTTTTTTAGGAACCCTAAAACTTCATGTATTTTGACCCCTTTTCTCAACAAAAAGTTGATTGCATGGTAATTCAATAATATTCATCACATTAAAATTATGAACACTACATATTTTGAACACAGGTTTAGCATTTTTAATATTTTTTTTCCAATTTTTTTATCATCAATATATTTTTTTGGATTTTTAAATTTAAATATGCAAATCGCATATGCCACGCATAATCGCTTATGCGCTATTGTGGTCCTTGGATGCATGAGAACGTATATCGCATCCCATAACATTGGTTAGCGCATATCCAATCATCTACTCGAGATTTTCATGGTAGCTCCACTCATTTTATCGACTATTCTTAATTCCCCACATTCTGATACATTAAGCATTGCTGATCTTGCAGTCTTGTAATTATTTTCTGTATGCTAAATTATTGGAAACTACCCTGAACTTATGTGCATTATATTAAAAACTAACTCATACTTTCTAAATTATTAGAAAATTCCATTCATTGTAAACAAAACAGCCATCTGATCAATGAAAATTGGTTTGTGGATATTTTTCCCTTCACCTTCCTTCTTCCTCAAACTTCCATTTTCACTCAATCACCTGTCTCATGCTCTCCTTCCCATCTTTCTCTTCCTTCCTCCAACCACAATCTTTATGTGAAATCATATCCCTCTTTCTTCTTGCACCTTCGATTTTTTCTTCTCCTAAATTCTGTCTCCAGAGCCCGAACTATTGCCTATGTTGAACATGAAAGCATGCAAATTTGGTATATATCCAATATGGTTTTGTAATAACCTAATTGTTTTATGGAATTTGTCATAGTGGTATTGACACTAGAAACAAGGAAATATAATCATGCAACCATCTCATAAATTCATCAGCAAGCAACAAATTCAACAAGATGATTGTAGGGTGTTTTTCGTCACCCCATTGAGATGGGAATACGTGCGCGCTTGTCAGGCGCATTACAGATTCCCCCTGCCTAAAGTAGGCTGGGATATATTAATTGTGGGGATCCGAACCTTCGGCAGCCGCGAACTAAGCTGCCGTTAATTACCCCTCGCCTTTGGAGCGAGAGAACCTCCGATTGACGGGTCAAACAGGTCATGCGAACACAATGTGCAGTGTTGTGTTTTTGGGGGATGGATATATCGGGGGCCCCGCAGTTTTTACGGGGATCCCGCTACCCGGATAGCGGGCTAGGGGTCAAGAGGGCTAGCAGCCCCCCTTGCGGGGGTGCGGGGCAGCGTCCCGTTAGAATTTTTTTTCTAACGGAGACAGCGTTGTGGAGTGTGTGTACACACACATATATATATAAAAGGGAAAAATCGCCCAAAGGACGCGTGGGAGAAGGCGCCAGCGCCTCGCATGCCTTGCACGCGGGCGCTGGGCGCATGGCGCCAGCGCCTCACGTGCCTGGCACGCGGGCGCTGGGGACAAGGCGCCAGCGGAAATAGGGGGGCTCAGCCCTCCATTCTGGGAGTTGTACTCCTATTGGCTTTTGGAGTTAAACTCCTTAAAAAAAGATGTATTATTATTGTTTGTTTATTTTTATGGACTTAAACTCCCAAAAACTTTGATTTGTGGAGTTAAACTCCAGGGAATCTTTGTAAATGCTCAAAGGGACCCCTTTCTTCTTCTTTGAGACTTGGATCTTTGGAGATGAGTCTCCTTCCTCCAATTTTGTTGGCCGGATTTTGGAGAACAAGAGGGGTGAGATTTTAAAAATCTCTCATTTTAAAGATCTAATGGAAGATTCGACTCCCTTTTGTGGGTTTTGTGGTGGAAAACTATTTATTTTTGCAAGAGGAAGAGCTAAACTCTTGATTTAATTCAAATAAAAGGGAAGGTTTAGAACCTTGAGGAAGGAGAGGGAGTCACAAAAACCTTAGAGTTTTAGAGAATGAAAAAGTTCCCCCTTTTATTTCAACATCATGTTGCCTTATATAAACTTACACATTTACACAGCCCCTTGGGCTTTACTAAATGGCATTTTGCCCATCCCATACCTCATGTGCTCATTTCTTTTGCACATAAGCCATGAGCTTTACAGAAATTTGGCTTTATGCCTATTTTTCTTACATTCATGTATGAAAATTACATCAAAATTATTTATTACATAATTTTCATTTTGGCAAGGGGGAGGCTGGCTGCGGGGCTCGATCTGGGCTTGGGCCCACTTGATCTGGGCTTGGGCCCACTTGGTTTGGGGTTGACTTTGACTTTGACTTGGTCAACTGGGGTGTAATTTTCGATCCCAACAAAGTTCCCCCCATCAATAAATACGCACCACACATGTGAGCCGTGTGCATGAAATTGATGGATTTTCTTTCTCATGGATTTTCTTTCGCATGGAGGCGGCTTGATTTAATTCCCGCTTTTTGGGAAGCATATTCCTGACACGGAGTGTCTGTGTGACGTTTCCTCGGCACGGAGTGCCGCTGGTGGACGTTGTACGGAGTGTCTGCTTGACGTTTCCCCGTTACGGAGTGTCGCTGGTTGACGTGTCCCCAGTACGGAGTGTCTGCTTGACGTTTCCCCGTTACGGTGTGTCGCTGGTTGACCTGCCCCCTGCATGGAGTGTCTGTGTTGGACGTTTCCCTGAGACAGAGTGTCTGTATGTGACGTTTTCCCGTCATGGAGTGTCGCTGGTTGACGTGTCCCTGACACGGAGTGTCTGTGTTGTGACGTTTTCCCGGCACGGAGTGTCGCTGGTCGACTTGTCCCTGAGGTGGAGTGTCGCTGGTCGACTTGTCCCTGAGGCGGAGTGTCGCTGGTCGATGTTTCCCCGGCATGGAGTGTCGCTGGTCGTTTGACTTGTCCCCGGCATGGAGTGTTGCTGGTTGGCTTGATTCCGAGGCGGAGCATAATTCCGGCAGGGAAGGTAGAAATCCCGAGGCGAAGCATGATTTCGACACGGGGTACATTCTGGGACGAAGCATGATTCCGCCGCAGAGGTTGCTGGTTTGATTTGGGTTGACGTTAGCATCGCTACACTGGAATATGGTACCAGGAGCGAATCATCATTTACCGTGAGGGGATTTCCCTTGTTCCCAGTTTAACGACTTAGGGGTCATCTGTTCCCAGTTTAACGACTTAGAGGTCATATGTTCCCAGTTTAACGATTTAGAGGTCTATTGGATCAGAAGTTTGGAATTTTGGGGTTAGGGTCGGCATCAGCGTTGCTAACACTGAAGCACAGGTGCCAGGAGCAATTCATCATTTGCCGTTCCCTGTTGGGGAGCGATGGCTTAGGAGACAGGTTTAGGTCCCTATCATCCAAGACTTCAATTTTATGAACCGTAAGGGTCCCATAAAAACATTTTCTCCCTACGAGTCGAAAGGATCTCGTAGGTGTACTTTCTCCTTAGGAGTCGTGGGGACTCCCAAGTGTGTTTTTCCTTCGTGAGTCGTAAGGATCCCACAAAGGTGTTTTCTTACGAGCCGAGAGGATCTCGTAAGTTTGTTCTGCACATGTATCGTGAGGACACATGAGCGGGTCTTCCCAAATGGAGCATAATTCCAAGGGCGGGGACCGACCGCTGGACTGATGATTGCGGTGGGGTATGGATATGATGAGAATTATTTGAGCCCGTGGATTGTATACGGTAGTCAATTCGGGGACCAATCGTAGGGCTGGGAGAATTTTGGGAAATTGGATTTTGGTTGGCGTCTGCATTCACCGTTTTGAGATTTAGAATTTGGTTGGCGTATGGAATGCTTTATTTATTTATTTATTATTATTGTTTTTTTATTTTTATTTACCGCTATTGCTCTATCATTTCAGCTTTTCTTATCGCGAAGGTCGCGATTGCCCTATCATTTCGGCTATTTATTCGCGGTTGTCCCCATCATTTCGGCTTTATTTTCTTATTTATTTTACTCCCTGATTTTTATTGCGAGTTGCCCCATCATTTCGGCTTTTCTTTTTTCTTCACATTTTTTTATTTACACATTTTTTTACATTCCTAGTTTAACGACTTAGGGGTCTTCGTTCCCAGTTTAACGACGTGGTGGTCGTATGCTCCCAGTTTAATGACATGGTGGTCAGTTGTTTGCTTATCCCAGCTCCTCAAACTTTGATCTTGGCGGAGCTGTGTTGATGTTCGTAGCTCTGTGGCTTGTCGGTACATCTGACGACTGTGAGGCTTTCCTAAGTTTGTATTGGTTCTCCACCCAATCTTTAAAAACATAACAGTCTTCAATGGTATGACTCACCATTCTATGATATGGGCAGTATATGGGATTGCCGGTCATGTTCATTTCATGTGGCCTCTTTGGAATAGGCAGTTGCAGACCGTTGTTCAAGGCGTCCTCGAATATTTTACGGACTTCATTCCTCCTGAAGTAGTATACTTTCTTCTTTCACTCCATTAGAGTAGGTGCCCTTACTGATACTGGACCCTGAGGACGACCAGTCTTTGGTTCGCCTACTGTTTGCTTACCACGTTCAGTGTACATATCAGAGGGACTGGAGGCTGATCGCGGCCGTCTTTTGCAAAGGTGTTCCGCTTTTGGGCTGGAGGGGGTATCGGTTTGTTGTTTCCGGATATCAATTCCTGGCCAATGAACCAAAATTTGATTTTGCTGTAATTGCAATCGGACAACTTGGGTGGTGAGATCTGCCACGACATTTGCCAGCTCGTCGACTTTGGAATGGACCTTGGCCATCTTCTCATCCCTGTTCTGAAGTTGCCTTTGAAGCCATTGGAATAATACTTGTTCTATGGTTCCGTGTATGATAACGGGGTCATCCTTACCGCCTGAACTTGATTCAGCATGAACCACGGGTTCCTTTGGCTTGATATCCTGAGCGAGCTCTTCATCATTTGGATCGAGCTGGTGTTGGATGGCAACAACCGCGTCATTGTCATGGCTATAAGGCGTAGGAGGACTTGTTCCTCTGAGCTCCATCATGTAGACCGTATGGGTTGTGTACCCGTCTATTGCTTCTTCATCGGCAATGTTGCTCGCTTGGCTCTTAGCTTGTTGCCTTGGTCCGCTCTTTTCAGAGAAAGGCAGATATATGAGAGAATCAGGTTCCCGAAGGACTTCGGTCTCCGTTTGTATGAAATTGACGGTCGCAGCTTGACTGTTTGTTAACACGCCAGGGGACAATGATATTTCTCCTGCCTTGTATTGTTTCTCGACCCAATCCTTGAAGATGCAACAGTCTTCAATAGTGTGTCCCAGCACTCGGTGGTATGGGCAAAAGTTGGGATGATCAGTCCTGTTCACTTCACTTAGCCTTTTTGGTTCTGGTAGCCGCAGGCCATTCTTCAGAGCATCTTTGAATATTTTGTGGACCTTGTCTCTTCTGAAAGAGTAGACCTTATTTCTCCTTTCCTCCAAAGTTGGCTCTCGGGGTCTGTTAGCCTTCGCTCCGCCCGCTCTCTGCTTATTTAGAGAATCGGTGCTGTTGGAACTTTCGCTTTTCCGGTTGTCGTCCCTCCGATGTCTCGATCTGTTTGTGAATTGGAGATTCTGAGTGGACTCGGGCTTTGAGCGTTCCAACATTTGAACTTTCTTGGTCAGCTCTTGGAATGTTTTGAGGCCTGCGGTGCACCGGAAAGGTTTCATCCAGTTCAGATTTTCTATAAGAAGACTGACGGATTGGTCTTGCTCCAACGGTGGTTCACATTTGACAGAGAGATTGCGCTATCGGACTATAAAATCCATGTTGCTTTCGTTGTTCTTTGGCTCGGTCCTTACGAGGTCGGCAATGGTGATTTTATCGCTGACACTCATGAACCTTTGCTTGAACATGGATTCTATTTGAGCGAACGTCGTGATCGAGTCATCCGGTATGCTTGCATACCAATCGAAAGCAACATCGGTCAAGCTATTGACAAACTGGCGAAGAAGGAGCGCATCATTGCCCCCAGTATTCGCGCATGATGCTTTAAATTGGGCAATGTGCCTGTTCGCATTTCCCGTCCCATCGAACCTTTCAAATTTGGGGACGACATAGCCAGTAGGATACTCCACAAGATCGTACCGAGCAGGATATGGTCTCCCACTACTGCTGATATCTTTTTGCTCTCCGGCTTCGGCTACCAATGTTTTGACTTTGTTGGTAACCAAATCCATGATTTGATCTTGAGTTAGCGGGTTACTGTAATCGGTAGTCAAGACATTTCCCGATATAGGATGCGGCCGACTTTCATGCAGCTCGTCCACCTTTGGATTCGAGGGAATAGGTGTCTGCTGTCTCGGGACACCGTTTTCCGGTTCATGAGCCGAACCTTGCGCTTGATTGGACGGCTGAGAAGCAACTTCGGCCGTGAGCCGTAAGATGACGTTTGTCAAGTCGTCAATTTTTGAGTAGAGCTTGGCCATCTCCTTGTCTCTACTTCTGAGCTGCTTTCGGAGCTAGTGGAGAAGTTGCTGCTATGCGGTCTTAGGATGGAAAGTTGGTTCATCTTCGCTTTCCGAGCCCGACCCTCATGAACCGAGGGCTCTCCCTGCTTATCAGCCTCACTGGAAGGGTCTTCATTACCTTCCAGAGGAGGCTCATCTTGGAATGTGGCAGCCATATTCACACCAGATTGGATTTGAGATGTAGTGGCCCCCTCCTTTCTCTTGCTGCGTGTGCCCACCATGTAGACAGTGTGGACTACATATGTTCACACCAGAATATTGCATTTAATATCGCCCATTCTTATGCTCGTTTGTTTATAGGTAGGCGCTTTTAATCCGTGTTTGCTACATATTTACCGGCTACAGGTTTCTAGTCCAAAATAACGCAAATGATACAAAATCTCCACAGTTACGCCAAAATACAGAACATCTGTTGCCAACAGATAAAAGCCGGGTTCCGGTCATCCGTATCCGTCCAGTGCCGCGTACCAGTTCCAGAGACCAGACAAATGACAGTGGTCATTCATGTCTCGGACAAGCACAGAGCATGAGAGGGGCAGCACAAGAATCAATGGGTGCGCCGAGCTCGAGGGAGAAAGGTCAAATTAATCAAAAGTGAAGCTATTTTGGACTGTTGAAGATGTGAAGAAATTGCGGAAGCAATTTGCAATTTGGAACATGTAGAACAACAGAGGAGAGCAACACAAGAAAACTTAAAAACACGACAGCCCAACTCCCTCAAAGAAGCGAGGATCCGCGGCCAAAATGGCCGATTCGCGGCGGATCCGCGGTCGAGTTGACTCAGTGTCAACGCGGATTTTGGGGGTAGTTTGGACATTTCATTTGGGCTCAGAATCTTGCCCTAGGGTTTCAGTACTCAGCCTATAAATAGCCCAGTTTTGTGCTAAGCCAAAGGTCTTCTTTTTATGCTTCTTTTTGTTAGATTTTAGTTTAGATTAGTTCTTCTTCTTCTTCATGTCTTCCCCATTAAAATGTAGTGAGAGCATTGAGTGGATGATGAAATGAAGATGAGGGTTTTGTTTATTTAACTTGTATATTTTAATTCTTGCATTGTATTTTAATTCCTAAGTGTAATTTTATTATTGTTGTTAAAGTAGTTATTTCTTTGCTTGTTCTCTTTTCCTTCTTATCCGTATTATTTCCAAGCGATGATACTTGACGGAGTTCCTTGCTAAGGTGAGGACCCAAGAGTTGGTTTGCACCATTTGTAAAACTGTATTTTCCTTTTCTCTCTTTTCTTCTTGTTTCGTTTTTATTTTCTTTTATAATGTGGGAATAATTTCCCACTTGTTAAGGCTAAGGAAGGTGGTAGGAGGGACAGAAATATCCCGTGTGCTTCTCTTCGCCAAACATCTTGAAACGAACCCCGACTAAACAAACACAACCTATTCCTATGTCAAACTTAGGCACGTTATACGTGACATATAGCCGCGACCTAAGTCGAGAAGTCCTTTAAGCGTACTACAACGTGACATGTAGTTGTGACTTAATTAAATACATGGTTGCGGGTGTTTGGCCGAGGGTTGGAAATAAGCGTATTTAGCGGACAGACAAGGGGCACTAGGAATGGATTTGGCATTGGAAAGCTCGCTTAAACTCGCAGATCCTATTCCTATGTCCTCCTAATCCCCGCTACTTTTGATTATCCCAACACCGTTTTAAGAATGGTAAAAGATAAGCACAAGACTAATCCTAACTCTACTAACCAACCTTAACCTTAACAAGCTTACTTGAAAATAAATATGAACACTTAGGATAGAACCGAACATACATATATACATTCTTCATTGACTCGTCTAAGACTCGAACGTACATATTACCATCTTCCTGCGGATCGACCCGTGCTCAACCGGCTAGCTGCAAAGCGACACCATTCTGATCGCGGTTATAACTTTAGAACTTTGAATTCCGACACGCCAAAAGCGTGCGATCAAATGGCGCCGTTGCCGGGGAGACGGTAACGTTTTAATTCTTGTTATTTCGGGTTAATCATTGTACATCTCATTTATACATCTAACCCTATTTTCAAAATCAACTAAAAATCAAAAATTTCAAAACCAAAACAAAAACTAACATTTCTAACTCATTTTGTTCTCTGGAATTCTTACCTGCTCACACTCTGGAACTAAATTGAAAAATCAAACAATATCAGTGAGACATTAGTGGAACATTGAGACATCTGAAGAAAATTGGAGCCCATTCCCTAAAGTAGAACCGGCGACATTGCACCCTCATCCGAGCACAGCATTTGATCGCACGCTTTAGGCGTGTCGGAATTCAAAGTTCTAAAGTTATAACCGCGATCAGGACGGTGTCGCTTTGCAGCCAGCCGGTTGAGCACGGGTCGATCCGCATGGAGATGGTAGTATGTCCGTCCGAGTCTTAGACGAGTTAATGAAGAATGTATATGTGTATGTTCAGTTCTATCCTAAGTGTTTGTATTTATTTTCAAGTAAGCTTGTTAAGGTTAAGGTTGGTTAGTAGAGTTAGGATTAGTCTTGTGCTTATCTTTTACCATTCTTAAAACGGTGTTGGGATAATCGAAAGTAGCGGGGATTAGGAGGACATATGAATGTGATTTGCGAGTTTAAGCGAGCTTTTCAACTCCAAATCCATTCCTAGTGCTCCTTGTCCGTCCGCTAAATACGCTTATTTCCAACACTCGGCCAAACACCTGCAACCATGTATCGAATTAAGTCACAACTACATGTCACGTTGTAGTGCGCTTAAAGGACTTTTCGACTTAGGTCGCGGCTATATGTCACGTATAACGTGTCTAAGTGAGGGGGTTGCGTTTGTTTGGTCGGGGTTCGTTTCAAAATGTTTGGCGAAGAGAAGCACACGGGATTTTTCCGTCCCTCATACCACCTTCCTTAGCCTTAACAAGTGGGAAATTATTCACACATTATAAAAGAAAATAAAAACGAAACAAGAAGGAAGAAAACAGAGAAAAGGAAAATACAGTTTTACAAATGGTGCAAACTAACTCTTGGGTCCTCACCTTAGCAAGGAACTCCGTTAAGTATCATCGCTTGGAAATAATACGGATAAGAAGAAAGGAAAAGAGAACAAGCAAAGAAATAACTACTTTAACAACAATAATAAAATTACACTTAGGAATTAAAATACAATGCAAGAATTAAAAGATACAAGTTAAATAAACAAAACGCTCATCTTCATTTCATCATCCACTCAATGCTGTCACTACATTTTAATGGGGAAGACATGAAGAAGAAGAACTAATCTAAACTAAAATCTAACAAAAAGAAGCATAAAAAGAAGACCTTTGGCTTAGCACAATACTGGGCTATTTATAGGTTGTGAAGGGCTACCCGAAAGTCCTCCAACGACTGTTCTAGACGAGACATGGGTTGTGAAGGGGTTTCAGTAAAAGATTCGAAGTTGTTTGGATACTGGAAACTCTCAAAAGGCTGTTCAGAAGCAATGTCTAGGGAAGGTGCAAAAGTTGGGTAGGATGGATAGGAATTGAATGGTTGGACAGGGGTAGGATCAATATACGGATAAGAAGGTGAATGGAATTGTTGATCCAAAGAATTCGCAGTGGTGAAAGGAGTGAAAGACCGGTTACGAGATTGTTCAATACGTTCAGCAAGGGATATAGGTCTTGAGGTTACAACTGGACCCTTAAAAGGGGTACAACGTAAGAAGGTGGTGAAAGTTGAAATGGTTGATACAAGGTGGATTGCGGAGTCCAATTGGTTTTCCTACACGCGCCTATCCGATCTTTCAAAGAAATTTTTGGCATGGATGGATCGTTCGACGTTCGGCCAAAGCAAGAACCGTAGGAAGTTATGTCTGGTTATGGGTACCAAAGTTCGGCAAGAGTTTTTCAAGGCGGGGTATCTATGTTAGAAGAGTGAAAAGGTAGGGAGGGAAGGAAGTGGTATTTTTTTTAGTTTTTAAAAAAGATTTTTTTTTGTTTTTAGAGTTTTAAAAATTGTTTGTTTGAAAGAATACAGAATTATGGGACTAAACTTTACATAAGCACAATCACAATCACAAAATGCACATACAATCACCTAGAGCTAGGGTCTTTAAAGTCCAACTAGACCGCTTCTAGACTTCCAAGCGACAAGTTGCAGGATAACCCTCGAATCGCCTCTTCATTGCCAATTGTGGCCAGGTAAGCACAAGTGAGGGAAGGAGGGTTCAGCTCAGGAATCACCGTGAGACGAGCCTTTTAAAATTACCTCCTCACTTGTCTAGCCTAGGCACCACAAAGTCAAGTTTAGATAAACGATCGATTCCCCGTAACTTTCACTTGTCTTAAATAAACGCGACAGGTCCTTAAAGGTTTGGTCTAGATATTTTTTATTAGCTCAAGGTAATGCGTATGCAATTAGTGATTTGTGGGGTCTTAGGAAGGGTGATGAAATCCCTACCCAATCTGAACTGGTGTTATAGCCCCCTGTAGTCCGTATTATTATATGTAAATCGTGTAAACAAACAAAATCTAAAACAACAAAAATTTATTTGGCGGCGGCGCAATTCTGTGTAAAGAAACCTGCAGAAAATACAGTTAAGTGGAATTTACAGAGAGGTGCAGAGGAAAGAGAAGAATCTGGAAAAAATTGGGGTGAGAAGCCTCAATAGGACCGCGGAACCGCCGCGAAATCAACACTTTGACCGCGGTTCCGCGGTCGAATTTTTGACTTGGGACTTGGTATTTAGGTCATTGCACTCCTCTTGTTCTGTAGGACAGAATAAAAACCTCTATCTCTTGATTTGAATACTGTACTTGCTCCAGATCGCCTGCACACTTGCACACAAAAAGAAATCAAAAATAACAAAAAGGGTTTCTTTTTATATTATATTTATAATTTTATATATATACAAAAAGAATATTAACCCGAATAACAAGAAAGAAAATACGTTACCGTCTCCTGGGCAACGGCGCCATTTGATCGCACACTTTCGACGTGTCGTGTATTTGAAGTTCTAAAGTTAACCGCGATCAGGACGGTGCCACTTTGCAGTTAGCCGCGATGAGTACGGATCGATCCACAGGGAGACGGAGCGTTTTACGTTCTTGTCATAACGAGTTAATGCGCGTGGGCGGAAAGTTCGTATCTATCCTAAGTGTATTATATGCAAAAATACAATTGTTAGGATTAGATAGGATAGTGTAAGCTAAAGAATTCCGTATTCAAGTCCTTTGAGCCGAACTTAACGATTGAAGCTAGAGCAATCGGCAACAACGTGGATTAGGGTGCTTAAGCACGGTATTCGTGGAATCCGGCTTATTGACCATTGTCCGTCCGTTCTTGTCTTTTGCTTTCGCCTCCGGCCAATTCGAATGCAACCGGTCGCGGTTAGGTATCACCGTTACCTTGGTAGGGTACCTAACGGAGCGCTTGCGTAAGGTTTGGGCAGAGTTTCAAATGAAAAATACGGGAAAAGGATATGAGGAACGAAACCTTAACTTACAATATCTTTCTCTTTTCCTAACAACACCAATTTACAACCATTACAACAACAAACCAAAAAGAGAAAAGAAAAGAGAGAAGCAAAGAGAAAAGCAAAGAAAAGAAAAGAGCATTACAAGTAGTAAAGGGCATGGAATGTAAAAGAGCAGGTAAGTAAAGCATGGTAATAAATTGCATGAATGTAAAGAGCAGGAATTAAAAGAGCAAGTAATGAAAAGAGCAAGAAAGACTAGGAACCCAAGTGTGCAAAATGATAACTTTATTATGTCCAAGATACAACCTTGAGATCAATACCCTAAACTTAAACTTGCAAGCTCACTAAAGAGGTTGCAAGATCAATAGACCATGAACTCAAGGGATACAAAGCTATGTACAAGAGAACAAAAAGAAAACAAAAGAGTTGTGAATGAAGAAATGAAACAAAACTTGGCAAAATGTAAGACCCTTGACCCTTTGCCCACTGCTTGCTTTTATAGGTTTAAAATGAAAATAAACAAACAATAAAAACATGATGACAAGACAGCAAGGGAGGGCCCACAGAAGACTGGGGGCATTTGGAGGCATCTAGGCCGGCGAGCTCGGCTAAATAGGCATTGTGCTCGGCCCAAATCCGAGCCCTAGGCTCGTATTTGGTGTAGTCTTGTGTTGTCCCCAATATCGCTCTGGTATTGCTAGATTTCTCTGTTAAGTCCATGGATGCACTCTTGGATTTTGGAGGGAAACTTGATGATAAAAATCACATCAATACTTTATGCAATAAATGCACATCACACCATGCCCACTTGCCATGATTCATGGCTGCCCTATAGGTCCATGTGCCAAAGAGCATGTGTGCACACATGCTATGTGTTGGACCAAAATGTTGTGCACACACTTTATTCGCAAAAACTTTTTGGATATCGACCGGTTTCCAGTTCCGGTTGCAGTGTCGGCTCATAAATGATATATCCGTGATTTTAAGTGTATTTCCAGTATTTTGTCACGGATACCTGTAATATGTATTACTGATCCGACACTGGTTAATAGTACCGATATATAACAAAACAGGTAATGAATGAGTGGTATTAAAATGCAATATTCTGGTATGAACAACATATACAGCCGTTCTTTATCATTGGAGGGGTAACCCTGTTCTTGGAACTTCATGAAGTTCGCATGAGCCCTAGCCCTTTTATTGTCCCTGTATCTGAGCCTTTTCTGTCTTAGCTTCTCGATTTTGAGAGCTTGGCGGGCATCCGTTATCCAGGAAGCCATTGTAAGTCGATTGGCGGGTAGCTTAGAGAAGACACCGATTGAGCAGTTGTTAGGGACACCGCTGGAGCTTGCTCGAGACATCTTGTTGCTTTGTTGGTGTTGATGGTCTTGCCCCCAGCTGGGGCCAAGGAAAGTCGTTCAGACAATGACTTGCGTTTAGGTAGTGGTGCCCTCGGGATCACCACATTCGGCCTCTTGCCTTTTGAGGCCGGTTTGTCTGTTACCGGTGCTTGAGGAGCAGAGATGGTGTTAGCTGGCACGAACAAACAGAATATAGCCAAATGGTAGCGGCGGCTCCTCCCACTGTCGCCCAAGACTGGCTGGAAGGACGTCCTGGTGTCCATCTTCATCGTGTAGGAGATGGGAGCTGTGTTGAGGGCTGAGCTTGCCCTTGGAGACATTTTGTTGCGTCCGAAGATTGTGATTGGAAAATGTTAGCCCTGCATAAAAAAGCATGATTTCAGTACAGACAATTGATATGCATATTAATTGAGTTCGCATGAATGCTTAACCCAAAATATGCGAGGAAAGATTGGTCCCACCGGGCCTGCCAGAGTCTGTAGGGTGTTTTTCGTCATCCCATTGAGATGGGAATACGCACGCGCTTGTCAGTCGCATTACAGATTCCCCCTGCCTAGGGCAGGCTGGGGTTTATTGATTTTGGGGATCCGAACCTCCGGCAGCAGCGAACTAAGCTGCCGTTAATTACCCCTCGCCTTTGGAGCGAGAGAACCTCCGATTGACGGGTCAAACAGGTCATGCGAACTCAATGTGCAGTGTTGTGTTTTGGAGGGGATTGGATATATCGGGGGCCCCGCAGAGTTTTTACGGGGGTCCCGCTACCCGGATACCGGGCTGGGGGTCAAGGGGGCTAGCAGCCCTCTTGCGGGGTGCGGGGCAGCGCCCCGTTAGAATTTTTTTCTAACGGAGACAGCGTTGTGGAGTGTGTGTGTACACACATACATATATATATATATATAAGGGAAAAAGCGCCCAAAGGACGTGTAGGAGAAGGCGCCAGCGCCTCGCGTGCTTGGCACGCGGGCGCTGGGGACAAGGCGCCAGCGGAAAATAGGGGGCTCAGCCCCCCATACTGGGAGTTGTACTCTTATTGACTTTTGGAGTTAAACTCCTTAAAAAAAGATGTATTATTATTGTTTGTTTATTTTTTTGGAGTTAAACTCCCAGAAACTTTGATTTGTGGAGACTCCAGGGAATCTTTGTAAATGTTCAAGGGGACCCCTTTCTTCTCCCTTGAGCCTTGGATCTTTCCCAAAATGGGATCTTTGGAGATGGGTCTCCTTCCTCCTCTTTTGTTGGCCGGATCTTGGAGAACAAGAGGGGTGAGATTTTAAAAATCCCTCATTTTTAAGATCTGATGGAAGATCCGAGCTCCCTTTTGTGGGTTTTGTGGTGGAAAACTATTTATTTTTGGAAGAGGAAAAGCTAAACTCTTGATTTAATTCAAAAAAAGAAGAATGTTTAGAACCTTGAGGAAGGAGAGACGCACAAAACCCCTAGAGTCTTAGAGAATGAAAAAGTTTCCCTTTTTATTTCAACATCATGTTGCCTTATATAGGCTTACTCATTTGCACATAGCCCCTTGGGCTTTACAAAATGGCATTTTGCCCATCCCATGCCTCATGTGCTCATTTCTTTTGCACATAAGCCATGGGCTTTACAGAATTTTGGCTTTATGTCCATTTTTCTTACATTCATGTATGAAAATTACATCAATTATTTATTACATAATTTTCATTTTGGCATGGGGGAGGCTGGCCACGGGGCTCGACTGGGCATGGGCCCACTTGATCTGGGCTTGGGCCCACTTGGTTTGGGGTTGACTTTGACTTTGACTTTGACTTGGTCAACCGGGGTGTAATTTTCGACCGCAACAATGATGTATGCATTATAGAACATGAAGGGGTTCATTAGCAACTTTCTCACACATTTGTGTTGTAAGGGGCCGCTGTACGGGAAGCATTATAAAGTTTCAGGTTGCGGATTGAAAAATCCTAAGTGCCACCGGGGTCCCCATTTCACAATTTAACCATTTCCTTCTTCTCTTTGAAACTGAATAAATTATTAATACTCTAAATCCTCAATTGTAGCTGTTAATCAATAAAAAAATGTTTGTGGTATCATTAAAACAGTATACTTTTCAATTCATTACATCCCCTCGAAGTTAATTTTGTTAGCAAGAAACATGAATGAAATTAATCAGTGCAAGTATCATCTGACTCGATCATGTAAATAAACTATTGATTAATCAATTTGAAGCAAGCAAGCGACACCGTTATATGGTTAAAAGCCTTTCTCACTCAGACTTCATGAAGGGAAAGTTGTGAACGATGCTCTCTATTTCGGTTTCTGACCCTTTTTTAATCCTATGATTAAATTTAACAGTACTCATTATTGTTCTCTTCAATGGGACCAATACCTCTTCATCTGAAGGCTAAATCTGGACAGTGCATGTTAATCTTTCTAATTGGCTCATGCCTTGGTGGATCCAAGCCGCTGTTGGACTCATTATGAACTGATTAAACTACTCACATGATTATCACCATATGAAATCATAATGTACATTGGTGCAGACATAAATCAAGTTTCGCAAACGATTTGCCTTTGCCTAACAAGTGTTTGACGTCAGAGTCAATAGAGGTGAGGATGTTGATAATGCTCATTAATGCAGCCAGTCTTCTACTTGTGAAAGAGGGGAGACAATTACTTGAATTTGAGTGTTGAGATCTATTGTTTCAAAACAGGCTGAACTATGAAACTGTTGGGTATTTAAAAGAATTGATGATTACGTTTGGATTGAAGAGTAAAGATTTTGGTGAATGATCAATGGAGGTTCATGGATGGGTTCCCTTTCCTAAAAAGAGTGCTTTCTGAGATAGGGAAGCAGGATAAAGAAAGGGGTAAAATGATGTCTATAGTTTTATAGTAGGTGCAATTTTGTCCTAACGGTAGGTGCAAATTTTACATCAAGTTAGGTAAAACTTTGTGAAAATTTTCCACTGAGCTTATGCCAACTGTTGATCCCTTTTTGATGCGAAAATTCTTAGTTCATGATGAAGATGGTAATGACCTTTATAAAGTGAGTGCTTATGCCTTGATTTTTTGCAGTTCTGCATATGTTTTACCTGTTGAATGTCTATTTTTGTTTCCTTATGTCATGATTCCTATCTCTATCCATGCCCCCAACCGTCAGAATACATTTATACTCATTAATAATCTCTCAAGTCTTCTCATTCCGGTGTTCTCTTTGTCATCCCTAAGTGATCGTAGACTTCGCTTACAAAATTTGGGATCTTTGGGGGTTTTGAACCCTGTAGTTATGGCCAAGTGGAATATTTATCCATCATAGTTTTACTTACTTTTGGTGCCCTTGATTCAGGCAAAGCGTCTGAAGAGCCGAGTGCTCCAGCTGTAGATGAAACAGCTCAAGAATATCAGAATGGCAAGTTCAATCCCTTGACTTATCTCTTCTTATTTTCGAAGATATTCTGTTTGCGCCACCTATGAAATGGCTAATCTATTTGTATTCACACTAGGAGAATGTTGTAGAGATCCTAAATGGTACTCCCTCCGTTTCAGGTTACTTATCCTTCTACCAATGTTTTTTGTTTCAATTACTTGCCCCTTTAAAATATCAAAAAGAACGTTTGAAATCTACTTCTGTAATTAATGCAATTTAGATGTAAAGTACCAAGACTAACATTACCTTTATAAAACAAGAAAACCATTTGTTCAATCCCAAATCCCAATATGAGGGTAATATAGAACTTTTACCTTCTATGATTTCGTTTATAAGAAATATTACACTTATATCAGGCGCAATAAGCCCAAAAGGACAAGTAAGTTGAAACAAAGGGAGTAAATTATTATTATGATTATGATTATTATTTTCTTTTTTGCAGATTTCTCATAACTTTTATAATGATGCAGGCCACCCCACCGAAAATGGCCATGCTAAGGAAGTGCAAAACAACACCCACTCCTCATCATCTCCACCACCCAAACCTTCAACTGATAAAACAAATGGGGTCCATCATGATAACAACACCACTGACAAGGAATCTGACACATCCTACATCAAAATATCCGGGCACAGGGCCGGCGAAGCCGCCATTGTGTACGAGCATGGAGCCGGAATCGAAGCCCTGATGCCGAAGCTCCGCCACCTTGATTACTTCACGGAGCCACGCATCCAAGAGCTGGCCGCCAAAGAACGGGCAGAGCCTGGGTTTTGCCGCCACGTGAAGGACTTTGTTGTGGGCAGGCGTGGCTTCGGTAGCATTAAGTATTTTGGAGAGACGGATGTGAGGAGGCTCGACCTCGAATCTATAGTCCAGTTCAATCCTCGTGAGGTGATTGTGTATAAAGACGAGGGCAAGAAGCCTGTGGTGGGCCAGGGTCTGAACAAGCCGGCTGAGGTCACTCTTCTCAACATCAAATGCGTTAACAAGAGAACGGGGCAGCAGTACACCGAGGGGCCGCTCGTTGAGAGGTACAAAGAGATGCTGATTAAGAGAGCGGAGGAGCAGGGAGCTGAGTTTGTGTCTTATGATCCAGTCGAGGGAGAGTGGAAGTTTAGGGTGCAGCACTTCAGCAGCTAAGGAGTCGGAGATGATGGGGACGGCGATATCTCCTTTTTATAATTTGTATGAAAATGGGGAGAAAAAATTATCCGGTCCATCTTTTCTGTCTTTATGTTTCTAGTGTGTTTTCCCCCTGTTTTGGAACTGTGAAGGGTGATGTGTTCTTTCTTTTGTAAACAAATGGGTTGGTGAAACTGATTGTATGCCCCCTTTTTAAGTTTTTGCTTCTGTGTGATTAATGGATTTCTGTTGTGAGGAAAGGAAATATTCTTGCTGAGCGATTAACTTCTGAAATATTTAGTTGGTTGTTTTGTCTTTATTTTTTGTCCCAAATTTATTCCTTTCCTACTCCCTCGACAGAGACAATTGTTCTCATGCAGCATTAACCTTGGATATCTCTGGAATGAGTGTGGTACATAATCCAGATAGAGAGTTTATTTTCCTTTTATTTTCTTTTGTTTCCCCGATCTTTTTGCATGTTTGACCAATTGTCCTAAATATTTTTTCCCCCTAATCTATTTTAGTTTTCTCTGTCCCCTTTTCCTCCTTTTTTTTTTTAATTTTTTTTTAAATTTTTATAAATGTATTTTCATTTGGGTGACCCCCAACAAAGGTATCAAGTTGTTGAGTGTCTCCCCTAATCCCTGCTTGTTCTTGGCCTTTGAAATGGGAATATTAATAGAATCCAGGTGCAGCCAGCTCAAAAGCTAAAGACAAGTAGAATCGAGATTTGATTTGAGCCATCAACTGATGTTAACTACTTCCCAACATGACAGCAAGGGATGACAACGATTGTAGCTATATCCTTACATATAGACGCTATTACATAACATGTACTTTCCATGAGTCCAAAATTTAAGTGTGAGCTGCATATATGTATTTCACTCATAATTCCCAAGTTTTGCTTCGTTATTTTCGTGTTTTTCGTGGGCATCGATAATTCCCAATTAATTAATAAGTTATTTAATGCATGGGTATGGCTTGTGTATATATTTGCGCATGCAGGGTGTTGACAGGGCCACATGCACGTGTATTCACATTTAGTTTAGCACAGACTGGTGGTGCTAATAACTTTATATATTATTTTGGATTCATCATTAATCAAACTTTAGTGGATACAAATTGATTAATTATACTTTTTAAAGTAAAAAAGAAAGATATGTCACGTAGTATTCGTTGGCCTGGACCATTTTTATTTGTGATTTTTCATGTTTAAAAATAGAGTAGACCTTACTAAACACCATCCTCTTATTAGGGTTTTTGAAATAACACTATTGAACTTAAAAAACGCTATAAAACTATACTGAACTATCTATATTGTCCGAAATGTTAGTTAGAATAACACCAAAATGTCTTCTGAATAGATTTAGTAGACCCAAAATGAACGGAATACGGTATTTTTGGCAAAAATACCTATCACTTTTTTTCTTCGAATTTTCTCTCCAATAGTGTTTTATAGTATTTTTAAAGTTTAATGGTGTTATCTTAAAAAATCCAAAAAGATGGATGGTGTTTAGTAAGTTTGACCCTTAAAAAATAAAATAAAATTCCACGACACTTTTGCCTCCCTTAAAAAAAATCAACTTTTGTGATGATGCTCGTAAGTAGGAATTCCCCAGATCACGACACGTGGCAGGTGACGTGTCATCCACATAAGCCCGCTAGATTCCTAGGGGCTACGAAGCCGGAATAAATACGACACATTGGCGACATTCCTCGGTCGCTCGTCTCCAAGGTTGCATCCGACCTTTTGGAGACCCCCCTGGGGTACATTCCCCGTTCGCCTAGCCCGATAACTTGCCTCCGAGCTATTACAGAGCTGAGCTTCCTCAGCCTCTCCGCTCGTCTCCGAGCTATTACAGAGCCGAGCTTCCTCAATTTCCCTGTTTGGCCGGGAGCATAGAGCCCGAGCATCCCGTAACGGCTCCGTGTATCTCGCCACGACGAGATCTCCGCCGCTCCACATCCCAAGCTAGTGTATCTCGCCATCAATGACTGTATCCCGCCATCAATGCGAACGTGCTGCGGGGTGGGGGGGGGGGGTGGGGTGGGGTGTTAACGGACGGTGAGGATCTCGCATCGGCTCACTCCGTGCGACCGCTATATAAACCCTTCTTCCAGACGACTCAGGTAATTCGAACTCATTCCAATACGCCGCTACTCTGCCCTAATATTCCTCGGCACTTACTTGATCGTCGGAGGGTCCTACGGTGGTTTCCTACCATGGGACTTTTCTTGCAGGTAGCTTGGCGTCCACAACAACCAATAACCTATTAAGATCCACATCCAACCACCACAAACAAATCCAAACCGTTTGACACCGCTGGCCACAAGATTTACGTAGGACAACATCTGAGGGAGAACCGACCTCCATCAGTTGGTGCCATCTGTAGGAACCCTTCCTTTTCCACCCAAGAAAGTTGATCTTCCGCCCTCGATATAATGGCCAGCGATCCTCACCATGGAGATCCCGGCACGAGCCATCCCATCCTCCACAACGGAGGCGGGGCGGTTCCACCTCACCTCCCAACATCGTCGAAGCCCTATCTGCACGGATTGACAGGCCCACGACGATAATAGAAGCACTCGCCTGTGTTCAGGCGTCCGACCATGACCGCCAGATTCCCTCCTCTCCCGCTTCCTGAAACGACGACGCGTATGGGGTGGCGGGGGGGCGTGTTCAAGGTCTCGGCCACCTCGTTCGTGCTGATCTCAATGTCGCGGAAAATCAGCGTGCCGACACCGGCAGTCGCGACTCCCATACGAGGAATGATTATATGAATCGCTGGGAACCGGACAGTCCAACACCGAGGTCTTGGGAACAACAGGGTTATCGCTCCGACGCTCGTCGTGCTCCCTCGCCTTCCGAAGAGACGTCGGTCAGGTTGCCTGATTCCAGGAAAGAACGGCGTCCCTATACCTATCGAGGCCGTGCACATGGCGCACCTCGGGGCTAACCACGAAGGGTTCCACCCAAGGATCTGAGGAACGTGATAGAATGAAGCCGAAACCGCTCCATCGCGCAATCCCAAAGCAGGGATGGCAGGCGCTCCGATTACGGAGAATCCTCGGGGTACCATCAACGCATCAAGGTCCTCAAGAAGGAAATCGAAGACATGCGGTACACCACCCGCTCGGTCGGGAGAGTGGCAAAGTACTCCACAGATTCGCTCACGAGGCCCTTCACGGAGCAGTTACTAGATGAGCGGGTCTCATCTCGGAACAAACCGCCCAAGGTGGCCCTCTTTGACGGGAAATCTGACCCGAAGGACCACTTGGACGCATTTACGGCAGGCATGAGCTTCCAAGACAACTCGGACGCAGCTCAGTGCCGAGCCTTCCCCACCACCCTCATCATCTGAATTCTTCCGAACCCTTCTTCTAATGGAAAACATACATTGGCAAAAAGTCCTCGTTTTCCGGGACAGCCGAGATTGGTTCCGCGGACTTGCGCTACACTCGATCTTGACCTTTGACGAGCTGGAAACTCATTTCCTCGGTCATTTCGTCGGTAACCGACGACAGAAAATTGTTAGTTATATGTATGCCCTAGAGGCCATTATTATACATGTGATGTATATTATAGTGGATGCTTGGACATATATAGGGAGGACTTTCTTGCTCGACATGATAGTATGCTATCTGCTTGCTCTTTATCTTAACATGTACACTTATTGTCTCTCTATTACATGTTGATAAAGCCATTAGGATGAGTACTTGACTAACAGGATTATGATGCAGATCATACTAGTGGGGCAGAGGTAGTCGGTAAGTACATCCTTTAAATGTTCCTAGTCGTGTGAGTATCGAGACGGGGCATCGATATTCCAGAGTAGACTAGTGTATACGCTTCTTGACCCATATGATGGGCGATGGATGATCCCACATCCATTGGTGTTTGACATCAGAGAAGGTATACGGGTGCTCAGTGGTGTCACGACCCGAAATAGCACGTGACTAGCACTTGAATCGTGTGAAGTCTATAGGACCCCACCTAATTCAAGTGCCAGTCACGTGCTATTCGGGTCGTGACAAAGTTGGTATCAGAGCGCTAGGTTAACCTTGGTTCGAGTCTATGTTTGACTATGCAGAGTTTAGGACGTATATATATATATATATATATATATATATATATATATATATTCGGAACCTAGGCTTGACCTTACGGAACTTAGACTTGGTCGAGCGGGTATTAGACCCGAACTTTCGTCGCATAGGTTGACCTTGGTTGATGGAGTAGGTGACTTAAGTAGAGTGACGTACCGTGTGTACGATACACGGCATATTTACGATACGCTACTCCGCTTAAGAAGCCTTAGGATGTACATTTCTTGCACAGTATTATATTCATTCTTATGATCTATCCTCATCGATATCGGTTTATGGTTTTTGCTGCCACGATTACACGGGCAGAGAGAGCTGCGGCTAAAAGTGCGGTCAGCACTAGCTCGTCTTGGACGAGGACTGACCAGGATGTATTCCAGTGACACACGATTGCATAGACGTGTCGTTTCTTTGTGTTTTCACGCCATTAGCATTTGATGGATTGCTTTTAAAAAATTTCTCGAACGTGCAGATCAGCACCAGAGGATTGGGCCACTGATAGAGGCCGGCTAGAATGTGATGACCGTCAATGCACCGTTATTTGGATGATTGAGGCACTGTTTAGCGTGCGGACGAATGAGGCAGTTGTTGCTGTGAATGACAAGATATCGCCCCAGATGTTTGAAACTAATGCAGCACGAGTTGTACTTAGAGATATGATAGAAGATCACTAGTCACCCTTGGATGAATGACTAGGACATGTGGTTCGTTCGCTTACCCCGATGCGAGGTCATCAGATTGATTGATTCCAGCTTGAGAAGACTTCATGCAGGTACATTGAGAGTCGATAGAAGACGATAGAAGCCCATTTCCCAAGTTTAAGGTATTCGGAAAAACATGCAAGTAATTCCGTGGATCCTCTAGAAGAATGAAACCCAAACTCGATATAATGACCATGAGAACGCTTTGGAACCTTAGGGTTTACAGTAGTTCCGCGGTGCCATTAATGAGGCTTGGGTTTGCCCTTCTACGGTTGGTCCACAGGTACTGTGGCATGTACTGGATATTATTAAACTGTACTCAAGAGTTGAGCTCTTAGGGGATTATGAGACTTTGACGAATCGATTGAAGGGTTCGACGCCATTCGAATATCATATGATGGGATATATTGCTTGGGAGACTCTAGATATGAGTATAGCTATTAGAGCGCAGTCCACGCAGCCACGAAGAGACGAGTCCGAATCAGTCGACATTAGAGAAAAGTGGAGTAAGAGATTCGTGCGAGATTTCGACGAGATGACGTTCCATTCCGTTGACATCAGAGATGGGATACGCATGCAGAGGTGTCGAACATAGATATACCTTCCAGAAGGAGTCGTGATGAGTATGCAGCCGTTCCGGAACAAGAAATAGATTTAGTAAAAGATGATAACTTCCGGGTAGTTCAGCAGAAACGAGATTGGGAGAGACCCCGACGAGAACTTTCTGGAAATACTAAACGAGAAGACTTGGACCCAGGATCGGTCGTATTGTTCACACCCTGTAGGCCAGAGTTCGGCATCGTCGACGAGACATGTTATGAGTGACCATGAAAGTTGGCCAGAGATCTTTAGAGGATGTGCCAGAGTGGGACGGTTTCAGCCACCTTTGATTTCGGTGTTTTGGGCGATTTATTGGCATGATTGAGATTTTGTGCACCACAGTTGCACTCGACTTCGATTTGATGTCATTCGAGATGTTGATTTTGATTTCATACCTATGGTATGTATATGATTTGACTTGTGCTTTCGGTATAGTTTTCATGCACTTCTAGTATTTGGATTTGATTTGTGCACGTTGATGCACGTAGTTGTGAGATTATATCCCACGGTATACCTGATGTGGATTGAGGTTTGTCGTATACCGTCGATTTCGATTGTGATATTCGTTATTGTTTTCATGCACCTTGTGCACTTGAATTGGATTTTGCGCATACTTGGCGCGGTTGATGCGATTTTGGTGCATGCCAGATGCACTTGATCGGGATTCTTCGTGCATATTAGATGCACCTTATACTGCTGTCAGGCACACCCGTTGCCTTTGACAGGTGTTTTCGTGCACACCCGTTGCACTTAGATTTTGTCTCTGTGCACATGTATGACAAATTTATTGATTTCGATTTCTGTGCGCACTAGACGCGTGTGGCATTATTACATGTACTATTGAGTACGATTTCTTTTGAGCAGTACATTTTTATGATATTTACTACTTAGTATAGTAGCTGAGCAGGACTAGTCCGAGAACAGTACCTGAATATATATTTTTGCATGCATTGATAGTTATCGAAGGGATTTCCAAAAAGGAGCTACAATCTCGATATTTTACCTACGTGTCCAAGATGACACGAACATTTAATAAAGGAAACCCTTCTAAAATTAATTTCAAAAACGGCGAGACATGTATGTTAAACAAAGCACACATATATATATATATATAGTTATCTTCTTACAATAGACGTCCGCCACTGTGCCATGATACGTGCGTCGCACTGCGACTTGAAAGGGTTTGGCATGCATTTCATTCATATGTTTTGATGAGTTTACAACGATGCGTACTATGTACATGTTATAGTTTTGATATATATCATGTTGGTTTTCATATTGGGCTTTGACATTGGTGTCTTCACCATAACTCCGATGATTGTGGGATGCTTGACGGAGTTTTGATTTTGGTTTATATACTCGTTTTTCATGCGCATGTATTGCGCTACGATGTGTTTTATGTATTTATGATTTCGGAGCCCCGAAGACTTGATCTTTTTACTGAAATGTTTTAGTATTTGAGGGGTTTAAATATAAATTTAGGGACCGAATTTATTTAAGGGGGGAAGACTGTAACATTTCAGAAAAATAAAATATTATTTTTGGGAATTTATATAATTAAATAATAAATATTATGAATATTTTAATGATGCGGTATAATTATATACCGATAAATTGGGAAATATTTAGAAATTTATAAGAATTACTGAAATGAGGGTGTTTTATATGATATGGGCATTTATAGATTTTTAAGTACTCATTTAAAATAGGGTTAAGTGCTAATCGCGATTAAATATCACTAATCGTGCATTAAGTTTGATTTGTGCACATGACATGCACCATGTCATATTTCACATTTTTACATTTTCTACTATGGCTTTTTCTTTATTTTTCATGAATGGTTTGGTTTTAATGAGAGGAAAAGAAAAGGAAAGAAAAGAAAAGAAAAAGGAAAAGAGTAAACAATAGGGTATGGGCATGATAGAGAAGAGAGAGAGATGAGGGGTCATTTGACTTGTCTCCCATTTGTTCCCTCCATTGTTTTACCTTCATCATTTTTCCCCTCCTCTTCTTCTTCATGGCTGCCCTCATTCCCCCACCTCCTCTAAACCCTCACAACACCACCAAAAATACATCAAAACACTTCACCCTTTTCATTAAAAATGTGCACAAGCTCACTACAAGCATTTTGAACCAAGAAAGTTTGGATTTTGGAGACTTGAGGCAACTCAAGAAAATTCTTGAGTTGCCAATTGAGGTATTTTCTTCACCATTAGTGTAGTTATCCACTTCCTTCAGCATATATAAATGTTTAGAAGTGTTTTAGTGATATTTAGTGAACTTTGAAAATTCCAAGTTGAGATTAGGGGTTGATTTGAATCCAAAGGTGCAATTGAGGTGTAATTAGTGACTACAACCCCTGTAGTGATTGTATTTTGGACTGAAACCACAGGCTAAACCCCCTTAACCCAAACATAGAAACCCCGATATCGGAAAATTATGGGATTTGTGATGAAATTTAGGAATCTGCTACGACCCGGGGCACCTGAAAATTTTATAGCGATCACAGTGAGTCGCGCAGGCAACCTAGAAGCTACCCTGAAGACCTGAGACCCTACCCCTTCCACTTAGCCGCAGATTTAATCCCTCTGGCCACAAATTGCGTCCAGGGTGTTGGCTTGGGTCCTCGTTTTTGGTTCATGGCTCCAGTATCTGTTAAATAGACTCTCCACATGTGCAAAATTAGCTAATTTCACCTAGGGTAAAATCTGGAGGTGTTTTCTTGAGTTGCTGCTTTGTTTTGCGACTTCGTTTTAACTTGAGTTTTGGTATTTGATATTTTGTTCCGTCGTATGATGTTTGTACATCAGCGACGAGGGTTGTTTGGTGGTTTTGCAGGCGTAGGCTATAGGTTCTAACCTATAAGCGATTTGTGTGCCGTATTGGTTTCCGACTTGATTTTAATGTGCATTTGCGATTGTGTTATATATGCAGGTACCTTCACGTGGATTTCATACGATGAAGAAGAGGATGGCGACATCAACTCCGGCAAGCAAGAATCAAGGTGAGTAGATATATATCTACGGGGGAAGTCGGGTGGACGGCGTATAGCACCCCCGCAGTTTCGTAGTGTAGTCTACGTATATATATATATATATATATATATATATATATATATATATATATATATATATATATATTGTGATACGAGGATAACTTAGCAAGAAATGCTTTAGGTGACTTTGGGTTAGTGTTTAGCGTATTTAGAAGTTAATGCTATAGTTTAGTGTTAGTCGTGAAACCCTAGAGTAAGGATTTGTACACACGCACACACACACATACATTTGTTTTTCTTATTCGTATATAGGGATATATATATATATATATGTATGTATGTGAGTATGTATATATATATATATATATATATATATACATGGATGATGAGGATAGTATATGGTGCTTGGAGATGAGTCGATGTGATTGGACATGATGCCATGAGATGGTGATGTGACTTGGTTCGTATTATGAGATACGACATGATATTATAGCGGGTCTTTAGGCGATGTGTTTTTATACACACGCATATATATATATATATGTTGATGGTATCAGTATGTACTAGACTTTAGATCAGTACCCAAATTCAGGATATGATAATAAGGATACCAGATGAATAATGAGATAAATGTGATATTCGATCCGTACCCAGATTTGGGATGCCGTACGATGGATTTACCGTACGAGATATAATGATGATGATAGATCCGCACTCTTGACTTGAGGATGTCATATTATATATTGTATCGTACGTGATACTATTGAGGCGGGATCACCGACTACTATATATATATATATCGACTCAGACTTAGGTGGTTTTCCTTACCCTTTCAATTAGCCTGTTAGTTTAGTCCTGTAGTTCACTTAGTAGATGTTAGACTGGGCTCGAGTCATACATATTTCTAAAACTAACGAATCGTGAGTATTTCAAAGACATGCCAAGGGAAACTACGGATATTTCAAAGGACGTACCTCTTCTTAAGAACACCGTAGCCCCTATTTTCTAAACACCACGATTCGTATTATTTCAAATGCCAAAATTGTATGACTCGTATTTAGAAACGTATATTCTTATTTGCTGCGTTTACTATTCATTGTCCATAGATTCATGTTGTTATTATCGCATTGCATGCTTATACTTGTGATTCTTGTTTATTATGAGCCCATGCTGTCAGGACACTAGCACCATTACCGATGATGCGTATGTTCACAATCACTTGCTTGCCAGCTCACACACACATCATCATCGGTAATTGCCATGTCACGTACACTTTAGAGAATATTATTTTATTGATATCGTTTGTTAGCTGATAGTTCTAATATATCATCACTGTGCTAGTTTAGATATTGCATTCTTTATTAGATACCCATGCATGTTTATATATTCATTTGTCATGCAATATTATAGGTCCATTCCGGATTGCCGGAGCCCGGTATTCACTATTATTGACTCTTTATTTTTGGATTTCAGACTTTCCATGAGATTTCTGGATTTGGAGAAACCGCAAGATTTTATAAACTCATCTATCATTTTCAAAAGATAAAAGTGCGGTTTTCTCGTGATATGATGTGAGATATGTCCACCATGAGTTTTCTCGGCTCTTGAGCGATATCATACACCCGATTCGAGGAGGAGGAGGAACCGTCTGTGGGTGCATGGTGGACCCGGTGCGGTACCAGATGATGGCGTTGAGCCTGGCAGGGGAGCACTACCGACCGGTTATTTATGACGTGGCGGATATTCGGAGGATACCGACGTAGTCGTGAGATTTGATTATTTTGGGCCAGTCCGGATTGCCGGAGCCCAGGGGCCAGTCCGGATAGCCGGAGCCCGAGATATACAGACCTTTATTCTTCTCACCTTGTCCCACTCGGAAAATGTTCTTTACAATATACAGTGATTGTCCAATGGCTACAACAAGCATTTACTTGTAAGACAATAGTCATAGCCAAGGAGTCACACAAAGAAGGCGGCGAGCATTGAGACTTTGAGGTATTCAGATTATATGATATGGACCAGTCTGGATAGCCGAAGCCCAAGATATTTGATATTTTGATTTATGTTTTGTGTCAATACTTGACACGGATTTTATATTGATTTCATTGATGATACCTCGACTTATATATACTGAAATCTCACTAAATTATGAAAACAGTTTTCTCATTCATGATGTATTCTGTTTTCATTCATAATGCATTCATACATTATATATATGATATGTTGTTACCTGAGGCACTGACACGAGCACTTGGTATTACACTTATGTATAGATGTTTACCCTTTCCATTATATTATGCTTTACGCTATATTATTTGAGGATATTATTATCGTATGACCTAGGATTGAGTCATACATGCGATTTCTGCTCGGTGATGTTTTCTACTCACGAGTTGGCAACTCACCCCCGTTGTGCCACAGTTTCTTGCAGGTTTTGCCGTATAGGTTTCCTTGGAGGCTTTGCTGGCACACTCCTTCATTCCGGGTGATTGCTTTGATAGGTGGATTCACTCGCATCGTGACCACCATTATACTTTATTATTTCAGTTGTATCTAGTAAACTCCATCAACCAGACTTGTATATTTATTAAACCTAGAAGACCGGTTGTATATTCTTTCGACCTTAGAGTCGCGCGCTGTATTATTATGGTTTTCTTGATGATATCGGTTTCCTTTTGAGTTTTGATCCTCGCCCTTCGGCGTTGTATATTATATTGCTTGCGTAGTTATGACCGCCAATTGGCGAAGAGCTAGCTCCCGCTTGGGGATGCCTTTATTCATATTATGCATGTTGTACCCGTTTGGGGCCAGTATTTACAAAGGAAACTCTGCCGAAATTTTCAGAAAAGACTTGAGATTTTAAAAATGCATACTTCGGCTTATTTTGTTAAACCACTTGCTTTAAAACTAAAGTTTTCCTTCACTTTCTTCTTTAAATGGTTTAGATTTCTGGGTTTATTTGGCTTACTTGAATTAGATGGGGTCCTATAGACTTCATATGATTCAAGTGTCAGTCACATGCCATTTCGGGCCGTGACAAGTGGAGACTGGGTACACAGAACGAACTCGCCGAGAACTTTTAAATGGTATTATACCTCATGTCAGATAGCAGTTCTCTGGTGACACTGGTACAGGTCAGTCTGTCGACCCGAGATCGTCATAGAGTCTTGTGTGATTCCCACTATGCTTTGATTTCTACCTTACCACGTTCAAGAGATCGTGCAAAACGGTGGTTTTTGGGTACAGTCCCGAGTCAGATGGAGGCAATGAGCGATAGGAGGGGATTTCGTCTCTCCCGGTATTGGGGGTTGATGTTGCACTATGCTCGATTGGCCATAACAAGAAGTCCCTGGCCAGGACGGAAACTGAGATTTACTGGTAAGTGTTATCAGTAGTTTCTCGAACCGTTATGGGCCTCATATCGGCATGACTTATCAGGCTATTGGGGTCTGACGTTTACCAACCCCAGGCTGTGATATGCGACATATCAGACGAAGAGACCGGACTGTACGGTAGTGTTACTTATTGGATTCACAGGAGTATGAGCAGGCTTGCTTGTTGATCTTCTGATCACTCAATACCCGGGTAGCCGTTACGTCCAGCTAGTACTGCTGACGGCTTGTTGGTGTTTGATATGATCATCACCTACTGCCGGCGTATTGACAAGTCTTTAGAGTCCTACACAGAGCTTTCCTGGCTCAAGCGAAACGAAGTAGGAGCACATATGTGATATGTGCGGGACCGAGATTAATACGAGTATATGATACCATATTCTATTCTCGCGATATGTGATATCGGACGGTTATATGTGATATAGCCGGGTTATCGGATCAAGTGTTGATTCGATAAGTTGATACATATGATATTAGTCGGTTATATGTGATATAGCCGGATTGTTAAATCAAGTATTGATTTACTAATTTGATGTATAATTATATATGTGATATATTAATTTACGTTAACTAATATTTGCTCACTTAAGCATTTCTTTTTCTCACTTGTATGTGTACACTTAATATATATGTGATATATATTAATGTGTCATGCTTGTTGCTACATGCTACATGGGTGTATAAGACTCACACCATGCTTAACATAATGAAGGGTTTTACTTATCTAAAGTAAATCAAAATTAAATGGAAATTTGTCACATGGTTGAAGCTTGTGGAACCATTGACCAAGTCCACTAATTTTGTTTTACTAGAGATATTTATTAACCCAACCATTATTATTAGTCATGGTTTAGTCTCTACATGAGTTAGTATATGATATTAACTCACCCATGGTTTCCATTCTACACTTGATTTTTTCCATGGTTGCTTTTCTTCATCTCCTTCCTCTAGCTCTCTTGCAATTTGGGAGGTGAAGAAAATGAGTGAGAAAAATATTTCTAAAGTGAGCAAAATTCCTACTTCATCATCCTCTACTAGATTAGCCATTTAGTTTAGGGTGTTAGCTTCACTAATTCCATATTAGTGAAGAGATAGCTTGAGTTGGTGTCTGCTCGACGTAGATCATTTTCGGCCTCGAAGACTTTAAGCAAGCTTGTTCCTTTCATCTTGTGGAGCCTTTCTAGAGTCCGGGAGTTCACTACTTGGAGTGAAGGGACTACTGCATGGAGCTATTGAAGTGAAGGGCCAGTCTACAAAGGCTGTATTCCTTGTTCACTTAGATGTAAAGATGTTTACATTCTAGTTTCGTCTAATTCTTTAGTTAAGATTCTAGGTTAGGGTTCTTTAGCATGCCAATTTTTTGAAAACGGCATAGTCGATGCCTCCCGAAACCCAGTGGCGGTGCTGCGGAGTCCTACAAAAAGGACGGTCGACTACCTATTTACCATCAAGAGTGAAGACATGGAATCTTTCAAGGGTTACGTCACCCGCTTCTATAATTCCCTTTTGGAAGTCCCCAAGCACCGTGATGAAACATTTATCACCACCTTAAGGTCGGGTCTTAGGCACAAAGAGTGGCTCCGCTATTTTGGATTGGTACAACCTAAGGCCATGGCCGAAGTAAAAGTCTGGACCGAGCGGGAAATCCAAATCGAGTAACAGGTAAACGCCAACTTACCCCGCAACGACCAAACGGACTGAAAGAAACGAGACAGAGAAGGAAAGAAAAAGGCTGACCGTCTAAAACCTTATTCTCCAAGGTTTCATGAGTACACTCCCCTGAACGTCTCCCAGGCCGAGCTACTGGAGGAAGCTAAGGGCGAGAGGTTTTTCAAACTCCCGCCAGTGACTCAGAGGCTGAACAAGTGTCTCCGCGGCCCGTACTGCTCTTTCTATCGATCACAGGGGTACCCGACCGAGAATGGCACACAACTCCGTGACTATATGGAGGAGCTGATCTGCTCTGGTCATCTAGCAAAGTACCTACCGTTGGGTTATGCAAGCGCCCCGGCCATCAAACCGTGTCTATTGCGGAACAAAAATTTTAAAAAACCGGCGCTAGAATAACCCGATAACCCGGATCGACCCATAAGCCCTAGATAACAAAACATGCAAAGGAGTTAGAATGGTTATACCGAATGATCCATGTCCTTCGGTCTTGAACCATCTTTCCAAGCTCCTAGAGGCCTCCTTGATCAAGCTTGATCTCCGGTCTCCCTTCATCGAAGTTGATCCACCCGAGAGTCTATGAATCGAGCTTCAACCTCATATTCGAGGTAATTAGGGTATCTAGATCGCTACACTAGATACCGTAGAAGAAGTAAAGAGCGATGAAGGATTAAATTGTCTCAAGACACCCAAGGTTTCTCAACACATGAGAGGGTTTGGGTGGAGGAAGAAGAATATGCCATGAGGATAAGAGTGTTGTAGGAGAGAGAAAAATAATGGCTTAGTCTTTTCTTTGTTGTGAGATTAGTAATAATTAATGGAGCCACCCAATAAAAAATCCTATGTCTCCAAAATATCTAGAGTCAACCAAAAATATCTCAAGTCAACAAAATCTCACAACAAACAAAAACTTAATCATGCTTAGAAAAGTAACCATGGGTCACTAATAAGCCATGCCACCAAAAATACAATAAACACTTCATCCTACACCTCAAAAAGCTTTTAATCCAAAAAGGTCTACACCATAATGAGGTGTAATCTTCTAAAAGTAATTTTGTAAGAAATTACAAGAATACCCCACATCCGTATATACATACCCACATCCGTATTCCGAAGAATACGAATACAATGAGACGAAAATAATCCAACAATATAATATTAGGATCCATCTTAAACCAAAGCCTACTAGTATTATCCGTCCGAACATCATCCGTGCACAAGTACACGCATATGATCGAACCCTGCCGTAAAACAAACGGCCTCTACATCGTTTCGCCCGAAGCAGGGAAACCCTCTGTGTAGAACTCTAAAGATTCGTCAATACGCTGACAGTGGGTTTAACCACAAGCACGTCAGCGGCTATAGCTCTACGTAACGGCTACCCAGGTATTGAGCGAAATGGAGGCCGACGAGCAAACTTATCCTGAAACCCCTACCGAGCCTGACAGTGACAATATCCGTACAGTCCGGTCCGTTCATCTATGAGTATCGCATATCGAGTCTAGGGGGTGGATAAAGTCAGACCCCTAATAACGCGACATCTAGTATCGGTATGAAACCCATCACCACCTGAGAAACCACCGATCTTGGATCAGTAATTCTCGACTACCTTGGTTAAGGATTTCTGGTGATGGCCTCCTGTGCACAATGCGACATCAACCCTCAATACCGGGAGAGACGAATCCCTGACGATCCGCTCACTGCCTCCATGTGGCTCGGGACTGTACCCAACTAAAACCTGTTTACACAACTCGTTTGAACCGTGGTAGGGTAGTAATCAAAGCACAGTAGGAACTCACACGAGACAAATGACGATCTCAGGTCGATAGACTAACCTGTACACATGTCACCTGGGAACTGCTATCTGGTAATAGGTATAATACCAACTAGCATGTTCATGGCGAGTCCGTCTCGTGTACTCATAACCCAATGAGCACCTGTATACATCTTAGGTGAACAAACCGACACCAATGGCTTATGAGACCGGCCACCGCCCCTCGTCGGGGTCTCGATCAGTAAACACTAGTCTACTCTGGAGTATCGATGCCCAGTCTCGAAACTCCCACGACTAGGGACATTTAAGGATGTGCTTATAGACCACCCAGCTCCCACGTATATGATCGCCATCATAATGCTGGTAGTCAAGCAAGAATCCTATGGGCTCTATTAACATGCAATAGTGATCTGTAATGCCACATAATGCTGTACATGATGATAAAGACAAATCGGATAGCATACTATCATCTCGAGTAAGACTGCTCTACCGGTATAGGTCCTCTCTCAATCATCATAATCACCTGCCTGCGACTATGATAATTGCCTTGAGGGCACTATAGCCAACAATCTCCCACTTGCACTTAAGGCTAATTATTGCGGTGTCGCATACTCACAGCCCGTATAATACCGAACACCCAACTCCTGTACTAACCAGTCTCACAAAGCTCGTTTGCAAAACTATTGTGTTCGAGAAATAGCCTCAGTGAGTGGATCCGCTGCAATGTTTCTTTCTGTATCTCTCTATATCTCAACTTCGTGGAGAAATTTATCTCCCGAAATGAGCAATACCCGTCTTAGAATATGTCTGGATATCTGATGGGACCCAGTTCATAAATGAACTCCAAATCCAGCAAACTTCTTAGACTGTATCGTCCACTGAATTTAATCAGTATCCTATGCCATACCTTCCTCAGTATCCGCTTGGACCACTTGTCCAACATACCGTCCCTCATAAGAAAGAAAACCAAGACTCTGACAGTCGCTCTATCATACAGGTCACCTTGGAAGCCTGGAATAATAACCGTATCCCGAAGGAGGCTTCCGTTACCATATTCCTAGAACATCCACTTATGTTCATTACTGCTTCCCAACGTTTTTCCAGGATTGGATTAATATATAAACTTATTGCAGCTAGTGCAAAAACAATATCCGGTGTGGTACTTGACATCTCATGATTGACTCAATTGCCTAAACAAGTGATATGCCAATCATGCAAATCCCTTTCCCCTTCAGTCTAAAAGACATCCTTTAGAGGGGGTGACTCCATCACCTGCAGGTACACCACCATGCCAGGAGTCGTCCAATCTAAAACACCTTTAGAATAGCGTCAAAGTATCCAAATTAGGAAACTTCCCAAATATAGATCTAAAATCATAGATCTAGTAACTAGAATGCCTGATATTATATCCATATCCTATGTGGAGAAACAACTGTGTGACAACCACAGTATAACCGATCGTAGTATAGGAATTTCACTTTATAAAGTGCATGTCATCTAAATACCAGGACATCACACCCTACCACCTTCTTACCAGATCCATCTCCTATTCTGATGAAGTCAAAGTCTATGTCTGTCACATAAAAAATAGATGATCTATCTCCGCTATATCTGCTTTAGTCTATAAATTGACATAAGCTACTACTTGCCCTCTATGCTTCCGCTGCTCCTACTGACTACAACAACCCTCTGGCAGAGTCATATACACGTGCATTTATAAAGCTTGTTTAGAACGACGTTATACTCATCCTCCTGCTGGGTTTCATAGTCTAGAACATCAGTAATGGCAAGTCTGGGTAAACAAGAACCTCCCTGTCACCGTTTCTGAGAAGACCGAAGTATCTCTCGGGTGTCTGAGGTTACCAACTATATCTGCGGAGTGGCTAATGGAATGTCAAAACCAGTTGAATCTTTAGGTTCTATTAAATTTTCAGTAATCGTTTGTGGTTCTGGAATGACTTCCAGTTCTACCATACTCCCACTAATGTTTTCTGAAAAGAATCTATTTTACTAAAACTGGTGGCGAGTCAAGAACAATATAACTATTAATATTCTAGATGGTAGAAAGTTAACCCTCGTCATAGCCGGGATAACCCACAAATTGCCATTACTGAAACGTGCCTTGAGTTTGTCCAGGGTCTAGTTTTAAGCATAAGCCGGATAACTCCATATACCTTAATATCGTTAAGATATGAACCATTCTATATCCAATATAGAAACAGAGGCACTAATTTAATTGGAACCAGATTCAAATCATGCAACTGTCTCCAGTGCATGTCAACTAAGTGGAATAAGTCCCCTGAGTTTAATAACTCAAACCCTGTGCGTCGTATGTTGAAAACTGTATTATGGTTAAGAAGAATTATACCGCTGTTGAATGCTCCTTACCCAATCACCAACTAATATAGGTAAATGTCGTAGACAAAATTTCAAAAAGTTATATCTCACTTTATAAAATAAACGTACAGATATATCAGTTTGAAATTGGTGCATAACAATCGGATATTCAAAACCAAATATTTGCCGTCAGGCAAAAACCTAGGTGATTTCCTCAAATACCACCAATTACAACGAATTCCGATATAATCACCTAATTTCCAATATCTTACTCCCACTCACCATCTGTAACACCATACAGATGTGAGAATCAAATCTGGTAAATACATACCCTGGAGTAAGGATCTAATTGGGAAATCAGTTTTCAATTAACAACACACAGTGAAACTAAAACATGAAAATATTTCGAAGGGGTATCCGGGTATTCCTAGTAATGCGTCTTCCACTATCCATATTCATGACTGTAACCATATATTTCCTTGCCATCTCTCTAATCCCTTTATTTGTCTTTACATATTACCTTTTGTACACCACCCTTAGGCTAAATGATTTTCTTCCTTCCCTACCGTTCGACACCAGCCTATGGTTTGGAAGAAGACTATACAATAAGCGTAATAGGTGTACCCGCCTAATCCTAGGAGCCCTCTGAAGGGTTTCCTACAGCACCACTACTAGGGTTTGGAGGCAACACACATGCCATATTTTAATTTTAGATGGTGCTAAAGAAACAAACACAAGGATCATGCTAGAAAAATTAGGGCAACTAAACTTAAACACAAACACAAGTAGAAAAAGCTAGGGTTTTGAGAGTACAACCTTTGTAGCTCCCTACGCTAGACTCCTTGGCTACTTGAGGGTTGGAAAAAAGTCCGCTTGAGATCCTCTAGGTCCACGACGATCCACTCGGAGTCCTCTTTGTCCAAGCTTGAAGCTTCACAAGATCAAGAGAAGAAATGGAAGCTAACACTCTACACTAATGGGCAAGACTAGTGTAGAATGGTGTTGTGGTTGGTTTTCTCACTTCAAAATCCTAACTTGGTCACTCTTTGGCTCACTTGAGAAATCTAGAGAGCAAGAGAGAAAGGAGGAAGAAGATGATGGCTTTCTAAAACTCAAGATAATGATAATCTAGTGAATAAAATGAGAAAATGAAAATATATATATTTTCACTCTCTCATTCTAAACCATGGTTATAAAATATCTAGATATTTTGTTTGGAACAAAAATGACCATAGAAATTAAATCATGGTTAAACTAAAGGGTTAATGAAAGAATAAAATATTCAACCATGAAACAATTTTCATTTTGATTTTTCTTTTCCAAAAATAATATCCATATATTTTATAAAGGGTGCGAGTCTTATATTGCCACCATCCACTATATCAACAACCATGATAGAATGATGTATGCATGTATGTGTGCATGCACATCCATATGTGCATGAATAAGAATGAATGCATACATGCATGCATACAACAAAAAAGACAAGAAAGGATTTCTAGTGAGAAACAAATGGTCAATGATAAATCAACACTTGATTTAGCAACCCGGTCATATCACATACAACCCGACCAAAAGCAAACCGCCCGACTAATATACGGTATCACATACACGCATTTTAACCGGGTCCACGCGCATATCTCATATGCGCACCACATCGTTTCGCCTGGACTAGGTAACTCCATTGTGGGACTCTAAGACTCGTCAATACGCCGGCAGTGGGTGATGATCATATCAAGCACCCCAAGCCGCAAGCGGTCAGCTAAACGTAACGGCCACCCGGGTATTGAGCGATCAGAAGAAAACAAGCGAACCTGTTACAACTCCCGTCGAGCCAACCGGCAACACTACCGTACAGTCCGGTCTCTTCGTCAGATATGCTGCATATCAAGCCTAGGGATGGTAACGTCGACCCCAATAACTCAATAAGTCGTGCCGATGAATGGTCTATAACAGATCGAGAAACTACTGATAACACTTATCGGTAAATCTCAACAGCCCTGGCCAGGGACTTACTGATATAGCCAGTCGAGCACATCACAGCATCAACTCCCAATACCGGGAGAGACGAAACCCCTCCTATCGCTCATCGCCTTCATGTATCTCGGGACTGTACCCAACGGCCACCTGTTTGCACGGCTCAGTAGAGCCGTGGTAGGGTGATAATCAAAGTACAGTGGGAGAACACACAAGACTCTATGACGATCTCGGGTCTACAGACTAACCTGCACCAGTGTCACCTGAGAACTGCTATCCGACGATAGATATAATTCCATATAGGAGTTCTCGGCGAGTCCGTCCAGTGTACCCAGTCACCACTGAGCACCCGTATACGATCTCGATGTCAAACATCGATGAATGTGGGAACATCCATCGCCCATCATATGGGTCTAGTATCATATACGCTAGTCTACTCTGGTATATCGATGCCCCATCTCGATATACCTACGACTAGGGACATTTCAGGATATGCTTATAAACTACAGATGTCCCACTAGTATGATCTCCATCATAATCACAGTAGTCAAGCCTATATCCTCAGGGCTTTATCAACATATGTGAATGAATAAAAGCATGATCAAATCAACATGTCAGATAAAGAAGAACCAGATAGCATATTATCATGTCGAGCAAGTATGTACACTGAATATATATATATATATATATATATATATATATATATACACACACATGTATAAATACATCCACTATCATATAATGGCTTCTAGGGCATACATATATCCAACAATCTCCCACTTGCACTAAGACCAGTTATTGGCGTATCTCATACCCAACATCTCAAAAAGTCGCTCATGCTGCGGCTGAGGGAGGGCCTTGGTTTATGGATCCGCGGTGTTATTCTTTGTGTCTACTCTCCTAATCTCAATCTCGCGGCGATCTACAATCTCCCGGATCAAATGAAAACGCCTCAGGATGTGTCTGGACCGCTGATGGGACCTTGGCTCCTTGGCTAACGCCATAGCCCCATTATTATCACAATACAATGGTATTGGATCAATAATGGTTGGAACTACTCCTAGCTCCGAGATGAACTTCTTCATCCAGACGGCTTTCTTGGCGGCATCATTCGCAGCAATGTACTCAGCCTCCATCGTAGAGTCTACAACGGTATCCTGTTTGGAACTCTTCCAACTTACCGCTCCTCCATTGAGGGTAAATACAAACCCGGAGATAGATTTGCTGTCGTCCTTATCGCTCTGGAAGCTCGAATCGGTAAAGGCCTCCATTTGGAGATCTCCATTACCATACACCAAGAATAATTCTTTAGTCCTTTGCAAGTACTTAAGGATGTTCTTCACAGCTATCCAGTGATTCTCCCCTGGGTTGGATTGATACCTGCTTACAACACTAAGCGCATAAGCTACATTTGGGCGTGTACATAACATCGCATACATTATAGATCCTACTGCCGAAGCATAGGGTATAATGCTCATAAGTGCTCTCTCTTCATCGGTCTTTAGGCAAGAGTCGTTGGAGAGAGTGACCCCATGGCAAGCGGGTAAGGCACCCCGCTTGGAGTCTTCCATACTAAACCTTTTTAGGATGGTGTTGATGTACCTGGTTTGGGACAATACCAATAACCTCTTGGATCTATTCCTATAGATCCTAATGCCCAGAATGTATGTGGCATCACCCAGGTCCTTCATGGAGAAACTTAGTGATAAGAAAGATTTGACCGACTGTAGCATAGGAATATCATTTCCTATCAGAAGAATGTCATCCACGTATAATACGAGGAATGTGACAGCTCTCTCTACAGCCTTCTTATAAACACAAGGTTCATCTGGATTTTTGATGAAATCAAACTCTTTGATAACATCATCGAAACAGATGTTCCAACTTCGTGATACCTGCTTTAACCCATATATGGATTTAAGCAATCTACATGCTTTCCCGCTGCTCCCACTGTCAATGAAGCCCTCCGGCTGATCCATATAAACGCATTCTTCTAAATCCCCATTTAGAAATGCTGTTTTAACGTCCATCTGCCAGATTTCATAGTCGTAGTGAGCAGCAATAGCAAGTAGGATCCGAATGGATTTAAGCATGGCTACGGGCGAAAAAGTCTCGTCATAGTCCAAACCTGGTCTTTGACGAAAACCCTTCGCCACAAGTCTTGCCTTATAGGTCTCTACCTGCCCATCTACACCAATCTTTCTTTTAAAGATCCATTTGCACCCCACAGGTTTTACCCCAGGGGGTACAACGTCCAAAGTCCATACTTTGTTGGTGTACATAGACTCCATTTCGGATCTCATGGCATCCAGCCACTTCACAGAGTCTCCACTCGTGATAGCTTGCTGAAAACTAGTAGGATCATCATCTTCCATGATGCAGTCTTCTCTGTCACCATCAATGAGGAAACCGTAGTACCTCTCCGGTGGGCGAGAAGTCCTACCAGACCTATGGAGTGGCCGAGGTTCCTCAGTTTCTATTGCAATAGCCGGTTCAACCAAGTCGTCATTTGTAGTTTATATCTCTAGAACCTCTTCTAGATCTACCACATTGCCATCTGTTTCTTTTGTGAAAAACTCTTTTTCCAAGAATGTGGCATGCTGAGAAACAAACACCTTTTGTTCCTCCTTGTGGTAGAAAAGATATCCATAAGAGTTCTTTGGATATCCCATAAAATTACACATGACTGACCGTGTCTCGAGTTTGTCCGGATTCTGCTTTTTAACATAGGCCGGGCAACCCCAAATCTTAAATCTCTTAAGAGATGGTCTCTTCCCATGCCATATCTCATATGGCGTGGTAGACACGGTTTTGGTTGGAACCCTATTTAGTAGAAACGCTGCAGTCTCTAATGCATGCCCCCAAAATGAGACGGGTAACTCAGTATCACTCATCATGGATCGGACCATATCTAATAGGGTCCGATTCCGTTGTTCAGACACACCGTTGTGCTGTGGTGTGTAAGGAGGAGTGATCTGAGAGAGAATCCCATTCTCTTTTAGGAAGTTTGCAAATTCTATACTGAGGTACTCCCCACCTCGATCTGATCGAAGCATTTTGATACTCAAGCCGGTTTGTTTTTCTACTTCGAGTTTATATTTAGTGAATTTCTTGAAAGCTTCGGATTTGTGCTTTAATAAAAATACATGACCGAATCTTGAGAAATCGTCAGTGAAAGTAATGAAGTATGAAAAACCGCCTCTTACCTATGTAAGCATTGGCCCACATACATCACTATGTATGAGGCCTAGGAGCTCAGTAGCTCTTTCTCCGTGTCCGGTGAACGGAGTTTTGGTCATTTTACCCTTGATACAAGACTGGCAAGTCGCATAAGATTTATATTCAAAAGAGTTTAAATATCCATCTTTGTGTAACTTGTTTAGTCTTGTTTCGTTAATATGACCAAGTCTACAGTGCCAAAGAAAAGCTTCATTTATTTCTGAAAGTATGCTGAAAACTGTGTGTTGATTTAGGACATATATTCCGTTATTAAGCGTACCATAACCAACCAACATTTGATTCAGGTGAATGTTCATAATATTGTTCTGCAATACAAAATTATATCCTTCATTGTCTAACAAAGAAACAGATATTATATTACAAAGCATACTTGGTACAAAATAACATGGGTTCAAAACCAATATACACCCAGACGGCAACCCCAAATGATACTCTCCCACTGCGACTGTATGTACATTGGAACCATTTCCAACGCGGAGAGTATGGTCACCTGTCTTCAAAACTTTGTTATTTCTCATCCCCTGCATGGAATTGCAAATGTGAGAACCTGAACCGGTATCTAATACCCAGGAAGCAGAGTTTATAGAAAAACAGTTTTCTGTCACAAACACACCTGAAGCGGAAGCATCCCCATGCTTCTTCTTGAGATTTAAGTACTCCGTGCAGTTGCGCTTCCAATGTCCTGTTTTGTGGCAGTGATAACATTCTCCTTTCCCCGATTCTCCAGCTTTGGACTTGTCCTTCCCCTTAACCTTTTTAACTCCACCTCTAGGCTTGGTGGGCTTCTTCTTCATCTTTCCCTTGTCCTTAGCCTTTGGGCGAGAAGAAGAAGATTGCCCAACACTCAAAATGGGAGTTTTCACTGATTTCAGTGTGCTATCTGCACTCCTTAACATATTAAGGAGTTCAGGTAGTTCTTTCTCCATGTTGTGCATGTTGAAGTTAACTATAAATTGAGCAAAGGTGGAGGGGAGGGACTGCAGAATAATATCCGTATATTGTTCATTGTCCATCGTCCATCCAAGGTCCTCAAGCTCTTCTATGAGAGCTATCATCTTCAGAACATGGTCTCCTACTGGTGTGCAAGGGGCCATTCGCATCTGAAACAATTTCTTTGATGCTTCATATCGTAATACGCGGGATTGCTCTCCATACAACTCCTTTGTATGGAGAAATATGGCGTGAATGTCCATATTCTCGTGCTGCTTTTGATGTGTGTTATCCATCGATGCAAGCGCGAGTCATTTGGCCGTGGCACAGTCAGCGTTCCATGTCTTGCGGACTTCAATATCCGCAACTGAGGATTTTGGACCTGGGACGGGCGGGGCTGAAGCCGTGAGGACATATGATACTTTATCATAAGTCAAGGCAATGTTCAGATTCCTCAGCCAGTCTTTATAATTGGTCCCATTCAGTTTATTTTTATCTAGTAGAAGCTTGCGTCCTGTCATTGGTATCTGCCATTAAGAGAGAGAAAAGAATACACTCAGCGAAAGCTCTTGCAAAGATCAGATTGGTTATTATCTTGTCTAATCGATGTCTCCCACTGCTTTAATCAAGTTTTTCTTTCAAACCTTAAAAAGAAAACTAGCCAGGATTAATCACAGTCTACAACTTCGCTAGCCGTTCAGCCAGGCCAGTATCGGTACTTGAGGGAGGTTCCCCGTGCTTTCGCTCGGACCTAATTAAAGTAAACCTCGTCTTCCCAGAGGCGTAGCCCCGTTAACACCTTTCTAGACACCTAATGAGTTAGCTAATTGTAAACTGCAAAACTCTCCTGGGAGCAACTATTGCCCACAGTGGGATCGGGATCCAACCATCATATGGAAGGTATGCAATCTCATTGCAAATTTCAACTATTGAAATTCCCGATGTGGTTTTTACCCCTAGTACCTATGACCTTGGCTATGGTCAACACATCACAAGCACTAGTCAAGTTCAACCCGTCATTTCTTGATTAATTAGACCCGTTTATATGACCCTTGGCTAAGGTCAACAAAGTCACATGCCCGTCCCAATTAATCTGCATCATATGCATTTGTAGGAAGACATCACTTAGCTACCGTACATTACGCCTTGGCTAAGGTCAACAAACGTAGCACGAATACTAAGTACTCTACTTCCTAAAATGACGGAGGGTTGAAGATGATTTTTAAGAAAATCTTTAACGCTTTGAACTTGATATCGTCGTAGAATCAAAAAGGTTTTCAAAAGGAGTGGCTTGAGCTCCGCAGTTTTGAAATATAGCTTTTTCATAAAGAGCCGAGTGGTTTTCAAATCTGATTCTACAACATCTTTTTAGGTTTATTTTCTTTACATTAATCATATTAATGTAGCCCCATCATTTAAGTCCTTAAGCCAACCACAGAAAAGAAACGAAAATACAACGTACGCTTATGCCATCCGCATTCGCCGCAATGTTCCGTTATACACCGTTAGGTTACTTAACTAACGGCATACCGGGACGGGACTAGCGCGGGTGTAAAACATAAGCAACGTCTATTATATATCTCATATATAATATATCATTCGTCTCAGTTATCACATCACAGAATACAGGCAGCAGAAACACAGATATAATGTGGGATTTACTAGGACGTCCGTATTTAGTATTTAGCCAATAATAGAAAATACGGATTCCACAGTCGCGATGAATAGCCAAGCCCACACCCCTAGACCCCTACGAGAGCGGCAAGCGACCCTACCAATTCTGGAGTTTAGGAGACCCGGTCTCGACTCCTCGAGATGGCCTCCCACTGAACCCCAGAACCCGGTCACTTGTGCTCCCCTCCTTGGGTCTATCATAATACGGAAAAGTAAATAATATACAACACTGGTGGCATCAACCTCAACCCGGAAGTGCCCCAAATAAAAGAATATTACATTACATTTGAATTTTACATGAATGAAAAGAAAACTCTCATCTCACATAAAAACCCCCGGCTATTCAATCGCGACAATCCTGCACATCATATCTCAGCAACACATAATATCATATATCATCAACGTAAGTAAGTATGCGTACCCCGATTGTCGTTGATGTATAGCAACGAAACCGGCGATATGCAACATACTACACTTACGGTCACAGAAAAGAAAGTGTAAAACTACAACATTTGGAATCCACAATCACTTTAGATATCGCAAATCCGAAATATCACATACTTCGCATTTCATGCCTAACTATGTGAATTCCACATATTTTATCACATTCCAGATAAATAGACAGTATTAAACTTTCCGATCGAATAATCAAATACCTAAGATTTCCTAAATAGCTCAACACTTGAGCGGAGTTCAAAAATCCCGGAACGTGTCACAGTAGCAGCGGTCCAGCCGTAGAAGGGTCAAGCCAACGCCTCACATGTGGCACACCGTACTGCCTCAAACCCTAAGGTTCAGAGGCAGTTCAGACGGTCACATAATCGAGTTAAGGTTTGTGTTCTTCTAGAGGTTCCACCACATTACTTGCACCTATTTCCGAAATATTTAAACTCAAGAAAAAATTCAACACTTGAAAATTTTTCGTGCCGGGAAAAAGTGAGTTAATGATATCTGTTCGAACTTTTTAATACTTTCTAAATTATCCGAAAACATCACGAAATTTAATATTTCGATCGAATCAACGAATCCAAAACAATCCCCAGAACACTCAACACTTGAATCATATTAAAAATACCCAAATATATATACAAGCAGGTAGGAACATTACTGTGTGAAAACGAGGCAATGATTCATCTGTACGGCCGTGGATCCGCGGCCCAAGCAAGGTCTGGCCGCGGTTTTGCGGCGGAATGTACGGTTTATTGCTTCGTTTTTTACAGTATTGCTTAGATTTTCCTGCTGAATTTTTTAAGTATTTTTAATTCTGTAAAAACACAGTTTTAAAAAAATGTACAGAGAAGGTTTAAAAATCCGTATTTTTGGTTCGATCGGAGTTTTAACTTCGCCTAAGCATCGCCTAAGGTTCTAGCTTGGCTCTGATACCATGAAGGGTTTCCTACAGCACCACTACTAGGGTTTGGAGGCAACACACATGCCATATTTTAATTTTAGATGGTGCTAAAGAAACAAACACAAGGATCATGCTAGAAAAATTAAGGCAACTAAACTTAAACACAAACACAAGTAGAAAAAGCTAGGGTTTTGAGAGTACAACCTTTGTAGCTCCCTACGCTAGACTCCTTGGCTACTTGAGGGTTGGAAAAAAGTCCGCTTGAGATCCTCTAGGTCCATGACGATCCACCCGGAGTCCTCTTTGTCCAAGCTTGAAGCTTCACAAGATCAAGAGAAGAAATTGAAGCTAACACTCTACACTAATGGGCACGACTAGTGTAGAATGGTGTTGTGGTTGGTTTTCTCACTTCAAAATCCTAACTTGGTCACTCTTTGTCTCACTTGAGAAATCTAGAGAGCAAGAGAGAAAGGAGGAAGAAGATGATGGCTTTCTAAAACTCAAGATAATGATAATCTAGTGAAAAAATGAGAAAATGAAAATATATATATTTTCACTCTCTCATTCTAAACCATGGTTATAAAATATCTAGATATTTTGTTTGGAACAAAAATGACCATAGAAATTAAATCATGGTTAAACTAAAGGGCTAACACTCTACCGTTCGGCACCTGCATATGGTTTGGAAGAAGACTATCCAATAAGCGTAATAGGTGTACTCTCCTAATACCAGGAGCCCTCGCAACCTGAGATAAGGTAAAAGGAAAAGACAACCGAATAATCCCATTCAATTTCTCCAGAACCAGAAACCATCCTCGAATCAGAAACAAGTTTCTTCGAGTTCGTATGTAACTATACGATGGTCATATCCAATAAAAGGGGATCTTCGTAGTAATACGAAATGTTCCGGAGAAATACAAAGGGTAAAAGTAGGAGTGGCAATGATATATGCAACTTTGACAATCCAAAAGCCAATGTGATTTAAGAAGATTCGGTTAACTTGGTCCATGAGTTTTAGTCTAGGGTCGGGCCATGGTCGCAGCCAGAGAGAGAGAGAGAGAGAGAGAGAGAGAGAAGAAACACTCAGCGTGCACTCTAACCTAGATCAGAATGGTTAATCACTTTATCTAATCAGGTGTTGGATATATGTATGCCCTAGAGGCCATTATGTGATAGTGGATGTATTTATACATGTGTATATATATATATATATTCAGTGTACATTCTTGCTCGACATGATAGTATGCTATCTGGTTCTTCTTTATCTGACATGTTGATTTGATCATGCTTTTATTCATTCTGACATGTTGATAAAGCCCTGAGGATATAGGCTTGAGTACTGTGATTATGATGGAGGTCATACTAGTGGGACATCTGTAGTATATAAGCATATCCTGGAATGTCCCTAGTCGTAGGTGTATCGAGACGGGGCATCGATATACCAGAGTAGACTAGCGTATATGATACTAGACCCATATGATGGGCGATGGATGTTCCCACATGCATCGATGTTTGACATCGAGATCGTATACGGGTGCTCAGTGGTGACTGGGTACACTGGACGGACTTGCCGAGAACTCCTATATGGAATTATATCTATCGTCGGATAGCAGTTCTCAGGTGACACTGGTGCAGGTTAGTCTGTAGACCCGAGATCGTCATAGAGTCTTGTGTGTTCTCCCACTGTACTTTGATTACCACCCTACCACGGCTCTACTGAGTCGTGCAAACAGGTGGCCATTGGGTACAGTCCCGAGACACACGAAGGCGATGAGCGATAGGAGGGGTTTCGTCTCTCCCGGTATTGGGAGTTGATGCTGTGCTGTGCTCGACTGGCTATATCAGTAAGTCCCTGGCCAGGGCTGTTGGGATTTGCTGATAAGTGTTATCAGTAGTTTCTCAATCTGTTATAGACCATTCATCGGCACGACTTATCGAGTTATTGGGGTCGACGTTACCATCCCTAGACTCGATATGCAACATATCTGACGAAGAGACCGGACTGTACGGTAGTGTTGCCGGTTGGTTCGACGGGAGTTGTAACAGGTTCGCTTGTTTTCTTCTGATCGCTCAATACCCGGGTGGCCATTACGTTTAGCTGACCGCTTGCGGCTTGGGGGTGTTTGATATGATCATCACCCACTGCCGGCGTATTGACGAGCCTTAGAGTCCCACAATGGAGTTACCTAGTCCAGGCGAAACGTTGTGGTGCGCATATGCGATATCCGCATGGACCCGGTTAAAATGCGCGTATGAGATACCGTATATTAATCTGGCGACTTGCTTTTATTCGAGTCGTATGTGATATGATCGAGTTGCTAAATCAAGTGTTGATTTATCATTAACCATTAGTTTCTCACTTGAAATCCTTTCTTGTCTTTATGCATGCATGTATGCATTCATTCTCATTCTTGCACATAGGATGTGCATGCACACATACATGAATACATAAAGGTTATCATGGTATATTATATAGTAGATGGTGGCAATATAAGACTCACACCTTTGTAAAATATTTATGGATATTATTTATTTGGAAAAAGATAATTGAAATGGAAATTGTTTCATGGTTTATTGCTTTGACCTTGCATTAACCCTTTGACTAACCATGATCTAATTTCTATGGACATTTCTTTTCCAAACAAAAATATCTAAGATATTTTACAACCATGGTTAAAGATGAGAGAGTGAAAATATATATATTTTCATTTTCTCATTTTTATTTGTAAGCTTATCATTATCTTTGAGCTTAGAAAGCCATCATCTTCTGTTAGTGTTTATGCCCTAGAAGGCCATTACTGTATCATACTAGCTTGTATATTACTTAATGGAAGCTTGGGATATTCACATGTATATAACAGTCTTGCTAAACATGGTAGTATGCTACTTGGTTTTTCTATCTTAATATGTGAGTATACGTATTGATAGAGCTCTTAGGATCTTGCTTGTCTACCAGCGTTGTGATGGCAGTCACACTAGTGGGGGCTGGGTAGACTACAAGCACATCCTTATTCAGGTCCCTGGTCGTTGGATTATCGAGACAGAGCATCGATACTCCGGAGTAGACTAGTGTGTACGCTTCTCATCCCAGTTGGGGAGATGGTCTGTCCCACAGCCATCAGTACGTCGTACTGGAGATAGTATACAGGTGCTCGTTAGGTTACGGGTACACCGGACAGGACTCACAGGGAACTGTTGGTTGGTTTGATACCAGTCGTCAGTGAACAGTTCCCAGGTGACATGAGTACAGCGTAGTCCGCAGACTTGACACTGCTACTTCGCCTCGAGTGTGTCCCACTGTTCTTAGATTGCTACCCTACCACGGCTCAAAGGAGTCGTGCAAACAGGTAGCAGTTGGGTGCAGTCCCGAGCACTTGGAGGCAGTGGCGGTTAGACAGGATTCGTCCCTCCCGGTATTGGGAGTAGATATCGTGCTGTGTCAGAGAGCCATTACGCAAAGTCCCTGGCCAGGGCAAGCGAGATTTGCTGGTAGGTTCCAGCAGTTTCTCAGGGTGTAATGGGCTTCACTCCGACACGACTTATACCGCTATTAGGGGACTGACGCTTGCCGCCCCCCTAGGCCCGATATGCGATAGTCATGGACGAACGGACCGGACTGTATAGAGATTGTCACATCAGACTCAGTAGGAGTTCGGATGGGTTTACTCATCGGCCTTCTTATCGACAACTACCTGGGGACCGTTACGTACAGCTAGTGCCGCTTGCGGTCTGTGGTTAAACCCACTGCCAGCGTAGTAGTCGAGTCTCTAGAGTCCCACACAGAGAGTTTCCTACTCCAGGCGAAACGATATAGAGGTTGCATGGTTTTGCGACAAAGGGTTCGGACGCATACGTGCGTTTACGCGCGTACGACTTTCGGACAGATTTTACCAGTCGGCTTTGGTTTAAGCCAGTTACTGGTATCCGGTTATTGGATTTTTACAGTCTAAAGTTTTTCCGTATTTTTACGGATCGGAGGGGCGTTCTCGTAATTACTCGAGAAGCTTCTAGAAGATGTGACTAAGGAGGTTTGTTTTGGAAAGAGAGTGAGTCATAGTGGTGATTCATTCACTTCATTAATGCTCATTTATTGCTTAATGACTCATGTTAATGAATCATCACAAGATATTTTGTGAAGCATGCTTATTCATTTCCTTTATTGATTTATAGAAAATAAGAATGCTTCATAATAATATGATACACTCTCTCTCTTCTCTCATTATCATATCACACATTCTCTCTCCTCAAGCTCTCATCTTCTAATACTAATCCTTAATCCTCATGTGTTGAGATCAAAGGTTTAGTTAGACTAAACAATCCATAACCTTCACTCTTTATCATTCTATCATCTTTGATTAGCAATCAAAGTTGATTAGTTACCTCAAGTTAGAGGTTTAGCTTGGAGTTTTGCTCTCGGGTGGATCGTCTACTACCTAGAGAAGGCCGAGGAGAACCAAGGAGGACATAAAGAAGAAGGACCGGTTCATTAGGTATAATCCCTAATCACTTATGTAAAGAAACTCATAAGAATACGGTTTTTAGGGTTTAGCTTCGATTCATGCGGTTAGTCGATGTTTGTTGTTTAAACTTGATAAGTTTTTGTAAATTCCGCCTCCCCATAAGTACTGGGGTGTACTACATCGACTTACAGTGGTATCAGAGCCTCGCTAAACACTAAATAACCTAATCGCAAATTTGTACGAATTTCGAACGAAAAAACGATCCCGGAAAACCCTAGTTCTGTTAAGTTTCTGTCGAAGTGAAAATCAAGTCCTAAAATTTTTTTGGAGTGTTCAGAGAGCTAGAAAGGAGTCCAGGAGAACACCCAAGAAATTCGAGCCCATGACTCGGCAACTCGGCCGCGGAAGCGCGGCGGATCGGTGGGATCTGCCGCGCATCCGCGGCGCTTTGGTCGAGTCATGGACTCATCTTTCTTGTGTGGGTCCCCTGTGACATTTAGGGTTTTCTGGAATATTTAATTATTGTTCAGGTTACTGTTTAACAGAGCAGATTTTGGAGCAATTTTGAAGTTGTTTATTCGATCGAAAAATACAGTATTTGCGTATTGGATTATATCTGTGATTGTTTGATGTGTTCGTAAACCTTCCCCAACTGCTAGTATGTCGGTTGGCAGGGGGTTGCACATTTCTGAAATGGTTATATCTGTTTGTGCATATAAACTGTATTGGACTGTTGTGGTGTATAGCCGGGGTTAACAATGGTTTATTGATTTATTCATTTGTTGTAAATGTAATTTGTTGTAATATTATTTTCGCGGGGCACTTCCAGGTTGCGGTTGTAGCCACCGTTGTATTATTTCATTTTACTGTTTTTGCTCCTAGGACTGACCCAAGGTGGGGTACACAGACTGCCGGGTGGGTAGTTTGCCGTACCCGTAGGGGTCGAGGGTGGGGTAAACGGCTATTCATCACAACTGTGTAATCTGTCTTTTCTTGCAGGCTCGAAAGAAATACAGATTGCTTGCAAATCCAATATTGTTTATCTGTGTTCTGGAATGAATATCATTGCGTCAGACGAATGTAAAATATCTATATTTATTATAGCTATTTAGACGTCACTTATGTTTTACACCCGCGCTAGCCCAGCCCCCGCTCTGTCGTTAGTTAAGTAACCTAACGGGTGATGACGGGACCCCGTGGCGAATGCGGATGGCATAAGAGGACGTTATATTTTCGTTGTTTTCTGCAATGATAGGTTAATGATGGGACGCATTATCTGTAATGCAAAGTAAAACAAACCAAAGTTTACATCGTTGGAACAATTTAAAAGAAACCACTCGGTTATTTTTAAAACAGATATTTTTAAATGCGGAGATTTAACCACTCCTTTTAAAAGCTATCAGGTTCCTTCGGTTATATCAAGTTCACTACGTTCACGGTTTCGCCAAAACCAGTCGTAGCCCTCCGTCATTTCATTTGGGTATTCAGTAGTATTCAAGCTATGCAGTTTTGGCCAACGTCATGGCATAGTGTTTGGTAGCTGCTGGATATTCATTTGTTGCATAGATAGATGAGTTGGTTTGGGACAGTCGTATTATCATTTGGCCAACGTCAGGGATATATACGGATGGGTTCAAATTAATAAGATAATGATGGGTAGAACTTGACATGTGACTTATGACATTTTGACCAACGCCAAGGTCATAAGAACATGGGGTAAAAACTTATATCGGGAATTTCTAAAGAAACTGAAATTTGCAAAGAGATGCATACCATTTTGAGTTTGATGAATGTTGGTAGCATTCCTACAGCATTATCAGACGATGATATTTGGATCCCGATCCTACTGTGAGTATATGCTACTTATCAGGATACTCGTCGCTTAACGATCAATGCTATAAACCTAGTAGGTGTCCAGAAAAGTGTCAGCGGGGTTACGCCCCCAGAGAAAAGAGGTTCTTTAATTAAGGAACTTCGCGAAAGCGTTGGAAAACCTCCCTCGAAGTATCGACACCAGCCTGGCTGAACGGTTAAGCAAGTATTGTACGGTGAGAATAGTCTTGGCTAATTCTTCTTTTATGGTTTGAGGAAGGATTTGAGAAACAGTGGGAGCCATCCAGTTTAGATAAACTAAAAACCACTCTAAACTTGCAAGAGCATCATGCTAAAGAGTTTTCTTCTCTCTCTCCTAATTGCAGCGACCCTGAAAATGACTGGACTTAAGTTACTTTTAGAGAAAAATATACTGACGGGGCCAAACTATAAAGATTGGCTGCGGAATGTCAAGATGGCTTTGACCTATGACAAACTGGGGTACGTCCTCACCGCTACAGCACCTGCTGCCCTTGGTCCCAAATCCAGCAATGCGGATAAGGAAATCCGTAAAACCTGGGATTTAGATTGCGCGAGAGCCAAGTGCATCGTGCTTGCCTCGATGAATAATGAACATCAGAGGAGGCACGAGGATATGTCTCTAGATGGCATATTTCTCCATACAAAGGAACTTTATGGAGAGCAATCTCGTATAGCAAGATACGAGACCTCAAAGAAATTATTTCGAGCGAGGTTGGCTGTCGGGTCATCGGTAGGTGAACATGTCCTACAGATGATTGGCTATATAGAAGAGCTCGCAGACCTTGGAACGACTTTGGATAATGAGCTCTATACAGACCTTGTTCTCCAGTCCCTTCCTCCCACCTACGCCCAGTTTATCCTCAACTTCAATCTTCAAGGAAAAGAAGTTGAACTTGCGGAACTCCTAAACATGTTAAGGAGTGCAGAGGGCACCTTGCAGAAGGCAAGGGAAACACCCGCTATGTTTGTTGGCGGTTCATCTTCTTCAGGGTCCAAGGCTAGGGCCAAAGGAAGGAAGAAGAAGGCCGCACCCAGACCTAGAGGAGGTGTTAGTAAGGTGGGAAAGAAGGGAAAGAAAAAGATTGCAGCACCGGTAGTTGGTCTGGATGAGTGCTTCCATTGTCACAGGAAAGGGCACTGGAAGAAGGATTGCAAGGCGTGGAACGCCAAGAACCAGGAACCGAAGCAAGCTGTGGCTTCGACTTCAGGTGTGTTTGTAATTGAGAATTGTCTGTCGATCAACTCTACTTCCTGGGTATTGGATACCGGGTCAGGATCTCATATTTGCAATTCATTGCAGGCACTGAGAAACCGTAGAGTGCTGAAGGAAGGTGATATGATCCTCAGGGTTGCTAACGGAGCTAGCGTGGGAGCTGCGTCCGTCGGGGATTATCACCTGGGATTGACGAGTGGACACATTTTGGTTTTACATAACTGTTATTTTGTACCCAGCTTAACGTGTAATATCATATCAGTTTCCTTGTTATCAAATAAAGGTTATGATTTCACGTTTGTAAGAGATGTTGTCAACATCCACCTTAATCATGGTTTGATTGGGTCCGGTACTCTAAATAACGGCATATATGTGTTAAACCAACTCCAAATTTTCAATGTCCAGAACACACTAAAAAGAAAGTCTCCAGATTTAAATAAAGCTTTCTTATGGCATTGTAGACTGGGTCACATCAATGAGAGAAGGTTGACTAAGTTGCATAGAGAAGGATATTTGGACACGTTCGAATATCAAACTTATGACACTTGTCAATCTTGTCTCAAAGGAAAGATGACAAAGACTCCATTCACTGGACAAGGAGTAAGAGCGAGCGAGCTCTTAGGACTCATACACAGTGATGTATGTGGTCCAATGTCTACACATGCAAGAGGTGGTTATTCCTACTTCATTACTTTTACAGATGATTTCTCTAGGTATGGATATGTTTTCTTAATGAAGCATAAATCAGAGGCCTTTGAGAAATTCCTGGAATTCAAGAGTGAAGCGGAAAACCAAACAGGCAAAAGTATTAAGACACTGAGATCTGATCGAGGTGGAGAATACTTAAGTGCCGAGTTCCTAGGTTACCTAAAAGAGAAAGGAATTCTCTCTCAGCTTACTCCTCCATACACTCCACAGCACAACGGTGTATCGGAGAGACGGAATCGAACCCTATTGGATATGGTACGATCCATGATGAGTAATACTGAGTTACCACGATCTTTCTGGGGATATGCGCTAGAATCAGCGGCATATATTTTGAACAGAGTTCCAACCAAAACTGTGCCTACCACACCATATCAGATGTGGAGTGGGAAGAAACCCTATCTTCAGTATGTAAGGATTTGGGGATGTCCAGCTTTTGTAAAAAAGCAGCATGTGGACAAGCTCGAGGCACGATCAGTACTATGTAAGCTTGTAGGATATCCAAAGAACTCCAAGGGATATTGCTTCTATTACGCAGAGGAACAAAAGGTTTTTGTTTCTCGTAATGCCCATTTTTTAGAACAACAAGTTTTAGAAAAGGATACAAATGGGAGCGAAATAGAACTGGAAGAAATTCCAGAACCACAAGCTGCTACTGAAATTTTGGTAGAACCAGAGGTTCAAGAAGAACAGAACATTCCCGCACCCCTCCGCAGGAGTAGTAGGCCGTCTCATCCGCCTGAGAGATACTACGGTTTTCTCATAGATGGGGATAGAGAGGATTGCATCATAGATGATGATGAACCTACTGACTTCAGGCAGGCCATCCAGAGCGGCGACTCGGTACGATGGCTAGATGCAATGCGGACCGAAATGGAGTCCATGTACACCAACAAAGTATGGACTTTGGACTTTGCTCCAGATGGGGTAAAACCCATAGGATGCAAATGGATCTTCAAGAAAAAGATTGGTGTAGATGGACAGGTGGAAACCTATAAGGCTAGACTTGTTGCAAAGGGTTTTCGTCAAAGACCTGGTTTGGACTATGACGAAACTTTTTCTCCAGTGGCTATGCTCAAATCCATTCGGGTCCTTCTTGCTATTGCTGCCTTCCATGATTATGAAATCTGGCAGATGGACGTAAAGACGGCTTTTCTGAATGGAAATTTAGAAGAGAGCGTCTATATGGATCAGCCAGAGGGTTTCAATCAGAGTGGGAGCAGCGGGAAAGTGTGCAAGCTGCTTAAGTCCATTTATGGACTAAAGCAGGCATCGCGGAGTTGGAACATCTGTTTTGATGAGACAGTCAAAGAATATGACTTTATCAAAAATCCAGATGAACCGTGCATATATAGTAAAGTTGTGGCCAGAAGTGTCGTATTCCTCGTCTTGTACGTGGATGACATTCTATTGATAGGAAATGACATTCCTATGCTACAATCTGTCAAAGGATTCTTGTCACACAGGTTCTCCATGAAAGACCTGGGTGATGCCTCTTACATTCTGGGGATCCGGATCTATCGTGATAGATCCAAGAGGATGTTGGGACTTTCGCAGTCCAGGTATATCGACACTGTACTGAAAAGATTCAGTATGGAAGATTCTAAGCGCGGTAATCTACCGGCTTGTCACGGAATCACCCTCTCCAAAGAGATGTCTCCCAAGACTGATTTGGAAAGGGAACGCATGTCTATTATACCCTACGCTTCTGCGGTAGGCTCTATAATGTATGCGATGTTGTGTACCAGACCAGATGTAGCTTACGCACTAAGTGTGGTAAGCCGGTATCAGTCAGACCCAGGGGAGAAGCACTGGATAGCAGTAAAGAACATTCTCAAGTACCTGAGGAGGACTAAGGAGATGTTCTTGGTTTACGGCGGAAAAGACCTCAGGTTGGAGGCCTTTGCTGATTCCGGCTTCCAGAGTGATAAGGACGATTCCAAGTCCATGTCGGGTTATGTCTTTACCCTCAATGGAGGGGCGGTGTGCTGGAAGAGCTCCAAGCAGGACACCGTTGCTGACTCGACAATGGAAGCGGAGTATATAGCTGCTTGCGATGCCGCAAAAGAAGCAGTCTGGATGAAGAAGTTCCTAACAGAACTTCAGGTGGTTCCTACCATAGTTGATCCAATACCTCTGTATTGCGACAACAACGGAGCTATAGCTTTAGCGAAGGAACCAAGGTCCCATCAGAAGTCCAGACACATCTTAAGGCGGTATCACCTGATCAGGGAGATCATTGATCGTCAGGAGATCGAGGTTCGGAGAGTTGCTTCAGAAGAGAACATTGCTGATCCATTCACGAAGGCCCTTCCTCAGATTCAGTTCGAGAGGCTACTCGAGATCATTGGTCTACGATATGCCAGTACATGGCCCTAGTGCAAGTGGGAGATTGTTAGTGTTTATGCCCTAGAAGGCCATTACTGTATCATACTAGCTTGTATATTACTTAATGGAAGCTTGGGATATTCACATGTATATAACAGTCTTGCTAAACATGGTAGTATGCTACTTGGTTTTTCTATCTTAATATGTGAGTATACGTATTGATAGAGCTCTTAGGATCTTGCTTGTCTACCAGCGTTGTGATGGCAGTCACACTAGTGGGGGCTGGGTAGACTACAAGCACATCCTTATTCAGGTCCCTGGTCGTTGGATTATCGAGACAGAGCATCGATACTCCGGAGTAGACTAGTGTGTACGCTTCTCATCCCAGTTGGGGAGATGGTCTGTCCCACAGCCATCAGTACGTCGTACTGGAGATAGTATACAGGTGCTCGTTAGGTTACGGGTACACCGGACAGGACTCACAGGGAACTGTTGGTTGGTTTGATACCAGTCGTCAGTGAACAGTTCCCAGGTGACATGAGTACAGCGTAGTCCGCAGACTTGACACTGCTACTTCGCCTCGAGTGTGTCCCACTGTTCTTAGATTGCTACCCTACCACGGCTCAAAGGAGTCGTGCAAACAGGTAGCAGTTGGGTGCAGTCCCGAGCACTTGGAGGCAGTGGCGGTTAGACAGGATTCGTCCCTCCCGGTATTGGGAGTAGATATCGTGCTGTGTCAGAGAGCCATTACGCAAAGTCCCTGGCCAGGGCAAGCGAGATTTGCTGGTAGGTTCCAGCAGTTTCTCAGGGTGTAATGGGCTTCACTCCGACACGACTTATACCGCTATTAGGGGACTGACGCTTGCCGCCCCCCTAGGCCCGATATGCGATAGTCATGGACGAACGGACCGGACTGTATAGAGATTGTCACATCAGACTCAGTAGGAGTTCGGATGGGTTTACTCATCGGCCTTCTTATCGACAACTACCTGGGGACCGTTACGTACAGCTAGTGCCGCTTGCGGTCTGTGGTTAAACCCACTGCCAGCGTAGTAGTCGAGTCTCTAGAGTCCCACACAGAGAGTTTCCTACTCCAGGCGAAACGATATAGAGGTTGCATGGTTTTGCGACAAAGGGTTCGGACGCATACGTGCGTTTACGCGCGTACGACTTTCGGACAGATTTTACCAGTCGGCTTTGGTTTAAGCCAGTTACTGGTATCCGGTTATTGGATTTTTACAGTCTAAAGTTTTTCCGTATTTTTACGGATCGGAGGGGCGTTCTCGTAATTACTCGAGAAGCTTCTAGAAGATGTGACTAAGGAGGTTTGTTTTGGAAAGAGAGTGAGTCATAGTGGTGATTCATTCACTTCATTAATGCTCATTTATTGCTTAATGACTCATGTTAATGAATCATCACAAGATATTTTGTGAAGCATGCTTATTCATTTCCTTTATTGATTTATAGAAAATAAGAATGCTTCATAATAATATGATACACTCTCTCTCTTCTCTCATTATCATATCACACATTCTCTCTCCTCAAGCTCTCATCTTCTAATACTAATCCTTAATCCTCATGTGTTGAGATCAAAGGTTTAGTTAGACTAAACAATCCATAACCTTCACTCTTTATCATTCTATCATCTTTGATTAGCAATCAAAGTTGATTAGTTACCTCAAGTTAGAGGTTTAGCTTGGAGTTTTGCTCTCGGGTGGATCGTCTACTACCTAGAGAAGGCCGAGGAGAACCAAGGAGGACATAAAGAAGAAGGACCGGTTCATTAGGTATAATCCCTAATCACTTATGTAAAGAAACTCATAAGAATACGGTTTTTAGGGTTTAGCTTCGATTCATGCGGTTAGTCGATGTTTGTTGTTTAAACTTGATAAGTTTTTGTAAATTCCGCCTCCCCATAAGTACTGGGGTGTACTACATCGACTTACATCTTCTTCCACCTTTCTCTCTTGCTCTCTAGTTCTTTCAAGTAAGAAAAAGAGTAAACAAGTTAGGATTTTGAAGTGAGAAAACCAACCACAACACCATTCTACACTAGTCTTGCCCACTTGTGAAGAGTGTTAGCTTCCATTTTCTTCTCTTGATCTTGTAAAGTTTCAAGCTTGGACAAAGAGGATTCCGGGTGGATCATCGTGGACCTAGAGGTTCTCAAGCGGACGTTTTCCAACCCTCAAGTAGCCGAGGAGTCTAGCGTAGGGAGCTACAAAGGTTGTACTCTCAAAACCCTAGCTTTATCTACTTGTGATGATGTGTATGTTTAGAAACCCTAAAATTCTAGTGATGATTCTTTGCATGTTCACTTAGCACCTTAAAAATTTAATTTTGAGACATGTGTTGCTTGCAAACCCTTCATGAGGTGCTTTGTAATATAATATCTGTTTCTTTGTTAGACAATGAAGGATATAATTTTTTATTGCAGAACAATGTTATGAACATTCACCTGAATCAAATGTTGGTTGGGTATGGTACACTTAATAACGGGATATACGTCCTAAATCAACACACAATTTTCAGCATACAACACACTAATAAAAGAAAACTTTCAGAAATAAATGAATCTTTTCTTTGGCACTGTAGACTTGGTCATATTAACGAAACAAGACTAAACAAGTTACACAAAGATGGATATTTAAACCCTTTTGAATATAAATCTTATGCGACTTGCCAGTCTTGTATCAAGGGTAAAATGACCAAAACTCCGTTTACCGGACACGGAGAAAGAGCTACCGAGCTCCTAGGACTCATACATAGTAATGTATGTGGGCCAATGTCTACACAGGCTAGAGGCGGTTTTTCTTACTTCATTACTTTCACTGACGATTTCTTAAGATTCGGTCATGTATTTTTATTAAAGCACAAATCCAAAGCTTTCGAGAAATTCACTGAATAGAAACAAGAAGTAGAAAAACAAACCGGCTTGAGTATCAAGATGCTTCGATCAGATCGAGGTGGGGAGTACCTCAGTACAGAATTTGCAAACTTCCTAAAAGAGAATGGGATTCTCTCTCAACTCACTCCTCCTTACACACTACAGCACAACGGTGTGTCTGAACGACGGAATAAGACCCTATTAGATATGGTCCGTTCCATGATGAGTGATGCTGAGTTACCCATCTCATTTTGGGGGCATGCATTGGAGACTGCAGCATTTCTACTGAACAGGGTCCCAACCAAAACCGTGTCTACCACGCCATATGAGATATGGCATGGGAAGAGACCATCTCTTAAGAGAATTAAGATTTGGGGTTTCCCGGCCTATGTTAAAAAGCAGAATCCGGATAAACTCGAGACACGGTCAGTCATGTGTAATTTTGTGGGATATCCAAAGAACTCTTATGGATATCTTTTCTACCACAAGGAGGAACAAAAGGTGTTTGTTTCTCAGCATGCCACATTCTTGGAAAAAGAGTTTTTCACAGATAAAGTTGATGGCAATGTGGTGGATCTAGAAGAGGTTCTAGAGACACAAACTACAAATGACGACTTGGTTGAACCGGCTGTTGCAATAGAAACTGAGGAACCTCGGCCACTCCGTAGGTCTGGTAGGACTTCTCGCCCACCGGAGAGGTACTACGGTTTCCTCATTGATGGTGACAGAGAAGACTGCATCATGGAGGATGATGACCCTACCAGTTTTCAGCAAGCTATTACGAGTGGCGACTCTGTAAAGTGGCTGGATGCCATGAGATCCGAAATGGAGTCTATGTACACCAACAAAGTATGGACTTTGGACGTTGTACCCCCTGGGGTAAAACCTGTGGGGTGCAAATGGATCTTTAAAAGAAAGATTGGTGTAGATGGGCAGGTAGAGACCTACAAGGCAAGACTTGTGGCGAAGGGTTTTCGTCAAAGACCAGGTTTGGACTATGACGAGACTTTTTCGCCCGTAGCCATGCTTAAATCCATTCGGATCCTACTTGCTATTGCTGCTCACTATGACTATGAAATCTGGCAGATGGACGTTAAAACGGCATTTCTAAATGGTGATTTAGAAGAATGCGTTTATATGGATCAGCTGGAGGGCTTCATTGACAGTGGGAGCAGCGGGAAAGCATGTAGATTGCTTAAATCCATATATGGGTTAAAGCAGGCATCACGGAGTTGGAACATCTGTTTCAATGATGTTATCAAAGAGTTTGATTTCATCAAAAATCCAGATGAACCTTGTGTTTATAAGAAGTCTGTAGGAAGAGCTGTCACATTCCTCGTATTGTACGTGGATGACATTCTTCTGATAGGAAATGATATTCCTATGCTACAGTCGGTCAAATCTTTCTTATCACTAAGGTTCTCCATGAAGGACCTGGGTGATGCCACATACATCCTGGGCATTAGGATCTATAGGGATAGATCCAAGAGGTTATTGGGATTGTCCCAAACCAGGTACATCAACACCATCCTAAAAAGGTTTAGTATGGAAGACTTCAAGCGGGGTGCCTTACCCGCTTGCCATGGGGTCACTCTCTCCAAGGACACTTGCCCAAAGACCGATGAAGAGAGAGCTCGCATGAGTATTATACCCTATGCTTCGGCAGTAGGATCTATAATGTATGCGATGTTATGTACGCTCCCAGATATAACTTATGCACTTAGTGTTGTAAGCAGGTATCAATCCAACCCAGGGGAGAATCACTGGATAGCTGTGAAGAACATTCTTAAGTACTTGCGAAGGACTAAAGAATTGTTCTTGGTGTATGGTAATGAAGATCTCCAAATGGAGGCCTTTACCGATTCGAGCTTCCAGAGCGATAAGGACGACAACAAATCTATCTTTGGATTTGCATTTACCCTCAATAGAGGGGCGGTAAGTTGGAAGAGTTCCAAACAGGATACCATTGCAGACTCTACGATGGAAGCTGAGTACATTGCTGCGAATGATGCCGCCATGGAAGCCGTCTGGATGAGGAAGTTCGTATCGGAGCTAGGAGTAGTTCCAACCATTATTGATCCAATACCATTGTATTGTGATAATAATGGGGCTATGGCGTTAGCCAAGGAGCCCAGGTCCCATCAGCGGTCCAGACACATCCTGAGGCGCTTTCATTTGATCCGGGAGATAGTAGATCGCTGTGAGATCGAGATTAAGAGAGTAGACACAAAGAATAACGCCGCGGATCCACTCACCAAGGCCCTCCCTCAGCCGCAGCATGAGCGACTTTTTGAGATGTTGGGTATGAGATACGCCAATAACTGGCCTTAGTGCAAGTGGGAGATTGTTGGATATATGTATGCCCTAGAGGCCATTATGTGACAGTGGATGTATTTATACATGTATATATATATATATATTTAGTGTACATTCTTGCTCGATATGATAGTATGCTATCTGGTTCTTCTTTATCTGACATATTGATTTGATCATGCTTTTATTCATTCTGACATGTTGATAAAGCCCCGAGGATATAGGCTTGAGTACTGTGATTATGATGGAGATCATACTAGTGGGACATCTGTAGTTTATAAGCATATCCTGGAATGTCCCTAGTCGTAGATGTATCAAGACGGGGCATCGATATACCAGAGTAGACTAGCGTATATGATACTAGACCCATATGATGGGCGATGGATGTTCCCACATTCATCGATGTTTGACATCGAGATCGTATACGGGTGCTTAGTGGTGACTGGGTACACTGGACGGACTCGCCGAGAACTCCTATATGGAATTATATCTATCGTCGGATAGCAGTTCTCAAGTGACACTGGTGCAGGTTAGTCTGTAGACCCGAGATCGTCATAGAGTCTTGTGTGTTCTCCTACTGTACTTTGAATACCACCCTACCACGGCTCTACTGAGTCATGAAAACAGGTGGCCATTGGGTACAGTCCCGAGACACACGAAGGCGATGAGCGATAGAAGGGGTTTCGTCTCTCCCGGTATTGGGAGTTGATGCCGTGCTGTGCTCGACTGGCTATATCAGTAAGTCCCTGGCCAGGGCTGTTGGGAATTGCTGATAAGTGTTATCAGTAGTTTCTCGATCTGTTATAGACCATTCATCTGCACGACTTATCGAGTTATTGGGGTCGACATTACCATCCCTAGACTCGATATGCAGCATATCTGATGAAGAGACCGGACTGTACGGTAGTTTTGCCGGTTGGCTCGACGGGAGTTGTAACAGGTTCGCTTGTTTTCTTCTGATCGCTCAATACCCGGGTGGCCGTTACGTTTAGCTGACCGCTTGCGGCTTGGGGGTGTTTGATATGATCATCACCCACTGCCGGCGTATTGACGAGTCTTAGAGTCCCACAATGGAGTTACCTAGTCCAGGCGAAACGTTGTGGTGCGCATATGCGATATGCGCATGGACCCGGTTAAAATGCGCGTATGAGATACCGTATATTAATCGGGCGGTTTGCTTTTGGTCGGGTCGTATGTGATATGACCGGGTTGCTAAATCAAGTGTTGATTTATCATTAACCATTAGTTTCTTACTTGAAATCCTTTCTTGTCTTTATGCATGCATGTATGCATTCATTCTCATTCATGCACATAGGATGTGCATGCACACATACATGCATACATAAAGGTTATCATGGTTGATTATATTGTAGATGGTGGCAATATAAGACTCACACCTTTGTAAAATATTTATGGATATTATTTATTTGGAAAAAGATAATTGAAATGGAAATTGTTTCATGGTTTATTGCTTTGACCTTGCATTAACCCTTTGACTAACCATGATCTAATTTCTATGGTCATTTCTTTTCCAAACAAAAATATCTAAGATATTTTACAACCATGGTTAAAGATGAGAGAGTGAAAATATATATATTTTCATTTTCTCATTTTTATTTGTAAGCTTATCATTATCTTTGAGCTTAGAAAGCCATCATCTTCTTCCTCCTTTCTCTCTTGCTCTCTAGTTCTTTCAAGTAAGCAAAAGAGTAAACAAGTTAGGATTTTGAAGTGAGAAAACCAACCACAACACCATTCTACACTAGTCTTGCCCACTTTTGAAGAGTGTTAGATTCCATTTTCTTCTCTTGATCTTGTAAAGTTTCAAGCTTGGACAAAGAGGATTCCGGGTGGATCATCGTGGACCTAGAGGTTCTCAAGCGGACGTTTTCCAACCCTCAAGTAGCCGAGGAGTCTAGCGTAGGGAGCTACAAAGGTTGTACTCTCAAAACCCTAGCTTTATCTACTTGTGATGATGTGTATGTTTAGAAACCCTAAAATTCTAGTGATGATTCTTTGCATGTTCACTTAGCACCTTAAAAATTTAATTTTGAGACATGTGTTGCTTGCAAACCCTTCATGAGGTGCTAGGTAAACCTAACATCAGGATGTCTCCTACTGTTTCCTCGAATTCTCCTCCAAACCAAATAGAAGAATTAGTCAGGATCATCTAAAATCACCCGAGGAGTAAACCAACTCATCAGTGGGAATCGGGATCTAACTATCATCGCATGATAACTTGATGGAATTCACTCAAGTCACCACACTCCAGAAGGTATGCGCATGCCTGGAAAGTTTCCTGTATGTTTGAAACTCCCGATGTGATTTTTACCCTAAGTGGTTCATGACCTTGACAAAGGCCAACAAATCATAAACCGCAAGTCAAGTTCAACCCGTCATTATCCAAGATTAATCTAGACCCACCCGTACAAATCCTTGACAAAGGCCAACAAGGTTATACGACTGTCCTAGATAATCACAACAGACAAGCAATATCCAGCTACCGTACACTACGCCTTGACAAAGGCCAACAAACGCAGCACGAATACTAGGTACCACTCGAAAAAAATGACGGAAGGCTACGACTGGTTTTTGACGAAAAACCTTTAACGTAATGAACTTGATATCATTGAAGGAATCCAAGTGGTTTTACAAATATATAGTGGCGAAAACTTTTGCTAAAGAGGTCACTCTCGGTGAAGGGATCTCGGCTCTTTCCTCGTCGAATGAGGTGCAGGATATTCCAAACTGAATACCACGATGCAAAGCAAAAAATAATCGACTATTGTAAAGTTATTATGTTGACGCAAACTTCGGCTCAAGGGGTCACTCCCGATGAAGGGATCCCGGCCCTTGCCTCGTGGAGTGAGGTGCTGGATATTCATAACCGAATACCACTGTGCAAAACAAAAGCAAACGTCTGTAATGTCTGTTTTTAAAAATACTTGGTTCCAACAACATGAAATAGGTTTGTTTTATCTTTGCATTGATCAGAATCAACGCAGTCCCATCAATTAATCATACAGAAAAGAACGAAAAATATGATGTACGTATATGCCACCCACATTCGCCACTGAGCCCCGTCATCACCCGTTAGGTTACTTGACTAATGACAGAGCGGGGGTTGGACTAGTGCGGGTGCAAAACATATACAACATCTACTAGTATATATATAAATATATATAACATTCGTCCTAGTCATGATATAAAATAACAACTCAAAATCTCAGCCAAGCAACACAGAATGGTGGATAATCCTGGAGCCTCGGGTTTCATTTGAGCCGCAAATGAGACCCGACGTTCCCTGTCGTGTGGATAGCCTGTGCAATGAAAACCTAGACCCTTACGAGCGCGGAAAGTTACCCGCCAATCCCAGAAGTGAGGCAACCCCAATCAACAACGTGAATGGGCCACCCAGCACTCCACGGAATCCAGTAACTTGAGCACCTCTCCTTGGGTCAACCTATACCCCCTATGAGTGCGGCGAATAGCCCGCCAATTCTAGAGTGATTCCCCCTCCATCTCACCGCCATGAGATGCGGGCCCGTTGTTCTCTAGAACCCGGCTATTCGTGCACTCCACCGTGGGGTAATCCTAGTACAGAAAAGAAAATAAGTACAAGGGTGACATCGACCTCAACCCGGTCGTTCCCTAAATAAATAATATACAAACGGGCAGTGACGAAAGTGCACATGTCAGACGCTCGCCCCGCAATATCAAATGTACAAATGAAACTAAACTGTACTACCATTGCACCCAAGCTATCCACCACGACGATCCAACCACAACCACAGCACAACACAGAACATCAACGTGAATGTCACGTTCGCAAACCCGTCTAAAAGTCATATAGCAATTAGACGAGTTATACTGCTCTAATGAAATTCACGGTCGTAGATACTAATGTATGTACTGAAAACTAAGACATTAGAATTCCGCACGCAATTAGTAAACTAAACCAATTTCCAAAACCATGAAAAAAACAGTGAGCTAAAGTTCCCAAAACCGACCGTTTAAAGCCAATTCGGAAGTCCGAATCAAAACGAAACGCGCCCGAACTTTCACAGGGAGTTAGAGCACGAAATTAACTGTTAGTTATATGTATGCTCTAGAGGCCATTACTGTACATACGATGTATATTGTAGTGGATGCTAGGACATATATAGGGAGGACTTTCTTGCTCGACATGATAGTATGCTATCTGGTTGTACTTTATCTTAACATGTACTCTGATTGTCTCTATATTACATGTTGATAAAGCCCTTAGGATATGTACTCGACTACTGGGACTATGATAAGATCATACTAGTGGGGCCACGGTAGTCGACGAGTACATCCTATAACTGTTCCTAGTCGAGGGTGTATCGAGACAGGGCATCGATGCACCAGAGTAGACTAGCGTATACGCATCTTGACCCATATGATGGGCGATGGATGATCCCATATCCATCGGTGTTTGACATCAAGGATGGTGTACGGGTGCTCAGTGGAGACTGGGTACACTGGACGGACTCGCCGAGAACTCCCAGATGGTATTATACCATACGTCAGATGGTAGTTCTCCGGTGACACTGGTACAGAGTAGTCTGTTGACCCGAGATCGTCATGGAGTCTTGTGTGATTCCCACTGTGCTTTGATTTCCATCATACCACGTCCAAGAGGGCGTGCAAAAAGGTGGCTTTTGGGTACAGTCCCGAATCACATGGAGGCAATGAGCGATAGGAGGGGATTCGTCTCTCCCGGTATAGGGAGTTGATGTTGTGCTGTGTTCGATTGGCTATAACCGGAAATCCCTGGCTAGGGTTGCTGAGATTTACTGGTAAGTGTTATCAGTAGTTTCTCGAACTGTTATAGACCTCATATCGACACGACTTATCGAGCTACTGGGGTCTGACGTTTACCACCCCTAGGCGAGATATGCGACATATCAGACGACGAGACCGGACTGTACGGGAGTGTTACTATTTGGATTCACAGGAGAAGTTACAGGCTTGCTTGTTGATCTTCTGAGCACTCAATACCTGGGTAGCTGTTACGTTTAGCTGACCGCTTGCAGCTTGTGGGTGTTTGATATGATCATCACCTACTGCCGGCGTATTGACGATTCTTTAGAGTCCTACACAGAGGTTTCTTGACTCAGGCAAAACGGAGTAGGAGCACATATGTGATATGTACGGGACCGAGGATAATGCGGTATGTGATATCGTATTGTATTCTCGCGATATTTGATATCAGCCGGGTCATCGGATCAAGTGTTGATTCGATGAATCGGTACGGATAAATATTAGTCGGTTATATGCGATATAGCCGGATTGTCGGATCAAGTGTTGATTCGATAATTTAATGTATAATAATATATATGATATATTAAATGACATTAACTAATATTTGCTCACTAAAAGATTCTTTTTCTCACTCGGGTAATACATTGATATATATGCGATATATGTTAATTGTATTATTTTATTTTGTTACAATAAATATTATATATGTGATATATAATATTGTAACATGATATGATAAATAATGCAACATGTTTAGTGGAGTTTAAACTTGATTAGGGTTTGGATTAGGGTTAAACTTTCTAGATGTTTCTAGAAGGTTTTCTTTTTGTCATTTGAAAGATATTTTGAAATGAGTCATGCTTTAACCAAACCCAAACCCTAACCCTAGTTAATTCTCTACATTGGTTAAGTGAACCATGGTTGCATAATCTATCATATTATTACTTCTCCTATTCATCACAAAAGAAGAATGATATTGATCTTCTTCTTCCTCCTTCATTTCTTCCATGAAAAAGCTCACTAGATTTTTCAAAGGTGATGAATAAATATGAGAAAAAGAGAAATAAATAGAGCAAAATTCCTACTTCATCATCCTCATCTTCCCTTGCCATTTAGATGAGGGTGTTCACATCATTTCATGAGTGTTAGCTTGTGTTAAAGAAACTTCGAGGTAGATCATCTTAGTATCGAAAATCGGAAGCAAAGCTTGCGACTTTCTCTTCGTGGAACCTCTCGAGAGTCCGGATCCCGATGATCGCAGCGAAGGGACCACAACACGGAGCATATGAAGTGAAGGACCGGATCTACAAAGGTTGTGATCCCTCTCACTTAGTGTTAAATTGTTTAGCATGCAAGTTATCGCCTAATCTCTAATTTAAAGTTCCGTATTCGGGTTGTTCGGCACGGCTAAATTTTTATTCGGGCATGGTTGATGCCTCGTAGTCCCTTGTGCGTGTGTCTAGCAACCCTACAGTGGTATCAGAGCCAAGCTAGAGCTTTAGGAGAAGTCTGAACGAAGTTTAAAGTCCGATCGAAACCCGAAACCCCGATAAAACATGCTCTCTGGAAATTTTCTAAAATTTAGGATTTTTCCACATTAAAAATATCCAAAAATTACAGCAGGTAATTACAAGAATTACTGTGAAGCACGTGAGCGTAATTCGATCAAAGAGCCGCGGAACCGCGGCCCCACCCCAGCTTGCGCGGCGGTTCCGCGGCCACGTGATCGATTCTGCGCACGTGCTTTTCACAGTAACTCCTATTTTCTAATGTTGTATTTTCTGGAAATTTTTATTTATTTTTATTCAACTGTTGAATTATCCAGGTTGTATTGGGGATTTAAAGTTTTGATCGGATATTATAACTTTGTTTAGTTTTGTCCGGATAACTTTTAGAAACTGTTAAAAAGTTCGAACGGATATCAATAACTCACTTTTTCCCCTGTCGGAAAGTTTTTCAAAAGTTGGATTTTTCCTCGTGTTTAAGAACGTTCTAAGTCGTGCAAGTAACTCGGTGGACCCTCTAGAAGACAACAAACCTTAACTCGATTATGTGACCGTCTTGAACTGCCCTTTGAACCTTAGGGTTTGGGGCAGTACGGCGTGCCACATGTGAGGCGTTGGCTTGACCCTTCTACGGCTGGACCATTGGTACTGTGGCATGTGATGGACGTTTTTAAACTGATTTCAAGTGTTGAGATATATTGGGGAAATCTTGGGTACTTGACAATTCGATCGGAAAGTTTAACTTTTTCTATTTATCTGGAATGTGATACAATATTTGGAATCCACATGTAGTTATGAGATAACTAATTTGAATATTATAAACATAGCAGTTTAGTCTCAGATGATCGGTTGCCACGGAATTTTGATGTGATCAAAAGTCCGTCGCAATCACGTAGGGTACGCGGATACTCGCCGGGTAAACTTAATAGACAGCTACGCCCCATAGCCCCGACCAAGTGACTGTAGGAGAACCCCGTCGCCGAAAGCATCCGTTAGGGTGCTCGCGGTAGCGGTGTTCCGCCTTGGTGCACTTCGTCGACGGTATCAGGGGTGCGGCCGTCTACTAAAGTTTGCGACGAGCATTCGATCAGGACGTCGGGAATCTTGTTGAATTGCCCGACTTAATATTGAAAAGAGTTTTCGATAAAGAGACTAAAATGCGGAGTTTATAATTGTTAGGCATGTGATGTCTAAGGAATTCATTTGGTTAGGCATGTGATGTCTAAGGAGGTTGCGGATTCCAACTGTTGTAGTTTTACACTTTCTTTTCTGTGACCGTAAGCGTAGTATGTGGTGTATCGCCGGCTTCGTTGCTATACATCAACGACAATCGGGATACGCATACTTGCTTACGTTGATGATATGAGATATTATGTGTTGCTGTGATATGTTCTATTGGATCGTCGCGTTTTGAATAGCCGGGAGTTTTATGTGAGATGAGAGTTTTTCTTTTTCATTCATGTAAAATTCATTTGTATGTAATATTCTTTTATTGGGGCACTTCCAGGTAGCGGAAGATGTCACCGTTGTATATTATTTACTTTTCCGCATTAGGTAGACCCAAGGCGGGGAGCACAAGTAACCGGGTTCTAGGGTCCAGTGGGAGACCATCTCGAGGAGTCGAGACCGGGTCTCCTAACCCTAGAATTGGCAGTGTTACTTGCCGCTCTCGTAGGGGTCTAGGGATGTGGGTTTGGCTATTCATCGCGACCGTGGAATCCGTGTTTTATACTGGCTCGTATTGAAAACACGGACGTCCTAATATATCCAATATTTCATATATGTTCTTCTGCTGCATTGTTCTGTGATGAGATCATATACCTGCCTGAGACGAATATATATATGAGATATATGTTATATTGCTGATTTCGTTTCAAAAGAGATGCTTACGAAGCATAATTAAAATGGGACTTCATTAATGAGATTAATGAAATAAAAGAAACCTAAGATGTTGTAGAAACTTGTTTAAAAACTGGTAGCTACAGTTCTTGCTTTGCAAAGCGGTGTTCCTTGTAGAACATCCAGCACCTTATTCGATAAGGAAAGGACCGAGATCCCTTCACCGGGAGTGACTCCTTTAGCAATAACTGGCAGATGCTACAACCCTCGGTTTGTCTTTTGATTGCTTCTATAGTTTATGCTTTGCACAGCGGTATATATGATATATCCTGCACCTTATTCGATGAGGAAAGGGCCGACGATCCCTTCACCGGGAGTGACCCCTTTAGCAAAACTAGAAAAGCCTCAAAAACACTCCATTTAAAAATCACTCGATTCTACAACGATATCAAGTTCATTACGCAAAGGGTTTTCTGAAAAACCCGTCGTAGCCCTCCGTCATTTCAGATAGATATTATTTAGTATTCGTGCTATGTTTGTTGACTTAGTTAAGGCATAGTGTACGGTAGCTAAGTAATGTTTATCTGTTAAAACATGAGATGTGATTGGATTAGGGTATTCGTACGGCTTTGTTGACTCAGTTAAGGGTCGTACGGGTGGGTTTAATTCAATCGGGAAATGTACGGGTTGAACTTGACTTGCGATTTATGGTTTGTTGACTTAGTTAAGGTCATAGATCGCTTGGGGCAAAAGATTATTGGGAATTTCAAGTGTTGGAATTTGCAATGAGATTGCATACCTTCTATGAGATAGTTGGATCCCGATACCCGCTGCGAGTAAGAGTTACTCCTGGGAGAGTTTTACACATTACAATTAGCCGATCAAGTAGGTGTCTAGAAAGGTGTTAACGGGGTTACGCCTCTGGGAAAACGAGGTTTACTGTAATTAGGTTCGTGCGAAAGCACGGGGGACCTCCCTCAAAGTACCGACACTGGCCTGGCTGAAATATTGGCGAACTTGTAGCGTGTAATTAATCCCGGCTAGTCTTTCCTTTTAGGGTTTGAAGGAAGATTTGATTAAAACAGTGGGAGACATCCTGATTAGATATATTAGATAACCAATCTAATCTTGCAAGAGCATACGCTGAGTGTTTTCTTCTCTCTCTCTCCAGATAGCGACCATATCACGCCTTAATCAAGATAATAAAACGGATATATTGACCGAACCCGCTTGTTATACTGAGCTGGGAACGTTGGTCCCGCTCCAACTTATAATTGTTATAAGACAGAGCAGGAAATTGGGGAATACCAGATTTCCCGAGCCGCCCAAACGAAGAAAGTGCATGCTGATGCATCATCTTCGTGTGTGTTCATTACACAGAACTGTTTCTCAGTATCCTTTACGTCCTGGGTATGGGATACCGGATCAGGATCCCGCATATGTAATCAGTTACATAGGCTACAGACAGGTAAAGAACTGAGAACGGGTGATAAGTTTCATGAGACAGAAAACGGTGCAAGTGTTGCAGCCAAGTCTGTTGGTCACTGTCACCCTGTATTACCAGAATACATTGATTCTGAACAAATGTTATTAGATACCGAACCTGATATACAAAATCATATCAGTCTCTTTATTAGTAAAGAATGGATATAATTTTGTATTGTTGGATAATGTTTTGAACATTTCCTATATCAATAGTTGATCGGTTCAGGCACGTTATCTAAAAGCATTGATGTTCTAAATCAAACTACAGTTCTCAGTATACAGAACACACACAAGAGGAAGAGTTCAGAAATGAATGAATCCTTCTTGAGGTATTGTAGACTAGGTCATATCGATGCGACCCGACTGGCTGAAGTTACATATATATGCATATTTAAATTAGTTTGAATTTACATCTTGTGAAACTTGCCGGTCATGTCACAAAGATAGGATGACCACAGCTCTATTTGTTGGAAACAGAGAAAGAGTTAGTGAACTCTTGGGATTGATACATGCTGATGTATGAAAGGTCCCCTGTCTATACATGCCAAGATTGGTTCTTTGTACTTCATTACATTCTCTGATAATCTCTTAAGATTCAGACATGTGTTCCTGTTGAAATATAAGTCCGAACCTTTTGAGATATTCACAGAATATAAGTTAGAAGTAGAGAACCAAAATACGGGTAAAAGTATTATGTCCTTTGATGAGATCAAGGAGGAGAATACTTGAGCACGGAAATCCTGGACTATTCTAAAGGAGAATGAGATTCTCTCTCAGCATTACTCCTTCGTATACACCATAGCACGATGGTATATCGGGGCGGAGCAATAACACCCTATGTGATATGGTGTGCTCTATGATGAGTACTACTGAGTTTTATATTTCCTTTTGGGAGTTATGCACTTGAGAAGCTGCATACCTATTGAATAGGGTTCAAATCAAATCAGTTGCCTGCCACTTCATATGTGATATGGAAAGGGAAGAGCCTATATCTTAAGTTTGTTAAGATTTGGGGTTGTCCGGCCTATGTCTAAAAGCAAAATTCGGACAAGCTCCAGGCAAGGTCTGTTATGTAGAACTGGAAATGTTCCAGCTATACAAAATGCAGCTGATGATTTGGTAGAACCAAAGGATTCAATAGTTTCCAACGAACCTCAGCCTCTCCGCCGATCTAGTAGGGTTCCTCACCCACCTGAGAGATACTTCAGTTTCTCTATGACAGTGGGAGCGAGGATTTCATCATAAGATGATGACCCAACTAGTTTCGAGCTGGCCATCAGGAGTGGGACTCTGTAAGAATGGCTGAATGCTTATCGATCTGAGATGGAATCCTTATACACCAACAAAGTATGGACTTTGGTTGCTTTATCTGAAGGGTTAAATCCCCATCAGGAGCGAGTATATCTTGAGAAGATTACTTGGTGTACATGGAAAAGTTGAGACTTTCAAAGCTATGCTTAAGTCCATCCAGATCCTACTTGCCACGGCTACATACCATGACTACGATATCTGGTAGTTGGGTGTCATGGCTGCTTTTCTAAATGATGTTTTAGAAAAGAGTGTCTATAAGTACACAGCCAGAGGGCTTCGTAGACAGTGGGAGCAGCGGAAACGTGTGCAAGATGTTTTGTATGATAAAGCAGGCATCGCGGAGTTGGAACATCTGTTTTGATGTGGTAGATGAACCTTGTATATACAAAAAAGGTAGTAGAGAGTATGGTGGTGATCTTCGTAGAGTACGTGGATGACATACTCTTGATAGGGAAGGAGTTTCCTATGCTACGCTCGGTCAATCTCCGCTTATCACAAAGATTCTCCATATAGGATCAAAGTGATACCGACTAAATCCTAGGTTTTGGATCTATGAGATAGATCTAATTGGATGTTAGGATACTCACTAGTTGTAGTGAGATGGTATCAATCGATCCTGGGGAGAATCACTGGAAAGGTTCCAGACTGATAAGGACGACTGAATGTCAGTCGCAGGCATTGTCTATACCCTCAGTGGAGGGACGGTATGTTGGAAGAGTTCCAAGCTGGATACCATGACATACTAGACGATTAAAGGCAAGGTACATCGTTACAAAGGATACTACCAAAGAGGCAGTCTGGATATATATAAGTTCATAAGATAAACTTCGTTCCTACCATTGTGTGACAATGGAGTTGTGGTTTTAGCTAAGGAACTACCGTCCCATCAGAAATCCAGATATAATTCTTAGGCAGTATCACCTGATCATGGAGATGGTTGATCTCCAGGGAGATCGAGGTTAGGAGAGCAGACACAGAGGACAACAGCGCGGATCCACTCACGAAGGCCTTTTTCCCAGTAGAGACTTTTATGGGATGGTTGAGTATGAGATACTTCAACCGCAGCTAATTGTTGGGTATGCGATACCATAACAGATGGCCCTAGTGCAAGTGGGAGATTGTTAGTTATATGTATGCCCTAGAGGCCATTACTGTACATACGATGTATATTGTAGTGGATGCTAGGACATATATAGGGAGGACTTTCTTGCTCGACATGATAGTATGCTATCTGGTTGTACTTTATCTTAACATGTACTCTGATTGTCTCTATATTACATGTTGATAAAGCCCTTAGGATATGTACTCGACTACTGGGACTATGATAAGATCATACTAGTTGGGCCACGGTAGTCGACGAGTACATCCTATAACTGTTCCTAGTCGAGGGTGTATCGAGACAGGGCATCGATGCACCAGAGTAGACTAGCGTATACGCATCTTGACCCATATGATGGGCGATGGATGATCCCATATCCATCGGTGTTTGACATCAAGGATGGTGTACGGGTGCTCAGTGGAGACTGGGTACACTGGACGGACTCGCCGAGAACTCCCAGATGGTATTATACCATACGTCAGATGGCAGTTCTCCGGTGACACTGGTACAGAGTAGTCTGTTGACCCGAGATCGTCATGGAGTCTTGTGTGATTCCCACTGTGCTTTGATTTCCATCATACCACGTCCAAGAGGGCGTGCAAAAAGGTGGCTTTTGGGTACAGTCCCGAATCACATGGAGGCAATGAGCGATAGGAGGGGATTCGTCTCTCCCGGTATAGGGAGTTGATGTTGTGCTATGTTCGATTGGCTATAACCGGAAATCCCTGTCCAGGGTTGCTGAGATTTACTGGTAAGTGTTATCAGTAGTTTCTCGAACTGTTATAGACCTCATATCGACACGACTTATCGAGCTACTGGGGTCTGACGTTTACCACCCCTAGGCGAGATATGCGACATATCAGACGACGAGACCGGACTGTACGGGAGTGTTACTGTTTGGATTCACAGGAGAAGTTACAGGCTTGCTTGTTGATCTTCTGAGCGCTCAATACCTGGGTAGCTGTTACGTTTAGCTGACCGCTTGCAGCTTGTGGGTGTTTGATATGATCATCACCTACTGCCGGCGTATTGACGATTCTTTAGAGTCCTACACAGAGGTTTCTTGACTCAGGCAAAACGGAGTAGGAGCACATATGTGATATGTGCGGGACCGAGGATAATGCGGTATGTGATATCGTATTGTATTCTCGCGATATTTGATATCAGCCGGGTCATCGGATCAAGTGTTGATTCGATGAATCGGTACGGATAAATATTAGTCGGTTATATGCGATATAGCCGGATTGTCGGATCAAGTGTTGATTCGATAATTTAATGTATAATAATATATATGATATATTAAATGACATTAACTAATATTTGCTCACTAAAAGATTCTTTTTCTCACTCGGGTAATACATTGATATATATGCGATATATGTTAATTGTATTATTTTATTTTGTTACAATAAATATTATATATGTGATATATAATATTGTAACATGATATGATAAATAATGCAACATGTTTAGTGGAGTTTAAACTTGATTAGGGTTTGGATTAGGGTTAAACTTTCTAGATGTTTCTAGAAGGTTTTCTTTTTGTCATTTGAAAGATATTTTGAAATGAGTCATGCTTTAACCAAACCCAAACCCTAACCCTAGTTAATTCTCTACATTGGTTAAGTGAACCATGGTTGCATAATCTATCATATTATTACTTCTCCTATTCATCACAAAAGAAGAATGATATTGATCTTCTTCTTCCTCCTTCATTTCTTCCATGAAAAAGCTCACTAGATTTTTCAAAGGTGATGAATAAATATGAGAAAAAGAGAAATAAATAGAGCAAAATTCCTACTTCATCATCCTCATCTTCCCTTGCCATTTAGATGAGGGTGTTCACATCATTTCATGAGTGTTAGCTTGTGTTAAAGAAACTTCGAGGTAGATCATCTTAGTATCGAAGATCGGAAGCAAAGCTTGCGACTTTCTCTTCGTGGAACCTCTCGAGAGTCCGGATCCCGATGATCGCAGCGAAGGGACCACAACACGGAGCATATGAAGTGAAGGACCGGATCTACAAAGGTTGTGATCCCTCTCACTTAGTGTTAAATTGTTTAGCATGCAAGTTATCGCCTAATCTCTAGTTTAAAGTTCATTATTCAGGTTGTTCGGCACGGCTAAATTTTTATTCGGGCATGGTTGATGCCTCGTAGACCCTTGTGCGTGTGCCTAGCATTAACTTCGAGTCGGGGGGTTATTGGGGGTACCCCACCCCCGAGACCACCATGAGGTGGCCAGGAGGTGAGGCAGACCCGGAACTGCCCAAGTGTCACGACCCGAAAGAGCACGTGACTGGCCCTTGAACCATATGAAGTCTATAGGACTCCATCTGATCCAAGTAAGCCAAAGCCCAGAAATCTAAAACCATTTTAAGAGTAAGTAAAGAAAACTGGTTTTTAAAGAAGTGAAGGAAAACATGTTTGAAGTCAAGGTTTTAAATAACTAAGCCGAATGTGCATTTTTAAAAGGTAAAATCTTTTCTAAAAATTTCGGCAGAGTTTCTTTTGTAAATACTGGCCCCGAACGGGGTACAACAAGAACAACATATATACAATGGTAAAAGGCATCCCCAAGCGGGAGCTAGCTCTTCGTCAATTGACGGTCACAACCACACATGCAATATAATATACAACGCCGAATGGCGAGGATCAAATCCAAAAGAAACTCAGTAAGCATGAAAACCGCAATACTACTAAGCGCGACTCTAAGGCCGAGTAATACATCACTAATGCCTAAGTCTGAAACAATACACAAGTTTTGGTTGATGGAAATTCTAGATACAATGAATAATATAAGTACAATGGTGGTTCTCGATGCAAAAGAAACCACCTACCAAATGCAATTCACTCTCAAGGAAGCAATGTGCCAGAAATGCCGCAAAGGAACCTGTACGGCAAAACCTGCAAGAACTGTGGCACAACGGGGGTGAGTTGCCAACTCGTGAATAGAGAATATCTACAAGCAGAAACCGAACGCAAGACATGATCCTAAGTCAATACGATCAGTATATAAACCTCAAGAATAAGCTGATACATGATAAGGTGGCAAGCAACATCTAAACAGGTATGTAGTGCCAAGTACTCAGGTAATAACATGTCATGGATGTAAGGTATGTCTGCATGAAGTAAAAATGATGAAGTATCAATACACATATATTAGCGTCCCATACCACTAATATTGGTGTAAGGGTATATATAACAGCGCCTCATACCCTGTTATATATACAAATGAAGTATGATCAGTGTAAATCCAGTCTGTATATGATCCATGTCTGTATATACGTGGAACTCGTCCACCCGTCACCCAATGACAATAAACGTGGAACCCGTCCACCCGTCACCCAATGACAATAAGCATCAAGTATGCAAATATGAGGATATAAACAAAATCATGGAAAAACATCATGAAACCCGTGCCTAGCATCGACACGTAAATCCTCGTCCATATGGGGCTCCGTCTGCGGTATCGGCCCTCGGCCCCGGCAGTACGGGTCAACCCGTATCCATCTCTCAACTCCGGTCGGTATCCTCCAGATATCCGCCGAGCTCAAATACAATCACCGGTAGGTAGTAGTCCTTCTGCCAGGCTCACCGTCTACTACACAGTGAAACCGTTCTTGTTGGGATCCTAGGCACTCCAATGAAGTCTCACAAGGCATCAAACATGGCTAATTCAAATTTTACGGGTGCCTACAAACCCTAATACGGATCGTTAACTAGATATTTAGGCGAAACGATGCAAATAAACAACTTTATCTAAAAGGAAAGTGGCTACAACCTTTGTAGATCCGGTCCACCACTTCCTAAGCTCCGTGATGATCTCCCTCCGCTGTCCAAATTGAACTCATGACTCTAGCATTGGCATCATCGAAGAATGGGCGGGCTTGATCGTCGGTTCGATGCCGAAGATGATCTACGTCGAGGCATCACAAGAACAAGCTCCAACTTCACCAAGCCTTGAAAACTTGTGAAGGAAACACCCTATACAACTTGGCAAGAGGTAGAGGATGAAGAAATAGGAAGTGGGTAGACTTTAGATTTGGATTTCTCAATCATTTTGGCTAGTTGCCATTGATGGTGCAAGCTTTCTTCAAGTTGAAGATGAAGAAGAAGATGATAAAGAATATGATAAGTGATATGTAAATGATAAATAAATCAATACTTATCATTTACTAACCCTTGGTTAGTTGTAGAGAATGGACCATGGTTAACTTGAATGGTTAGGGTTAAGGATGAGACAAGAATGGTGACTTAGTCAAAGTTTCAAGAAACTTCAACTACAAACAAATCAAGCCACCATTCCATTTTCATTATCATTTCCTTTTTCCAAAATAAACAAAAAGAATAAATAAATGAATAAGTAATTAAAAAGAAAACCCTAATCATAAACTTAACCATGGTCTAATTCTTTACACTAACCCTAGCTTGCATGTATCATCAAACATGATACAATCATGTGCACAAAATATATCACATATACAATGTGCACAAACCAAGTGAGTAAATCCATTTAAAGTGAACCAATACTAGTTAATGCAAAGTAATATATCAAATATATAATTATACATTAAATCATTAAATCAACACTTGATTCAATGATCCGGTCATATCGCATATAACCGGCTAGTATCCAATGTATCGGCTTATCGAATCAATCCTTGATTCGATAACTAGGTTATATCGCATACAACCATTCGACACATTCATCGCGAGAATGAAATACGGTATCACATACACGCATTATTCTCGGTCCCGCACATATCTCATATGCGCTCGTATTTCGTTTCGCTTGAGCCAGGAAACCTCTGTGTAGGACTCTAAAGACTCGTCAATACGCCGGCAGCGGATGATGATCATATCAAACATCCACAACCCGCAAGCGGTCTGCTAAACGTAACGGCCACCCGGGTATTGAGCGATCAGAAGATCGACGAGCAAGCCCGCTCACACTCCTGTGAATCCAACCAGTAACACTTTCCGTATAGTCCGGTCTGTTCGTCTGATATGTCGTATATCTCGCCTAGGGGTGGTAAACGTCAGACCCCAGTAGCTTGATAAGTCATGCCGACGTGAGGTCCATAACATGTGTGAAACTACTGATAACACTTACCAGTAGGTCACTGCAACCCTGGCCAGGGATTTCCTGTTATGGCCAATCGAGCATAGCACAACATCAACCCCCAATACCGGGAGAGACGAATCCCCTCCTATCGCTCATTGCCTCCATGTGAATCGGGACTGTACCCAATAACCACCTGTTTGCACAACTCAGTAGAGTCGTGGTAGGGTGGAAATCAAAGCACAGTGGGAGACACACAAGACTCTATGACGATCTCGGGTCAACAGACTAAGCTGTACCAGTATCACCAGAGAACTGCCATCTGACGTGAGGTATAATACCATCTGGGAGTTCTCAGCGAGTCCGTTCAGTGTACCCAGTCTCCACTGAGCACCCGCATACCATCTTCGATGTCAAACACCAATGGATATGGGATCATCCATCGCCTATCGCATGGGTCGAGAAGATATACGCTAGTCTACTCTGGAATATCGATGCCCCGTCTCGATATTCCCTCGACTAGGAACATTTCAAGGATGTACTCATGGATTATCCAGGCCCCACTAGTATGATCTGCATCACAGTCCTGGAAGTCGAGTATACATCCTAAGGGCTTTATCAACATGTAACAGAGAGACAGAAAGTATACACGTTAAGATAAAGAGCAACCAGATAGCGTACTATCATGTCGAGCAAGAAAGTCCTACCTATATATGTCCCAGCATCCACTACAATACACATCCAATGTACAGTAATGGTCTCTAGGGCATACATATAACTAATAATCTCCCACTTGCACTAGGGCCATCTGTAGCAGTGGTTGCAGTATCACATACTCAACCATCCCCTAAATGTCTCTCTTTGGGAAAAGGCCTTCGTGAGTGGATCCGCCGTGTTGTCCTCAGAGTCTACTCTCCTAACCTCGATCAACCTGGAGATCAACTTGTTAGGTCCACGTTACCTCTCCCGGTACTTTCGGGGTTGCGGAAACGGTAAAACAAAAATTTTTCTGGACTTGGCAACATGGACCGTAAAAGCCGGATCTTTGCTAAACAATACACTAGCATCCTAACTAGAGATTTATATACTCGGTTAGGGGTTATACCTCAACTTGAAATCCTTCTCTTCTTCTTGTTCTTCTCCTTGCTTGCTCCAAGAGTTGATCCGGACTTTGGTCACTCAACTTGAACTCCTTCTCTTCTTGTTGTTCTTCTCCTTGCTTGCTCCGAGGGTTGATCCGGACTTTGGTCACCTCCGCGGCCTCCTTGAGTCGAAGAAGATCCACCCGAGAGATGTGCACCAAGCTCCACCTCGAGCCGAGATAACTAGGGCAAAGAGATTGCTAATCTAGAAGCCCTAGGTTGTGTAGAAGTGATGAAGGGATGGCTTTGTCTTTGTGGGATCTTTATCTCTCAACACATGAGATCAAAAGATTAATCAAGAGGAGGAAGAAGGAGGAGCTAGCTAACAACCATGGAGCTTCTCATTTCAAGAGAGAGAATGAGAATGAGAAAATGAAAAGCTTAACCAGGAGAAAACCCAACCATGGTTGCAATAATGCAAAAACAATATCATTACTAATCCCATCAAGATAAAGGTGATGGCTACAAATGACATGACCATTATCATAACAAAAAGAAAAAGAAAACCAAAGAATACTTTAGATCTTTCAAGAAGATCTTAGTCAACTTTGGTCAAATGGTCAACAAAGTCAAGATGGTCAAATGGTCAATGTAATTAGCCATAACAAAATTATCAATAAAAGGATTAGTAAATAATGTCCCCGGCTCATAATGGTTTTGACCAAACGAACTGTCAAAACCCTAATGAGCCCGCCTCAAAATGGTTTTGACCGAATCAACTGTCAAAACCCTAATGAGCCTGCCACATAGCGGTTTTGGCCGAACCAACTGCCAAAACCCTAATGAGGCACCTCCTCCTTCATCGCTCCGGAAAACTGTGCATACACACCTGCATCCGCATTCCGTAGAATGCGGATGCGCAGAAGACAAAACAAATCCATCCGTGCAATACTAGGATCCGGCTTAAACCAAAGCCCAATAGTACTGCCTGCCCGAACATCATACGCACACAAGTGTACGTAAGTGATCGCAGCCCTGCCGTAAAACCATATGGCCTCTACACGTTTCGCTCAGTGCAGGGAAACTCTCTGTGTGGGACTCTAAAGACTCGACACTACGCTGGCAGTGGGTTTAACTACAGACCGCAAGCGACACTAGCTGTACGTAACGGTCCCCAGGTAGATGTCGATAAGAAGGCCGATGAGGTAAACCCATCCGAACTCCTACCGAGTCTGTATGTGACAATCTCCGTACAGTCCGGTCTGTTCGTCTGATACATCGTATGGCGGGCCTAGGAGGGGCGGTAAATGTCAGTCCCCTAATAGCGGTACAAGTCGTGTCGGAGTGAAGCCCAATACACCCTGAGATAACACTGGAAACCTACCAGTATATCTCGCTTGCCCTGGCCAGGGACTACTCGTGTAATGGCTCTCCTAGACACAGCGCGATGTCAACCCCCAATACCGGGAGAGACGAATCCTGTCTAACCGTCACTGCCTCCAAGCGCTTCGGGACTGCTCCCAACCACTACCTGTTTGCACGACTCAGTAGAGCCGTGGTAGGGTAGTAATCAAAGAACAGTGGGAACACACTCGAGGCGAAGTGACAGTGTCAAGTCAGCGGACTAAGCTGTACTCATGTCACCTGGGAACTGATAACTGACGATAGGTATAATACCAACCATCAGTTCCCGACGAGTCCTGTCCAGTGTACTCGTAACCTAACGAGCACCCGCATACTATCTCAAGTACGACGTACAGACGGCTGTGGGACAGACCGTCTCCCATGCTGGGATGAGAAGCGCATACGCTAGTCTACTCTGGAGTATCGATGCCCTATCTCGATACTCCCACGACTAGGGACGTGTATAAGGATGTGCTTGTAGATTACCCAGCCCCCACGAGTGTGATCGCCATCACAACGCCGGTAATCAAGCAAAGATCCTAAGGGCTCTACTAATGCGTATAGGTGATATAATAAATAAACACACATGTACACATTAAAGCAGAGACAAACCAAGTAGCATACTACTATATTGAGCAAGATTGTCTGTACAACTGTGAATATCCCAAGCTTCCATCAAGTAATATACATACTAGTATGATACAGTAATGGCCTCTAGGGCATATACACTAACACAACTATCTCCATGATCAGGTGATGCTGCCTCAGAATATGTCTGGGTCACTGATGGGACCAGGGTTCCAGGGCCGAAGCCACACTTCCATTGTCATACAATGGCAGGAACCTAGTTCATCTTATGAACCAATATACACCCAAACTGCCTCTTTGGTAGTATCTTTAATAGCGATGTTACCAGCCTTTATCGTCTAGTTTGCCACGGTATCTAGCTTGGAACTCTTCCAACATACCGTCCCTTTACTGAGGGTAAAGACAATGCCTGTGACTGACATTCAGTCATCTTTATCACCCTGGAACTCTTCCAGTGATTCTCCTCAGGATCGTTTGATACCATCTCACTACATCTAGTGAGAATCCTAGCATCCAATTACATCTATCTCATAGATGAAAAACTCAGGATTTAGGAGGTATCACTTTGATCCTTTTTGGAGAATCCTTGTGATAATAGGAGATTGACCGATCGTAGCATAGGAAACTCCTTTCCTATCAGGAGTATGTCATCCACGTACTCTACGAGGATCATCATCATACTCCATACTACCCTTTTGTATATACAAGGTTCATCTACCATTTTGATGAAGTCAAACTCTTTGACTACCACATCAAAACAGATGTTCCAACTCCGCGATACCTGCTTTATCTTGTAAAGCAACTTGCACATGTTTCCGCTGCTCCCACTGTTTACGAAGTCCTCTGGCTGTGTACTTATAGACTTTCTATTCTAAATCAGTATTTAGAAAAGCAGTCATGACACCCAACCACCAGATACCGCAGTCATGGTATGTAGCAATGGTAAGTAGGATCTGGATGGACTTAAGTATAGTCCCTGGAAAAGGTTTCATCATTTTCCGTGCCTGGTCGATGACGAAAACCTTTAACAAGTCTAGCTTTGAAAGTCTCAACCTTTCTATCTACACCAAGTAATCTTCTCAAGATATACTTGCTCCTGATGGGGATTTAACCCTTCAGATATAGAAACCAAAGTCCATACTTTGTTGGTGTATATGGATTCCATCTCAGATTGCTAAGCATCCAGCCATTCTTACAGAGTCCCTACTCTCGATGGCCTGCTCGAAACTAGTTGGGTCATCATCTCATGATGCAATCCTCGCTCCCACTGTCATCGAGAAACCGAGGTATCTCTCAGGCAGGTGAGGAACCCTACTAGATCGGCGGAGAGGCTGAGGTTCGTCGGGAACTATTGAATCCTTTGGTTCTGTCAAATCATCAACTGCAGTTTTGTATAGCTGGAACCTTTCCAGTTCTACAGAACTGATCCTGCCTCGATCTTGTCCGGATTTTGCTTTAAACATAGGCCGGACAACCCCAAATCTTAACTCGCTTAAGAGATGGGTTCTTCCCATACCATATCTCATATGGAGTGGTAGGTACTGATTTGATTCAAACCTAATTCAATAGGTATGCAGCTTCTCAAGTGCATAACCCCAAAAGGAAATAGGTAACTCAGTAATACTCATCATAGAGCACACCATATCTAATATTGTGCAATTGCTCCGCCCTGATACACCGTTGTGCTGTGGTGTATTCAGAGGAGTAACACTGAGAGAAAATCTCATTCTCCTTTAGAATAGTCCAGGAATTCTATGCACAAGTATTCTCCTCCCTGATCTTATCATAGGACATAATACTTATACCCGTATTTTGGTTCTCTACTTCCAACTTATATTCTGTGAATATCTCAAAAGGTTCGGACTTATGTTTCAACAGGAACATATGACTGAATCTTGAGAGATTATCAGAAAATATAATGAAGTATGAAGAACCATTCCTGATATGTGTAGACAGGAGACTTTACATACATCATCATGTATCAGTCCCAAGAGTTTACTAACTCTTTCTCTGTTTCTAATAAACAGAGCTATGGTCATCTAATCTTTGTGACATGACTGGCAAGTTTCACAAGATGTAAATTCAAACTGATTTAAATATGCATCTAAAATGTAACTTCAGCCAGTCGGGTCGCATTGATGTGACCTAGTCTACAATGCCTCAAGAAGGATTCGTTCATTTCTGAACTCTTCCTCTTGTGTGTGTTCTGTATATGAGGAACTGTAGTTTGATTTAGAACGTCAATGCTTTTAGATAACGTGCCTGAACCGATCAACTTTTGATATAGGAAATGTTCAAAACATTATCCAACAATACAAAATTTTATCATTTCTTTACTAATAAAGAGACTGATATGATTTTGTATATCAGGTTCGGTATCTAATAGCATTTGTTCAGAATCAATGTATTGGTAATACAGGGTGACAGTGACCAACAGACTTGGCTGCAACACTTGCCCCGTTTTCTGTCTCATGAAACTTATCACCCGTTCTCAGTTTTTCTACCCTTTTGTAGCCCTATGTAACAGATTACATATCTGGGATCCTGATCCGGTATCAAATACCCAGGATTTAGAGGATACTGAGAAACAGTTCTTTATAATGAACACACCCGAAGGAGATGCATCTCATGCACTTTCTTCGTTTGGGCGGCATAGGAAATCTGGTATTCCCCTATTTCCTGCTCGGTCTTATAACAATTATAAGTCGGAGCGGGACCAACGTTCCCCAGCTCAGTATAACAAGCGGGTTCGGTCAATACATCCATATTTTTATCTTGATTAAGGCGTGATATGGTCGCTACTTCGAGAGAGAGAGAAGAAAACACTCAGCGTGCGCTCTTGTAAGATCAGATTGGTTATATATTTTATCTAATCAGGATGGCTCCCACTGTTTTTATCAAATCTTCCTTCAAACCTTAAAAGGAAAGACTAGACGGGATTAATTACACTCTACAAGTTCGCCAATCTTTCAGCCAGGCCAGTGTCGGTACTTTGAGGGAGGTTCCCCGTGCTTTCGCACGGACCTAATTACAGTAAACCTCGTTTTCCCAGAGGCGTAACCCCGTTGACACCTTTCTAGACACCTACTTGATCGGCTAATTGCAAAGTGCAAAACTCTCCCAGGAGTAACAATTACTCGCAGTGGGTATCGGGATCCAACTATCATATAGAAGGTATGTAATCTCATTGCAAGTTTCAACACTTGAAACTCCCGATAAAGGTTTTTACCCCTAGCATCTATGACCTTAACTATGGTCAACAAATCATAAGTACTAGTCAAGTTCTACCCGTCATTTCGTGATTAATCAGACCCACCCACATGACCCTTAACTAAGGTCAACAAAGTCACGCGACTGTCCTAACTAATCGCATCATATGCGGTGTAGGAAGACATCACTTAGCTACCGTACACTGTGCCTTGACTATGGTCAACAAACACAGCACGAATACTAAGTACTCTACTTCCTAAAATGACGGAGGGTTGCGAATGGTTTTTATGAAAACCTTTAACGCTTTGAACTTGATCTCGTTGCGGAATCAAATGGTTTTTAAATGGAATGTTTTTGAGGCTTTTCCAGTTTTGCTAAAGGGGTCACTCCCGGTGAAGGGATCGTCGGCCCTTTCCTCGTCGAATATGGTGCGGGATATATCATATATATCACTGTGCAAAGCAGAAACTATAGAAGCAATCAAAAGACAAACCGAGTGATGTAGCATCTGCCAGTTATTACTAAAGGAGTCACTCCCGGTGAAGGGATCTCGGTCCTTTCCCTATCGAATAAGGTGCAGGATGTTCTACAAGGAACACCGCGATGCAAAGCAAGAACTGTAGCTACCTGTTTTATTTTGAAATTCGATTCCACAACATCAATTAGGTTTATTTTTTTTTCATTAATCTCATTAATGAATATCCCATCATTTAAGTCCACCTAATCATCATAGATAAATATAATGTACGCTTATGCCATCCGCATTCGCCTCGATGTCCCGTCTGCACCGTTAGGTTAGGTAACTAACGGCAGAGCGAGGCAGGGCTAGCGCGAGTGTAAAACATAAGCAACGTCTATATAATATATCATATATACTATATACTACATCTATCTGAACAGAGCACAGAACATCGCATGATCACATCACAGATAACGCAGCAGAAAAAAAATGAAATATTGGATATACTAGGACGTCCGTGTTTTCAATACGAGCCAGTATAAAACACGGATTCCATGGTCGTGATGAATAGCCAATCCCACACCCCTAGACCCCTACGAGAGCGGCAAGCAACCCTACCAATTCTAGGATTAGGAGACCCGGACTCGACTCCTCGAGTTGGTCTCCCACTGGACCCCAGAACCCGGTTACTTGTGCTCCCCTCCTTGGGTCTATCCTAGTGCAGAAAAGTAAATAATATACATCAATGGTGACAACTTCCGCAACCTGGAAGTACCCCAATAAAAGAATATTACATACAAGTTTTTTACATGAATGAAAATGAAAAACACTCATCTCACATAAAAACCCCCGGCTATTCAAACACGACGATCCAATATAACATATCCAGCAACACATAACATCACATGTCATCAACGTAAGTAAATATGCGCATCCCAATTGTCGTTGACATATAGCAACGAAACCGGCGATATCACATATTACACTTACGGTCACAGAAAAGAAAGTGTAAAACTACAACAGTTGGAATCCGCAACTCCTTTAGACATCACATGCCTAATCAAATGAATTCTTTAGACATCGCATGCCTAACAATTATAAACCCCGCATTTTAGTCTCATTATCGAAAACTCTTTTCAATATCAAGTCGGGCAATTCAACAGGATTCCCGACATTCTGATCGAATGCTCGTCGCAAACTTCAGTAGACAGCCGCACCCCCCGACGCCGTCGAAAAAGTGCACCAAGGCGGAACACCGCTACCGCGAGCACCCGAACGGACGCTTTCGGCGACGGGGTTCTCCTACAGTCACTTGGTCGGGGCTATGGAGTGAGGCTGTCTATTAAGTTTACCCGGCGAGTATCCACGTACGCTACGTGATTGCGACGGACTTTTGATCACATCAAAATTCCGTGGCAACCGATCAAGTGAGACCAAACTGCTATGTTTATAATATTCATTCCGTTATCTCATAACTTTTTGTGAATTCCAATTATTGTATCACATTCCGGATAAACAGAAAATGCTAAACTTTTCGATCGAACAATCGAACACCCAAGTTTTTCCGAAACAGCTCAACACATGAAATAAGTCTAACAACATTCAGTTCGTGCCTCAGTACCAACGGTCCAGCCGTAGAAGGGTCAAGCCAACGCCTCACATGTGGCATGCCGTACTGCCCCAAACCCGAAGGTTCAAAGGGCAGTTCAAGACGGTCACATAATCGAGTTAAGGTTTGTTGTCTTCTAGAGGGTCCATCGCGTTACTTGCACTACTTAGAACGTCGTTAAACTACGGAAAAATCCAACAATTGGAAATTTCCCGGCAGGGGAAAAAGTGGGTATTTATATCCGGTCGAACTTTTTAACATATTCTAAGATTATCCGGAAAAGCACACAGACAGAATTAGACAATCCGATCGATACACCGAGTCCCCAATACAACCCAGAAAATGCAACTCTGGAAAAAAATATTAAAAATCCCCAGGAAAACCAGCACAGACAACTAAGAATTACTGTGCAAAATTGGATGCACAAAACGACAAAATGGCCGCGGATCCGCCGCATGAGCATGCTCATGCCGCGGATCCGCGGCGCCTTTATGGAATCAGGCCCTCGAATTTTACAGTAACCCTTATATCTTCCTGCTGATTTTTCTGAATATTTTTAATCTACAAAAATCCACATTTTACAGAATTGTCCAGAGAGCATTTTCAAGTCGGGGTTTTGGGTCGATCGGACTTCTAACTCCGTCGGAACTTCGCCTAAGGCTCTAGCTAGGCTCTGATACCACTGTTGGGATCCTAGGCACTCCAATGAAGTCTCACAAGGCATCAAACATGGCTAATTCAAATTTTACGGGTGCCTACAAACCCTAATACGGATCGTTAACTAGATATTTAGGCGAAACGATGCAAATAAACAACTTTATCTAAAAGGAAAGTGGCTACAACCTTTGTAGATCCGGTCCACCACTTCCTAAGCTCCGCGATGATCTCCCTCCGCTGTCCAAATTGAACTCATGACTCTAGCATTGGCATCATCGAAGAATGGGCGGGCTTGATCGTCGGTTCGATGCCGAAGATGATCTACGTCGAGGCATCACAAGAACAAGCTCCAACTTCACCAAGCCTTGAAAACTTGTGAAGGAAACACCCTATACAACTTGGCAAGAGGTAGAGGATGAAGAAATAGGAAGTGGGTAGACTTTAGATTTGGATTTCTCACTCATTTTGGCTAGTTGCCATTGATGGTGCAAGCTTTCTTCAAGTTGAAGATGAAGAAGAAGATGATAAAGAATATGATAAGTGATATGTAAATGATAAATAAATCAATACTTATCATTTACTAACCCTTGGTTAGTTGTAGAGAATGGACCATGGTTAACTTGAATGGTTAGGGTTAAGGATGAGACAAGAATGGTGACTTAGTCAAAGTTTCAAGAAACTTCAACTACAAACAAATCAAGCCACCATTCCATTTTCATTATCATTTCCTTTTTCCAAAATAAACAAAAAGAATAAATAAATGAATAAGTAATTAAAAAGAAAACCCTAATCATAAACTTAACCATGGTCTAATTCTTTACACTAACCCTAGCTTGCATGTATCATCAAACATGATACAATCATGTGCACAAAATATATCACATATACAATGTGCACAAACCAAGTGAGTAAATCCATTTAAAGTGAACCAATACTAGTTAATGCAAAGTAATATATCAAATATATAATTATACATTAAATCATTAAATCAACACTTGATTCAATGATCCGGTCATATCGCATATAACCGGCTAGTATCCAATGTATCGGCTTATCGAATCAATCCTTGATTCGATAACTAGGTTATATCGCATACAAACATTCGACACATTCATCGCGAGAATGAAATACGGTATCACATACACGCATTATTCTCGGTCCCGCACATATCTCATATGCGCTCCTATTTCGTTTCGCTTGAGCCAGGAAACCTCTGTGTAGGACTCTAAAGACTCGTCAATACGCCGGCAGCGGATGATGATCATATCAAACATCCACAACCCGCAAGCGGTCTGCTAAACGTAACGGCCACCCGGGTATTGAGCGATCAGAAGATCGACGAGCAAGCCCGCTCACACTCCTGTGAATCCAACCAGTAACACTTTCCGTATAGTCCGGTCTGTTCGTCTGATATGTCGCATATCTCGCCTAGGGGTGGTAAACGTCAGACCCCAGTAGCTTGATAAGTCATGCCGACGTGAGGTCCATAACATGTGTGAAACTACTGATAACACTTACCAGTAGGTCACTGCAACCCTGGCCAGGGATTTCCTGTTATGGCCAGTCGAGCATAGCACAACATCAACCCCCAATACCGGGAGAGACGAATCCCCTCCTATCGCTCATTGCCTCCATGTGAATCGGGACTGTACCCAATAACCACCTGTTTGCACAACTCAGTAGAGCCGTGGTAGGGTGGAAATCAAAGCACAGTGGGAGACACACAAGACTCTATGACGATCTCGGGTCAACAGACTAAGCTGTACCAGTGTCACCAGAGAACTGCCATCTGACGTGAGGTATAATACCATCTGGGAGTTCTCGGAGAGTCCGTTCAGTGTACCCAGTCTCCACTGAGCACCCGCATACCATCTTCGATGTCAAACACCAATGGATATGGGATCATCCACCGCCCATCGCATGGGTCGAAAAGATATACGCTAGTCTACTCTGGAATATCGATGCCCCGTCTCGATATTCCCTCGACTAGGAACATTTCAAGGATGTACTCATGGACTATCCAGGCCCCACTAGTATGATCTGCATCACAGTCCTGGAAGTCGAGTACACATCCTAAGGGCTTTATCAACATGTAACAGAGAGACAGAAAGTATACACGTTAAGATAAAGAGCAACCAGATAGCGTACTATCATGTCGAGCAAGAAAGTCCTACCTATATATGTCCCATCATCCACTACAATATACATCCAATGTACAGTAATGGCCTCTAGGGCATACATATAACTAACAGTTCTCGCCCCGGGGTACCATACCGGGTCCACCATGTACCCGCAATCGGCCTCATCCGCCTCCTCGAATCGGGTTTCACATGTCGCTCTCAGCACCGAGAAAACACATGGTGGATGCACTGAAATATCATATTAAGGGTAACCGGGTTTTTAACACAATTATATATTCTCTTTTGAAATACCCACGGTTCCCAAATCCAGAAATATCATGGAAACAACATATCTCAATGCGTATAATCAAAACATGATGTATGCGACATGTAAGAAAGGTAAGCATATCATAAGTCATGCAACATGGAATAGTAATGTGCACATGTCGAGGGAAACCGCTCTTTTAAAACGAATCAGTTTTGAAGAACATCTTGCGGTTCCCAAATCTCTAATCAAGTCAGAATCATCTATGTTTGTGTACAAGTATAAGTGTACAATATGCCATGCAAGAATCATATCATGAACGCAACAGTACTACAGTGTAGTGGCATGGCAATTATCGATGATGAAGTGTGTGAGCCGGCAAATAGTGTACGTGGAACATACGCATCACCGATAATGGTGCTGGTGTCCTAACAGCATGATAATAATATAGCAATAATTATATGCAAAGCAATATGAATAGCATGAATATGCGGAAATCAAATAATCAACACCACAGTGAAGAATCTACATCAATATGTATATATCATGCAGTTATGTCGTTTGAAGTAAGACGAATCAGGATTTTTAGTAAAATAAGGGCTACAGTATATTTTAAGAAAGATACGTCCTTTGAAAAATACCCGTAGAATCTCTTTACTTGTCTTTTAAGATATTCCTGATTCGTAGTTTTTGAAATAGGTATGACTCGGGTCTAGTCTAACATATACTATGCAAACTACAGATCTAAGTATCAAGTAAATCAGGAGGGGTATGGAAACCACCTAAATCTGAGTCGATATATATAGACATACTAGTCGGTGATCCCGCCTCAATAATATCGCGTACGATACAGTATATCGTAAGACATCCTCTAGCCATGAGCGCGGATCTATCATCAATATAGGCTCGTACGGTAAATCATCGTACGGCATCCTAATAGCTGGGTACGGGTCAATATCACACTATCTCATCATATCTCAGGTATCACTAACATCATATCACATAATCTGGGGTACAGATCTAAGTCTATTACAACTGATACCATCAAAATACTGCGTGTGCAAGCACACGTCCCAAGGCCCGCTAGAGATCACGTATCGTATCCCAAATACGAATCACATCAAATCACCGATCTCGCGGCACAAGGCCCAACATCATCGACTCATCTCCAATGTCATCCAATATCATCAACACAGTGCAAGTATAAGTAATATGCAAGGGTGTGCGTGTAGGTGTAATTCTATTCTAGGGTTCGCGATTATGAACTACACTAGTCACTTCTAACCCTACACTATCCATAATACACCTAACTATCATATATATAATATAACAACTACGGACTGCGGGGATGCTATACGCCATCCACCCGACTTCCCCCAGTAGATATAATCTACTCATCTTGCGTCTCCATCTTTCGATGTCACCACGTGTTTGCTTGTCGTCCCGTAGTCTTCATGGGGCACCTACACATCAAAGTGTCGTATATGCGCATTAAAACCAAATCAAAGCTAACACGGCACACGAAACCCAAAACGATACGATAAGAGGCCTATAGGTTAGAACCTATGTCACGCCTTCAAAACCATCAATAAATCCTCTATATCGTCGTATAAACGCCAAATAGTCGAGGTAAAACACAAGACACAAATTCAGACTTAAAAATACGGAATACGGAAACACGAATCCAAAACAGCAACTTAGGAAATATGTTCCAGATTTCACCCTAGGTCCAATTAGACAAATCTATACATACCAAGGGCCTAATCTACAGATAAGGGAACACCAAAACCAAAACGAGCAAGTTTGGTAGGGTCCAGGCCGCAAATTGCGGCCAAACGGGATAAATTTGCGGCCGGGAAAAGGAAGTAGGGGCTGGGGTCTTGGTGGTATCTTTCTGGGTGCCTGTACATACCACTGTCCAATCAATTTTAATTTAGGATGTCTCGGGTGATAGCAGATTCAATACAACCTTCACAGATTTCATAAATTCTCCGATATCGGTTTCTAAAATCTGTATTCTGGGTTTAAGCTTCAGGTTAGGGTCTCAATTCATACACTAGGGTGTTTATAAAACCTCTACTGAGCTCAATTTCACAATACAACACAAAATTCCCCCAAACCCTAACTTGGTTATCCTCAAGTCCACAACATCACACAATATCGATTCAATCTTAACATGGGGGTAAAGGAAATGCTATAACTAAGCTAATGGTTCAGAAAAAACCCTCATTTGGCAACTCAAGAATTTTCTTGAGTTGCCCCTAGTGGCCAAAATCCTTGCTTCTTTAGCTCCAAGTGTAGATCTTGAGCTCGTGCACCTTTTTAGTGAAATGAAGATAGGGTTTTGAGTTTGTTTTCATGGTGATTTGAGGAGTTGAAGAGGGAGGGAATGAGGAGCTAGGGCAGCAGCAGGAGGAAGGAGAAGAGGGAGGAAAATGAGGGAAGGAGAAATGGCTAAGGGTTTAGTCAAGGGTGCCCATACCTCTCTTTCTCACCAAACCTCATTCTTTAATATAAAACCCTTTTCTTTCTCTTTTCTTATCTTCAAAATTCCTTTCTCACATAAATAGTTACCCCAAAACAACTCATGGTGAAAATGCACAAGTGTAGAAAAAATATGTGCATGTTTTGCACAAAATTGCTAAAAACCGATTAGCGATTTTTAATCGCGATTAGCACTAATTTAGCATATAACTAATCAATTAAACTTAGAAATGGTATAATTCTCTAATTTACCTTATTTTATAATTTTCCATAATTTTTACAAAATTTTTCCCATTTATTTGTATTTAATAATACCAAAATATTAAAATATTCAATAAAATAATATTAAATTATAAAAATTCCTAAAATTAATAATTTATCTTTTTGAAATGTTACACCAAGGTGGGGCAGTTTCGGGTCCCCACTGCCAAGACCACCTTGTAGTGGTCTTGGGGAGTGGGCCAAGCTGTTTGGTCCCCCCGAGGGTTCCCTGAGGTGCCCATGCACCACCCCGAGGCTTCTCAATTCAAACCGTGACCCCACGGGGTGTGCAAACTTCTCAAACTTTCAGTTTTTGGAACTGTTTTTGTCGGTAGTTTTTGCACGACAAAAATGGAGGATTTCTAATGTCGCAATGAGTTAACTAAGGCTTATGGAGTGGCTTTGATACCATGTTGGGTTATGCAAACGCCCCGGCTGTCAAACCGTGGCCATTGCAAAACAAAAAATTGCAAAAACCGCCGCTTGAACAACCCGATAACCCGGATCAACCCATAAGCCCTAGATAACAAAACATGCAAAGGAGTTAGAATGGTTATACCGAATGATCCGTGTCCTTTGGTCTTGAACCATCTTCCCAAGCTCCTAGAGGCCTCCTTGATCAAGCTTGATCTTCGGTCTCCCTTCATCAAAGTTGATCAACCCGAGAGTTTATGAATCGAGCTCCAACCTCATATTCGAGGTAACTAGGGTACATAGATCACTACACTAGATACTGTAGAAGAAGTAGAGAGTGATGAAGGATTAATTGTCTCAAGACACCCAAGGTTTCTCAACACATGAGAGGGTTTGGGTGGAGGAAGAAGAAGATGCCATGAGGATGAGAGTGTTGTAGGAGAGAGAAAAATAATGGCTTAGTATTTTCTTTGTTGTGAGATTAGTAATAAATAATGGAGCCACCCAATAAAAAATCCCATGTCTCCAAAATATCTAGAGTCAACCAAAAATATCTCAAGTTAACAAAATCTCACAACAAACAAAAACTTAATCATGCTTAGAAAAGTAACCATGGGTCACTAATAAGCCATGCCACCAAAAATGCAATAAATACCTCATCCTACACCTCAATAAGCTTTTAATCCAAAAATGTCTAAACCATAATGAGGTGTAATCTTCTAAAAGTAATATTGTAAGAAATTACAAGAATACCACTCATCCGTATATACATACCCACATCCGTATTCCGAAAAATACGAATACAATGAGACGAAAATAATCCAACAATATAATACTAGGATTCGGCTTAAACCAAAGCCTACTAGTATTATCCGTCCGAACATCATCCGTGCATAAGTACACGCATATGATCGAACCCTGCCGTAAAACCATACGACCTCTACATCGTTTTGCCTGAAGGAGGGCCACAAGCACGTCAGTGGCACTAGCTGTACGTAATGGCTACCCAGGTATTGAGCGAAAGGGAGGCCGACGAGCAAACTCATCCTGAAACCCTTACTGAGCCTGATAGTGACAATATCCATACAGTCCGGTCCGTTCGTCTATGAGTATCGCATATCGAGTCTAGGGGGTGGATAAAGTCAGACCCCTAATAACGCGACATTTAGTATCGGTATGAAACCCATCACCACCTGAGAAACTACCTATCTTGGATCAGTAATTCTCGACTACCTTGGCCAAGGATTTCTGGTGATGGCCACCCGTGCACAACACGACATCAACCCCCAATACCGGGAGAGACGAATCCCCTGACGATCCGCTCACTACCTCCATGTGGCTCGGGACCATACCCAACTAAAACCCATTTGCACGACTCCTTTGAGCCGTGGTAGGGTAGTAATCAAAGCACAGTAGGAACTCACACGAGACAAATGGCGATGTCAGGTCGATAGACTACACATGTCACCTGGGAACTGCTATCCGACAATAGGTATAATACAAACTAGCATGTTCCCGGCGAGTCCGTCTGGTGTACTCATAACCCAATGAGCACCTGTATACATCTTAGGTGAACAAACCGACACCAATAGCTTGTGAGACCGGCCACCGCCCCTCTTCGGGGTCTCGATCAGTATACACTAGTTTACTCTGGAGTATCGATGCCCAGTCTCAAAACTCCCACGACTAGGGACATTTAAGGGTGTGCTTATAGACCACCCAGCTCCCACGTATATGATCGCCATCATAATGCTGGTAGTCAAGCAAGAATCCTATGGGCTCTATTTGTAGGGTTAGCTTAGCACCTTAGCAAGGTTTTGGCAAGCATCAAACATGCAATTTAAAAATTTTGGGGTGCTAAACAAACCGAACAAGGATCGAACTAGAGAATTAGGGTTAAACATGATATGTAAACAACTTTACATCTAAGTGAATGCGGAATACAACCTTTGTAGATCGGTCCTTCACTTCTAAAGCTCCATGTAGTAGTCCCTTCGCCCCTAGTAGTGAACATCCGAACTCTAGTAAGGATCACATGAAGAAATGAACAAGCTTGCTCAATGCCTTCGAAGCCGAAGATGATCTACGTCGAGGAGACTCAAGCTCATGCTACCTCTTCACTAATGATGAGATTAGTGAAGCAAACACCCTAAACTAAATGACTAATAGTAGAGGATGATGAAGTAGGAATTTTGCTCACTTTAGATTTGATTTTCTTATAATATTTCATCATTTTGTCAAAAGCTAGAAAGCTTCAAGAGGAAGAAGAAGATGAAGTGATGAAATAATATCTCTTAAGGTTAGAAAAGCAACCATGGGTGAGTATATCACATATACTAACCCATGTAGAGAGTTAACCATGGTGTATGATTAAGGTTAGGTCAACAAATATCTTAAGTAAAAACAAAGAAGTGGACTTTAGTCAATGCTTATCAACAAGCTTCTCCAAGCTTCTAGCAACGAGTCATTTCCACTAATTTGTAATTACTTAATGATAAATAAAATCATAACATTAACCTAGCATGGTGTGAGTCTCATACATACATGTTGCATGTGTAACCTAGCATGACACACTAAAATATATCACATATATTTATGTGTGCAAAAACAATACAATTAACATATATCACATATATATTAATGTATCATAAATGAGAAAAATGAATACTTAAGTGAGCCAATATTAGTTAATCTAATTTAATATATCAAATATATAATTATACATTTAATTATTAAATCAACACTTGATTTAACAATCCGGTCATATCTCATATAACCGACTAATATCCAATGTATCAATTTATCGAATCAACAACTTGATCCGATAACCCGGCTATATCACATACAACCGATCGATACACAAATTGCGAGAATAGAATGCAGTATCACATACGCGCACTAATCTCGGTCCCTCACATATCTCATATGTGCTCCTACTCCGTTTCGTATGAACTAGGAAACCTCTGTGTAGGACTCTGAAGACTCGTCAATACGCCGGCAGTAGGTGATGATCATATCAAACACCCACAAGCCGCAAGCGGTCTGCTAAACGTAATGGCCACCCAGGTATTGAGCGATCAGAAGATCAACAAGCAAGCCTGCTCATACTCCTGCGAATCCAATCAGTAACTGTTACGCCCCGCTTCCCAGAGTACGCTAAGATCGGCACATGACAGAGCCAACCATGCTACCTGTGGCTAGAAAACATCCCTCCACAGTCACATTACGGCTGTCTATAAGATATCAAGATCAGCAGAACTAAAATAATCTATCTAGTATATGTCCATTTGCCAAAATAAACGAGTCAAGAAATATATATGCGGAAGCAATAAATCCAATAAACAATAACATCTGGAAATACGCCCCAAATACGGGCTCACATCAGGAAAAAGTACGGAAAGAAAACTCAACTACACTGGATACTAACAAGATCCTCACTGTTCGGCCTGTCGGCTGAAATGCTCCTGGTCAGCCTGCAAAAGAGAACGAGGAACTGGGCCATGCAAAACCCAGACGTCAGTGCGTTATAATATCAAACAATAATAAATAACCAGGATACACGAGATATGCAGGCATGAATATAAACGATGACATGAATATAGAAAGTAAACACGGAAATGAAATCGTGAGGTGTATGTGCATGTGGTGTGCAACCTATTTCTGGATTCTAGGTTATCTAATCTAAAGTCTTTGAAATCAATTAATGTAATCCTCATCGTAACCCATCAGACTATGCCCCATTCATTCCCCACGGGACCACGGTAACAATATATTCTAGACTATCAGACTATGCCCTGTTCATTCCCTACGGGACCACGGTAACAATATAATAGCCCTTTGAGTTACGTTCGGTTACATTCTTGATTTTCCATTACCCCCAAGGTTATGTGTTCAAGTCAGGTATTGATAAACGGACCGGACTGTACGGATATTGTCACTGACAGGCTCAGTAGGGTTGTCAGGCTGAGTTCGCTCACAGACGTCCCGTTTAGTCAATACCTGGTAGCCCGTTACGTATTGGCTTATACCTCTGACGTGCTAGTGGTTAAATCCACAACCAAGGTGTTGACGAGTCTTTAGAGTCCCCCACATTCAGTTACTCAGCTTTCGGGCGAAAGGTTGTAGAGGCCGTATGGAGATATGGCAAGGTCCGATCAGATACGTGCGGTATTGCACGGATCAGGATCGGACAGTTTGTACTATAGGCCGTATGGATATATGGCAGGGTTCGATCAGATACGTGCGGTATTGCACGGATCAGGATCGAACGGACATTACTAGCCGGCTTTGGTTTAAGCCGGATGCTAGTATAGTACAGTGTAGATTTCGTCTCATTGCATTTGTATTTCGGTCGGAATACAAATGCGGGTGTGTATGCACAGTATCGGGGTTTTCCTGTAATTTATTACGGGATCAGTTTTCTGGAGTTGCCAGTTTGCTTTCCGTTTCGGCCGATTTCCTTTGTTCCGTTCATTGGCCGAAGTTTGGTGGAGGAGGGCTTATTTGCATTGTTGCAAATGAGTGTTTGTGGAGGGGGTTCTTTGCTTATATTTGTATCATGATGGTTTCATGATGGAGCCCATCCTTTGACTCTTTCTTTTCCATTATGGCTTGACTTTGGCTCATCATGGTTGTTGATGATGAGGTTGGTGGAAGATGGTTGAGTGTGGGTTTTGATTTGGTGTGACCTTATCATTATCTTTTCTTTTTCTCCATGAATTAATCATTCCAATTTTTCTCCACCCATTTTCTTGAGTGGGCCGGCCACTGTTTGGGTATGGAGTGAGGATTATTTTTGGGTGGAAAATTTCCTTCATGTTATTTTCGTGGGCCCCCTTCCCTTGAGTGTGTAGGAGAATTTATGTGAGTAGGGATTAATTTATTAGTGTGTTTGCATTGAGCCAATATAAGGTGAGGGGGGGGGGCTGTTTTGTTTTCAGGGGCTGAAGGGTTTTTCTGGCCGAGCCATTTTTTTACAGAGCATGCTCCATTTTCTTTCCAGCAAAGGATCTATGAAAATTCTATTACACAAATTCCTCCATCATGGCAACTCCTTCAACCCCAATAGAGACAATAGCTCACTACACATTCTACAGCAAATCTTGGGCACGTCGACTAGCCAGCTTCGTGCCCGAGTTGCCTCGGCATTGAGGTGGGAGCCCTTAAAAGAAGTAGGCGATGTGGTGCACTTCCGGCGACGAGGAGGAGACGGGACATTCCGCAGGAGATTGGGACGACGACGAGAAGACCGGAGGACTCGGATCTGTCGGTATATCTCTCTTCCCTTTCTTCTTGATAGCTAGGACTAGTTAGTGGTTCGATCCGGGTATTAGTGCGCGGCGGTTTGCCAGTTCAAGTAAAATTAAAGTTTATCACCGCTTCCGCATTTGGCCGTCGGATTGACGGCCGGGGCGCCGCCGTGCACTTATAGTGGTATCAGAGCCTCGCCATTAACTTAGTCTAGCTTGGTTTAATGTGTTTTGCATTTCCGATCGACCAAAATTCCAAAATCTACATTTTTGCTAGCGACAGTTTTCTGTTGAAATTTTTTGGTCTCCAAAAATTTTTCAGGTTGTATAAAAGTACTGTGCTGGAAGACCTAAGACTACTGTAGAAATTCGAGACACTAATATCTTCATGGGAGCGCGGAACCGCGGCAAAACCCTACTTGTTGCCGCGGTTCCGCCGCGATATTGATGGATCAGTGTGTACAATTTTTCCAGTAGGCTTCATGGGTTAAATTTGGGGTTTTGGAATATTAATATTGGGCCCAGAATTTCCTGATCTGCTACAGTAATGCTTGGGGGCCCACTTGTTAAAATTTGATTGATCGGATATTTTAAACACATTATTTCACAGTATTTACATAATATCTGCGACCGTGAATGTCACTTGATCGGTAAATCCGGTCTAACTGCTATAGCCCGGTTAGACGGATTTGCGAACGTGATTTTCACGTTGATGTTCTGTTTTTGCTGTGATGTTGCGGATCGGTCGTGGGGGATAGCCTGGATGCAATGCTAGTATAGTTGTGGTTGTATTATGTACATTTGATATTGCGGGGCGAGCGTCCGACATGTGGACTGCCGTCACTGCCCGTTTGTATTATTATTTTGGGGCACGACCTGGTTGCGTTCGATGTACCCGCTGTATGTATATTTTACTTTCTGTACTAGGATTACCCCGCGGAGGGGTGCACGGATAGCCGGATTCCAGAGGGCAACAAGCCCGCATCTGATGGCATTGAGACGGAGGGGGCTTCACTCTAGGATTGGCGGGCTATTCGCCGCACTCGTAGGGGGTACAGGTTGACCCAGGAGGGGTGCCCAAGTTACCGGATTCCGTGAAGTGCTGGGTGGTCCATTCATGGTGCTGAAGGGGGCTGCCTCGCTTCAGGTTTTGGCGGGTAACTTGCCGCGCCCGTAGGGGTCTAGGATTTCATTGCACAGGCTATCCACACGATCAGGGGAACGTCGGGTTTCAGTGGCTCTGTGAAACCCGGGGATCCCAGATATCTGTTTTGTTCTGTGATGCTGTACATTTCTGTGTTGTTGCATTTCTTTTCACGCCTTGAGCGAAATATAATATATTGGTATATATATTAGTAGATGTTGTATATGTTTTGCATCCGCGCTAGTCCAGTCTCCGTTCTGTCGTTAGTTAGCTAACCTAACGGGTAATGACGGGACCCAGTGGCGAATGCGGATGGCATATACGTACATCAGTATATTTTCGTTCTTTTTGGTGTGATCAATTGATGGGACTGCGTTGATTCGGATCAATGCAAGTTAAAAACAAACCTAATCTGATGTTGTTGGAACTTTTTTTTCAAAAAGCTGTTATTGCAAGGACGTTCACTTTTGTTTTGCATCGTGGTATTCAGTTGGAATATCCTGCTCCTCAGTCGACGAGGCAAGGCCCGAGATCCCTTTACCGGGAGTGACCCATTGGACAGAATTTTACGTCAGGGCATTAACTTCACTATAGCCGATTACTTTTGCTTTGCACCGTGGTATTCAGTTGGAATATCCTGCACCCCATTCTACGGGGAAAGAGCCGAGATCCCTTCACCGGGAGTGACCTCTTTAGCGAAGGTTTTCGTCACTATAATTTTAAAAGCTATCAGTTCCTTCGACGACATCAAGTTCATTACGTTAAAGGTTTTCGCCAGAAACCATTCGTAGCCCTCCATCATTTCAGTTAAATATTCGGTAGTATTCAAGCTATGTATTTTGACCTCACGCCAAGGCATAGTGTTTGGTAGCTGCCGGGTATTTATCTGTTGCATAGATAGATGCGTTTGTTTGGGACAGTAGTACTACTATTTTGGCCTACGTCAAGGGTATGTACGGGTGGGTTCAAATTAACCTGGATAATGATGGGCAGAACTTGACATGTGACTTATGATATTTTGACCTCACGCCAAGGTTATAAGAGCATGGGGCAGAAATCTCATCGGGAGTTTCAAAAGTACTGAAACTTGCCAGATATGCGCATACCTTCTGGAGTGTGATACCGTGAGCGGATTCCGTCACGTTATCATGCGATGATAGTTGGATCCCGATTCCCACTGATGAGTTGGTATACTCCTCGGGTGATCCCGACTAATTCTTCTTTCAGGTTTGGAGGAGAATTTGACGGTACAGTGGGAGGTTTCCAGATTAGATAAATTGGTAACCATTCTGATCTAGGTTAGAGTGCACGCTGAGTGTTTCTTCTCTCTCTCTCTTTGGCAGCGACCATTGACCCGACCCTAAGACTTTGACTCAGTGACCAAGTTGACCGAACCTTCTTTAACACTGGCTTTTGGATTGTCAGAGTTGCAAACCTCATTGCCACTCCTACTTTTACCCTTTTCTCCAGGACACCCCGTATTACTACGAACGTCCACTTCCATTGGACAAAACCATCGTATGGTGAGATACGAACTCGAAAGAATTTATTCGAGGATGGTTTCAGGTTCTGGAGGAAACGGATAGGACTATTCAGTTGTCTTTTCTTTTTACCTTCTCTCAGGTTGCGAGTACTCCTTGGTTTAGGAGATAGTACACCTATTACGCAAATTGGATAGTCTTCTTCCAAACCATAGGCTGGTGCCGACCGGTAGGGAATGAAGAAAACCAATTAGCCTAACGATGGTGTACATAAGGTATTAAGTTAAGACAAAGCAAGGGATTAGTAAGAGGGCAAAGTAAATTGCGACTGCTATTCACGACAAAACCAAGTATTCCTTCGCCAATCCTAAATCACCTTTGTATTTCTCCAGAACACTCCGTATCACTACGAAGATCCACAGTTTATTGGATACTCCATCGTATGGTTATATACGAACTCGAAAGGAACTTGTTCCAGTTCGGGAATGGATTCTGGTTCAGGAGAAATAGGAATAAGATTTATTCAGGTGTCTTTTATCTTCACCTCCTCTAGCATTGCGAGTGTTCCTAGGATTGGGACAGTACACCCATTATGCTTATTGGATAGTCTTCTTCCAAACCATAGGCTGGTGCCGAACGGTGGGGAAGGAAGAAAACCATTTGGCCTAAAGGGGTGTGTAGAAGGTAAAGACTAAAGACATATGAAGGGATTTGGAGAGGTGGCAAAGAATTACACGGTTACAGTTGTGAATCTGGAAGAGGCATTACTAGGAATACCGGGATACCCCATCGAAACATTTCAATGTTTCAGTCTCACTGTGTACTGTTAAAAGAAAACTGATTTCCCGATTAGATACTTACTCCAGGGTATGTATTTACCAGGTTTGATTCTCACATCTGTATGGTTTTACAGATGATGAGTGGGAGTAAGTTATTGGAAATTGGGTGATCATCCTCATTATATCGGGATTCGTTGTAATCGGTGATATTTGAGGAAGTCACCTGGGTTGTTTGCCGGACGACAAATATTTGGTTTTGAATATCCGCTTTTATGCACCAATTTCAAATTGATATATCTGTACGTCTATTTTCATAGAGTGAGATATACCTTTCTGAAATTATGTCTATGACATTTACCTATATCAGTGGATGGTTAGGTAAGGAGCATTAAACAGCGGTGTAATTCTTCTTGACCATAAGTACAGTTTTCAACCTACGACACACAGTGAATGAGTTATCAGACTCAAGGGACTTATACAGAGTATTGTATGTTGTCCAGGGTCCATCAGGACAAAGGGGTTGGTCCTCGTACTATATTCGGTTTACTTATGACTTCTCTAGTTTTTAGACAAGTGTTTCGTGGAAACACAGGGTCCGAATTTTGAGAAGTTATAGGTATTTGAATAGAGTAGAGAACCAGGTGTAGCAAGTATCGGGGTTCTTCAAAGCGATCGAAGATGTAGATACTTGTGTATGGTATTCAGTTGATAGTAATGATAAAGAGATCTTGCTTCTCTTTCAGGTTACTCATAATTGGAAGCAATCCTAAGTTGAGTAACGCTGATCGTCCTCCTTCCATTTAGTTAACATGCACTGGAGACAGCTGCATGATTTGAATCTGGTTCAATTAAATCAGTGCCTCTGGTTCTATATTGGATATAGAACAGTTCATATCTTAACGGTGTTAAGGTACGGGGAGTTGTCCGGCTTATGATTAAAACCAGACACTGGACAACTCAAGGCACGTTTCTGTAATGGCTGTTTGTGGGTTGACCCAGGCTATGACGAGGGTTGACTTTCTACCATCTGGATGAACAATAGCGATATTGTTCTAGACTCGCCACAGTTTTATTAAAAATGGATTTTTTCAGAAAACAGTAGTGGGAGTATGGTAGAACTGGAAGTGATTCCAGAACCACAAACGATTACTGAAGATTTGATAAGGAACCTAAAGATTCAATCTGGATTGACATTCCATTGGCCACTCTGTAGATACGGTGGGTAACTTCAGGCACCCGAGAGGTACTACGGTAGCCTCAAGGACGGTGATAGGGAAGTTCTTGTTTACCCACACTTGCCATTGCTGTTGTTCCAGGTTACGAGACCCGGCGAGAGGATGAGTATAGCGTCGTTCTAAACTAGCTTTAGAAGTGTACGTTTATATGACTCTGCCAGAGGGTTGTCGTAGTCAGTGGGAGCAACGGAAGCATTGGTGGACAAGTAGCTTATGTCTATTTATAGACTAAAGCAGATGTAGCGGGGATAGATCATCTATTTCTGACGTGACAGTCATAGGTTTGACTTCATCAGAATAAGGGATGGATCTGTTGAGAAGGTAGTAGGGTGTGATGTCATGGTATTTGGATGACATACACAGAGTAGGAAATGATATTCCTACACTACAATCGGTTATACTTTGGTCGTCACACAGTGGTTTCTCCACACAGGACTTGGATATTATATCAGACATACTGGTTACTAGATCTATGGTTTTAGATCTAGATTTGGGTGGTTTCCCAATTAAGGGTACTTAGACAGCATTCTAAGAGTATTTAGAATGGACGACTCCTGGCACGGTAGTGTACCTGCAGGTGATGGAGTCACCCTCTCTAAAGGTGTCTTACAGACTAAAGGAGAGAGGGACATGCATGATTGGCAGATCACTTGCTCAGGCAATTGAGTCAATCATGAGATGTCAAGTACCACACCAAATGTTGTTCTTGCACTAGATGCAATAAGTTGACATTAATCCAATCCTGGAGAAACAGTCGGAAGCAGTTTTAGAACATAAGTGGATGTTCTAGGGATATGATAACGACAGCCTTATTCAGGAGACCGTTATCATTCCAGGCTTCCAAGGTGACCTGGACAACAAGGAGGTTGTCAGAGTTATAGTTTTTTCCTTCTGATGAGGGGCAGTATTTTGGACAGGTGATCCAAGGCAATACTGAGGGAGGCTTGGCGCAGGATACTGATTAAGTTCAGTTGACAATACAGTCTAAGAAGTTTGGATTTGGAGTTCATTTATGAGCTAGGTCCCATCAGACATCCAGACACATTCTAAGACAGGTATTACTCATTTCGGGAGATGGGTTTCTCCGTGAACTTGAGATATAGAGAGACATAGAAAGAGATTTCAAGGCGGATCCACTCACCAAGGCTATTCCTCGAACGCAATAGTTTCGCAAGCAAGCTTTGTGAGACTGACTAGTAGAGGAGTTGGGTGTTCGGTATCACACGTGCTGTGAGTATGCGACATCGCAATAATTAGCCTAGAGTGCAAGTGGGAGATTGTTGGAGATAGTGCCCTCAGATTTAATTATTCGATCACAGGCACGTGATTACAATGATTGATGGAGGACCTATCCCGATAGGACAGTCTTACTCGAGATGATAGTATGCTATCTGGTTTACCTTTATCATCGTGTACTGCTTTAGGTGACGTGACAAGTCGCTATTACACGTTGATAGAGCCCCTAGGATTCTTGCTTGACCACCAGCAGTATGAGGGCGATCATATACGTGGGAGCTGGTAGTCTATAAGCACATCCTTAAATGGTCCCTAGTCGTGTGAGTTTCGAGACAGGGCATCGATACTCCAGAGTAGACTAGTGTATACAGTCGAGACCCCGACGAGGGGCGGTGGCCGGTCTCACAAGCCACTGGTGTCAGTTGGATCACCTAAGATGTATACAGGTGCTCATTGGGTTATGAGTACACCGAACAGGACTCGCCGGGAATATGCTAGTTAGTTATATACCAGACGTCAGATGGCAGTTCCCTGGTGACATGTGTACAGGTTAGTTCATTGACCTGGGGATCGTCATTTGTCTCGTGTGAGTTCCCACTGTACTTTGATTACTACCCTACCACGGCTCAAAGGAGTCGTGCAAACAGGTTTTAGTTGGGTACAGTCCCGAGCCACATGGAGGCAGTGAGCGTATCTTCAGGGGTTCGTCTCTCCCGGTATTGGGGGTGAGGTCGTGCTGTGTCTAGGAGAGCCATTACACGAAGCCCTCGGCAGAGGCAAGGAGATTTACTGGTAGGTATTCCAGTAGTATCTCAGGGTGTTCTGGGCTACACTCCGACACGACTTGTACCGCTTTTGGGGGTCTGACTTTTACCAACCCCCTAGGCCCGCCATGCGATACTTATGGACGAACGGACCGGACTGTACGGATATTGTCACTGACAGGCTCAGTAGGGTTGTCAGGCTGAGTTCGCTCACAGACGTCCCGTTTAGTCAATACCTGGTAGCCCGTTATGTATTGGCTTATACCTCTGACGTGCTAGTGGTTAAATCCACAACCAAGGTGTTGACGAGTCTTTAGAGTCCCCCACATTCAGTTACTCAGCTTTTGGGCGAAAGGTTGTAGAGGCCGTATGGAGATATGGCAAGGTCCGATCAGATACGTGCGGTATTGCACGGATCAGGATCGGACAGTTTGTACTATAGGCCGTATGGATATATGGCAGGGTTCGATCAGATACGTGCGGTATTGCACGGATCAGGATCGAACGGACATTACTAGCCGGCTTTGGTTTAAGCCGGATGCTAGTATAGTATAGTGTAGATTTCGTCTCATTGCATTTGTATTTCGGTCGGAATACAAATGCGGGTGTGTATGCACAGTATCAGGGTTTTCCTGTAATTTATTACGGGACCAGTTTTCTGGAGTTGCCAGTTTGCTTTCCGTTTCGGCCGATTTCCTTTGTTCCGTTCATTGGCCGAAGTTTGGTGGAGGAGGGCTTATTTGCATTGTTGCAAATGAGTGTTTGTGGAGGGGGTTCTTTGCTTATATTTGTATCATGATGGTTTCATGATGGAGCCCATCCTTTGACTCTTTCTTTTCCATCATGGCTTGACTTTGGCTCATCATGGTTGTTGATGATGAGGTTGGTGGAAGATGGTTGAGTGTGGGTTTTGATTTGGTGTGACCTTATCATTATCTTTTCTTTTTCTCCATGAATTAATCATTCCAATTTTTCTCCACCCATTTTCTTGAGTGGGCCGGCCACTGTTTGGGTAAGGAGTGAGGATTATTTTTGGGTGGAAAATTTCCTTCATGTTATTTTCGTGGGCCCCCTTCCCTTGAGTGTGCAGGAGAATTTATGTGAGTAGGGATTAATTTATTAGTGTGTTTGCATTGAGCCAATATAAGGTGAGGGGGGGGGGGCTGTTTTGTTTTCAGGGGCTGAAGGGTTTTTCTGGCCGAGCCATTTTTTTACAGAGCATGCTCCAATTTCTTTCCAGCAAAGGATCTATGAAAATTCTATTACACAAATTCCTCCATCATGGCAACTCCTTCAACCCCAATAGAGACAATAGCTCACTACACATTCTACAGCAAATCTTGGGCACGTCGACTAGCCAGCTTCGTGCCCGAGTTGCCTCGGAATTGAGGTGGGAGCCCGTAAAAGAAGTAGGCGATGTGGTGCACTTCCGGCGACGAGGAGGAGACGGGACATTCCGCAGGAGATTGGGACAACGACGAGAAGACCGGAGGACTCGGATCTGTCGGTATATCTCTCTTCCATTTCTTGTTGATAGCTAGGACTAGTTAGTGGTTCGATCCGGGTATTAGTGCGCAGCGGTTTGCCAGTTCAAGTAAAATTAAAGTTTATCACCGCTTCCGCATTTGGCCGTCGGATTGATGGCCGGGGCGCCGCCGTGCACTTATAGTGGTATCAGAGCCTTGCCATTAACTTAGTCTAGCTTGGTTTAATGTGTTTTGCATTTCCGATCGACCAAAATTCCAAAATCTACATTTTTGCTAGCGACAGTTTTCTGTTGAAATTTTTTGGTCTCCAAAAATTTTTCAGGTTGTATAAAAGTACTGTGCTGGAAGACCTAAGACTATTGTAGAAATTCGAGACACTAATATCTTCATGGGAGCGCGGAACCGCGGCAAAACCCTACTTGTTGCCGCGGTTCTGCCGCGATATTGATGGATCAGTGTGTACAATTTTTCCAGTAGGCTTCATGGGTTAAATTTGGGGTTTTGGAATATTAATATTGGGCCCAGAATTTCCTGATCTGCTACAGTAATGCTTGGGGGCCCACTTGTTAAGTGCGAATAGCAGGGTATCAACGTTCAAAATGTTTGGCTTCCAGAATAGAAACTATTTTTCAGACTTATTTTTATCCTCAGATTAGTGACGTCCTTCATCTTACTAACCCTTGGGACAACGGCTCATAACTACTTATTACTAGTTCGTATAAGAAAACTTCTAATTTTCTTGGGTTTCTTAAAATTTTCTAATCTCATGGATGTAATTTTTCACTATCTAATCTTTCATTATCTTATTTATGTACAAAAAATGTTTAAATATTTTTATATTTGAAAATTTTAAATTTTTATGGGTTTTGAAAATTTTTAAATTTTTTATAGGTTTTAAAAGAAATGTTTTGTGCTTATGCAAATGATATGCAAATGATGCAAAAATAAGCACAAACCTCCCCCAAACTTGTTTTCAACAGTGTCCTCACTGTTGCCATCTGCTAAATCTCGAAAAACCTGTAAGCTTGGGAGGAATTTATTAGTGGGGGCAAAATATTTAAGTGAAGATCCTCCCCCAAACTTATTTTTGGCTCATCATTTTGTAAAAAAACTTTCTTTTCAAGAGCCAGAAAAAATGCCCCCCCAAACTTGAGTTATGCAATATTAATCTTTTGAAAATCACATGAGGGGGTCAAGAATCATTGGTCGATGCCAAGCTTTGCAAAGACCGAAGGTTAACACCAACCATTTAAAATTTTTATCAATGCAGTGCTCTGGTTGGTGGAAAAAGAAGTGGGGAAATGGTAAGTGGTGGAATAGAATGTGTGTGCGTCTCGTTTTGGAGAGACGATGCAGTGAATGTGATGGATTGCTCGCATTCTTTTTACAGTTCAAAAGAAAGGGTGGAGGTTCAATTTCATTGATTGGGAGATGATTCATCTCAACACCCGTGTTATTCAAAAATGCGAGTTCATCAGCGAAGATCTCTTCAAAAGTCTCATCAATACCCCGAAGAATAATGTCATCATAAAGTGCGGGGTGATCTTCAGACTCTAAAAGCATTTCATAATCAGTGTTAGTTGTTGACCCGGACATCTCGGTGGAAGAGTCCGTATGTGTATGATACGTAGTTGGGTCAAACAATAACGTATGAAAAGAGTCTAGATCGGTATTAGGAGGATCATCAAATTCGCTGCTGTCGACATCCATTAAGTCGACAGAACAGACATGAGCAGTAGGTTCGGAGGGTACACTTCCCAACATGTAAATGTTCAGCTCAATTGACCTATTCCCGAAATATAGGGTCATAGAACCATTACGACAGTTGATGATAACATTGGAAGTGGCCAAAAAGGGGCGACCTAAAATCACCGGAATTTGATTCCGTGGGTTCGCTACAGGCTATGTATCAAGTACAATAAAGTCTACAGGGAATATAAATTCCCCGATTTTTATTAACACATCCTCCAGTTCACCCCTAGGTTTGGTGATTGATCGGTCAGCCATCTGGAGAGTGCAATGGGCTGGTTTCAACTCTCCGATCCCTAGTTGCTCATAGACTGAGAAGGGAAGCAGGTTAACACTTGCGCCAAGGTCAAGTAGAGCACGGTTAATGTGTTTTTCCCCAATAGAAATGGAAATAGTAGGATTGTAAGTCGATGTACAACACCCCAGTACTTGTGGGGAGGCGGAATTTTCAAAAACGAACTTGTTTAGTGAACAAACATCGACTAACCGCTTGAATCGAAGCTAAACGATAACTAACAACAAACATAGAGTTTCTATGCTACTATGTTTAGGGATTATACTTAACGAATTGTGTCCTTCGTCCTTGCGAACTCCACCTCCTCCTCGGCCTTCTCGAAGTAGTAAACGATCCACCCGAGAGCTTTACTCCAAGCTTAGCCTCTAAACTTAAGGCAACTAAACTTCTTTAAGTGCTAATCAAAGAAGCTAGGTGAAATATAGAGAGGGTTATGGATTAAGTAGTCTAACTAATCCTTGTACTCAACACATGAGAGGGGAGGATTAGGTTTGAAGAGGGAGAGCTTGAGGAGAGAGAAGGTGAGGATAATTATGAAGTGAGAATAATGAGTTATGATAATATATATCAAGCATTTCTTTTTATCAAGAAAAGAAAAGAAATGAATTTAGCAACCATGCTTGATAATATCTAGTGATGATTCACTCCATGAGTCATTAAGCATTTATCATGCATTAATGACATGGATGAATCATCCATATGACTCACTAATCACATTCATTGTATATGCCACCTAAACCTCCTTAGTCACCACCTTCTAGAAGCTTCTCGCGCAATTACGAGAACGCCCCTCCTTTCCGCAAAAATACGGAAAAACTTTAGACTGTATAAATCCAATAACCGGATACCAGTAACTGGCTTAAACCAAAGCCGACTGGTAAAAACTGTCCGAAAGTCGTACGCGCGTAAACGCACGTATGCGTCCGAACCCTTGTCGTAAAACCATACGACCTCTATATCGTTTCGCCTGGAGTAGGGAAACTCTCTGTGTGGGACTCTAGAGACTCGACTACTACGCTGGCAGTGGGTTTAACCACAGGCCGCAAGCGGCACTAGCTGTACGTAACGGTCCCCAGGTAGATGTCGATAAGAAGGCCGATGAGGAAACCCATCCGAACTCCTACTGAGTCTGATGTGACAATCTCCATACAGTCCGGTCCGTTCGTCCTTGACTATCGCATATCGGGCTTAGGGGGCGGCAAGCGTCAGTCCCCTAATAGCGGTATAAATCGTGTCGGAGGGAAGCCCATTACACCCTGAGAAACTACAGGAACCTACCAGCAAATCTCGCTTGCCCTGGCTAGGGACTTTGCGTAATGGCTCTCTGACACAGCGCGATATCAACCCCCAATACCGGGAGAGACGAATCCTGTCTAACCGCCACTGCCTCCAAATGCTCGGGACTGCACCCAACTGCCACCTGTTTGCACGACTCCTTTGAGCCGTGGTAGGGTAGCAATCTAAGAACAGTGGGACACACTCGAGGCGAAGTAGCAGTGTCAAGTCTGCGGACTATGCTGTACTCATGTCACCTGGGAACTGTTCACTGACGACTGGTATAAAACCAACCAACAGTTCCCTGTGAGTCCTGTCCGGTGTACCAGTAACCTAACGAGCACCTGCATACTATCTCCAGTACGACGTACTGACGGCTGTGGGACAGACCATTTCCCCAACTGGGATGAGAAGCGTACACACTAGTCTACTCCGGAGTATCGATGCTCTGTCTCGATAATCCAACGACTAGGGACCTGAATAAGGATGTGCTTGTAGACTACCCAGCCCCCACTAGTGTGACTGCCATCACAACGCTGGTAGTCAAGCAAGATCCTAAGAGCTCTATCAATACGTATACTCACATATTAAGATAGAAAAAACCAAGTAGCATACTACCATGTTTAGCAAGACTGTTATATACATGTGAATATCCCAAGCTTCCATTAAGTAATATACAAACTAGTATGATACAGTAATGGCCTTCTAGGGCATAAACACTTACAATCTCCCACTTGCACTAGGGCCATGTACTGGAGTATCGAAGACCGATGATCTCGAGTAGCCTCTCGAACTGAATCTGAGGTAGGGCCTTAGTGAATGGATCAGCAATGTTATCCTCTGTATTTACTCTCTTTACCTCGATCTCCCGGCGATCTACGATCTCCTTGATCAGGTGATACCGCCTTAAGATGTGTCTGGACTTCTGATGGGACCTGGGTTCCTTCGCTAAAGCTATAGCGCCGTTGTTGTCGCAATACAGAGGTATTGGACCAACACTGGTAGGAACCACCTGAAGTTCTGTGAGGAACTTCTTCATCCAGACAGCTTCTTTTGCGGCATCGCAAGCAGCTATGTACTCCGCTTCCATCGTTGAGTCAGCAACGGTGTCCTGCTTGGAACTCTTCCAACAGACCGTCCCTCCATTGAGGGTAAAGACATAACCCGACATGGACTTGGAGTCATCCTTGTCACTCTGGAAGCCGGAATCAGCATAGGCCTCCATCTTGAGGTCCTTTCCGCCGTAAACCAAGAACATCTCCTTAGTCCTTCTCAGGTACTTGAGAATGTTCTTTACTGCTATCTAGTGATTCTCCCCTGGGTTTGCCTGATACCGGCTTACAACGCTCAATGCGTATGCTATATCTGGTGTGGTACATAACATCGCATACATTATGTTAGTGTATATGCCCTAGAGGCCATTACTGTATCATACTAGTATGTATATTACTTGATGGAAGCTTGGGATATTCACAGTTGTACAGACAATCTTGCTCAATATAGTAGTATGCTACTTGGTTTGCCTCTGCTTTAATGTGTACTTGTGTGTTTATTTATTATATCACCTATACGCATTAGTAGAGCCCTTTGGATCTTTGCTTGATTACCGGCGTTGTGATGGCGATCACACTTGTGGGGGATGGGTAATCTACAAGCACATCCTTATACACATCCCTAGTCGTGGGAGTACCAAGATAGGGCATCGATACTCCGGAGTAGACTAGCGTATGCGCTTCTCATCCCAGCACGGGAGACGGTCTGTCCCACAGCCGTCGGTACGTCGTACTTGAGATAGTATGCGGGTGCTCGTTGGGTTACGAGTACACTGGACAGGACTCATCGGGAACTGATGGTTGGTATTATACCTATCGTCAGTTATCAGTTCCCAGGTGACATGAGTACAGCTTAGTCCGCTGACTTGATACTGTCACTTCGCCTCGAGTGTGTTCCCACTGTTCTTTGATTACTACCCTACCACGGCTCTACTGAGTCGTGCAAACAGGTAGTAGTTGGGAGCAGTCCTGAAGCACTTGGAGGCAGTGACGGTTAGACAGGATTCGTCTCTCCCGGTATTGGGGGTTGACATCGCGCTGTGTCTAGGAGAGCCATTACACGAGTAGTCCCTGGCCAGGGCAAGCGAGATATACTGGTGGGTTTCCAGTGTTATCTCAGGGTGTATTGGGCTTCACTCCGACACGACTTGTACCGCTATTAGGGGTCTGACGCTTGCCGCCCCCCTAGGCCCGACATGCGATGTATCAGACGAACAGACCGGACTGTACGGAGATTGTCACATACAGACTCAGTAGGAGTTCGGATGGGTTTACCTCATCGGCCTTCTTATCGACATCTACCTGGGGACCGTTACGTACAGCTAGTGCCGCTTGCGGTCTGTGGTTAAACCCACTGCCAGCGTAGTGTCGAGTCTTTAGAGTCCCACACAGAGAGTTTCTCTGCACTGAGCGAAACGTGTAGAGGCCGTATGGTTTTACGGCGGGGCTGCGATCACTTACGTACACTTGTGTGCGTATGGTGTTCGGGCAGGCAGTACTAGTAGGCTTTGGTTTAAGCCGGATCCTAGTATTGCACGGATGGATTTGTTTTGTCTTCTGTGCATCCGCATTCTACGGAATACGGATGCAGGTGTGTATGCACAGTTTTTCGGAGTGATGAAGGAGGAGGTGCCTCATTAGGGTTTTGGCAGTTGGTTTGGCCAAAACCGTTATGTGGCAGTCTCATTAGGGTTTTGACAGTTCGTTTGGTCAAAACCATTATGAGCCGCGAACATCATTTACTAATCCTATTAGTGATAATCTTATGATGGCTAATTGCATTGACCATTTGACCCCGTTGACCTCTCTTGACTTTGTTGACCGGTTGACCGGGTTGACCATTGACTTTCAAGAGGGTTCCACACTCTTCTTTTTCTTTTGGATTATGATAATGGTCATTTCAAAGTAGCCATCAACTTTATCTTGATGGGATTAGTAATGATGTTGTTTTGCATTATTTGCAACCATGGTTGTTTTTCTTTTGATCATAATATGATTCTCATTCTCTCTCTTAAAATGAGAAGCTCCATGGTTACTAACCTTCCTCCTTCTTCTTCCTCCTCTTGTTTTGATCTTTTGATCTCATGTGTTGAGAGATAAAGATTTCACAAAGACAAAGCCATCCCTTCATCACTTCTACACAACCTAGGGCTTTTAGATTAGCTATCTCCTTGCCCTAGTTACCTCGGCTCGAGGTGGAGCTCGGTGTACATCTCTCGGGTGGATCGTCTTCGACTCAAGGAGGCCGCGGAGGTGACCGAAGTCCGGATCAACCATTGAGCAAACAATGAGAAGAACAACAAGAAGAGAAGAACAACAAGGAGTGAAGAACAACAAGAAGAGAAGGAGTTCAAGTTGAGGTATAACCCCTAACTGAGTAGATAACATCTCAAGTTAGGATGCTAGTGTATTGTTTAGCAAAGATCCGGCTTTTACGGTCCATGTTACAAAGTTCAGAAAAATTTTTGTTTTACCGTTTCCGCAACCCCGAAAGTACCGGGAGAGGTAACGTGGACCTAACAGTGGTATCAGAGCCTAACTAAACATAAACTAGCTTGGTAGTGAAGTGTATCGAAGTTCGAAACGGAAAAATCGAAAAAACCGAGTTATAAAAACCTGAGTTTCTGTTAAAATTTTTTCTGGTCAAAACAAAATTTGTTATACTCCAAAAATCATCTCAGGGTTTTTAGAAGAAAGCCACCAAAAACGAGCCAGCAACTCGACCAAAGCGCCGCGTTTCCGCGGCAATAGCAAGCTATTGCCGTGGAACCGCGGCCATCTTGGTGAGTCACTGGGTCGTTTTTGGTGCAGAGTGTTTCTGACTTGGTTTTAGGATTTTTAAGATGGTTTTAATATGCCCAGATTTGCCAGAATAGAAATTTGTTTTTGGGGGCCTATAAATCCGTATTTTTCCGAACTTCAATATACTTTGACTATAAAGGTTATATCTGTGATCTGTGATTGTTGTTGATGGTTTGTGTATATGAACTCGTTGGATTGTCGTGGATGAATAGCCGGGGTGGATGTGAGATGAGAGTTTCTTTTTCTTTCATTCATGTAATAAATTTGTAAATTGATGTAATATTATTTGTTTGGCCGCACAACCGGGTCAGGGTTGTAGCCGTCATTGTATAATTCTTTTTACTGTTTATGCTCCTAGGATAGACCCATGGAGGGGGTGCACGAACTACCGGGTATCTCGAAGTGCCGAGTGGCCTACTCACGGCGATGAGGGAGGTTGCTTCGCTTCGGGTACTTGGCGGGTAGTTTGCCGCACCCATAGGGGTCTTGGGTGGGGTTTTGGCAATTCATCGCGACCGTGTAATCCGTTTTTCGTTGCAGGCTTGAACGAATCGCGGGTTCCTAGTATATCCAAAGTGTTCATCTGTGATCTGGATTGGCTATTGTTGCAGTATATCTATATATAATAACTATTTAGGCGTTGCTTATGTTTTACAGCCGCGCTAGCCCAGCCCCCGCTCTGTCGTTAGTTAAGTAACCTAACGGGTGATGACGGGGCCCCGTGGCGAATGCGAATGGCATAAGCGTACGTCATATTTTGGTTGTTTTCTGCAATGGTAGGATTTAAATGATGGGACGCATTAAAAGAACTAATGCAAGAAAATAAACCTAAAAGACGTTGTTGGAACAAGTTTTTCAAAAAAGGCTGTTATTGCAAGGACGTTCACTTTTGTTTTGCATCGAGGCATTCGGTTATGAATGCCCAGCACCTCAGTCGACGAGGCAAGAGCCGAGATCCCTTCACCGGGAGTGACCCCTTGGACAAAAGTTTGCGTCAGCGTAATAACTTCACTATAGTCGATTATTCTTGCTTTGCATCGAGGTATTCATTTTGGAATATCCAGCACCTCATTCGACGAGGAAAGAGCCGAGATCCCTTCACAGGGAGTGACCTCTTTAGCAAAAGTTTTCGCCACTATATTTTCAAAAAGGTGTATCACGTTCCTTCAACGATATCAAGTTCATTACGTTAACGGGTTTTTCGCCAAAAACCCAGCCGTAGCCCTCCGTCGTTTCTTATAAGTTATACTTAGTATTCGTGCTGCGTTTGTTGACTGTGTCAAGACGCAGTGAACGGTAGCTAAGTGTTGCTTATTTGCTGGATACAATGTGATTGGTTAGGACATTTGTGTAACCTTGTTGACTGTGTCAAGGGTTATGCAGGTGGGTTTAATGCAATCAAGACAACGACGGGATGAACTTGACTAGGACTCTTTGATTTGTTGACTATGTCAAGATCACTTGGGTCCTAGGGGCAAAAGCCACATCGGGAGTTTCAAAAGAACTGAAACTTGCAGATTTAGCATACCTTCTGGAGTGTGGTGACTAGAGTGGATTCCATCTAGGTTATCACACAATGACAGTTGGATCCCGATCCCACTGATGAGTTGGTTTACTCTCGGGAGATTATTTCACTTAAAGATCAATGCTATAAACCTAGTAGGTGTCTAGAAAGGTGTTAGCGGGGCTACGCCCCCAGGGAAAAGAGGTTCTTTAATTAAGGAACTTCGCGAAAGCGTTGGAAAACCTCCCTCGAAGTACCGACACTAGCCTGGCTGAAAGGTTAAGCAAGTATTGTGACGTGAATTAAAACCCGGCTAGTTCTTCTTTTAAAAAGGTTTTAAGAAGAATTTGAGGAAACAGTGGGAGACATCCTGGTTAGATAAATTTATAAACCAATCTAATCTTGCAAGAGCATACGCTGAGTGTTTCTTTTCTCTCTCTCTAGGCAGCAGCCTTTTCACGCCCTAATCAAGATAATAAAATGTATCGCTTGACCGATCCGAATTCTTATTCGGGACTGGGGAAAGTTGGTTCAGCTCTAACTTGTGACAACAGTCATGAGTATGAGAATGAGAAAGGGGATTGTATGGATTTCCAGGATACCCAGTTGAAGAAGAAGCATGGTTTTGCATCTACTTCAGGTGTTCTTGTAATTGAGAACTGTTTTACGGTCAGCCCTACCTCCTGGGTACTTGATACCGGATCAGGATCTCATATCTGTAATTTATTGCAGGGACTGAGAAAAAGTAGGATAGTTGCACCGGGTGATATGTCACTCAGAGTAGCGAACGGAGCATAAGTTAATGCGGCAGCCGTCGGTGAATATTACCTAGTATTGCCAAATGGCAAGACTATGATTTTGAACGATTGCTTCTATGTACCCTCCATGGTTTGCAACATCATATCAGTTTCTTTACTCGATAAAGATGGATATAACTTTGTTCTTGAAAAGAATATCATGAACATTTACCTTCATAAGGTACTGGTTGCAGAGGGTACACTGTGTAATGGTATCTACGTTCTAAATCAGAATACAGTTCTCAATATACAAAACACACGCAAGAGGAAGAATTCAGATACGAATGAATCCTACTTGTGGCATTGTAGACTTGGTCATATCGGAGAGAAAAGACTGAGTAAGTTGCATAAAGATGGACTCTTGGATGCGTTCGAGTTTTCATCTTATGAAACTTTTCAGTCTTGTCTCAAAGGGAAGATGACCAAATCTCCGTTCACCGGACATGGAGAAAGAGCAGCAGAGCTCTTGGGACTCGTACATAGTGATGTATGTGGTCCGATGTCTATACATGCAAGGGGTGGGTTCTCGTACTTCATCACATTCACTGACGATCTCTCTAGGTTCGGATATGTGTATCTGATGAAACACAAATCTGAAGCTTTTGAGAAATTCAAGGAATTAGAAACGAAGTAGAGAACCAGACAGGCAAAAGTATCAAGATCCTCCGGTCTGACAGGGGAGGGGAGTACTTAAGCACGGAATTCCTAGATTACTTAAAAGAGAATGGTATTCTCTCTCAGCTTACTCCTCCTTATACACCACAGCACAACGGTGTATCGGAGCGGAGGAATCGTACCCTATTGGATATGGTTCGCTCCATGATGAGTAGTGCTGAGTTACCTCTTTCATTCTGGGGATATGCACTTCAAACTGCAGCACATCTATTGAATCAAGTTCCATCCAAATCCGTGCCTAAGACTCCATATGAAATATGGAGTGGTAAGAGTTTGTATCTTAAACGTGTTAAGATTTGGGGTTGCCCAGCTTATGTCAAAAAGCAGAACCCAGACAAACTTGAGGCACGGGCAGTTTTGTGTAAGTTTGTGGGATACCCAAAAGATTCAAGTGGGTATCTGTTCTACCATGCAGAGGAACAGAAGATAATTGTTTCAAGAAATGCCACATTTTTAGAACAAGAATTTCTTGTTAAAAACATTAGTGGCAGCACGGTAGAACTGGATGAAATTCCAGAAACACAAACTTTAACAAAAGATTTGGTGGAACCGCTAGATTCAATGACCCCAAACGAACCTCAGCCACTCCGCAGATCTGGTAGGATTTCTCATCCGCCCGAGAGATACTACGGTTTTCTCATTGACGGGGATCGAGAGGATTGCATCTTGGAAGAAGATGACCCTACCAGTTTCAGGCAGGCCATTATCAGTAGGGACTCTGATGAGTGGCAGGAAGCAATGCAATCCGAAATGGAGTCCATGTACGCCAATAAAGTGTGGACCTTGGATATTGCTCCACCTGGGGTAAAACCCGTTGGATGCAAATGGATCTACAAAAGGAAACTTGGTGTAGATGGGCAGGTGGAAACTTATAAAGCTTGACTCGTTGCAAAAGGTTTTCGTCAAAGACCTGGTTTGGACTATGACGAGACTTTTTCTCCGGTGGCTATGCTCAAATCCATTCGGATCTTACTTGCCATTGCTGCCTTCCATGACTATGAAATCTGGCAGATGGATGTTAAGACGGCTTTCCTAAACGGTTGTTTGGAAGAGTGCGTTTACATGGATCAACCAGAAGGTTTCGTAGACAGTGGGAGCAGCGGAAGGGTGTGCAAGTTGCTTAAATCCATTTATGGATTAAAGCAGGCATCGCGGAGCTGGAACATCTGTTTTGATGAGGCAATCAAGGAATTTGATTTCATCAAGAACGAAGATGAACCCTGTGTATATAAGAAGATTATAGGACGAACTGTCGTGTTCCTAGTCTTGTACGTGGACGACATTCTTTTGATAGGAAATGATGTTCCTATGCTACAATCGGTCAAGCTATTTTTGTCACAAAGGTTCTCCATGAAGGACCTGGGTGATGCCTCGTACATTCTGGGGATCAAGATCCATAGAGATAGATCCAAGAGACTATTGGGACTTTCGCAGTCCAGATACATAGAGACCGTACTAAAGAGATTTAGTATGGAGGGTTCCAAGCGCGGTAACATACCCGCATTGCACGGAATTACCCTCTCCAAGAAGATGTCTCCTAAGGCTGACGAGGAGAGGGTTCGCATGAGCACTGTACCCTACGCTTCGGCGGTAGGATCTATAATGTATGCGATGCTATGTACAAGACCAGATGTAGCTTACGCGTTGAGCGCGGTAAGCCGGTATCAGTCAGACCCAGGGGAGGACCACTGGACAGCAGTGAAGAACATTCTCAAGTACCTGAGAAGGACTAAGGAGATGTTCCTGGTTTACGGTAATGGAGACCTCAGGGTCGAGTCCTTTACCGATTCAATCTTCCAGAGTGACAAAGATGACTGCAAGTCCGTCTCGGGTTTTGTGTTTACCCTCAACGGAGGGGCGGTATGTTGGAGGAGTTCCAAGCAGGATACCGTCGCAGACTCGACGATGGAGGCTGAATACATTGCTGCAAGCGATGCCGCAAAAGAGGCAGTCTGGATAAAGAAGTTCATTAGTGAACTTCAGGTGGTTCCGTCCATTGTTGACCCAATACCTTTGTATTGCGATAACAATGGGGCTATAGCTTTAGCGAAGGAACCAAGGTCCCATCAGAAATCCAGGCACATCTTAAGGCGGTATCACCTGATCAGGGAGATCATTGATCGACAGGAGATCGAGGTGTGGAGAGTGGACACAAAGGACAACACTGCGGACCCATTCACGAAGGCTTTACCCCTGACTCAGTTCGAGCGGCTGATCGAGATGATAGGTCTTCGATACGCCAGTACATGGCCTTAGTGCAAGTGGGAGATTGTTAGTGTATATGCCCTAGAGGCCATTACTGTATCATACTAGTATGTATATTACTTGATGGAAGCTTGGGATATTCACAGTTGTACAGACAATCTTGCTCAATATAGTAGTATGCTACTTGGTTTGCCTCTGCTTTAATGTGTACTTGTGTGTTTATTTATTATATCACCTATATGTTGGAGATAGTGCCCTCAGATTCAATTATTCGATCACAGGCACGTGATTACAATGATTGATGGAGGACCTATCCCGATAGGACAGTCTTACTCGAGATGATAGTATGCTATCTAGTTTACCTTTATCATCGTGTACTGCTTTAGGTGACCTGACAAGTCGTTATTACACGTTGATAGAGCCCCTAGGATTCTTGCTTGACCACCAGCAGTATGAGGGCGATCATATACGTGGGAGCTGGTAGTCTATAAGCACATCCTTAAATGGTCCCTAGTCGTGTGAGTTTCGAGACAGGGCATCGATACTCCAGAGTAGACTAGTGTATACAGTCGAGACCCCGACGAGGGGCGGTGGCCGGTCTCACAAGCCACTGGTGTCAGTTGGATCACCTAAGATGTATACAGGTGCTCATTGGGTTATGAGTACACCGGACAGGACTCGCCGGGAACATGCTAGTTGGTCATATACCAGACGTCAGATGGCAGTTCCCTGGTGACATGTGTACAGGTTAGTTCATTGACCTGGGGATCGTCATTTGTCTCGTGTGAGTTCCCATTGTACTTTGATTACTACCCTACCACGGCTCAAAGGAGTCGTGCAAACAGGTTTTAGTTGGGTACAGTCCCGAGCCACATGGAGGCAGTGAGCGTATCTTCAGGGGTTCGTCTCTCCCGGTATTGGTGGTGAGGTCGTGCTGTGTCTAGGAGAGCCATTACACGAAGCCCTCGGCCGAGGCAAGGAGATTTACTGGTAGGTATTCCAGTAGTATCTCAGGGTGTTCTGGGCTACACTCCGACACGACTTGTACCGCTTTTGGGGGTCTGACTTTTACCAACCCCCTAGGCCCGCCATGCGATACTCATAGACGAACGGACCGGACTGTACGGATATTGTCACTGACAGGCTCAGTAGGGTTGTCAGGCTGAGTTCGCTCACAGACGTCCCGTTTAGTCAATACCTGGTAGCCCGTTACGTATTGGCTTATACCTCTGACGTGCTAGTGGTTAAATCCACAACCAAGGTGTTGACGAGTCTTTAGAGTCCCCCACATTCAGTTACTCAGCTTTCGGGCGAAAGGTTGTAGAGGCCGTATGGAGATATGGCAAGGTCCGATCAGATACGTGCGGTATTGCACGGATCAGGATCGGACAGTTTGTACTATAGGCCGTCTGGATATATGGCAGGGTTCGATCAGATACGTGCGGTATTGCACGGATCAGGATCGAACGGACATTACTAGCCGGCTTTGGTTTAAGCCGGATGCTAGTATAGTACAGTGTAGATTTCGTCTCATTGCATTTGTATTTCGGTCGGAATACAAATGCGGGTGTGTATGCACAGTATCGGGGTTTTCCTGTAATTTATTACGGGACCAGTTTTCTGGAGTTGCCAGTTTGCTTTCCGTTTCGGCCGATTTCCTTTGTTCCGTTCATTGGCATAAGTTTGGTGGAGGAGGGCTTATTTGCATTGTTGCAAATGAGTGTTTGTGGAGGGGGTTCTTTGCTTATATTTGTATCATGATGGTTTCATGATGGAGCCCATCCTTTGACTCTTTCTTTTCCATCATGGCTTGACTTTGGCTCATCATGGTTGTTGATGATGAGGTTGGTGGAAGATGGTTGAGTGTGGGTTTTATTTGGTGTGACCTTATCATTATCTTTTCTTTTTCTCCATGAATTAATCATTCCAATTTTTCTCCACCCATTTTCTTGAGTGGGCCGGCCACTGTTTGGGTATGGAGTGAGGATTATTTTTGGGTGGAAAATTTCCTTCATGTTATTTTCGTGGGCCCCCTTCCCTTGAGTGCGCAGGAGAATTTATATGAGTAGGGATTAATTTATTAGTGTGTTTGCATTGAGCCAATATAAGGTGAGGGGGGGGGGCTGTTTTGTTTTCAGGGGCTGAAGGGTTTTTCTGGCCGAGCCATTTTTTTACAGAGCATGCTCCATTTTCTTTCCAGCAAAGGATCTATGAAAATTCTATTACACAAATTCCTCCATCATGGCAACTCCTTCAACCCCAATAGAGACAATAGCTCACTACACATTCTACAGCAAATCTTGGGCACGTCGACTAGCCAACTTCGTGCCCGAGTTGCCTCGACATTGAGGTGGGAGCCCGTAAAAGAAGTAGGCGATGTGGTGCACTTCCGGCGACGAGGAGGAGATGGGACATTCCGCAGGAGATTGGGACGACGACGAGAAGACCGGAGGACTCGGACCTGTCGGTATATCTCTCTTCCCTTTCTTGTTGATAGCTAGGACTAGTTAGTGGTTCGATCCGGGTATTAGTGCGCGGCGGTTTGCCAGTTCAAGTAAAATTAAAGTTTATCACCGCTTCCGCATTTGGCCGTCGGATTGACGGCCGGGGCGCCGCCGTGCACTTATAGTGGTATCAGAGCCTCGCCATTAACTTAGTCTAGCTTCGTTTAATGTGTTTTGCATTTCCGATCGACCAAAATTCCAAAATCTACATTTTTGCTAGCGACAGTTTTCTGTTGAAATTTTTTGGTCTCCAAAAATTTTTCAGGTTGTATAAAAGTACTGTGCTGGAAGACCTAAGACTACTGTAGAAATTCGAGACACTAATATCTTCATGGGAGCGCGGAACCGCGGCAAAACCCTACTTGTTGCCGCGGTTCCGCCGCGATATTGATGGATCAGTGTGTACAATTTTTCCAGTAGGCTTCATGGGTTAAATTTGGGGTTTTGGAATATTAATATTGGGCCCAGAATTTCCTGATCTGCTACAGTAATGCTTGGGGGCCCACTTGTTAAAATTTGATTGAACGGATATTTTAAACACATTATTTCACAGTATTTACATAATATCTGCGACCGTGAATGTCACTTGATCGGTAAATCCGGTCTAACTGCTATAGCCCGGTTAGACGGATTTGCGAACGTGATTTTCACGTTGATGTTCTGTTTTTGCTGTGATGTTGCGGATCGGTCGTGGGGGATAGCCTTGATGCAATGCTAGTACAGTTGTGGTTGTATTATGTACATTTGATATTGCGGGACGAGCGTCCGACATGTGGACTGCCGTCACTGCCCGTTTGTATTATTATTTTGGGGCACGACCTGGTTGCGGTCGATGTACCCGTTGTATGTATATTTTACTTTCTGTACTAGGATTACCCCGCGGAGGGGTGCACGGATAGCCGGGTTCCAGAGGGCAACAAGCCTGCATCTCATGGCATTGAGACGGAGGGGGCTTCACTCTAGGATTGGCGGGCTATTCGCCGCACTCGTAGGGGGTACAGGTTGACCCAGGAGGGGTGCCCAAGTTACCGGATTCCGTGAAGTGCTGGGTGGTCCATTCACGGTGCTGAAGGGGGCTGCCTCGCTTCAGGTTTTGGCGGGTAACTTGCCGCGCCCGTAGGGGTCTAGGATTTCATTGCACAGGCTATCCACACGATCAGGGGAACGTCGGGTTTCAGTGGCTCTGTGAAACCCGGGGATCCCAGATATCTGTTTTGTTCTGTGATGCTGTACATTTCTGTGTTGTTGCATTTCTTTTCACGCCTTGAGCGGAATATAATATATTTGTATATATATTAGTAGATGTTGTATATGTTTTGCATCCGCGCTAGTCCCCGCTCTGTCGTTAGTTAGCTAACCTAACGGGTAATGACGGGACCCAGTGGCGAATGCGGATGGCATATACGTACATCAGTATATTTTCGTTCTTTTTGGTGTGATCAATTGATGGGACTGCGTTGATTCGGATCAATGCAAGTTAAAAACAAACCTAATCTGATGTTGTTGGAACTTTTTTTCCAAAAAGCTGTTATTGCAAGGACGTTCACTTTTGTTTTGCATCGTGGTATTCAGTTGGAATATCCTGCTCCTCAGTCGACGAGGCAAGGGCCGAGATCCCTTTACCGGGAGTGACCCCTTGGACAGAATTTTGCGTCAGGGCATTAACTTCACTATAGCCGATTACTTTTGCTTTGCACCGTGGTATTCAGTTGGAATATCCTGCACCCCATTCTACGGGGAAAGAGCCGAGATCCCTTCACCGGGAGTGACCTCTTTAGCGAAGGTTTTCGTCACTATAATTTTAAAAGCTATCAGTTCCTTCGACGACATCAAGTTCATTACGTTAAAGGTTTTCGCCAGAAACCATTCGTAGCCCTCCATCATTTCAGTTAAATATTCGGTAGTATTCAAGCTATGTATTTTGACCTCACGCCAAGGCATAGTGTTTGGTAGCTGCCGGGTATTTATCTGTTACATAGATAGATGCGTTGGTTTGGGACAGTCGTACTACTATTTTGGCCTACGTCAAAGGTATGTACGGGTGGGTTCAAATTAACCTGGATAATGATGGGCAGAACTTGACATGTGACTTATGATATTTTGACCTCACGCCAAGGTCATAAGAGTATGGGGCAGAAATCTCATCGGGAGTTTCAAAAGTACTGAAACTTGGCAGATATGCGCATACCTTCTGGAGTGTGATACCGTGAGCGGATTCCGCACGTTATCATGCGATGATAGTTGGATCCCGATTCCCACTGATGAGTTGGTATACTCCTCAGGTGATCCCGACTAATTCTTCTTTCAGGTTTGGAGGAGAATTTGACGGTACAGTGGGAGGTTTCCAGATTAGATAAATTGGTAACCATTCTGATCTAGGTTAGAGTGCACGCTGAGTGTTTCTTTTCTCTCTCTCTTTGGCAGCGACCATTGACCCGACCCTAAGACTTTGACTCAGTGACCAAGTTGACCGAACCTTCTTTAACACTGGCTTTTGGATTGTCAGAGTTGCAAACCTCATTGCCACTCCTACTTTTACCCTTTTCTCCAGGACACCCCGTATTACTACGAACGTCCACTTCCATTGGACAAAACCATCGTATGGTGAGATACGAACTCGAAAGAATTTATTCGAGGATGGTTTCAGGTTCTGGAGGAAATGGATAGGACTATTCAGTTGTCTTTTCTTTTTACCTTCTCTCAGGTTGCGAGTACTCCTTGGTTTAGGAGATAGTACACCTATTACGCAAATTGGATAGTCTTCTTCCAAACCATAGGCTGGTGCCGACCGGTAGGGAATGAAGAAAACTAATTAGCCTAACGATGGTGTACAGAAGGTATTAAGTTAAGACAAAGCAAGGGATTAGTAAGAGGGCAAAGTAAATTGCGACTGCTATTCACGACCAAACCAAGTATTCCTTCGCCAATCCTAAATCACCTTTGTATTTCTCCAGAACACTCCGTATCACTACGAAGATCCATAGTTTATTGGATACTCCATCGTATGGTTATATACGAACTCGAAAGGAACTTGTTCCAGTTCGGGGATGGATTCTGGTTCAGGAGAAATAGGAATAAGATTTATTCAGGTGTCTTTTATCTTCACCTCCTCTAGCATTGCGAGTGTTCCTAGGATTGGGACAGTACACCCATTATGCTTATTGGATAGTCTTCTTCCAAACCATAGGCTGGTGCCGAACGGTGGGGAAGGAAGAAAACCATTTGGCCTAAAGGGGTGTGTAGAAGGTAAAGACTAAAGACATATGAAGGGATTTGGAGAGGTGGCAAAGAATTACACGGTTACAGTTGTGAATCTGGAAGAGGCATTACTAGGAATACCGGGATACCCCATCGAAACATTTCAATGTTTCAGTCTCACTGTGTACTGTTAAAAGAAAACTGATTTCCCGATTAGATACTTACTCCAGGGTATGTATTTACCATGTTTGATTCTCACATCTGTATGGTTTTACAGATGATGAGTGGGAGTAAGTTATTGGAAATTGGGTGATCATCCTCATTATATCGGGATTCGTTGTAATCGGTGATATTTGAGGAAGTCACCTGGGTTGTTTGCCGGACGGCAAATATTTGGTTTTGAATATCCGCTTTTATGCACCAATTTCAAATTGATATATCTGTACGTCTATTTTCATAGAGTGAGATATACCTTTCTGAAATTATGTCTATGACATTTACCTATATCAGTGGATGGTTAGGTAAGGAGCATTAAACAGCGGTGTAATTCTTCTTGACCATAAGTACAGTTTTCAACCTACGACACACAGTGAATGAGTTATCAGACTCAAGGGACTTATACAGAGTATTGTATGTTGTCCAGGGTCCATCAGGACAAAGGGGTTGGTCCTCGTACTATATTCGGTTTACTTATGACTTCTCTAGTTTTTAGACAAGTGTTTCGTGGAAACACAGGGTCCGAATTTTGAGAAGTTATAGGTATTTGAATAGAGTAGAGAACCAGGTGTAGCAAGTATCGGGGTTCTTCAAAGCGATCGAAGATGTAGATACTTGTGTATGGTATTCAGTTGATAGTAATGATAAAGAGATCTTGCTTCTCTTTCAGGTTACTCATAATTGGAAGCAATCCTAAGTTGAGTAACGCTGATCGTCCTCCTTCCATTTAGTTAACATGCACTGGAGACAGCTGCATGATTTGAATCTGGTTCAATTAAATCAGTGCCTTTGGTTCTATATTGGATATAGAACAGTTCATATCTTAACGGTGTTAAGGTACGGGGAGTTGTCCGGCTTATGATTAAAACCAGATACTGGACAACTCAAGGCACGTTTCTGTAATGGCTGTTTGTGGGTTGACCCAGCTATGACGAGGGTTGACTTTCTACCATCTGGATGAACAATAGCGATATTGTTCTAGACTCGCCACAGTTTTATTAAAAATGGATTTTTTCAGAAAACAGTAGTGGGAGTATGGTAGAACTGGAAGTGATTCCAGAACCACAAACGATTACTGAAGATTTGATAAGGAACCTAAAGATTCAATTTGGATTGACATTCCATTGGCCACTCCGCAGATACGGTGGGTAACTTCAGGCACCCGAGAGGTACTACGGTAGCCTCAAGGACGGTGACAGGGAAGTTCTTGTTTACCCACACTTGCCATTGCTGTTGTTCCAGGTTACGAGACCCGGCGAGAGGATGAGTATAGCGTCGTTCTAAACTAGCTTTAGAAGTGTACGTTTATATGACTCTGCCAGAGGGTTGTCGTAGTCAGTGGGAGCAACGGAAGTATTGGTGGACAAGTAGCTTATGTCTATTTATAGACTAAAGCAGATGTAGCGGGGATAGATCATCTATTTCTGACGTGACAGTCATAGGTTTGACTTCATCAGAATAAGGGATGGATCTGTTGAGAAGGTAGTAGGGTGTGATGTCATGGTATTTGGATGACATACACAGAGTAGGAAGTGATATTCCTACACTACAATCGGTTATACTTTGGTCGTCACACAGTGGTTTCTCCACACAGGACTTGGATATTATATCAGACATACTGGTTACTAGATCTATGGTTTTAGATCTAGATTTGGGTGGTTTCCCAATTAAGGGTACTTAGACAGCATTCTAAGAGTATTTAGAATGGACGACTCCTGGCACGGTAGTGTACCTGCAGGTGATAGAGTCACCCTCTCTAAAGGTGTCTTACAGACTAAAGGAGAGAGGGACGTGCATGATTGGCAGATCACTTGCTCAGGCAATTGAGTCAATCATGAGATGTCAAGTACCATACCAAATGTTGTTCTTGCACTAGATGCAATAAGTTGACATTAATCCAATCCAGGAGAAACAGTCGGAAGCAGTTTTAGAACATAAGTGGATGTTCTAGGGATATGATAACGACAGCCTTATTCAGGAGACAGTTATCATTCCAGGCTTCCAAGGTGACCTGGACGACAAGGAGGTTGTCAGAGTTATAGTTTTTTCCTTCTGATGAGGGGCAGTATTTTGGACAGGTGATCCAAGGCAATACTGAGGGAGGCATGGCACAGGATACTGATTAAGTTCAGTTGACAATACAGTCTAAGAAGTTTGGATTTGGAGTTCATTTATGAGCTAGGTCCCATCAGACATCCAGACACATTCTAAGACAGGTATTACTCATTTCGGGAGATGGGTTTCTCCGTGAACTTGAGATATAGAGAGACATAGAAAGAGATTTCAAGGCGGATCCACTCACCAAGGCTATTCCTCGAACGCAATAGTTTCGCAAGCAAGCTTTGTGAGACTGACTAGTAGAGGAGTTGGGTGTTCGGTATCACACGTGCTGTGAGTATGCGACATCGCAATAATTAGCCTTGAGTGCAAGTGGGAGATTGTTGGAGATAGTGCCCTCAGATTCAATTATTCGATCACAGGCACGTGATTACAATGATTGATGGAGGACCTATCCTGATAGGACAGTCTTATTCGAGATGATAGTATGCTATCTGGTTTACCTTTATCATCGTGTACTGCTTTAGGTGACCTGACAAGTCGCTATTACACGTTGATAGAGCCCCTAGGATTCTTGCTTGACCACCAGCAGTATGAGGGCGATCATATAAGTGGGAGCTGGTAGTCTATAAGCACATCCTTAAATGGTCCCTAGTCGTGTGAGTTTCGAGACATGGCATCGATACTCCAGAGTAGACTAGTGTATACAGTCGAGACCCCGACGAGGGGCGGTGGTCGGTCTCACAAGCCACTGGTGTCAGTTGGATCACCTAAGATGTATACAGGTGCTCATTGGGTTATGAGTACACCGGACAGGACTCGCCGGGAATATGCTAGTTGGTTATATACCAGACGTCAGATGGCAGTTCCCTGGTGATATGTGTACAGGTTAGTTCATTGACCTGGGGATCGTCATTTGTCTCGTGTGAGTTCCCACTGTACTTTGATTACTACCCTACCACGGCTCAAAGGAGTCGTGCAAACAGGTTTTAGTTGGGTACAGTCCCGAGCCACATAGAGGCAGTGAGCGTATCTTCAGGGGTTCGTCTCTCCCGGTATTGGGGGTGAGGTCGTGCTGTGTCTAGGAGAGCCATTACACGAAGCCCTCGGCCGAGGCAAGGAGATTTACTGGTAGGTATTCCAGTAGTATCTCAGGGTGTTCTGGGCTACACTCCGACACGACTTGTACCGCTTTTGGGGGTCTGACTTTTACCAACCCCCTAGGCCCGCCATGCGATACTCATAGACGAACGGATCGGACTGTACGGATATTGTCACTGACAGGCTCAGTTGGGTTGTCAGGCTGAGTTCGCTCACAGACGTCCCGTTTAGTCAATACCTGGTAGCCCGTTATGTATTGGCTTATACCTCTGACGTGCTAGTGGTTAAATCCACAACCAAGGTGTTGACGAGTCTTTAGAGTCCCCCACATTCAGTTACTCAGCTTTCAGGCGAAAGGTTGTAGAGGCCGTATGGAGATATGGCAAGGTCCGATCAGATACGTGCGGTATTGCACGGATCAGGATCGGACAGTTTGTACTATAGGCCGTATGGATATATGGCAGGGTTCGATCAGATACGTGCGGTATTGCACGGATCAGGATCAAACGGACATTACTAGCCGGCTTTGGTTTAAGCCGGATGCTAGTATAGTACAGTGTAGATTTCGTCTCATTGCATTTGTATTTCGGTCGGAATACAAATGCGGGTGTGTATGCACAGTATCGGGGTTTTCCTGTAATTTATTACGGGACCTGTTTTCTGGAGTTGCCAGTTTGCTTTCCGTTTCGGCCGATTTCCTTTGTTCCGTTCATTGGCCGAAGTTTGGTGGAGGAGGGCTTATTTGCATTGTTGCAAATGAGTGTTTGTGGAGGGGGTTCTTTGCTTATATTTGTATCATGATGGTTTCATGATGGAGCCCATCCTTTGACTCTTTCTTTTCCATCATGGCTTGACTTTGGCTCATCATGGTTGTTGATGATGAGGTTGGTGGAAGATGGTTGAGTGTGGGTTTTGATTTGGTGTGACCTTATCATTATCTTTTCTTTTTCTCCATGAATTAATCATTCCAATTTTTCTCCACCCATTTTCTTGAGTGGGCCGGCCACTGTTTGGGTATGGTGTGAGGATTATTTTTGGGTGGAAAATTTCCTTCATGTTATTTTCGTGGGCCCCCTTCCCTTGAGTGTGCAGGAGAATTTATGTGAGTAGGGATTAATTTATTAGTGTGTTTGCATTGAGCCAATATAAGGTGAGGGGGGGCTGTTTTGTTTTCAGGGGCTGAAGGGTTTTTCTGGCCGAGCCATTTTTTTACAGAGCATGCTCCATTTTCTTTCCAGCAAAGGATCTATGAAAATTCTATTACACAAATTCCTCCATCATGGCAACTCCTTCAACCCCAATAGAGACAATAGCTCACTACACATTCTACAGCAAATCTTGGGCACGTCGACTAGCCAGCTTCATGCCCGAGTTGCCTCGGCATTGAGGTGGGAGCCCGTAAAAGAAGTAGGCGATGTGGTGCACTTCCGGCGACGAGGAGGAGACGGGACATTCCGCAGGAGATTGGGACGACGACGAGAAGACCGGAGGACTCGGATCTGTCGGTATATCTCTCTTCCCTTTCTTGTTGATAGCTAGGACTAGTTAGTGGTTCGATCCGGGTATTAGTGCGCGGCGGTTTGCCAGTTCAAGTAAAATTAAAGTTTATCACCGCTTCCGCATTTGGCCGTCGGATTGACGGCCGGGGCGCCGCCGTGCACTTATAGTGGTATCAGAGCCTCGCCATTAACTTAGTCTAGCTTCGTTTAATGTGTTTTGCATTTCCGATCGACCAAAATTCCAAAATCTACATTTTTGCTAGCGACAGTTTTCTGTTGAAATTTTTTGGTCTCCAAAAATTTTTCAGGTTGTATAAAAGTACTGTGCTGGAAGACCTAAGACTACTGTAGAAATTCGAGACACTAATATCTTCATGGGAGCGCGGAACCGCGGCAAAACCCTACTTGTTGCCGCGGTTCCGCCGCGATATTGATGGATCAGTGTGTACAATTTTTCCAGTAGGCTTCATGGGTTAAATTTGGGGTTTTGGAATATTAATATTGGGCCCAGAATTTCCTGATCTGCTACAGTAATGCTTGGGGGCCCACTTGTTAAGTGCGAATAGCAGGGTATCAACGTTCAAAATGTTTGGCTTCCAGAATAGAAACTATTTTTCAGACTTATTTTTATCCTCAGATTAGTGACGTCCTTCATCTTACTAACCCTTGGGACAACGGCTCATAACTACTTATTACTAGTTCGTATAAGAAAACTTCTAATTTTCTTGGGTTTCTTAAATTTTTCTAATCTCATGGATGTAATTTTTCACTATCTAATCTTTCATTATCTTATTTATGTACAAAAAATGTTTAAATATTTTTATATTTGAAAATTTTAAATTTTTATGGGTTTTGAAAATTTTTAAATTTTTTATAGGTTTTAAAAGAAATGTTTTGTGCTTATGCAAATGATATGCAAATGATGCAAAAATAAGCACAAACCTCCCCCAAACTTGTTTTCAACAGTGTCCTCACTGTTGCCATCTGCTAAATCTCGAAAAACCTGTAAGCTTGGGAGGAATTTATTAGTGGGGGCAAAATATTTAAGTGAAGATCCCCCCCCAAACTTATTTTTGGCTCATCATTTTGTAAAAAACTTTCTTTTCAAGAGCCAGAAAAAATGCCCCCCCAAACTTGAGTTATGCAATATTAATCTTTTGAAAATCACATGAGGGGGTCAAGAATCATTGGTCGATGCCATTCTTTGCAAAGACCGAAGGTTAACACCAACCATTTAAAATTTTTATCAATGTAGTGCTCTGGTTGGTGGAAGAAGAAGTGGGGAAATGGTAAGTGGTGGAATAGAATGTGTGTGCGTCTCGTTTTGGAGAGACGATGCAGTGAATGTGATGGATTGCTCGCATTCTTTTTACAGTTCAAAAGAAAGGGTGGAGGTTCAATTTCATTGATTGGGAGATGATTCATCTCAACACCCGTGTTATTCAAAAATGCGAGTTCATCAGCGAAGATCTACTCAAAAGTCTCATCAATACCCCGAAGAATAATGTCATCATAAAGTGCGGGGTGATCTTCAGACTCTAAAAGCATTTCATAATCAGTGTTAGTTGTTGACCCGGACATCTCGGTGGAAGAGTCCGTATGTGTATGATACGTAGTTGGGTCAAACAATAACGTATGAAAAGAGTCTAGATCGGTATTAGGAGGATCATCAAATTCGCTGCTGTCGACATCCATTAAGTCGACAGAACAGACATGAGCAGTAGGTTCGGAGGGTACACTTCCCAACTTGTAAATGTTCAGCTCAATTGACCTATTCCCGAAAGATAGGGTCATAGAACCATTACGACAGTTGATGATAGCATTGGAAGTGGCCAAAAAGGGGCGACCTAAAATCACCGGAATTTGATTCCGTGGGTTCGCTACAGGCTATGTATCAAGTACAATAAAGTCTACAGGGAATATAAATTCCCCGATTTTTATTAACACATCCTCCAGTTCACCCCTAGGTTTGGTGATTGATCGGTCAGCCATCTGGAGAGTGCAATGGGCTGGTTTCAACTCTCCGATCCCTAGTTGCTCATAGACTGAGAAGGGAAGCAGGTTAACACTTGCGCCAAGGTCAAGTAGAGCACGGTTAATGTGTTTTTCCCCAATAGAAATGTAAATAGTAGGATTGTAAGTCGATGTACAACACCCCAGTACTTGTGGGGAGGCGGAATTTTCAAAAACGAACTTGTTTAGTGAACAAACATCGACTAACCGCTTGAATCGAAGCTAAACGATAACTAACAACAAACATAGAGTTTCTATGCTACTATGTTTAGGGATTATACCTAACGAATTTTGTCCTTCATCCTTGCGAACTCCACCTCCTTCTCGGCCTTCTCGAAGTAGTAGACGATCCACCCGAGAGCTTTACTCCAAGCTTAGCCTCTAAACTTGAGGCAACTAAACTTCTTTAAGTGCTAATCAAAGAAGCTAGGTGAAATATAGAGAGGGTTATGGATTAAGTAGTCTAACTAATCCTTGTACTCAACACATGAGAGGGGAGGATTAGGGTTTGAAGAGGGAGAGCTTGAGGAGAGAGAAGGTGAGGATAATTATGAAGTGAGAATAATGAGTTATGATAATATATATCAAGCATTTCTTTTTATCAAGAAAAGAAAAGAAATGAATTTAGCAACCATGCTTGATAATATCTAGTGATGATTCACTCCATGAGTCATTAAGCATTTATCATGCATTAATGACATGGATGAATCATCCATATGACTCACTAATCACATTCATTGTATATGCCACCTAAACCTCCTTAGTCACCACCTTCTAGAAGCTTCTCGCGCAATTACGAGAACGCCCCTCCTTTCCGCAAAAATACGGAAAAACTTTAGACTGTATAAATCCAATAACCGGATACCAGTAACTGGCTTAAACCAAAGCCGACTGGTAAAAACTGTCCGAAAGTTGTACGCGCGTAAACGCACGTATGCGTCCAAACCCTTGTCGTAAAACCATACGACCTCTATATCGTTTCGCCTGGAGTAGGGAAACTCTCTGTGTGGGACTCTAGAGACTCGACTACTATGCTGGTAGTGGGTTTAACCACAGACCGCAAGCGGCACTAGCTGTACGTAACGGTCCCCAGGTAGATGTCGATAAGAAGGCCGATGAGGAAACCCATCCGAACTCCTACTGAGTCTGATGTGATAATCTCCATACAGTCCGGTCTGTTCGTCCTTGACTATCGCATATCGGGCCTAGGGGGCGGCAAGCGTCAGTCCCCTAATCGCGGTATAAGTCGTGTTGGAGGGAAGCCCATTACATCCTGAGAAACTACTGGAACCTACCAGCAAATCTCGCTTGCCCTGGCCAGGGACTTTGCGTAATGGCTCTCTGACACAGCGCGATATCAACCCCCAATACCGGGAGAGACGAATCCTGTCTAACCGCCACTGCCTCCAAATGCTCGGGACTGCACCCAACTGCCACCTGTTTGCACGACTCCTTTGAGCCGTGGTAGGGTAGCAATCTAAGAACAGTGGGACACACTCGAGGCGAAGTAGCAGTGTCAAGTCTGCGGACTATGCTGTACTCATGTCACCTGGGAACTGTTCACTGACGACCGGTATAAAACCAACCAACAGTTCCCTGTGAGTCCTGTCCGGTGTACCCGTAACCTAACGGGCACCTGCATACTATCTCCAGTACGACGTACTGACGGCTGTGGGACAGACCATTTCCCCAACTGGGATGAGAAGCGTACACACTAGTCTACTCCGGAGTATCGATGCTCTGTCTCGATAATCCAACGACTAGGGACCTGAATAAGGATGTGCTTGTAGACTACCCAGCCCCCACTAGTGTGACTGCCATCACAACGCTGGTAGTCAAGCAAGATCCTAAGAGCTCTATCAATACGTATACTCACATATTAAGATAGAAAAAACCAAGTAGCATACTACCATGTTTAGCAAGACCGTTATATACATGTGAATATCCCAAGCTTCCATTAAGTAATATACAAACTAGTATGTAATGGACTAAAAATGTAATGGACTAAATCTTTCAATTCAAATTTCAAATAAAGAACGAATTAGCGCGCGATCCCCGGCAACGGCGCCATTTGATTGATCTTATTTTCCGGTGTGTCGGTGTTTAGAAAATTGTATGAAATCACAACAAAAAATATTTGACCGCAATCAATAACGGTGTCGGATTGTAGCGCGTTAGCGAGTGCGGATCGTCCACAGAGATTGCGCGATTCGTTCGTATTTTGATTTGTTTGAATCGAAAATTTAATAGAAAAGAAAAGCGATTCATGATTTTTATCGATGAATTTCAAGAATCACTAAATCAAATCAAGAATCAAGAAAACGATAAACATCAAGAATCAAGAGAGATAGAATTCCAATTGATTTAGGTTTCAAGATTTGAAGTATAGCTCGTAGGAATCGATTAGATCGTAAATGTGAAGAAGATTCAAGAATATGATTTCTTATCCATTAACAAGTTGTTGCTAAATCGATGTAGATTCATCGAGGATCAAGGATCTTGCGAAGAATTAGGGTTCCTCATCCTATCCTTTGTCCATTCGATGAATCACATTCACTAGATAGCTTCTTGAAAGTCGGATGATCGATCGTTGATCTCTAGATCGTGCGAAAGGAATCAAGAACGCATTCGTATCAATCTAGATCATCGATCATTCGATTTTCAAGAATTTACAATTGTTATAAGACTTAAGAAAACGTTTTAAGATTCGTCAACATCATCATTCTACAATCGTTTCGATTCCTCCACGAGCGGAGTTTTATTCAAGCATCATCACGAAGAATACATTCAAGAATTGAATACGAATCATAATGCTTGAATTGAAAATAAGCAAGTTTAAAGAATCTTCACCTTTATTATATCAACAATTAGTTACAACTCTCAAGAACTACAAGAGGATGGAACTTTGATCGTCGATTCTTGCGTCGCTCGGCTCCTTGAGTCGTGGATCGGCTTGAATCTCGTGCTCCGTTGAAGTCCGGCTTCGCTTCTAAAGGTTGGTTGAAGACTTGCTCGCTAGAACTTAAAGGATCTTGAATTTGAGGTTTGGATTAGGGTTAGGGTTTGGCACAAGTCTTGTCACTAAACTTGTGGGTGGAAGAATTGGGGAAGATGAAGATTAGCAACCAAAGATTGATTAGCTAAAGATTGAACAACCATTAACCCTAGATCTAGGCTCCTATTTATAGACTTCCCAAAACCCTAGATCTAGGATTTGAATTTTGAATTTCCCTCCAAAAGTTAGTTAGAGAGAGAGAGGCTTCTAGAAGTAGTTAGTTAGGAGGGAACTTCTAGAAATAGTTTGTTAGGAGTTTAATTAGCTTAATCAAGATTAGCTTAATTAAACCTTTCTGATCTGGCAGAAGCTTCGAGAGAATTATGGAATTTGAAGTATATGAACTGAATATGGGCCCTGAGAGAAGCAACATGCAGTAAAAATGAAGAGCTGACGTGGCAAGTATGCGGCGGATCCGCGGCGCAAGCAGGCTCCCGCCGCGGATCCGCGGCGCTATTGAGGCCTGAGGGCTTAGGCTCTCTGTTGCTGCTTTGGGCTGATACTTGGGCCTTTTCTTGATATGTTTAATATTGTAACTCCTTCTATATTGCTACCAGATCTCAAACCTTTGAGTTGGCGTAATGTTTGATCAGCACAATGATGTAAATTTGACCGTTCTCTTGAAATTTCCTACACAGACTTCGAAACACAAGTTGCGATATATAGGAATGAAGCCATGCTATGAAATACAGTCAATTTCCCTAGAAATGCCGGTTTTAACGTCTAGTACATGCAATCTGGTGTTTCAAAGATGTTTTGTTAATATGTGCAATATGAATACCGAACACTTCTAGATGAGTGCAAATGATAGGGAAATTGCCGTGTTAAAAATGCAATATTTTCGACTGATCATGGGTCGAGGAGAGGAGGTGGTGACGAGGCCGACGAGGTGATTTGCGGCGAGGGCATGGGCGACGAGGGCTGAGCGAGGTATGGGTCGCTCGGTGGGTTCTTGGGTTCGTCGCGGCGGGTGGTCATGGTGTTGGGAGGAGGAGGAGAGGGAGATGAGCTGGGAGAGGAGGAGGTGAGGGAGGTCGTCAGCGGTGGTGGCGACGGCGACAAGGCGGGCGCGAGGCAGCGACGTGGGTTCGAGACGAGGAGGCGGGAAAAACGAAAATGAGAAGGAGAAGGAGAAGGAAAGAGGACGTGGGTGAAGAATAATATTTAATAAAATTATATATATGTTTATATAGGGTAGAGAGAGAGAGAGAGCCACGAGAGAGAGCTATAGGATTCTAAAAATATATTTTTGTTAATAAAATATTTATAAACGTTAATATATAAACAATATTTATATAATGAATATGATATTGAATTTATTTGAGATTTTGGGTAATACAAAAATAGTCCAAAACATGCCTGGGCGGGTCTAAAATTATGGTTTAAAAATACGGATAATATACGTGTCAACTAAAACCAAAATAAGATATCCGGGTAACGGAAATGCATACCCCCAAGAACGGATACACGTAGCATGCACGTAGCTATCCAAACGAGTCTGTTTCACTGAACGGAACGAGAACAAGATGTACGGATGCCACTACAGGGTTCAGGGTATGATACATGCCATGCTAGATATTTTTAAAATATACTATTTAATTATATTTGTATTATTAAAACATTTGCAGATGCTAGATATAATGCAGATATGCAGGATATAAAACATGACAGTGCACGGATCCTCATAACTAGCCGGGATAAATCATAAACAGGAATCAAGACGGGTTTCCAGCAAGCGGGTCGGGTCGGATGCAAACACAGATCCCAATTACACTATTCGCACCCATAACAGTAATAAATCAAGAAATATCCATAGATAAAGAAACACCCAAAACAGAACCGGTATAAATGAACGAGGGTGTTACATTATACCCAACTACAAAAAGAATTTCGTCCTCAAAATTCCCGGAACAAGAAAAGAAAAACAAGCATGAATCTAGGAAAAGAGGTGTGGAAACTTCTATCGAATCTCGTATTCTCGTTCCCAAGTCGATTCTCCGTGCAAGTGATTCCCCCATGAAACAAGTACGAGAGGGATGACCTTGTTCTTGAGGACCTTTTCTCTTCGATCAACAATCGACATCGGTCGTTCTTCATATGTCAAGTCCTCTCTAACTGTCAGCTCCGAATGATCTAGAACGTGCATCTCATCTCGAACATACTTGCGGAGTTAGGATACATGAAACATGTCATGAACACTTGCCGAAGATGATTGTAAAACCAATCGATAAGCTACTTCTCCAATGCGCTCGATAATATCGAAAGGCCCTACGAATCGAGGACTAAGTTTTCCTCGACTCCCAAAACGAATCACTCCTCTAGTCGGTGATATCTTCAAGAATTTGGATCGTTCTCTCTGACTGGCCATCTGTCCGAGGATGATAAGCAGTGCTAAACTTCAATCGTGTCCCCAAACTTTCCTGTAAACTCCTCCAGAAGTGCGATAAGAATCGGGTATCACGATCAGAAACGATGCTCACAGGTGCTCCATGCAATCTTACAATCTCCTGCATGTACCGCTCTGCTAACGCTTTCGTCGACTGACCAACCCGAAACAGTATGAAATGAGCTGCCTTGGTCAATCGATCAATAATCCCCCAAACTGCATTGTTGCCCTTTGGACTCCGCGGTAAAGCTGTCACAAAATCCATGGTTATATGTTCTCTCTTCCATTGAGGAATCGGAAGTGGTTACAATAAACCAGCTACCTTTTGATGTTCAACCTTAACTTGCTGACACACCAAGCACTTCGCTACAAAGCGGGCGATATCCCTTTTCATGCCTTTCCACCAGAATCCGTGCACTTTCATGTTGTATATCCTGTATATCTGCATTATATCTGGTATCTGCATTTTTTAATATAACATATAAAGTCAAATAAAATATTTTAAAAACATCTAGCATGGCTTGTATCCTACCCCTGACCCTGTGGTAGCATCCGTACATCGTGTTCTCGTCCCGTTCAGTGAAACGGACCCATTTGGATAGCTACGTGCACACTACGTGTATCCGTTCTTGGGGGTATGCATTTTCGTTATCCGGAGATCCTATTTTGGTTTTGGTTAACACGTATATTATCCGTGGTATTGATTATATATCTAGTTGCATGCAGGAACCTGATTATTTCATGTTACTGCCATATTCATATATCATGCTTGCTGGTGTGCATCATACGACTCATGGACTCATATTATGATATCACAGATTATTACTTGTGCATCCGTGCTTTTACCGTGTTTCGATACTTGCTACAGTTTTACTGTTGGGTATCCACTTGATACATATGCACCGTATGACATGACCTGATACACTACTGCTTGACTTGATACCTGATCCTGTTACTAATGCCGAAAATCCTGACTTGTTGTCCTGACGGACGTTACCTGTTGTCTGCATAGACGAAAACATGTATCTGCGTGATCCTGTGTTGGCATAGACGAAAATACGGATAATATACGTGTCAACCAAAACCAAAATAGGATATTCGGGTAACGAAAATGCATACCTCCAAGAACGGATACACATAGCATGCACGTAGCGTGCACGTAGCTATCCAAATGAGTCTGTTTCACAGAACGGAACGAGAACAAGATGTACGGATGCCACCACAGGGTTCAGGGTATGATACATGCCATGCTAGATATTTTTAAAATATACTATTTAGTTATATTTGTATTATTAAAACATATGCAGATGCCAGATATAATGCAGATATGCAGGATATAAAACATGACAGTGCACAGATCCTCATAACTAGCCGGGATAAATCATAAACAGGAATCAAGACGGGTTTCCAGCAAGCGGGTCGGGTCAGATGCAAACACAGATACCAATTATACTATTCGCACCCATAACAGTAATAAATTAAGAAATATCCATAGATAAAGAAATACCCAAAACAGAACTGGTATAAATGAACTAGGGTGTTACAGTAACACTACCGTACAGTCCGGTCTCTTCGTCAGATATGTCGCATATCATAGCCTAGGGGTGGTAAAACGTCAGACCCCAATAGCCTGATAAGTTATGCCGATGCAAGGTCCATAACGGTTCGAGAAATTACTGATAACACTTACCAGCAAATCTCAGCAACCCTGGCCAGGGATTTCCTGTTATGGCCAATCGAGCATTGCGCAACATCAACTCCCAATACCGGGAGAGACGAATCCCTTCCTATCGCTCATTGCCTCCATGTGACTCGGGACTGTACCCAAAAACTACCTTTTTGCACGATCTCTTGACCATGGTATGGTGGAAATCAAAGCACAGTGGGAATCATACAAAACTCTATGACGATCTCGGGTCGACAGACTAACCTGTACCAGTGTCACCAGAGAACTGCTATCTGACGATAGGTATAATACCATCTAGGAGTTCTCGGCGAGTCCGTTCAGTGTACCCAGTCTCCACTGAGTACCCGTATACCTTCTCTGATGTCAAACACCAATGGATGTGGGATTATCCATTGCCCATCATATGGGTCGAGAAGTGTATACGCTAGTCTACTCTGGAGTATCGATGCCCTGTCTCGATACTCCCACGACTAGGAACAATCTAAGGATGTACTTACCAACTACTCATGTCCCCACTAGTATGATCTGCATCATAATCCTGGTAGTCAAGTACTCATCCTAAGGGCTTTATCAACATGTAATAGAGAGACAATAAGTGTACATGTTAAGATAAAGTGAAACCAGATAGCATACTATCATGTCGAGAAAGAAAGTTCTCCCTATATATGTCCAAGCATCCACTACAATATACATCGCATGTACAGTAATGGCCTCTAGGGCATACATATAACTAACAATCTCCCACTTGCACTAAGGCCATTTGTTGCAGTATCTCAACGTCCTATAGAAGTCTCTCTAGGGAAAGGCCTTTGTGAATGGATCCACCATGTTATCCTTTGCGTCCACTCTCTTAACCTTGATCCCTTGGAGATCAACCATCTCTCTGATCAGGAGATACTTGACTCAGAATATGTCTGGATCGCTGATGGGACCGGTGTTCTTAGGCCAAAGCCACAACTCCATTGTTGTCACAATAACAGTTATTGGACGCTCAATGGTAGGAATCATGTTCATCTCATGAACAAGAAATGCCCAGACAGCCACTTTGGCAGTATCGTTGGTAGCAATGTATTCAGCCTTTATCGTCTAGTATGCCACGGTATTTAGCTTGGAACTCTTCTAACATACCGTCCCTCCACTGAGGGTAAAAACAATGCCTGTGACTGACTTTTAGTCGTCCTTATCACTCTAGAAGCTCGAATCAAGAACATTCATTTAGTGCTTCTCAAGTACTTAAGAATGTCCTCCATAACTGTCCAGTGATTCTCCCAAGAACATTCATTTAGTGCTTCTCAAGTACTTAAGAATGTCCTCCATAAATGTCATCTACATCTGGTCTGGTACATAACATCGCACACATGATAGAGCCTTCTGCCGAAGCATAGGGTATCCCTTGTACGCGAGCTATCTCCAAATCAGTCTTGGAAGACAGATTTTTTGGAGAGAGTGATTCCTTAGCAAGTGGGCGAACCACCACACTTAGAATCTTCCATACTAAACCCCTTTAGTACGGTGTTTATGTACCTGGATTTAGGACACTCTCAACATCCACGTAGATCTATCACTATAGATCATAATCCACAAAATGTAGTAGGTATCATCCAAATCTTCTATTGAGAATCATCGTGAAAAGAGGAGCTTGACCAGGTGTAGCATAGGAAACCATTTCCTATCAAGAGTATGTCATCTACGTACAATACGTGGAAGACAACCATACTCTCTATAACCTTCTTGTATATACAAGGTTCATATACCATTTTGATGAAGTCAAACTCTTTGACTGTCACATTAAAACAGATGTTCCAACTCCGCGATGTTTGCATTGATCATGATGGACTTAAGCATAGCTTTGAAAGTCTCAACTTTTCATCTACACCAATGATCTTCTCAAGATCCATTTGCTCCCAATGGGTTTTACCCCTTTAGGTACAAGATGAAAAGTCATATTTTGTTGGTGTACATGGATTCCATCTTTGATCGTACAGCATCCAGCCTTTTCACAGAGTCCCCACTCATAATGGCCTGCCTGAACCTAGTTGGGCCATCATCAACCATGATGCAATCCTCGCTCCCACTGTCACCGAGAAGACCGTAGTATCTCTCAAGTGAATAAGGAACCCTACCAGATTCACGGAGAGGCTGAGGTTTGTTGGAAACTATTGAATCCTTTGGTTTCACCAAATCATCAGCTGTTAGTTTGTCTAGCAGGAACTCTTTCCAGTTCTACCTCATAACCACTAATTTCTTCACAAGAAATTCCTTTTTCTAAATATGTGGCTGTTTCCCCCAATCAGAGCAAAGCTCTGTTTGAAATTTAAATTTCAAAATGAAGCAACGCTTCAGATGCAGCGCCAAGTGCGCTGCGCCATAAGCAGCGCACCATGTGCAAAGCACATATGCGCTAGCGCTGGGTGCGCTGCGCATTAAGCAGCGCACCATGTGTAAGACACGGACGCACTAGCGCTAAGTGCGCTGCGCTCTGAGCAGCGTACCATGTGTCAAACACAGGTGCGCTAGCGCAATGTGCGCTGCGCTCTAAGCAGCGCATCACAAGCAAAGCACGGGTGCGCTAGCGCTGGAATTAAAAACTCCCCACCGTTAGATCAAAAGATCCAATAATAATGATAAATTATTAATTAATCAGAATTAAATTCTGTTATGGAAAGATTTTCCAATCTTGTTAAAAACAAGAAGATTGCCTTCTGTAAAACAGAAACCCTAGGATCAAAGATCCAATGGTGGGGAAACATCTCCAAATCAATCAGAGAAAGATCTCTTCAACTGATTCAACAAATCAGCCTCCCCTATATAAAGGACCCAAGACTTCAAGTCTTGTACAGAGAAATCCCCCCATAAACTTTGAGAAACTCAAAGATCAAGAGCAAAGTCTTGCAAGAAGATCTTTCTTCAAGGTAAAAATGATGATGATGAACATAGAGATGAAATCATCTCAAAAAGAAGAATTCAGTTCTTTAAAAAGATCATAGATCTACAAAGACAAAAGTATTTTAAAAAGAGATCAAAAGATCTCATCATAAAAAGAAGAAGAACATAATTCTTCTCACAGATCATAGATCTATAAAGGCAAAGCCTTTCGTCAACATAAGAAATTGGAAATATCTCCTGCAAAAAAATAAGAACTGTTGTTCTTAGATCTTGAGACAAAGTCTTTTTTAAAAGAACATAAATTTGTTTTACGGATCATAAAATTGATCAGATACGCTTTGCGCTCTTGAACTGCGCTTTGCGTTCTTGAACTGCGCTCCTGCGCTCTCTGGACCGGCACTCAGCGCCAAATGCGCCACGTGTCAATCGCGCATGTATTGCTTAACAACTAGCGCTTTGCGCTTCTGAAATAGGGCACTACGCTCATGGGCCGGCGCTCAGCGCCAAGCGCACCACGTGTCACTCACGTGTACGCCACTAAACTGAAAGCGCAATGCGCTCATGAACTAGCGCTCTGCGCTCATAAATTGGCGCAATGCGCCCATCATCTGGCGCTTAGCGCCAAGCGCGACACGTGTCCTTCACGTGTGCTCTACTTGGCAAAAGCGCACTGCGTTCTTTGACTGGCGCAAAGCGCCAAGCGCACCATGTGTCACTCACGAGTGCACTCATAGAACATAAATTGTTCTTTAATAAGCCCAGAGCTATGATAAATGCTCTGCATTCAATAAAAGACAAAACATTTTCAGAATGCAAGTCAATGCTTAGCTTTATTAAAAGGGCCAAGCCCAAACAAATGCTTGACAGCCCAAAATAAAATGTTAAACATATTTGGACTTAGCCCAAGATTGGACATAGGTCCTCAACTCATATTAATTGAGCTCATCTGCTCACAAATATGTTAATAGATCTTAGCCCCAAATTGAACTACAGATATTTCAACCAACTCACATCGGTTCGAGGGTACATCTCTTTACTCCTCTGATATTTGTCGTTGTAATCCTTCAACGTCTTCAGAGAGGTAACAGGTCCCGACAACCAAACATTCCATGGACTGTGGGGTCCTTAAGCCTATGGACTATGATGTCCTTAACCTTGACTGTGAGGTCTTTAAACTCACGGACTATGATGTACCTAACCTTGACAGTGGGGTCTTTAAACTCACGGACTATGATGTCCTTAACCTTGACTGTGAGGTCTTTAAACTCACGGACTATGATGTCCTTAACCTTGGACCGTAATGTCCTTAAACTAACATTGGACCGTAATGTCCTTAAGCTAGTTATCGACCGCAATGTCCCTAAACTAAACAATAGAGTTCAAATACTCTTTTGTTGGATCTAAACAATCCCGTTAAGTTGATCTTAGTCTGAAATTGGACTAACGTATCCTTAACATACGTTTAAGTTGATCTTAGTCTCAAATGAGATTAACGTATCCTTAAACCCAACCCCAAACCCAAATGTAACACCTTAGGATGTGTTAGTGACTAATTATATTTAAATAAAGGGTTTTTAATGAAAAGTTTACCAAATTGTGTTTCAAATATTTTTCCTAATTTAATAAATATTTTTCTAAAATTTTTCTAGGCTTGCACACACATGTGCATGTAAACTAGGGTTTTTAAATGAGTTATTACCATGATTAGTAACCAAGGTGGGTTAATCTTGAGGATTAAGCCTTTTGGGTTTTTAATCAAGTTTAATTAGTTAAGTAATAGTTGCTTTTATTTGAAATTGTTAAGGGGGGGTTGACTTGGTGAGAGAGAGAAAGAGAGTGCATCATGGCTTAAGCCATGCTTGCAATTAATGAGGAGAGAGAGAGGAGGGGTTGACATTGGGGTAATGATTCCTATCATTTGTTTTGTTTCCTTTCTCTCAACCTCACTCTCTCTCACACACACACACACACTTACCTCACAGCAGCAGCAGCAGCAAGCACCCACAGCAGCAGCAGCAGCAAGCAAGCAGCACAGCAGCAACAAGCCACAGCAGCAAGCAACAGCAAGCAGCAGCAGCCACAGTGAGAGCAGCAGCAGCCCCAGCTTCGACACCAGCTCCTTCCCTTCACTTCATCTTCTTCCTCCAGCTCCCTAGGGTCGAGTGTGAGGTATATTTCCTTAACTTACTCCCTAGTTTGCTTGGTTAGAGTAGTTTTGCTTCGGTTAGTGGTTTTTGATGCGTTTTAATGCGATATGAGGTGTTTATTGAGAACCTTGGTCAAGTGGGGTGCGTTTTGGTTTCAGTAGGTTGTAGGTTGATAGAGTGTTGTTAAGGCCATATTAACCTAGCCTTAACCCCGATTGCACTGATAAACCACCAGATCCCTATTTGACGTATTTCATCGTTTTAAAGCAAAACTGAGTTTTCTGGAAACTGCTATTGATCCGGTGAGTTCAGAATAAAATTGAGGAGACTGCAGTGTAGTGGCTAGGTACTGATACCCCAGGTGAAACCCGACCCCAAACTCCGTACCGTGGCCGCCAATTTCTTCGTTCTGGCCGCAATTTGCGGCCAGATGGGTAGGGTTTGGGTTGGGGTTTGGTCCTATAGGTGTCAGCTAATGTGTGGAGTGTTGTGATATACATATTTTTGTAAGTTAAGTTCTGTATAAAAATCTGGGGCTTATTACCTATTTCTCGTATTTCTAAACCTTCGCGACACGCGTGATACGTGTGTAAATTTGGGGTTTCTGCGTATCGCGACGCGTCAGGATAGTTTCAGGCGCGTGATCACACGTTTTAGCGTATCGCGCACACGCTCGATTGGTTTGCGACACGGGTTTCTAGTTGGACCCTAATATCACGTTTTTAGTGAAATTGAGCTTATGTGTGATATATGTTATGTGATTCTAGGTTCGCAGGCGAGTGAGACGGACGCTGCGAAGAAGGGCAAGCAAGTCGTCGGCTACACTTAGTGCGAGACTCCGGTGAGTAGATTTAACATCTATGGGGATATCGTCCGCATGGCGCTATGCGTCAGGGCTGATAGGACCTTATTATTATATGTTGCATTTACCTCATGTACTGTCATTGCATATTGCATTCCCTGCTGTGTGTATGCTTAGAATTGATAGAACACCGCACTATTACTAACGGTTCATGTTGCACGAGCACTGATCTGCATGCTACACACACACCGTTAGTAATTGTCATGACACACTCACTATAGAACTGCCATGATTATATTGCTGTAGTTCATTTCATATATGATTCGATATGACTTTCATGGAAATTGGGAGCCGCATGATATCTTTAAAAAAGGAAACTAATTTTAAAAGCGGTTTTCCCCCCTATACCTATATCATGGATTGATGTACATGGCACATCGCATTGGATTTATTTCTTGGTGTTGGATTCTCATGTGATTTCTGGTTTTGAGGACCGTGGGATTTTTAAGAAAAGATGCACTATTTGAAAACCCGGTTCCTCGTAATATGATATTTTGGTGCGTCCACCACGCGTTTTCTCGGTGCTGAGACGTGTGCTTGAAACCCGATTCGAGGAGATGGATGATCCGTTTGCGGGTTCGTGGTGGACCCGGTATGGTTCCCCGAGGCGAGAAATGTTTTTCGTGGAGTAGACGATGAGCCTGGCAGGGTGGCGAGTATCTACCGGTGATTGGTTGGACCTGGCGGTTGTCCGGAGGATACCGACCAGAGTCGAGAGATGGATGCGGGATGATCCGTACTGCCGGGGCTGAGGGCCGACACCGCAGACGGAGCCCGTGGGCTGATCCGGACTGACGGAGCCCGATATATGAGGATTTGCGTGTCGATGCTGGACACGAGTATTTGATGATGTTTTGGGTGCCGATGTTGGGCACTCGTGATTTCTCAGAGGTTTACAGGATTTGAGGGCCGATGGGTGTGCCGGCGCCTGAGTTATTTGGGATTTGGGTGCAGTTGTGGGCACCGATATTTTTCCACGTTGATATTCCGTGTAGATGTTGTTTATCCCATGCTCAGCATTGATTACCATATACCTCATCCTGTAGTTATTTTACCTGATAGAGCATCTGCATGATTATTGCACATACTGCTTATCACGCTTTGATTTTATCTGCTGACAATTGTTAGAGTAGCGCAGTACGTGCATGCTCGCGATTACCTTTATATGTTATCTCTATTCACGAGTTGGCAACTCACCCCCGTTGTGCCATAGTATTTGCTGGTTGCCCTCAGCATAGTCGCGGCAGGCTGTTTTTTGCATGTTTTGGCTACAGATACCACTACAGTTGCGGTGAGAGCTGTTTTGCATTTAGGTGGGTTGTGGTATTCTGAGTACTTTTATTGTATCCCCTTTTGTATCTAGTACTCTCCATCTACCATTTATGTACTGGACTTAGATACTGTGTGAGGACGATGATGTATATTTTGTATTCTGGTGTCGTGCTCGTAGGAGCCGACTGTTTTTATATGCAGTTTATATTCTGTGATGTCCACTTATTGTTTATTCTTCGCTACGGCGTCGTATATTACTCTTGTGATGTTGGTTTCCGCCGTTGGGCGTGATTGCTCCCGTTTGGGGATGTTTCATTTCATTACATTTCATTTCACTTATATCCTGTTTTGTACCCGATCTCGGGGCTACTTTTACAAAGGAAATGCTGCCAAAATTATTCAAATGATTAAGTAACTTTAAAAGGAACTTATTGAATTATTTAAGGTTTTCTAAAAGCTTTAACTAAATGTTTTCAACACTCACTATTTTTAAATGGTTTTGATTTCTGGGTTCGGCTTACTTAGTCGCGTTACGCCTGTAGACGTAGCGTGGTTAAGTGCCGGTCACGAGTCGAAATACTTGGGTCGTGACAAAGTTGGTATCAGAGCGTAGGTTTTACCTTCGGAGTGTAGGATGACCCTGGTATGATGGAGTAGGTAGCTGCAGCAGGGTAGCGTAGCGTGTGTATGTTCCGCGGCATACTCACGACACGGTACTCCGCCTACGCGACCTTAGAACTTGTTGATTTAAATTACTTCTTGAATACATACATTCCTGCGATTCGATTTCCGTGTTCTTATCGAATCCTATTTTTCTTTCAGCCATTATGCCGCCAAAGACTACGAGGGCGCAGAGAGCGGCCGCGAGGGCCGAGATTCGAGTTGACTCGTCCGAGACGAGGACTGATCCGGGAAGTACACCGGTTGTACCCGAGCAGGCTGTTCCTGCCGTGACAGATCAGATCGCCATGCTAGGGGCTGGTATGCAGGAGATGCGCCAGACGGTGGGATCTAGCATGCAGGAGATGCGCCAGATGATAGGATCGCTAGTTGAGACGCTTCGAGCGCAGCGACCAGAGGTAGCTCCACCAGTTCCAGAGACCGCGATGGTACCTACCGCACAGCCAGTTGCCCCTGCAGCCACGGAGGTGATTACAGTATCGCTATCAGAGTTCATGAGGCTGAAGCCTCCGGTCTTCACAGGCACCGATACAGCCGAGGACCCACAGTATTTCATCGACAGGATGGCCCGGATATGCCGTTCCCTCAGATGCGCAGATGCGAGATGGGTTGAGTTCGCGGGCTTTCGCCTGGAAGGTCTTGCGCAGAAGTGGTGTGATTCAGTTGAGAAGGGTAGAGCAGCAGGTTTTCCTCCTATGACCTGGACAGAGTTTGTGACAGTATTTCTAGCCCATTTCCTTCCCCAGAGTGTTAGGGATGCCCGAGCACGCAGATTTGAGTCCTTGCGCCAGACGCCAGGGATGACAGTGGCAGAGTATGACGTGCTGTTTACCGAGCTAGCAGTTTATGCCCCGTATTTAGTGGCTACCGAGGAGTTGCGAGTCAAGAGATTTGTCCGAGGCTTGCTTACGCCACTATTCCTTGCTATCAGCGCGCAGCATTACGAGACATACGCAGCAGCAGTAGATGCAGCATTATTAGTTGAGGAGCGCCTTGCTGAGACTTCGGTAGTTCCAGAGCCGAAGAGAGTTCGTACCAGTATATCCGCACGGAGGCAGTCATTCAGACGCCGCGACAGGTATCGTTCTGGTACGAGGAGTAGCAGAGATTCGGGACGAGGCCAGATGTATAGTTCGTATCCCCAGGAGAGTCAGCAGTCGCCGCGGGGTTGCTTTAGGTGCGACAGTCTACTTCACCTCGTTAGAGATTGTCCTGAGATACACCGGAGGGAGGCGGCAGCACCGCATGTTACCTTACCACCTTCACCACCCCAGAGGGCGTTGCCTGTTGTACCTACCGTTGCTCCGCGCCAGACTCATACACAGCGAGGTCGTGGGCGTGGAGGAGTTGCTCAGAGAGGACGGGATGACCGAGGCAGAGGGCAGTCAGTCGCAGGTGGTGGACAGGCATGGGTTTTTGCTTTGACGCATCAGGACGCGCAGGCGTCTAATGCGGTGGTTTCAGGTATCCTTCCTGTATGTACAGTTGATGCACACATATTGTTTGATCCCGGATCCACGCACTCGTATGTATCCACACACTTCGTGCCGAGTTTGGGTAGAGAATCCGGTGTGCTTGATCAGCCGCTTGTTGTGACCACTCCTGTGGGAGAGTCGTTTGTAGCTAGGCACGTGTTCCGATCTGTACCGTCTGTATTGGCGAGAGAGAGTTGCCTGTCGACTTGATCCTTCTAGAGATGTTGGACTTCGACGTTCTTTTGGGCATAGATTGGTTAGCCACGTGCTATGTTTCTGTGGACTGCCGTGAGAAGACAGTTAGATTTTGTTTTCCTGGCGAGTCGGTTTTTGTTGTTTTGGGGGACCGTGGTGCCGCCCCGCACAGTGTGATTTCGTCTTTTTGCGCTGGACAGCTTTTGAGGAAGGGATGTCAGGGATTTCTCGCTTATGTTTGCGATGCTAGTGCTACGCAGGTTCTATTGGATCATGTTCCGGTTGTTAGCGAGTTCCCTGATGTGTTCCCTGACGAGCTTCCTGGGCTACCGCCCGAGCGCGACATTTCTTTCTGTATTGATTTGGTTCCTGGCACGGGGCCTGTTTCCATACCGCCTTATCGGATGGCCCCGGCGGAACTTCGAGAGTTGAAGGGCCAGTTGCAAGATTTGCTGGATAAGGGACTTGTTCGACCCAGTGTTTCTCCTTGGGGTGCTCCAGTCCTGTTCGTCAAGAAGAAGGACGGCAATTTGCGTCTGTGTATCGACTACCGGCAGCTGAACAGGGTGACAGTGCGGAACAGGTATCCTTTGCCGCGCATCGACGATTTGTTCGACCAGCTTCAGGGGGCAGGGTACTTTTCAAGGATCGATTTACGATCGGGCTATCATCAGTTGCGGGTTCGACAGGAGGACATTCCCAGGACAGCTTTTCGTACGCGCTACGGCCATTATGAGTTTTTGGTGATGTCGTTCGGACTCACCAATGCGCCAGCAGCATTCATGGACTTGATGAACCGTATTTTCCGGCCATATTTGGATCTGTTCATTATAGTGTTCATTGACGATATCTTGGTGTATTCCCGGAGTAGTGAGGAGCACGAGCAGCACCTGCGGATTACACTGCAGACTTTGAGGGAGCACCAGCTTTATGCGAAATTCTCCAAGTGTGATTTTTGGCTGGACCGCGTAGACTTCTTGGGGCATGTGATTTCACGAGACGGTATATGTGTAGAACCGAGGAAGATCGAGGCCGTTCAGCGTTGGCCCAGACCCACATCGGTTACGGAGATTCCCAGCTTTTTGGGGTTGGCCGGTTACTACAGGCGATTTGTGCAGGACTTCTCCAGTATTGCTACCCCTTTGACCGGGTTGACCCGGAAGGGAGTCCCTTTCGAATGGACGGAGGAGTGCGAGCACAGTTTTCAGCAGTTGCAGACTCGGCTGACGACGGCACCGGTATTATCATTACCTTTAGGCTCAGGCGGGTTTGTGGTCTATTGTGATGCCTCTCGAGTGGGGCTAGGGTGCGTTTTGATGCAGCACGACAGGGTGATCGCGTATGCTTCACGACAATTGAAGAAACATGAACAAAACTACCCCACTCATAACTTGGAGATGGCTGCAGTGGTCTTTGCACTTAAGATCTGGCGACATTACCTATACGGCGAGTCGTGCCAGATATTCACGGATCACAAGAGTCTAAAATATATATTCCAGCAGCGGGACCTGAACCTTCGACAGCACCGATGGATGGAGTTAGTGAAGGATTATGACTGCGAGATCTTGTACCACCCGGGCAAGACGAATGTAGTGGCGGATGCGTTGAGCAGGAGGCCCGGGGGTAGTCTATCATATTTGAGCGCGGTTCGGGGACAGTCGTCGGCAGATTGGCAGATATTATGCGACAGCCGAGTACAGTTCGAGTTCACGCCGATTGGAGGACAGATCGCGCATGTTCGTGCACGCCCACAGTTACTTGACCGCATACATGAGGCACAGCGCAGTGATGACCGATGTTCGGAGATCATGGCACAGATTGGACAGGGCAGATTTTCCGAGTTCATGATCGATGATCAGGGGGTACTACGATTTGGAGTTAGACTGTGCGTACCAGATGCTGAGGGACTGCGGCGTGAGATTCTCGAGGAGGCACATCGATCGGTGTACATCGTCCATCCCGGTTCCACCAAGATGTATCATGATATGAGAGATGTTTATTGGTGGGACGGAATGAAGAGGGACATCGCAGATTTCGTGTCGAGATGCCTGACTTGTCAGCAAGTCAAGGCTGAGCACCAGAGGCCCGCGGGAGAGCTACAGCCGTTACCCATTCCGGAGTGGAAATGGGAGCAGATTTCGATGGATTTCGTTGTGGGTCTACCCAGGACTAGTCGAGGGTATGACTCCATCTGGGTGATCGTGGATCGTTTGACGAAGGCGGCTCACTTCCTACCAGTGAAGACGACTTTCGGATTTACTCAGTATGCCCAGATCTACATTGACGAGATTGTGCGACTACACGGAGTCCCGACATGTATTGTGTCCGACAGAGGCACCCAGTTTACCAGCCGTTTATGGCAGAGGCTTCAGGAGGCTTTGGGCACTCGCTTGAGTTTCAGTACAACATTTCATCCGCAGACCGACGGACAGTCAGAGCGGACGATTCAGACTCTCGAGGACATGCTCAGAGCGTGTGTATTAGATTTCGGAGGTAGCTGGGATCATCACTTACCCTTGGTAGAGTTCTCCTACAATAACAGCTACCAGGAGACCATTCAGATGGCACCGTTTGAGGCTCTCTATGGGAGGAGATGCAGATCGCCCGCCTGTTGGACAGAGCTCAGTGAGGGCAGTATCTTAGGGCCACAGATTGTTGAGGAGACGACCGCGAAGATCCAGTTGATTCGCGATAGGATGAGAGCAGCACAGAGTAGGCAGAGATCTTATGCGGACCGTCGGCGGTGCAGGCTTGAGTTTTCTATTGGTGATCATGTTTTCTTGAGGGTCTCCCCTATGAAAGGTGTGATGAGGTTTGCGAAGAAGGGGAAGCTCAGTCCCAGATATATGGGCCCCTTCGAGATCCTCGAGCGTGTTGGTGCAGTAGCATACCGATTAGCCCTTCCGCCCAGTTTTCCAGATGTGCACCCCGTATTTCACGTTTCGATGCTCCGTAGATATCTCCATGATCCTTCGCATGCGATTCAGCACCCGACGATCCAGCTTGAGCGCGACCTTTCCTTTGCAGAGCAGCCGGTGATGATCTTGGATCGACAAGTGAAGAAATTGAGATCGAAGGACATCGCATCAGTTAAGGTACTTTGGCGTGGTCAGAACCGTGAGGAGGTCACTTGGGAGACCGAAAGCGAGATGATGAAGACGTATCCCTATCTTTTCAAAGGTGCGTGTAGTTAGATTTTGAAATTCGGGGACGAATTTCTTTAAGGGGGAGAGATTGTAACACCTTAGGATGTGTTAGTGACTAATTATATTTAAATAAAGGGGTTTTAATGAAAAGTTTACCAAATTGTGTTTCAAATATTTTTCCTAATTTAATAAATATTTTTCTAAAATTTTCCTAGGCTTGCATACACATGTGCATGTAAACTAGGGTTTTTAAATGAGTTATTACCATGATTAGTAACCATGGTGGGTTAATCTTGAGGATTAAGCCTTTTGGGTTTTTAATCAAGTTTAATTAGTTAAGTAATAGTTGCTTTTATTTGAAATTGTTAAGGGGGGTTGACTTGGTGAGAGAGAGAGAGAGAGAGAGAGAGAGAGAGAGCATCATGGCTTAAGCCATGCTTGCAATTAATGAGGAGAGAGAGAGGAGGGGTTGACATTGGGGTAATGATTCCTATCATTTGTTTTGTTTCCTTTCTCTCAACCTCACTCTCTCTCACACACACACACACTTACCTCACAGCAGCAGCAGCAGCAAGCACCCACAGCAGCAACAGCAGCAAGCAAGCAGCACAGCAGCAACAAGCCACAGCAGCAAGCAACAGCAAGCAGCAGCAGCCACAGTGAGAGCAGCAGCAGCCCCAGCTTCGACAACAGCTCCTTCCCTTCACTTCATCTTCTTCCTCCAGCTCCCTAGGGTCGAGTGTGAGGTATATTTCCTTAACTTACTCCCTAGTTTGCTTGGTTAGAGTAGTTTTGCTTCGGTTAGTGGTTTTTGATGCGTTTTAGTGCGATATGAGGTGTTTATTGAGAACCTTGGTCAAGTGGGGTGTGTTTTGGTTTCAGTAGGTTGATAGAGTGTTGTTAAGGCCATATTAACCTAGCCTTAACCCCGATTGCACTGATAAACCACCAGATCCCTATTTGACGTATTTCGTCGTTTTAAAGCAAAACTGAGTTTTCTGGAAACTGCTATTGATCCGGTGAGTTCAGAATAAAATTGAGGAGACTGCAGTGTAGTGGCTAGGTACTGATACCCCAGGTGAAACCCGACCCCCAAACTCCGTACCGTGGCCGCCAATTTCTTCGTTCTGGCCGCAATTTGCGGCCAGATGGGTAGGGTTTGGGTTGGGGTTTGGTCCTATAGGTGTCTGCTAATGTGTGGAGTGTTGTGATATATATATTTTTGTAAGTTAAGTTCTGTATAAAAATCTGGGTCTTATTACCTATTTCTCGTATTTCTAAACCTTCGCGACACGCGTGATACGTGTGTGAATTTGGGGTTTCTGCGTATCGCGACGCGTCAGGATAGTTTCGGGCGCGTGATCACACGTTTTAGCGTATCGCGCACACGCGCGATTGGTTTGCGACACGGGTTTCTAGTTGGACCCTAATATCACGTTTTTGGTGAAATTGAGCTTATGTGTGATATATGTTATGTTATTCTAGGTTCGCAGGCGAGTGAGACGGACGCTGGGAAGAAGGGTAAGCAAGTCGTCGGCTACACTTAGCGCGATCCGGTGAGTAGATTTAACATCTATGGGGATATCGTCCGCATGGCGCTATGCGTCAGGGCTGATAGGACCTTATTATTATATGTTGCATTTATCTCATGTACTGTCATTGCATATTGCATTCCCTGCTGTGTGTATGCTTAGAATTGATAGAACACCGCACTATTACTAACGGTTCATGTTGCACGAGCACTGATCTGCATGCTACACACACACCATTAGTAATTGCCATGACACACTCACTGTAGAACTGCCATGATTATATTGCTGTAGTTCATTTCATATATGATTCGATATGACTTTCATGGAAATTGGGAGCCGCATGATATCTTTAAAAAAGGAAACTAATTTTAAAAGCGGTTTTCCCCCCTATACCTATATCATGGATTGATGTACATGGCACATCGCATTGGATTTATTTCTTGGTGTTGGATTCTCATGTGATTTCTGGTTTTGAGGACCGTGGGATTTTTAAGAAAAGATGCACTATTTGAAAACCCGGTTCTTCGTAATATGATATTTTGGTGCGCCCACCACGCGTTTTCTCGGTGCTGAGACGTGTGCTTGAAACCCGATTCGAGGAGATGGATGATCCGTTTGCGGGTTCGTGGTGGACCCGGTATGGTTCCCCGAGGCGAGAAATGTTTTTCGTGGAGTAGACGATGAGCCTGTCAGGGTGGCGAGTACCTACCGGTGATTGGTTGGACCTGGCGGTTGTCCGGAAGATACCGACCAGAGTCGAGAGATGGATGCGGGATGATCCGTACTGCCGGGGCCGAGGGCCGACACCGCAGACGGAGCCCGTGGGCTGATCCGGACTGACGGAGCCCGTATATGAGGATTTGCGTGTCGATGCTGGACACGAGTATTTGATGATGTTTTGGGTGTCGATGTTGGGCACTCGTGATTTCTCAGAGGTTTACAGGATTTGAGGGCCGATGGGTGTGCCGGCGCCTGAGTTATTTGGGATTTGGGTGCAGTTGTGGGCACCGATATTTTTCCACGTTGATATTCCGTGTAGATGTTGTTTATCCCATGCTCAGCATTGATTACCATATGCCTCATCCTGTAGTTATTTTACCTGATAGAGCATCTGCATGATTATTGCACATACTGCTTATCACGCTTTGATTTTATCTGCTGGCATTTGTTAGAGTAGCGCAGTACGTGAATGCTCGCGATTACCTTTATATGTTATCTCTATTCACGAGTTGGCAACTCACCCCCGTTGTGCCACAGTATTTGCAGGTTGCCCTCAGCAAAGTCGCGGCAGGCTGTCTTTTGCATCTTTTGGCTACAGATACCACTACAGTTGCGGTGAGAGCTGTTTTGCATTTAGGTGGGTTGTGGTATTCTGAGTACTTTTATTGTATCCCCTTTTGTATCTAGTACTCTCCATCTACCATTTATGTACTGGACTTAGATACTGTGTGAGGACGATGATGTATATTTTGTATTCTGGTGTCGTGCTCGTAGGAGCCGACTGTTTTTATATGCAGTTTATATTCTGTGATGTCCACTTATTGTTTATTCTTCGCTACGGCGTCGTATATTACTCTTGTGATGTTGGTTTCCGCCGTTGGGCGTGATTGCTCCCGTTTGGGGATGTTTCATTTCATTACATTTCATTTCACTTATATCCTGTTTTGTACCCGATCTCGGGGCTACTTTTACAAAGGAAATGCTGCCAAAATTATTCAAATGATTAAGTAACTTTAAAAGGAACTTATTGAATTATTTAAGGTTTTCTAAAAGCTTTAACTAAATGTTTTCAACACTCACTATTTTTAAATGGTTTTGATTTCTGGGTTCGGCTTACTTAGTCGCGTTACGCCTGTAGACGTAGCGTGGTTAAGTGCCGGTCACGAGTTGAAATACTTGGGTCGTGACACCAATCTAAGAAGATACGGATTTGGACTAATCCACGCCCTACAGGCGACAATATAAATTAGTCTCCGTATACAATCCACGGGCAACCAAAAACAAAACAAACATATACGACATGAAGTGACCATCTGGAGAAGGAGAAAGTGGTTACCGCGATGCGGTAGCGTAATTAACTGCAGGGGCTTGCGCCTGCACGGAAGAGCGTCCCTACAATCAAAAACCCCTCAAATGAGGGGGAATCTGACGAAATCTGCTACATCGGCCGCATCCGTTTAAACCTCCGATATACGGTGTCATAAATCAACTTGGCATCTTTGGAGAGGTGGACGGATAGCACCAATTAGCAACTGCCTCGAAATTCAGGCAAGACGGACCTGCGCGGTCGCGTCTCCGTCTTTTCGGCGGGGAACAGATTCTGGCACGCCCGGTAGGACCTTTTTCTCTTTCCACTCCACACTTCGTGTGTCATGTTCGCGAACGAATCGCGGTTTGATATGGTTGCCCTTGGGTTCGAGGTACTAAGATTTGGTGTCTTGCTCCGTGTAGAAAACAGAAGATCAATGGCTTCAACCTGCACTAACTGCAACTGCAACTCTTGCTCCGTCCTGTCAGGAGGAGTGACTTACGGGCCCCAAGCGGCCTCCAACTTCGCTATGCCGGTGGAACAGGTCACTCAGGCCACCACTGGATTGTTCTTCGGGACCATGCTCCCGCCAACGAGCTTCAGCGCTCCTATACCATCACAAGAAGCTCAGAAGAAGCCGGTCTTTGATCGGCTTACAACTACCGTGGCCCCTCTCAACGGGTCGTCCAGCTCCAACGCCTCAGTCTTTAACAGACTGGGCCAAAGCTCAGTTGGGCCCATGAAGAAGCCCGCGATACCGGAAAGAGTTATCCCTAAGCGGATAGCCATCCCTACTCCCGAAGTCGTCAAGGCAGCTTCTCTTGCCAAAAGGGCCGGTCTTCACAAGACTGACTATTTCAGCTCCTGTTCCAGGCAAAATCATCAAGGTTGCTTCCCCTGTTAGTTATATATATGCCCTAGAGGCCATTGTTGTACATATGATGTATATTATAGTGGATTCTTGGATATATATAGAGAGGACTTTCTTGCTCGACATGATAGTATGCTTTTTGGTTTCACTTTGTCTTAACATGTTGACTTGTATTAGTTTACTGTCTTGCTCTCACATGTTGATAAAGCCCTTAGGATATGTACTCGACTACTGGGACTATGATGAGATCATACTAGTGGGGCCACGGTAGTCTGTGAGTACATCCTATAATTGTTCCTAGTCGAGGGTGTATCGAGACAGGGCATCGATACACCAGAGTAGACTAGCGTATACGCATCTTGACCCATATGATGGGCGATGGATGATCCCATATCCATCGGTGTTTGACATCAAAGATGGTGTACGGGTGCTCAGTGGAGACTGGGTGCACTGAACGGACTCGCTGAGAACTCTTAGATGGTAATATACCTATCGTCAGATAGCAGTTCTCCGATGACACTGGTACAGGTTAGTATGTAGACCCGAGATCGTCATAGAGTCTTGTGTGGTTCCCACTGTGCTTTGATTTCCATCTTACCACGTCCAAGAGGGCGTGCAAAACGGTGGCTTTTGGATACAGTCCCGAATCACATGAAGGCAATGAGCGATAGGAGGGGATTCGTCTCTCCCGGTATATGGAGTTGATGTTGTGCTGTGTTCGATTGGCTATAACTGGAAGTCCCTGGCCAGGGCTGATATAGAGTGCTACTGGTAAGTGTTATCGGTAGTTTCTCGACCTGTTATGAGCCTCACATCGACACGACTTATCAGTTACTGGGGTCTGACGTTTACCACCCCTAGACTAGATCTGCGACATATCAGACAAAGAGACCGGACTGTATGGTAGTGTTACTGATTGGATTCACAGGAGAATGTACAGGCTTGCTTGTTGATCTTCTGATCGCTCAATACCTGGGTGGCTGTTACGTTTAGCTGACCGCTTGCAGCTTGTGGGTATTTGATATGATCATCACCTACGGCCGGCGTATTAGCGATTCTTTAGAGTCCTACACAGAGGTTTCTTGACTCAGGAAAAACAGAGTAGGAGCACATATGTGATATGTGCGGGATCGAGAATATTACGATATGAGATACCGTATTCTATTCTCGTGATATTAGATATCGGCCGGGTATATCTGATATAGCCGGGTCATCGGATCAAGTGTTGATTCGATGAACTGATACAGATTATATTAGTCGGTTATTTGAGAAATAGTTGGATTGTCGGATCAAGTGTTGATTCGATAATTTAATGTATAATTATATATGTGATATATTACATTACATTAACTGATATAAGCTCGCTTTATTGATTCATTTTCTCACCGGATAATACATTGATATATATACGATATATGTTAATTGTATTATTTTATTTTGTTACAAAAATATATTATATATGTGATATCTAATATTGTAACAAGTTATAATTACAAATGTAACATGATTTGTGGAGATTAAACATAGTTAGGGTTTGATTTGGGTTAGCATTTTCATGAAGCTTCTAGAAACTTTACTTTTGTTTTATGCTTTGATATTTTGAGTTGATATTTCTTAACCCAACCCAAACTCTTTACCCTAGTCAATTCTCTACAAGGGTTAAGCCATCATACTTAACCCAAGATTGGATTTGTAACCATGGACAATAATTCATTATTCATCACAAAAGACTTCTTCTTCTTCTTCCTTCTTAAAAAACTTGCTAGCTTTTTGCAAGTGATGAATAAAAAGTGAGAAATTGAAATAAAAGGAGAGATATATTCCTACTTCATCATCCTCATCTATTCTAGCCACTTAGATTAGGGTGTTCACTTCACTAATACTTGATTAGAGAAGTGAGAGCTTGAGTTAAAGATTCTTCAAGGTAGATCATCTTCGAAAAGGAAGACTTCAAGCAAGCATGGATCATTCGGTTTGTGGAGCCTCTCTAGAGTCCGGAAGTTCAGGGATCGCGGCGAAGGGACTACTAATCGGAGCTTATGAAGCAAAGGAGCGGACTACAAAGGTTGTAATCCCTTTCCTTTAGATGTAAAGTTGTTTACATGTTTTGTTAACCCTAAAACTCTAGCAAAGATCCTTGCTTTAGGTTGTTCGGCACTTGAAAAAATTTAGATTTGGCATGGGTGATGCCTTATGAGCCTTGTGACAGTGCCTAGTAACCCTACAGTGGTATCAGAGCCTAGCTAGAGCATTAGGCGACGCGTAGACGAAGTTAAAAGTCCGATCGAACCCCGAAACGTCAAATTTGACCCCCTGGAAATTTTTTAAAAAGGCGGTTTTTTCTCTATTAAAAATACTCAGAAAATAAAGCAGGTGATTCTATGGATAACTGTGAAATACGAGCTCCTAACTCCCTTAAGTCGCTGTGGAACTGCGGCAATACCATGCTTTGCGCGGCGGTTCCGCGGCCGTACTTGGGTGTCAGGGAAAGTAATTTCTTGGGTTCATCCGTATGTATTACTACATGCTTCTGGGATTTTTTAATATTACTCAAGTGTTGAGTTTTCTGGAGATCTATAAAATTCGTTGATTCGATCGGAAAGTTTAACATCGTTTAGTTTTTCGGGTAATTTAGAACGTGTTAAAAGATTCGAACGGATATCAATAACTCAATTTTTCATGACGGAAAACTTTCAAGTGTTGGATTTTTCCTCTGTTTAAAACTTTCGGGAAATCATGCTAGCGTATTTGTGGACCCTCTAGAAGAACGTAACCTTAACTCGATTATGTGACCGTCAAAACTGCCACTGAACCCTAGGGTTTGTGGTAGTTTAGCGTTGCCACATGTGAGGCATTGGTTTGACCCTTCTACGGCTGGTTCATTGGGGCTGTGACATGTTCTGGGATTTTTGAACTCCGCTCAAGTGTTGAGCTATTTGGGAATTCTTAGGTGTTTGATTATTCGATCGGAAAGTTTAACATTGTCTATTTATCTGGAATGTGATACAATATGTGGAATTCATAAAATTAGGCATGAAATGCGAAGTATGTGATATTTCGGATTTAAGATGTCTAAAGTGTTTGTGGATTCCAAATGTTGTAGTTTTACACTTTCTTTTCTGTGACCGTAAGCGTAGTATGTGGTGTATCGCCGGCTTCGTTGCTATACATCAACGACAATCGGGATACGCATACTTGCTTACGTTGATGATATGAGATATTATGTGTTGCTGTGATATGTTATATTGGATCGTCGTGTTCTGAATAGCCGGGATTTTTTTATGTGAGATGAGGGTTTTTATTTTCATTCATGTAAAATTCAAATGTATGTAATATTCTTTTATTGGGGCACTTTCGGGTTGAGGTTGATGTCACCATTGTATATTATTTACTTTTCCGCATTAGTATAGACCCGAGGAGGGGACACAAGTAACCGGGTTCTAGGGTCCAGTGGGAGGCCATCTCGAGGAGTCGAGACCGGGTCTCTTAACCCTAGAACTGGCAGAGTTACTTGCCGCTCTCGTAGGGGTCTTGGGATGTGGGTTTGGCTATTCATCGCGACCGTGGAATCCGTATTTTATACAGGCTCGAAATAAAACACGGACGTCCTAGTATATCCAATATTTCATATGTTTTCTTCTGCTGCAATGTTCTGTGATAAGATCATATTACTGCCTGAGACGAATGCTTATACTATATATATATGTTGATATATAAATATTACTGCTTTCGTTTCTTCTGTGATGCTTAAGAAGCATAATTGATGGGATTTATTAATGAGATTAATAAAAGAAAAGAAACCTAAAAAGATGTTGTAGAATCAAAAACTTTATAAAAAGGGTAGCTACAGTCTTGCTTTGCACAGCGGTATACATGATATACCCTGCACCTTATTCGATGAGGAAAGAGCCGAGATCCTTTCACCGGGAGTGACCTCTTTAGCAAAACTGGCAGATGCTACAAACTCACGGTTTAGTTTTTGATTGCTTCTATAGTTCTTGCGTTGCATAGCGGTATATATGATATACCCTGCACCTTATTCGATGAGGAAAGAGCCGAGTTCCCTTCATCGGGAGTGACCTCTTTAGCGAAACTAGAAAAGCCTCAAAAACACTCCTTTTCAAAAATCACTTGTTTCTACAACGATATCAAGTTCATTACGCTCATGGATATCTGAAAAACCTGCGTAGCCCTCCGTCATTTCAGATAAAGACTGTTTAGTATTCGTGCTGCGTTTGTTGGCCTTTGTCAAGGCGTAGTGTACGGTAGATGACTAGTACTTATCTTTTTAAGCATGTGATGCGATTGGATTAGGGTAGTCGTACGACCTTGTTGGCCTTTGTCAAGGGTCGTGCGGGTGGGTTTATTTCAATCAAGAAATGACGGGTTGAACTTTATTAGCTTCCTATGGTTTGTTGGCCTTTGTCAATGTCATAGGGGGTTAGGGGCAAAAGCATTATCGGGAATTTCAAGTGTTGAAATTTGCAATGAGATTGCATACCTCCTATGAGATAGTTGGATCCCGATACCCACTGCGAGTAAGAGTTACTCTTGGGAGACTTTTACACAGGACAATTAGCCGATCAAGTAGGTGACTAGAAAGGTGTTTACGGGGCTAAGCCTATGGGAAAACGAGGTTTATTTTAATTAGGTCCGTGCGAAAGCACGGGGAACCTCCCTCAATGTACCAACACTGGCCTGGCTGAAAGATTGGCGAACTTGTAAGGTGTAATTAATCCCGGCTAGTTTTTCCTTTTAGGGTTTGAAGGAAGATTTGATAAAACAGTGGGAGACATCCTGATTAGATAAGATAATAACCAATCTAATCTTGCAAGAGCATACGCTAAAGTTTTTTTCTTCCCTCTCTCTCCAGGTAGCGACCATGTCAGGCCTTAATCAAGATAATAACATGGATGTATTGACCGAACCCGCTTATTATACTGAACAGGGGAACGTTGGTCCCGTTTTTTCTTATAAGTGTTATAAGACTAAGCAGGAAATAGGAGGATATCTGGATTCTCACGCCCCCCAAATGAAGAACAAGCATGCTGATGCATCTTCTTCAAGTGTGTTTGTTATCGAGAACTGTTTCTCGGTTCACTCTACGTCCTGGGTATTAGATACTGGATCGGGATCCCACATATGTAATATGTTACATGGGCTATGTAAAGGTAGAGAACTAGGAATGGGTGATCATTCCGTAACAGTAGGGAATGGTGCAAATGTTGCAGCCAAGGCTGTTGGCGAATATCACCTTGTGTTACGAAAAGGTAATACATTGATTCTGAACGAATGCTATTACATTCCTATCCTGATATGCAATATTATATCAGTTTCTTTATTGAATAAAGAAGGATATAATTTTGTAATACAGGATAATGTTATGAACATATTCCTGAATCAAAAGTTGATAGGATCAGGATCGTCAAATAATGGCATGTACGTTCTAAATCAAACTACAATTCTTAATGTACATAACACAAACAAGAGGAAAAGTTCAAAAATGAACGAATCCTTCTTGTGGCATTGTAGACTAGGCCATATCAATGCGAAACGGCTGGCTAAATTGCATAAGGATGGATATTTGAATCCGTTTGAATTATCATCTTATGACACTTGCCAGTTATGTCTCAAAGGCAAAATGACCAAAACTCTGTTTAGTGGACACGGAGTAAGAGTTACAGAACTCTTAGGGCTGATACATAGTGATGTATGTGGACCCATGTCTACACATGCCAGGAACGGTTCTTCCTACTTGACATACACTGACGATCTCTCAAGATACAAACATGTGTTCCTAATGAAACACAAGTCTGAAGCTTTTGAGAAATTCAGAGAATATAAGAACGAAGTAGAGAACCAAACGGGCAGAAGTATTAAGATCCTTCGATCTGATCGAGGAGGAGAATACTTGAGAAATGAGTTCCTAGATCATCTAAAAGAGAATGGGATTCTCTCTCAGCTTACACCTCCATATACACCACAACACAACGGTGTATCGGAGCGGAGGAATCTTATCCTATTAGATATGGTGCGCTCTATAATGAGCACTGCTGAGTTACCTATTTCCTTCTGGGGACATGCACTGGAGACAGCTGCATACCTATTGAATCAAGTTCCATCTAAATCTGTACCTACCACACCATATGAGATATGGAGTGGGAAGATACCATGTCTTAAACGAGTTAAGATATGGGGTTGTCCGGCCTATGTCAAAAAGCAAAATCCAGACAAACTCGAGGCACAGTCAGTTCTTTGTAAGTTTGTAGGATATCCTAAACATTCACATGGATATCTTTTCTACCACGCCGAGGAACAAAAGGTGTTTGTTTCTCGACATGCCACCATTTTAGAAAAGGAATTTCTTGCAAAAGAAATTAGTGGCGATGCGGTAGAGCTGGAAGAAGTTCCAGCAGAACAAATTACAACTGAAGATTTAGTGGAACAAGAGGACTCAACAGTAGCCAACGAACCTCAGCCTCTCCGCCGATCTAGTAGGGTTTCTCATCCACCTGAGAGATACTACGGTTTTCTCGTTGATGGTGGGAGCGAGGATTGCATCATGGAAGATGATGACCCGACTAGCTTCGAGCAGGCCATCACGAGTGGTGACTCTGTGAAATGGCTGGATGCAATGCGATCTGAGATAGAATCCATGTACACCAACAAAGTATGGACTTTGGAAGTTGCTCCTGAAGGGGTAAAACCCATTAGGAGCAATTGGATCTTTAAGAAGAAACTTGGTGTAGATGGAAAAGTTGAGACTTTCAAAGCTAGACTTGTTGCAAAGGGTTTTCGTCAATGACCAGGTGTGGATTATGATGAAACCATTTCTCCAGTGGCTATGCTTAAGTCCATCCGGATCTTACTTGCCATTGCTGCATACCATGACTACGAAATCTGGCAAATGGATGTTAAGATCGCCTTTCTAAATGGTGATTTAGAGGAGTGCGTGTATATGACTTAGCCAGAGGGCTTCATAGATAGTGGGAGCAGCGGAAAGGTGTGCAAGCTGCTTAAATCCATCTACGGGTTAAAGCGGGCATCGCGGAGTTGGAACATCTGCTTTGATGTTGTAGTCAAAGAGTTTGACTTCATCAAAAACATAGATGAACCTTGTATATATAAAAAGGTTGCATAGAGTAAGGTTGTCTTCCTCGTATTGTACGTCGATGACATACTCTTGATAGGAAATAATGTTCCTATGCTGCAATCGGTCAAGCTCTTCTTATCACAAAGATTCTCAATGAAAGATCTTGGTGATGCCTCATGCATATTGGGAATTATGATCTATAGAGATGGATCTAAACGGATACTGGGATTGTCCCAATCCAGGTACATTGACACCATACTAAAGAGATTTAGTATGGAAGAATCCAAGCGTGGTAACCAACCCATGATCTCTGGACTCACTCTCTCCAAAGAGATGTCTCCCAAGACTGATTTGGAAAGAGCTCGCATGCAAGCGATACCCTATGCTTCGGCAGTAGGCTCTATCATGTGTGCGATGCTATGTACCAGACCCGATGTAGCATACTCACTAAGTATAGTGAGTAGGTATCAAGAAGATCCTGGAGAGAGTTACTGGATAGCTGTGAAGAACATTCTCAAGTACTTAAGAAGGACTAAAGAGGTGTTCTTGGTATATGGTAATGGAGAACTCCAGGTGGAGTCCTTTACCGATTCGAGCTTCCAAAGTGATAAGGATGACTCTAAGTCGCACTCGGGATTTGTTTTTACCCTCAATGGAGGGGCGGTGTGTTGGAAGAGTTCCAAACAGGAAACCGTTGCAGACTCGACGATGGAGGCTGAATACATCGCTGCCAATGATGCTGCAAAAGAGGCTGTCTGGATGAAGAAGTTCATTACTGAACTTGGTGTGGTTCCATCCATTGAGCATTCAATACCTTTGTATTGTGATAACAATTGAGCCTTGGCTTTTCCAAGGAACCCAGGTCCCATCAGAAGTCCAGACATATTCTGAGACGGTATCACCTGATCCGGGAGATAGTTGATCGCCGAGAGATCGAGGTCAGGAGAGTTGATACGAAAGACAACACTGCGGATCCACTCATGAAGGCCATTCCCCAGACACAGTTTGAGACACTCTTCGGGATGTTGGGTATGAGATACTACAACAGCTGGCCTTAGTGCAAGTGGGAGATTGTTAGTTATATATATGCCCTAGAGGGCATTATTGTACATATGATGTATATTATAGTGGATGCTTGGATATATATAGAGAGGACTTTCTTGCTCGACATGATAGTATGCTATTTGGTTTCACTTTGTCTTAACATGTTGACTTGTATTAGTTTACTGTCTTACTCTCACATGTTGATAAAGCCTTTAGGATATGTACTCGACTACTGGGACTATGGTGAGATCATACTAGTGGGGCCACGGTAGTCTATGAGTACATCCTATAATTGTTCCTAGTCGAGGGTGTATCGAGACTGGGCATCGATACACCAGAGTAGACTAGCGTATACGCATCTTGACCCATATGATGGGCGATGGATGATCCCATATCCATCGGTGTTTGACATCAAAGATGGTGTAAGGGTACTCAGTTGAGACTGGGTACACTGAACGGACTCGCTGAGAATTCCTAGAGTGTAACATACCTATCGTCAGATAGCAGTTCTCCGGTGACACTGGTACAGGTTAGTCTGTAGACCCGAGATCGTCATAGAGTCTTGTGTGGTTCCTACTGTGCTTTGATTTCCACCTTACCACGTCCAAGAGGGCGTGCAAAACGGTGGCTTTTGGGTATAGTCCCGAATCACATGAAGGCAATGAGCGATAGGAGGGGATTCGTCTCTCCCGGTATAGGGAGTTGATGTTGTGCTGTGTTCGATTGGCTATAACTGGAAGTCCCTGGCCAGGGCTGATATAGAGTGCTACTGGTAAGTGTTATCAGTAGTTTCTCGACCTGTTATGAGCCTCACATCGACACGACTTATCGGTTACTGGGGTCTGACGTTTACCACCCCTAGACTAGATATGCGACATATCAAACGAAGAGACTGGACTGTACGGTAGTGTTACTGATTGGATTCACAGGAGAATGTACAGGCTTGCTTGTTGATCTTCTGATCGCTCAATACCTGGGTGACTGTTACGTTTAGCTGACTGCTTGCAGCTTGTGGGTGTTTGATATGATCATCACCTACTGCCGGCGTATTGACGATTCTTTAGAGTCCTACACAGAGGTTTCTTGACTCAGGCAAAACGGAGTAGGAGCACATATGTGATATGTGCAGGATCGAGAATATTACGATATGAGATACCGTATTCTATTCTCGCGATATTAGATATCGGCCGGGTATATGAGATATAGCTGGGTCATCGGATCAAGTGTTGATTCGATGAACTGATACAGATTATATTAGTCGGTTATTTGAGAAATAGCCGGATTGTCAGATCAAGTGTTGATTCGATAATTTAATGTATAATTATATATGTGATATATTACATTACATTAACTGATATAAGCTCGCTTTATTGATTCATTTTCTCACCGGATAATACATTGATATATATGCGATATATGTTAATTGTATTATTTTCTTTTGTTACAAAAATATATTATATATGTGATATATAATATTGTAACAAGTTATGATTACAAATGCAACATGATTTGTGGAGATTAAACATAGTTAGGGTTTGATTTGGGTTAGCATTTTCATGAAGCTTCTAGAAGCTTTACTTTTGTTTTATGCTTTGATATTTTGAGTTGATATTTCTTAACCCAACCCAAACCCTTTACCCTAGTCAATTCTCTACAAAGGTTAAGCCATCATACTTAACCCAAGGTTGGATTTGTAATCATGGACAATAATTCATTATTCATCACAAAAGACTTCTTCTTCTTCTTCCTTCTTAAAAAGCTTGCTAGCTTTTTGCAAGTGATGAATAAAAATTGAGAAATTGAAATAAAAGGAGAGCTAAATTCCTATGTTTGTTCGCGGTGCTTCTTCTTCCCTGTTGAGGAGTGCAGAGGGCACCTTGCAGAAGGCAAGGGAAACACCCGCTATGTTTGTTCGCGGTGCTTCTTCTTCCAGGTCCAAGGCTAGGGCCAAAGGAAGGAAGATGAAGGCCGCTACCAAACCAAAAGGTGGTGTTAGTAAGGTGGGAGCCAAAGATTGCAGTGCCAGTAGTGGCAAAGGACGAGTGCTTCCACTCTCGTAGGAAAGGGCACTGGAAGAAAGATTGCAAAGCTTGGAATGCCAAGAACCAGGAACCAAAGCAAGCTGTGGCTTCGACTTCAGGTGTGTTTGTAATTGAAAATTGTCTGTCAATCAACTCTACTTCCTGGGTATTGGATACCGGATCAGGATCTCATATATGCAATTCATTGCAGAAACTGAGAAACCGTAGAGTGCTGAAGGTTGGTGATATGACCCTCCAGGTTGCTAACGGAGCTTGCGTGGGTGCTGTGCCCGTAGGGGATTATCACCTTGGATTAACGAGTGGACATATTTTGGTTTTGCATAACTATTTTTGTGTACCCGGTTTAACGTGTAATATCATATCGGTTTCGTTGTTATGAAAAGAAGGTTATGATTTCACATTTGTAAGCGATGTTGTTAACATCCACCTTAATCATGGTTTGATTGGGTCCGGTACACTAGATAACGGTATATATATCTTAAACCAATTACATATTTTCAATGTCCAGAACACACTAAAAAGAAAGTCTCCAGATATAAATAAGGGTTTCTTATGGCATTATAGACTAGGTCACATCAATGAGACAAGGTTAACTAAGTTACATAGAGAAGGATATTTAGATCAGTTCGAATATCAATCTTATGCCACTTGTCAATCATGTCTCAAAGGAAAAATGACAAATACCCCATTCACTGAACATGGAGTAAGAGCGAGCGAGCTCTTAGGACTCATTCACAGCGATGTATGTGGTCCAATGTCTACACATGCAAGAGGTGGTTTTTCATATTTCATTACTTTTACGGATGATTACTCTAGGTACGGATTCATTTTCTTAATGAAATATAAATCCGAGACTTTTGAGAAATTCCAAGAATATAAGAATGAAGTAGAAAACCAAACCGGCAAAAGTATCAAGACACTGAGATCTGATCGAGGTGGTGAATACTTAAGTGCCGAGTTCCTAGGTTACCTAAAAGAGAAAGGAATTCTCTCTCAGCTTACTCCTCCATACACTCCACAGCATAACGGTGTATCGGAGAGACGGAACCGAACCCTATTAGATATGGTACGTTCCATGATGAGTAATGCTGAGTTACCGCGATCTTTCTGGGGTTATGCGCTAGAATCAGCAGCATATCTTTTGAACAGGGCTCCTACCAAGACTGTGCCTACCACGCCATATCAGATGTGGAGTGAGAAGAAACCCTATCTTAAATATCTAAAGATATGGGATGTCCAGCTTTTGTTAAAAAGCAGCATGCAGACAAACTCGAGGCACGATCAGTACGGTGTAAGTTTGTGGGATATCCAAATAACTCCAGGGGGTATTTCTTCTATTACGCAGAGGAACAAAAGGTTTTTGTTTCTCGTAATGCCCATTTTCTAGAACATCAATTTTTAGAAAAGGAAACAAGTGGGAGCGCAATAGAACTGGAAGAAATTCCAGAACCACAAACTACTACTGAAAGTTTAGTAGAACCAGTAGTTCAAGAAGAACAGGACATTCCCGCACCCCTCCGCAGAAGTAGTAGGGCGTCTCATTCGCCTGAGAGATACTACGGTTCTCTCATAGATGGGGATAGAGAGGATTGCATCATTGATGATGATGAACCTACTAGCTTCCAGCAGGTCATCCAGAGCGGCTACTCGGTATGATGGCTGGATGTAATGCGGACCGAGATGGAGTCCATGTACACCAACAAAGTATGGACTTTGCTCCAGATGGGGTAAAACCCATAGGATGCAAATGGATCTTCAAGAAAAAGATTGGTGTAGATGGACAGGTGGAAACCTATAAGGCTAGACTTGTTGCAAAGGGTTTTCGTCAAAGACCTGGTTTGGACTATGACAAAACTTTTTCTTCGGTGGCTATGCTCAAATCCATTCGGATCCTTCTTGCTATTGCCGTATTCCATGATTATGAGATCTGGCAGATGTACGTAAAGACGGCTTTTCTAAATGGTAGTTTAGAAGAGTGCGTCTATATGGATCAGCCAGAAGGCTTCAATCAGAGTGGGAGCAGCGGGAAAGTGTGCAAGTTGCTTAAGTCCATTTATGGCCTAAAGCAGGCATCGCGGAGTTGGAACATCTGTTTTGATGAAACGGTCAAAGAATATGACTTTATCAAAAATCCAGATGAACCATGTATATATAGTAAAATTGTAGCACGAACTGTCGTATTCCTCGTCTTGTACGTGGATGCCATTCTACTGATAGGAAATTGTTGGGTTCCTAGGCACTCTTGTGAGGGTTCATAAGGCATCAAACATGCCCGAATAAAATTTTAGACGTGCCGAACAACCCAAAGCCGGGATCTTTGCTAGATTATTAGGGTTTAACATGCAAGTAAACATCTTTACTACTAAGTGTGAGGGATTACAACCTTTGTAGTCCGCTCCTTCGCTTCATAAGCTCCGAGTAGAAGTCCCTTCGCCGCGATCCACGATCTCCCGGACTCAAGAGAGGCTCCACGACTCGAACGATCCATGCTAGTTTGTAGTGTTCCGTTTCTCCGATGATCTACGTCGAAGTTGCTATAACTCAAGTTCTTTCACTCTAATGAGGTGAACACCCTAATCTAATGGGCTAGATTAGATGAGGATGATGGAGTAGTATTTATACTATCTTTTTATATCAATTTCTCACAAGAAAACATCACAAAAGGAAAATCTAGTGAGCTTTTTCAAAGCTTAAGAGATAAGAAGATGATGAATAAAAGAGAGAATCCTTTTGTGATGAATAGTAGAAAAGAATATATGATTGATTATGGAACCATGGTCAAGGATGAGAAGGTTAACCTTTGTAGAGAATAAACTAAGGCTAGGGTTTGGTTAGGTTAGATAATGAGTCATAAGATAATATCAACCATAATATCTTACACTTGACAAAAGGAAAGCTTCTAGATGGTGCAAGAAGGAGCTAACCCTAATCAAACCCTAACCTTGCTTAATCTCCACTAATCAAGTTCCATTATTAATCATATCATGTCACAATAATATATATCACATATATATTATATATTTGCAACAAAAGAAAATAATACAATTAACATATATCGCATATATATCAATGTATTATTCGGTGAGAAAATGAAATAATAAAGCGAGCCAATATTAGATAATGTAATATAATATATCATATATATTATTATACATTAAATCATCGAATCAACACTTGATCCGACATTCCGGCTATATCGAATATAACCGACTAATATATCATGTACTTCATCGAATCAACACTTGATCCGATGACCCGGTTCATATCTAAATATCGCGAGAATATAATACGGTATCTCATATCGCATTATCCTCGGTCCTGCGCATATCACATATGTGCCTCTACTCCGTTTTGCCTGAGCCAAGAAACCTCTGTGTATGACTCTAAAGAATCGTCAATACGCCGGTAGCAGGTGATGATCATATCAAACACCCACAGGCTGCAAGCGGTCAGCTAAACGTAACAGCCACCCAGGTATTGAGCGATCAGAAGATCAACAAGCTAGCCTGTACGTTCTCCTGTTAATCCAATCAGTAACACTCCCGTACAGTCTGGTCTCTTCGTCTGATATGTCGCATACAAGTCTAGGGGTGGTATACGTCAGACCCCAGTAACCGATAAGTCGTGTCGATGTGAGGCTCATAACAGGTTGAGAAACTACTGGTAACGCTTACCAGTAAATCTCTATATCAGCCCTGGCCAGGGACTTCCAGTTATAGCCAATCGAACACAGCACAACATCAACTCCCTATACCGGGAAAGACGAATCCCCTCCTATCGCTCATTGCCTCCATGTGATTCGGGACTGTACCCAAAAGCCACCGTTTTGCACGCCCTCTTGGATGTGGTAAGGTGGAAATCAAAGCACAGTGTGAATCACACAAGACTCTATGACGATCTCGGGTCTACAGACTACGTTGTACCTGTGTCACCGGAGAACTGCCATCTGACGTGTGGAATATCACCATCTGAGAGTTCTCGGCGAGTCTGTCCAGTGTACCCAGTCTCCACCGAGCACCCGTACACCATCTCTGATGTCAAACACCGATGGATATGGGATCATCCATCGCCCATCATATGGGTCAAGATGCGTATACGCTAGTCTACTCTGGTGTATCGATGCCCTGTCTCGATATACCCTCGACTAGGAACAGTTATAGGATGTACTCATCGACTACCATGGCCCCACTAGTATGATCTCATCATAGTCCCAGTAGTCGAGTACAGATCCTAAGGGCTTTATCAACATGTGAGAGTAAGACAGTAAACCAGTACAAGTCAACATGTTAAGATAAAGTGAAACCAAATAGCATACTATCATGACGAGCAAGAAAGTCCTCTCTCTATATATCCAAGCATCCATCATAATATACATCATATGTACAATAATGGCCTCTAGGGCATATACATAACCAACAATCTCCCACTTGCACTAAGGCCAGCTGCTGTAGTATCTCATACCTAGCATCCCGAATAATCTTTCAAACTGTATCTGGGGAATGGCCTTCGTGAGTGGATCCGCAGTGTTGTCCTTCGTATCTACTCTCCTGACCTCGATCTCCCGGTGATCAACTATCTCCCTGATCTGGTGATACCGCCTCAGAATATGTCTGGACTTCTGATGGGACCTGGGTTCCTTGGCTAAAGCCACAGCTCCATTGTTATCGCAATACAGAGGTATTGGATGCTCAATGGATGGAACCACACCAAGTTCACTAATGAACTTCTTTATCCAGACAGCCTCTTTGGCAGCATCGTTGGCAGCGATGTATTCAGCCTCCATCGTCGAGTCTGCAACGGTATTTGTTTGGAACTCTTCCAACATACCGCCCCTCCATTGAAGGTAAAGACAAATCCCGAGTGCGACTTAGAGTCGTCCTTATCACTTTGGAAGCTTGAATCGGTAAAGGACTCCACCCGGAGTTCTCCGTTACCATATACCAAGAACATCTCTTCAGTCCTTCGTAAGTACTTGAGAATGTTCTTCACAGCTGTCCAGTGACTCTCTCCAGGATCTTCTTGATACCGACTCACTACACTTAGTGAGTATGCTACATCAGGTCTGGTATATAGCATCGCATACATGATAGAGCCTACTGCCGAAGCATTGGGTATCCCTTGCATGCGAGCTCTCTCCAAATCAGTCTTGGGAGACATCTCTTTGGAGAGAGTGAGTCCAGAGATCGTGGGTTGGTTCCCATGCTTGGATTCTTCCATACTAAACCTCTTTAGTATGGTGTCAATGTACCTGGATTGGGACAATCCCAGTATCCGTTTAGATCTATCTCTATAGATCATGATTCCCAATATGCAGGAGGCATCACCTAGATCTTTCATTGAGAATCTTTATGATAAGAAGAGCTTGACTGATTGCAGCATAGGAATATCATTTCCTATCAAGAGTATGTCATCCACGTACAATACGAGGAAGACAACCTTACTCTCTGCTACCTTCTTATAGATACATGGTTCATCTATATTTTTGATGAAGTCAAACTCTTTGACTACAACATCAAAACAGATGTTCCAACTCCGCGATGCTTGCTTTAACCCATAAATGGATTTAAGCAGCTTGCACACCTTTCCGCTGCTCCCACTATCAACGAAGCCCTATGGCTGAGTCATGTACACGCACTCTTCTAAATCACCGTTTAGAAAGGCGGTCTTAACATCTATTTGCCAGATTTCATAGTCATGGTATGCAGCAATGGCAAGTAAGATCCGGATGGACTTATGCATAGCTACTGATGAAAAGGTTTCGTCATAATCCACACCTGGTCGTTGACGAAAACCCTTTGTAACAAGTCTAGCTTTGAAAGTCTCAACTTTTCCATCTACACCAAATTTCTTTTTAAAGTCCACTTGCTCCCAATGGGTTTTACCTCTTCAGGAGCATTTTCCATAGTCCATACTTTGTTGGTGTACATGGATTCAATCTCAGATCGTATTGCATCCAGCCATTTCACAGAGTCACCCCTTGTGATGGCCTGCTCGAAACTAGTCGGGTCATCATCTTCCATGATGCAATCCTCGCTTTCACCATCAATGAGAAAACCGTAGTATCTCTCAGGTGGATGAGAAACCCGGCTAGATCGGCGGAGAGGCTGGGGTTCGTCGGGTACTACTGAATCCTCTGGTTCCACTAAATCTTTAGTTGTAGTTTGTGTTGCTGGAACCTCTTCCATCTCTACCTCATCGCCACTAATTTCTTTTGCAAGAAATTCCTTTTCTAAAAAAGTGGCATGTTGAGCAACAAACACCTTTTGTTGTTCACTGTGGTAAAATAGATATCCATACGAATTGCTTGGATATCCTACAAACTTACAAAGAACTGATCGTGCCTCGAGTTTGTCCGGATTTTGCTTTGTAACATAGGCCGGACAACCCCATATCTTAACTCTTTTAAGAGATGGTCTCTTCACATTCCATATCTCATATGGAGTGGTAGGCACAGATTTAGTTGGAACTCTATTCAATAGGTATATGGCTGTCTCCAGCGCATACCCCCAGAAGGAAATGGTAACTCAGCTGTACTCATCATAGAGCGCACCATATCTAATAGGGTGCGATTCCTCCGCTCCGATACACCGTTGTGCTGTGGTGTATAAGGAGGAGTAAGCTGAGAGAGAATCCCATTCTCTTTTAGATAATCTAGGAACTCATTGCTTAAGTATTCACCTCCTCGATCAGATCGAAGAATCTTAATACTTTTTCCTGTTTGGTTCTCTACTTCGTGCTTATATTCTCTGAATTTCTCAAAAGCTTCAGACTTGTGTTTCATCAGGAACACATATCCGAATCTTGAGAGATCGTCAGTGAATGTAATGAAGTAGGAAGAACCATTCCTGGCATGCGTAGACATGGGACCGCATACATCACTATGTACCTGTCCTAAGAGTTCGGTAACTCTTTTTCCGTGTCCACTAAACGGAGCTTTGGTCATTTTACCTTTGAGACATGAATGGCAAGTATCATAAGATGATAATTCGAACGGGTTCAAATATCCATCCTTATGTAACTTAGCCAGTCGTGTCGCATTGATATGACCAAGTCTACAATGCCACAAGAAGGATTCGTTCATTTCTGAATTTTTCCTCTTGTGTGCGTTTTGAATATTGAGGACTGTATTTTGATTGAGAATGAATATACCATTATGTAACGAGCCTGATGCAATCAACTTTTGATCTAGGAATATGTTCATAACATTATCCTTTACTACAAAATTATATCCTTCTTTACTTAATAAAGAAACTGATATAATGTTGCACATCATGTTCGGTATATAATAGCACTCATTCAGAATCAGTGTATTACAACTTGGTAATACTAAGTGATATTCGCCAACTGCTTTGGCTATAATACTTGCACCATTCCCTACTTGAACGGAATGATCACCTTTTCCCAGTTCTCTACCTTTACGTAGCCCATGTAACAATTTACATATGTGGGATTCTGATCCGGTATCTAATACCCAGGACGTAGGGTGAACTGAGAAACAGTTCTCAATAACTAACACACGTGATGAAGATGCATCAACATGCATGTTCTTTTGGGCGGCGTGAGAATCCTGATATTCTACTATTCCCTGTTCAGTCTTATAACCCTTATAAGAAAGAACGGGTCCAACGTTCCCCTGCTCAGTATAATAAGCGGGTTCAGTCAATACATCCATATTATTATCTTGATTATGGCCTGACATGGTCGCTACCTGGAGAGAGAGAGAGAGAAGAAAACACTTTAGCGTATGCTCTTGCAAGATTAGATTGGTTATTATCTTATCTAATCAGGATGTCTCCCACTGTTTTTATCAAATCTTCCTCCAAACCCTAAAAGGTAAGATTAGCCGGGATTAATTATACCCTACAATTTCGTCAATCTTTCAGCCAGATCAGTGTCGGTACTTGAGGGAGGTTCCCCGTGCTTTCGCACAGACCTAATTAAAGTAAACCTCGTTTTCCCAGAGGCGTAACCCCGTTAACACTTTTCTAGACACCTACTTGATCGGCTAATTGTCCTATGTAAAACTCTCCCAGGAGTAACATTTACTCGTAGTGGGTATCGGAATCCAACTATCTCATAGGAGGTATGCAATCTCATTGCAAATTTCAACACTTGAAATTCCCGATAATGCTTTTACCCCTAGCAACTTATGACCTTGGCTAAGGTCAACAAATTATAAATGCTAGTCAAGTTCAACCCGTCATTTCCTGATTGAATTAAACCCACCCGTACGACCCTTGGCTAAGGTCAACAAAGTCGTACGACTACCCTAACTCAATCACATCTCATGTTTTAACAGATAAATGCTAATTAGCTACCGTACACCACGCCTTGGCTAAGTTCAACAAACGCAGCACGAATACTAACTAGTCTCTATTTGAAATGACGGAGGGCTACACAGGTTTTTCAGAAAACCCTGAGCGTAATGAACTTGATATCGTCGTAGAATCGAGTGTTTTTGAAAAGGAGTGTTTTGAGGCTTTTCTAGTTTCGCTAAAGAGGTCACTCTCGGTGAAGGGATCTCGGCTCTTTCCCAATCAAATAAGGTGTAGGGTATATCATATATACCGCTGTGCAAAGCAAAAACTATATAAGCTGTCAAAAACTAAACCGCGAGTTTGTAGCATCTGCCAGTTTTGCTAAAGAGGTCACTCCCGGTGATGGGATCTCGGCTCTTTCCTTATCGAATAAGGTGCAGGGTATATCATATATAACGCTATGCAAAGCAAGACTGTAGCTACCCTTTTTATAAAGTTTTGATTCCACAACATCTTTTAGGTTTCTTTTCTTTTTATTAATATCATTAATAAAATCCCATCAGCTTATGCTTCCTAAGCATCACAGAAGAAACGAAAGCAGTAATATTTATATATCAGCATATATATAGTATAAGCATTCGTCTCAGGCAGTAATATGATCTCATCACAGAACATTGCAGCAGAATAACATATATGAAATATTGGATATACTAGGATGTATATTGTAGTGGATGCTAGGACATATATAGGGAGGACTTTCTTGCTCGACATGATAGTATGCTATCTGGTTGTACTTTATCTTAACATGTACTCTGATTGTCTCTATGTTACATGTTGATAAAGCCCTTAGGATATGTACTCGACTACTGGGACTATGATGAGATCATACTAGTGGGGCCACGGTAGTCGTCGAGTACATCCTTTAACTGTTCCTAGTCGAGGGTGTATCGAGACAGGGCATCGATGTACCAGAGCAGACTAGCGTATACGCATCTTGACCCATATGATGGGCGATGGATGATCCCATATCCATCGGTGTTTGACATCAAGGATGGTGTATGGGTGCTCAGTGGAGACTGGGTACACTGGACGGGCTCGCCGAGAACTCCCAGATGGTATTAAACCTCACGTCAGATGGCAGTTCTCCGGTGACACTGGTACAGAGTAGTCTGTTGACCCGAGATCGTCATAGAGTCTTGTGTGATTCCCACTGTGCTTTGATTTCCATCATACCACGTCCAAGAGAGCGTGCAAAAAGGTGGCTTTTGGGTACAGTCCCGAATCACATGGAGGCAATGAGCGATAGGAGGGGATTCGTCTCTCCCGGTATAGGGAGTTGATGTTGTGCTATGTTCGATTGGCTATAACCGGAAATCCCTGGCCAGGGTTACTGAGATTTACTGGTAAGTGTTATCAGTAGTTTCTCGAACCGTTATAGACCTCATATCGACACGACTTATCGAGCTACTGGGGTCTGACGTTTACCACCCCTAGGCGAGATATGCAACATATCAGACGACGAGACCGGACTGTACGGGAGTGTTACTGTTTGGATTCACAGGAGAATGTACAGGCTTTCTTGTTGATCTTCTGAGCGCTCAATACCTGGGTGGCTGTTACGTTTAGCTGACCGCTTGCAGCTTGTGGGTGTTTGATATGATCATCACCTACTGCCGGCGTATTGACGATTCTTTAGAGTCCTACACAGAGGTTTCTTGGCTCAGGAAAAACGGAGTAGGAGCACATATGTGATATGTGCGGGACCGAGGATAATGCGGTATGTGATACCGTATTGGATTCTCGCGATATGAGATATCGGCCGGGTATATGTGATATAGCCGGGTCATCGTATTAGTCGGTTATATGCGATATAGCCGGATTGTCGGATCAAGTGTTGATTCGATAATTTAATGTATAATAATATATATGATATATTAAATTACATTAACTAATATTAGCTCACTATAAGATTCATTTTCTCACGGGATAATACATTGATATATATGCGATATATGTTAATTGTATTATTTTCTATTGTTACAAAATATATTGTATATGTGATATATAATATTGTAACATGTTAGGGTTACAAATTTAACAATGGTTTAGGGTTTAAACTTGGTTAGGGTTTGGATTAGGGTTAGCTTTTGCATGAAGCTTCATGAAGCTTTGACTTTGTGTTTTGCTTGATATTTTGTGAAGATATTATGTTAACCCAATCAAAACCATTAACTCTAGTAAATTCTCTACAAGGATTAACTCCTTCATGCTTAACCCTTGGTTAGATTTGTAACCACTACAACAATTCATTGTTCATCATAAAAGGATTCTATCATCTTCTTCCTTGAGTTCCTTCTTGGAAAAAGCTTTCTAGCTTTTTGCTAAGTGATGAATGTGAGTGAGAATATGAAAACAAATGAGAGCAAAAATCCTACTTTATCATCCTCATCTACCCTTGCCATCTAGATGAGGGTGTTCACTTCATTTTGTGAGTGAGAGCTTGTGTTAATGAAACTTCAAGGTAGATCATCTTTGTTATCGAAGATCGGAAGCAAGCTTGCACCTTTCTCTTCGTGAAGCCTCTCGAGAGTCCGGAACACGATGATCGCAGCGAAGGGACCTCAACACGGAGCTTAAGAAGTGAAGGACCGGATCTACAAAGGTTGTAATCCCTCTCACTTAGTGTTAAAGTGTTTAACATGCTTGTTTTCGCCTAATCTCTAGTTTAAAGATCCGGCTTTGGGTTGTTCGGCACGGCTAAATTTTAAATCGGGCATGGTTGATGCCTCGTAGAACCTTGTGCGTGTGCCTAGCAACCCTACAGTGGTATCAGAGCCAAGCTAGAGCTTTAGGCGAAGTCTGAGCAAAGTTTAAAGTCCGATCGAACCCGGAAACCCCGATATATACCCCTCTCTGTAACATTTTCTAAAAATGTGATTTTTCAGCATTAAAAATACTCAGAAAAACAAGCACGAAAAACTAAGAATTACTGTGAAGTATGGCCCACTAATTCGCTCACATGACGGCGGAACCGCGGCCAAAATTGTGAATTAGTCCCTGGAATTTCATATATTTATTCTTAGGTCCTTTCTTGGCAATTTTTTCTGGGAACGTTTTAATTCCACTCAAGTGTTGAGTTTTCTAGGGTTGTATTGGGGACTCGTTGATTCGATCGGATAATTTAACTTTGTTTAGTTTGTCCGGGTAATTTTTAGATCGTGTTAAAAAGTTCGACCAGATATCAATAACTCACTTTTTCCCCTGCCGGAAAATTTCCAAGCGTTGGATTTTTTTCGTAGTTTAGGAACGTTCTAAGTCGTGCAAGTAACGCGGTGGACCCTCTAGAAGACAACAAACCTTAACTCGATTATGTGACCGTCTTGAACTGCCTCTAAACCTTAGGGTTTGGGGCAGTTCGGCGTGCCACATGTGAGGCGTTGGCTTGACCCTTCCACGGCTGGACCATTGGTACTGTGGCATGTGATGGATGTTTTTAAACTGATCTCAAGTGTTGAGATATATTGGGAAATCTTGGGTGTTTGTTTATTCGATCGGAAAGTTTAACACACTCTATTTATCTGGAATGTGATACAATATTTGGAATCCACAGGTAGTCATGAGATAACTAATTTGAATATTATAAACATGGCACTTTAGTCTTAGATGATCGGTTGCCTCGGAATTTTGATGTGATCAAAAGTCCGTCGCAATCACGTAGCGTACGCGGATACTCGCCGGGTAAACTTAATAGACAGCCACGCCCCATAGCCCCGACCAAGTGACTGTAGGAGAACCCCGTCGCCAAAAGCATCCGTTCGGGTGCTCGCGGTAGCGGTGTTCCGCCTTAGTGCACTTTGTCGACGGCGTCTGGGGGTGCGGCCGTCTACTAAAGTTTGCGACGAGCATTCGATCAGGATGTCGGGAATTTTGTTGAATTGCCCGACTTGATATTGAAAAGAGTTTTCTATGATGAGACTAAAATGCGGGGTTTATAATTGTTAGGCATGCGATGTCTAAGGAATTCATTTGGTTAGGCATGTGATGTCTAAGAAGGTTGCGGATTCCAACTGTTGTAGTTTTACACTTTCTTTTCTGTGACCGTAAGCATAGTATGTGGTGTATCTCCGGCTTCGTTACTATACATCTACGACAATCGGGATACGCATACTTGCTTACGTTGATGATATGGGATATTATGTGTTGCTGTGATATGTTGTATTGGATCGTCGCGTTTGAATAGCCGGGGTTTTTATGTGAGATGAGAGTTTTTCTTTTTTCATTCATGTAAAGTTCATTTGTATCTAATATTCTTTTATTGGGGCACTTCCGGGCTGAGGATGATGTCACCATTGTATATTATTTACTTTTCCGCATTAGGTAGACCCAAGGCGGGGAGCACAAGTAACCGGGTTCTAGGGTCCAGTGGGAGACCATCTCGAGGAGTCGAGACCGGGTCTCCTAACCCTAGAATTAGCAGTGTTGCTTGCCGCTCTCGTAGGGGTCTAGGGATGTGGGTTTGGCTATTCATCACGACCGTGGAATCCGTGTTTTAAACAGGCTCGTATTAAAACACGGACGTCCTAGTATGTCCAATATTTCATATATGTTTCTTCTGCTGCAATGTTCTGTGATGAGATCATATTACTGCCCGAGACGAATATTTATATTATATATATGAGATATATGTTATATTGCAGATTTCGTTTCAAAAGAGATGCTTGTGAAACATAATAAAATGGGACTTCATTAATGAGATTAATGAAATAAAAGAAACCTAAGATATTGTAGAAACTTGTTTAAAAACTGGTAGCTCTAGTTCTTGCTTTGTATAGCGGTGTTCCTTGTAGAACATCCAGCACCTTATTCGATAAGGAAAGAGCCGAGATCCCTTCACCGGGAGTGACCTCTTTAGTGAAACTAGCAGATGCTACAAACTCGGTTTGTCTTTTGATTGCTTCTATAGTTATTGCTTTGCACAGCGATATTTGTGAAATATCCTGAACCTTTTTCGATGAGGAAAGGGCCGACGATCTCTTCACCGGGAGTGACCCCTTTAGCAAAACTAGAAAAGCCTAAAAAACACTCCATTTAAAATCACTCGATTCTACAACGATATCAAGTTCATTACGCAAAGGTTTTCTTAAAAACCCGTCGTAGCCCTCCGTCATTTCAGATAAGTCCTACTTAGTATTCGTGCTACGTTTGTCGACCTCCGTCAAGGCGTAGTGTGCGGTAGCTGACTAGTATTTATCTGCTTATGCATATGATGCAGATTGTTTTAGGGTAGTTGTGCGGCCTTGTTGACCTCCGTCAAGGGTCGTGCGGGTGGGTTTAATTCAATCAGGAAATGACGGGTAGAACTTGACTAGCAGCCTATGGTTTGTTGACCTCCGTCAAGGTCATAGGACGCTAGGGGTAAAATATTATTGGGAATTTCAAGTGTTGAAATTTGCAATGAGATTGCATACCTTCTATGAGATAGTTGGATCCCGATACCCGCTGCGAGTAAGAGTTACTTCTGGGAGAGTTTTACACATTACTATTAGCCGATCAAGTAGGTGTCTAGAAAGGTGTCAACGAGGTTACGCCCCTGGGAAAACGAGGTTTACTTTAATTAGGTTCGTGCGAAAGCACGGGGGACCTCCCTCAAAGTACCGGAACTGGCCTAGCTGAAAGATTGGCGAACTTATAGCGTGTAATTAATCCCGGCTAGTCTTTCCTTTTAGGGTTTGAAGGAAGATTTGACTAAAACAGTGGGAGACATCCTGATTAGATATATTAGATAACCAATCTAATCTTGCAAGAGCATACGCTGAGTGTTTTCTTCTCTCTCTCTCCAGGTAGCGACCATATCACGCCTTAATCAAGATAATAATACGGATATATTGACCGAACCCGCTTGTTATACTGAGCTGGGGAACGTTGGTCCCGCTCCAACTTATAATTGTTATAAGACAGAGCAGGAAATTGGGGAATACCAGATTTCCCGTGCCGCCCAAACGAAGAAAGTGCATGTTGATGCATCTTCTTCGGGTGTGTTCATTACAGAGAACTGTTTCTCAGTATCCTTTACGTCCTGGGTATGAGATACCGGATCAGGATCCCGCATATGTATTCTGTTACATGGGCTACAGAAAGGTAGAGAACTGAGAACGGGTGATAAGTTTCATGAGACAGAAAATGGTGCAAGTGTTGCAACCAAATCTGTTGGTCACTATCACCCTGTATTACCAGAATACATTGATTCTGAACGTATGTTATTAGATACCGAACCTGATGTACAACATCATATCAGTCTCTTTAATAGTAAAGAAAGGATATAATTTTGTATTGTTGGATAATGTTTTGAACATTTCCTATATCAAGAGTTGATCGGTTCAGGCACGTTATCTAAAAGCATTGACGTTCTAAATCAAACTACAGTTCTTAGTATACAGAACACACACGAGAGGAAGAGTTCAGAAATGAACGAATCCTTCTTGAGGCATTGTAGACTAGGTCATATCAATGCGACCCGACTAGCTGAAGTTACATTAAGATGCATATTTAAATTTGTTTGAATTTACATCTTATAAAACTTGCCGGTCATATCACAAAGATAAGATGACCATAGCTCTGTTTATTGGAAACAGAGAAATAGTTACTGAACTCTGGGGATTGATACATGCTTATGTATGAAGGTCCCCTGTCTACCCATGCCAAGACCGGTTCTTTGTACTTCATTACATTCTTTGATGATCTCTCAAGATTCAGATATATGTTCCTGTTAAAATACAAGTCCGAAGCTTTTGAGATATTCACAGAATATAAATTAGAAGTAGAGAACCAAAATACGGGTATAAGTATTATGTCCTTTGATGAGATCAAGGAGGAGAATACTTGAGCACGGAATTCCTGGACTATTCTAAAGGAGAATGAGATTCTCTCTCAGCATTACTCCTCCGTATACACCACAGCACGTCGGTGTATCGGGGCGGAGCAATAGCACCCTATGTGATATGGTGTGCTCTATGATGAGCACTACTAAGTTTCCTATTTCCTTTTGGGAATTATGCACTTGTGAAGCTGCATACCTATTGAATAAGGTTCAAATCAAATCAGTTGTCTACCACTTCATATGTGATATGGAAAGGGAAGAGCCCATATCTTAAGTTTGTTAAGATTTGGGGTTGTTCGGCCTATGTCTAAAAGGCAAAATCCGAACAAGCTCGAGGCAAAGTCAGATCTGTGGAAGTTTGTTGGATATCCCAAGCATTCGCAAGGGAATATCTTCTACCAAACAGAGGAACAAAAGATGTTTTGTTTCTCAGCATGCCACCTTTGTGAAAGGGAATTTCTTGTGAAGAAATTAGTAGTCATGAGGTAGAACTGGAAGAAGTTCCAGCTATACAAACTACATCAGATGATTTGGTAGAACCAAAGGATTCAATAGTTTCCAACGAACCTCAGCCTCTCCGCCGATCTAGTAGGGTTCCTCACCCACCTAAGAGATACTTCGGTTTCTCTATGATAGTGGGAGCGAGGAATGCATCATGAGATGATGACCCAACTAGTTTCGAGCTGGCCATCAGGAGTGGGACTCTGTAAGAATGTCTGGATGCTTAGCGATCTGAGATGGAATCCTTATACACCAACAAAGTATGGACTTTGGTTGCTTTATCTGAAGGGTTAAATCCCCATCAGGAGCAAGTATATCTTGAGAAGATTACTTGGTGTATATGGAAAAGTTGAGACTTTCAAAGCTATGCTTAAGTCCATCCAGATCCTACTTGCCACGGCTACATACCATGACTACGATATCGAGGCCTTTGCTGATTCCAGCTGCCAGAGTGACAATGATGACTTCAAGTCCATGTCAGGTTATGTCTTTACCCTTAATGGAGGGGCGGTGTGCTGGAAGAGTTCCAAGCAGGACACCGTTGCTGACTCGACGATGGAAGCAGAGTATATTGATGCTTGCGATGCCGCAAAAGAAGCGGTCTGGATGAAGAAGTTCCTAACAGAACTTCAGGTGGTTCCTACCATTGTTGATCCAATACCGCTGTATTGCGACAATAATGGAGCTATAGATTTAGCGAAGGAACCCAGGTCCCATTAGAAGTCCAGACACATCTTAAGGCGGTATCACCTGATCAGGGAGATCATAGATCGCCGGGAGATCGAGGTCCGGAGAGTTGCTACAGAGGAGAACACTGATGATCCATTCACAAAGGCCTTACCTCAGATTAAGTTCGAGAGGATACTCGAGATGATCGGTCTTCGATACGCCAGTACATGGCCCTAGTGCAAGTGAGAGATTGTTAGTGTATATGCCCTAAGGGCCATTATTGTATCATACTAGCTTGTATATTACTTAATGGAAGCTTGGGATATTCACAGTTATATTAACAGTCTTGCTAAACATGGTAGTATGCTACTTGGTTTATATCTATCTTAATATGTGTGTACTATTGATAGAGCCCTTAGGATCTTGCTTGACTACCAGCGTTGTGATGACAGTCACACTAGTGGGGGCTGGTTAGTCTACACGCACATCCTTTTTCAGGTCCCTAGTCGTAGGATTATCGAGACAGGGCATCGATACTCCGGAGTAGACTAGTGTGTACGCTTCTCATCCCAGTTAGGGAGATGGTCCGTCCCACAGCCATCAATACGTCGTACTAGAGATAGTATATAGCTGCTCGTTGAGTTACGGGTACATCGGACAGGACTCGCAGGGAACTGTTGGTTGGTATTATACCCGTCGTCAGTTAACAGTTCCCAGGTGACATGAGTACAGCATAGTCCGCAGACTTGACACTGCTGCTTCGCCTCGAGTGTGTTCCCACTGTTCTTAGATTGCTACCCTACCATGGCTCAAAGGAGTCGTGCAAACAGGTAGCAGTTGGGTGCAGTCCCGAAGCACTTGGAGGCAGTGGCGGTTAGACAGGATTCGTTTCTCCCGGTATTGGGAGTTGATATCGCGCTGTGTCTGGAGAGCCATTACACAAAGTCCCTGGCTAGGGCAAGCGAGATTTACTGGTAGGTTTTCCAGTAGTTTCTCAAGGTGTAATGGGTTTCGCTCCGACACGACTTATACCGCTTTTAGGGGACTGACGCTTGCTGCCCCTAGGCCCGATATGCGATAGTCCTAGACGAACAGTGTTAGAGTATATGCCCTAGGGGCCATTATTGTATCATACTAGCTTGTATATTACTTAATGGAAGCTTGGGATATTCACAGTTATATAACAGTCTTGCTAAACATGGTAGTATGCTACTTTGGTTTTATCTATCTTAATATGTGAGTATACGTATTGATAGAGCTCTTAGAATCTTGCTTGACTACCAGCGTTGTGATGGCAGTCACACTAGTGGGGGCTGGGTAGTCTACAAGCACATCCTTTTTCAGGTCCCTAGTCGTAGGATTATCGAGACAGGGCATCGATACTCCGGAGTAGACTAGTGTGTATGCTTCTCATCCCAGTTGGGGAGATGGTCTGTCCCACAGCCGTCAGTACGTCGTACTGGAGATAGTATGCAGGTGCTCGTTGGGTTACGGGTACACCGGACAGGACTCACGGGGAATTGTTGGTTGGTATTATACCCGTCGTCAGTTAACAGTTCCCAGGTGACATGAGTACAGCATAGTCCGCAGACTTGACACTGCTACTTCGCCTCGAGTGTGTCCCATGTAAGTCCACGTTGCTCATCCCGGTTCCTACGGGGAGGCGCAAACGACGAAAAACAATAATTTGGCGCAAGGCGACATGGACTTAGAGCACGGATCTTTGCTAAACTAGAAACTAGTAAACCACAAGAGGCTACTACTACTATGCTGTAGAAAGTATACCTCACAAAACCGGTCCTTCGGGTCTTCATTCCGCTGTCCCGCTCGTCCATCCAAGCTCCAAGTGTCGATCCGGACCTTGGGCACCTCCGCGGCCTTCTTGAGTCGAAGACGATCCACCCGAGAGATGTACACCGAGCTCCACCTCGAGCCGAGGCAACTAGGGCAAAGAGATTGCTAGTCTAGAAGCCCTAGGATGTGTAGAGAAGATGTATGGATGTGTTTATCAAGTGGAATCCTTTTTCTCTCAACACATGAGATCAAAGGAAGAATCAAGAGGAGGAAGAAGGAGGAACAACCATGGAAATGTTTCTCATTTCTTTTCTATGAGAGAGAATGAGAGTGAACCAAATGAAAAGCTTCTTTTAAGAGAAAACACAACCATGGTTGCAATAATGCAAAACACAATCATTACTAATCCCATGAAGATAAAGTTGATGGCTACAAATGACATGACCATTATCATAACAAAATGAAAAAGAAAACCAAAGAATACTTTAGACCTTTCAAGAAGATCCTAGTCAACTTTGGTCAAACGGTCAACAAAGTCAAGATGGTCAATGTAATTAGCCATAACATAATTATCAATAAAAGGATTAGTAAATAATGTCTCCGGCTCATAACGGTTTTGACCAAACGAATTGTCAAAAACGCTAATGAGTGTGCCACATTACGGTTTTGGCCGAACCATCTGCCAAAACCCTAATGGGGCACCTCCTCCTTCATCGCTCCCCAAAACTGTGCATACACACCCGCATCCGCATTCCGTAGAATGCGAATGCACAGAAGACAAATCAAATCCATCTGTGCAATACTAGGATCTGGCTTAAACCAAAGCCCACTAGTATTGCCTGCCCGAACAGCATACGCACACAAGTGAACGTAAGTGATCGTAGCCCTGCCGTAAAACCATACGGCCTCTACACGTTTCTCCCAGTGCAGGGAAACTCTCTGTGTGGGACTCTAAAGACTCGACACTACGCTGGCAGTGGGTTTAACCACAGACCGCAAGCGGCACTAGCTGTACGTAACGGTCCCCAGGTAGATGTCGATAAGAAGGCCGATGAGGTAAACCCATCCGAACTCCTACTGAGCCTGTATGTGATAATCTCCGTACAGTCCGGTCTGTTCGTCTGATATATCGCATGGCGGGCCTAGGGGGTGGCGAACGTCAGTCCCCTAATAGCGGTACAAGTCGTGTCGGAGTGTAGCCCAAAACACCCTGAGATAACACTGGAAACCTACCAGTATATCTCGCTTGCCCTGGCCAGGGACTACTCGTGTAATGGCTCTCCTAGACACAACGTGATGTCAACCCCCAATACCGGGAGAGACGAATCCTGTCTAACCGTCACTGCCTCCAAGTGCTTCGGGACTGCACCCAACTACTACCAGTTTGCACGACTCCTTTGAGCCGTGGTAGGGTAGTAATCTAAGTACAGTGGGAACACACTCGAGGCGAAGTGACAGTGTCAAGTCACCGGACTAAGCTGTACTCATGTCACTTGGGAACTGATAACTGACGATAAGTATAATACCATCCATCAGTTCCCGACGAGTCCTATCCAGTGTACTCGTAACCTAACGAGCACCCGCATACTATCTCCAGTACGACGTACTGATGGCTGTGGGACAGACCACCTCCCGTGCTGGGATGAGAAGCGTATACGCTAGTCTACTCCGGAGTATCGATGCCCTGTCTCGATAGTCCTACGACTAGGGACCTGTATAAGGATGTGCTTATGGATTACCCACCCCACGAGTGTGAGCGCCATCACAACGCTGGTAATCAAGCAAAGATCCCAAGGGCTCTACTAATATGTATATAAGCGATTTGCTAAACGAAACACATGCACATATTGAAGTAGAGACAAACCAAGTAGCATACTACCATTTTGAGCAAGATTGTCTATACAACTGTGAATATCCCAAGCTCCATCAAGTAATATACAAGCTAGTATGATACAGTAATGGCCTCTAGGGCATATACACTAACAATCTCCCACTTGCACTAAGGCCATGTACTGGCGTATCGAAGACCTATCATCTCCATCAGCCGCTCGAACTGAGTCTGGGGTAGGGCCTTCGTGAGTAGATCTGCAGTGTTGTTCTCCGTATTTACTCTCTTCACCTCGATCTCTCGGCGATCTACAATCTCCCTGATCAGGTGGTACCGCCTCAAAATGTGCCTGGACTTCTGATGGGACCTGGGTTCCTTCGCTAAAGCTATAGCTCCATTGTTGTCGCAATACAGTGGTATTGGATCAACAATGGTAGGAACCACCCGAAGCTCCGTGAGGAACTTCTTCATCCAGACAGTTTCCTTTGCGGCATCACAAGCAGCTATGTACTCCGCTTCCATAGTTGAGTCTGCAACGGTCTCCTGCTTGGAACTCTTCCAGCAAACCGCCCCTCCATTGAGGGTAAAGACATAACCCGACATGGACTTGGAGTCATCCTTGTCACTCTGGAAGCTGGAGTCAGCAAAGGCCTCGAGCTGGAGGTCTTTTCCGCCATACACCAAGAACATCTCCTTAGTCCTTCTCAGGTACTTGAGAATGTTCTTTACCGCTATCCAGTTTTTCTCCCCTGGGTTCGACTGATACCGGCTTACAACGCTCAATGCGTATGCTACATCTGGTCTGGTACATAACATCGCATACATTATAGAGCCTACCGCAGAAGCGTAGGGTATAATAGACATGCGATCCCTTTCCAAATCAGTCTTGGGAGACATCTCTTTGGAGAGGGTGATCCCGTGACAAGCCGGTAAATTACCGCGCTTGGAATCTTCCATACTGAATCTTTTCAGTATGGTGTCGATGTACCTTGACTGTGAAAGTCCCAACATCCTCTTAGATCTATCACGATAGATCTGGATCCCCAGAATGTAGTTGGCATCGCCCAGGTCTTTCATGGAGAACCTCTGCGACAAGAATCCTTTGACTGACTGTAGCATAGGAATATCATTTCCTATTAGGAGAATGTCATCCACAAACAAGACGAGGAATACCACAGTTCTCCCTACAATCTTACTGTAAATGCATGGTTCATCTGGGTTTTTGATAAAGTCGAATTCTTTGACAGTATCATCAAAGCAGATGTTCCAACTCCGCGATGCTTGCTTAAGTCCATAAATGGACTTGAGCAACTTGCACACTCTACCGCTGCTCCCACTCTGAATGAATCCCTCCGGCTGATCCATATAGACGTACTCTTCCAAATTTCCATTTAGGAAAGCCGTCTTTACGTCCATCTGCCAGATTTCATAATCGTGGAAGGCAGCAATGGCAAGAAGGATCCGAATGGATTTCAGCATAGCCACTGGAGAAAAGGTCTCGTCATAGTCCAAACCAGGTCTTTGACGAAAACCCTTTGCTACAAGTCTAGCTTTATAGGTCTCAACCTGCCCATCTACACCAATCTTCTTTCTGAAGATCCATTTGCAGCCTACGGGTTTTACCCCTTCTGGAGCAAAGTCCAAAGTCCAAACTTTGTTAGTGTACATGGACTCCATCTCGGCCCGCATTGCATCCAGCCATTTTACCGAGTCGCCGCTCTGGATGGCTTGCTGGATGCTAATAGGCTCACCATAATCCATGGTGCAATCCTCTCTATCCCTGTCTATGAGAAAACCGTAGTATCTCTCGGGCGGATGAGACTGGCTACTACTCCTGCGGAGTGGCGCTGGAATGTCCGGTTCTCCTGAACCTTCTGGTTCTACCAAGGTTTCAGTAACAGCTTGTGGTTCTGGAATTTCTTCCAGTTCTATTGCGCTCCCACTTATCTGATTTTCTAAAAATTCAGTTTCCAAGAAGTGGGTATGCTGAGAAACAAAAACCTTTTGTTCCTCTGCGGAATAGAAAAGATACCCCCTGGAGTTCTTTGGGTATCCCACAAACTTACACAGTACTGAGCGTGCCTCGAGCTTGTCCGCATGCTGCTTTTTTACAAATGCTGGACATCCCCATGTCTTAAGGTACTTAAGACAGGGTTTCTTCCCACTCCACATCTGATATGGGGTGGTAGGCACAGTCTTGGTTGGAGCCTTGTTCAAGAGATATGCTGCTGTTTCTAGCGCATAACCCCAGAAGGATCGCGGTAACTCAGCCTTACTCATCATGGAACGAACCATATCCAATAGGGCTCGATTCCGCCTTTCCGATACACCATTGTGTTGTGGTGTGTATGGAGGAGTAAGTTGAGAGAGAATTCCATTCTCTTTTAAGTATCCCAGAAACTCGGCACTCAAGTATTCACCACCTCGATCAGATCTTAGTGTCTTGATACTTTTGCCTGTTTGTTTTTCAACTTCATTCTTGTATTCCTGAAATTTCTCAAAGGCCTCGGATTTGTGCTTCATCAAGAAGACATGCCCATACCTAGAGAAATCATCTGTGAAAGTAATGAAGTATGAATAACCACTTCGCGCATGTGTAGACATTGGACCACACACATCACTGTGTACGAGTCCCAAAAGCTCGCTTGCTCTTTCTCCGTGTCCAGTGAACGGAGTCTTTGTCATCTTTCCCATGAGACAAGATTCACAAGTGGCATAAGACTGATACTCAAACGGATTCAAGTATCCCTCTTTATGTAACTTTGTTAACCGTGTCTCATTAATGTGACCCAGTCTACAATGCCATAAGAAAGCCTGATTTCTTTCCGGAGACTTTCTTTTAAGTGTGTTCTGGACACTGAAGATCTGAGCTTGATTCAATACGTATATTCCGTTTTGTAATGTACCTGATCCAATCAGGACTTGATTTAGGTGGATATTTACTACATCGCTTACAAAAGTAAAATCATATCCTTCCTTAGAAATCAAGGATACAGATATGATATTACAAGTCGCACCTGGTACATAAAAACAGTTACGCAGAATCAATATCTGCCCAGTTGTCAGTCCTAGATGATATTCCCCTACGGATTCAGCATACATGCTCATTCCGTTAGCAACCCTGAGAGTCATATCACCTTTCCTGATAACCCTATGGTTTTTCAGAGCCTGTAACGAATTACAGATATGAGATCCTAATCCGGTATCCAATACCCAGGAAGTAGGGTTAACTGACATACAGTTCTCTATTACAAACACACCCGAAGCCGAAGCCACAACATGCTTCGAATTCTGGCTACTGGCTTTGCAAGCCCTGCAATCCTTCTGTCCATGTTCATTCCCGTAACAATAGGAACATCCTTCTTTTACTGCATCCATTCCTGAAACTTCTGCCCTTCTCTTTCTTTCTACTTCCCTGGTTTCCTTCAGGGTAGTAGGTAGAGACTGTTGAACTAAGTCAGCATCTGACTCGTTCTTCAACGTGGTCTTCAGGTCCGAGAGCACAAAAGAGCCGGTCTCTGTAAGGACGTTGCCCCCTACAGATGACCCGATAGCCAACCTCGCTGGAAGCAATTCGTTCGAGGTCTCATATCTTGCGATACGAGATTGCTCTCCCTATAAAACTTTGTTATGGAGGAAGATAGAAGCTGAGTCCATCTTCTCGTGCTGCCTCTGGTTCGCACCATCAACTGAGGCTAACACGAGGCACTTGGCTTTCGCAGAGTTCCTTTCCGTTGTCTCGCGGATATGAATATCCGTGACAGGGGAAACTGGACCTGAGACGACAGGGGTTGGATCAGTCAAGAGGTGTCCCAGCTTGTCATGGGCAATGCACATCTGGACAGACCTTTGCCAGTCATAACAGTCAGATTCAGTCATTTTATTATCTAGATGTAACCTAGGTGCGGTCACTGGGTCGCTGCAATTAAGAGAGAGAGAAGAAAACACTTAGCATGATGCTCTTGCAAGTTTAGATTGGTTTTTAATTTATCTAAACAGGATGGCTCCCACTATCTCTCGAATCCCTCCTCAAACCATAAAGGAAGAATTAGTTAGGATCAATCTCACCGTACAATACTTGCTTAACCGTTCAGCCAGGCCAGTGTCGGTACTTCGATGGAGGTTTTCCAACGCTTTCGCGAAGTTCCTTAATTAAGTAACCTCTTTTCCCTGTGGGCGTAGCCCCGCTAACACCTTTCTAGACACCTACTTGGTTTATAGCATTGATCGTTAAGTGAGAAACTTCCTGAGGAGTAGCATATACTCACAGTAGGATCGGGATCCAAATATCATCGCGTGATAAAACCGAAGGAATCCTACCAGAATCATCACACTCCAAATGGTATGCAGCGCTAGCAAGTTTCAGTACTTTTGAAACTCCCGATGTGGATTTTTGCCCCATGCTCTTATGACCTTGACGAAGGTCAACAAATCATAAGTCACATGTCAAGTTCTACCCGTCATTATCCAGGTTAATTTGAACCCACCCGCACATACCCTTGACGAAGGTCAACAAGGTAATACGACTGTCCCAAACCAACACATCTATCTATGCTACATATGAACACCCAACAGCTACCAATCACTATGCCTTGACGAAGGTCAACAAACATAGCTTGAATACTATCGAATATCCATACGAAATGACGGAGGGCTACATATGGTTTTGGCGAAACCGTGAATGTAGTGAACTTGATATAGTCGATGGAACGAGATAGCTTTTAAAAGGAGTGGTTCAAGCTCCGCGTTTAAAATGCTGGTTTTTGAAAAGAACCGAGTGGTTTTCAAAGTGTTCCAACGACTTTTACTTGGTTTATTTTCTTGCATTAGTTCTTTTAATGCGTCCCATCATTTAAACCTACCATTGCAGAAAACAACCAAAATATGGTGTACGCTTATGCCATCCGCATTCGCCACGGGGCCCCGTCATCACCCGTTAGATTATTTAACTAACGACAGAGCGGGGGCTGGACTAGCGCGGATGCAAAACATAAGCAACACCTAAATAGTTATTATATATAGATATATAGCAATGATAGACATTATAGATCACAGATGAACACTTTGGATATACTAGGAATCCGCGGTTCGTTCGAGCCTGCAACGAAAAACGGATTACACGGTCGCGATGAATAGCCAAACCCCACCCTAGACCCCTACGGGTGCGGCAAACTACCCGCCAAGTACCCAAAGCGAAGCAACCTCCCTCAACACTGTGAGTAGGCCACTCGGCACTTCGAGATACCCGGTAGTTTGTGCACCCCACCTTGGGTCTATCCTAGGAGCAAAAACAGTAAAAAGAAATAATACAATGACAGCTACAACCCCGACCCGGTTGTGCGGCCAAACAAATAATATTACATCAATTTACAAATTTTACAATGAATGAAAGAAAAAGAAACTCTCATCTCACACCCATTCCCGGCTATTCATCCGCGACAATCCACCGAGTTCATATACACAAACCATCAACATTACAGATCACAGATATGTATAACACCCACTAATCGACGTATAGCGATTAGCGGACGTTCAATACATATATCACATCACAGAAAATATGCATTAGCCAAAGTCTACGGAATATCGATCAAAATACGGATTTTTAACCACCCCAAAAGTCAATTTGCTTTTTGGAAAATCTGGGTAGAAAAAAACATGTATTAAAAATCCCAAAACATCCAAACTAAAACACTGCACAAAACCCGATCCAGTGCCGAGTCAAAACGGCTGCGGAACCGCGGCAATGAGCATGTCTGTCACGACCCGCAGGGTACGGAACGTGACTGGCACTTAAGTTTACGAAACGTCTAAAGGCGTCCGTAAAATAAGTAAGCCAAAGCCCAGAAAACAAAACCAATTAAGCAAAAGAGTGAAGAAAACCCAAACATTTGAAAGCAAGTTTATCAAATAAGTCATGTAAAACCCTTTTTAAAAACAATACTAATTTTTCCGAAAATTTCGGCAGAGTCTCCTTTGTAAATACTGGCCCCCAAAAATGGGTACAACAAGAATGTGTAAAACCAACAAAATAGGGCATCCCCAAGCGGGAGCTAGCTCTTCGCCAAAAGGCGGTCACAAATCCCACGCAATGTAAATGACGGCAAGCATAATGATCATAATAAAGCATGAGAAAAGCAGCATGTCGGCTCAAGTAAGCTCGACCCCAAAATACAGCATAAAATCCACAACCTCACAGTCTCATCTCTCGGTCAATATACAATAAATCTGGTAGAAACAGTAGATGGAGTACACTAGATACAAGAATATACAAGGTGGTACAAAAAATAACATAACCCACCTATGAGCAAATCTCGAGCTCAGGCAAAAGAGACAAAAGAACAAGTGCGCCCGCCGCTACTGAACTGACGGAGCGGACCTGCAAAAGACTGTGGCACAACGGGGGTGAGTTGCCAACTCGTGAGTAATAAATAACATCTACAAAGGCTATCGTATGCGTGCACACAAGCATCCTAGCATCTATAATACAGGTATGACTGGATGCACTAGCAGGTGTGTATATAACATCAGTGTACTAATATGTATGCAACATGAATATCTGAGGTCTCAATAGGTATATATATAAGAAATATTTTATCTCTTTTTGTTTTTGAAACTCTTTTAGAATGCCAGCATAATGTCAATGAATCGACGAAAATCGGTGTCCAGCAACGACACCCAAAAAGCTGTCTCAAATCTCATAAATGTATCTCTGGCCTCAGCCGTCCGGCTGACCCATCTCAAATATCAATATCTCATCATCCAGCGGTCACGGTCGGTATCCTCTGGATATCCGCCGTCCCAAACAGTCACCGGTAGGTAATCCGTCCCCTGCCAGGCTCAACGTCATCACCACATTCCTCTTGCCCCGGGGTACCTTACCGGGCCCACCATGTACCCGTGCCGGTTCCTCCACTCCTCGACACGGATTTCCAAAGCCACAGCAAACTCATGGTGGACGACACTTACATCACTAGAAAACCGCAATTTACATGTTTTAAAAATATCATAAGTTTGGAAATTTTGCGGCTTTCCCCCGAAATCCAGCAATATCATAAAATCTCAAGAAATCCTCATAAGTGCATATATCAATGATAATGAATGCGTATGATATCAATAATCAAGTTGCGATGTGTGATTAATGGATTAAGCATGAACAATTAATATGATGAAGTACATGCACATGAATAGCAATTCTACGGTTTCATTTTAAGGAATTAAAGGCAATAGCACCAGTTTAAGTATCAATTAGTAAAAGTTTTAAATTTAAATGTTATCTAGTGTGGTGGCTTGGCAATTACCAGGGTGTGTGTGTAAACATGAATAGTGCTCGTGCTGCATATAAAAACCTGGTAATGGTGCATGTGTCCTACAATTGAGTCTGCGTATAAGGGTATAACCTATCGATCTAATTGCAGCAATTATCATGCCAGTATTATTATTCTAATGTCACAAGTGATTATCCAATTTACTATTTTCCAGTTTACTAAATCTATCGGGCGACTTGCGCCATCCAGACGATCGTCCCCCGTAGATGTTAAATCTACTCACCGGAATCCCTGGCTAGCTGTGTCCAATCACCGCCTTTCCCTTTCGCGCCGCGTCTGACGTTTCCGCGACCGAACCTGGAATTTACATCAGTACCAAATATAAGGTTACATATCAAGAACGACACAAAACCCCAACGAAACTACTAAAGTTCGCTAACTAGGTACAACGTGCACAAAGTGCGCGGAACACACGCGAAAATCGCAAAAACTGCCAAAAAACGCCGATTTGGTCGCCCGGCAAAACTAAAACCCGACTACCCAAAAACCGCACTCACGCATCCTAAAAGTCGTAGGACAAGCCATTACAATCATCAAGATATCAAAAATAATTCATCACATAACTTTTATATACAAATCTAGTAAGCATATACATTCCAAAAATCGGTGCAACAATCGCCGATTTGCGACAAAACGACTACAATATAGCATAATTACCCAAGCACACTGCAAGCAATCTACAAACACTAATTACAACACAATAGCAATGATTCCAATCCTATTTTCCATAACCACCAATTCTTGAATTTAAAACCTAGTAAGCTAGAAATTGCAATTTGATGCAAACATCGACAATTTAGCGACAAAGTCAACACCACCCAACACCAACATCCAAACTAACCAAATAGCTAGCCAATACACTAATTTTAAACCATCAACTATGCTTAAAAAACCTAATTTCCATAAACAAAACCTTCTCTTGATTTTTGTAATTAGCAAACATAAACCAAACTATATATGAAAAACCTTAATTTAACACTAGATTTTAGCCTAATAAGCAAGTTAACCACTTAGATTAATGTTAGCAAAACACTTGATAGCAAATTAGGTTTAATCAATTAAATAATGCTTTCTAAAACTTAATCCACTCACTAATCAAGCTTCACAAACCAATTCCATACAAAAACCCTCTCTTGAAAATCCTAAAAAAGCAATTTCACACTTCTAAATTTAACCAAATTAGCATAATTAAAGACTACATCAACAAGATAACTATATGGATTAGTTAATTAACCACTAGATTAACTATAAAACAATCTAATTAAGTATTATGGCTTTCAAACCCTAGTTAGATTTTTCAAGCAAAAACCTAAGAAAACTAGATTAAACTACACTAAATTAACACTAAACCATACAACATAAGAAACTTAAACAAAAGAATTCAATTAGCAAGGGATTATACCTCAATTTGGGATCTAGCAAGAATGGATTTTGCTTCAATTGATGGCCTCAAACACCAAGATCCAAGCAAGAATGGCTAAGGATAATGATAGCATAAGGATTTTGTTTGGATTTTTGAATTAAATCATGGATTTTGATGTATTTTCTTGAAGAAATGAAGGAAAATGAAAAGAAAAGAGAGGAGGAGTAGGGTGTGCAGGAATTTCGGCCAGAGGAGGAATGGGGGAGGGTGTGGGCAAGTGGGGAAAGTCATGGGTCAAGTTCCAAAGTCAAATGTATCATACTTTATCAATTATAATTAAAATAAAACCATAAACCATCAAAACAACTCAAGAAAGCAACCAAAGAAAATGAGGCCAGAAATTTCTGGTCTCACACAAGGTGGGGCTGTCCTAGGGCTGAGGAAAAAGAGAGAGGGGTTTTACAAAAGAAATTTTATGCAAAAAGGCCCCCTACAACTCAAAAATTGCAAGTTTTAGCCCAAAATTCAATAAATTCGTTTCAAATCATAAAAATTTGTTAAAAATCAAAATAAATTACTAAAAATTCATGTTATCACTAGATTATAATTATCATAATTTTAGAGAATAAAATTAGCCCGGAAAAATTTGTATTTATCGCTTATTTAATGTATTTTCTTACCGGCTTAAAATAATATTAAAAAAATGAAAAATAGGGAAAATTTTTTAAATGACCAAAATTTCATAAATAACTCATTAGCTACTAAAAACAAGCAATTACCTATCCATTTTAGGTATAATTAGCCCTAAACTGCAAAATATCAAGAAAGACGGTTTTCGGAAAAATACCGAATTTTCACCGAATTTCAAGAAAACACCAAAACGACTTTTCAAGACGCTACAATCTTCCCCCCTTAAAGAAATTCGGTCCCCGAATTTAAAAATATAGCTACGCGTACCTTCGAAAAGATGGGGATATTTCTTCCTCATCTCGCCCTCGGTCTCCCAGGTAACCTCCTCGCTGCTCGGGCTACGCCAAAGGACCTTGACGGTTGGTATAATCTTTGACCTCAACTTCTTCACCTGCCGATCCAGGATGGCCACCGGCTGCTCTGCAAAAGAAAGGTCGCGCTCTAGCTGGACTGTCGGGTGCTGAATCGCATGCGAAGGGTCGTGAAGGTACTTGCGGAGCATCGAAACATGAAAAACGGGGTGAACATCGGGAAAGCTGGGTGGAAGAGCCAAACGATATGCAACAGCGCCGACACGCTCGAGGATCTCGAAGGGACCTACGAATCTAGGGCTAAGCTTTCCCTTTCGCCCAAAACGCATCACGCCCTTCATCGGTGAGACCTTCAGAAAAACATGGTCGCCAACTGCGAACTCTAATCTGCGACGGCGCCTGTCAGCATACGATTTCTGCCTGCTCTGAGCCGCTCTCATCCGGTCTCGGATCAACTGGATCTTCGATGTCGTCTCCTCAACAAGCTGCGGCCCCAAAATGCTGCTCTCGCTGAGCTCTGTCCAACAAACGGGCGATCTGCATCTCCTCCCATACAATGCCTCGAAAGGTGCCATCTGAATAGTATCCTGGAAGCTGTTGTTGTAGGAGAACTCTACTAGAGGTAAATGACGATCCCAGCTACCCCCAAAGTCTAAAACGCACGCTCTGAGCATGTCCTCGAGAGTCTGAATGGTCCGCTCTGACTGTCCGTCTGTCTGCGGATGAAACGCTGTGCTGAAGCTCAAACGAGTGCCCAAAGCCTCCTGAAGTCTCTGCCAAAGTCGGCTGGTGAACTGAGTGCCTCGATCTGACACGATACAAGTCGGTACGCCATGTAGTCGCACGATCTCGTCAATATAGAGCTGAGCATACTGAGCGAAGCTGAAAGTCGTCTTCACTGGAAGGAAGTGAGCCGCTTTCGTCAATCTATCCACGATCACCCAGATGGAGTTGTACCCTCGACTGGTCCTGGGTAGACCCACAACGAAATCCATCAAAATCTGCTCCCATTTCCACTCTAGAATGGGTAACGGCTGTAGCTCTCCTGCGGACCTCTGGTGCTCGGCCTTGACTTGCTGACAAGTCAGGCATCTCGAAACGAACCCCGCAATGTCCCTCTTCATCCCGTCCCACCAGTAGGTCTCTCTCATATCATGGTACATCTTGGTGGAACCGGGGTGGACACTATACACTGATCGGTGTGCCTCCTCAAGAATGTCGCGCCGTAATCCATCAGCATCTGGTACGCACAGTCTAGATCCATATCGTAAAATCCCCTGATCGTCAACCACGAACTCGGAAAATCTGCCCTGTCCCATCTGTGCTATGATCTCTGAGCAACGGTCGTCACTGCGCTGTGCCTCATATACACGGTCAAGCAACTGTGGGCGTGCACGAACATGCGCGAGCTGTCCCCCTGTCTGAGTGAACTCGAACTCAACTCGGCTGTCGCATAACATCTGCCAATCTGCTGACGACTGCCTCTGAACTGCGCGCAAAAAGGATAGACTACCCTCGGGCCTCCTACTCAACGCATCTGCTTCCACATTCGCCTTGCCGGGGTGATATAAGATCTCGCAGTCGTAGTCTTTCACCAACTCCATCCAACGACGCTGTCTGAGGTTCAGGTCTCGTTGCTGAAATATGTACTTTAAGCTCTTGTGATCGGTGAATATCTGACATGACTCGCCGTAAAGGTAATGTCGCCAAATCTTCAGTGCAAAGACCACTGCAGCCATCTCCAAATCATGAGTGGGGTAGTTCTGTTCATGCTTCTTCAACTGCCGAGAAGCATACGCGATCACCCGGCCATGCTGCATCAAAACGCATCCTAATCCCACTCGCAAAGCATCACAGTAGACAACAAACCCGCCTGATCCCGAAGGCAAAGATAATACCGGCGCCGTAGTCAAACAAGTCCGTAGCTGCTGAAAACTGCGCTCGCACTCCTCTGTCCAGACGAAAGGAACTCCCTTCCGGGTCAAACCGGTCAACGGTGCAGCTATACGGGAGAAGTCCTGAACAAAACGCCTGTAGTAGCCCGCCAAGCCTAGAAAACTACGGATCTCAGTAACCGATGTAGGTCGGGGCCACTGCTGAACAGCCTCAATCTTCTTCGGGTCCACACAAATGTCGTCTCTCGTAACCACGTGACCCAAGAATCCGACGCTGTCCAGCCAGAAGGCACACTTGGAGAACTTCGCGAACAGCTGATGCTCCCTCAGAGTCTGTAACGTAATCCGCAAGTGCTGCTCGTGCTCCTCTCTGCTCCGGGAGTACACCAAGATATCGTCGATAAACACGATGATGAACAAGTCAAGATACGGCCTGAAAGTACGGTTCATCAAATCCATAAATGCTGCTGGGGCGTTGGTGAGTCCGAACGACATCACCAAAAACTCGTAGTGGCCATAGCGCGTGCGGAAAGCTGTCCTCGGTATATCCTCCTGTCGAACTCGCAGCTGATGGTATCCTGATCGCAAGTCGATCCTCGAAAAATACCCCGCACCCTGAAGCTGGTCGAACAAATCATCAATGCGCGGCAACGGATATCTGTTCCGAACGGTAACTTTGTTCAGCTGGCGGTAGTCGATACATAAGCGCAAACTTCCATCCTTCTTCTTGACAAACAGGACCGGAGCACCCCACGGAGAAACACTCGGTCGAATAATCCCCTTGTCCAACAAATCCTGCAACTGATCCTTCAGCTCTCGAAGCTCTGCCGGGGCCATCCGATAAGGCGGTATAGAAATAGGCCCCGAACCGGGAATCAAATCAATGCAGAACTCAACATCGCGCTCAGGCGGTAGCCCAGGTAGCTCATCAGGGAAAACATCAGGGAACTCACAAACTACCGGAACCCGGTCCAATGGAACCTCTGCAGCTCGAGTATCACAAATACACGCTAAGAATCCCTGACATCCCTTCCGCAAGAGCTGACCAGCGCGAAGAGACGAAATTAAGCTGGGAAGGGCGACACTGCGGTCTCCCTGAATAACAAGGACTGGCTCTCCCGGAAAGCTAAATCTGACTGCCTTCTCACGGCAGTCCACCGAAGCATAACAAGTGGCTAGCCAATCCATGCCCAGAAGCACATCAAAGTCCAACATATCGAGGAGTATCAAATCAACTGATGAATCCCTCTCCCCGATACGAACGGAACACAAACGAAATACAAACCGAGCGACAAACGACTCGCCTACCGGAGTAACAACAACAAGCGGCTGATCTAACGACGACGACTCACGGCCCAACATCGGTGCAAAGTGTGTAGAGACGTACGAATGTGTGGAACCTGGGTCGAATAATACCCGTGCGTCGAAAGAACAAACTGGCAAAGTACCTGTCACGACGGCATTGGATGCCTGCGCATCCTGCGGTGTCAAAGCAAAAACTCGGGCATGTCCTCCACCGATAGCGGGCTGACCTCGACCTCGGCCTCTGCCTCCTCGTCCTCTCTGAACAGGACCGCCGCGTCCACGGCCTCTCGGTGCACCTAACTGGCGTGGAGCATCGCTTGGGGTAGGAAGTAGGGCTCTTTGAGGAGGGGGTGGTGATGGTGGTAGGGTCACGTGCGGAACTGTCGCTGCTCCCTGTCGTCTCACCGGGCAGTCTCTGACAAAATGGTGCAAACTCCCGCACCCAAAACATCCTGGCGACGGCTGCTGCGCCTGGGGATAAGAACCATATAACTGTCCCCGTCCAAATCCTCTGCCTGGCCTATCTCTCGGAAAGAATCTGGCGCGCTGCCTCTGAGGCGGTACATCGGTGCGCATCCTCTTCGGCCCAGAAACGGCCGAAGTCTGTGATATGCGTGCCTCCATCCGCAATGCTGTATCCATAGCAGCTGAATAAGTGTCGTAGTGCTGGGCGCCAATGACAAGATATAGCTGGGCATCAAGTCCCTGTACGAACCTCTTCACCATCTTCTCCTCGGTATCCACCAAATACTGAGCATATCGGGATAACTGTGTAAACTGGATGTCATACTCAGACACCGTCATCCCAGGTGTCTTGACTAAGGCCTCGAAACTGCGAGCTCTGGCGTCACGAACGCTCTCTGGAAGAAAACGGGCTAGAAAGACCGCTGTAAACTCGACCCAAGTCATAGGCGGTAGATCTGCAGCTCGACCTCTCAAGACTGACTCCCACCATGTCTGCGCGAGACCCTCTAGCCGGAAACTGGCAAGCTCTACCCATCGATCATCCGAACATCTCAGCGAACGGCAGATCCTGGCTAAACTATCAAGGAACGTCTGTGGGTCCTCCGCTGCCTCGGTGCCGGTGAATACTGGAGGTCTCAGCCTCATGAAGTCCTGTAGTGAAACCGGAATGGCCACGATGGTAGTAGTAGGAGCAGGTATCATGGTCGTCTGTGATGTAGTAGGTACGTCATCCGGCCTCGGTGTACGACTGGCTGCAACTAGGGATCCTACCATCTGACGCAGCTCCTGCATGCCTCCCATCATCTGTCGCAACTCCTCCATACCGGTCTCGAGCCTATCCATACGGCCTGGGGAAGGTGGATCGGTCTGTCCCTGCGGCGTAGGCATACCACCCTGCTCAGTCCTAGTCTCGGACGAGCCAGCTCGAATCTCGTCTCTGGCGGCAGCCCTCTGTGCCCTCGTAGCCTTCGGCGGCATAGTGGCTGTTACAGGAAAACGGATAGTAAGGACAGTGCAATAGGATCATAGGATACACGGAATTGAAGAAGGAAATTTCCAAGCAAGTATCCTAAAGTCACTTAGGCGGAGTACCGTATCGTAAGTATGCCGCGGACATACGCACGCTACGTTACGCTGCTTAAGTCACTTACTCCATCTACCAAGGGTCATCCTACACTCACAAAGGTAAAACCTATGGCTCTGATACCAACTTTGTCACGACCCGCAGGGTACGGAACGTGACTGGCACTTAAGTTTACGAAACGTCTAAAGGCGTCCGTAAAATAAGTAAGCCAAAGCCCAGAAAACAAAACCAATTAAGCAAAAGAGTGAAGAAAACCCAAACATTTGAAAGCAAGTTTATCAAATAAGTCATGTAAAACCCTTTTTAAAAACAATACTAATTTTTCCGAAAATTTCGGCAGAGTCTCCTTTGTAAATACTGGCCCCCAAAAATGGGTACAACAAGAATGTGTAAAACCAACAAAATAGGGCATCCCCAAGCGGGAGCTAGCTCTTCGCCATAAGGCGGTCACAAATCCCACGCAATGTAAATGACGGCAAGCATAATGATCATAATAAAGCATGAGAAAAGCAGCATGTCGGCTCAAGTAAGCTCGACCCCAAAATACAGCATAAAATCCACAACCTCACAGTCTCATCTCTCGGTCAATATACAATAAATCTGGTAGAAACAGTAGATGGAGTACACTAGATACAAGAATATACAAGGTGGTACAAAAAATAACATAACCCACCTATGAGCAAATCTCGAGCTCAGGCAAAAGAGACAAAAGAACAAGTGCGCCCGCCGCTACTGAACTGACGGAGCGGACCTGCAAAAGACTGTGGCACAACGGGGGTGAGTTGCCAACTCGTGAGTAATAAATAACATCTACAAAGGCTATCGTATGCGTGCACACAAGCATCCTAGCATCTATAATACAGGTATGACTGGATGCACTAGCAGGTGTGTATATAACATCAGTGTACTAATATGTATGCAACATGAATATCTGAGGTCTCAATAGGTATATATATAAGAAATATTTTATCTCTTTTTGTTTTTGAAACTCTTTTAGAATGCCAGCATAATGTCAATGAATCGACGAAAATCGGTGTCCAGCAACGACACCCAAAAAGCTGTCTCAAATCTCATAAATGTATCTCTGGCCTCAGCCGTCCGGCTGACCCATCTCAAATATCAATATCTCATCATCCAGCGGCCACGGTCGGTATCCTCTGGATATCCGCCGTCCCAAACAGTCACCGGTAGGTAATCCGTCCCCTGCCAGGCTCAACGTCATCACCACATTCCTCTTGCCCCGGGGTACCTTACCGGGCCCACCATGTACCCGTGCCGGTTCCTCCACTCCTCGACACGGATTTCCAAAGCCACAGCAAACTCATGGTGGACGACACTTACATCACTAGAAAACCGCAATTTACATGTTTTAAAAATATCATAAGTTTGGAAATTTTGCGGCTTTCCCCCGAAATCCAGCAATATCATAAAATCTCAAGAAATCCTCATAAGTGCATATATCAATGATAATGAATGCGTATGATATCAATAATCAAGTTGCGATGTGTGATTAATGGATTAAGCATGAACAATTAATATGATGAAGTACATGCACATGAATAGCAATTCTACGGTTTCATTTTAAGGAATTAAAGGCAATAGCACCAGTTTAAGTATCAATTAGTAAAAGTTTTAAATTTAAATGTTATCTAGTGTGGTGGCTTGGCAATTACCAGGGTGTGTGTGTAAACATGAATAGTGCTCGTGCTGCATATAAAAACCTGGTAATGGTGCATGTGTCCTACAATTGAGTCTGCGTATAAGGGTATAACCTATCGATCTAATTGCAGCAATTATCATGCCAGTATTATTATTCTAATGTCACAAGTGATTATCCAATTTACTATTTTCCAGTTTACTAAATCTATCGGGCGACTTGCGCCATCCAGACGATCGTCCCCCGTAGATGTTAAATCTACTCACCGGAATCCCTGGCTAGCTGTGTCCAATCACCGCCTTTCCCTTTCGCGCCGCGTCTGACGTTTCCGCGACCGAACCTGGAATTTACATCAGTACCAAATATAAGGTTACATATCAAGAACGACACAAAACCCCAACGAAACTACTAAAGTTCGCTAACTAGGTACAACGTGCACAAAGTGCGCGGAACACACGCGAAAATCGCAAAAACTGCCAAAAAACGCCGATTTGGTCGCCCGGCAAAACTAAAACCCGACTACCCAAAAACCGCACTCACGCATCCTAAAAGTCGTAGGACAAGCCATTACAATCATCAAGATATCAAAAATAATTCATCACATAACTTTTATATACAAATCTAGTAAGCATATACATTCCAAAAATCGGTGCAACAATCGCCGATTTGCGACAAAACGACTACAATATAGCATAATTACCCAAGCACACTGCAAGCAATCTACAAACACTAATTACAACACAATAGCAATGATTCCAATCCTATTTTCCATAACCACCAATTCTTGAATTTAAAACCTAGTAAGCTAGAAATTGCAATTTGATGCAAACATCGACAATTTAGCGACAAAGTCAACACCACCCAACACCAACATCCAAACTAACCAAATAGCTAGCCAATACACTAATTTTAAACCATCAACTATGCTTAAAAAACCTAATTTCCATAAACAAAACCTTCTCTTGATTTTTGTAATTAGCAAACATAAACCAAACTATATATGAAAAACCTTAATTTAACACTAGATTTTAGCCTAATAAGCAAGTTAACCACTTAGATTAATGTTAGCAAAACACTTGATAGCAAATTAGGTTTAATCAATTAAATAATGCTTTCTAAAACTTAATCCACTCACTAATCAAGCTTCACAAACCAATTCCATACAAAAACCCTCTCTTGAAAATCCTAAAAAAGCAATTTCACACTTCTAAATTTAACCAAATTAGCATAATTAAAGACTACATCAACAAGATAACTATATGGATTAGTTAATTAACCACTAGATTAACTATAAAACAATCTAATTAAGTATTATGGCTTTCAAACCCTAGTTAGATTTTTCAAGCAAAAACCTAAGAAAACTAGATTAAACTACACTAAATTAACACTAAACCATACAACATAAGAAACTTAAACAAAAGAATTCAATTAGCAAGGGATTATACCTCAATTTGGGATCTAGCAAGAATGGATTTTGCTTCAATTGATGGCCTCAAACACCAAGATCCAAGCAAGAATGGCTAAGGATAATGATAGCATAAGGATTTTGTTTGGATTTTTGAATTAAATCATGGATTTTGATGTATTTTCTTGAAGAAATGAAGGAAAATGAAAAGAAAAGAGAGGAGGAGTAGGGTGTGCAGGAATTTCGGCCAGAGGAGGAATGGGGGAGGGTGTGGGCAAGTGGGGAAAGTCATGGGTCAAGTTCCAAAGTCAAATGTATCATACTTTATCAATTATAATTAAAATAAAACCATAAACCATCAAAACAACTCAAGAAAGCAACCAAAGAAAATGAGGCCAGAAATTTCTGGTCTCACACAAGGTGGGGCTGTCCTAGGGCTGAGGAAAAAGAGAGAGGGGTTTTACAAAAGAAATTTTATGCAAAAAGGCCCCCTACAACTCAAAAATTGCAAGTTTTAGCCCAAAATTCAATAAATTCGTTTCAAATCATAAAAATTTGTTAAAAATCAAAATAAATTACTAAAAATTCATGTTATCACTAGATTATAATTATCATAATTTTAGAGAATAAAATTAGCCCGGAAAAATTTGTATTTATCGCTTATTTAATGTATTTTCTTACCGGCTTAAAATAATATTAAAAAAATGAAAAATAGGGAAAATTTTTTAAATGACCAAAATTTCATAAATAACTCATTAGCTACTAAAAACAAGCAATTACCTATCCATTTTAGGTATAATTAGCCCTAAACTGCAAAATATCAAGAAAGACGGTTTTCGGAAAAATACCGAATTTTCACCGAATTTCAAGAAAACACCAAAACGACTTTTCAAGACGCTACAATCTTCCCCCCTTAAAGAAATTCGGTCCCCGAATTTAAAAATATAGCTACGCGTACCTTCGAAAAGATGGGGATATTTCTTCCTCATCTCGCCCTCGGTCTCCCAGGTAACCTCCTCGCTGCTCGGGCTACGCCAAAGGACCTTGACGGTTGGTATAATCTTCGACCTCAACTTCTTCACCTGCCGATCCAGGATGGCCACCGGCTGCTCTGCAAAAGAAAGGTCGCGCTCTAGCTGGACTGTCGGGTGCTGAATCGCATGCGAAGGGTCGTGAAGGTACTTGCGGAGCATCGAAACATGAAAAACGGGGTGAACATCGGGAAAGCTGGGTGGAAGAGCCAAACGATATGCAACAGCGCCGACACGCTCGAGGATCTCGAAGGGACCTACGAATCTAGGGCTAAGCTTTCCCTTTCGCCCAAAACGCATCACGCCCTTCATCGGTGAGACCTTCAGAAAAACATGGTCGCCAACTGCGAACTCTAATCTGCGACGGCGCCTGTCAGCATACGATTTCTGCCTGCTCTGAGCCGCTCTCATCCGGTCTCGGATCAACTGGATCTTCGATGTCGTCTCCTCAACAAGCTGCGGCCCCAAAATGCTGCTCTCGCTGAGCTCTGTCCAACAAACGGGCGATCTGCATCTCCTCCCATACAATGCCTCGAAAGGTGCCATCTGAATAGTATCCTGGAAGCTGTTGTTGTAGGAGAACTCTACTAGAGGTAAATGACGATCCCAGCTACCCCCAAAGTCTAAAACGCACGCTCTGAGCATGTCCTCGAGAGTCTGAATGGTCCGCTCTGACTGTCCGTCTGTCTGCGGATGAAACGCTGTGCTGAAGCTCAAACGAGTGCCCAAAGCCTCCTGAAGTCTCTGCCAAAGTCGGCTGGTGAACTGAGTGCCTCGATCTGACACGATACAAGTCGGTACGCCATGTAGTCGCACGATCTCGTCAATATAGAGCTGAGCATACTGAGCGAAGCTGAAAGTCGTCTTCACTGGAAGGAAGTGAGCCGCTTTCGTCAATCTATCCACGATCACCCAGATGGAGTTGTACCCTCGACTGGTCCTGGGTAGACCCACAACGAAATCCATCAAAATCTGCTCCCATTTCCACTCTAGAATGGGTAACGGCTGTAGCTCTCCTGCGGACCTCTGGTGCTCGGCCTTGACTTGCTGACAAGTCAGGCATCTCGAAACGAACCCCGCAATGTCCCTCTTCATCCCGTCCCACCAGTAGGTCTCTCTCATATCATGGTACATCTTGGTGGAACCGGGGTGGACACTATACACTGATCGGTGTGCCTCCTCAAGAATGTCGCGCCGTAATCCATCAGCATCTGGTACGCACAGTCTAGATCCATATCGTAAAATCCCCTGATCGTCAACCACGAACTCGGAAAATCTGCCCTGTCCCATCTGTGCTATGATCTCTGAGCAACGGTCGTCACTGCGCTGTGCCTCATATACACGGTCAAGCAACTGTGGGCGTGCACGAACATGCGCGAGCTGTCCCCCTGTCTGAGTGAACTCGAACTCAACTCGGCTGTCGCATAACATCTGCCAATCTGCTGACGACTGCCTCTGAACTGCGCGCAAAAAGGATAGACTACCCTCGGGCCTCCTACTCAACGCATCTGCTTCCACATTCGCCTTGCCGGGGTGATATAAGATCTCGCAGTCGTAGTCTTTCACCAACTCCATCCAACGACGCTGTCTGAGGTTCAGGTCTCGTTGCTGAAATATGTACTTTAAGCTCTTGTGATCGGTGAATATCTGACATGACTCGCCGTAAAGGTAATGTCGCCAAATCTTCAGTGCAAAGACCACTGCAGCCATCTCCAAATCATGAGTGGGGTAGTTCTGTTCATGCTTCTTCAACTGCCGAGAAGCATACGCGATCACCCGGCCATGCTGCATCAAAACGCATCCTAATCCCACTCGCAAAGCATCACAGTAGACAACAAACCCGCCTGATCCCGAAGGCAAAGATAATACCGGCGCCGTAGTCAAACAAGTCCGTAGCTGCTGAAAACTGCGCTCGCACTCCTCTGTCCAGACGAAAGGAACTCCCTTCCGGGTCAAACCGGTCAACGGTGCAGCTATACGGGAGAAGTCCTGAACAAAACGCCTGTAGTAGCCCGCCAAGCCTAGAAAACTACGGATCTCAGTAACCGATGTAGGTCGGGGCCACTGCTGAACAGCCTCAATCTTCTTCGGGTCCACACAAATGTCGTCTCTCGTAACCACGTGACCCAAGAATCCGACGCTGTCCAGCCAGAAGGCACACTTGGAGAACTTCGCGAACAGCTGATGCTCCCTCAGAGTCTGTAACGTAATCCGCAAGTGCTGCTCGTGCTCCTCTCTGCTCCGGGAGTACACCAAGATATCGTCGATAAACACGATGATGAACAAGTCAAGATACGGCCTGAAAGTACGGTTCATCAAATCCATAAATGCTGCTGGGGCGTTGGTGAGTCCGAACGACATCACCAAAAACTCGTAGTGGCCATAGCGCGTGCGGAAAGCTGTCCTCGGTATATCCTCCTGTCGAACTCGCAGCTGATGGTATCCTGATCGCAAGTCGATCCTCGAAAAATACCCCGCACCCTGAAGCTGGTCGAACAAATCATCAATGCGCGGCAACGGATATCTGTTCCGAACGGTAACTTTGTTCAGCTGGCGGTAGTCGATACATAAGCGCAAACTTCCATCCTTCTTCTTGACAAACAGGACCGGAGCACCCCACGGAGAAACACTCGGTCGAATAATCCCCTTGTCCAACAAATCCTGCAACTGATCCTTCAGCTCTCGAAGCTCTGCCGGGGCCATCCGATAAGGCGGTATAGAAATAGGCCCCGAACCGGGAATCAAATCAATGCAGAACTCAACATCGCGCTCAGGCGGTAGCCCAGGTAGCTCATCAGGGAAAACATCAGGGAACTCACAAACTACCGGAACCCGGTCCAATGGAACCTCTGCAGCTCGAGTATCACAAATACACGCTAAGAATCCCTGACATCCCTTCCGCAAGAGCTGACCAGCGCGAAGAGACGAAATTAAGCTGGGAAGGGCGACACTGCGGTCTCCCTGAATAACAAGGACTGGCTCTCCCGGAAAGCTAAATCTGACTGCCTTCTCACGGCAGTCCACCGAAGCATAACAAGTGGCTAGCCAATCCATGCCCAGAAGCACATCAAAGTCCAACATATCGAGGAGTATCAAATCAACTGATGAATCCCTCTCCCCGATACGAACGGAACACAAACGAAATACAAACCGAGCGACAAACGACTCGCCTACCGGAGTAACAACAACAAGCGGCTGATCTAACGACGACGACTCACGGCCCAACATCGGTGCAAAGTGTGTAGAGACGTACGAATGTGTGGAACCTGGGTCGAATAATACCCGTGCGTCGAAAGAACAAACTGGCAAAGTACCTGTCACGACGGCATTGGATGCCTGCGCATCCTGCGGTGTCAAAGCAAAAACTCGGGCATGTCCTCCACCGATAGCGGGCTGACCTCGACCTCGGCCTCTGCCTCCTCGTCCTCTCTGAACAGGACCGCCGCGTCCACGGCCTCTCGGTGCACCTAACTGGCGTGGAGCATCGCTTGGGGTAGGAAGTAGGGCTCTTTGAGGAGGGGGTGGTGATGGTGGTAGGGTCACGTGCGGAACTGTCGCTGCTCCCTGTCGTCTCACCGGGCAGTCTCTGACAAAATGGTGCAAACTCCCGCACCCAAAACATCCTGGCGACGGCTGCTGCGCCTGGGGATAAGAACCATATAACTGTCCCCGTCCAAATCCTCTGCCTGGCCTATCTCTCGGAAAGAATCTGGCGCGCTGCCTCTGAGGCGGTACATCGGTGCGCATCCTCTTCGGCCCAGAAACGGCCGAAGTCTGTGATATGCGTGCCTCCATCCGCAATGCTGTATCCATAGCAGCTGAATAAGTGTCGTAGTGCTGGGCGCCAATGACAAGATATAGCTGGGCATCAAGTCCCTGTACGAACCTCTTCACCATCTTCTCCTCGGTATCCACCAAATACTGAGCATATCGGGATAACTGTGTAAACTGGATGTCATACTCAGACACCGTCATCCCAGGTGTCTTGACTAAGGCCTCGAAACTGCGAGCTCTGGCGTCACGAACGCTCTCTGGAAGAAAACGGGCTAGAAAGACCGCTGTAAACTCGACCCAAGTCATAGGCGGTAGATCTGCAGCTCGACCTCTCAAGACTGACTCCCACCATGTCTGCGCGAGACCCTCTAGCCGGAAACTGGCAAGCTCTACCCATCGATCATCCGAACATCTCAGCGAACGGCAGATCCTGGCTAAACTATCAAGGAACGTCTGTGGGTCCTCCGCTGCCTCGGTGCCGGTGAATACTGGAGGTCTCAGCCTCATGAAGTCCTGTAGTGAAACCGGAATGGCCACGATGGTAGTAGTAGGAGCAGGTATCATGGTCGTCTGTGATGTAGTAGGTACGTCATCCGGCCTCGGTGTACGACTGGCTGCAACTAGGGATCCTACCATCTGACGCAGCTCCTGCATGCCTCCCATCATCTGTCGCAACTCCTCCATACCGGTCTCGAGCCTATCCATACGGCCTGGGGAAGGTGGATCGGTCTGTCCCTGCGGCGTAGGCATACCACCCTGCTCAGTCCTAGTCTCGGACGAGCCAGCTCGAATCTCGTCTCTGGCGGCAGCCCTCTGTGCCCTCGTAGCCTTCGGCGGCATAGTGGCTGTTACAGGAAAACGGATAGTAAGGACAGTGCAATAGGATCATAGGATACACGGAATTGAAGAAGGAAATTTCCAAGCAAGTATCCTAAAGTCACTTAGGCGGAGTACCGTATCGTAAGTATGCCGCGGACATACGCACGCTACGTTACGCTGCTTAAGTCACTTACTCCATCTACCAAGGGTCATCCTACACTCACAAAGGTAAAACCTATGGCTCTGATACCAACTTTGTCACGACCCGCAGGGTACGGAACGTGACTGGCACTTAAGTTTACGAAACGTCTAAAGGCGTCCGTAAAATAAGTAAGCCAAAGCCCAGAAAACAAAACCAATTAAGCAAAAGAGTGAAGAAAACCCAAACATTTGAAAGCAAGTTTATCAAATAAGTCATGTAAAACCCTTTTTAAAAACAATACTAATTTTTCCGAAAATTTCGGCAGAGTCTCCTTTGTAAATACTGGCCCCCAAAAATGGGTACAACAAGAATGTGTAAAACCAACAAAATAGGGCATCCCCAAGCGGGAGCTAGCTCTTCGCCATAAGGCGGTCACAAATCCCACGCAATGTAAATGACGGCAAGCATAATGATCATAATAAAGCATGAGAAAAGCAGCATGTCGGCTCAAGTAAGCTCGACCCCAAAATACAGCATAAAATCCACAACCTCACAGTCTCATCTCTCGGTCAATATACAATAAATCTGGTAGAAACAGTAGATGGAGTACACTAGATACAAGAATATACAAGGTGGTACAAAAAATAACATAACCCACCTATGAGCAAATCTCGAGCTCAGGCAAAAGAGACAAAAGAACAAGTGCGCCCGCCGCTACTGAACTGACGGAGCGGACCTGCAAAAGACTGTGGCACAACGGGGGTGAGTTGCCAACTCGTGAGTAATAAATAACATCTACAAAGGCTATCGTATGCGTGCACACAAGCATCCTAGCATCTATAATACAGGTATGACTGGATGCACTAGCAGGTGTGTATATAACATCAGTGTACTAATATGTATGCAACATGAATATCTGAGGTCTCAATAGGTATATATATAAGAAATATTTTATCTCTTTTTGTTTTTGAAACTCTTTTAGAATGCCAGCATAATGTCAATGAATCGACGAAAATCGGTGTCCAGCAACGACACCCAAAAAGCTGTCTCAAATCTCATAAATGTATCTCTGGCCTCAGCCGTCCGGCTGACCCATCTCAAATATCAATATCTCATCATCCAGCGGCCACGGTCGGTATCCTCTGGATATCCGCCGTCCCAAACAGTCACCGGTAGGTAATCCGTCCCCTGCCAGGCTCAACGTCATCACCACATTCCTCTTGCCCCGGGGTACCTTACCGGGCCCACCATGTACCCGTGCCGGTTCCTCCACTCCTCGACACGGATTTCCAAAGCCACAGCAAACTCATGGTGGACGACACTTACATCACTAGAAAACCGCAATTTACATGTTTTAAAAATATCATAAGTTTGGAAATTTTGCGGCTTTCCCCCGAAATCCAGCAATATCATAAAATCTCAAGAAATCCTCATAAGTGCATATATCAATGATAATGAATGCGTATGATATCAATAATCAAGTTGCGATGTGTGATTAATGGATTAAGCATGAACAATTAATATGATGAAGTACATGCACATGAATAGCAATTCTACGGTTTCATTTTAAGGAATTAAAGGCAATAGCACCAGTTTAAGTATCAATTAGTAAAAGTTTTAAATTTAAATGTTATCTAGTGTGGTGGCTTGGCAATTACCAGGGTGTGTGTGTAAACATGAATAGTGCTCGTGCTGCATATAAAAACCTGGTAATGGTGCATGTGTCCTACAATTGAGTCTGCGTATAAGGGTATAACCTATCGATCTAATTGCAGCAATTATCATGCCAGTATTATTATTCTAATGTCACAAGTGATTATCCAATTTACTATTTTCCAGTTTACTAAATCTATCGGGCGACTTGCGCCATCCAGACGATCGTCCCCCGTAGATGTTAAATCTACTCACCGGAATCCCTGGCTAGCTGTGTCCAATCACCGCCTTTCCCTTTCGCGCCGCGTCTGACGTTTCCGCGACCGAACCTGGAATTTACATCAGTACCAAATATAAGGTTACATATCAAGAACGACACAAAACCCCAACGAAACTACTAAAGTTCGCTAACTAGGTACAACGTGCACAAAGTGCGCGGAACACACGCGAAAATCGCAAAAACTGCCAAAAAACGCCGATTTGGTCGCCCGGCAAAACTAAAACCCGACTACCCAAAAACCGCACTCACGCATCCTAAAAGTCGTAGGACAAGCCATTACAATCATCAAGATATCAAAAATAATTCATCACATAACTTTTATATACAAATCTAGTAAGCATATACATTCCAAAAATCGGTGCAACAATCGCCGATTTGCGACAAAACGACTACAATATAGCATAATTACCCAAGCACACTGCAAGCAATCTACAAACACTAATTACAACACAATAGCAATGATTCCAATCCTATTTTCCATAACCACCAATTCTTGAATTTAAAACCTAGTAAGCTAGAAATTGCAATTTGATGCAAACATCGACAATTTAGCGACAAAGTCAACACCACCCAACACCAACATCCAAACTAACCAAATAGCTAGCCAATACACTAATTTTAAACCATCAACTATGCTTAAAAAACCTAATTTCCATAAACAAAACCTTCTCTTGATTTTTGTAATTAGCAAACATAAACCAAACTATATATGAAAAACCTTAATTTAACACTAGATTTTAGCCTAATAAGCAAGTTAACCACTTAGATTAATGTTAGCAAAACACTTGATAGCAAATTAGGTTTAATCAATTAAATAATGCTTTCTAAAACTTAATCCACTCACTAATCAAGCTTCACAAACCAATTCCATACAAAAACCCTCTCTTGAAAATCCTAAAAAAGCAATTTCACACTTCTAAATTTAACCAAATTAGCATAATTAAAGACTACATCAACAAGATAACTATATGGATTAGTTAATTAACCACTAGATTAACTATAAAACAATCTAATTAAGTATTATGGCTTTCAAACCCTAGTTAGATTTTTCAAGCAAAAACCTAAGAAAACTAGATTAAACTACACTAAATTAACACTAAACCATACAACATAAGAAACTTAAACAAAAGAATTCAATTAGCAAGGGATTATACCTCAATTTGGGATCTAGCAAGAATGGATTTTGCTTCAATTGATGGCCTCAAACACCAAGATCCAAGCAAGAATGGCTAAGGATAATGATAGCATAAGGATTTTGTTTGGATTTTTGAATTAAATCATGGATTTTGATGTATTTTCTTGAAGAAATGAAGGAAAATGAAAAGAAAAGAGAGGAGGAGTAGGGTGTGCAGGAATTTCGGCCAGAGGAGGAATGGGGGAGGGTGTGGGCAAGTGGGGAAAGTCATGGGTCAAGTTCCAAAGTCAAATGTATCATACTTTATCAATTATAATTAAAATAAAACCATAAACCATCAAAACAACTCAAGAAAGCAACCAAAGAAAATGAGGCCAGAAATTTCTGGTCTCACACAAGGTGGGGCTGTCCTAGGGCTGAGGAAAAAGAGAGAGGGGTTTTACAAAAGAAATTTTATGCAAAAAGGCCCCCTACAACTCAAAAATTGCAAGTTTTAGCCCAAAATTCAATAAATTCGTTTCAAATCATAAAAATTTGTTAAAAATCAAAATAAATTACTAAAAATTCATGTTATCACTAGATTATAATTATCATAATTTTAGAGAATAAAATTAGCCCGGAAAAATTTGTATTTATCGCTTATTTAATGTATTTTCTTACCGGCTTAAAATAATATTAAAAAAATGAAAAATAGGGAAAATTTTTTAAATGACCAAAATTTCATAAATAACTCATTAGCTACTAAAAACAAGCAATTACCTATCCATTTTAGGTATAATTAGCCCTAAACTGCAAAATATCAAGAAAGACGGTTTTCGGAAAAATACCGAATTTTCACCGAATTTCAAGAAAACACCAAAACGACTTTTCAAGACGCTACAATGTCATTGCCGCGGAACCGCGGTCGTTTGATCGAATCACTGGATCGTTTTTCTGCAGTGTTTTTACAAAACCCTGAGACGATTTTTCTTATATTTTAAAACACTTTTTGAGCAGTATAAAAATCGACAGAAACTTGAGGTTTTGTGGATGTGTTTTGGGACTTTTTTCCGATCGATATTCTTAACACTTTGCTAACTTACTAGTTTATGTTTAGCTAGGCTCTGATACCACTGTAAGTCCACGTTGCTCATCCCGGTTCTTACGGGGTGGCGGAAACGACGAAAAACAATAATTTGGCGCAAGGCGACATGGAATTAGAGCACGGATCTTTGCTAAACTAGAAACTAGTAAACTAGAAGAGGCTATTACTACTATGCTGTAGAAAGTATACCTCACGAAACCGGTCCTTCGGGTCTTCATTCCGCTGTCCCGCTCGTCCATCCAAGCTCTAAGTGTCGATCCGGACCTTGGGCACCTCCGCGGCCTTCTTGAGTCGAAGACGATCCACCCGAGAGATGTACACCGAGCTCCACCTCGAGCCGAGGCAACTAGGGCAAAGAGATTGCTAGTCTAGAAGCCCTAGGATGTGTAGAGAAGATGTATGGATGTGTTTGTCAAGTGGAATCCTTTTTCTCTGAACACATGAGATCAAAGGAAGAATCAAGAGGAGGAAGAAGGAGGAGCAACCATGGAAATGTTTCTCATTTCTTTTCTATGAGAGAGAATGAGAGTGAACCAAATGAAAAGCTTCTTTTAAGAGAAAACACAACCATGGTTGCAATAATGCAAAACACTATCATTACTAATCCCATCAAGATAAAGTTGATGGCTACAAATGACATGACCATTATCATAAAAAAGTGAAAAAGAAAACAAAAGAATACTTTAGACCTTTCAAGAAGATCCCAGTCAACTTTGGTCAAATGGTCAACAAAGTCAAGATGGTCAAATGGTCAATGTAATTAGCCATAACATAATTATCAATAAAAGGATTAGTAAATAATGTCTCCGGCTCATAACGGTTTTGACCAAACGAATTGTCAAAAACGCTAATAAGTGAGCCACATTACGGTTTTGGCCGAACTATCTGCCAAAACCCTAATGGGGCACCTCCTCCTTTATCGCTCCCCAAAACTATGCATACACACCCGCATCCGCATTCCGTAGAATGCAAATGCACAGAAGACAAATCAAATCCATCTGTGCAATACTAGGATCTGGCTTAAACCAAAGCCCACTAGTATTGCCTGCCCGAACAGCATACGCACACAAGTGCACGTAAGTGATCGTAGCCCTGCCGTAAAACCATACGGCCTCTACACGTTTCGCCCAGTGCAGGGAAACTCTCTGTATGGGACTCTAAAGACTCGACACTACGCCGGCAGTGGGTTTAACCACAGACCGCAAGCGGCACTAGCTGTACGTAACGGTCCCCAGGTAGATGTCGATAAGAAGGACGATGAGGTACACCCATCCGAACTCCTACTGAGCCTGTATGTGACAATCTCCGTACAGTCCAGTCTGTTCGTCTGATACATCGCATGGCGGGCCTAGGGGGTGGCGAACGTCAGTCCCCTAATAGCGGTACAAGTCGTGTCGGAGTGTAGCCCAAAACACCCTGAGATAACACTGGAAACCGACCAGTATATCTCGCTTGCCCTGGCCAGGGACAACTCGTGTAATGGCTCTCCTAGACACATCGCGATGTCAACCCCCAATACCGGGAGAGACGAATCCTGTCTAACCGTTACTGCCTCCAAGTGCTTCGGGACTGCACCCAACTACTACCTGTTTGCACGACTCCTTTGAGCCGCGGTAGGGTAGTAATCTAAGTACAGTGGGAACACACTCGAGGCGAAGTGACAGTGTCAAGTCAGCGGACTAAGCTGTACTCATGTCACCTGGGAACTGATAACTGACGATAGGTATAATACCATCCATCAGTTCCCGACGAGTCCTGTCCAGTGTACTCGTAACCTAACGAGCACCCGCATACTATCTCCAGTACGACGTACTGATGGGTGTGGGACAGACCACCTCCCGTGCTGGGATGAGAAGCGTATACGCTAGTCTACTCCGGAGTATCGATGCCCTGTCTCGATAGTCCTACGACTAGGGACCTGTATAAGGATGTGCTTATGGATTACCCAGTCCCCACGAGTGTGAGCGCCATCACAACGCTGGTAATCAAGCAAAGATCCCAAGGGCTCTACTAATATGTATATAAGCGATATGCTAAACGAAACACATGCACATATTGAAGTAGAGACAAACCAAGTAGCATACTACCATTTTGAGCAAGATTGTCTATACAACTGTGAATATCCCAAGCTTCCATCAAGTAATATACAAGCTAGTATGATACAGTAATGGCCTCTAGGGCATATACACTAACATCCCACTGTTCTTAGATTGCTACCTTACCACGGCTCAAAGGAGTCGTGCAAACATGTAGCAGTTGGGTGCAGTCCCGAGCACTTGGAGGCAGTGGCGGTTAGACAGGATTCGTCTCTCCCGGTATTGGGAGTTGATATCGCGCTGTGTCAGAGAGCCATTACGCAAAGTCCCTGGCCAGGGCAAGCGAGATTTACTGGTAGGTTCCAGTTGTTTCTCAGGGTGTAATGGGCTACGCTCTGACACGACTTATACCGCTATTAGGGGACTGACGCTTGCCGCCCCTAGGCCCGTTATGCGATAGTCATAGACGAACAGACCGTACTGTATGGAGATTGTCACATCAGGCTCAGTAGGAGTTCGGACGGGTTTCCTCATCGGCCTTCTTATCGACATCTACGTGGGGACCGTTACGTACAGCTAGTGCCACTTGCGGTCTGTGGTTAAACCCACTGCCAGCGTAGTAGTCGTGTCTTTAGAGTCCCACACAGAGAGTTTCCCTACTCCAGGCGAAACGATATAGAGGTCGTATGGTTTTACGACAAGGGTTCGGACTCATACGTGTGTTTACGCACGTACGACATTCGGACAGTTTTTACTAGCCGGCTTTGGTTTAAGCCAGATTCTAGTATCGGGTTATTGGATTTGTACAGTATAAAGTTTTTCCGTGTTTTTATGGATAGGAGGGGCATTCTCGTAATTTCTCGAGAAGCTTCTAGAAGGATGGTGACTTGAGGGTTAAGGTAGCATTTGCATTTATTGTGTTAATGACTCATTTGTGTCATTCATCCATGGAGTTAATGCATCATTTATTGATCTAATGACTCATGAGATGAATCACTCATATGAATGAATGAAGCATGGTTGTTAAATGATTTAATTTATTTATTTCATAAAACATTATGCTTCATATATATTCAAATGAGTTCATTATCTCTTATTATTCTCTTGCTCACCTTCTCTCTCCTCAAGCTCTCTCTCTTCAAACCCTAATCCTCCCCTCTCATGTGTTGAGACCAAGGATTAGAAAAGACTATTTAATCCATAACACTTCTCTATATCACCTAGGTTACTTAGATTAGCACTTTAAGAAACCTAGTTACCTCAAGTCAGAGGTGAAGCTTGGAGTATAGCTCTCGGGTGGATCATCTATTACGTGGAGGAGGCCGAGAAGGACGTGGATAACGAAAAGGAGAAGGACACGTTTCATTAGGTATAATCACTTATCATAGTAGTTCACAACTTCTATGTTTCTTGTTAGTTATAGTTTAGCAAAGATTCTCGGTTAGTCGATGTTTATGCAAAGAACAAGATCGTTTTTCAATTTTCCGCCTCCCTGCAAGTCGTGGGGTGTTGTACATCGACTTACAGTGGTATCAGAGCCTCGCTAAACAATAATTAACTTATTAGCAAAGTCGTATGAATTTCGAACGCAAAACGAACCGGAAAAAACATCGATATCACTAAGTTTCTGTCGATTTTAAAACAGGTCCTAAAAATTTTTTAGGGACCTCTAAATTAACAAGAAAGGAATTATAAGGTTACTGGAGAAAAATGGGTTCCTGAATCGGCCAAACAACCGCGGAACCGCTGCCGAACCCACCGATCCGCCGCGGATCCGCAGCCGAGTTGAAGCCGATTCAACCCAGTTTGCTCCAGTAACTCTTCTGTGATATTTTTGTGTTTTCTGGAATGTTTATTTTTCTTCTCAAGTCTCAGGTGCACAGAGAAGTTTTGGAGTAGAATCTAAAGTGTTTGCTCGATCGAAATCTTACGATGTTTGCTAATTTGATTATATCTGTGATCGTATAATGTGTTCGTAAACCTCCCCCAACTGCTAGTATGTCGGTTGGCAGGGGGTTGCACATTTCTGTAATGGTTTTTACTGTTTGTGGTTATGAACTGTATTGGACTGTTGTGATGATTAGCCAGGGTTTGTGATGGGTTGTTATATTCATTCAAAGTAATTGTAATATGTTGTAATATTATTTTACGGGGCACATCCAGGTTGCGCTTGTAGCCACCATTGTATTATTTCATTTTACTGTTTTTACTCCTAGGATAGACCCAAGGTGGGGTGCACAAACTACCGGGTACTTTGAAGTGTTTAGTGGCCTACTCACGTTGTTGAGGGAGACCGCTTCACTTCGGATACTTGGCGGGTAGTTTGCCGTACCCATAGGGGTCTAGGGTGGGGTAATAGCTATTCATCACAACTGTGTAATCCGTCTTTTGTTGCAGGCTCAAAACAAACACGGATTGCTTGCATATCCAATAATGTTCATCTGTGATCTGGAATGCCTATTATTGCGTCTGACGAATGTACAATATCTATATATGATAGCTATTTAGACGTCACTTATGTTTTACACCCGCGCTAGCCCAGCCCCCGCTCTGCCGTTAGTTAAGTAACCTAACGGGTGATGACGGGACCCAGTGGCGAATGCGGATGGCATAAGAGGACGTTGTATTTTCATTGTTTTCTGCAATGATAGGTTAATGATGGGACACATTATTATTAATGCAAAGAAAATAAACCAAAAGTTGAATCGTTGGAACAATTTAAAAGAAACCACTCGGTTATTTTAAAACAGATGATATTTTTAATTGTGGAGCTTTAACCACTCCTTTTAAAAGCTATCAGGTTCCTTCGGTCATATCAAGTTCACTACGTTCACGGTTTCGCCAAAACAATTCGTAGCCCTCCGTCATTTCATTTGGATATTCAGTAGTATTCAAGCTATGTATTTTGACCAACGCCTATGCATAGTGTTTGGTAGCTGCTGGGTATTCATTTGTTGCATAGATAGATGAGTTAGTTTGGGACAGTCGTATTATCATTTTGGCCAACGTCAAGGATATGTACGGATGGGTTCAAATTAACAAGATAATGATGGGTAGAACTTGACATGTTACTTATGACATTTTGACCAACGCCAAGGTCATAAGAGCATGGGGCAAAAAAAAATTTATATCGGGAATTTCTAAAGAAACTGAAATTTGCAAAGAGATGCATACCATTTGGAGTTTGATGAATGTTCGTAGGATTCCTTCAACATTATCATACGATGATATTTGGATCCCGACCCTACTGTGAGTATATGCTACTCATCAGGAGATTCGTCACTTAACGATCAGTGCTATAAACCAAGTAGGTGTCAAGAAAGGTGTCAGCGGGGTTACGCCCCCAGAGAAAAGAGGTTATTTAATTAAGGAACTTCGCGAAAGCGTTGGAAAACCTCCCTCGAAGTACCGACACCAGCCTGGCTGAACGGTTAAGCAAGTATTGTACAGTGAGAATAGTCCTGGCTAATTCTTCTTTTATGGTTTGAAGAAGGATTCGAGAAACAGTGGGAGCCATCCAGTTTAGATAAATTAAAAACCACTCTAAACTTGCAAGAGCATCATGCTAAAGTGTTTCTTCTCTCTCTCCTACTTGCAGCGACCCTGAAAATGACTGGACTTAAGTTACTTTTAGAGAAAAATATACTGACATGGACAAACTATAAAGATTGGCTGTGGAATGTCAAAATGGCTTTGACCTATGACAAATTGGGGTACGTCCTCACCGCTAAGGCACCTGCAGTCCCAGGTCCCAAATCCAGTAATTTGGATAAGGAAATCCGCAAAACCTGGGAGTATGATTGCGCGAAGGCCAAGTGCATCGTGCTTGCCTCGATGAACAATGAACATCAGAGGAGGCACGAGGATATGGATCTTGATGCCATATTTCTCCATACAAAGGAACTTTATGGAGAGCAATCTCGTATAGCAAGATACGAGACCTCTAAGAACTTGTTTCGAGCGAGGTTTGCCGTCGGATCATCGGTAGGAGAACATGTCCTAAAGATGATTGGCTATATAGAAGAGCTCGCAGACCTTGGGACGACTTTGGATAATGAGCTCTATACAGACCTTATTCTTCAGTCCCTTCCTTCCACCTACGCCCAGTTTATTCTGAATTTCAACATTCAAAGAAAAGAAGTTGAACTTCCGGAACTCCTTAACATGTTGAGGAGTGCAGAGGGCACCTTGCAGAAGGCAAGAGAAATACCCGCTACGTTTGTTAGCGGTGCTTCTTCTTCCGGGTCCAAGGCTAGGGCTAAAGGAAGGAAGAAGAAGGCCGCCACCAAACCTAGAGGAGGTGTTAGTAAGGTGGGAGCGAAGGGATAGAAAAAGTTTGCGGGTACCAGTAGTGGCCCAGGATGAGTGCTTCCATTGTCATAGGAAAGGGCACTGGAAGAAAGATTGCAAGGCGTGGAACGCCACGAACCAGGAACCAAAGCAAGCTGTGGCTTCGACTTCAGGTGTGTTTGTAATTGAGAATTGTCTGTCAATCAACTCTACTTCCTGGGTATTGGATACCGGATCAAGATCTCATATATGCAATTCATTGCAGGCACTGAGAAACCGTAGAGTGCTGAAGGATGGGATATGACCCTGATGGTTGCTAACGGAGCTAGCGTGGGAGCTGTGTCCGTAGGGGATTATCACCTGGGATTGACGAGTGGACACATTTTGGTTTTACATAACTGTTTTTGTGTACCTAGCTTAACGTGTAATATCATATCAGTTTCCTTGTTATCAAATAAAGGTTATGATTTCACGTTTGTAAGTGATGTTGTTAACATCCACCTTAATCATAGTTTGATTGGGTCCGGTACACTGGATAATGGTATATATGTCTTAAACCAACTCCAAATTTTCAATGTCCAGAACACACTAAAAAGAAAGTCTCCAGATTTAAATAAAGCTTTCTTATGGCATTGTAGACTGGGTCACATCAATGAGAGAAGGTTTACTAAGTTACATAGAGAAGGATATTTGGACTCGTTCGAATATCAAACTTATGCCACTTTTCAATCATGTCTCAAAGGAAAGATGACAAAGACTCCATTCACTGGACATGGAGTAAGAGCGAGCGAGCTCTTAGGACTCATACACAGCGATGTATGTGGTCCAATGTCTACACATGCAAGAGGTGGTTTTTCCTATTTCTTTACTTTTACGGATGATTACTCAAGGTAAGAATTCATTTATCTGATGAAACATAAATCCAAGGCTTTTGAGAAATTCCAAGAGTATAAGAATGAAGTAGAAAACCAAACCGGCAAAAATATCAAGACACTAAGATCTGATGGAGGTGGTGAATACTTGAGTGCCGAGTTCCTAGGTTACCTAAAAGAGAAAGGAATTCTCTCTCAACTTACTCCTCCATACACTCCACAGCATAACGGTGTATCGGAGAGACGGAATTGAACCCTATTGGATATGGTACGTTCCATGATGAGTAATGCTGAGTTACCGCGATCTTTCTGGGGTTATGCGCTAGAATCAGCGGCATATCTTTTGAACATGGTTCCTACCAAGACAGTGCCTACCACGCCATATCAGAAGTGGAGTGGGAAGAAATCCTATCTTCAGTATCTGAAGATATGGGGATGTCCAGCTTTTGTTAAAAAGCAGCATGTGGACAAGCTCGAGGCACGATCAGTACAGTGTAAGTTTGTGGGATATCCAAAGAACTCCAAGGGGTATCTATTCTATTACGCAGAGGAACAAAAGGTTTTTGTTTCTCGTAATGCCCATTTTCTAGAATATCAGTTTTTAGAAAAGGAAATAAGTGGGAGCGAAATAGAACTGGAAGAAATTCCAGAACCACAAACTACTACTGAAAGTTTGGTAGAACCAGTAGTTCAAGAAGAACAGGACATTCCCGCACCCCTCCGCAGGAGTAGTAGGCCGTCTCATCCGCCTGAGAGATACTACGGTTTTCTCATAGATGGGGATAGAGAGGATTGCATCATAGATGATGATGAACCTACTAGCTTCCAGCAGGCCATCCGAGTGACGACTCGGTACGATGGCTAGATGCAATGCGGACCGAAATGGAGTCCATGTACACCAACAAAGTATGTACTTTGGACTTTGCTCCAGATGGGGTAAAACCCATAGGATGCAAATGGATCTTCAAGAAAAAGATTGGTGTAGATGGACAGGTGGAAACCTATAAGGCTAGACTTGTTGGAAAGGGTTTTCGTCAAAGACCTGGTTTGGACTATGACGAAACTTTTTCTCCAGTGGCTATGCTCAAATCCATTCGGGTCCTTCTTGCTATTGCTGCCTTCCATGATTATGAAATCTGGCAGATGGACGTAAAGACGAATTTTCTGAATGGAAATTTAGAAGAGTGCGTCTATATGGATCAGCCAGAGGGGTTCAATCAGAGTGGGAGCAGCGGGAAAGTATGCAAGTTGCTTAAGTCCATTTATGGACTAAAGCAGGCATCGCGGAGTTGGAACATCTGTTTTGATGAAACGGTTAAAGAATATGGCTTTATCAAAAATCCAGATGAACCATGTATATATAGTAAAGTTGTAGCACGAACTGTCGTATTCCTCGTCTTGTACGTGGATGACATTCTATTGATAGGAAATGACATTCCTATGCTACAATCTGTCAAAGGATTCTTGTCACACAGGTTCTCCATGAAAGACCTGGGTGACGCCTCTTATATTCTGGGGATCCGGATCTATCGTGATAGATCCAAGAGGATGTTGGGACTTTCGCAGTCCAGGTATATCAACACTATACTGAAAAGATTCAGTATGGAAGATTCTAAGCGTGGTAATCTACCGGCTTGTCACGGAATCACCTTATCCAAAGAGATGTCTCCCAAGACTTATTTGGAAAGGGAACGCATGTATATTATACCCTACGCTTCTGCGGTAGGCTCTATAATGTATGCGATGTTGTGCACCAGACCAGATGTAGCTTACGCACTGAGCGTGGTAAGCCGGTATCAGTCAGACCCAGGGGAGAAGAACTGGATAGCAGTAAAGAACATTCTCAAGTACCTGAGAAGGACTAAGGAGATGTTCTTAGTTTACGGCGGAAAAGACCTCAAGATGGAGGCCTTTGCTGATTCCGGCTTCCAGAGTGATAAGGACGATTCCAAGTCCATGTCAGGTCATGTCTTTACCCTCAATGGAGGGGCGGTGTGCTGGAAGAGTTCCAAGCAGGACACCGTTGCTGACTCGACGATGGAAGCGGAGTATATTGCTGCTTGCGATGCCGCAAAAGAAGCGGTCTGGATGAAGAAGTTCCTAACAGAACTTCAGGTGGTTCTTACCATTGTTGATCCAATACCTCTGTATTGCGACAACAACGGAGCTATAGCTTTAGCGAAGGAACCAAGGTCCCATCAGAAGTCCAGACACATCTTAAGGCGGTATCACCTGATCAGGGAGATCATTGATCGTCGGGAGATCGAGGTCCGGAGAGTTGCTACTGAAGAGAACATTGCTGATCCATTCACAATGGCCCTACCTCAGATTCAGTTCGAGAGGCTACTCGAGATCATCTGTCTTCGATATGCCAGTACATGGCCCTAGTGCAAGTGGGAGATTGTTAGTGTATATGCCCTAGGGGCCATTATTGTATCATACTAGCTTGTATATTACTTAATGGAAGTTTGGGATATTCACAGTTATATAACAGTCTTGCTAAACATGGTAGTATGCTACTTGGTTTTATCTATCTTAATATGTGAGTATACGTATTGATAGAGCTCTTAGGATCTTGCTTGACTACCAGCGTTGTGATGGCAGTCACACTAGTGGGGGCTGGGTAGTCTACAGGCACATCCTTTTTTAGGTCCCTAGTCGTAGGATTATCGAGACAGGGCATCGATACTCCGGCGTAGACTAGTGTGTACGCTTTTCATCCCAGTTGGGGAGATGGTCTGTCCCACAGCCGTCAGTACGTCGTACTGGAGATAGTATGCAGGTGCTCGTTGGGTTACGGGTACACCGGACATGACTCACGGGGAACTGTTGGTTGGTATTATACCCGTCGTCAGTTAACAGTTCCCTGGTGACATGAGTACAGGATAGTCCGCAGACTTGACACTGCTACTTCGCCTCGAGTGTGTCCCACTGTTCTTAGATTGCTACCCTACCACGGCTCAAAGGAGTCGTGCAAACAGGTAGCAGTTGGGTGCAGTCCCGAGAACTTGGAGGCAGTGGCGGTTAGACATGATTCGTCTCTCCCGGTATTGGGAGTTGATATCGCGCTGTGTCAGAGAGCCATTACGCAAAGTCCCTGGCCAGGGAAACCGAGATTTACTGGTAGGTTCCAGTTGTTTCTCAGGGTGTAATGGGCTACGCTCCGACACGACTTATACCGCTATTAGGGGACTGACGCTTGCCGCCCCCTAGGCCCGATATGCGATAGTCTTAGACGAACAGACCGGACTGTACGGAGATTGTCACATCAGGCTCAGTAGGAGTTCGGATGGGTTTCCTCATCGGCCTTCTTATCGACATCTACGTGGGGACCGTTACGTACAGCTAGTGCCGCTTGCAGTCTGTGGTTAAACCCACTGCCAGCGTAGTAGTCGAGTCTTTAGAGTCCCACACAGAGAGTTTCCCTACTCCAGGCGAAACGATATAGAGGTCGTATGGTTTTATGACAAGGGTTCGAACGCATACGTGTGTTTACGCACGTACGACATTCAGACAGTTTTTACTAGCCGGCTTTGGTTTAAGCCAGATTCTAGTATCGGGTTATTGGATTTGTACAGTCTAAAGTTTTTCCGTGTTTTCACGGATAGGAGGGGCGTTCTCGTAATTTCTCGAGAAGCTTCTAGAAGGATGGTGACTTGAGGGTTAAGGTGGCATTTGCATTTATTGTGTTAATGACTCATTTGTGTGATTCATCCATGGAGTTAATGCATCATTTATTGATCTAATGACTCATGAGATGAATCACTCATATTAATGAATGAAGCATGGTTATTAAATGATTTAATTTATTTATTTCATAAAACATTATGCTTCATATATATTCAAATGAGTTCATTATCTCTTATTATTCTCTTGCTCACCTTCTCTCTCCTCAAGCTCTCTCTCTTCAAACCCTAATCCTCCCCTCTCATGTGTTGAGACCAAGGATTAGAAAAGACTATTTAATCCATAACACTTCTCTATATCACCTAGGTTACTTAGATTAGCACTTTAAGAAACCTAGTTACCTCAAGTCAGAGGTGAAGCTTGGAGTATAGCTCTCGGGTGGATCATCTATTACGTGGAGGAGGCCGAGAAGGACGTGGATAACGAAAAGGAGTAGGACATAGTTCATTAGGTATAATCACTTATCATAGTAGTTCACAACTTCTATGTTTCTTGTTAGTTATAGTTTAGCAAAGATTCTCGGTTAGTCGATGTTTATGTAAAGAACAAGATCGTTTTTCAATTTTCTGCCTCCCCGCAAGTCGTGGGGTGTTGTACATCGACTTACAAACAGACCGGACTGTACGGAGATTGTCACATCAGGCTCAGTAGGAGTTCGGATGGGTTTCCTCATCGGCTTTCTTATCGACATCTACCTGGGGACCGTTACGTACAGCTAGTGCCGCTTGCGGTCTATGGTTAAACCCACTACTAGCGTAGTAGTCGAGTCTTTAGAGTCCCACACAGATAGTTTCCATGCTTCGAGCGAAACGATATAGAGGTCGTATGGTTTTACGACAGGGTTCGGACACGCACGTGCATTTATGCTAGTACGATGTTCGGACAGTTTTTACTAGCGGGCTTTGGTTTATGCCAGATTCTAGTAATGGATTATTGGATTTATACAGTCTCATTATTTCCGTGTTTTCATGGATGGGAGGGGCATTCTCGTAATTTGTCGAGAAGCTTCTAGAAGATTGATGAGTTGGAGGCTTAGGTGGCATTTGCATTAATTGTTTTAATGACTCATGGTGTGATTCATCCATAGAGTTAATGATGCATTTATTGTTTAAATGACTCATGAGATGAATCACAAGATGAGTTAATGAAGCATGATGATAATTGTTATTTATTATTTCATTTAATAAATATCTTGTGCTTCATATATTCACAATGAATCATTATTCTAAGATCATTCTCACTCTCACCTTCTCTCTCCTCAAGCTCTCTCTCTTCAAGAACTAACCCTAACCTCTCATGTGTTGAGATCCAAGGGTTAGCAAGACTCAAAGATCCCTAATCCTATTCTATATCCTCTAGGTTGCTTTGATTAGCACTTTTAGTAACCTAGTTATCTCAAGTTAGAGGTCAAGCTTGGAGTAGTAGCTCTCGGGTGGATCTTCTATCATAAAGAGGAGGCCGACGAGGAGGTGGTCAACGAGAACAAGAAGGACTTGGTTCATTAGGTATAATCTTCTTTCATAGTAGCTAATCCCTCCTATGATGTTGTTAGTTAATGTTTGGCAAAGATCCGTAAGTTAGTCGATGTTTGTTTTAAACAAAATGATTGTTTTGCCTATTCCGCCTCCCCGCAACTCGTGGGGTGTCTAACGTCGACTTACAGTTATCAGTAGTTTCTCGACCTGTTATGAGCCTCACATCGACACGACTTATCGGTTACTGGGGTCTGACGTTTACCACCCCTAACTAGATATGCGACATATCAAACGAAGAGACCGGACTGTACGGTAGTGTTACTGATTGGATTCACAGGAGAATGTACAGGCTTACTTGTTGATCTTCTGATCGCTCAATACCTGGGTGGCTGTTACGTTTAGCTGACCGCTTGCAGCTTGTGGGTGTTTGATATGATCATCACCTACTGCCGGCGTATTGACGATTCTTTAGAGTCCTACACAGAGGTTTCTTGACTCAGGCAAAACGGAGTAGGAGCACATATGTGATATGTGCGGGATCGAGAATATTACGATATGAGATACCGTATTCTATTCTCGCGATATTAGATATCGGCCGGGTATATGTGATATAGCCGGGTCATCGGATCAAGTGTTGATTCGATGAACTGATACAGATTATATTAGTCGGTTATTTGAGAAATAGCCGGATTGTCGGATCAAGTGTTGATTCGATAATTTAATGTATAATTATATATGTGATATATTACATTACATTAACTGATATAAGCTCGCTTTATTGATTCATTTTCTCACCGGATAATACATTGATATATATACGATATATGTTAATTGTATTATTTTCTTTTGTTACAAAAATATATTATATATGTGATAAATAATATTGTAACAAGTTATGATTATAAATGCAACATGATTTGTGGAGATTAAACATAGTTAGGGTTTGATTTGGGTTAGCATTTTCATGAAGGTTCTAGAAGCTTTACTTTTGTTTTATGCTTTGATATTTTGAGTTGATATTTCTTAACCCAACCCAAACCCTTTACCCTAGTCAATTCTCTACAAGGGTTAAGCCATCATACTTAACCCAAGGTTGGATTTGTAACCTTGGACAATAATTCATTACTCATCACAAAAGACTTCTTCTTCTTCTTCCTTCTTAAAAAGCTTGCTAGCTTTTTGCAAGTGATGAATAAAAAGTGAGAAATTGAAATAAAAGGAGAGCTAAATTCCTACTTCATCATCCTCATCTATTCTAGCCACTTAGATTAGGGTGTTCACTTCACTAATACTTGATTAGAGAAGTGAGAGCTTGAGTTAAAGATTTTTCAAGGTAGATCATCTTCGAAAAGGAAGACTTCAAGCAAGCATGGATCATTCGGCTTGTGGAGCCTCTCTAGAGTCCGGAAGTTCATGGATCGCGGCGAAGGGACTACTACTCGGAGCTTATGAAGCGAAGGAGCGGACTACAAAGGTTGTAATCCCTTTCCTTTAGATGTAACGTTGTTTACATGTTTTGTTAACCCTAAACTCTAGCAAAGATCCTTGCTTTAGGTTGTTCGGCACTTGAAAAAATTTAGATTTGTCATGGTTGATGCCTTATGAGCCTTGTGACAGTGTCTAGTAACCCTACATCCCCTACCCAGAGGTCTGTCTTTGACAGATTGGACACTGCTTCTCAGCGGACATCAGTCTTCAATAGGCTGACAACGACAACCCTCCGCCAAGACAGGGGGCATGACGAAGCCATCCCCATAGCTGAACCAACTCCATCCGCACGACATGCTCGCCGTCGTCACTGGTGCCGAGTAAGGAAGGCTGGGGACAGCTCCCCTTCTGGACTAACTCCGCCAGCTCCCATGGTGGAAATCAATGCTGCTGTTCCAATTGGGAACAGCTTTGAACCGCTTAGGAGGGTTCACAAGAACTCTCCAACTTCCGTGCTGAAGAGATCTCCTCCTCCTGTGGAGAATGCTACAGAAAAGAAGCCGGAGCAGCCCCCTCAGCGGCTGTCCTCCAAAATTTATAAAGTCTGGCGACAGATTCAGGAATCGGTGATTGATCAGGACTACTCTCGCCAATCAAAGAAGCTTAAAGCTCGACAAGGAGAAAATCATCCTGTCAAGCCACCAAAGGCGACAGCCGTCTGGGTGCCCGCTGCAACGGCTCCCTCAACGTCAACCGCTCAAAAGAGAAGGAGGCCGGAGAAAGCCCTTACGACCGCGGCGAACCGCGAAAGCGCTGAATCTAAACGCCCCAAGTCCGGGGGCATGGTAATACATACCGTTTATATGGATTCCGGAAAAGAAGAAAGCCGTGCTTCTACGGGTCATCGACCGCTTACCCGATCGATAACGAAGGCTCAGGAACAACAGCAGCAGAAACTTCAGGAGATGCTGAATGCAATTGCCGCACTCACTGGGCCAAAAGAAAATCCAGAGACCTCGGAGCAGCATCGGGAATAAGAAACCGATACTGAGTTCCTCCGAAGGATGCTTGAGAGGAAAGAAAAAGATGCCGCGGAACAGGCAGCCAACATCAAACGGATGGCTCTTTTGTTCCAAGACATGTCTGGGATGATGTTATAGCCGGAACCTCCAGCTGAAGACCCCCCGATTATCATTGAAGATGACAGAGGGGAGACATCGAACCCTCCTCAGGCACTTTCAGCAGCCAAAGAGGAAACTATCTCCAAGGCCGCTCTGGACGACTACATCGCTCAGCAAATACGAGCTCACCAGGCAAATGAAGCGGCTGGGCAGATCGTTAAGACTGGATGACCTTATCCAGGCTGGTATGACCAAATAAAGTACCCGCCGGGATATACGATCCCTAAATTTCTTGTATATAAAGGGACGTGGAATCCACATCAGCATGTCGCTCAATTCAGAGCCTTGTGCAGCAACACCGGGGGTGACGATAAACTTCTGCTCCACCAGTTTGTTGGTAGCTTGTCGGAGACGGCATTCGAGTGGTATTCTGAACTTCCAAACGACCCCGTCAAGACTTTTGCAGAAATGGAGCTACTATTCACCCAGCGCTTCGCAAGTGCTAGTGAACGCACCCCAATAACGGCATTGATCAACGCCAGGGTGAAGCCAGGTGAAACTTGGGTGCAGCACGCAATACGATGGCGGAATTTGTGGTCAAAATGTGAGCAGCGCATCGAAGAAGCGCCGGCAGTGGGCATGTTCGTAGGCACTCTGGACCCTCAGGCAACTATTTCCCAATTCATGATGTTCTTCAAGCCGACCACGTTCCAGGCCTTGATCGACAAGCTGGCCCAAATGGACCAGATGGGTCATAGACCGTCTCCTCTAAAGCCAGAGCCGCGGAACGAAAAGGGTAAATGGAAGGCGACATTCGTTACGAATACGCAACAGCAGCCCAGTGGTCCAAAATTAACGGATCGCCTAGAGTAAAGACGGCGATACTATAATTAGAAGATGAAGCGCCCTTATTCGTTCCCCCGGGACAAGATGAAAAGATTGTTCGAGCTAGCGGTACGCAACATGCTCATCAATCTGCCAAATCCAAAACGACCGTTGCAACCCGGCGAGGCTAATAGTTCCAATTACTTCCCCTACCATCAAACGGTAAGCCATACAATTGAAGATTGCTTCGTCTTTAAAGGCTAGATCGAAGAACAATACCAACAGGGCAAGTTTGCGCTGTCCGAGAATTGGAAGGTGAACCCGCCGCAGCCACCCACCCCCAAGAAGACGGATACACCAGGGGCATCATGCTCTTTCATTGAAGAAGCTCCATGGGAGGTCGCTCTTTCAGCCAAGACGAAAAGAATGCTGAAGGATCTCCAAACATGCCCGGCGATCAGGTGGAAAAATCCACTGGAACCCGAGATCATCGAGGGAATGCTGAAACCGCGCCCAACTCCAAAAATTGGTGGTGATAGTCAAAGCGCTCATACCCAGCCGTCAAAGTCTTCGAAAAAGAAGAAGAAGATCAAAAAGCCCGTGAAGCCTGGTGGCAAGCGCACGGACCTGCAAAAACAGATTGACGCGCTGGAAGAATATAACCAGAAGGCGCGGACCCCAGTCACACTCCAAGAATTTCTCAACCACGTCCTTGAGGACGAAAATGATGACAATGGAGAAGACTCGTCGGATGAATCTAAAGGTTATGTAGCAAGATGCCATATGATCTCTCACTCGTCGATAGACAATGAGGAAGTGTTCATATCAGATTTTTGCATTTTCATACCGCCCAATTTTTATCACATTGCATATCCGTAGATACTCTTGAGCCGTGTTTGCTAGTCAATTGCAGGATACAGGTTCTCGGTTCTAAAACGGTGAAATTCATGGAAAACACGAAAAAAATCCGGGTTCTTGCCAACCACAGATAAAACACGGTCTCCGCTCTTCATCCGTATGTTGCCAGATACCAGTTTAAGAAGACAAAAGGTCAAATCAATGTCACCTTCATGCACAAGGCTCAATGGTAGCATAAAATCCAAGAGATCTACGCGGAGCTCGAGGCAATCATGACAAAATCTTGACAAAAAGTCCACCTTTCCCTCAACAGAAATTCTGGAAAAATCGGGGAGCCAAATTGAGAAAATATATGTACCAGAATAATGTAGACATCAGACCAGGCCAGCACCAAAAGTTGGGGGGCCCAATTCAACTAAACGGCCGCGGATCCGCGGCCAAAGTGGGGTCCAGGCCGCGGATCCGCGGCAGTATAGTGGCGGCAGACAGAAAGTTTTTGGGGGGTATTTTGGTCATCGTATAAGTGTCTGGTGGTTGCCCTAGATCTCCATTCTCCATCCTATAAATAGCCCAGAAGTTTGAGAAGGAAAGGGTCCATTCTTGTATTTTCTTTTTCTAGGATTTAGTTCACTTCTTCTTCCTCTTCTCACCTCTTCTCCATTAAACTTGTAGTGAGCTTTTGAGTGAAGAGTGATGAATAAAGAAGAACCATTTATTATCATGCTTATCTCTTTATTTTGTTAAATGCTCTTTCCTTACTTGTTGTAATTTTAATTGTTAAGTAGTTGTTGTTATTTGCTTGATTGTTTCTTTCTTCTCTCTTTTTCTTTATCATTCATACGACAATGATACTTACGCTTGATTCTCGCCAAGGTGAGGTCGCAAATAGTTAGTCGTATTCTTCTAGTCTCCTTCTTTCTATCTTTCTCTTTTGTTTGTTTTATTTTTCCGTATTATGAAGTGTGAGTAGTTTTATACTTGTTAGGGTAGGATAAGGGAAGTTTGAGAGAAGGAAATCTCTCTCACTCTTTCCTTGCCCAACAACTTGAATCGACTCCCGTTAATTGAACCACAATCCGCTCCTTACGGCACCCTATCCTACATGATAGCGGTGATTCCGTAGTGAGACCGGTTGTGGTTGAATTAACCAGAGGTTATGGATAAGAGTCAAGAACGGACGGACAAGCACCAAAAGGAAGGACTATGCGTTGGAAAGCCTAGCTTATACTCGCAAGTTCCTTCCTAGTCGTGCTAATCCCCGTTGTTGCCGATTACCGTAACACCGATATTAAGTGGGGCAACGAAAGATGTGGAGACTCCTAACTCAAACTAACCTAATCCTCACCCTAACAAGCTCTCTTTAAATATCAACTTACACTTAGATAACCACAACAAAATCTGAAAACAGGACTTAACTCGTTAAAACACTTTGAAAAAGACTCCAATCTCCCTGCGGACGACCCGTACTCAACCGACTAGCTACAAGCGAAACCGTCTTGATTGCGGTATTTAAACTAAACTTGAACACGCACGTATCCTAACAATCAAATGGCGCCGTTGCCGGGGAGACGGTAGTTTATTTCCTTGTGTAATTTCGGGTTAATTTGAAAGTATAAAAAAAAACGAAAAAAAAAATACTTTGTAAAAGAAACCATCTTGTTATTCTTGATTAGTTTTTGTGCAAGTGTGCAGGAAATACGAAGCTCAAGATCGACGCCAAAGACGTTGGAAATACGGAGTTCAAGTACAGTGCCAAAGATGTGGGAAGATAGACCCACATTTTCGCGGCTACACCGCGACGGACAAAAACGAAGCATCCGGTCTACTGTACAAATCTGGAGCAAATACAGTAAGCAAATCAAGATTCAGTACATCCAGACAAGCAGAGGACACCAACAGAGAACACCCAAATTTTTTCAGAGCCCCAATTCCTCCAATTAGCCGCGGATCAGCGGCCAAAGTAGGTGTTTGGCCGCGGAAACGCGGCCAAGTTGTGCCTTCAGGGTGCAATTTTTTCTCTGTAAGTCCCTCTGCCTCTCTCCACTCCTCTGAACTCCACTGAACTGTGTTTCTGCAGCCTTCTTTGCGCAAACTCTTCTCCCCCTTCCAATAAACTGTTCTTGTGCAGGATTCTTTGCGCCGCAAATAAAAATTGTTTGCATTTGATTTGTTATTGCTTTGCATTTCTTTTATACGGACTTAAGGGGATTGAAACCAATCCAGATTGGGTGGGGATTTCATCACCCTTCCCAGGACCCCAAAAATCACTAAAGCATATGCATTGTCCATTGTAAATTAAAAAATACTAGACTTCAGCCCTAAGGACTTCGCACTCATTAGGAGAAGATAAACCGTGTTTAGAACCTCGCTTAACCGTATATTGATTACGGGGTGTCTAGGAAAGTGTTAAAGGCTCAACCGCCGAAAGAGAAAGGGTTATTTAATTAAGGAACTTCGCGAAAGCGTTGGACAACCTCCCCTTATCTCTGCACTTACCTGGCCCCATGATCGGTGTATTTTTAAGCCTGTTTCTCGACACTGTTTAACTTCGAAAATCAAGTTCAGGAGCAGGTCTAGTAGACCTAGGCGACCGTAGATCTAGGTGTGATTGTGCATATCTTGTTTGTGATTGCTTAAGCCGTATTTCCGTACATACTTCTGTAAATCTCTTTCTAAAAAAAAAAAAAGAAAAGAAAAAAATCAAAAACTTTATATAAAAACTTGCCCTTTTGTCGCCAAATCCATTTTCACTCACCACCCATCGCCTTTCTCCATTGACGTTTTCTTACCCTCACCTTCTCCGCTTTGACTATACTAAACTCGTTTAGTGTATGTCCGCTTGGACTCGGGACACTAGCGCCCGTCTAGTCCTCGTTACGTTAGTCGCGACCGACTACGCTATCGACTCCGAAGTCGATACTCCGTCCACTCCTCTTTCACCCCTTCCTTTGCCGGCCAACTCCGACGTTGACCGGAATTCTGTTCATACATCTTCACCTTCACCTTCACCTTCACCAACCTCTTCTTCCGCGATGTCGGGATTTAATCCGAACATCTCTTTGACCACCGCTGGATTGGCTCCACCTCCTACGGAGACCAATCTCCCACCACCTCCGCCTGTTGTAGCGCCGCAGCGAATTGCGCTCCAGGATCGTTTCTACCCCACCCGTTCTGCACTTCCCACCTGCCTTTCTCTTCCTCCGGCCAATGGGGACAACTTTGAAATTAAGCCCCATTTCATCAACATGCTTCCACGTTTTCATGGGCTTGAAACTGAAGATGCCTATATCTTCATCAATAAATTTCAAAATGTCTGTGCCATGATGAAAACAACCCAGCTGTCGGACGATGCTATACGTCTACGGGTCATTCCGTTCACTTTATGCGATCTCGCTGAAAAATGGCTGTATAGCACCGCTTCCCACTCAATCACCAGCTGGGACGAGTTTGTTAAAGCGTTTCTAAAAAAATTCTATCCAAATCATAAGACCGCAAGAATTCGAAATGAAATCAACCAATTCTCCCAGCTTCCTTCTGAACCCTTCTGGAAGTGCTTTGACCGGTACAAAGACCTTCTTGTTCAGTGTCCTCACCACGGTATAGAGAAATGGCAGCTGTGCCAAACCTTATACGAGGGACTGAACCCAGCAACGAAGCAGTTGCTGGAAACCATCTGTCAGGGCCACTTCCTATCGAAATCTGACGAGGAAGCGTGGCAGTTCTTTGACGATCTTGCGGAGCAAACGCTACAGTGGGAGAGCACAAGACCGACTTCATCTTCTTCTACCTCCACTTCTACCGGTCAGTCTAGGGTAGGAATCCACCAACTCGATGTCTCTATCGCGATGAAAGCTGAAATGGCTGCAATAACACGAAAGCTTGAAGCGATAGAGAGCAAATTTTCTGCTCCTGCTCCTGCCCCTGTTCTCCCCCTTCGTACCATCTGCGCTTGTTGTTCCGATCCTTCCCACTTGACCGAAGAGTGTCCTTACAATCCACCCTCGCAAGGACAGGATCAGGTTAATGCTGCCTTCCAGCAAAGACCGAGGAATGATCCATACTCTTCCACCTACAATCCCGGTTGGAGGAACCACCCCAATTTCGCCTGGAATCAGAATCAGAATCAATTCCAGGGCAACAACTTCCAAAGGGCCCCTCCGCCGCAACAACAAGCGCAACAACAAACTCAGTATCAGCAGCCCTTCCAACCCCAGCCTTACCAAAACCAGACGAACAACTTTGCACCCAACAACTCTTTTCCACCAAACAACTTTGTTCCGTCAAACACTGATAAGGTTTCCTCGCTCGAGCGAAGTCTGGAGGCGTTTGTTAAACAATCGACTCAATCCACCGCCAACATCCAGTCTTCGATCCAATCTTTAGTGCAACACACCGCCGCACACGGGCAGAGCATCAAAACCATCGAGGCCCAGATTGCACAGCTGAACGCGGCCTTGAGCGAGCGAGAGAAGGGGAAGCTTCCGTCCCAGCCACTGCCAAATCCCGGTCACCCACATAATGCACATGTTGCTTTTGAACAACAAAACCATAATGTGAGTGCCGTGACCACACTGAGATCGGGAAGGATGCTGCAAAACAATATTGGCAAGCGAATCAACGATGATACCCCGGCCGCCGCTTCTTCTTCTTCTTCTCCTTCTTCTTCTTCGTCTTCTGAGCCTATTCTCCGTTCATCACAAGGCTCTTCTTCCTCTTCTTCTGCTCTGAACGGACCCACTTCTCACTCCACGAAAACACCTATTCTGGGATCCGTTCCAACTCCAAAATCTCCTCCTCCAGCATTAGACTCAACCAATTTTCAAAATGTTCCATTTCCAAACCGGTTGAGGTCTAATAAACAAAATCCTCAAATGGAGAAGATTTTGGAGTTATTCAAGCAGGTTAACATTAATATTCCTCTTTTAGATGCTGTCCAACAAGTCCCGTCCTACGCGAAAATCTTAAAGGACTTGTGCACGAAAAAGAGGAAGTCGCAGGTACCCAAGAAAGTTTTCTTGGCTAGTGCTGTAAGTGATGCCCTTACCCAATCTTTACCACAAAAACGGAAGGACCCTGGCTGTCCTACGATTTCAATTACCATTGGGGATAAGAACATCAACCGCGCATTATTAGATCTTGGTGCCAGTGTTAACCTGCTTCCGTATTCAGTATACGAGCAATTAGGCGTCGGAGAGTTGAAACCCACACACTGCACTCTCCAAATGGCCGACCGATCGATCACCCATCCTAGGGGTGAGCTAGAGGATGTGTTAATCAAAGTCGGGGACTTCATATTCCCCGTCGACTTCATTGTATTAGACACACAGCCTGTAGCTAACCCCCGGAATCAAATTCCGGTGATACTCGGTTGCCCATTTCTCGCAACCTCAAATGCTGTGATCAATTGTCGCAATGGTTCGATGAACCTCTCTTTTGGAAACATGACGATTGAACTCAACATTTTTAGGTTAGGGAATCAGCCCGCCGAATCTAATGCTCATATACTGGATGTCTGCTCGATCCAGGAGATCACACCAGAAGAGTGTGAATTCGAGGAGTTTCTGTTTGATCACGATAATCTTGACGCCACTAGTGCGTTTCTCTTCGAACCTGCTGCTGTTTCTGCGCCCGATAACGAATACGAGTGTTTCACATTCTCGAACGATCTTAGCCGCACACAACCCGAGTTTGAATCTTTCGACTTCCCGGATGAGTTACCTGAACCATCTGACTCGGTTGCCTACACTCGTTTTGAACCTTTGCTGGAATCCTTTGAGTTCGAGACCTTTGCACCGGTCTTGCCTTCCATCATTTCACCTCCAACGCTCGAACTCAAGCCATTGCCGTCTCACCTTAAGTATGCTTACTTAGGTGAGAACGAGACCCTCCCTGTCATCATTTCGGCTTCTCTAGCTCCAGAGCAAGAGAAAGCCCTTCTCACGGTCTTGCACAGCAACAGGCAAGCTTTTGGCTGGTCCATGGCGGACATCAAGGGGATTAGTCCCCTAATCGTTGAGCATCACATTCATCTGATGGATGATGCCAAACCAGCCCGGGATCCACAAAGACGTCTTAATCCAGTCATGAAGGAGGCTGTGAAGAAGGAGATCGTCAAATGTCTAGATAGTGGTATCATTTACTCTATCTCTGATAGCCAGTGGGTTAGCCCCATTCATGTTGTCCCCAAGAAGTCGGGCATCACGGTCATAACCAACGAGGCGAATGAGTTAATCCCTACTCGCACCCAAACCGGGTGGCGAGTTTGCATTGATTACAGAAAACTCAACGCCGCAACGCGGAAAGACCACTTTCCGCTACCTTTCATTGACCAGATGCTGGAACGATTGGCCGGACATGAGTACTATTGTTTTCTTGATGGCTACTCTGGCTATAATCAAATTCCCATCGCCGAAAAAGACCAGGACAAGACCACTTTCACTTTTCCTTTCGGCACGTTTGCATATCGACGCATGCCCTTTGGGTTATGCAATGCGCCCGCTACCTTCCAGCGGTGTATGATGGGAATTTTCTCTGACATGGTGGAAAATTTTTTGGAGATTTTCATGGATGACTTCTCCATCTTCGGCGACTCCTTTGACGAGTGTTTGCTACATCTTGACGCTGTCCTTACCCGATGTAAGGACAAGAATCTCACTTTGAACTGGGAGAAATGCCACTTCATGGTGCGCGAAGGTATTGTCTTAGGACATATCATCTCGCAAAATGGCATAGAGGTTGACAAAGCAAAGATTGAGGTCATTTCCAATCTGCCTCCTCCCCGATGCGTCAGAGATATCCGAGCCTTCCTTAGCCATGCCGGTTTTTATAGACGGTTTATCAAGGACTTTAGCAAGATTGCTAGGCCCTTGACGCTTTTGCTGGCCAAGGAAACACCTTTCGACTTCAACTCGAGCTGTGTGACTGCATTCGAGTCACTGAAACGCTCACTCACTTCTGCTCCCGTTCTTTCTTCCCCTGACTGGACGCACCCATTCGAGATTATGTGCGATGCATCCGACTTTGCCATCGGTGCTGTCCTTGGACAGCACATCAACAAGATGCCGCACGTAATCTATTACGCGAGCCGGACCTTGAACGACGCCCAACTAAATTATACAACAACTGAGAAGGAATTCTTAGCTGTTGTATTTGCTATAGAAAAGTTCAGGCCCTACCTCATCGGCTCTCCAGTCATTGTCTACACGGACCATTCAGCTCTGCGCCATCTTTTTGCGAAGAAAGATGCTAAATCTCGGTTAATCCGTTGGATCCTCTTGCTTCAAGAGTTTGACCTTGTCATTAAGGACAAACGAGGATGTGAAAACGTGGTTGCCGACCATCTCTCACGACTTCCTTCTTCGCCTTCGCTTCCAATCCCAATTAACGACGTTTTTCCGGATGAACAACTCTTGACAGTATCGTGCGAACCCTGGTTCGCAGATATTGTGAACTATTTAGCCACGGGATTATTACCGACCGAATGGTCGAGTCAGGACAGACTTCGCTTCTTATCCCAAGTAAAACACTTTTACTGGGACGAACCCTACTTGTTCAAGTACTGTCCCGACCAGATTATTCGTCGGTGTGTCCCCGATGAGGAATTCAAGAGTGTGCTGTCATTTTGCCACGATCAAGCGTGTGGCGGGCATTTTGGGCCCAGAAAGACAGCTGAGAAGATCTTGCAATGTGGTTTCTACTGGCCACAACTCTTCAAAGACGCTAATGACTATTGCAAGACTTGCTCCCGGTGCCAACACTTGGGCCGGATATCCCGGAGGAACGAGATGCCGCTCCAACCGATTTTGGTTGTAGAGATTTTCGATGTTTGGGGGATAGACTTCATGGGGCCATTTCCCAGCTCTTTTGGGAACTTGTACATTCTTCTAGCTGTTGATTACGTCTCTAAATGGGTCGAGGCTGTGCCCAGCCGAACTAACGACAACAAGGTTGTCGTTAGGTTCCTTAAAGAAAACATTTTCTCACGGTTTGGGCACCCCCGAGCGATCATTAGCGACAATGGAAGTCATTTCTGCAATAAAACTTTCGAAGCCTTGATGCGGAAATACTCCATTAATCATAAGCTTTCTACGCCCTACCACCCCCAAACCTGCGGGCAGGCCGAAGTTTCAAATCGGCAAATCAAGCAGATACTGGAGAAGACGGTTTCCAAGAACCGTAAGGATTGGTCTTTGAAACTCACTGATGCCCTTTGGGCATTTAGAACCGCTTATAAGACCGACCTTGGCATGTCTCCCTATCGGCTTGTGTACGGAAAAGCCTGCCACCTTCCTGTCGAAATCGAGCATTGCGCATTTTGGGCGATAAAGGAGCTGAATCTATCTCTGGAGGATGCGGGCAGCCATCGGAAGCTGCAGCTGAACGAACTGAGCGAGCTTAGGGATGAGGCTTACGACAACGCGGTTGTCGTTAAGAATTGAACGAAGGTGTTTCACGATAAACACCTTTTGCGCAAAACCTTCGTACCTGGTCAACAGGTACTTCTTTACGACACCCGACTTCATTTTCATCCAGGAAAGCTCCGATCTCGCTGGAAAGGGCCATATTTTGTGCGGAATGTGTATCCGCAGGGCGCTGTGGATTTAGAAAATCCAAAGGACGGTTCACTCTTCAAGGTAAATGGACACCGATGCAAACCGTACCTTAGCGCCGAACCAACAGAGGAGCTCCTGTTCTTACAGGAGCCGGTTTACCCTGAATGATCTTCCTCTGCCTATCTCCAAACTTCGGTTATCCAGCCAAGAACAGTGGACACTGTTCCAAATAAGTTTGGGGGTATGTACAAACCATTTTGTTTATATTTGTGTATATTCTTTTTCTTTTCTTTAAAAACACAAACAAATAAAATTTGTATATTGCTAACCGACAATTTTGACCCTTCAACTGATCTATTCATGCAACGACAGTGAGGACACTGTCCAGTTTAAGTTTGGGGGTACGCTCGGTACGCATTTCTTACCTTCGCATTCATATGTATATTTTGCATCTGCATAAAAATCCATAAAATCCATAAAAATCGGAAAATTTTCTAAAAAATATAAAAACTTTTTTGTCAAGTTAGCTTGTGGAAGAACTTTGATTCAACATTTCGACGGTTTTTGTTTAAAAAAATAGGAATAACTAGATCTTATGTTTGGATTTTGAAAACCTGAAAGATAACTCTCCTTTGAAGTTAACTATAGCTGATATACGTCTTTACATCACACTACACGTGTCGTAAGATTTTGGGAATTAGATGACAAGTCTTTCATGTTTAAACTTTTAAAAAGATAAATGATTTTCTTAGGATCAAATAGGTTTGTTCTGAAATAAGTAATGTCAAGAATAATTTATGAAGTAAAGCGAATATGAAGGAATGTTATTGATGTCGTAATTGGAGCTAACTCTGAAAAATAACCCATCTAAAACTTGATTGGAATGATTACACACCAAACCCACTAGACACGTCTTTTATCCAAAAAAATATTTGAACTGCCGGTTATATCTCCGTTCGTATTAAATCATCTGATTTTCACGCCAATCTGTCTTTTGTTTTTGGACCTAGGTAACTTGAGTAATTAAGTCCGCTGGGGTGTTTTTACACCTAATGCCCTAAAGCCAACTGGTTTGGGTGCATTGGCCCAAAGCTCGCTAAGAAGCCTAGAAAGTCCAGTTTAAAACAAAGTCAAGCAAGTGTTCTCTCCGAGTTAAAATTCCTAACGGTCCTTTGTGTAAGAATAATCTTGATAAAAGACAGGCTTTTATAAAAAAAAATTAACGGAGATATGAAGGTTTTACTCTTTGATAAAGACTATTGCACGTTCACAGAGGTGTGTATGAAATGAAAACAAGAAAAAGGTGGAGTGAAAAATACGACTTAGTTTCCTGTTAAGGAAGATAGAAATTCTGACGTTGAAACCTTACTGGAAAACGAAATTTGAAAAATGCTTAACTCTTTATAAAACTTATGTGATCCTTTTAAAATTGTTATCTGGGCTTTATTGTGCGACATGATGACTTTATTTGACCTTTCGGGAACTTAACGACACTATTTGCACTGCACGTAAAGACATATAAAATCTGTAGTTAAATAAGAAGAGAGGTGTGAAAAATAAAGGTTCGATGGTCTAGACTTAGGATTATAGAATTGTTATTTTCTAAAACAAAACTTTAGGGTTTGAAGCTTAGTTAATTTACAAAACCAACTTGACCGGATTTTGTGGGTAGTATCCGCTGAAAACCCTCAGGAGACAACACTCCTCCTACTAGGGACACCTAGAAGTTTAACGGCTTGTTGCACATGCTCAGTGCAATCGCGTTCCCTGCGAAAGTGAGGTTAGGAAATTTTTTGTGAATAAATGGGCTTTCCTCGGGACGAGCAAATGATAAGTTTGGGGGTATTTGTTCATATCAGATTTTTGCATTTTCATACCGCCCAATTTTTATCACATTGCATATCCGTAGATACTCTTGAGCCGTGTTTGCTAGTTAATTGCAGGATACAGGTTCTCGGTTCTAAAATGGTGAAATTCATGGAAAACACGAAAAAAGTCCGGGTTCCTGCCAACCACAGATAAAACACGGTCTCCGCTCTTCATCCGTATGTTGCCAGATACCAGTTTAAGAAGACAAAAGGTCAAATCAATGTCACCTTCATGCACAAGGCTCAATGGTAGCACAAAATCCAAGAGATCTACGCGGAGCTCGAGGCAATCATGACAAAATCTTGACAAAAAGTCCACCTTTCCCTCAACAGAAATTCTGGAAAAATCGGGGAGCCAAATTGAGAAAATATATGTACCAGAATAATGTAGATATCAGATCAGGCCAGCACCAAAAGTTGGGGGGCCCAATTCAACTAAACGGCCGCGGATCCGCGGCCAAAGTGGGGTCCAGGCCGCGGATCCGCGGCAGTATAGTGGCGGCAGACAGAAAGTTTTTGGGGGGTATTTTGGTCATTGTACAAGTGTCTAGTGGTTGCCCTAGATCTCCATTTTCCAGCCTATAAATAGCCCAGAAGTTTGAGAAGGAAAGGGTCCATTCTTGTATTTTCTTTTTCTAGGATTTAGTTCACTTCTTCTTCCTCTTCTCACCTCTTCTCCATTAAACTTGTAGTGAGCTTTTGAGTGAAGAGTGATGAATAAAGAAGAACCATTTATTATCATGCTTATCTCTTTATTTTGTTAAATGCTCTTTCTTTACTAGTTGTAATTTTAATTGTTAAGTAGTTGTTGTTATTTGCTTGATTGTTTCTTTCTTCTCTCTTTTTCTTTATCATTCATACGACAATGATACTTACGCTTGATCCTCGCCAAGGTGAGGTCGCAAATAGTTAGTCGTATTCTTCTAGTCTCCTTCTTTCTATCTTTCTCTTTTGTTTGTTTTATTTTTCCGTATTATGAAGTGTGAGTAGTTTTATACTTGTTAGGGTAGGATAAGGGAAGTTTGAGAGAAGGAAATCTCTCTCACTCTTTCCTTGCCCAACAACTTGAATCGACTCCCGTTAATTGAACCACAATCCGCTCCTTACGGCACCCTATCCTACATGATAGCGGTGATTCCGTAGTGAGACCGGTTGTGGTTGAATTAACCGGAGGTTATGGATAAGAGCCAAGAACGGACGGACAAGCACCAAAAGGAAGGACTATGCGTTGGAAAGCCTAGCTTATACTCGCAAGTTCCTTCCTAGTCGTGCTAATCCCCGTTGTTGCCGATTACCGTAACACCGATATTAAGTGGGGCAACGAAAGATGTGGAGACTCCTAACTCAAACTAACCTAATCCTCACCCTAACAAGCTCTCTTTAAATATCAACTTACACTTAGATAACCACAACAAAATCTGAAAACAGGACTTAACTCATTAAAACACTTTGAAAAAGGCTCCCATCTCCCTGCGGACGACCCGTACTCAACCGGCTAGCTACAAGCGAAACCGTCTTGATTGCGGTATTTAAACTAAACTTGAACACGCACGTATCCTAACAATCAGGAAGCTCCTTACACAGAGAAACTGGGGGCAGATCCTAAGCCGGAATTTCTAGGGCCATCAGACGAAATGATTGATGCATTCCTGGACGAGGCTTTTCTTAAAAGCAAAGCTGCTTGAGAGCGTGAGATGGCCATATTTGAAAAAGCCAAACGCCGGCGACTGGACGAAAGGGTTGAATTACTCCTGCCAGATCAAAGTACATCCGTCGCAAATAAAAACAGGTTCAAGACGAGGAAGAGGTTCGCCAAAGCCGTATCGATGGGAATGAAGCTGCCACCCTCCGAAGCGAACGCTCTTGGTGAAGCGGAAACACATCCTAAATACTGCTTATATCATTGAAAGATTGCGCACCCAACTGAAGAGTGCAACGCTTTTAAAAGATGGTGGCAGGGATATGTTGCTCACCGGCAACATTTCAAGCGAATGAAACGCAAAACTCGTCGGGAGCAAAGAAATACGATCGAGGAGCATAAAGGAACTACCGGCAACTGTCATATGGTTGACTGCGGGGGATCACAAGTTCTTACCTTCGGGAGCGACTCTGACGAAGAAATGACTCTTGGCCCTCTCTTCAAAGAATCCACGTCGGGAAAAGAGGAAGAACCGAAAAACTGCGAGAACATTCAGCTGTGCAATCGTACGCTGCCCGAAAAGAATCTTGGGTGCTCGAACAGTGGGTCAAATAGAAGAGATAAGGGAAAAGAAAAGGTCCATGAGGACATCGCTCTAGAAGATCAGGTCGTCAAAGAGCTGACAGCCAAGGACCCGCAAAAGAAAAACAAGGTGGACTACAACGTTCTGGCACAGTTGAGAAAGCTACCTTCACAGTTAAGCATTCTCGATGCCCTTCTGCTATCCAAAGAAGCGAGTGATTCATTGATCAAGGCACTACAAGAGCCAGAGCAATTCCAAGCTTTCCTCGCCGAAGAAAAGATGAAGGACGAGCGGGAAGAAGTGCACACAGCCGATATCACGTTTGGCGATGAATATCTTCTCCTCGGGACGTGTGAGCACAACCGCCCTCTTTATGTCTCCGGATACTGTCATGATATCAAAATAGGCAAAATCCTGGTGGACAATGGGTCCTCCGTTAATCTCCTCAATGTAAGAGTGTTGAAGGAAATCTGCATGAGCGTTCAGCACCTCGCTCGTGATAAAATCACCATCTCCGGTTTCGACTCCCAGTCATCACGGACGCTCGGGTCAGTGATACTGACGCTGCACTTCGGGCTACTCGTCACGGATATTAAATTTCACGTCATTGACGCCAAGACTTGCTACAATGCTTTGCTCGGCCGGCCTTGGTTACACGAGTACAACATCATCCCTTCTACACAGCATTAGTGTATGAAGTATTTCAAGGATGGTCTCGAGTATACTGTAACAGAAGAGCTGAACCCATTCTCCGTGAACGAAGTCCGCAAATACGAAGATGCAAAATACTTCCTACCTGATTTTGAAGACATGGAAAGATGTCGCAAATCGGAGGACAAGAACAAAGCTATCACCACTATTTTAGTCTCCGGGAGTGATACCGAGGAGGAAGAAGAAATAGTTTATTTAGGTTCTCCCCAGTGCAACAAGCCGGGACCGTCCACTCCTATGTTGATCTTCGGCATCGACTCGGAAGATGAGGTCAATGCCGTATTCTCTGCCCGACCATCAATACAAGCCTTCGCTAATGAAGATCAAAGTTTGCAAGTTGCCATGGTTCCGCGGGAGCATTACCAAGATCTCGACGCACTTGAAACCTACAGTGTGCAGGAACTGCAAACATTCTACGTCCCTCCCGGGCGAAGAGATGAAAAGGCGATCCTACTGTAGGGTTACTAGGCACTCTAACAAGGGTTAAGGAAGAATCAAACATGCCTGTTTAAAATTTTAGTCGTGCCGAATAACCTTAAGCAAGATCGTTACTAGAAAATTAGGGTTTCATATGCAAGTAAACTATGTTTACAACTAAGTGAATACGATATACAACCTTTGTAGATCGGTCCTTCACTTCTTTAGCTCCTTGTTGAAGTCCCTTCGCTGCGATCGAGGTTCCCCCGGACCCTTGCATGGCTTCACGAGGCGAAAGACGCGTCCTTGCTTGAAGTCTTCGAGGCCGAAGATGATCTACGTCGAGGGGATGCCAACTCAAGCTTCTACTTCTCTAACTTGAGAATTAGTGAAGCAAACACCCTAAACTAAAGTGCTAGTCTAGTAGAGGATGGAGAAATAGGAAGTGAGTTCTCTTTAGAATTTTGTTTCTCACAATCTATCTCACTTTGGATCAAACCCTAGTAAGCTTTTTCTTTTTAGCAATGAAGAAGAAAAAGAAATGAAAGAGATGAGGATAATGATCAAGTGAGAAGGCTAACCATGGTGAGTGAGTATCATATACTAACTCTTGTAGAGCCATAACCATAGCTAATTCAAAATGGTTAGGTTAATAAAAATCTAAAGTAAAACAAATTAAGTGGACTTTGTCAAAGCATCCATAAGCTTCTACAAGCTTCATGCTTATGACCTAAGCATCACTAATTTGTATTTACTTTAAATAAATATTAACCACCATCTAAAATAGTATGGTGTATGTCTTACACACCGATGTTTAGTGTATCATCAACCATGATACAAAAGAAAACACTTTTAATATATATATCACATATATATATATATATATATATATATATATATATATATATATATATATATATTCAAGTGTTCATATGAGAAAATACCTAAAGAGAACAAGTGTTAGTAAATGTAAACTAGTATATCTAATATACAATTATACACTTAATTATTAAATCAACACTTGACATAATAATCCGGTCATATCTCATATAACCGACCAACATCCATTTGTTAGTGTATATGCCCTAGAAGCCATTACTGTATCATACTAGTATGTATATTACTTGATGGAAGCTTGGGATATTCACAGTTGTATAGACAATCTTGCTCGAATTGGTAGTATGCTACTTGGTTTGTCTCTGCTTTAATGTGTACATGTGTTTCTTTATTGTATCATCTATACGCATTAGTGGAGCCCTTAGGATCTTTGCTTGATTACCAGCGTTGTGATGGCAGTCACACTCGTGGGAGCTGGGTAATCTATAAGCACATTCTTATACACACGTCCCTAGTCGTGGGATCATCGAGACAGGGCATCGATAATCCGGAGTAGACTAGCGTATGCGCTTCTCATCCCAGTGCGGGAGGCGGTCTGTCCCACAGTCGTCAGTACGTCGTGCTTGAGATAGTATGCGGGTGCTCGTTAGGTTACGAGTACACTGGACAGGACTCGTCGGGAACTGTGGGTTGGTATTATACCTATCGTCAGTTATCAGTTCCTAGGTGACATGAGTACAGCTTAGTCCGCTGACTTGACACTGTCACTTCGCCTCAAGTGTGTTCCCACTGTACTTTGATTACTACCCTACCACGGCTCAAAGGAGTCGTGCAAACAGGTAGTAGTTGGGTGCAGTCCCGAAGAACTTGGAGGCAGTGACGGTTAGACATGATTCGTCTCTCCCGGTATTGGGGGTTGGCATCGCGCTGTGTCTAGGAGAGCCATTACACAAGTAGTCCCTGTCCAGGGCAAGCGAGATATACTGGTAGGTTTCCAGTGTTATCTCAGGGTGTTTTGGGCTTCACTCCGACACGACTTGTACCGCTATTAGGGGACTGACGTTTACCGCCCCCTAGGCCCGCCATGCGATGTTATCAGACGAACAGACCGGACTGTACGGAGATTGTCACATGCAGACTCAGTAGGAGTTCTGATGGGTTTCACCTCGTCCGTCTTCTTATCGGCATCTACCTGGGGACCGTTACGTACAGCTAGTGCCGCTTGCGGTCTGTGGTTAAACCCACTGCCAGCGTAGTGTCGAGTCTTTAGAGTCCCACACAGAGGGTTATTCGCCTTTGGGCAAAACATAGTAGAGGTCGCATGGTTTTGCGACAGGGTTCGTTCACATCCGCGCACTTGTGCACGTTTGGTGTCCGGACAGTCATTACTAGCGGGCTCTGGTTTGAGCCAGATCCTAGTATACGTTTTGGGGTTAGTTTTATCTCATTGTATTCATGTTCCTCGGAACACGAATGCGGGTGTGTATGCACAGTTGTTTGAGGCGGAGGAAGAGGATTTTCATTAGGGTTTTGGAACGGATGCGTATGCACAGTAGACAGTCGTCTTTTTCCAAACCCTAATGAATATGTGATATATCAATTAATAATATTAATTAAATGAAATTGTGTCATGGTTGGGTTTGTTGACTTGTTGACCAAGGTTGACTTGTTGACCTTGGTTGAAACTTTGACCATCATCATTACACATCAAAAATGCTCTTTGATCTTTGCAAAAAACATTTAATGTGATATGATAATGGTCTCATCAAACCATCCATCACCTTTTTCATTTTTGGATTAATATTATTATTAGATAATTAACTTATTGTGTTATGGTTGTAGAAAAACCATTTCAATCTATCATAACCATTCTCTCTCCTCTTTTCTTCTTCTTCCTCCTTTAGTTCAAGGAGATCCATTCTCATGTGTTGAGAAACCTCTCCTTGAGATAAAATACTCTAAACCACTCTCTACTCACTCTAAGGTTGAAGTTCTAGCAAGCCAAAGACCTTAGTTCTCTCAAAGTTCGAGAAAGGAGCCCAAGGTTGCAACCCTTAGGTGGATCCATCTTTGACGAAAGAAGGCGACGAGGAAAGCACCATCCAACCACTACTAAGAGTTCAAGAAGAAGGAGTTCAAGTGAGGTATAACCCCTAACCGAGTAGACAACTCTCTAGTTAGGTTTCTAGTGTGTAGTTTAGCCAAGATCCGTTTTTGTAGTCCATGTTACCCAAACCCTAAAAATCGTTTTTCACCATTTCCGCAAGCCCGAAAGAACCGGGAGAGGTAACGTGGACTTACACCATTGTATCATCTTATCGAATCAACACTTGATTCGACAACCCGGCTATATCATATATAACCGACAGATACAAAAAGTCACGAGAATTGAATACGGTATCACATACATGCATTATTCTCGGTCTCACACATATCACATATGCGCTCTTATTTCATTTTTCCTGAGCCAGTAAAACCTCTATGTAGGACTCTAAAGACTCGTCAATACGCCGGCAGTAGGTGATGATCACATCAAGCACCCACAAGCCGTCAGCGGTACTAGCTGGACGTAACGGCTACCCGGGTATTGAGCGATCAGAAGATCAACAAGCAAGCCCGCTCCAACTCCTGTAAAAGTCTGCCGGTAACACTTCCCGTACAGTCCGGTCTCCTCGTCTGATATGTCGTATATCAAGTCTAGGGGTGGTAAACGTAAGACCCCAATAACCGATAAGTCATGCCGATGTGAGGCTCATAACGGGTCGAGAAACTACTGGTAACACTTACCAGTAAACTCTAAATCAGCCCGGGCCAGGGACTTCCCTGTTACGGCCAATCAAGCACAGCGCAACATCAACCCCCAATACCGGGAGAGACGAAACCCCTCCTATCGCTCATTGCCTCCATGTGACTCGGGACTGTACCCAAAAACCACCGTTTTCCATGCCCTCATGGACGTGGTAAGGTGGAAATCAAAGCACAGTGGGGAACACACAAGACTCTATGACGATCTCGGGTCTACAGACTAACCTGCACAAGTGTCACCAGAGAACTGCCATCTGACGAAAGGTATAATACCATCTGGGAGTTCTCGGCGAGTCCGTCCAGTATACCCAGTCTCCACTGAGCACCCGTATACCATCTTTGATGTCGAACACCAATGGATATGGGATCATCCATCGCCCATCTCATGGGTCAAGAAGCGTATACGCTAGTCTACACTGGTATATCGATGCCCCGTCTCGACACACCCACGACTAGGGACCTTGAAGGATGTACTTATGGACTACCATGTCCCCACTAGTATGATCCGCATCATAGTCCAGGTAATCAAGTACACATCCTAAGGGCTTTACCAACATGTAACGATAAGACAGTATAAAGAGACAAGTATACATGTTAAAGTAAAGAGCAACCAGATAGCATACTATCATATCGAGCAAGAAAGTCCTCTCTATATATGTCCAAGCATCCAATATAATATACATCATCTGCACAATACTGGCCTCTAGGGCATACGTACAACTAACACCTATTCTACCGATCCGGGGAAACCAAAGTGGAGAAAGAAATTTGGCATGGTGTGGATTCTACACTTGACAGGCTCCAGCCCATCTGTTTGCCTAGATATTACACAGACGGACTAAAGAGACTCTTGAGATGCCAAGGTGTACCCTTTAAGCAAACTGCGCGACAAGCACGGTTCTATAACAGGATCTGGAACGTTCCCGGAACTCAACGAAAGTTGCCCAACGGGAGAATGGAAACGATCGGGCTTGGATATGTTCGAACCAAGAAACATGAGCTATTCCGCGACTGCTACGTCATACATGACTTTGATGAAGAAGGAGATGCTCTGTGGGAAGATGCTAACCCTGAACCGGAACAAGCTCCCGTCGTGAAAATGCCAAGTCCGTCATTTGAAGAACAGATGGACAAGCTTATAAGGGAAGCGGGTCAAAAGGTTCGAGACGATCATAATCGCGAAATGACCATCTACGAGAAAGCCAGAACGCAGCGCCTCCTTCAGCAGGTTGCGAAAAATGAAAATGCTCTTCCTTGTCAACTCGTCATACAAAAGGCCCGACGCAGAGGGAAAAATAAATCAAAGAGAAGGAAAGGCGTTCGACAGCGACAAAGTAGGACCAAGAAGCCACGCGATCGGGAATCGAGCAATCCGAATTCGTCTCTTATAAAGAAGATGGGTCGAGCATACTCTTTTCCCCAGGACAAGACATAAAAGATACTTGATCTTGCTATAAAAAATCAAATGATTATCCTCCCGGAGTCCAAGCACCATGAGCAAGCGAACGAGGTCTCTCACCCAGACTATTGCTCTTACCACCGAGCAATAGGACATCCTCTCGAAGACTGCTTCACCTTCAAGAACTGGGTCGAAGACCAATATCAACAAGGCAGGTTCGCTCTATCCAGCAGTTGGAAGGTAAGCCCGCCACAGAAGCATGAACCAAAAGCGACGTGTATAACGAGAGTAGAACCAGATCAACATCGATCTTGGAAACGATCTCGTACCTGCCACATGATAACGCTGTTAGAAGAAGAGCTTGAGAATACGGATGACCTCCCCTGGTGCTTCGAAAACGACGATGACGAGGTAGTTTCAGAGTTTCCACCAGCACCAAAAGAGCTGGAAGATGGAATACATACTACTGCAGATAACCTCAAGAAATTGATTTGGGGACGACAAGTGACCCGCGGCCGACGTTCGTCAGTGTGCTGTTGTCTGAAGAAAGGGTGGCTACGCTAAAGGACGTGCTCATGCAGCATAAAGATTGCTTTGCATGGAACTATTCAGAGATGCCGGGACTCGATCCAGAGATTGTTGTCCATAGATTGGCGATTTCTCCAGACGTCAAGCCGATCAAACAAGCACCGAGAAGAATGCGGCTCGAGCTTGAGATGAACATAAATGCCGAGGTCAAGAAGCTAATCGATTCCGGCTTTATCCAAGAAGTTCAGTATCTTGACTGGATCGCCAACATCGTCCCAGTGATGAAGAAAAATTGGACGGTGCGCATATGTGTGGACTTTCGGGATCTCAACAAAGCCTGCCCGAAGGACGACTTCCCAGTACCAGCCACTGAGCTGATGATAGATAATACGTCAACTCACGAAGTCTTCTCCTTCATGGACAGATCATCGGGATACAATCAGATAAAAATGCATCCCGAGGACCAGAAGCATACCGCTTTCCGGACCCCTTTGGGTATATTCTGCTACAAGGTGATGCCTTTCGGTCTAAAGAACGCCGGTGCCACCTATCAGAGGGCCATGATGAAGATCTTCGATGACTTCATACATGAAATCGTCGAATGCTATATCGACGACCTCGTAGTAAAAAGCAAATCATACGAGGAACATTTAGAGCATCTGAAGATTGTGTTTCAACGCCTTCGGAAATACAACCTGAAGATGAACCCTCTCAAATGCGCGTTCGGAGTTTCCTCGGGAAAATTCCTAGGATTCATCATACGACATCGAGGCATCGAGATAGACCCGTCGAAGATCAAGGCGATTATGGAAATGCCCCCGCCAAAGACTCTCGAAGGTTCTTTAGGCGTGCTGTGGGCACAAGAGAACGATCAAGGGAAAGAAAGAGCTCTCTACTATCTGAGTCGAGTTCTCCTGGGGGCAGAAAGCAACTACTCCCCTATCGAAAAACACTGCCTAGCGTTGATCTTCACGGTAACGAAGCTCAGACACTACGTGTTGGCGCATGAGGTCCACCTCATATCAAAAGTGGATCCTCTCAAGTATTTGATGTCGAAAGCCATATTAACAGGACGTCTCGCTAAATGGGCTCTGCTCTTGATGGAATTCTCGATAACTTATCGTCCTCTTAAGGCAGTGAAAGGCCAGGCCATCGCCGACTTCCTCGCTGAGCACCCGATATCCGCCGATTCTCCTTTGAACTGTGAATTGCCAGACGAACATGCGTTTGACACGATCGACGGGGATGATACCCGGTGGGAACTCTATTTTGATGGAGCGTCTTCCATGAAGAAGCGCAAACAAAGCACCCCTATAATCAAATCAGGGTAGGCCTCATCTTCGTGACTCCACAAGGAGGGATAATGCGCTTTGCCTTCTCCTTAATAGAGCCGAGGACGAACAACGAAGCCGAATATGAAGCTTTGATAGCAGGTCTTGAGATCGCCGTCGACATAGGAATTGAAAACCTCCTCATATACGGAGACTCCCAGCTGGTCGTTAGTCAAATAAATGGCGACTATCAGACGTGCAAGCCTGAGTTGGTGAAGTACGGTGAGAAAGTACAACAACTGCCGACTCAAATTCCTTCCTACACCCTGGAAAGTATACCGCGTGCTGTAAATAGCAAGGCGGATGCATTAGCTAAGCTCGCTAAAGAATTGGCCGACGAGAACCTCGATGACGTGAGGATCGTGGTACAAAGTCGTCGGGTTCTTATACCGGCAGAAATATCTCCGAAGTCGTCTGAAGAAAAGGAAGTGACCGAGCAAATGGCTCTGCAAATAAAAGACCAGGAAAAGGCTGAGGATTGGAGAGAAGTCTTTATAGACTACTTCAAATCCCGTCGAACACCTGACGATGCGTCCTCAAGACATCAACTCATGAAACGAGCTCTGTCTTTCGCCTTCGTCAATGATACTCTGTATAAGAGATCATTTGATTCTCTATGGCTAAGATGACCGGGACCTTAAGAAGCAAAGAGAGTCGTCTAAGAAACTCAGGACGGACTCTGTGGTTCTCATCAAGCCGGGCCAAAGATGAAACTGAAGATCAAAAGGATGGGCTACTATTGGCCCACGATGATCCAAGATTGCCTCGAATATGCGAAGCAGTGCCACTCGTTCCAGATTCACGGGGACTTTATTCACCAGCATCTAAATCCGCTACACTCAACAGTGGCTAGCTGGCTGTTTGAAATGTGGGGAACTGATATAATCGGCCCCATCGAACCAGCCTCGTCCAGAGGACATCGATTCATTTTGGCGACAACCGATTACTTCTCCAAGTGGGCAGAAGCAGTACCGCTGAGGGAAGTGAAGAAGGAGAATATCCTCCATTTCTTCAAGACGCACGTCATTTATCGGTTTGGTACTCCGCGATGGATTATCTCCGATAACGGGCCAGCCTACAGGAGCCACAAGATCAACCGCTTCGCACAACAGCATAACATAGACTGGAGATACTCTTCAGTCTATAATCCTCGAGCTAACGGTCTAGCAGAGGCTTTCAACAAGACCTTAACGAAGATCGTGAAAAAGACAGTGTCTCGAAATAAGAAGGACTGGCATGAGAGACTGCTTGAAGCTCTCTGGGCGTATCGAACTATGTTCAAAACGGCCACGAACACAACGCCGTATACATTGGTATTCGGCACAGAAGCGGTACTCCTCCTTGAGATAGAATTACCCTCTCTACGTGTGGCAGTCTACTACGAGCTAACAGATGAAGAGAATGCTCACCTTCGTCTTAAGGAGCTCGATGCCCTTGATGAAACCCGGCTCATGGCGCAACAAAATCTGGAGGCTTATAAAGCAAAGATGACGTGCTCATATGAAAGATTGACTAGGCCGAGAACATTCCGCCAAGGCGAACTCATGCTAGTGGTCAAGAGACCCATGATCCCTAATCGTGCCAAGCGAGGGAAGTTCGAACCAAACTATGAAGGCCCGTATATCATAGACAAAGTCTACCAGGGTGGAGCCTATCTACTCATGGACGTGCATGGTGAAAAACCTTTCAGGCCAATAAACGGTCGTTTCCTAAAAAAGTACTACGCCTGACGAGTCATGGCCTAGGTCAATGATAGATGACGACACCTATGTCCGCTCGATATCTTCCTAACCCCAAACTTTATAAGTAGTAGCCGGTTTTTGGACTGAAACGTCCTTAAACTAACAATGGACCGAAACGTCCTTAAACTAACGGACCGAAATTTCCTAAAACTAACAATGGACCACTATGTCCTAAAACCGGCGTTGGACCGAAATGTCCTTAAACTAACAATGGACCGAAACTTCCTTAAACTAACAACGGACCGAAATGTCCTAAAACTAACAATGGACCACTATGTCCTAAAACTGGCGTTGGACTGAAACGTCCTTAAACTAACAATGAACCGAAACGTCCTTAAACTAACAACGGACCGAAATGTCATAAAACTAACAATGGACCACTATGTCCTAAAACTGGCGTTGGACCGAAACGTCCTTAAACTAACGATGGACCACTATGCCCTAAAACTAGTTGTTGACCGAGACGTCGATAAACTCCTGTTGACTACAGCATCCCAAGGCTGAAATAGAAAGAATAAAAAGAAAGAAAGAAAAAGAAAACGGTATGTCCATAAGCAAAATGGGCACGGATGAAAACCCGAAAGGGATCCGTGAGTAAAAATAGTAGGGCTACCGGCGAGTTTTGTGAAAACCCGAAAGGGCGCAACCTCGTTAAAAGACACTTGCAAAGTCCTCTTGACCTTGTGAGGAGAAACCACCTGCGTGAGATCCTTACAACTCACAAAGGAGAAACACACTTAGGGATCCCCACGATTCCTAAGGAGAAATTACACTTACGAGATCCTCACGACTCATAAGGAGAACCCTCTTATGAGACCCTCACAGCTCATAAGATTCAAAAGTCTTAAGCTATAGGGATCTGAACCTGTTCTTAAGCGACCACCACAACCTCCAATGCTGCCCTACAAACGGCTCAATACTGACCCTTGTATACAATCCACGGGCGCGAATAAACACTTCCCTAACAAAGTCCCATCCGTGACTAGGGATATATCTACACGGTGAACAGCCTTTGTAAGTCCTCTCGACTTAGAAGGAGAAAATACTCTTGTAAGATCCTTATGACTTACGAGAAGCCATACACTTAGGAGTCCTCACAATTCCTAAGGAGAAAACACATCTACGAGATCCTCACGACTCGCAGGGAGAAATACCTTTATGAGACCCTTACGGCTCATGAAGTCAAAATCCTTAGTCGACAGGATCCTAACCCTATTCGCTAAGCCACCTTTGTTCGACATCGACAGAGGCAAATGATGATTCACTCCTGGTAATATCCCAGTTGTAGCGGTGCTGATGCCGAAATCGGTGTCTAATTCTAAGCTTGCAGCAAAAAGCTAGCGAGCCACACATGCATACGAAATAGCCGAAATGATGGGGCAACTTGCAACAAAATCAGCAAGTAAAAATGTATGCATACAAAAATAGCCGAAATGATTGGGCAACTTGCAATAAAAAGCAGCAAGTAAAAAAAAATTAATAACAAATAGCCGAAATGATTGGGCACCGCGAAAAATAGCCGAAATGATTGGGCACCGCGAAAAATAGCCGAAATGATTAGGCAATCGCGACCTTCGCGATATAAAATCTGAAATTATAGAGCATCGCGGAAAGAAAAATATATAAAATAAAATCTTTTGCCATACAGGTGAAATCACATCAATCCCTGTATACAATCCAGGGGCACAAACAAAGAGGGAATCACACCTTCCCTCCCCAGGCTCCATCGGAAGAAAAAACCAAATCTCAACGGTTCACAGACAGCCTGGAGATCACCTCAATATCCGTCTCATTTCAACAGACACGACATCAACAAATCGGAGATACGGCAAAATTCCTAGTTCTATGACTCGACGACGCACAAACAACAGAGAGTCAACCCTTCCTGGTCACGTGGAACACGGCCTATGTCAATCCTGACCCCATGGGAAACGTCCAAAACGGAGCCTGGTCCTCGCAAAACACGGCTATGACCCCGTGGGAAGCATCCAGAGCAAAATTCCTGGTCACGTGGAACACGGCTTATGTCAATCTTGACCCCGTAGGAAACGTCCAGAGCGGAGCCTGGTCCTTGCAGAACACGGCTATGACCCCGTGGGAAGCATCCAGAGTAAAATTCCTAATCACGTAGAACGCGGCTTATGTCAATCCTGACCCCGTGGGAAACGTCTAGAGCGGAGCCTGGTCCTCGCAGAACACGGCTATGACCCCGTGGGAAGCATCCAGAGCAAATTCCTGGTCACGTGGAACGCGGCTTATGTCAATCCTGACCCTGTAGAAAACGTCTAGAGAGGATCCTGGTCCTCGCAGAACACGGCTATGACCCCGTGGGAAGCATCCGGAGCGGAGCCTGGTCCTCGCAGAACACGGCTATGACCCCGTGGGAAGCATCCAGAGCAAAATTCCTGGTCACGTGGAACACGGCTTATGTCAATCCTGACCCCGTGGGAAACGTCCAGAGTGTTAGTTATATGTATGCCCTAGAGGCCATTACTGTACATAGGATGTATATTGTAGTGGATGCTGGGACATATATAGGGAGGACTTTCTTGCTCGACATGATAGTATGCTATCTGGTTGAACTTTACCTTAACGTGTACTCTGATTGTCTCTCTGTTACATGTTGGTAAAGCCCTTAGGATGTGTACTTGACTACCTGGACTATGATGCGGATCATACTAGTGGGGACATGGTAGTCCATAAGTACATCCTTCAAAGTCCCTAGTCGTGGGTGTATCGAGACGGGGCATCGATATACCAGAGTAGACTAGCGTGTACCTTCTCGACCCATACAAATGGGCGATGGATGATCCCATATCCATTGGTGTTTGACATCGGAGATGATATACGGGTGCTCAGTAGAGACTGGGTACACTGGACGGACTCGCCGAGAACTCCCAGATGGTATTATACCTCACGTCAGATGGCAGTTCTCTGGTGACACTCGTACAGAGTAGTCTATTGACCCGAGATCGTCATAGAGTCTTGTGTGGTTCCCACTGTGCTTTGATTTCCATCTTACCACGTCCAAGAGGGCGTGCAAAACGGTGGTTTTTGGGTACAGTCCCGAGTCACATGGAGGAAATGAGCGATAGGAGGGGATTCATCTCTCCCGGTATAGGGGGTTGATGTTGCGCTGTGTTCGATTGGCTATAACAGGAAATCCCTGGCCAGGGTTGCTGAGATTTACTGGTAAGTGTTACCAGTAGTTTCTCGAATTGTTATAGACCTCATATCGACACGACTTATCGAGCTATTGGGGTCTGACGTTTACCACCCCTAGGCGAGATATGCGACATAGCAGACGATCAGACCGGACTGTACGGTAGTGTTACTGGTCGGATTCACTGGAGTGTGAGCGGGCTTGCTCGTCGATCTTCAGATCGCTCAATACCCGGGTGGCCGTTACGTTTAGCAGACCGCTTGCGGCTTGTGGGTGTTTGATATGATCATCGCCTGCTGCCGGCGTATTGACCAGTCTTTAGAGTCCTACACAGAGGTTTCCTGGCTCAAGCGAAACGAAATAGGAGTGCATATGAGATATGTGCGGGACCGAGAATAATACCAGTATGTGATACTGTATTCGATTCTCGCGATGTGACATTGATCGGTTATATGCGATATAGCCGAGTTATCGGATCAAGTGTTGATTCGATATGTTGTTACTGATGATACCAGTCGGTTATGTGCGACATGACCGGATCATTGAATCAAGTGTTGATTTAATGATTTAATGCATAATTATATATTTGATATATTACTTTGCATTAACTAGTATTGGTTTACTTTAAATGGATTTTCTCGCTCGGATGTGCGCATTGCATATGCGATATGATTTTGTGCACTTGTTTGTATCATATTTGATGATGCATGCAAATTAGGGTTTGTGTAAAGAATTGAACCTTGGTTAAAGAAATGGATAGGGTTTTTATTTGATTATTCATTTATTCATTTGTTTTTATTTTTGGAAAATAAATTGCATAAAATAGAATGGTGGCTTCTTTTGTTTTCTTTCATGAAGCTTCATGAACTTTTGACTTAGTCATCATTTTGTCTCATGCTTAACCCTAACCAATTCTATTAACTCAAGTTAATTCTCTACATATAACCATGGTGAGAATTATGATAAGAATGGATTTTATTTATTCTTTAATTCTTATCATAATACTTATCATATTCTACTTCATCTTCTTCTTCACTTCAACACATGAAGAAAACCATAGGTCATCAATGGTGATTGATGATAAAGAGTGAGAAATCCAAATCTAAAGTCTACCCACTTCCTATTTCTTCATCCTCTACCTCTTGCCAAGTAGTAGAGTGTGTTTACTTCACAAGTTTCTTGACTTGGTGAAGTCGGAGCTTGATTTAGCGATGCCTCGACGTAGATCATCTTCGGCATGGACATCGACGACCTAGCTTGCCCATTCTCCGACGAAGCCGACGCTAGAGCCCAGGACTTCTTATGGACAGCGAGAGGACGTCGTCGCGGAGCCATGGAGGTGGAGCAAACGGATCTACAAAGGTTGTATTTCCGTATTTCCTTAGTTAAGTGTTAACTAGTTTCTATTTCGCCTAGACATCTAGCAAACGATCCGTACACTAGGGTTTCCCGGCACCATAATCTTTGAAATTGGCATGGTAGATGCCTTGTGAGAGCTCACTAGAGTGCCTAGGAACCCTATAGTGGTATCAGAGCCTAGCTAGAGCCTTAGGCGAAGTCTAGACGGATTTTGAAGTCCGAACGACCCAAAACCGAAACCCAAAATAGCTCTCTGGACGTTTTCCAAATTCTGGGATTTTTCAAAATTAAAAATATCCAGAAAACCCAGCAGGAAATTGTAAGAATTACTGTGCAAATACGAGATTATTTGGACTTTAAACAGGCGCGGAACCGCGGCACGAGCATGCCTCGTGCGGCGGTTCCGCCGCGACTTGGTGACGTCACAGTTCCAGTTTTGCACAGTAATTCAATATTTCCAGTGTTGAGTTCTCTGGGTACTTTTTAAATTTATTCAAGAGTTGAATAATCTGGAGTTGTTTTGGGGATTCGGTATTTCGATCGGGGTATCAAATTTTGTCTATTTGGCTTTCCGGATAATTTTACAATATGTTAAAAAGTTCGACCGGATATAAATACCCAATTTTTCCCCTGTCGGGAAATTTCCAAGTGTTGGATTTTTCCGAAGTTTAACGACGTTCTAAGTAGTGCAAGTAACGCAATGGACCCTCTAGAAGACAACAAACCTTAACTCGATTATGTGACCGTCTTGAACTGCCCTTTGAACCTTCGGGTTTGGGGCAGTACGGCGTGCCACATGTGAGGCGTTGGCTTGACCCTTCTACGGCTGGACCGTTGGTAATGAGGCACGAACTGAATGTTGTTAGACTTATTTCATGTGTTGATCTGTATCGGGAAAAATTGGGTGTTTGACTGTTCGATCGAAAAGTTTAACATTTTCTGTTTATCTGGAATGGGATACAATAATTGGAATTCACAATAAGTTATGAGATAACTGAATGAATGTTATAAACGTAGCAGTTTAGTCTCACTTGATCGGTTACCACGGAATTTTGATGTGATCAAAAGTCCGTCGCAATCACGTAGCGTACGCGGATACTCGCCGGGTAAACTTAATAGACAGCCTCACTCCATAACTCCGACCAAGTGACTGTAGGAGAACCCCGTCGCCGAAAGCATCCGTTCGGGTGCTCGCGGCAGCGGTGTTCCGCCTTGGTGCACTTCGTCGACGGTATCGGGGGTGCGGCCGCCTACTAAAGTTTGCGACGAGTATTCGATCAGACTGTCGGGAATCTTGTTGAATTGCCCGACTCGATATTGAAAAGTGTTTTCGATAATGAGACTAAAATGCGGGGTTTATAATTGTTAGGCATGCGATGTCTAAGGAATTCATTTGATTAGGCATGCGATGTCTATGCAGGTTGCGGATTCCAACTGTTGTAGTTTTACACTTTCTTTTCTGTGACCGTAAGTGTAATATGTGATGTCGCCGGTTTCGTTGCTATATGTCAACGACAATTGGGATGCGCATATTTACTTACGTTGATGACATGTGATGTTATGTGTTGCTGGATATGTTATATTGGATCGTCGTGTACGAATAGCCGGGGCTTTTTATGTGAGATGAGTGTTTTTCATTTTCATTCATGTAAAAACTTGTATGTAATATTCTTTTATTGGGGCGCTTCCAGGTTGCGGAAGTAGTCACCTGTTGTATATTATTTACTTTTCCGCACTAGGATAGACCCAAGGAGGAGGGCACAAGTAACCGGGTTCTGGAGTCCAGTGGGAGACCAACTCGAGGAGTCGAGTCCGGGTCTGCTAACTCCAGAATTGGTAGGGTTGCTTGCCGCTCTCGTAGGGGTCTAGGGGTGTGGGTTTGGCTATTCATCACGACCGTGGAATCCGTGTTTTATACTGGCTCGTATTGAAAACACGGACGTCCTAGTATATCCAATATTTCATATGATTCTTCTGCTGCGATATCTGTGATGTGATCATGTGATGTTCTGTGATAGATACAGTATATAGTATATATGATATATTATATAGACGTTACTTATGTTTTACACCCGCGCTAGCCCTGCCCCGCTCTGCCGTTAGTTACCTAACCTAACGGTGCACGAGGGGACATCGAGGCGAATGCGGATGGCATAAGTGTACGTCGTATTTATCTGTGATGTTTAGGTACCTTTATGATGGGACTTCATTAATGTGATTACTGAAATAAAAGAAACCTAAGATGTTGTAGAATCGAATTTCAAAATAAAACAGGTAGCTACAGTTCTTGCTTTGCACAGCGGTATATGTGATATATCCTGCACCTTATTCGATAAGGAAAGGACCGAGATCCCTTCACCGGAAGTGACTCCTTTAGCAATAACTGGCAGATGCTACACACTCGGTTTGTATTTTGATTGCTTTTAAGTGTTTTTGCTTTGCACAGAGATGTATATGATATATCCCGCACCTCATTCGACGAGGAATGGACCGACGATCCCTTCACCGGGAATGACTCCTTTAGCAAAACTAGAAAAGCCTAAAAAACACTCCATTTTAAAATCATTTGATTCTACAACGATATCAAGTTCATTACGCAATAGGTTTTCAGAAAAACCTGTCGTAGCCCTCCGTCATTTCAGATAAATCCTGTTTAGTATTCGTGCTGCGTTTGTTGACCTTGTCAAGGCGCAGTGTGCGGTAGCTAACCAGTATTTATCTGCTTATGCATATGATGCAGATTGGGTTAGGGTAGTCGTGCGGCCTTGTTGACCTTGTCAAGGGTCGTGCGGGTGGGTTTGATTCAATCAAGAAATGACGGGTTGAACTTGACTTGCGGTCTATGGTTTGTTGACCTTGTCAAGGTCATAGATCGTTCGGGGCAAAATATTATCGGGAATTTCAAGTGTTGAAATTTGCAATGAGATTGCATACCTTCTATGAGATAGTTGGATCCCGATACCCGCTGCGAGTAAGAGTTACTCCTGGGAGAGTTTTATACATTACAATTAGCCGATCAAGTAGGTGTCTAGAAAGGTGTCAACGGGGTTACGCCTCTGGGAAAACGAGGTTTGCATTAATTAGGTTCGTGCGAAAGCACGGGGCACCTCCCTCAAAGTACCGACACTGGCCTGGCTGAAAGATTGGCGAACTTGTAGTATGTAATTAATCCCGGCTAGTCTTTCCTTTTAGGGTTTGAAGGAAGATTTGATAAAAAGCAGTGGGAGCCATCCTGATTAGATAAAATAATAACCAATCTATTCTTGACAGAGCGCACGCTGAGTGTTTTCTTCTCTCTCTCCTGGTAGCGACCATATCACGCCTTAATCAAGATAATAATACGGATTTTTGACCGAACCCGCTTGTTATACTGAGCTGGGGAACGTTGGTCCCGCTCCAACTTATAATTGTTATAAGACAGAGCAGGAAATTGGGGAATACCAGATTTCCCGTGCCGCCCAAACGAAGAAAGTGCATTTGATGCATCATCTTCGGGTGTGTTCATTACAAAGAACTGTTTCTCAGTATCCTCCGTATCCTGGGTATTTGATACCGGATAAGGATCCCAGATATGTAATCTGTTACATAGGGCTGCAAAAGGGTAGAAAAACTGAGAACGGGTGATAAGTTTCATGAGGCAGAAAACGGGGCAAGTGTTGCAGCCAAGTCTGTCGGTCACTGTCACCCTGTATTACCGATACATTGATTCTGAACGAATGTTATTAGATACCGAACCTGATATACAAAATCATATCAGTTTCTTTATTAGTAAAGAAAGGATATAATTTTGTATTGTTGGATAATGTTTTGAACATTTCCTATATCAAAAGTTGATCGGTTCAGGCACGTTATCTAAAAGCATTGATGTTCTAAATCAAACTACAGTTCTTAGTATACTGAACACACACAAGAGGAAGAGTTCAGAAATGGACGGATCCTTCTTGAGGTATTGTAGACTAGGTCATATCAATGCCACCCGACTGGCTGGAGTTACATAAAGATGCATATTTAAATTGGTTTGAATTTACATCTTGTGAAACTCGCCAGTCATGTCACAAAGATAAAATGACCATAGCTCTGTTTATTGGAAACAGAGAAAGAGTTAGTAAACTCTTGGGATGATACATGTTGATGTATGTAAGTCCCCTGTCTACACATACCAAGACCGGTTCTTTTTACTTTATTACATTCTCTGATAATCTTTCGAGATTCAGACCTATGTTCCTGTTGAAACACAAGTCCGAACCTTTTAAGATATTCACAGAATATAAGTTAGAAGTAGAGAACCAAAATACGGGTATAAGTATTATGTCCTATGATGAGATCAAGGAGGAGAATACTTGAGCACGGAAATTCCTGGACTATTCTAAAGGAGAATGAGATTCTCTCTCAGCATTACTCCTCCGAATACACCATAGCACGATGGGATATCGGGGCGGAGCAGATACACCCTATTTGATATGGTGTGCTCTATGATGAGTACTACTGAGTTACCTTTTTCCTATTGGGTGTTATGCACTTGAGAAGATGCATACCTATTGAATAGGGTTCCAATCAAATCAAAGCCTACCATTTCATATGTGATATGGAAAGGGAAGAGCCCATATCTTAAGTTAGTTAAGATTTGGAGTTGTCCGGCCTATGTCTAGAAGCAAAATCCGGACAAGCTCGAGGCAACGTCTGTTATGTAGAACTGGAAACGTTCCAGCTATACAAACTGGAGTTGATGATTTGGTAGAACCGAAGGATTCAGTAGATTCCAACGAACCTCAGCCTCTCCGCCGATCTAGTAGGGTTCCTCATCCACCTGAGAGATACTTCGGTTTCTCTATGACAGTGGGAGCGAGGAATGCATCATGAGATGATGACCCAACTAGTTTCGAGCTGGCCATCAGGAGTATGACTCTGTAAGAATGGCTGGATGCTTAGCGATCTGAGATGGAATCCTTATATACCAACAAAGTATGGACTTTAGTTGCTATATCTGAAGGGTTAAATCCCCATCAGGAGCAAGTATATCTTGAGAAGATTACTTGGTGTACACGGAAAAGTTGAGACTTTCAAAGCTAGATTAGTTAAAGGTTTTCGTCATTGACCAGGCATGGATAATGATGAAACCTTTTCCAGTACCTATGCTTAAGTCCATCCAGATCCTACTTGCCACGGCTACATACCATGACTACGATATCTGGTGGTTGGGTGTCATGACTGCTTTTCTAAATGATGTTTTAGAAGAGTGAGTCTATAAGTACACAGCCAGAGGGCTTCGTAAACAGTGGGAGCAGCAGAAACGTGTGCAAGATGTTTTATCTGATAAAGAAGGCATCGCGGAGTTGGAACGTCTGTTTTGATGTGTTTGTCAAGGAAGTTAACATCATCAAAATGGTAGATGAACCTTGTATATACAAAAAGGTAGTAGGGAGTATGGTGATGTCCTCGTAGAGTACGTGGATGACATACTCTTGATAAGAAAGGAGTTTCCTATGCTACGCTCGGTCAATCTCCGTTTATCACAAAGATTCTCCATATAGGATCAAAATGATACCTACTAAATCCTGGATTTTGGATCTATGAGATAGATCTAAATGGATGTTAGGCTTCTCACTAGGAGAAGTGAGATGGTATCAATCGATCCTGGGGAGAATCGCTGGAAGGGTTCCAGGGTGATAAAGACGACTGAATGTCAGTCACAGGCATTGTCTTTGCCCTCAGTAAAGGGACGGTATGTTGGAAGAGTTCCAAGCTAGATACCGTGGCATACTAGACGATAAAGGCACGATACATCGCTACTTAAGATGCTACCAAAGAGGCTGTTTGGATGTATAATGGTTCATGAGATGAACTATGTTCCTCCCATTGTGTGACAATGGAGTTGTGGCTTTTGCCAAGGAACGTCCGTCCCATCAGTGATCCAGACTTATTTTATGGCAGTATCGCCTGATCATGGAGATGGTTGATCTCCAGGCTGATCGAGGTTAGGAGAGCAGACTCAGAGGACAACACGGCGGATCCACTCACGAAGGCCTATTCCTAGAGAGAGACTTTTATGGGATGGTTGAGTATGAGATACTACAACCACTGCTACAGATGGCCCTAGTGCAAGTGGGAGATTGTTAGTTATATGTATGCCCTAGAGGCCATTACTGTACATAGGATGTATATTGTAGTGGATGCTGGGACATATATAGGGAGGACTTTCTTGCTCGACATGATAGTATGCTATCTGGTTGAACTTTACCTTAACGTGTACTCTGATTGTCTCTCTGTTACATGTTGGTAAAGCCCTTAGGATGTGTACTTGACTACCTGGACTATGATGCGGATCATACTAGTGGGGACATGGTAGTCCATAAGTACATCCTTCAAAGTCCCTAGTCGTGGGTGTATCGACATGGGGCATCGATATACCAGAGTAGACTAGCGTGTACCTTCTCGACCCATACAGATGGGCGATGGATGATCCCATATCCATTGGTGTTTGACATCGGAGATGATATACGGGTGCTCAGTAGAGACTGGGTACACTGGACGGACTCGCCGAGAACTCCCAGATGGTATTATACCTCACGTCAGATGGCAGTTCTCTGGTGACACTGGTACAGAGTAGTCTGTTGACCCGAGATCGTCATAGAGTCTTGTGTGGTTCCCACTGTGCTTTGATTTCCATCTTACCACGTCCAAGAGGGCGTGCAAAACGGTGGTTTTTGGGTACAGTCCCGAGTCACATGGAGGCAATGAGCGATAGGAGGGGATTCGTCTCTCCCGGTATAGGGGGTTGATGTTGCGCTGTGTTCGATTGGCTATAACCGGAAATCCCTGGCCAGGGTTGCTGAGATTTACTGGTAAGTGTTACCAATAGTTTCTCGAATTGTTATAGACCTCATAACGACACGACTTATCGAGCTATTGGGGTCTGACGTTTACCACCCCTAGGCGAGATTTGCGACATATCAGACGATCAGACCGGACTGTACGGTAGTGTTACTGGTCGGATTCACTGGAGTGTGAGCGGTCTTGCTCGTCGATCTTCAGATCGCTCAATACCCGGGTGGCCGTTACGTTTAGCAGACCGCTTGCGGCTTGTGGGTGTTTGATATGATCATCGCCTGCTGCCGGCGTATTGACGAGTCTTTAGAGTCCTACACAGATGTTTCCTGGCTCAAGCGAAACGAAATAGGAGCGCATATGAGATATGTGCGGGACCGAGAATAATACCAGTATGTGATACTGTATTCGATTCTCGCGATGTGACATTGATCGGTTATATGCGATATAGCCGAGTTATTGGATCAAGTGTTGATTCGATAAGTTGTTACTGATGATACCAGTCGGTTATGTGCGACATGACCGGATCATTGAATCAAGTGTTGATTAAATGATTTAATGCATAATTATATATTTGATATATTACTTTGCATTAACTAGTATTGGTTTACTTTAAATGGATTTTCTCGCTCGGATGTGCGCATTGCATATGCGATATGATTTTGTGCACTTGTTTGTATCATATTTGATGATGCATGCAAATTAGGGTTTGTGTAAAGAATTGAACCTTGGTTAAAGAAATGGTTAGGGTTTTTATTTGATTATTCATTTATTCATTTGTTTTTATTTTTGGAAAATAAATTGCATAAAATAGAATGGTGGCTTCTTTTGTTTTCTTTCATGAAGCTTCTTGAACTTTTGACTTAGTCATCATTTTGTCTCATGCTTAACCCTAACCAATTCTATTAACTCAAGTTAATTCTCTACACATAACCATGGTGAGAATTATGATAAGAATGGATTTTATTTATTCTTTAATTCTTATCATAATAATTATCATATTCTACTTCATCTTCTTCTTCACTTCAACACATGAAGAAAACCATAGGTCATCAATGGTGATTGATGATAAAGAGTGAGAAATCCAAATCTAAAGTCTACCCACTTCCTATTTCTTCATCCTCTACCTCTTGCCAAGTAGTAGAGTGTGTTTACTTCACAAGTTTCTTGACTTGGTGAAGTCGGAGCTTGATTTAGCGATGCCTCGACGTAGATCATCTTCGGCATGGACATCGACGACCTAGCTTGCCCATTCTCCGACGAAGCCGACGCTAGAGCCCGGGACTTCTTATGGACAGTGAGAGGACGTCGTTGCGGAGCCATGGAGGTGGAGCAAACGGATCTACAAAGGTTGTATTTCCGTATTTCCTTAGTTAAGTGTTAACTAGTTTCTATTTCGCCTAGACATCTAGCAAACGATCCGTACACTAGGGTTTCCCGGCACCATAATCTTTGAAATTGGCATGGTAGATGCCTTGTGAGAGCTCACTAGAGTGCCTAGGAACCCTATACAGAGCGGAGCCTGGTCCTCACAAAACACGGCTATGACCCCGTGGGAAGCTTCCAGAGCAAAATTCCTGGTCACATGGAACGCGGCTTATGTCAATCCTGACCCCGTGGGAAACGTCCAAAGCGGAGCCTGGTCCTCGCAGAACACGGCTATGACCCCTTGGGAAGCATCCAGAGAAAATTCCTGGTCACGTGGAACGCGGCTTATGTCAATCCTGACCCCGTGGGAAACGTCAAGAGCGGATCCTGGTCCTCGCAGAACACGGCTATGACCCCGTGGAAAGCATCCAGAGCAAAATTCCTGGTCACGTGGAACGCGGCTTATATCAATCCTGACCCCATGGGAAACGTCCAGAGCGGATCCTGGTCCTCGCAGAATACGGCTATGACCCCGTGGGAAGCATCCAGAGAAAAATTCCTGGTCATGTGGAACGCGGCTTATGTCAATCCTGACCCCATGGGAAACGTCCAGTGCGGTGCCTGGTCCTCGTAGAACACGGCTATAACCCCATAGGAAGCATCCAGAGCAAATTCCTGGTCACGTGGAACGCGGATTATGTCAATCCTGACCCCGTGGGAAACATCCAGAGCAGATCCTGGTTCTCGCAGAACACGGCTATGACCCCGTGGGAAGCATCCAGAGCGGAGCCAGGTCCTCGCAGAACACAGCTATGACCCCGTGGGAAGCATCTAGAGCAAAATTCCTGGTCACGTGGAACGCGGCTTATGTCAATCCTGATCCCGTGGGAAACGTCCAGAGCGGAGCCTGGTCCTCGCAGAACACGGCGATGACCCCGTGGGAGGCATCCAGAGAAAATTCCTGGTCACGTGGAACGCGGCTTATGTCAATCCTGACCCTGTAGGAAACGTCCAGAGCGGAGCCTGGTCCTCGCAGAACACGGCTATGACCCCGTGGGAAGCATCCAGAGAAAAATTCGTGGTCACGTGGAACGCGGCTTATGTCAATCCTGACCCCATGGGAATCATCCAGAGCGGATCCTGGTCCTCGCAGAACGCGGCTATGACCCCGTGGGAAGCATCCAGTGCGGAGCCTGGTCCTCGCAGAATACGGCTATGACCCAGTGGGAAGCATCCATAGCAAAATTCCTGGTCACGTGGAACGCGGCTAATGTCAATCCTGACCCCCGTGGGAAATGTCTAGAGCGGAGCCTGGTCTCGTAGAACACGGCTATGACCCCGTGGGAAGCATCCAGAGCAAATTCCTGGTCACGTGGAACGCGACTTATGTCAATCCTGACCCTGTGGGAAATGTCCAGAGCGGACCCTGGTCCTCGCAGAACACGGCTATGACCCCGTGGGAAACATCTGTTGGGTTACTAGGCACTGTCATAATGTTCTACAAGGCATCAACCATGCCCGATTTAAATTTTTCATGTGCCGAACAAGCCTAACCAAGATCTTAGACTAGAGATTAGGCGAAACAAAGCAAGTAAACAACTTTACTTCTAAGAGTTAGGGATTACAACCTTTGTAGTCCGTTCCTTCACTTCTAAAGCTCTGTGTTGAGGTTCCTTCGCTGCGATCATCGAGTACCCGGACTCAAGAGAGGCTCCATGAAGAGAAAGATGCAAGCTTGCTTCCGATCTTCAATAATTAAGATGATCTACCTTGAAGAAACTCAAATCCAAGCTCTTGCTTTGCTAATCAAGTATTAACAAAGCAAACACCCTAATCTAAGAGGCTAGAATAGATGAGGATGATGAAGTAGGAATTTATCTCTCATTTGTTTTCAATTTCTCACTCACTTTCATCACATTTGAAAAAGCTAGAAAGCTTTTCTCGAAGGAAGAAGAAGAAGATTACTTTGTGATGAATAATGAAATCTTTAGGTATGGTTACAAATCAACCCTTGGTTACGAAACAAAAGACTTAACGATTGTAGAGAATAAACCATGGTAAAGGGTTTGGGTTGGGTTAAGTAAATATCTTCAAAATATCATAACAAAATATCTTTGCTTAAAACAAATCATAAAGCTTCTAGAAGCTTCATGAAAGTGCTAACCCAAATCAAACCCTAATCATGTTTAATCTCCACAAAACATGTTGCATTAGTAATCATAACTTGTTACAATATTATATATCACATATACAATATTTATTGTAACAAAATAAAAATAATACAATTAACATATATCACATATATATCAATGTATTACCTGAGTGAGAAAAAGAATCTTTAAGTGAGCTTATATTAGTTAATGTAATTTAATATATCAAATTTATAGTTATACATTACATTATCGAATCAACACTTGATCAGATAATCCGGCTATTTCAGAAATAACCGACTAATATAATCTGTATCAGTTCATCGAATCAACACTTGATCCGATGACCCGGCTATATCACATATACCCGGCCGATATCTCATATCGCGAGAATCTAATACGGTATCACATACACGTATTGTTCTCGGTCCCGCACATATCATATATGTGCTCCTACTCCGTTTTGCCTGAGCCAGGAAACCTCTGTGTAGGACTCTAAAGAATCGTCAATACGCCGGCAGTAGGTGATGATCATATCAAACACCCACAAGCTGCAAACGGTCAGCTAAACGTAACAGCCACCCAGGTATTGAGCAATCAGAAGATCAACAAGCAAGCCTGTACATTCTCCTGTGAATCAACCAGTAACACTCCCGTACGGTCCGGTCTTTTCGTCTGATATGTCGCATATCTCGCCTAGGGGTGGTAAACGTCAGACCCCAATAGCTTGATAAGTCGTGTCGATATGATGTCCATAACAGTTCGAGAAACTACTGATAACACTTACCAGTAAATCTCAGCAACCCTGGCCAGGGATTTCCAGTTATAGCCGATCGAACATAGCGCAACATCAACTCACTATATCGGGAGAGACGAAACCCCTCCTATCGATCATTGCCTCCATATGATTCGGGACTGTACCCAAAAGCCACCTTGTTGCACGCCCTCTTGGATGTGGTATGATGGAAATCAAAGCACAGTAGGAATCACACAAGACTCTATGACGATCTCGGGTCTACAGACTAACCTGTACCAGTGTCACCAGAGAACTGCCATCGGACGTGAGGTATAATACCATCCGTGTTGGATATATGTATGCCCTAGAGGCCATTATGAGATAGTGTATGTACTGATGTGTGTGTGTGTGTGTGTGTGTGTATTCAGAGGACAATCTTGCTCGATATGATAGTATGCTATATGGTTTCACTTTATCATATGTTCACTTGGTCATGTTTATATTCATTTGGTACATGTTGATGAAGCCCTAAGGATATTGGCTTGACTACTGGGATTATGATGTGGATCATACTAGTGGGACACCTGTAGTTTATAAGCATATCCTTGAAATGTTCCAGTCGTAGGTATATCGAGATAGGGCATCGATATTCCAGTGTAGACTAGCGTATACCATTCTTGTTCCATATGATGGGCGATGGATGTTCCCATATCCGTCTGGTGTGATGACACCAAAGATTGTATACGGGTGCTCAGTGAGACTGGGTACACTGAACCGACTCACCGAGAACTCCGATGTGGTATTATATCAAACGTCGGATAGCAGTTCTCAGGTGACACTGGTACAGGTTAGTCTGTAGACCCGAGATCGCCATAGAGTCTTGTGTGTCCTCCCACTGTACTTTGATCTCCACCCTACTACGGCTCTACTGAGTCGTACAAACAGGTGGATTTTGGATATAGTCCTGAGGCATATGGAGGCAATGAGCGATAGGAGGGGTTTCGTCTCTCCTGGTATTGGGGGTTGATGCTGTGCTGTGCACGATTGGCTATAACGGGAAGTCCCTGGCCAGAGCTGCTGAGATATTACTGATAAGTGTTATCAGTAAGTTTCTTGATCTGTTATAGACCATATACCGGCATGATTTATTGAGTTATTAGGGTCGACGATTCCATCCCTAGACTCAATATGCAGCATATCTGATAAAGAGACCGGACTGTACAGTAAGTGTTGCCAGTTGGATTGACGGGTGTTTTGACAGGTTCCCTTGTTCTTCTTCTGATCGCTCAATACCCAGGTGGCCGTTACGTTTAGCGACCGCTTGGGGCTTGTAGGTGTTTGATATGATCATCACCTACTGCTGGCGTATTGACGAGTCTTAGAGTCCCACATAGAGGTTTCCTGGCTCAGGCGAAACGAAGTGGTGCGCATATGAGATATGTGTGGAAGCTCGATTAAATACGAGTATTTGATATCGTATTTTAATCGGGCGTTTTATATTAGTCGGGTCGTATGAGATATGACCGGTTTATTAAATCAAGCATTGATTTAATATTGACTTTTATCTCATTTATTTAAACCCTTTTCTTTTGATGGATGCATGTATGTATATGTACATGATGATGTGCATACACACATACATACATGCATTAGTATCATGGTTGATGATACAACTTAGATGGCAATATAAGACTCACATGGTTCATAATTTTATATATATGGATATTTTTATATTAAGTTAAAGATAAAGGAAAATAGATAATAACTCATTTCTTTTCTAATGACTCATTTCTTCTACACTTTTCCATGGTTGACATTTGACTTAACCATGGTTTATTTTCCTTTGCCTTTTAACTCATGACAAAATATCTAGATATTATTATTAACTATGGTTTCTATTATGATATTTATCTCTCTCTCTCATTTTCTTTTTGCATTATTATTCATCCAAAAGAAAAAAAATATCAAGCCATCTTCTTCTTCCTCTCTCTAGCTCTCTCTTGAGTTCTAAATTGAGTGAGATAAAAAGAAAGAAAGGGTATTAAGTGAGATTACCAACCACTTTATCATCCTACACAACTCTTGCTACTTTGTGTAGGGTGTTTTGCTTCAAGGATTTCAAAGATCGAGTGAAGCAACAAGCTTTGAGCAAAGGACTTCAGGTGGATCGTCGTGGACTTGGAAGTGATCTAGCAAGCCGTTCGAAACCAAAGGAGATCCAAGGAGTCACCCTAGGAGGTCTACAAAGGTTGTAGTCTCTCCACTTAGTGTTAGATTATCTTTTAGATGTGATACTTTTAATTGTTACTCTATAATTCTAGTTCGATTCCTAGTTTAGTTTACTTAGCACCTCATAAAAGTAAAGTTATGGCATGTGTGATGCTTCCAAACCCTATACGAGGTATTAAGGAAACCCTACAGTGGTATCAGAGCCATGCTAGAGCTTTGGAGTAATCTAGACGACGTTAAAAACCTCGAACGAACGAAATACGACGCCCGGGGGGTGCTCTCTGGAAATTTTTCAAAAACGTGGATTTTTTCAGATTAAAAATACTTTAAAAATTCAGCAGGATATTTTATGGGCCCACAAGAAGTACGACGCCCTAACTCCACCGTACGACCGCGGAACCGCCGCCATAGTGACCTTTCTGCGGCGGTTCCGTGGCGCAGTAGGTGGATCATGGGCCGTATCTTCTTGTGCTAGCCCGTATGTATTTTGTACAGTTACTGGTATTTTTTAAAACTGCTCAAGTGTTGAGCTTTCTGAGAAGTCTTTGGATGTTTAATCGTTCGATCGAATGTTTTAACTGCGCCTAGTTTATTAGTATGTGATACAATAATTGGAATCTACAAATTTGTTTGTTGCGTGTAAATCTAGCAGTTCAGTCTCGGGAATAAACGGAAATCTTATTGAATTATCCGGTTTGTTTTGAAAAGGTGTTTTCTTGGATGAGACCCAAATGCGAGCTTTACATTGTTAGGCATGAAATCTTGTATATATGATATTCCGGGTTTGTGTTGTCTAAAGGCAGTTCTGATTCCAATTGTTGTAGTTTTTCATTTTATTTCTCTGTGACCGTAAGTGTAGTATGTAGTTGTATTGCCGGTTTTCGTTGCTATACATCAACGACGATCGGTGTATGCATACTTACTTACGTTGATGATATTTGATATTATGTGTCGATGAGATTTGATGTGCAGGATTGTCGTGAATGAATAGCCGGGGGTTTTATGTGAGATGAGATTTTTCTTTTCATTCATGTAAAATTAAATTGTATGTAATATTTTTTTTTTGGGACACTTCCGGGTTGAGGTTGATGTCACCAGTGTTGTATATTATTTACTCTTCCGCATTAGGATAGACCCAAGGAGGATGACACAAGTGACCGGGTTCTAGGGTTCAGTGGGAGGCCATTTCGAGGGGTCGAGATCGGATCTCCTAAACTCCAGAATTGATAGGGTCGGTTGCCGCTCTCGTAGGGATCTAGGGGTGTGGGTTTGGCTATTCATCGCGACCGTGGAACCCGTATTTTTATTTCTGGCTAAATACAAAATACGGACCTCCTAGATATCCTATATTAAATGTGCTTCTGTTGCTTTTATTATCTGATGTGATCATTTAATATATATCTGAGACGAATGCGATATTATATATATGATATATAATAGACGTTACTTATGTTTTGCATCCGCGCTAGCCCCGTCCTGGTATGTCGTTAGTTAAGTAACCTAAAGGTGCATATCAGGACACTGTGGCGAATGCGAGTGGCATAAGTGTACGTTATATTTTCGTTTCTTTCTGTAATGGCTTAGGATTTAAATGATGGGACTACATTAATGAGATTAATGTAAAAGATAAATGAACCTAAAAAGATGTTGTAGATCGGATTTGAAACACACTCGGCCTTTTATGAAAAAGAAAGTTTCAAAATGCGGAGCTTAAGCCACTCCTTTTAAACCCATTGGATTCTACAACGATATCAAGTTCAAAGCGTTAAAAGTTTTCTTAAAAACTATCCGCAGCCCTCCGTCATTTTAGGAAGTAGAGTACTCAGTATTCGTGCTGCGTATTTTGACTTTAGTTAAGGCGCAGTGAACGGTAGCTAAGTGATGTCTTCCTACACTGCATATGATGCAGATTAGTTAGGACATTCATATGATTATGTTGACTTTAGTTAATGGTCATATGGGTGGGTCTAGTTAATCACGAAATGACGGGAAAAACTTGACTAGTACTTATGATATGTTGACTTTAGTTAAGGTCATGAGTACTAGGGGTAAAAATCATATCGGGAATTTCAAGAGTTGAAATTTACAATGAGATTGTATACCTTCTATATGATAGTAGGATCCCGATCCCACTGCGAGCAAAAGTTGCTCCCGGGAGAATTTTGCACTTTACAATTAGCTAACCCAGTAGGTGTCTAGAAAGGTGTCAAACGGGGCCACGCCTCTGGGAAGAAGAGGTTTATTTTAATTAGGTCCGTGCGAAAGCACGGTGAACCTCCCTCAAGTACCGGCACTGGCCTGGCTGAACGGTTAGCAAAGTTGTAGAATATAATTAATCCCGGCTAGTTTTCTTTTAAAAAGGTTTTAAAGAAAATTTGATAAAAACAGTAGGAGACATCGATTAGACAAGATAATAACCAATCTGATCTTTGCAAGAGCTTTCGTTAAAGTGTATTCTTTTCTTTCTCTTAATGGCAGATACCTATGACAGGACTTAAGCTTCTATTAGATAAAAACAAGCTGAATGGGACCAACTATAAATACTGGCTGAGGAATCTAAACATTGCCTTGACTAATGATAAAGTATCATATGTCCTCATAGCTTCAACCCCGCCCACCCTAGGTCCTAAGCCTTCAGTTGTGGATAAAAAAATCCGCAAGACATGGGACGCTGACTGTGACATGGCTAAATGCCTCGCACTTGCATCGATGGATAACACACATCAGAAGCAGCACGAGAATATGGACGTACAAGCCATATTCCTCCATACAAAAGAGTTGTTTGGAGAGCAATCTCACGTATTACGATACGAAGCATCTAGAAAACTGTTTCAGATGCGAATGGCCGCTGGCACAGCAGTAGGAGACCATGTTCTGAAGATGATAGCTCTCATAGAAGAGCTTGAGGACCTTGGGTGGACAATGGACAATGAACAATATACCGATATTATTCTGCAGTCTCTCCCCTCTACCTTTGCTCAGTTCACAGTTAACTTCAACTTGCACAACATGGAGAAGGAACTGCCTGAACTCCTTAATATGTTAAGGAGTGCAGAGAGCACACTGAAGTCTGTGAAGACTCCCGTTATGAGTGTTGGGCCATCCTCCTCCTCTCGCCCGAAGGGTAAGGCCAAGGGAAAGATGAAGAAGAAACCCACCAAACCTAAGGGCGGAGTCAATAAGGTTAAGCGGAAAGGCAAGTCCAAGGTTAGGGAATCGGGGAAAGGAGAATGTTTCCACTGCAAAAAGACGGGACACTGGAAGCGGAACTGTATTGAGTACCTAGAACTCAAGAAGAAGAATGGTGATGCTTCAGCTTCAGGTGTGTTCGTAATTGAAAACAGTTTTTCTATTAACTCTGCTTCCTGGGTATTGGATACCGGTTCGGGTTCTCATATTTGCAATTCTATGCAGGCGTTGAGAAATAGCAGAGTTCTGAAGACAGGTGATCATACTCTCCAAGTTGGAAATGGTTCCAATGTAAATGCAGTTTCAGTGGGAGAGTATCACCTAGGGTTGCCTTCGGGTTGTATATTGGTTTTGAACCCGTGTTATTTTGTGCCAAGTATGCTTTGTAATATTATATCCGTTTCCTTGTTAGACAATGAAGGGTATCATTTTGCTGTGCAACACAATGTTATGAACATTAGACTTAATCAAGAGTTGATTGGTTGTGGTACACTAAATAACGGGATATACGTCCTTAATCAACACACAGTTTTCAACGTACAACACACAAATAAAAGAAAATTTTCAGATATAAATGAAGCTTTTCTTTGGCATTGTAGACTTGGTCATATTAATGAAACAAGACTAAACAAGCTTCATAAAGATGGATATTTAAATTCTTTTGAGTATAAATCTTATGCAACTTGCCAGTCTTGTATCAAAGGTAAAATGACCAAAACTCCGTTTACAGGACACGGAGAAAGAGCTACTGAGCTCCTAGGCCTCATACATAGTGATGTATGCGGACCAATGTCTACACATGCAAGAGGCGGTTTTTCTTACTTCATAACTTTTACTGATGATTCTCAAGATTCAGTCATGTGTATTTGATAAAGCAAAAGTCTGAAGCTTTCGAGAAATTCAAAAAGTATAAACATGAAGTAGAAAACCAAACAGGAAAGAGTATCAAGATATTTCGATCAGATCGAGGTGGAGAGTACTTAAGTACTGAGTTCTTGGACTTCCTAAAAGAGAATGGGATTCTCTCTCAGCTCACTCCACCTTACACACCACAGCACAACGGTGTGTCAGAGCGGCGGAATCGTACCCTATTAGTTATGGTACGATCCATGATGAGTGATTCTGAGTTACCTCTCTCGTTTTGGGGGCATGCATTAGAAACATCAGCTTTTCTGTGAAACAAAGTTCCAACCAAGACCGTGTCTACCACTCCATATGAGATATGGCATGGGAAGAAACTATCTCTTAAAAGAGTTAATATTTGGGGTTGTCCAGCTTTTGTCAAAAAGCAGAATCCAGACAAACTCGAGACACGATCAGTCAAATGTATATTTGTAGGATATCCTAAACATTCGTTTGGGTATCTTTTCTACCACAAGGAGGAACAAAAGGTGTTTGTTTTCTCAGTATGCCACCTTTTTAGAAAATGAGATTTTTTCAAATGATGCTGATGGCAATGTGGTAGATCTAGAAGAGGTTCTAGAGACACAAGTTACAAATGACGACTTGGCTGAACTTGAAGTTATAACAGAATCTAATGAGCCTCAGCCACTCCGAAGACCTGGTAAGACTTCTCGCCCACCGGAGAGATACTGCGGTTTTCTCATTGATAGTGATAGAGAAGATTGCATCATGGATGATGATGATCCTGCCAGTTTTCATCAGGCTATCACGAGTGGTGACTCTGTGAAATGGCTGGATGCCATGAGATCCGAAATGGAGTCCATGTACACCAACAAAGTATGGACTTTGGAAGATGTACCCTCCGGGATAAAACCTGTGGGTTGCAAATGGATCTTTAAAAGAAAGATCGGTATAGATGGACAGGTAGAGACCTATAAAGCAAGGTTGGTAGCGAAAGGTTTTCGTCAAAGACCAGGTTTAGACTATGACGAGACTTTCTCTTCGGTAGCCATGCTTAAATCCATTCGGATCCTACTTGCTATTACTGCTCACTATGACTATGAAATCTGGCAGATGGACGTTAAAACTGCATTCCTAAATGGTGATTTAGATGAATGCGTTTATATGGATCAGCCAGAAGGCTTCATTGACAGTGGGAGCAGCGGAAAAGCATGTAAGTTGCTTAAATCCATTTATGGATTAAAGCAGGCGTCACGGAGTTGGAACATCTGTTTTGATGATGTTATCAAAGAGTTTGATTTCATCAAAAATCTAGATGAACCTTGTGTTTATAAGAAGACTGTAGGGAGAAATGTCACATTCCTCGTATTGTACGTAGATGACATACTTCTAATAGGAAATGATATTCCTATGCTACAGTCGGTCAAATCATTCTTATCACAAAGGTTCTCTATGAAGGACCTGGGTGATGCCACATACATATTGGGCATACGGATCTATAGGGATAGATCCAAACGGTTATTGGGATTGTCCCAAACCAAGTACATTAACACCATCCTAAAGAGGTTTAGTATGGAAGACTCCAAGCGGGGTGCCTTACCCGCTTGCCACGAAGTCACTCTCTCAAAGGACGATTGCCCAAAGTCTGATATAGAGAGAGCTCGCATGAGCATTATTCCCTATGTTTCGGCAGTATGATCGATAATGTATGCGATGTTATGTACACGCCCTGATGTTGCTTATGCACTTAGTGTAGTAAGTAGGTATCAGTCAAACCCAGGGGAGAATCACTGGATTGCTGTGAAGAACATTCTTAAGTATTTGCGAAGGACTAAAGAATTGTTCTTGGTGTATGGTAACGGGGATCTCCAAATGGAGGCCTTTACCGATTCGAGCTTCCAGAGTGACAAGGATGACAACAAGTCTATCTCAGGCTTTGCATTTACCCTCAATGGAGGGATGGTGAGTTGGAAGAGTTCCAAACAGGATACCGTTGCAGATTCAACGATGGAAGCTGAATATATTGCTGCAAATGATGCTGTCAAGGAAGCCGTCTGGATGAGGAAGTTCGTCGCGGAGCTAGGAGTAGTTCCAACCATTATTGATCCAATACCTTTGTATCGTGACAATAATGGGGCTTTGGCGTTGGCCAAAGAGCCCAGGTCCCATCAGAAGTCCAGACACATCCTGAGGCGATATCATGTGATCCAGGAGATATTTAATCGCCACGAGATCGAGATTAAGAGAGTAGACACAAAGAACAACACCGCAGATCCATTTGTAAGTCCACGTTACCCACCGCTGTGCTTACGGGGAGGCGGAATAGGTAAAAAAACAATTTTTGACACAAGATAACATGGACTAATTACTTGAGGATCTTTGCCAAACCATTGCTAACATACTACAAGAGGTTTTATCTACTACGCTCAAGAGATTATACCTCACACACCAAGTCCTTCGGGTCTTTTCTCCGCTTTCCTCCTCGTCCATTGCAAGCTCCAAGGATCGATCCGGATCTTGCTCACCTCCGCGGCCTCCTTGAGTCGAAGACGATCCACTCAAGAGTTTGTATTCCGAGCTCCACCTCAAGCCGAGGTAACTAGGGCAACAAGTGTGCTACTCTTGATGTCCTAGGTGATGTAGAATATGATGGTGGATTTATTTGTCTATTTAAATCCTAATTATCTCAACACATGAGTTCTAAAGGATTTCTTAGTGAGGAGGAGGAAGAAGAACAAAGCATGAGAGCTAAAGTGAAGAGAGAGAATGCCAAAAGAATAATGAACCATGGAAAAATAAAAACCAATCTTTTATCATAATTATGATGGCTAAGATTGATTTGACCACTATCATGTCTTGATAAAGCAAAAAGCAAAAGAAGAGTCTAGTGCTCTCATGAAAGATCCAAGTCAACAATGGTCAAAATGTCAACATGGTCAAGCATGGTCAAAAGGTCTAAGCAATTAGCCATAACATAATTATCATTAAAAAGATTAGTAAATATTTTCCTCACCTCATAATGGTTTTGACCGAACCAACGGTCAAAACCCAAATGAGGCACCTCCTCCTTCTTCGCTCCTCACAACCGTGCATACACACCCGCATCCGCATTCCGTAGAATGCGAATGCACAGAAGACAAAACTAATCCATCCATACAATACTAGGATCCGGCTTAAACCAAAGACTACTAGCATTGTCTGCCCGAACAACATACGCACACAAATGCACGTAAGTGATCGTAGCCCTGCCGTAAAACCATACGGCCTCTACACCTTTCGCCCAGTGCAGGGAAACTCTCTGTGTGGGACTCTAAAGACTCGACACTACGCTGGCAGTGCGTTTAACTATAGACCGCAAGCGACACTAGCTGTACGTAACGGTCCCCAGGTAGATGTCGATAAGAAGGCCGATGAGGTAAACCCATCCGAACTCCTACTGAGCCTGAATGTGACAATCTCCGTACAGTCCGGTCTGTTCGTCTGAGAGTATCGCATGGCGGGCCTAGAGCGGCGGTAAACGTCAGACCCCTAATAGCAGTACAAGTCGTGTCGGAGTGTAGCCCAGAACACCCTGAGAAACTACTGGAAACACTACCAGTAATTCTCGCTTGCCCTGGCCAGCGACTTTGTGTAATGGCTCTCCTAGACACAGCGCGATATCAACCCCCAATACCGGGAGAGACGATTCCTATCTAACCGCTACTGTCTCCAAGTGCTTCGGGACTGCACCCAACTACTACCTGTTTGCACGACTCCTTTGAGCCATGGTAGGGTAGTAATCAAAGTATAGTGGGAACACACTCGAGGCGAAGTAGCAGTGTCAAGTTGACGGACTAAGCTGTACTCCTGTCACCTGGGAACTGTTATCTGACGATAGGTATAGTACCAACCAACAGTTCCCGACGAGTCCTGTCCAGTGTACTCGTAACCTAACGAGCACCCGCATACCATCTCCAGTACGACGTACTGATGGCTGTGGGACAGACCATCTCCCCTGCTGGGATGAGAAGCGCATACGCTAGTCTACTCTGGAGTATCGGTGCCCCGTCTCGATAATCCTACGACTAGGGACCTGTATAAGGATGTGCTTATAGATTACCCAGCCCCCACAAGTGTGACTGCCATCACAACGCTGGTAATCAAGCAAAGATCCTAAGGGCTCTACTAATATGTATAAGCGATATGCTAAAAGAAACACATGCACATATTAAAGTAGAAACAAACCAAGTAGCATACTACCATTTTGAGCAAGATTGTCTATACAACTGTGAATATCCCAAGCTTCCATTAAGTAATATACAAACTAGTATGATACAGTAATGGCCTCTAAGGCATATACACTAACAATCTCCCACTTGCACTGGGGCCATGTACTGGCGTATCGAAGACCTGTCATCTCGATCAGCCGCTCGAACTGAGTCTGGGGTATGGCCTTCGTGAGTGGTTCTGCAGTGTTATTCTCCGAATCTACTCTCCTCACCTCGATCTCCCGGCGATTAACGATCTCCCAGATCAGGTGGTACCGCCTCAAAATGTGCCTGGACTTCTGATGGGACCTGGGTTCCTTCGCTAAAGCTATAGCGCCGTTGTTGTCACAATACAGCAGTATTGGATCAACAATGGTAGGAACCACCTGAAGCTCCGTGAGGAACTTCTTCATCCAGACAGCTTCCTTTGCGGCATCGCAAGCAGCTATGTACTCCGCTTCCATAGTTGAGTCAGCAACGGTTTCCTGTTTGGAGCTCTTCCAGCAAACCGCCCCTCCATTGAGGGTAAAGACATAACCCGACATGGACTTGGAGTCATCCTTGTCACTCTGGAAGCTGGAGTCAGCAAAGGCCTCGATCTGGAGGTCTTTTCCGCCATACACCAAGAACATCTCCTTAGTCCTTCTCAGGTACTTGAGAATGTTCTTTATTGCTATCCAGTGTTTCTCCCCTGGGTCCGACTGATACCGGCTTACAACGCTTAATGCGTATGCTACATCTGGTCTGGTACACAACATCACATACATTATAGAGCCTACCGCAGATGCGTAGGGTATAGATGACATGCGAGCCCTTTCCAAATTAGTCTTGGGAGACACCTCTTTGGAGAGGGTGATTCCATGACAAGCCGGTAGATTACCGCGCTTTGAATCTTCCATACTGAATCGTTTCAGTATGGTGTCGATGTACCTGGACTGCGAAAGTCCCAACATCCTCTTAGATCTATCACGATAGATCTGGATCCCCAGAATGTAGTTAGCATCGCCCAGGTCCTTCATGGAGAATCTCTGTGACAAGAATCCTTTGACTGACTGTAGCATAGGAATATCATTTCGTATTAGGAGAATGTCATCCACGTACAAGATGAGGAATACCACAGTTCTCCCTACAAACTTACTGTAAATGCATGGTTCATCTGGATTCTTGATAAAGCTGAATTCTTTGACAGTACCATCAAAGCAGATGTTCCAACTCCGCGATGCCTGCTTCAGTCCATAAATGGACTTAAGCAACTTGCACACTTTACCGCTGCTCCCACTCTGAATGAAACCCTCTGGCTGATCCATATAGACGCACTCTTCTAAATTTCCATTTAGAAAAGCCGTCTTTACGTCCATCTGCTAGATCTCATAATCGTGGAAGGCAGCAATGGCAAGAAGGATCCGAATGGATTTCAGCAAAGTCACTGCAGAAAAAGTTTCGTCATAGTACAAACCAGGTCTTTGACGAAAACCCTTTGCAACAAGTCTAGATTTATAGGTTTCAACCTGCCCATCTACACCAATCTTCTTTCTGAAGATCCATTTGCAGCCTACGGGTTTTACCCCTTCTGGAGCAATGTCCAAAGTCCAAACTTTGTTGGTGTACATAGACTCCATCTCGGTCCGCATTGCATCCAGCCATTTTACTGAGTCACCGTTCTGAATGGCTTGCTAGAAGGTAGTAGGCTCATCATTTTCTATGACGCAATCCTCTCGATCCCCGTCTATGAGAAAACCGTAGTATCTCTCGGGCGGATAAGACTTCCTACTAGTCCTGCGGAGTGGCGCTGGGATGTCCGGTTCTCCTGAAACTTCTGGTTCTACCAAGCTTTCAGTAATAGCTTGTGGTTCTGGAATTTCTTCCAGTTCTATTGCGCTCCCACTTATCCGATTTTCTAAAAATTCAGTCCAAGAAGTGGGCATGCTGAGAAACAAAAACCTTTTGTTCCTCTGCGGAATAGAAAAGATACCCCCTAGAGTTCTTGGGGTATCCCATAAACTTACACAGTACTAAGCGTGCCTCGAGCTTGTCCGCATGCTGCTTCTTTACAAAAGCTGGACATCCCCATGTCATAAGATACTTAAGACAGGGTTTCTTCCCACTCCACATCTAATATGGGGTGGTAGACACAATCTTGGTAGGAGCCTTGTTCAAAAGATATGCAGCTGTTTCTAGTGCATAACCCCAGAAAGATCGCGGTAACTCTGCCTTACTCATCATGGAACGAACCATATCCAATAGAGTTCGATTCCGTCTTTCCGATACACCGTTGTGTTGTGGTGTGTATGGAGGAGTAAGCTGAGAGAGAATTCCATTCTCTTTTAAGTAGCCCAGAAACTCGACACTCAAGTATTCACCACCCCGATCAGATCTCAGTGCCTTGATACTTTTGCCTGTTTGTTTTTCAACTTCATTCTTGTATTCCTGAAATTTCTTAAAGGCCTCGGATTTATGCTTCATAAGGAAGACATGTCCATACCTAGAGAAATCATCCATAAAGGTAATGAAGTATGAATAACCACTTCGTGCATGTGTAGACATTGGACCACACACGTCACTATGTATGAGTCCCAAGAGCTCGCTCGCTCTTACTCCGTGTCCAGTGAACGGAGTCTTTGTCAACTTTCCCATAAGACAAGATTCACAAGTAGCATAAGACTGATACTCGAACGGATTCAAGTATCCCTCTTTATGTAACTTTGTTAACCGTGTCTCATTAATGTGACCCAGTCTACAATGCCATAAGAAAGCCTGATTTGTTTCCGGAGACTTTCTTTTAAGTGTGTTCTGGACACTGAAAATCTGAGCTTGATTTAATACGTATATTCCGTTTTCTAATGTACCTGACCCAATCAGAACTTGATTTAGGTGGATGTGGACCACAACGCTTACAAAAGTAAAATCATATCCTTTCTTAGAAAGTAAGGATACAGATATGATATTACAAGTCGCACTAGGTACATACAAACAGTTACGCAGAATCAATATCTGCCCAGTTGTCAATCCAAGATGATATTCCCCTACGGATTCAGCGTCCATGCTCATTCCGTTGGCAACCCTGAGAGTCATATCACCTATCCTGATAACTCTACGGTTTCTCAGAGCCTGTAATGAATTACAGATGTGAGATCCTGCTCCGGTATCCAATACCCAGGAAGTAGGGTTAATTGACATACAGTTTTCTACTACAAACACACCCAAAGCCGAAGCAACAACATGCTTCGAATCCTGGCTACTGTCTTTGCTAGCCCTGCAATCCTTCTGCCAATGTTCATTCCCGTAACAATAGGAACATCCCTCCTTTACTACATCCAGTCCCGAAACTTTTGCCCTTCCCTTTCCTTCTACTTCCCTGGTTTCCTTCAGGGTATAAGTAGAGGGCAAAGACTGTAGAAGCAAGTCAGTATTTGACCCGTTCTCCAACGTGGTCATCAAGTCCATGAGCTCATCAAAATAGCTGGTCTCTGTAAGGACGTTGTCCCCTACAGATGACCCGAAAGCCAACCTCGCTTGAAGCAATTCGTTCGAGGTCTCATATCTTGCGATACGAGATTGCTCTCCATATAAATATTTATTATGGAGGAAGATAGAAACTAAGTCCATCTTCTCGTGCTGCCTCTGGTATGCACCATCAACTAAGGCCAACACGAGGCACTTGGCATTCGCATAGTCCTTTCCCGATGTCTTACGGATATCAATATCCGCGACAGTGGAAACTGGTCCTGAGACGGCAGGGGTTTGATTAGTTAAGAGGTGTCCCAGCTTGTCATGGGTAATGGACATCTGGACAGACCTTTGCCAGTCATAACATCCAGATTCAGTCATTTTAGTATCTAGATGTAACCTATGTGTGGTCACTGGGTCGCTGCAATTAAGAGAGAGATAAGAAAACACTCAGCATGATGCTCTTGCAAGTTTAGATTGGTTTTTAGTTTATCTAAACAGGATGGCTCCTACTGTTTCTTGAATCCTTCCTCAACCCATAAAAGAAGAATTAGTCGGGATCAATCTCACCGTACAATACTTGCTTAACCATTTAGCCAGGCTAGTGTTGGTACTTCGAGGGAGGTTTTACGACGCTTTCGCGAAGTTCCTTAATTAAATAACCTCTTTTCCCTGTGGGCGTAGCCCCGCTAACACCTTTCTAGACACCTACTTGGTTTATAGCATTGATCGTTAAGTGAAAAGTTTCCCGAGGAGTAGCGAATACTCACAGTAGGATCGAGATCCAAATATCATTGTGAGATAATGCTGAAGGAATCCTACCAACATCATCAAACTCCAAATGGTATGCAGCACTAGCAAGTTTCAGTTTCTTTAGAAACTCCCGATATGGATTTTTGCCCCATTCTCATAAGTCACATGTCAAGTTCTACCCATCATTGTCCGGGTTAATTTGAACCTACCCTTATATACGCTTGACAAAGGTCAACAAGGTAATACGACTGTCCCAAACCAACGCATCTATCTATGCTACACATGAACACCCAACAGCTATCAATCACTATGCCTTGACGAAGGTCAACAAACATAGCTTGAATACTATTGAATATTCATATGAAATGACGGAGGGCTACGAATGGTTTTGGCGAAACCGTGAACGTAGTGAACTTGATATAATCGAAGGAACTTTGATAGCTTTTAAAAGGAGTGGTTTAAGCTCCGCATTTTTTTTAAAAGTTTTCTGTTTTGAAAAGAAACCGAGTGGTTTTGAAATTGTTCCAACGATTTAACTTTGGTTTATTTTCTTGCATTAATTTAATGCGTCCCATCAATTAATCCTACAATTGCAGAAAACAACGAAAATATGACGTACGCTTATGCCATCTGCATTCGCCACGGGGCCCCGTCATCACCCGTTATGTTACTTAACTAACGACAGAGCGGGGACTGGACTAGCGCGGACGCCAAACATAAGCAACGCCTATTAGATATCATATATAGATATATACATTCGTCAGATGCAATGATAGCCATTCCAGATCACAGATGAACACATTGGATATGTTAGGAATCCGCGTTTCGTTCGAGCCTGCAACGAAAGACGGATTACACGGTCGCGATGAATAGCCAAACCCCATCCTAGACCCCTAAGTGTGCGTCAAACTACCCGCCAAGTACCCGAAGCGAAGCAACCTCCCTCAACAACGTGAGTAGGCCACTCGGCACTTCAAAGTACCTGGTAGTTTGTGCACCCCACCTTGGGTCTATCCTAGGAGCAAAAACAGTAAAAGAAATAATATACAATGGCGGCTATAACCTCATCCCGGATGTGTGGCCATAAAAATAATATTACATCAATTTATATATTACATCAAATGAAAGATAAAGAAACTCTCATCTCACAAACCCCGGCTATTCATCCGCGACAATCCAACAAGTTCATATACACAAACCAACATCACAGATCACAGATATGTATAACCCCCACTAATCGACGTATATCGATCAGTAGACGTTCAATACTTATATCACATCACAGAATATCCGATTAGCAAAAGTATTTAGAATTTCGATCGATAACTTGATTTGAAAGTACCCCAAGCACAACACAGTACTCAGCAAAATCTGGGCAGAAACAAACTATATCAAAAATCACAAAACCATCACAGAGAACACCTGAAGAAATTTGGTGCGCGACCGAGTCAACTCGGCCGCGGATCCGCGGCGGATCGCTTGGATCGGCTGCGGATCCGCGTTCTTCTGAGTGACTCAGGCGCCCAAATTTCTACAGTTTCCCCAAAAAACCCTGCATGTATTTTTAAGGTCCCCTGAAAAATTTTTGGACCAGTTTTTATAAACGACATAAAAGTGCCTTTTTCGACGTGTTTTGCGATTTTTTCCGGCGATCGAATTTCTAACACTTTGCTAACAAGTTAGTAATGGTTTAGCGAGGATCTGATACCACTGTAAGTCCACGTTACCCACCCCGGTGCTTACGGGGAGACGGAATAGGTAAAAAAACAATTTTTGACACAAGGTAACATGGTCTAATAACTTGAGGATCTTTGCCAAACCATTGCTAACATACTACAAGAGGTTCTATCTACTATGCTTAAGAGATTATACCTCACGAACCAAGTCCTTCGGGTCTTTTCTCCGCTTTCATCCTCGTCCATTGCAAGCTCCAAGGATCGATCCGGATCTTGCTCACCTCCGCGGCCTCCTTGAGTCGAAGACGATCCACCCGAGAGTTTGTATTCCGAGCTCCACCTCAAGCCGAGGTAACTAGGGCAACAAGTGTGCTACTCTTGATGTCCTAGGTGATGTAGAATATGATGGTGGATTTATTTGTCTATTTAAATTCTAATTATCTCAACACATGAGAACTAAAGGATTTCTTAGTGAGGAGGAGGAAGAAGAACAAAGCATGAGAGCTAAAGTGAAGAGAGAGAATGCCAAAAGAATAATGAACCATGGAAAAATAAAAACCAATCTTTTATCATAATTATGATGGCTAAGATTGATTTGACCACTATCATGTCTTGATAAAGCAAAAAGCAAAAGAAGAGTCTAGTGCTCTCATGAAAGATCCAAGTCAACAATGGTCAAAATGTCAACATGGTCAAGCATGGTCAAAAGGTCAAAGCAATTAGCCATAACATAATTATCATTAAAAAGATTAGTAAATATTTTCCTCACCTCATAATGGTTTTGACCAAACCAACGGTCAAAACCCTAATGAGGCACCTCCTCCTTCTTCGCTCCTCACAACCGTGCATACACACCCGCATCCGCATTCCGTAGAATGCAAATGCACAGAAGACAAAACTAATCCATCCATACAATACTAGGATCCAGCTTAAACCAAAGTCCACTAGCATTGTCTGTCCGAACAGCATACGCGCACAAGTGCACGTAAGTGATCGTAGCCCTACCGTAAAACCATACGGCCTCTACACCTTTCGCCCAGTGCAGGGAAACTCTCTGTGTGGGACTTTAAAGACTCGACACTACGCTGGCAGTGGGTTTAACTACAGACCGCAAGCGGCACTAGCTGTACGTAACGGTTCCCAGGTAGATGTCGATAAGAAGGCCGATGAGGTAAACCCATCCGAACTCCTACTAAGCCTGAATGTGACAATCTTCGTACAGTTCGGTCTGTTCGTCTGAGAGTATCGCATGGCGGGCCTAGGGGGCGGTAAACGTCAGACCCCTAATAGCGGTACAAGTCATGCCGGAGTGTAGCCCAGAACACCCTGAGAAACTACTGGAAACACTACCAGTAATTCTCGCTTGCCCAGGCCAGGGACTTTGTGTAATGGCTCTCCTAGACACAGTACGATCACAACAACAACAACAACTGAGCCTTTTATCCCAAGCATATGGGATAGGCTACATGAACCAACATGAGAATTACGCCGGGTCCAGCACATGAATCCTCTGTCTCCACTCACTTCTATCGAACAATATACTTTCATTGAGTCCTTTGGCAACCATATCGTTTCGTATCACCTCCATCCATGTTTTCTTCGGTCTCCCTTTTGCCCTTTTGCCATTACCCATATCGAGAGTATCTATTCGTCGAACCGGTGCTTCCATAGGTCTGCGTCGCACATGACCAAACCATCTAAGCCGGTTTTCCCGCATCTTCTCCTCCACAGGTGCCACACCAACTTTTGCACGAATATCCTCATTTCGCACCTTGTCTTTTCTAGTGTTACCGCACATCCAACGAAGCATGCGCATCTCCGCTACGTGCATCTTCTGTGTATGATGCTTCTTAGGAGCCCAGCATTCTGTACCATACAATAAGGCAGGCCGAATAGCGCTCCGATAAAACTTCCCTTTCAATTTTAACGGAAAGTTACGATCACACAAAATCCCTGTTGCACTCCTCCATTTCAACCAACCAGCTTGGATCCTTTGATTAACATCACTATCGATCTCCCCATTCCTTTGGATGATGGAACCTAGATATCTAAACTGGTCGCTCGGTGATATCTCTTGCCCTTCCAATATTATACCAATATGGTTTTGACTTCTCTGGCTACTAAATTTGCAGTGCATATATGCTGTCTTGGACCTGCTCAATCTGAATCCCCGAGATTCCAATGTTTGTCTCCATAATTCCAATTTGGCATTAACCCCTGCTTTCGTCTCATTTACTAGAACAATATCATCAGCGAATAGCATACACCAAGGGACCTCATCTTGGATAGTTCTAGTAAGCTCATCCATCACGATGGTAAACAGGAAGGGACTTAATGCAGATCCTTGATGTAAACCAATAGTAATCGGAAAATCACTTGTTAAGCCACCGCAAGTTCTGACATTTGCCACTACTCCGTCGTACATATCCTTGATTATGTCAATATACTTAACGGGGACCCCCTTTTTCATCATTGTCCCCCATAATACCTCTCTAGGTACCTTGTCGTACGCTTTTTCTAAATCAATAAATATCATATGCAAATCTCTTCTCCTCTCTCGAAAGCGCTCGACAAGTTGACGAAGCAAATGAATCGCCTCTGTCGTCGATCGTCCAGGCATGAACCCAAATTGGTTCTCTGTTATCTTAATATCCTTCCTTAGCCTGTGTTCAATCACTCTCTCCCAAAGTTTCATGGTGTGACACATTAGTTTTATTCCACGGTAGTTTGAGCAACTTTGAATGTCACCCTTATTCTTGTAGATAGGTACAAGGATACTTTCCTCCATTCATTTGGCATCTTTTTTGTCTGCCAAATCTTATTAAACAGATCTGTCAGCCATTTAACGCCTATTTCTCCTAAGCATCTCCAAATCTCGATAGGAATCCCGTCAGGACCAACCGCTTTTCTTATACCCATTCTGTTCAAAGCTTCTTTAACCTCAGTAAGTCTTATTTTACGCATGAAATCACGATTTATATCTTGAGATTGAATGACAAGTCCATCCAAATTCTTAGTAAAGCTCTTATTGAACAATTTGTCAAAATAATCTCTCCATCTTTCCTTGATATCCTCATCTCGAACTAAAACCTTCTGATTTTCATTTTTGACACACTTCACCGCACATAAGTCTCTAGTCTTCCTTTCCCGCATTCGAGCAATCCGGTATATATCATTTGCAGCCTCTTTAGTATCTAATTTCTCGTACACCTCCTTGTAGACCTTAGATTTAGCTTCCCGAACAGCTTTCTTAACTTCCTTTTTAGCTATTTTGTACTTCTCAAATCTCTCCACATCTCTACTTTTCTTCAAATCTTTATAAGAATCTCTTTTAATTTTAATAGCAGCTTTTACATCTTCATTCCACCATGATATGTCCTTAGATGGTGGAGCACCACCTCTCGACTCACCAAGTAGATCTCTAGCTACTTTCTTGATACAACTAGCCATTTTGTTCCATGTTTTGTCTGGATCATCTTCCGACTGCCAATCCGCTTCTTGTACTACACGATCTATAAAAGCCTTTTGATTACCTTCTTTCAATCGCCACCATTTAATTTTAGGCTCTACCTTACGTCTAATCTTCCTAGGTTCTCTTCTAAATCGAAAATCTAGAACTAAGAGTCTATGTTGAGTAGTTACACTCTCACCTGGCACTACCTTACAGTCGATACAACAACCTCTATCTATTCTTCTCGTCAGAAAAAAGTCTATTTGACTAGCATTTGATCCGCTCCTAAAAGTGATAAGGTGAGACTCTCTTTTCCTAAACCAGGTGTTTGCTAAGATCAAGTCATAAGATAAAGCAAAATCTAGAATCGAGTCACCTACTTCATTCCTTTGTCCGAAACCAAAACCTCCATGGATAGTATCAAACCTACTACGACTAATACCTACATGTCCATTAAGATCACCACCAATAAATAACTTCTCTCCACTAGGTATACTTTGCACCACCTCATCTAAATCCTCCCAGAATAGACGATTACTAGCATCATCAAGACCTATCTGTGGTGCATAAGCACTAATAACATTAAAGATCTCTCCACCTAGAATAAGCTTAACCAGTAAAATTCTATCACCTTTTCTCCTAATCTCAACTACATCCTCAAGCAACCGTCTATCTATGATTATACCTACCCCATTACGATTTTTATCTCTACCCGTATACCAAAGCTTATAACCCCAAGGCTCTATGAATCTACTCTTTTCACCTACCCACTTAGTTTCTTGCAAACACATAATACCAACTCTCCTCCTAATCATCACCTCCGCTAATTCTATTATTCTACCCGTAAGGGAACCTATATTCCAGGAAGCTAGACGGATCCTATGAAACCCTTGCTTATTTGTCACTACACCCGGGGTCCGATGTAGCGCGCCGTCTCTGGACGACGACCCTTGCTTATTTGTCACTACACCCGGGGTCCGATGTAGCGCGCCGTCTGTAGACGACGACCCTTGCTTATTTGTCACTACACCCGGGGTCCGATGTAGCGCACCGTCTCTGGACGACGACCCTTGCTTATTTGTCACTACACCCGGGGTCCGATGTAGCGCGCCGTATCTGGACGACGACCAAGCCCTTGCATATTTAACACTACACCCGGGATCCGATGTAGCGCGTCGCTGAGTAGGGGACGCCCCAACGATATTCTGATTCTGGTTCATGTCATAGAATGTGACAAAGTTTTACGTTGGCTGTCACAAGCCTACCACAACCCTCCCCCTTTCTCATCCGGACTTGGGACCGGCAACGGTGGGTTTCCTAGACACCGGGAGAGATGAATCCTATCTAACCACTACTGCCTCCAAGTGCTTCGGGACTGCACCTAACTACTACCTGTTTGCATAACTCCTTTGAGCCGTGGTAGGGTAGTAATCAAAGTAAAGTGGGAACACACTCGAGACGAAGTAGCAGTGTCAAGTCGACGGACTAAGCTGTACTCCTGTCACCTGGGAACTGTTATCTGACGATAGGTATAGTACCAACCAACAGTTCCCGACGAGTCCTGTCCAGTGTACTCGTAACCTAACGAGCATCCGCATACTATCTCCAGTACGACGTGCTGATGGCTGTAGGACAGACCATCTCCCCTGCTGGGATGAGAAGCGCATACGCTAGTCTACTCCAGAGTATCGATGCCCCGTCTCGATAATCCTACGACTAGGGACATGTATAAGGATGTGCTTATAGATTACCCAGCCCCCACAAGTGTGACTGCCATCACAACGCTGGTAATCAAGCAAAGGTCCTAAGGGCTCTACTAATATGTATAAGCGATATGCTAAAAGAAACACATGCACATATTAAAGTAGAAACAAACCAAGTAGCATACTACTATTTTGAGCAAGATTTTCTATACAACTGTGAATATCTTAAGCTTCCATTAAGTAATATACAAACTAGTATGATACAGTAATGCCCTATAGGGCATATACACTAACATCATTCACCAAGGCCCTCCCTCAGCCGCAGCATGAGCGACTTTTTGAGATGTTGGGTATGAGATACGCCAATAACTGGCCTTAGTGCAAGTGGGAGATTGTTGGATATATGTATGCCCTAGAGGCCATTATGAGATAGTGTATATACTGATGTGTGTGTGTGTGTGTGTGTGTGTGTGTGTATTCAGAGGACAGTCTTGCTCAATATGATAGTATGCTATCTGGTTTCACTTTATCATATGTTCACTTGATCATGTTTATATTCATTTGGTACATGTTGATAAAGCCCTAAAGATATTGGCTTGACTACTGGGATTATGATGTGGATCATACTAGTGGGACACCTGTAGTTTATAAGCATATCCTTGAAATGTTCCTAGTCGTAGGTATATCGAGATAGGGTATCGATATTCCAGTGTAGACTAGCGTATACCATTCTTGTTCCATATGATGGGCGATGGATGATCCCATATCCGTCTGGTGTGATGACACCAAAGATTGTATACGGGTGCTCAGTGAGACTGGGTACACTGAACGGACTCACCAAGAAGTCCTATGTGGTATTATATCATACATCGGATAGCAGTTCTCAGGTGACACTGGTACAGGTTAGTCTGTAGACCCGAGATCACCATAGAGTCTTGTGTGTCCTCCCACTGTACTTTGATCTGTTGGAGATAGTGCCCTCAGAGTCAATTATTGGATCACAGGCACGTGATTGCAATGATTGAGGGAGGACCTATCCCGGTAGGACAGTCTTGCTCGAGATGATAGTATGCTATCTGGTTTACCTTTATCATCGTGTACTGCTTTAGGTGACCTGACATGTCGCTATTGCACGTTGATAGAGCCCCTTGGATTCTTGCTTGACTGCCAGCAGTATGAGGGCGATCATATAAGTGAGAGCTGGAGTCTATAAGCACATCCTTAAAAGGTCCCTAGTCGTGGGAGTTTCGAGACAGGGCATCGATTCTCCAGAGTAGACTAGTGTATACAGTCAAGACCCCGACGAGGGGCGGTGGGAAGGGGGTTTTAGCGGCGCTTCCGCGCTCCCACTGTGGAGTTACTTCGTCGAATTTTTACAGAGTTCTTAGATTTTCCAGTACATCAATATTTTACAACCTGAAAAATTTTTCGAGACCAAAAATTTTCAACAGAAACTGATTCGAACTAAAATGCAGTTTTGGAACATTCGATCGATCGAAACAGAAAAACACATTACACCAAGCTAGACTATGTTAATGGCGAGGCTCTGATACCACTGTAAGTGCACGGCGGCGCCCCGGCCGTCAAACCGACGGCCAAACGCGGAAACGGTGATAAACTTTAAAATTTGCGGACTTAGCAAACCGGCACCACCGCGCACTAAACCCCGGATCGTGCCATTAAACTAATTCTAGCAAACAAGAGAAGGGTTAGAGTTATACCGAATGATCCGAGTCCTCCGGTCTTCATCTCCGCTCCGATCTCCTCGCGGGATCTCCGTCCGTCTCCTCCTCGTCGGAAAGGGCACCACGAAGCCGGGTACTTTTACGGGCTCCCACCTCAATACCGAGGCAACTCGGGCGCGAAGTAGGCTACCCGACGCGTCCAAGATGTGCTGTAGGAAGTGTAGTGTAGAATGTATATCTCACTTTGGGGTTGGTTGCCATAGATGGAGGAATGGTATATAGAAAATTGGTGCTTTCAATTTTCTAGCAATGGAATGAGATGAATGAATGCTACTCTCTCAAAGATGAAGATGAAGCTCTCTCATTTTCTTCTCTTTTCTTCTTCTCTCTTTCTTTTCTCAACCATGAATAATTATCTCTACTCTTTAGAAATGGTGGAGGAAAACAATATGAAGCAAGAGGGAGGTGAGTGTAGTAAAAGGAGGAGGGTGACCACATCCAAACATAATCATCACTAAACTTTACATCAACCTCAAATCCATCTCAAATCCATTCTAATCTCATAAATACATGAAAAGCAAAGATGCTTATCATATCAATCCTTATGCAAATAAATCCTCCACAAAGTGTAATTTGCAAAACTGCAAATTACCCCCTCCATCGGAAAAGTCCGGCCGGGAAAGAACAAAGGAAAACCGGCCGGAACGGAAAGCAAACTGGCAACTCCAGAAAACTGGTCCTGTAATAAATTACAGGAAAACCCCGATACTGTGCATACACACCCGCATCTGTATTCCGTCCGGATACAAATGCAAAGAGACAAAATCTACACTGTACTATACTAGGATCGGCTTAAACCAAAGCCGGCTAGTAAAATCCGTTCTATCCTGATCCGTGCAATACCGCACGTATCTGATCGAACGCTGCCATATAACTATACGGCCACTAGTACAAACCGTCCGATCCTGATCCGTGCAATACCGCACGTATCTGATCGGACCCTGCCATATCTCCATACGGCCTCTACAGCGTTTCGCCCGAAAGCTTGAGTAACTGAAAGTGTGGTGGACTTTAAAGACTCGTCAATACTATGGCTGTGGATTTAACCACTAGCACGTCAGAGGTATAAGCCAATACGTGACGGGCCACCAGCTATTGACCAAAAGGGACGTCGATGAGGAAGCTCACCCCGACACCTAACTGAGCCTGTCAGTGACAATATCCATACAGTCCGGTCCGTTCGTCTATGAGTATCGCATGGCGGGCTTAGGGGGTTGGTAAAAGTCAGACCCCGAAAAGCGGTACAAGTCGTGTCGGAGTGTAGCCCAGAACACCCTGAGATACTACTGGAATACCTACCAGTAAATCTCCTGCCTTGGCCAAGGTCTTTGTGTAATGGCTCTCCTAGACACAGCGCGACCTCACCCCCAATACCGGGAGAGACGAAACCCCCGAAGATCCGCTCACTGCCTCCATGTGGCTCGGGACTGTACCCAACTAAAACCTGTTTGCATGACTCCTTTGAGCCGTGGTAGGGTAGTAATCAAAGTACAGTGGGAACTCACACGATACAAATGACGATCCCCAGGTCGATGAACTAACCTGTACACATGTCACCTGGGAACTGCTATCTGACGTCAGGTATAAGACCAACTAGCATGTTCCCGGCGAGTCCTGTCCGGTGTACTCATAACCCAATGAGCACCTGTATACATCTTAGGTGAACCTACTGACACCAGTGGCTTGTGAGACCGGCCACCGCCCCTCGTCGGGGTCTCGACTGTATACACTAGTCTACTCTGGAGAATCGATGCCCTGTCTCGAAACTCCCACGACTAGGCTAGTGTATACAGTCGAGACCCCGACGAGGGGCGGTGGGAAGGGGGTTTTAGCGGCGCTTCCGTGCTCCCACTGTGGAGTTACTTCGTCGAATTTTTACAGAGTTCGATTTACCGATCGAGTGACATTCACGGTCGCAGATATAATGTAAATACTGTGAAAAAATGTGTTTAAAATATCTGATCGATCAAAAATTAACAAGTGGGCCCTCAATCAAAACTGTAACACTCACAGAAATCCTGGGCCCAATTTTAATATTCCAAAACCCATATTTTAAGCCCAGAAGGCCTCTGAAAAAATTTGGTGAAGTGATGTGAATAGTGCGCGGCGGAAGGGCCGCGCGAGGGGGGGTTTCGGTTGACCCAGGAGGGGTGCCCAAGTTGCCGGATTCCGTGGAGTGCTGGGTGGTCCATTCACGGAGCTGAAGGGGGCTGCCTCGCTTCAGGTTTTGGCGGGTGACTTGCCGCGCCCGTAGGGGTCTAGGATTTCATTGCACAGGCTATCCACACGACCAGGGGAACGTCGGGTTTCAGTAGTGGCTCTGTGAAACCCGGGGATCCCAGATATCTGTATTGTTCTGTGATGCTGTACATTTCTGTGATGTTGCATTTCTTTTCACGCCTTGAGCGAAATATAATATATTGGTATATATATTAGTAGATGTTGTATATGTTTTTCATCCGCGCTAGTCCAGTCCCCGCTCTGCCGTTAGTTAGCTAACCTAACGGGTGATGACGGGACCCAGTGGCGAATGCGGATGGCATATACGTACGTCAGTATATTTTCGTTCTTTGTGGTGTGATTAATTGATGGGACTGCGTTGATTCGGATCAATGCAAGTTAAAACAAACCTAATCTGATGTTGTTGGAACACCTTTTAAAAAGCTGTTATTGCAAGGACGTTCACTTTTGTTTTGCATCGTGGTATTCATTTGGAATATCCTGCTCCTCAGTCGACGAGGCAAGGGCCGAGATCCCTTCACCGGGAGTGACCCCTTGGACAGAAGTTTGCGTCAGGGCATTAACTTCACTATAGCCGATTACTTTTGCTTTGCACCGTGGTATTCAGTTGGAATATCCTGCACCTCATTCTACGGGGAAAGAGCCGAGATCCCTTCACCGGGAGTGACCTCTTTAGTAAAGGTTTTCGTCACTATATTTTCTAAAAAGCTATCCGTTCCTTCAACGATATCAAGTTCATTACGTTAAAGGTTTTCGCCAGAAACCATTCGTAGCCCTCCGTCGTTTCATATGGATGGTCAATAGTATTCAAGCTGTGTATGTTGGCCAAAGTCAAGGCACAGTGTTTGGTAGCTGTTGGGTATTTATCTGTTGCATAGATAGATGCGTTGGTTTGGGACAGTCATACTACTATTTTGGCCTACGTCAAGGGTATGTACGGGTGGATTCAAATTAACCTGGATAATGATGGGTAGAACTTGACATGTGACTTATGATATTTTGACCTCACGCCAAGGTCATAAGAGCATGGGGCAAAAATCACATCGGGAGTTTCAAAAGAACTGAAACTTGCCAGATATGCGCATACCTTCTGGAGTGTGATACCGTGAGCGGATTCCGTCACGTTGTCATACGATGAGAGTTGGATCCCGATTCCCACTGATGAGTTGGTTTACTCCTCGGGTGACCCCGACTAATTCTTCTTTCAGGTTTGGAGGAGAATTTGAGGTACAGTGGGAGGTTTCCTGATTGAAAAAAGTGACAACCATACTGATCTAGGTTAGAGTGCACGCTGAGTGTTTCTTTCTCTCTCTCTCTGGCAGCGACCATTGACCCGACCCTAGACTATGACTCAGTGACCAAGTTGACCGAACCTACTTAACACTGGCTTTTGGATTGTCAGAGTTGCAGACCTCATTGCCACTCCTACTTTTACCCTTTTCTCCAGGACACCCCGCATTACTACGAACGTCCACTTCCATTGGACAAAACCATCGTATGGTTATATACGAACTCGAAGGACTTCGAGGATGGTTTCTGGTTCTGGAGAAAACGGATAGGATTATTCAGTTGTCTTTTCTTTTCACCTTCTCTCAGGTTGCGAGTACTCCTTGGTTTAGGAGTAGTACACCTATTACGCAAATTGGATAGTCTTCTTCCAAACCATAGGCTGGTGCCGACCGGTAGGGAATGAAGAAAACCAGTTAGCCTAAACAGTGTACAGAAGGTATTAAGTTCAGACAAAGCAAGGGATTAGTAAGAGGGCAAAGTAAATTGCGACTGCTATTCACGACCAAACCAAGTATTTCTTCGCCAATCCTAAATCACCTTTGTATCTCTCCAGGACACTCCGTATTACTACGAAGATCCCATTTTATTGGATAATCCATCGTATGGTTATATACGAACTCGAAAGGAACTTGTTCCAGTTCGGGGATGGATCCTGGTTCAGGAGAAATAGGAATAAAGTACATTCAGGTGTCTTTTATCTTCACCTTCTCTCGCGATGCGAGTGTTCCTAGGATTAGGACAGTACACCCTTTATGCTTTTTGGATAGTCTTCTTCCAAACCATAGGCTGGTGCCGAACGGTAGGAAGGAAGAAAACCATTTGGCCTAAAGGGGTGTACAGAAGGTAATGACTAAAGACATATGAAGGGATTTGGAGAGGTGGCAAAGAATTATACGGTTATAGTTGTGAATCTGGATAATGGATGAGGCATTACTAGGAATACCAGGATACCCCAACGAAACATTTCAATGTTTCAGGTTCACTGTGTACAGTTAATAGAAAACTGATTTCCCAATTAGACACTTGCTCCAGGGTATGTATTTACCAGGTATGATTCTCACATCTGTATGGTTTTACAGATGATGAGTGGGAGTAAGTTATTGGGAATTGGGTGATCATCCTCATTATATCGGAATTCGTTGAAATTGGTGATATTTGAGGATGCCACCTGGGTTGTTTGCCGGTCGGCAAATATTTGGTTTTGAATATCCGCTGTTGTGCACCAATTTCAAATTGATATATCTGTACGTCTATTTTCATAGAGTGAGATATACCTTTTGATATTATGTCGATGACATTAACCTATATCAGTGGATGGTTAGGTAAGGAGCATTAAACAGCGGTGTAATTCTTCTTAACCATAAATACAGTTTTCAACCTACAACACACAGTGAAAGAGTTGTTAGACTCAGCGGACTTATACAGAGTATTGTATGTTGTCCAGTGTCCATTAGGACAGAAAGGTTGGTCCTCATACTATATTCAGTTTACTTTTGACTTCTCTAGTTCTTAGACATGTGTTTCGTAGAAACACAGGGTCTAAGTTTTGAGGAGTTATAGCTATTTGAATAGAGTAGAGAACCAGGTGTAGCAAGTATCGGGATTCTTCAAAGTGATCGAAGATGTAGATACTTGTGTATGGTATTCAGTTGATAGTAATGATAAAGAGAAATTGCTTCTCTTTCAGGTTACTCATAATTGGAAGCATTCCTAAGTTGAGTAACGCTGATCGGCCTCCTTCCATTTAGTTGACATGCACTGGAGATAGCTGCATGATTTGAATCTGGTTCAATTAAATCAGTGCCTCTGGTTCTATATTGGATGTAGAACAGTTCATATCTTAACGTTGTTAAGGTACGGGGAGTTGTCCGGCTTATGATTAAAACCAGACTCTGGATAACTCAAAGCACGTTTCTGTAATGGCTGTTTGTGGGTTGACCCAGGCTATGACGAGGGTTGATTTTCTACCATCTTGACTCGCCACAGTTTTAACAAAAATGGATTTTTTCAAAAACAGCAGTGAGAGTATGGTAGAACTGGAAGTGATTCCAGAACCGCAAACGATTACTGAAGATTTGATAAGGAACCTAAAGATTCAATCTGAATTGACATTCCATTGGCCACTCCGCAGATAAGGTGGGTAACTTCAGGCACCCGAGAGGTACTTCGGTAGCCTCAAGGACGGTGACAAGGAAGTTCTTGTTTACCCACACTTGCCATTGTTGTTGTTCCAGGCTGCGAGACCCGGCAGGAGGATGAGTATAGCGTCGTTCTGAACTAGCTTCAGAAGTGTACGTGTATATGACTCTGCCAGAGGGTTGTCGTAGTCAGTGGGAGCAGCGGAAGCATTGGTGGACATCAGGCTTATGTCTATTTATAGACTAAAGCAGATGTAGCGGAGATAGATCATCTGTTTCTGATGTGACAGTCATAGGTTTGATGTCATCAGAATAGGGGATGGATCTGTTGAGAAGGTAGTAGGAAGTGATATTCCTTTACTATGATCGGTTATACTTTGGTCGTCACACAGTGGTTTCTCCACAAAGGACTTGGACATTATATAAGACATACTGGTTACTAGATCTATGGTTTTAGATCTAGATTTGGGTGGTTTCCTAATCTGGGTACCTTGACAGCATTCTATGAGTATTTAGAATGGACGACTCCTGGCACGGTAGTGTACCTGCAAGTAATGGAGTCGCCCTCTCTAAAGGTGTCTTTTAGACTAAAGTAGAGAGGGATGTGCATGATTGGCAGATCACTTGCTTAGGCAATTGAGTCAATCATGAGATGTCAAGTACCACACCAGATGTTGTTCTTGCACTAGATGCAATAAGTTGATATTGATCCAATTCTGGAGAAACAGTCGGAAGCAGTTTTAGAACATAAGTGGCTGTTCTAGGGATATGATAACGGCTGCCTATTTTAGGAGACGGTTATCATTCCAGGCTTCCAAGGTGACCTGGACGACAAGGAGGTTGTCAGAGTTATAGTTTTTCCCTCTGACGAGGGGCAGTATTTTGGACGGGTGGTCCAAGGCAATACTGAGGGTGGCATGGCGCAGGATACTGATTAAGTTCAGTTGACGATACAGTCTAAGAAGTTTGGATTTGGAGTTCATTTATGAGCTAAGTCCCATCAGACATCCAGACATTCTAAGACAGGTATTGCTCATTTCGGGAGATGGCTTTCTCCGTGAATTTGAGATATAGAGAGACATAGAAAGAAACATCAAGGCGGATCCACTCACTGAGGCTATTCCTCGAACGCAATAGTTTCGCAAACGGATTTTGTGAAACTGACTAGTAGGGGAGTTGGGTGTTCGGTATCACACGGGCTGTGAGTATGCGACATCGCAATAATTAGCCTTGAGTGCAAGTGGGAGATTGTTGGAGATAGTGCCCTCAGAGTCAATTATTGGATCACAGGCACGTGATTGCAATGATTGAGGGAGGACCTATCCCGGTAGGACAGTCTTGCTCGAGATGATAGTATGCTATCTGGTTTACCTTTATCATCGTGTACTGCTTTAGGTGACCTGACATGTCGCTATTGCACGTTGATAGAGCCCCTTGGATTCTTGCTTGACTGCCAGCAGTATGAGGGCGATCATATAAGTGAGAGCTGGAGTCTATAAGCACATCCTTAAAAGGTCCCTAGTCGTGGGAGTTTCGAGACAGGGCATCGATTCTCCAGAGTAGACTAGTGTATACAGTCGAGACCCCGACGAGGGGCGGTGGCCGGTCTCACAAGCCACTGGTGTCAGTAGGTTCACCTAAGATGTATACAGGTGCTCATTGGGTTATGAGTACACCGGACAGGACTCGCCGGGAACATGCTAGTTGGTCTTATACCTGACGTCAGATAGCAGTTCCCAGGTGACATGTGTACAGGTTAGTTCATCGACCTTGGGATCGTCATTTGTATCGTGTGAGTTCCCACTGTACTTTGATTACTACCCTACCACGGCTCAAAGGAGTCGTGCAAACAGGTTTTAGTTGGGTACAGTCCCGAGCCACATGGAGGCAGTGAGCGGATCTTCGGGGGTTTCGTCTCTCCCGGTATTGGGGGTGAGGTCGCGCTGTGTCTAGGAGAGCCATTACACAAAGACCTTGGCCAAGGCAGGAGATTTACTGGTAGGTATTCCAGTAGTATCTCAGGGTGTTCTGGGCTACACTCCGACACGACTTGTACCGCTTTTCGGGGTCTGACTTTTACCAACCCCCTAGGCCCGCCATGCGATACTCATAGACGAACGGACCGGACTGTATGGATATTGTCACTGACAGGCTCAGTTGGGTGTCAGGGTGAGCTTCCTCATCGACGTCCCTTTTGGTCAATAGCTTGTGGCCCGTCACGTATTGGCTTATACCTCTGACGTGCTAGTGGTTAAATCCACAGCCATAGTATTGACGAGTCTTTAGAGTCCACCACACTTTCAGTTACTCAAGCTTTCGGGCGAAACGCTGTAGAGGCCGTATGGAGATATGGCAGGGTCCGATCAGATACGTGCGGTATTGCACGGATCAGGATCGGACGGTTTGTACTAGTGGCCGTATAGTTATATGGCAGCGTTCGATCAGATACGTGCGGTATTGCACGGATCAGGATCGAACGGATTTTACTAGCCGGCTTTGGTTTAAGCCAATCCTAGTATAGTACAGTGTAGATTTTGTCTCTTTGCATTTGTATCCGGACGGAATACAGATGCGGGTGTGTATGCACAGTATCGGGGTTTTCCTGTAATTTATTACAGGACCAGTTTTCTGGAGTTGCCAGTTTGCTTTCCGTTCCGGCCGGTTTTCCTTTGTTCTTTCCCGGCCGGACTTTTCCGATGGAGGGGGTAATTTGCAGTTTTGCAAATTACACTTTGTGGAGGATTTATTTGCATAAGGATTGATATGATAAGCATCTTTGCTTTTCATATATTTATGAGATTAGAATGGATTTGAGATGGATTTGAGGTTGATGTAAAGTTTAGTGATGATTATGTTTGGATGTGGTCACCCTCCTCCTTTTACTACACTCACCTCCCTCTTGCTTCATATTGTTTTCCTCCACCATTTCTAAAGAGTAGAGATAATTATTCATGGTTGAGAAAAGAAAGAGAGAAGAAGAAAAGAGAAGAAAATGAGAGAGCTTCATCTTCATCTTTGAGAGAGTAGCATTCATTCATCTCATTCCATTGCTGGAAAATTGAAAGCACCAATTTTCTATATAACATTCCTCCATCTATGGCAACCAACCCCAAAGTGAGATATACATCTACACTACACTTCCTACAGCACATCTTGGACGCGTCGGGTAGCCTACTTCGCGCCCGAGTTGCCTCGGTATTGAGGTGGGAGCCCGTAAAAGTACCCGGCTTCGTGGTGCCCTTTCCGACGAGGAGGAGACGGACGGAGATCCCGCGAGGAGATCGGAGCGGAGTGTTGGAGATAGTGCCCTCATAGTCAATTATTGGATCGCAGGTACGTGATTGCAATGATTGCGGAGGACCTATCCCGGTAGGACAGTCTTACTTGAGATGATAGTTTGCTATCTGGTTTGTCTTTATCAGTCGTGTACATGTTCAGGTGACTGATTGCATGTTACACTTTGATAGAGCCCTTAGGATCTTGCTTTACTACCAACTGTATGAGGGCGATCATATACGTGAGAGTTGGGTAGTTTAGATGCATATCCTTAATTGTGGTCCCTAGTCGTGGGAGTTTCGAGACAGGGCATCGATACTCCGGAGTAGACTAGTGTATACAGTCGAGACCCCGACGAGGGGCGGTGGCCGGTCTCACAAGCCACTGGTGTCAGTTGGATCACCTAAGATGTATACAGGTGCTCATTGGGTTATGAGTACACCGGACAGGACTCGCCGGGAATCTGCTAGTTAGTATTATATCTACCGTCAGATAGCAGTTCCCTGGTGACATGTGTACAGGTTAGTTCATCGACCTGAGGTCGTCATTTGTCTCGTGTGAGTTCCCACTGTGCTTTGATTTCTACCCTACCACGGCTCAAAGGAGTCGTGCAAACAGGTAGCTTTTGGGTACAGTCCCGAGCCATATGGAGGCACGTGAGCGGATCGGCAGGGGATTCGTCTCTCCCGGTATTGGGGGCGAGATCGTGCTGTGTCTAGGAGAGCCATTACACAAAGCCCACGGCCGTGGCAGGAGATTTACTGGTAGGTACTCCAGTAGTATCTCAGGGTGTTATTGGGCTTCACTCCGACGCGACTTATACTGCTATTGGGGGTCTGACCTTGCTAGCCCCCTAGGCAGATATGCGATACTCATTGACGAACGGACCGGACTGTATATACATTGTCACTGTTAGGCTCAGTAGGGTTTTCGGAGGAGTTCTCTCATCGGTCTCCCTTGAGTTCGCTCCTCGGCCACCCTTGAGGTCAGTCCATGGGCAGCCGTTACGCATAGCTAGTGCCGCTGACGGTTTGTGGTTAAACCCACTGCCAGGGTGCTGACGAGTCATTAGAGTCCCCCACAGACAGTTTCCCATGTTCGGGCGAAACGTTGTAGAGGCCGTATGGTTTTATGGCAGGGTTCGGAAAATGCACGTGCGTTTACGCACGTGTCGATTTTCGGACAGGTGATACTGGTCGGCTTTGGTTTAAGCCGCATCCGAGTATTATATTGAGTAGGTATAATATCTTTGTCTCAGTTGCATTTGTATTCGGTCGAAATACAAATGCGGGTATATTTATACAGTTTCGGGGTTATCCTGAAAGTCGTTTCAGGATCACTTTTGGAAGTTGCCAGTTTCCAGTTTTCTATCAGCCGTCTTTTAACATTCGGTTAAAGACGGATTTATCTTTTCTTCAGATATGAGTGAGTCATCATTCTAGAAGCTTCTAGAAGTGATGATGAGGCATATGACTCATTAGTGCATTAATGGTTTCATTAAAGGCATGATGAGGTGTTTAAGTGACTCATGGTTTTCATTAATGAGTTTTGTTTAGCTAAGGATATTTCTTCTTGATCTTTTGAGTGAGAAGCTTTCTTATACTCACCCTTTGCTCCTACACTCACTCTCCTCCTTTATATATGATAAGCCTCCTCTCTCTCTCAAAAGAGATACACTCTCACTTGAGTTTTCATTCGGTTAAAAAAGATTATGATAGTATTCGGGGTGTATGGAATTTTACAGTTCATTTCATTCCATCACCCGATCTCCACGGCAACTTCATTAACCGATCGTCCACGGATTTGGACGAAGTGAGACAAAGTCATCTACTCATTCTCTACATCAATCTTGGTCGTCTCTTTTAGCAAACTTGACGATCGAGTTGCCTCGAGTCAGAGGCGGGAGCCCGTTTAAAGAACCGATCATGTGGTGCCACCTCGACGAGGAGATCGGCGATCGACGAGATCGGAGCAGCCGCAACGGAGCGTGGGATGATGGTTGAAGAACGAAGGACTCGGATCGTTCGGTATAACCATTCTACACTCTTTACAGTTTGTTAGTTTAGCAATAATGGCAGATCCGGGTTAAAGTATACGATAGCGCCAAGTTAAAAGTTTTTGTTCCGCATTTGGCGTCTGTAGACTGCCGGGGCGCTAGCGTAGACTTACAGTGGTATCAGAGCCTAACCATTTTGCTATACTAACTTGTGCTAACGCGTTCAAAACATCGATCCGACCGAAAATCAAAAACGACAAAATCCATGCACGACAGTTTCTGTTGTTTTTAAACGGTGTCGAAATTAATTTCTGGATGTCTTAAAAATCCGTGCAGGGAATTCTAAGAACGACGAAGAAATTTGGGCACGTGACTCAATGATACCGCCGCGGAAAGGCGGTCAAACCATAGGTTTGACCGCGCTTCCGCGGCCAAACATTGAGCTCGTGGCCCCAAATTTTTCCAGTGGGTTCTTGGTGGGATTTTGTGGTTTTTGGTATATAAAGTTTTGGCCCAGATTTTGTTACTGTTCACCAGTAAGCTGTGGGGCCCACTTTTTGATTTTTGGTCTTTGGTCGATCGTAATTTAAACACGTTAGTTTACAGTGCTTACATTATATCTCCGACCGGGAATGTCATTTGATCGGTAAACCGCGTTTAACTGCTATAGTTCTTTTAGACGGGTTTGCGAACGTGACATTCGCGTTGATGTTCTGTGTTGTGCTGTAATGTTGCGGATTTGTCGTGGTGGATAGCAGTGTGCAATGGTAGTACAGTTTGAGTTTATTTGTACATTTGATATTGCGGGGCGAGCGTCCAACTTGTGGACTGCCGTCACTGCCTGTTGTATAATATTCTTTTTGGGGCACGACCAGGATGCGGTCGATGTACCTATTGTACTATTTTTCATTACTGTACTAGGTTTTACCCCGAGACGGAGTGCACGGATAGCCGGGTTCTGGGGGGCAACGGGTCCGCATCTCATGGCTTTGAGAGGCAGAGGGGCCCCACTTCAGAATTGGCAGACTATTCGCCGCACTCGTAGGGGGTACAGGTTGACCCAAGGAGGGGTGCTCAATTTACCGGATTCCGTGAAGTGCCGGGTGTTCCATTCACTATGCTGTGGGGACTGCCTCGATTCAGGTTTTGGCGGGTAACTTGCCGCACCCGTAGGGGTCTAGGTTTCATTGCACAGGCTATCCACACGACAGGGGAACGTCGAGTTTCAGCAGCGGCTCTGTGAAACTCGGGGATCCCAGATTATCTGTATTGTTCTGTGATGCTTATTACTTTTCTGTAATGTTGCATATTATCACGCCTGGAGCGATTATGTATATTGGTTTATATACTATTAGATGTTGTATATGTTTTACACCCGCGCTAGTCCAGTCCCCGCTCTGTCGTTAGTTAAGTAACCTAACGGGTGATGACGGGACCCAGTGACGAATGCGGATGGCATATACGTACATTTTATTTTCGTTCTTTTTGGTGTGATTGATTGATGGGACTGCGTTGATTCTGATCAATGCAAAGTAAAACAAACCTGTTTGAGTTGTTGGAACAAATTTAAAAAGTGTTATTGCAAAGACATTTTCTTTTGTTATGCATAGCGGTATTCAGTGGAATATCCTGCACCTCATTCGACGGGGCAAGGGCTGATATCCCTTCACCGGGACTGACCCCTTGGGCAGAAGTTTGCGTCAGGGTAATAACTTTACTATAGTCGATTACATGTTGCTTTGCATAGCGGTATTCAGTGGAATATCCTGCACCTCATTCCACGAGGAAAGAGCCGAGATCCCTTTACCGGGAGTGACCTCTTTAGCAAAAGGTTTTCGCCACTATATTTTAAAAAAAAGCTATCAGGTTCCTTCAGCGATATCAAGTTCACTACGCTAAAGGTTTTTCGCCAAAAACCAGCCGTAGCCCTCCGTCACTTCTTTTGGGTATTCAGTAGTATTCAAGCTATGCATTTTAGCCAAAGTTAAGGCATAGTGTTTGGTAGCTGCTGGGTATTCAATTGTTGCATAGATAGATGAGTTAGTTTGGGACAGTCGTTCTGCCGATTGGCCAAAGTCAGGGGCATGTGCGGGTGGGTTCAAATTGACAAGATAGTGATGGGTAGAACTTGGCATGTGACTTATGACATTTTGACCAAAGCCAAGGTTATAAGAGCATGGGGCAAAAACAATATCAGGAGTTTCTAAAGAAACTGAAACTTGCCGAGTATGCGCATACCTTCTGGAGTATGAGTAACGTGGATGCATTCCATCACGTTATCATGCGATGAGAGTTGGATCCTGATTCCCACTGATGAGTTGGTTTACTCTTCGGGTGATCCCGATTGATTCTTCTTTAGGTTTGGAGGAGAATTTGACAGGACAGTGGGAGGTTTCCGGATTAGATAAAATGATGACCATTCTGATCTAGGATAGAGTGCACGCAGAGTGTTTCTTTTCTCTCTCTCTCTTTGGCAGCGACCTTTGACCGACCCTAGACTATGACTCAATGACCAGGTTGACCGAACCTTCTTAAAATACTGGCTTTTGGATTGTCTGAGTTGCATAAGTCATTGCCACTCCTTCTTTTACCCTTTGTATTTCTCAGAACACCCGTATAACTACGGATATCCACTTCCATTGGATAGATCCATCGTATGGTTATATACGAACTCGAAGGGACTTCTTCGAGGATGGATCCCGGTTCAGGTTCAGGAGAAATAGAATTGGTTTATTCAGTTGTCTTTTATTATCACCTTCTCTCAGGTTGCGAGAGCTCCTTGGTTTAGGAGAGTACACCTATTACGCTTATTGGATAGTCTTATTCCAAACCATAGGCTGGTGCCGAAAGGTAGGGAATGAAGAAAACCAATTAGCCTAAGTAGGGTGTGCAGAAGGTAATATGTAAAGACAAAATAAAGGGATTAGAAAGAGGGCAAAGTAAATTGCGACTGATATCATTCACGACCGAAACCGCGTACTTCATCGCCGCTCCTATTTCACCTTTAAAAGAATAAGGTATTATTCAGTTGTCTTTTATCGTCACCTTCTCTCGAGATGCGAGTACTCCTTAGTTTAGGAGGGTACACCTATTATGCTTACTGGATAGTCTTCTTCCAAACCATAGGCTGGTGCCGAACGGTAGGGAAGGAAGAAAACCATTTAGCCTAACGATGGTGTACAGAAGGTAACGACTAAAGACAAATAAAGGGATTTGGAGAGATGGCAATAAAATATACGGTTGAAGTCATGAATTGGATTATGGAAGAGGCATTGCTATGAATACCAGGATACCCCTACGAAACATTTTCATGTTTCAGTGCATTGTTAAAAGAAAAACTGTTTTCCCGATTAGACACTTACTCCAAGGGTATGTATTTACCAGGTTTCATTCTCATATCTGTATGGTTTTACAGATGATGAGTGGGAGTAAGATATTGGGAATTAGGTGATCATCCTCATTATATCGGAATTCGTTGCAATTGGTGATATTTGAGGAAATCGCCAGGGTACAGTTTTCTACCTACGACGCACAGGTTTTGAGTTGTTTAAACTCAGCGGACTTATACAGAGTATTGTATGTTGTCCAAGTGTCCATCAGGACAGAGGGGTAGGTCCTCGTACTATGTTCTGTTTACTTATAACTTCTCTAGTATTTAGACAAGTGTTTCGTAGAAATACAAGGTCTAAGTTTTGAGAAGTTATGGGTATAAGAATAAAGTAGAGAACCAGGTATCACAAGTATCGGGATTCTTCAAAGAGATCGAAGATGTAGATTCTTGTGATTGGTATTCAGATGATAGTGATGGTTTTGAGAAACGTGTTTCTCTTTCAGGTTACTCATAATTGGATGGATTCCTAAGTTGAGTAATGCTGATTAGCCTCTTTCCATTAAGTTGATATGCACTGGAGACAGATGCATGGATTTGAATATGGTTCCAAATTAAATTAGTGCCAAAGTTTCTATATTGGATATAGAATAGTTCGTACCTTAAAAGAAATTAAGGTACGGGGAGTTGTCCAGCTTATGATTAAAACCAGACACTGGATAACTCAGGGCACGTTTCTGTAATGGCTGTTTGTGGGTTGACCCTGGCTATGACGAGGGTTGATATTCTACCATTTAGAGGATCAATAGTGATATTGTTCTTGACTCGCCACAGTTTTAGTAAAAATGGATCTTTTTCAGAAAACAGTAGTGGGAGTATGGTAGAACTGGAAGTGATTCCAGAACCGCGAACGATTACGGAAAAATTTAATAGGACCTATACATTCAATCAGGTTTGACATTCCAATAGCCACTCCGCAGGTATGGTACGTAACCTCAGACACCCGAGAGGTACTTCGGTAGCCTCAAGGACGGTGACAGGGAGGTTCTCATCTACCCAGACTTGACACTACTGTTGTTCCAGGATATGAGACCCGGTAGGAGGGTTGTCGTAGTCAGTGGGAGCAACGGAAGCATGGTGGGCAAGTAGCTTATGTCTATTTATAGACTTGAGCAGTTATAGCGGAGATAGATCATCTAATTTTGATGTGACAGTCATGGGTTTGACTTCAATCAGAATAGGGGATGGATCAGTTAAGAAGGTAGTAGGGTGTGATGTCATGGTATCTGGATGACATACACAGAGTGGGAAGTAAAATTCCTATACTACGATCGGTTGTACTGTGGTCGTCACACAGTTGTTTCTCCAGACAGGATATGGATATAATATTTGACATTCTGGTTTCTAGATCTATGGTTTTAGATCTGGATTTGGGTAGTTTCCCAATGTGGGTACTTTGACAGATATTCTAATGGTTTTTGGAATAGTTGACTCCTAGCATGGTGGTGTACCTGCAGGTGATGGAGTCACCCTCTCTAAAGGTGTCGTATAGACTAAAAGGGAGAGGGATGTGCATGATTGGCAGATCACTTGCTTAGGCAATTGAGTCAATCATGAGATGTCAAGTACCACACCAAATGTTGGTTTTGCACAAGATGCAATAAGTTTGTATTAATCCAATCCTGGAGAAACATAAGGAAGCAGTTTTAGAACATTGGTACATGTTCTACGGATTTGATAACGGCAGCCTCTTTCGGGAGACGATTATCATTCCAGGCTTCAAAGGTGACATGGATGAAGAGTGATTGTCAGAGTTATAGTTTTCCCTCTGACGAAGAGGGACAGTATTATGGACAGGTGGTCCAAGAGGATACTGTGGGGAGCAAGGTGCCCGATACTGATTAGGTTCAGTGATCGATACAGTCTAAGAAGTTTGGATATGGAGTTCATTTATGAACTAAGGTCCCATCAGATATCCAGACATATTCTAAGACAGGTACTACTCAATTCGGGAGATGGCTTTCTCCGCGAACTTGAGATTTAGAGAGATATTGAAAGATACTTCTAGGCGGATCCACTCACTGAGGCTATTTCTCGAACACAATAGTTTTACAAACGGGCTTTGTGGAACTGATTAGTAGAGGAGTTGGATGTTCGTTTTCACACGGGCTGTGAGTAGTCGACATCGCAATATTAGCCTTGAGTGCAAGTGGGAGATTGTTGGAGATAGTGCCCTCATAGTCAATTATTGGATCGCAGGTACGTGATTGCAATGATTGCGGAGGACCTATCCCGGTAGGACAGTCTTACTCGAGATGATAGTTTGCTATCTGGTTTGTCTTTATCAGTCGTGTACATGTTCAGGTGACTGATTGCATGTTACACTTTGATAGAGCCCTTAGGATCTTGCTTTACTACCAACTGTATGAGGGCGATCATATACGTGAGAGTTGGGTAGTTTAGATGCATATCCTTAATTGTGGTCCCTAGTCGTGGGAGTTTCGAGACAGGGCATCGATACTCCGGAGTAGACTAGTGTATACAGTCGAGACCCCGACGAGGGGCGGTGGCCGGTCTCACAAGCCACTGGTGTCAGTTGGATCACCTAAGATGTATACAGGTGCTCATTGGGTTATGAGTACACCGGACAGGACTCGCCGGGAATCTGCTAGTTAGTATTATATCTACCGTCAGATAGCAGTTCCCTGGTGACATGTGTACAGGTTAGTTCATCGACCTGAGGTCGTCATTTGTCTCGTGTGAGTTCCCACTGTGCTTTGATTTCTACCCTACCACGGCTCAAAGGAGTCGTGCAAACAGGTAGCTTTTGGGTACAGTCCCGAGCCATATGGAGGCACGTGAGCGGATCGGCAGGGGATTCGTCTCTCCCGGTATTGGGGGCGAGATCGTGCTGTGTCTAGGAGAGCCATTACACAAAGCCCACGGCCGTGGCAGGAGATTTACTGGTAGGTACTCCAGTAGTATCTCAGGGTGTTATTGGGCTTCACTCCGACGCGACTTATACTGCTATTGGGGGTCTGACCTTGCTAGCCCCCTAGGCAGATATGCGATACTCATTGACGAACGGACCGGACTGTATATACATTGTCACTGTTAGGCTCAGTAGGGTTTTCGGAGGAGTTCTCTCATCGGTCTCCCTTGAGTTCGCTCCTCGGCCACCCTTGAGGTCAGTCCATGGGCAGCCGTTACGCATAGCTAGTGCCGCTGACGGTTTGTGGTTAAACCCACTGCCAGGGTGCTGACGAGTCATTAGAGTCCCCCACAGACAGTTTCCCAAGTTCGGGCGAAACGTTGTAGAGGCCGTATGGTTTTATGGCAGGGTTCGGAAAATGCACGTGCGTTTACGCACGTGTCGATTTTCGGACAGGTGATACTGGTCGGCTTTGGTTTAAGCCGCATCCGAGTATTATATTGAGTAGGTATAATATCTTTGTCTCAGTTGCATTTGTATTCGGTCGAAATACAAATGCGGGTATATTTATACAGTTTCGGGGTTATCCTGAAAGTCGTTTCAGGATCACTTTTGGAAGTTGCCAGTTTCCAGTTTTCTATCAGCCGTCTTTTAACATTCGGTTAAAGACGGATTTATCTTTTCTTCAGATATGAGTGAGTCATCATTCTAGAAGCTTCTAGAAGTGATGATGAGGCATATGACTCATTAGTGCATTAATGGTTTCATTAAAGGCATGATGAGGTGTTTAAGTGACTCATGGTTTTCATTAATGAGTTTTGTTTAGCTAAGGATATTTCTTCTTGATCTTTTGAGTGAGAAGCTTTCTTATACTCACCCTTTGCTCCTACACTCACTCTCCTCCTTTATATATGATAAGCCTCCTCTCTCTCTCAAAAGAGATACACTCTCACTTGAGTTTTCATTCGGTTAAAAAAGATTATGATAGTATTCGGGGTGTATGGAATTTTACAGTTCATTTCATTCCATCACCCGATCTCCACGGCAACTTCATTAACCGATCGTCCACGGATTTGGACGAAGTGAGACAAAGTCATCTACTCATTCTCTACATCAATCTTGGTCGTCTCTTTTAGCAAACTTGACGATCGAGTTGCCTCGAGTCAGAGGCGGGAGCCCGTTTAAAGAACCGATCATGTGGTGCCACCTCGACGAGGAGATCGGCGATCGACGAGATCGGAGCAGCCGCAACGGAGCGTGGGATGATGGTTGAAGAACGAAGGACTCGGATCGTTCGGTATAACCATTCTACACTCTTTACAGTTTGTTAGTTTAGCAATAATGGCAGATCCGGGTTAAAGTATACGATAGCGCCAAGTTAAAAGTTTTTGTTCCGCATTTGGCGTCTGTAGACTGCCGGGACGCTAGCGTAGACTTACAGGGAGATGAAGACCGGAGGACTCGGATCATTCGGTATATCTCTAACCCTTCTCTTGTTTGCTAGAATTAGTTTAATGGCACGATCCGGGGTTTAGTGCGCGGTGGTGCCGGTTTGCTAAGTCCGCAAATTTTAAAGTTTATCACCGTTTCCGCGTTTGGCCGTCGGTTTGACGGCCGGGGCGCCGCCGTGCACTTACATGATCTCCACCCTACTACGGCTCTACTGAGTCGTACAAACAGGTGGATTTTGGGTATAGTCCTGAGGCATATGGAGGCAATGAGCGATATGAGGGGTTTCGTCTCTCCCGGTATTGGGGGATGATGCTGTGCTGTGCACGATTGGCTATAACGGGAAGTCCCTAGCCAGGGCTGCTGAGATATTACTGATAAGTGTTATCAGAAAGTTTCTCGATCTGTTATAGACCATATACCGGCATGACTTATTGAGTTATTGGGGTCGACGATTCCATCCCTAGACTCAATATGCAGCATATCTGACGAAGAGACCGGACTGTACGGTAAGTGTTGCCAGTTGGATTGACGGGAGTTTTGACAGGTTCGCTTGTTCTTCTTCTGATTGCTCAATACCCAGGTGGCCGTTACGTTTAGCTGACCGCTTGCGGCTTGTAGGTGTTTGATATGATCATCACCTACTGCTGGTGTATTGACGAGTCTTAGAGTCCCACATAGAGGTTTCCTGGCTCAGGCGAAACGAAGTGGTGCGCATATGAGATATGTGCGGAAGCTCGATTAAATACGAGTATTTGATACCGTATTTTAATTGGGCGTTTTATATTAGTTGGGTCGTATGAGATATGACCGGTTTATTAAATCAAGCATTGATTTAATATTGACTTTTATCTCATTTATTTAAACCCTTTTCTTTTGATGGATGCATGCATGTATATGTACATGATGATGTGCATACACACATACATACATGTATTAGTATCATGGTTGATGATACAACTTAGATGGCAATATAAGACTCACATGGTTCATAATTTTATATATATGGATATTTTTATATTAAGTTAAAGATAAAGGAAAATAGATAATGACTCATTTCTTTTCTAATGACTCATTTCTTCTACACTTTTCCATGGTTGACATTTGACTTAACCATGGTTTATTTTCCTTTGCCTTTTAACTCATGACAAAATATCTAGATATTATTATTAGCTATGGTTTCTATTATGATATTTATCTCTCTCTCTCATTTTCTTTTTGCATTATTATTCATCCAAAAGAAAAAAAATATCAAACCATCTTCTTCTTCCTCTCTCTAGCTCTCTCTTGAGTTCTAAATTGAGTGAGATAAAAAGAAAGAAAGGGTATTAAGTGAGATTACCAACCACTTCATCATCCTACACAACTCTTGCTACTTTGTGTAGGGTGTTTTTCTTCAAGGATTTCAAAGATCAAGTGAAGCAACAAGCTTTGAGCAAAGGACTTCGGGTGGATCGTCGTGGACTTGGAAGTGATCTAGCAAGCCATTCCAAACCAAAGGAGATCCAAGGAGTCACCCTAGGAGGTCTACAAAGGTTATAGTCTCTCCACTTAGTGTTAGATTATCTTTTAGATGTGATACTTTTAATTGTTACTCTATAATTCTAGTTCGATTCCTAGTTTAGTTTACTTAGCACCTCATAAAAGTAAAGTTATGGCATGTGTGATGCTTCCAAACCCTATACGAGGTGTTAAGGAAACCTTACAATCTGGGAGTTCTCGGCGAGTCCGTCCAGTGTACCCAGTCTCCACTGAGCACCCGTATACCTTCTCTGATGTCAAATACCAATGGATATGGGATCATCCATCGCCCATCATATAGGTCAAGAAGCGCATACGCTAGTCTACTCTGGAGTATCGATGCCCTGTCTCGGCACTCCCACGACTAGGAACATTTGAAGGATGTACTTGGCGACTACACTGTCCCCACTAGTATGATCCGCATCATAGTCCTGGTAGTCAAGTACTCATCCTAAGGGCTTTATCAACATGTGACATACAGACAATCAGAGTTCATGTTAAGATAAAGAGTAACCAGATAGCATACTATCATGTCGAGCAAGAAAGTCCTCCCTATATATGTCCAAGCATCCACTACAATATACAACGTATGTACAGTAATGGCCTCTAGGGCATACATATAACTAACAATCTCCCACTTGCACTAGGGCCATCTGTTGTTGTATCATATACCCAACAATCAGCTGTGGTCGAAGTATCTCATACTCAATCATCCCATCAAAGTCTCTACCGGGAATTAGGCCTTTGTGAGTGGATCCGCGTTGTTGTCCTCTATGTCTACTCTCCTAACCTTGATCTACCTGGAGATCAACCATCTCCATGATCAAGTGATACTGCCTAAGAATATATTTGGATCACAGATAGGACGGGGGTTCCTTGGCATAAGCCACAACTCCATTGTCACACAATGGTAGGAACGAAGTTCATCTCATGAACTAAAATATATCCAGACTGCCTCTTTGGTAGCATCCTTGGTAACGAAGTATCTTGCCTTTAATCATCTAGTAAGTCACGGTATCCAGATTGGAACTCTTCCAACATACCGTCCCTCCACTGAGGGTAAAGACAATGCCTGCGACTGACATTCAGTCGTCCTTATCACCCTGGAACCTTTCCAGTGATTCTCCCCAGGATCGATTGATATCATCTCACTACAACTAGTGAGAATCCTAACATCCAATTATATCTATCCCATAGATCCATAACCCAGGATTTAGGAGGTATCACTTTGATCCTATATGGAGAATCTTTGTGATAAGAGGAGATTGACCGAGCGTAGCATAGGAAACTCCTTCTCTATCAAGAGTATGTCATCCACGTACTATACGAGGATCACCACCATACTCCCTACTACCTTTTTGTATATACAAGGTTCATCTTCCATTTTGATGAAGTCAAACTCTTTGACTACTTCATCAAAATAGACGTTCCAACTCCGCGATGCCTGATTTATCCCATAAAACATCATGCTCACGTTTCCGCTGCTCTCACTGTCTACGAAGCCCTCCAGCTGTGTACTTATAGACGCTCTCTACCAAATCATCATTTAGAAAAGCAGTCATGACACCCAACTGCCAGATATCATAGTCATGGTATGTAGCCGTGGCAAGAAGGATTTGGATGGACTTAAGCATAGCTTTGAAAGTCTCAACTTTTCCATGTACACCAAGTAATCTTCTCAAGATATACTTGCTCCTGATGGGGATTAAACCCTTCAGATAAAGAAACCAAAGTCCATACTTTGTTGGTGTATAAGGATTCCATCTCAGATCGCTAAGCATCCAGCCATTCTCACAGAGTCCCCACTCCTGATGGCCTGCTCGAAACTAGTTGGGTCATCATATCATGATGCAATCCTCTCTCCCACTATCATAGAGAAACCGAAGTATCTCTCAGGTGGATGAGGAACCCTACTAGATCGGCGGAGAGGCTGAGGTTCGTTGGAAACTATTGAATCCTTTGGTTCTACCAAATCATCAGCTGCAGTTTGTATAGCTAGAACTCTTTCCAGTTCTACATCATGACCACTAATTTCTTCACAAGAAATTCCTTTTCAAAAAGGTGGCATGCTGAGAAACAAAAACACCTTTTGTTCTGCAGTTTGGTAGAAGATATTCCCTTGCGAATGCTTGGGATATCCAACAAACTTCCACAGAACTGACCTTGCCTCGAGCTTGTCCGTATTTCGCTTTTAAACATAGGCCGGACAACCCCAAATCTTAACATCTTTAAGAGATGGGCTCTTCCCATACCATATCACATATGGAGTGGTAGGCATCTGATTTGGTTGGAACCCTATTCAATAGGTATGCAACTTCTCAAGTGCATAACCCTAAAAGAAAATAGGCTACTCAGTAGTACTCATCATAGAGCACACCATATCATATAGGGTGCGATTGCTCCACCCCGATACACCGACGTGCTGTGGTTTATTCGGAGGAGTAATGCTGAGAGAGAATCTCATTCTCCTTTAGAACAGTCCAGGAATTCCGTGCTCAAGTATTCTCCTCCTTGATCTCATCAAAGGACATAATACTTATACCCGTTTTTGGTTCTCTACTTCTAACTTATATTCATTGAATTTCTCAAAAGTTCCAGACTTGTGTTTCAAAAGGAACATATGTTCGGATCTTGAGAGATAATCAGTGAATGTAATGAAGTACAAAGAACCGATCTTGGCATGTGTAGACAGGGGGAAGATACATCAGCATGTATCAATCCCAAGAGTTCACTAACTCTTTCTCTGTTTCCAATAAACGGAGCTGTGGTCATCTTATCTTTGTGACTTGACTGGCAAGTTTTACAAGATGTAAATCCAAACTAATTTAAATATGCATCTTTATGTAACTTCAGCTAGTCGGGTCACATTGATATGACCTAGTCTACAATGCCTCAAGAAGGATTCGTTCATTTCTGAGCTCTTCCTCTTGTGTGTGTTCTGTACGTTAAGAACCGTGGTTTGATTTAGAACGTCTATGCTTTTAGATAACGTGCCTGAACCGATCAACACTTGATATAGGAAATGTTCAAAACATTATCCAACAATACAAAATTATATCCTTCTTTACTAATAAAGTGACTGATATGATGTTGTATATCAGGTTCGGTATCTAATAACATTCGTTCAGAATCAATGTATTCTGGTAATACAGGGTGATAACTGCCAACAGACTTGGCTGCAACACTTGCATCATTTCCAACTCTTAAAACTTATCACCCATTCTCAGTTCTCTACCTATCTGTAGCCCATGTAACAAATTACATTTGCGGGATCCTGATCCGGTATCTCATACCCAGGATGTAAAGGATACCGAGAAACAGTTCTCGGTAATGAACATACCCGAAGATGATGCATTAGCATGCACTTTCTTCGTTTGGGCGGCATGGGAATTCTGGTAATCCCCTATTTCTTGCTCTGTCTTATAACAATTATAAGTTGGAGCGGGACCAACGTTCCCTAGCGCAGTATAATAAGCGGGTTCGGTCAATACATCCGTATTATTATCTTGATTAAGGCGTGACATGGTCGCTAACTGGAGAGAGATAGAAGAAAACACTCAGCGTATGTTCTTGCAAGATTAGATTGGTTATTAATATATCTAATCAGGATGTCTCCCACTGTTTTAGTCAAATCTTCCTTCAAACCCTAAAAGGAAAGACTAGCCGGGATTAATTACACTCTACAAGTTCGCCAATCTTTCAGCCAGGCCAGTGCCGGTACTTTGAGGGAGGTTCCCTGTGCTTTCGCACAGACCTAATTAAAATAAACCTCGTTTTCCCAGAGGCATAACCCCGTTGACACCTTTCTAGATACCTACTTGATCGGATAATTGTAATGTGTAAAACTCTCCTAGGAGTAACTCTTACTCGCAGCGGGTATCGGGATCCAACTATCTCATAGAAGGTATGCAATCTCATTGCAAATTTTAACTCTTGAAATTCCCAATAATATTTTGCCCCGAGCGATCTATGACCTTGATAAGGTCAACAAACCATAGACCGCAAGTCAAGTTCAACCCGTCATTTCCCGATTGAATTAAATCCACCCGCATGACCCTTGACAAGGTCAACAAAGTCACACGACTACCCTAACTCAATCGCATCATATGCTTTTGCAGATAAGCATAAATAGCTACCGCACACTACGCCTTGACAAGGTCAACAAACGCAGCACGAATACTATGAAGTACTTATCTGAAATGACGGAGGGCTACGACAAGTTTTTAAGAAAACCCTTTGCGTAATGAACTTGATATCGTTGTAGAATCGAGTGATTTTAAATGGAATGTTTTTGAGGCCTTTTCTAGTTTTGCTAAAGAGGTCACTCCCGGTGAAGGGATCTCGGCTCTTTCCTCATCGAATAAGGTGCAGGATATTTCACAAATATCACTATGCATAGCAAAAACTATAAAAACAATAAAAAGACATACCGAGTTTGTAGCATCTGCTAGTTTCGCTAAAGAGGTCACTCCCGGTGAAGCGATCTCGGCTCTTTCCTTATCGAATAAGGTGCTGGATGTTCTACAAGGAACACCTCTATGCAAAGCAAGAACTTGAGCTACCAGTTTTTGAGACAAGTTTCTACAACATCTTTAGGTTTCTTTTAGTTTCATTAATATCATTAATGAAGTCCCATTTTATTATGCTTCAAAAGTATCATATTTGAAATGAAATCAGCAATATAACATATATCTCATATATATAATATAAACATTCGTCTCAGGTAGTAATATGATCTCATCACAGAACATTGCAGTAGAAGATAACATATGAAATATTGGATATACTAGGATTTTCGTGTTTTATGCGAGCCTGTATAAAACGCGGATTCCACGGTCGCGATGAATAGCCAAACCCACATCCCTAGACCCCTACGAGAGTGGCAAGAAACACTGCCAATTCTAGGGTTAGGAGACCCGGTCTCGACTCCTCGAGATGGTCTACTACTGGACCCTAGAACCCGGTTACTTGTGCTCCCCGCCTTGGGTCTACCTAATGCGGAAAAGTAAATAATATACAATGGTGACATCATCCTCAACCTGGAAGTGCCCCAATAAAAGAATATTACATACAATGAATTTTACATGAATGAAAATGAAAAACTCTCATCTCACATAAAACCCCCGGCTATTCAGAACACGACGATCCAATATAACATATCACAGCAACACATAATATCACATATCATCAACGTAAGCAAATATGCGTATCCCAATTGTCGTTGATGTATAGCAACGAAACCGGCGATACACCACATATTACACTTACGGTCGCAGAAAAGAAAGTGTAAAACTACAACAGTTGGAATCTGCAACCTCCTTAGACATCTCATGCCTAACCAAATGAATTCCTTACACATCGCATGCTTAACAATTATAAACCCCGCATTTTAGTCTCAATATCGAAAACTCTTTTCAATACCAAGTCGGGCAATTCAACAAGATTCCCGACATCCTGATCGAATGCTCGTCTGAAACTTTAGTAGACGGCCGCACCCCCGACGCCGTCGACGAAGTGCACTAAGGCGGAACACCGCTGCCGCGGGCACCCGAACGGATGCTTTTGGCGACGGGGTTCTCCTACAGTCACTTGGTCGGGACTATAGGGTGTGGCTATCTATTAAGTTTACCCGGGGAGTATCCGCGTACGCTACGTGATTGCGACGGACTTTTGATCACATCAAAATCCCGTTGCAACCGATCAAATGAGACTAAACTGCTAGATTTATAACATTCAAATTAGTTATCTCATAACTACTTGTGGATTCCAAATATTGTATCACATTCCAGATAAATAGACAATGTTAAACTTTCCGATCGAATAAACAAACACCCAAGATTTCCCAAATAGCTCAACACTTGAGCGGAGTTCAAAAAGTATCCATCACATGCCATAGCACTAATGGTCCAACCGTAGAAGGGTCAAACCAACGCCTCACATGTGGCAACGCCGTACTGCCCCAAACCCTAAGGTTTCGAGGCGGTTCAGATGGTCACATAATCGAGTTAAGGTTTGTGTTCTTCTAGAGGGTCCACCGCATTACTTGCACGACTTTGAACGTTCTTTAACTAAGGAAAAATCCAACACTTGGAAATTTTCCGGCAGGGGAAAAAATGAGTTATTGATATCCGTTCGAACTTTTTAACACGATCTAAATTACTCGGAAAAACTTAAACGAAGTTAAACTTTCCGATCGAATCAACGAATACAAAAGATCTCCAGAAAACTGAACACTTGAGTAGAATTAAAAATTCCCAGAAGCACTTGGTAACACCTACGGGTCAACTGTTGAAAACACGATCCCTCAATACTCAAGGCTTGCCGCGAAATCGCCGCCAATACCTTGGTTTCGCCGCGGTTCCGCGGCGCTTTGATGGATTCAGGGGTTCGTTTTTCGCCAGTATCCATAAAATTACCTGCTTAATTTTCTGAGTATTTTTAATACAGGAAAAATCCACATTTTAAAAAATTTCCAGAGAGGGGGTGTATTGCGGCGTTTCGGGGTTCGAACGGACTTTAAACTTCGTCTAGACTTCGCCTAATGCTCTAGCTTGGCTCTGATACCACTGTAGGGTTACTAGGCACTGTCATAAGGTTCTACAAGGCATCAACCATGCCCGATTTAAATTTTTCATGTGCCGAACAAGCCTAACCAAGATCATAGGCTAGAGATTAGGCGAAACAAAGCAAGTAAACAACTTTAATTCTAAGAGTTAGGGATTACAACCTTTGTAGTCCGTTCCTTCACTTCTAAAGCTCCGTGTTGAGGTCTCTTCGCTGCGATCATCGAGTACCCGGACTCAAGAGAGGCTCCATGAAGAGAAAGATGCAAGCTTGCTTCCGATCTTCAATAATTAAGATGATCTACCTTGAAGAAACTCAAACCCAAGCTCTTGCTTTGCTAATCAAGTATTAACAAAGCAAACACCCTAATCTAAGAGGCTATAATAGATGGGGATGATGAAATAGGAATTTAGCTCTCATTTGTTTTCAATTTCTCTCTCATTTTTATCACATTTGAAAAAGCTAGAAAGCTTTTCTCAAAGGAAGAAGAAGAAGAAGAAGAAGATTACTTTGTGATGAATAATGAAATCTTTAGTTATGGTTACAAATCAACCCTTGGTTAAGAAACAAAAGACTTAACCATTGTAGAGAATAAACCATGGTAAAGGGTTTGGGTTGGGTTAAGTAAATATCTTCAAAATATCATAACAAAATATCTTTGCTTAAAACAAAACATAAAGCTTATAGAAGCTTCATGAAAATGCTAACCCAAATCAAACCCTAATCATGTTTAATCTCCACAAAACATGTGGCATTAGTAATCATAACTTGTTACAATATTATATATATCACATATACAATATTTATTGTAACAAAATAAAAATAATACAATTAACATATATCACATATATATCAATGTATTACCCGAATGAGAAAAAGAATCTTTAAGTGAGCTTATATTAGTTAATGTAATTTAATATATCAAATATATAATTATACATTAAATTATCGAATCAACACTTGATCCGATAATCCGGCTATTTCACAAATAACCGACTAATATAATCTGTATCAGTTCATCGAATTAACACTTGATCCGATGACCCGGCAATATCACATATACTCGACCGATATCTCATATCGCGAGAATCTAATACGGTATCACATACACGTATTGTTCTCGGTCCCGCACATATCATATATGTGCTCCTACTCCGTTTTGCCTGAGCCAGGAAACCTCTGTGTAGGACTCTAAAGAATCATCAATACGCCGGCAGTAGGTGATGTCATATCAAACACCCACAAGCTGCAAGCGGACAGCTAAACGAAACAGCCACCCAGGTATTGAGAAATCAGAAAATCAACAAGCAAGCCTGTACATTCTCCTATGAATCCAACCAGTAACACTCCCGTACAGTCCGGTCTCTTCGTTTGATATGTCGCATATCTCGCCTAGGGGTGGTAAACGTCAGACCCCAGTAGCTTGATAAGTCGTGTCGATATGAGGTCAATAACAGTTTGAGAAACTACTGATAACACTTACCAGTAAATCTCAGCAACCCTGGCCAGGGATTTCCAGTTATAACCGATCGAACACAGCGCAACATCAACTCCCTATACTGGGAGAGACGAAACCCCTCCTATCGCTCATTGCCTCCATGTGATTCAGGACTGTACCCAAAAAGCCACCTTTTTGCATGCCCTCTTGGACGTAGTATGATGGAAATCAAAGCACAGTGGGAATCACACAAGACTCTATGACGATCTCGGGTCTACAGACTAACCTGTACTAGTGTCACCAGAGAATTGCCATCTGACGTGAGGTATAATAGCATCTGGGAGTTCTCGGCGAGTCCGTCCAGTGTAGCCAGTCTCCACTGAGCACCCTATACCTTCTCTGATGTCAAACACCAATGGATATGGGATCATCCATCGCCCATCATATGGGTCAAGAAGCGCATACGCTAGTCTACTCTGGAGTATCGATGCCCTGTCTCGGCACTCCCACGACTCGGAACATTTGAAGGATGTACTTGGCGACTACACTGTCCCCACTAGTATGATCTGTATCATAGTCCTGGTAGTCAAGTACTCATCCTAAGGGCTTTATCAACATGTGACATAGAGACAATCAGAGTTCATGTTAAGATAAAGAGTAACCAGATAGAATACTATAATGTCGAGCAAGAAAGTCCTCCCTATATATGTCTAAGCTTCCACTACAATATACAACGTATGTACAGTAATGGCCTCTAGGGTATACATATAACTAACAGTATCCAGAGCGGAGCCTGGTCCTCGCAGAACACGGCTATGACCCCGTGGGAAGCATCCAGAGCAAAATTCCTGGTCATATGGAACGCGGCTTATGTCAATCCTGACCCCGTGGGAAACGTCCAGAGCGGAGCCTGGTCCTCGCAGAACACGGCTATGACCCCGTGGGAAGCATCCAGAGGAAAATTCCTGGTCACGTGGAACGCGGCTTATGTCAATCCTGACCCTGTGGGAAATGTCCAGAGCGGAGCCTAGTCCTCACAGAACACGGCTATGACCCCGTGGGAAGCATCCATAGCAAATTCCTGGTCACGTGGAACGCGGCTTATGTCAATCCTGACCCCTTGGGAAACGTCCAGAGCGGATCCTGGTCCTCGCAGAACACGGCTATGACCCCGTGGGAAGCATCCAGAGTGGAGCCTGGTCCTCGCAGAGCATGGCTATGACCATATGGGAAGCATCCAGAGCAAATTCCTGGTTACGTGGAACACGCCCTATGTCAATCCTGACCCCGTGGGAAACGTCCAGAGCGGAGCCTGGTCCTCGCAAAACACGGATATGACCCCGTGGGAAGCATCCAGAGCAAATTCCTGGTCCCGTGGAACACGGTTAAAGTCAATCCTGACCCCGTGGGAAACGCCCAGAGCAACTCCTGACTCCGCAAAGTGCGGATAATGGCAACACCATTGATCACTTACAGGTCCTCTCGACCCGTAAGGAAGAAAAGTCTCTTGTAAGATCCTTACGACTTACAAGAGAAAACGCGCTTAGGAATCCTCACGATTCTTAAAAAGAAAATACACCTACGAGATCCTCTCGACTCGTAGGGAGAAAAATCTTTATGAGACCCTCACGGCTCATGAAGTTGAAAAGTCTAAGGCAGCAGATCTGACCTGCTTTCTAAGCCATCACTACCTCTTGAAGAATTCAAAACGGAATGCTCTCTCTATCATCTGCAGGCTATGCTTACTAGAGTGACATGCTAATAACAAAGAAAAGGAGAAAGCAAAGCGATGACACAAGACATTGCGAAAGAAATGTATCTTTTATTCATAAATTCAATTGGGTACATAATACATCTTATGAAAGAAAAAATGAATACGTTTTATTCAAAATTACAAATGGTACAAAAACAATCATTGATAGGGAAGCGCTTTCAATAGACCAATTAGCCGCTCGCGCACTTCCCTCAGCCCTTTGTCTAGGTCAGCTGCCGCGGCCAACTCCGCTTCAACCTGAGCCCGTTGCTGTAAATAAGATGAAAGTTGCTCATCTATGACCCCCTGAGCTGTCCCACGACTTTGTGCATCTCGCTCGATGAGGTCGAGCTTCTGCCTCAGCGTTAGCCCGTCGGAAATACATCGTAGAAGGCTTTTGAACATAACTTTCAACTGTGCAGTGTTTGCATAAACTTGAGCATGCAATCGAGCAGATTCGCTTGAAGCCTCTTCGCACTCCTTACGCTTCAAGGCCGCTTCCTGTTCAAGATGGCGGAAGTAAGGAGTGCTCTCCTCCACCCATGCAGCCCGCTGGGAGTTCACAGCCAAGACCTCGGGGGCAGGACGTATAAACTCGAGCTCATGCAGGCAGGCCTCGATTTTCTTGCAGTGATTAACCCAGGACTCCACGACGCCTTCGTTATGAAAATGCACGAGCGTCTCCAGCATGGGATTAACCTCAGCAGCGAAATCGGTAGCAAGGACAGGAGTCTCCACATCAAGCTCCTCGAGGTGATCGATTAACATGCGCAGGCTATTCACAGCACCTTTGGAAGAGGGACGTTGAAAAAAGGGCCTGCTGGCATTATAACTTGAGACTCGAACGGGGCTGAAGTCGATGTCACGGCTACAAAGCAAATCACAGTCAAATAACGGTTCAAGAAATAAAGGAAGTTCATGAATAACGGAGTTTCCTGTACCGGCTACAGCAGGTGACAAGACTGGGAGTACCGGCGGTGCAACTGTTCTTTAGTCTCCTACTTCGAGCTGTAGAACTGCAATTAAAACAAAGAAGAATTAGAAACGATTTGACTATCCGTCAAAGAAAAGAAGAGACGTTAGCTAAAGGCTGTACTCACCAGCTCCGCTAGAAGAGGCAATCTCTGACTGAAAGGAGAAGTGTGGGTGTAGCACCTGATACAGATGATCAAAAAGGACTCCTGCAAGGATGTAGTAATACAATGTCAGTACATGAAATATACTGCCTGCAATGAAACTAATGAGTCACAAATACGCACTTTCCAGCATTTGGGAGGGTACGAGAGAAGGCAAAGGGGCGGTCACCGTCAAAGCGGCAACCGGTGGTGCTTCCTCGGGTGGCACAACCTCAACGCCCACCGCAGCTGCATTCGAAACAAAAGTACTGTCAGAAAAGGTCGAAAAGGGATTGCAGAATAAAATAGAAAGCAATAACCTGAAATTTACATGGTAAGTCGCCAGTCGAGACCGCAACAAGGGCATCACTGGATGCAGCGACTGCCTCACCCTCCTCCAACAAAATGGTCTCGCCTCCTGTCGCCTTATCCCCTGACTCTACGAGAACCGTCATAACGCTCGCGACGCCAGGAGATGGCAGAGAACCGCAGGCGGAAAGAATGGAAATTGGAGCAATGCCCGACTCTTGAGAAAGAGCGGCTACCTCAGGCTCGGCGATCGTAGCCATCTCACCTACCGCTACCTCGAGCTCGGCGATTGTAGCTGTCTCACCTGTCGCTACCTCGGGTTCGGTGGTTGCCGCCACGTCACCCGCCACTTCCTTGGCAAAACTAAGCCCTGCAAGATAGGATATATGAGAACTTGAGAATTAAAACTTTGACAAAAGAACCCAATGCCATGTTACCTTGGGTCGGTTTTTCGATTGCCTCCCGAGCCGCACGAGCTGCCTGTCTGTGGGCGGTGGACAAGGTAGCCGAAGCATCCTCTGAAAGGGTGATGGCAGGAGTAGCAGCGCTCAGACCTGCACCCGCAGCCAAGGCAGCGTTACGCTCCCTTGCTGCGCGCACTCTACGCTTCCTTTCCGCTCGGGCCATGAGAGCGGATCTTATAGAAGCCTCCATCAATAAGATGTCATCGTCCGCGCCAAGGGTTACCTCTGGAGCCGTTATGGCATCCTTCATCGGTTGCTTAAGTGAGGCTTCTTTTGGCAATACCGGCGGAACTGAGACTCCGATAGCCGACCCGGAAAGCGTCTCAGCACCACCCTGTGAAGTCGGTGCCACGCCTGGAATAACCTGAGTAGAGTTAGTTTTTGTAATAAGATGAAAAGGAGGGATCAGATTACCCATAAGAAATGGGAGTGGAGACGCGATGAACCGAAATGTACCGATGCCTAAAGATGCTCGAAGTCTTTCCTTCTCCTCAAAAGTCTTGAGAGAAACTGCGAGAGCTTCTTCAATGGAAATGCATGTTAAAAAAAAGGAAAAGTGTCAGTCAAAACATGATGACAAAAATATAATGCAATGACGAAAAATACAGCTAATGGTTACCTGATTGCGTGAGGATGTCCAGTTCCGCTTTGTGACTTGCCAATTGCTCAGAAGCTGCAATGGCAGCCGCCAGATCAGTATCATCTGGCGGCATGAATAGACCCTCGTTTGTCTCATACTTGCTCAGGCCCTCGCCATAAGGAGCGTGAGGCTCTTGACCGAGTACAACGTCGACAGAAAGGATCGGCTTTTTCTTCCTCTTCTGTGAGCGAGCTCCGGTCACAGCCAGCACTAGCTTACGCTTGGTGGGCATTTTGGGAAGATGAGTCCCGATATCTGAACCCACGCCAGACTCGGGGGAAGCTACATTCACCGTCTCCACGGGAGCACGGGGCACCGGTAGCTCGGGCCTATCATGCGGGACCTCGACCGCAGTGACTCCTCTTAAGGGAGGATGGACGATGGTCCGTCACTTCAGAGGGATGCTTGGATTACCGGCAGGGGGTGCACCCTTGCGGTCGAGCAACAATTTCTTTTCCTCCCTGATAACGGCACCCATTGCGTGCTGATACCATGCCACGTATACGTTTAGGGCCCTAGGAACACAACTTGGTTCACTAATGAAGAAAATGGACCCCGTGTTTAGGCGCATGAAGTGATGCAAAGTGCTCCGGATGCCCTCCTCAGTGTAAACTGGTTCTGCCAGGAATGCCTCGAGTGGGACGCCCTGATTATAACTTGATTGCTGGGCAAAACGGTGAGGGTTATATCTCATGAACAGAGCCGAATCGTTATGCCTGAACACCAAATATCCCGTCCTGATAGAATATAGGTGGAGAATTTCTCGAGCTTTCAGGGTAGAAGCCCCATCCTTAAAGGTGTCCCGCAATGGCTGCGCCGTCTTAGCAGACTCCTTACCGATGGTCATAACCTTATCAACAAAGGTCATGCCGTCCCCGACGGTACGCGGGCGAAGAATTACACCCCGAGCCTCTCGCTGGCTTGGCTCCACAATGGAAGCATTGACCAACCACATGATCCGTGGAAAATTGCAAGTTTCATAGAAATGAGGCCGCTTGTGCATTCCGAAGGCACCGAGCACATGCAATTCAAGCCATGAAGTAAAATATTGCATCAGGAAGTTCACGGGCTGCACCCCCGGCTGAGTAGTATCAGCAGCCAAACTAAGGCCGTGATATAAATGAGCCATCCCGGCAATTCCAACAGCAACTTGTCACCCTTCAACCATCCGATGAGCTGGGTAAAAGAATGACAGCCTCATGTAGCGAGGGTGCATGGGAAGCGCGAACCAACTTAACCACAAACCGAGGAACCCTAGAAAGAACGCTTTCTCGTCGATGCCCGGAGCAGCAATTTCTGAAAAGGGACGATCGCGACGTTTGGAAGAAAGAATCCCTTTTGATCAGCTTCCAATATTGGCCGGCGATCTAAACCGAAGACAAAAGGATCATCGAGTTTGGCAAACTTTTCACCCTGGCACAATAAAACTTCTGGGCGAAGAAAACGGGCGATGAAGTCCGCAAAGCTAACCCCACGGCTTCCAGATTCAAGAAATAAACCTTCGTAAATGTTTAGCACCTTGATCAAGATAGGGAATCGGTGCTGAATGGCATTCTCTGGGTTTAGAACCGTCATCACCATTCGGGTAGCGAAAACATATTCATCCCGGGGCAAGATCTCCTCATAATGCTCCCCTCTGACAGGCAAACCGGAGATATCCGCAAACTCTTCCAGAGAGATGGAAACTTCCCGATCTAGCATAAGAAAGGTATGAGTTGGAACGTTCCATTGTTCCAAGAAGGCTTTGACCCACCACGCGGGAGGTGTGGAATACTGAAATAGAGAAGCATAAATCGCAGGATACAACCCAAGCTTCAGTAGTTCTGACTTCTTTGACGATAGGAGATATCGGGCCCATTGCAGGTAGCCGGCTGAGTGACGGGGAATCAGACCTATTGTTGGAGATAGTGCCCTCAGAGTCAATTATTGGATCACAGGCACGTGATTGCAATGATTGAGGGAAGACTTATCCCGGTAGGACAGTCTTACTCAAGATGATAGTATGCTATCTGGTTTACCTTTATCATCGTGTACTGCTTTAGGTGACCTTACAGGTTACTATTACACGTTGGTAGAGCCCCTAGGATTCTTGCTTGACTGCCAGCAGTATGAGGGCGATCATATACGTGGGAGCTGGTAGTCTATAAGCACATCCTTAAAAGGTCCCTAGTCGTGGGAGTTTCGAGACAGGGCATCGATACTCCAGAGTAGACTAGTGTATACAGTCGAGACCCCGACGAGGGGCGGTGGCCGGTCTCACAAGCCACTGGTGTCAGTTGGTTCACCTAAGATGTATACAGGTGCTCATTGGGTTATGAGTACACCGGACAGGACTCGCCGGGAACATGCTAGTTGGTCTTATACCTGACGTCAGATAGCAGTTCCCTGGTGTCATGTGTACAGGTTAGTTCATCGACCTGAGAACGTCATTTGTCTCGTGTGAGTTCCCACTGTACTTTGATTACTACCCTACCACGCTCAAAGGAGACGTGCAAACAGGTTTTAGTTGGGTACAGTCCCGAGCCACATGGAGGCAGTGAGCGGATCTTCAGGGGTTCGTCTCTCCCGGTATTGGGGGTGAGGTCGCGCTGTGTCTAGGAGAGCCCTTAAACGAAGTCCTTGGCCAAGGCAGGAGATTTACTGGTAGGTATTCCAGTAGTATCTCAGGGTGTTCTGGGCTACACTCCGACACGACTTGTACCGCTTTTGGGGGTCTGACTTTTACCAACCCCCTAGGCCCGTCATGCGATGCTCATAGACGAACGGACCGGACTGTACGGATATTGTCAATGACAGGCTCAGTAGGGTGTCAGGATGAGTTCGCTCATCGACGTCCCTTTTGGTCAATAGCTGGTAGCCCGTCACGTATGGCTAATACCTCTGACGTGCTAGTGGTTAAATCCACAGCCATAGTATTGACGAGTCTTTAGAGTCCCCCACATTCAGTTACTCAAGTTTTGGGCGAAACGCTGTAGAGGCCGTATGGAGATATGGCAGGGTTCGATCAGATACGTGCGGTATTTCACGGATCAGGATCGGACGGTTAATACTAGCGGGCTTTGGTTTAAGCCGGATCCTAGTATTGTACAGTGTAGACTTTGTATCATTGCATTTGTATTTCGGTCGGAATACAAATGCGGGTATGTATATACAGTAACGGGGTTTTCCTGTAATTTTTTACGGGATCAGTTTTTTGGAGTTGCCAGTTTGTTTTCCGTTTCAGCCATATTTCTTTGTATCTTTTATTGGCTGAAGATTGGTGGAGGAGGGCTTAATTGCATTTGTGCAAATAAGTATTTTGGAGGGTTGTCTTTGCATATCTTTGTATCATGATAATTCCTCCACCATTTGACTTCTTCTTCTTTTCATCATGGTTGTTGATGATTAGTTGATGGAGTATTGGTTTTGGTTGTTGATCATTGCTTGACTTTAGAGTAATGATGATGGTTGGTTGAGTGTGTGATCATTTCCTTTCATGATAACTTTTTTGATCTCTCTCTCTCTTGCATTATTCTTGTGGGACTCTCCCTCATTCTCCCACTCTCTTCTCCTCACCTTGTCATGGCCGGCCAAGCCATGTAGGGGCTGTCCAAATTTCTTGTGTGGGATTTTGTTCTCTTTTGGCTTTGCAAAAATCCCATAACACTATCTCCAAAAGCTTACATCTCAATCCTCCACCAAAGGCAACTTCAAGTAACCCCAAATGAGACATAGAGCACTACACGTATTCTACAGCAAACCTTGAGCACTACACGTATTCTACAGCAAACCCCGAAATGGCCTCTGAAGGTGTTGCGCAAGAGAAGCTGCGTCGACCCATAATGATCCGGTTATACCATGTTCCCTACAAATGAAGATTCTCGTGTTCCGGGTCATGGTCTCTGATCAACGCAACAACCACCCGGTCTACGGGCGCTTCAGGAAATCCACCTTCGGAGCGAATGAACGGAAAGGAAGTGTCGAAAGACATGTCGCCTGCGTGAAAAGGGACAAAAGTCAACTGTCAATGCGATAATTTAATTTAAATTCTGACACTTGGTACCTTAGAATTTGTACCGCACTGCAATGCAGTAGAAAGGGACCAAAGTGTAAGTCCACGTTGCCCACCCCGGTGCTTTCGGGGAGGCGGAAACGTTATGAAAAATTCAATTTTTACAACTCTAGGCAACATGAAATATGTAAAGGAGGGATCTTCGCTAAACAAAACTAACTAACAAAGCTAAAGAGTTTAGCTACTCGGAAAGTGGGTTATACCTAGGGCTTCAAGTCCTTCTCTCCTTGCTCCTTGGAGTGAAAGAAAGGGTTCTCCTTGTCGCTTCTCTTGCCGAAGAAAGATCCACCCGAGGGCCTCAACCTTTGGCTCCAAACTCAAACTAGAAGTAACTAAGGTGGTTGGTGTGCTAGACCTAGGACCTTAGAAAGAGTAGAGAGTATTTTTGGAGGGAATATCTCAAGCTCAAATGGTTCTCAACACATGAGAGGGGAGAGCTAGAGAGAGAGGAAGAGGAGGAGAGAGAATGGAAATGATAAAGTGAGAAGCATAATACAACCCTTCTCACATATATGTGATTTATGAATAATAGATAATTAGTCAAGATAATTGTCATGGTTAATCAAGAAATGACCATTATCATTTCACATTAAATGCTTTTGCAAGGATCAAAGAGCATCTTTCATATGGAATGATGATGGTCAACTTGTCAACCTAGGTCAACAAGTCAAGTATAGTCAAATAGTCAACAACCCTAACCATGCACAATTATAATTAGCTAATTATTAATAAATCATAATTCACACAAAACATTAGGGTTAAGAAAATGACAATAGTCATCAACCCTAATCAAAGTTCTCTGCCTCTGTCTCAGTCAACTGTGCATACACAGCCGTATCCGTGTACCGAGGAACACGAATACAATGAGATAAAACCAATCCCAAATCATATACTAGGATCCGGTTTAAACCAAAGCCCACCAGTATAAGCTGTCCGGACACCAAACGTGCACAAGTGGGCGGATGTGAACGAACCCTGTCGCAATACCATGCGACCTCTACTCATTTTTCCTAAAGGCGAATAACCCTCTGTGTGGGACTCTAAAGACTCGACACTACGCTGGCAGTGGGTTTAACCACAGACCGCAAGCGGCACTAGCTGTACGTAACGGTCCCCAGGTAGATGCCGATAAGAAGACTGACGAGGTAAACCCCATCTGAACTCCTACTGAGCCTGAATGTGACAGTCTCCGTACAGTCCGGTCTGTTCGTCTAAGAACAGCGCATAGCGGGCCTAGGGGGCGGTAAACGTCAGTCCCCTACTAGCGGTACAAGTCATGCCAGAGTGTAGCCCAGAACACCTGAGATAACACTGGGAACCTACCAGTCTATCTCGCTTGCCCTGGCCAGGGCCTTTGTGTAATGGCTCTCCTAGACACAGCGCGATATCAACCCCCAATATCGGGAGAGACGAATCCTGTCTAACCGTCACTGCCTCCAAGTGCTTCGGGACTGCACCCAAAAACTACCTGTTTGGACGACTCCTTTGAGCCATGGTAGGGTAGTAATCAAAGTACAGTGGGAACACACTCGAGGCGAAGTGACCGTGTCAAGTCAACGGACTAAGCTATGGGACAGGTATAATACTAACCAACAGTTCCCGACGAGTCATGTCCAGTGTACTCGTAACCTAACGAGCACCCGCATACTATCCCAAGTACGACGTACTGACGGCTGTGGGACAGGCCGTCTCCCAAGCTGGGATGAGAAGCGCAGACGCTAGTCTACTCCGGAGTATCGATGCCCTGTCTCGATAGTCCTGCGACTTGGGACCTCCATAAGGATGTGCTAATAGATTACCCAGCCTCCACGAGTGTGACTGCCATCACAACGCTGGTAATCAAGCAAAGATCCTAAGGGCTCCACTAATGTGTAAAGGCGATATGCTAAAAGAAACACATGCACACATTAAAGCAGAAACAAACCAAGTAGCATACTACCATTTTGAGCAAGAATGTCAATACAAGGTGAATATCCCAAGCTTCCATCAAGTAATATACAATCCAGTATGATACAGTAATGGCCTCTAGGGCATATACACTAATAATCTCCGACTTGCACTAAGGCCATGTACTGGCGTATCGAAGACCTATCATATCGATCAGCCGCTCGAACTGAGTCTGGGGTAAGGCCTTCGTGAATGGATCGGCAGTATTATCTTCCGTAGCAACTTTCCGAACCTCGATCTCCTGGCGACCCATAATCTCCCTGATCAGGTGATACCGCCTCAAGATGTGCCTGGACTTCTGATGGGACCTGGGTTCCTTCGCTAAAGCTATAGCTCCGTTGTTGTCACAATACAGCGGTATTGGATCAACAATGGTAGGAACCACCTGAAGCTCCATGAGGAACTTCTTTATCCAGACAGCTTCCTTTGCGGCATCTGCAGCAGCGATATATTCCGCTTCCATCGTCGAGTCAGCAACGGTTTCCTGTTTGGAACTCTTCCAACACACCGCCCCTACATAGAGGGTAAAGACATAACCCGACATGGATCCTTGTCACTCTGGAAGCTGGAGTCAGCAAAGGCCTCGATCTGGAGGTCTTTTCCGCCATACACCAAGAACATCTCCTTAGTCCTTCTCAGGTACTTGAGAATGTTCTTTACCGCTATCCAGTGCTTCTCCCCAGGGTTTGACTGATACCGGCTTACCACACTCAGTGCATAAGCTACATCTGGTCTGGTACACAACATCGCATACATTATAGAGCCTACCGCAGAAGCGTAGGGTATAATAGACATGCGATCCCTTTCCAAATCAGTCTTGGGAGACATCTCTTTGGAGAGGGTGATCCCATGACAAGCCAGTAGATTACCGCGCTTGGAATCTTCCATACTGAATCTTTTCAGTATGGTGTCGATGTACCTGGACTGTGAGAGTCCTAATATCCTCTTGGATCTGTCACGGTAGATCCGGATCCCCAGAATGTATGAGGCATCACCCACGTCTTTCATGGAGAACCTGTGTGACAAGAACCCTTTGACAGATTGTAGCATAGGAATGTCATTTCCTATTAAGAGAATGTCATCCACGTATAAAACGAGGAATACTACAGTTCTCGCTACAAATCTACTATAGATGCATGGTTCATCTGGATTTTTGATAAAGCCAAATTCCTTGACCGTCTCATCAAAACAGATGTTCCAACTCCGCGATGCCTGCTTTAGTCCATAGATGGACTTAAGCAACTTGCACACCTTTCCGCTGCTCCCACTCTGAATGAATCCCTCTGGCTGGTCCATATAGACACACTCCTCTAAATTTCCATTTAGAAAAGCGGTTTTTACGTCCATCTGCCAGATCTCATAATCGTGGAAGGCAGCAATGGCAAGAAGGATCCGAATGGATTTCAGCATAGCCACTGGAGAAAAGGTTTCGTCATAGTCCAAGTCAGGTCTTTGACGGAAACCCTTTGCAACAAGTCTAGCTTTATAGGTCTCAACCTGTCCATCTACACCAATCTTCCTTTTGAAGATCCACTTGCATCCTACAGGTTTTACCCCATCTGGAGCAATGTCCAACGTCAGTACTTTGTTGGTGTACATGGACTCCATTTCGGTCCGCATTGCATCCATCCATTTTACCGAGTCAACGCTCTGAATGGCCTGCTGGAAGCTAGTAGGCTCATCACTATCAATGATGCAATCCTCTCTATCCCCGTCTATGAGAAAACCGTAGTATCTCTCGGGCGGATGAGACTGCCTACTACTTCTGCGGAGTGGCGTAGGAATGTCCTGATCTTTCGAACCCTCTGGTTCTACTAAGCTTTCAGTAATAGCTCGTGGTTCTGGAATTTCTTCCAGTTCTATTGCGCTCCCACTTATCTGTTTTTCCAAAAACTGAGTTTCCAAGAAGTGGGCATGACGAGAAATAAATACCTTTTGTTCCTCTTCGCAATAGAAGAAATATCCCTTGGAGTTCTTTAGATATCCCACAAACTTGCACTGTACTGAGCGTGCCTCGAGCTTGTCCGCATGCTGCTTTTTGACAAAAGCTTGACATCCCCATGTCTTAATGTGATTAAGATACGGTCTCTTCCCACACTACATCTGATATGATGTAGTAGGCACAGTCTTAGTTGGAACTCGGTTCAAAAGGTATGCAGCTGATTCTAGCGCATATCCCCAGAATGATCGCGGTAACTCTGCGTTACTTATCATGGACCGTACCATATCCAATAGGGTTCGGTTCCGTCTCTCCGATACACCGTTATGTTGCGGAGTGTATGGAGGAGTAAGCTGAGAGAGAATTCCATTCTCTTTTAAGTAATCCAGGAACTCGGCACTCAAGTATTCACCACCTCGATCAGATCTCAGTGTCTTGATACTTTTGCCTGTTTGTTTTTCTACTTCATTCTTATATTCCTGGAATTTTCCAAAGGCTTCGAATTTGTGTTTCATTAAGAAGACATAACCGTACCTTGAAAAGTCATCTGTAAAAGTAATGAAGTAAGAATAACCGCTTCGTGCATGCATAGACATTGGACCGCACACGTCGCTGTGTACGAGTCCCAAGAGCTGGCTCGCTCTCACTCCGTGTCCAGTGAACGGAGTCTTTGTCATCTTTCCTTTGAGACAGGATTGACAAGTTGCATATGATTGATATTCGAACGGATCCAAATATCCTTCTGTATGTAACTTCGTCAACCTTCTCTCATTGATGTGACCCAGTCTACAATGCCATAAGAAAGTCTGATTTGTTTCCGGAGACTTTTTTTTGTGTGTATTCTGGACATTGAAAATCTGTGGTTGGTTTAATACGTATATACCATTGCTCAATGTACCTGACCCAATCAGAACTTGATTAAGGTGAATGTTTACAACATTACTTACAAACGCAAATTCATAACCTTCTTTAGAAATCAAAGATACAGAAATGATATTACAAGTTGCGTTGGGTACAAAAAAGCAATTACGTAGAACCAAAACATGTCCATCTGACATTCCCAGGTGATAGTCCCCCACGGCCTCAGCATCCATGCTAGCTCCGTTTGCAACTTTGAGGGTCATGTCACCTGCTTTAAAAAACCTACGCTTTCTCAACGCCTGCAAAGAATTACAGATATGAGATCCTGAACCGGTATCCAATACCCAGGACGTAGAGTTTATTGATAGACAGTTTTCAATAACATACACACCTGAAGCTGAAGCCGCAACCTGCTTCAAATCCTATGTTCTGGCTTTCCAAGCCCTGAAATCTTTCTTCCAGTGTCCACTCTTGTGACAGTAAAAGCATTCTTCCTTATCCACAAGCTTCCCCGCTACCTTTGTTGCTTTTGCCTTTCCCTTCGTATCCACCTTACTAACACCGCCCCTTGGTTTGGTGGGGGTTTTCTTCTTCTTTCCCTTGGCTTTCGCCCTGGACCTAGAAGAGGAAGATCCTCCTACAAACAAAATGGATGTTTCCCTACCTTTCTGTAGGGTGCCCTCTGCACTCCTTAGCAAGTTGAGGAGCTCTGAAAGTTCAACTTCCTTTTCTTGCAAGTTGAAATTCAGGATGAACTGGGCGTAAGTGGAAGGAAGGGACTGAAGAATCAAGTCCAAATAGAGCTCATTCTCCAACGTGGTCCCAAGGTCCGCGAGCTCCTCTATGTAGCCAATCGTCTTAAGCACGTGTTCCACTACCGATGATCCGACGGCTAATCTTGCCGAAAATAACTTCTTCGACACTTCGTATCTTGCGATACGAGATTGCTCCCCATACAGTTCTTTTGTATGGAGAAATATGGATTCGAGGTCCATATTCTCGTGCCTCCTCTGATGTTCGTTGTCCATAGAGGCAAGCACGGGGCACTTGGCCTTCGCTCAGTCGATCTCCCAAGTCTTACGGATTTCCTTATCCGCGACGCTGGAGGTGGGACCTGGGACATGGGGAGCTTTGGTGGTAAGAAGATACCCCAACTTGTCATAAGTGATTGCCATTTTGACATTCCTGAGCCAATCTTTGTAGTTTGGCCCTATCAGCATGTTTTTATCTAGAAGTAACTTAAGTCCAGTCATGATAAATGGTCGCTGCAAATAGGAGAGAGAGAAGAAACACTTTAGCATGATGCTCTTGCAAGTTTAGAGTGGTTTTTAATTTGTCTAAACAGGATGGCTCCCACTGTCTCTCGAATCCCTCCTCAAACCATAAAGGAAGAATTAGTCGGGATCAATCTCACCGTACAATACTTGCTTAACCGTTCAGCCAGGCCAGTGTCGGTACTTCGAGGGAGGTTTTCCAACGCTTTCGCGAAGTTCCTTAATTAAGTAACCTCTTTTCCCTGTGGGCGTAGCCCCGCTAACACCTTTCTAGACACCTACTTGGTTTATAACATTGATTGTTAAGTGAGAAAGTTCCGGAGGAGTAGCATATACTCACAGTAGGATCGGGATCCAAATATCATCGCGTGACAAAACTGAAGGAATCCTACCAGAATCATCATACTCCAAATGGTATGCAACAATAGCAAGTTTCAGTTCTTTTGAAACTCCCGATGTGGATTTTTGCCCCATGCTCTTATGACCTTGACTTTGGCTAAAATATCATAAGTCACATGTCAAGTTCTACCCGTCATTCTCCAGGTTAATTTGAGCCCACCCGCACATACCCTTGACTTTGGCCAAAATGGCAGAACGACTGCCCCAAACCAACACATCTATCTATGCTGCACATGAATACCCAATAGCTACCAATCACTATGCCTTGACTTTGGCCAACATACATAGCTTTAATACTTATTGACCATTCATGTGAAATGACAGAGGGCTACGAATGGTTTTGGCGAAACCGTGAACGTTGTGAACTTGATATAATCGAAGGAACGAGATAGCTTTCAAAAGGAGTGGTTCAAGCTCCGCATTTAAAAGTTTGGTTTTGAAAAAAACCGAGTGGTTTTCAAAGTGTTCCAACGACTTTTACTTGGTTTATTTTATCTTGCATTAATTCTAATGCGTCCCATCATTTAATCCTACCATTGCAGAAAACAACAAAAATATGACGTACACTTATGCCATCCGCATTCGCCACGGGGTCCCGTCATCACCCGTTAGGTTACTTAACTAACGACAGAGCGGGGGCTGGACTAGCGCGGATGCAAAACATAAGCAACGCTTAAATAGATATCATATAGATATATATAAACATTCATCACATGCAATGATAGCCATTCCAGATCACAGATGAATACATTGGATATACTAGGAATCCGCAATTCGTACGAGCCTGTAACGAAGAACGGATTACACGGTCGCGATGAATAGCCAAACCCCACCCTAGACCCCTACGGGTGTGGCAAACTACCCGCCAAGTACCCGAAGCGAAGCAACCTCCCTCAACACCGTGAGTAGGCCACTCGGCACTTTGAGATACCCGGTAGTTTGTGCACCCCACCTTGGGTCTATCCTAGGAGCAAAAACAGTAAAAAGAAATTATACAATGATGGCTACAACCCCGACCCGGTTGTGCGGCCATACAAATAATATTACATCAATTTACATATTACAAGAATTGAAAGAACAAGAAAACACTCATCTCACAACCCCCCGGCTATTCATCCGCGACAATCCAACGAATTCATATACACATACCAACAATATTACAGATCACAGATATGTATAATCCCCACTAATCGACGTATAGCGATTAGCGGACGTTCAATACATATAACACATTACAGATATAACCCATTAGCCAAAGTGTAAAGAAGTTCGATCAAAAATAAGGATTTGTGACCACCCCAAAAACCAACTTGTTCTCTGGAAAATCTGGGTGGAAACAAACTATCCCAAAAATCACAAAACACCCCCAGAAGTAAACTGCAGGAAAAACGATCCACGGCCGAGTCAACTCAGCCGCGGAACCGCGGTGAGTCGGTCGGTTCAGTTGGTCGTTTTTCTTGCCTGTACTTAGAAAAGCCTGAGCCGATTTTTAAGATATGATTTATTAATTTTAAAGCAGGTTTGAAAATCGGCAGAAAGTTGGAAAAATTGTTTTGCGGTTTTTTGCGATCGAAGTTCTATATACTTTGCTAACTAGTTAGTTTGTGTTTAGCTAGGCTCTGATACCACTGTAAGTCCACGTTGCCCACCCCGGTGCTTTCGGGGAGGCGGAAACGTTATGAAAAATTCGATTTTTACAACTCTAGGCAACATGGACTATGTAAAGGAGGGATCTTTACTAAACAAAACTAACTAACAAAGCTAAAGAGTTTAGCTACTCGGAAAGTGGGTTATACCTAGGGCATCAAGTCCTTCTCTCCTTGCTCCTTGGAGTGAAAGAAATGGTTCTCCTTGTCGCTTCTCTTGCCGAAGAAAGATCCACCCGAGGGCCTCAACCTTTGGCTCCAACCTCAAACTAGAAGTAACTAAGGTGCTTGGTGTGCTAGACCTAGGACCTTAGAAAGAGTAGAGAGTGTTTTTGGAGGGAATATCTCAAGCTCAAATGGTTCTCAACACATGAGAGGGGAGAGCTAAAGAGAGAGGAAGAGGAGGAGAGAGAATGGAAATGATAAAGTGAGAAGCATAATACAACCCTTCTCACATATATGTGATTTATGAATAATAGATAATTAGTCAAGATAATTGTCATGGTTAATCAAGAAATGACCATTATCATTTCACATTAAATGCTTTTGCAAGGATCAAAGAGCATCTTTCATATGGAATGATGATGGTCAACTTGTCAACCTTGGTCAATAAGTCAAGTATATTCAAATGGTCAACAACCCTAAACATGCACAATTATAATTAACTAATTATTAATAAATCATAATTCACACAAAACATTAGGGTTAAGAAAATGACAATAGTCATCAACCCTAATCAAAGTCCTCTGCCTTTGTCTCAGTCAACTGTGCATACACACCCGTATCCGTGTACCGAGGAACACGAATACAATGAGATAAAACCAATCCCAAATCATACACTAGGATCCGGCTTAAACCAAAGCCCGCCAGTATAAGCTGTCCGGACACCAAACGTGCACAAGTGCGCGGATGTGAACGAACCCTGTCGCAATACCATGCGACCTCTACTCATTTTGCCTAAAGGCAAATAGCCCTCTGTGTGGGACTCTAAAGACTCGACACTACGCTGGCAGTGGGTTTAACCACAGACCGCAAGCGGCACTAGCTGTACGTAACGGTCCCCAGGTAGATGCCGATAAGAAGACTGACGAGGTAAACCCCATCTGAACTCCTACTGAGCCTGAATGTGACAGTCTCCGTACAGTCCGGTCTGTTCGTCTAAGAATAGCGCATGGCGGGCCTAGGGGGCGGTAAACGTCAGTCCCCTACTAGCGGTACAAGTCGTGCCGGAGTGTAGCCCAGAACACCTGAGATAACACTGGGAACCTACCAGTCTATCTCGCTTGCCCTGGCCAGGGACTTTGTGTAATGGCTCTCCTAGACACAGCGCGATATCAACCCCCAATACCGGGAGAGACGAATCATGTCTAACCGTCACTGCCTCCAAGTGCTTCGGGACTGCACCCAAAAACTACCTGTTTGCACGACTCCTTTGAGCCGTGGTAGGGTAGTAATCAAAGTACAGTGGGAACACACTCGAGGCGAAGTGACAGTATCAAGACAACGGACTAAGCTGTACTCATGTCACCTGGGAACTGATAACTGACGATAGGTATAATACCAACCAACAGTTCCCGATGAGTCCTGTCCAGTGTACTCGTAACCTAACGAGCACCCGCATACTATCCCAAGTACGACGTACTGACGGCTGTAGGACAGGCCGTCTCCCAAGCTGGGATGAGAAGCGCATACGCTAGTCTACTCCGGAGTATCGATGCCCTGTCTCGATAGTCCTGCGACTAGGGACCTGCATAAGGATGTGCTTATAGATTACCTAGCCCCCACGAGTGTGACTGCCATCATAACGCTGGTAATCAAGCAAAGATCCTAAGGGCCCCACTAATGTGTAAAGACGATATGCTAAAAGAAACACATGCACACATTAAGCAGAAACAAACCAAGTAGCATACTACCATTTTGAGCAAGAATGTCAATACAAGGTGAATATCCCAAGCTTCCATCAAGTAATATACAATCCAGTATGATACAGTAATTGCCTCTAGGGCATTTATACTAACACAAAAGGGGCCCACAAAATCTAGATAATAATTCATCATTAACAAAACAGCCTCATCATTTGATGAGGCTGTCATTAAGTGGGGAAATCCTCAAAAGAAATTCTCATTAAATGAGAGATCTCTCAGGCAGAGGAGTAAATCTTCCTTTGAGAGCAGTGCTCTGTAACAGGGTGACACTTGTCAAACTTTGATCATGAAGGAATAAAAATTCCTCAAGAGCCTCTCTGTATAGATGATGGAAAAACCCATCAGAAAAATTGAAATCAATTTTTTATATATGAATTGAAATTCTAAGATCTTCAAGATCCATGAACAAACTCTTAAGAGTTCTTCACGATTTGAAGAGAGCAAAAGCTCTGTTAATGAAACCCTAAAAGGGTTTTGTTTAGATCAAAGATCTATGAAGAGCAAGGCTTTGTTAATGGGTAAAACCCTAGATTATTAAAAGATTTAATCTTTACCTAAATTTTGACAAAGTTTTTGTCCTTAAGAAAATTCTTAAGATGGAGAGCTATGCTCTGTGAGAGAATAAAATTTCTCAGAAAATAAGGAAGAAGATGAACAGAATCATCTAAAGGGCCAAGGGTCCTATTTATAGGCATTGAAATGCCTTTTCAACTTCTGAGTTGATCCAAGGGCGCAGATGTTGGCACCGTTGCACTCACATGTGGGCCACGTGAACGCAACGGTGGGGGGGCATTTGTTTCCCCCAATCAGAGCAAAGCTCTGTTTGAAATTTAAATTTCAAAATGAAGCAACGCTTCAGATGCAGCGCCAAGTGCGCTGCGCCCTAAGCAGCGCACCATGTGCAAAGCAGATGTGCGCTAGCGCAGGGTGCGCTGCGCTTTAAGCAGCGCACCACGTGTAAGACACGGACGCACTAGCGCTAAGTGCGCTTCGCTCTGAGCAGCGCACCACGTGTCAAACACAGGTGCGCTAGCGCAATGTGCGCTGCGCTCTAAGCAGCGCACCACATGCAAAGCACGGGTGCGCTAGCGCTGGAATTAAAAACACCCTACCGTTAGATCAAAAGATCTAATAATAATGATAAATCATTAATTAATCAGAATTAAATTCTTTTATGTATAGATTTTTTAATCTTGTTAAAAACAAGAAGATTGTCTTCTGTAAAACAGAAGCCCTAGGATCAAAGATCCAATGGTGGGGAAACATCCCCAAATCAATCAGAGAAAGATCTCTTCAACTGATTCAACAAATCAGCCTCTCCTATATAAAGGATCCAAGACTTCAAGTCTTGTACAGAGAAACCCCCCCCCCCCATAAACTTTGAGAAACTCAAAGATCAAGAGCAAGTTCTTGCAAGAAGATCTTTCTTCAAGGTAAAAATGATGATGATGGACATAGAGATGAAATCATCTCAAAAAGAAGAATTCAGTTCTTTAAAAAGATCATAGATCTACAAAGAAAAAATTCTTTTAAAAAGAGATCAAAAGATCTCATCATAAAAAGAAGAAGAACATAATTCTTCTCACAGATCATAGATCTATAAAGGTAAAGCCTTTCGTCAACATAAGAGATTGGAAATATCTCCTACAAAAAAATAAGAACTGTTGTTCTTAGATCTTGAAACAAAGTCTCTTTTAAAAGAACATAAATTTGTTTTCTGGATCATAAAATTGATCAACTGCGTTTTGCATTCTTGAACTGTGCTCCTGCGCTCTCTGGACTGGCACTCAGCGCCAAATGCGCCACGTGTCAATCGCGCATGTACTGCTTAACAACTAGCACTTTGCTCTTCTGAAATAGCGCACTGCTCTCATGGGCCGGCGCTCAGCGCCAAGCGCACCACGTGTCACTCACGTGTGCGCCACTAAACTGAAAGCGCAATGCGCTCATGAACTAGCACTCTGCGCTCATAAATTGGCGCAATGCGCCCATCATCTGGCGCTTAGCGCCAAGCGCGACACGTGTCCTTCACGTGTGTGCTACTTGGCAAAAGCGCACTGCGTTCTTTGACTGGCGCAAACCGCCAAGCGCACCATGTGTCACTCATGAGTGCACTCATAGTGTAAGTGCACGGCGGCGCCCCGGCCGTCAATCCGATGGCCAAACGCGGAAACGGTGATAAACTTTAATTTTGCGGACTTAGCAAACCGGCACCACCGCGCACTAAACCCCGGATCATGCCATTAAACTAATTCTAGCAAACAAGAGAAGGGTTAGAGATATACCGAATGATCCGAGTCCTCTGGTATTCATCTCCGCTCCGATCTCCTCGCGGGATCTCCGTCCGTCTCCTCCTCGTCGGAAAGGGCACCACGAAGCCGGGTACTTTTACGGGCTCCCACCTCAATACCGAGGCAACTCGGGCGCGAAGTAGGCTACCCGACGCGTCCAAGATATGCTGTAGGAAGTGTAGTGTAGAATGTATGTCTCACTTTGGGGTTGGTTGCCATAGATGGAGGAATGGTATATAGAAAATTGGTGCTTTCAATTTTCTAGCAATGGAATGAGATGAATGAATGAAGCTCTCTCAAAGATGAAGATGAAGCTCTCTCAAAGATGAAGATGAAGCTCTCTCTCTCTTCTCTTTTTCTTTTCTCAACCATAATAATAATCTCCCATCTTTAGAAATGGTGGAGCAAAGCTTATCAAGCATGAAGGGAGGTGATGGTAGGAGAAATCAAGAGGTGACTACAAACAAACATGAGCCATACTTCATTCACATCCAAATCAAATCCTTTCCAATCTCATTAATGCAAGAATGGTGCAACAAAATAAAAGATGCTCTCATAATAAATCCTTTTGCAATAAAACCCCTCCACTACCCCCTCCATCGGAAAAGTCCGGCCGGGAAAGAACAAAGGAAAACCGGCCGGAACGGAATGCAAACTGGCAACTCCAGAAAACTGGTCCCGTAATAAATTACAGGAAAACCCCGATACTGTGCATACACACCCGCATCTGTATTCCGTCCGGATACAAATGCAAAGAGAGACAAAATCTACACTGTACTAAACTAGGACCGGCTTAAAGCAAAGCCGGCTAGTAAAATCCGTCCGATCCTGATCCGTGCAATACCGCACGTATCAGATCGAACCCTGTCATATAACAATACGGCCACTAGTACAAAAACTGTCCGATCCTGATCCGTGCAATACCGCACGTATCTGATCGGACTCTGCCATATCTCCATACGGCCTCTACAGCGTTTCGCCTGAAAGCTTGAGTAACTGAGTGTGGTGGACTCTAAAGACTCGTCAATACTATGGCTGTGGATTTAACCACAAGCACGTCAGAGGTATAAGCCAATACGTGACGGGCCACCAGCTATTGACCAAAAGGGACGTCGATGAGCGAACTCATCCTGACACCCTACTGAGCCTGTCAGTGACAATATCCGTACAGTCCGGTCCGTTCGTCTATGAGCATCGCATGTCGGGCCTAGGGGTTGGTAAAAGTCAGACCCCCAAAAGCGGTACAAGTCGTGTCGGAGTGTAGCCCAGAACACCCTGAGATACTACTGGAATACCTACCAGTAAATCTCCTGCCTTGGCCAAGGTCTTCGTGTAATGGCTCTCCTAGACACAGCGCGACCTCACCCCCAATACCGGGAGAGACGAACCCCTGAAGATCCGCTCACTGCCTCCATGTGGCTCGGGACTGTACCCAACTAAAACCTGTTTGCACGACTCCTTTGAGCCGTGGTAGGGTAGTAATCAAAGCACAGTGGGAACTCACACGAGACAAATGACGATCCCCAGGTCGATGAACTAACCTGTACACATGTCACCTGGGAACTGCTATCTGACGTCAGGTATAAGACCAACTAGCATGTTCCCGGCGAGTCCAGTCCGGTGTACTCATAACCCAATGAGCACCTGTATACATCTTAGGTGAACCAACTGACACCAGTGGCTTGTGAGACCGGCCACCGCCCCTCGTCGAGGTCTCGACTGTATACACTAGTCTACTCTGGAGAATCGATGCCCTGTCTCGAAACTCCTACGACTAGGGACCTTTTAAGGATGCGCTTATAGACTCCAGCTCTCACTTATATGATCGCCCTCATACTGCTGGCAGTCAAGCAAGAATCCTAGGGGCTCTATCAACGTGCAATAGCGACATGTCATGTCACCTAAAGCAGTACACGATGATAAAGGTAAACCAGATAGCAAACTATCATCTCGAGTAAGACTGTCCTACCGGGATAGGTCCTCCCTCAATCATTGCAATCACGTGCCTGTGATCCAATAATTGACTCTGAGGGCACTATCTCCAACAATCTCCCACTTGCACTCAAGGCTAATTATTGCGATGTCGCATACTCACAGCCCGTGTGATATCGAACATCCAACTCCTCTACTAGTCAGTCTCACAAAACTCGTTTGCAAAACTATTGCGTTCGAGGAATAGCCTCAGTGAGTGGATCCGCCTTGAAGTTTCTTTCTATGTCTCTCTATATCTCAAGTTCGCGGAGAAAGCTATCTCCCGAAATGAGCAATACCTGTCTTAGAATGTCTGGATGTCTGATGGGACCTAGCTCATAAATGAACTCCAAATCCAAACTTTTTAGACTGTATCGTCAACTGAACTTAATCAGTATCCTGCGCCATGCGACCCTCAGTATTACCTCGGACCATCTGTCTAAAATACTGCCCCTTGTCAGAGGGAAAACTATAACTCTGACAACCTCCTTGTCGTCCATGTCACCTTGGAAGCCTGGAATGATAACTGTCTCCCGAATGAGGCTATCGTTATCATATCCCTAGAACATCCACTTATGTTCTAAAACTGCTTCCGACTGTTCCTCCAGGATTGGATCAATATCAACTTATTGCACCTATTGCAAGAACAACATCTGGTGTGGTACTTGACATCTCATGATTGAATCAATTGCCTAAGCAAGCGATCTGCCAATCATGAACATCCCTCTCCCCTTTAGTCTGTAAGACACCTTTGGAGAGGGTGACTCCTTCACCTGCAGGTATACTACCGTGCCAGGAGTCGTCCATTCTAAATACTCTTAGAATGCTGTCAAAGTACCTAGATTGGGAAACCACCCAAATCTAGATCTAAAACCATAGATCTAGTAACCAGTATGTCTGATATAATGTCCAAGTCCTTTGTGGAGAAACCACTGTGTGACGACCAAAGTATAACCGATCGTAGTATAGGAATATCACTTCCTACTACCTTCTCAACAGATCCATCCCCTATTCTGATGACGTCAAACCTATGACTGTCACATCAGAAATAGATGATCTATCTCCGCTACATCTGCTTTAGTCTATAAATAGACATAAGCCTGATGTCCACCAATGCTTCCGCTGCTCCCACTGACTACGACAACCCTCTGGCAGAGTCATACAGACGTGCACTTCTAAAACATGTTTAGAACGACGCTATACTCATCCTCCTGCCGGGTCTCGCAGCCTGGAACAACAACAATGGCAAGTGTGGGTAAACAAGAACCTCCCTGTCACCGTCCTTGAGGCTACCGGAGTACCCCTCGGGTGCCTGAGGTTACCCACCTTATCTGCGGAGTGGCCAATGGAATGTCAAATCAGATTGAATCTTTAGGTTCCTTACCAAATCTTCAGTAATCGTTTGCGGTTCTGGAATCACTTCCAGTTCTACCATACTCCCACTACTGTTTTTGAAAAAAAATCCATTTTTAATAAACTGTGGCGAGTCTAGAACAATATTTCTATTGATCTGCCAGATGGTAGAAAATCAACCCTCGTCATAGCCTGGGTCAACCCACAAACAGCCATTACAGAAACGTGCCTTGAGTTATCCAGAGTCTGGTTTTAATCATAAGCCGGACAACTCCCCGTACCTTAACAATGTTAAGATATGAACTGTACTATATCCAATATAGAACCAGAGGCACTGATTTAATTGAACCAGATTCAAATCATGCAGCTATCTCCAGTGCATGTCAACTAAATGGAGAGAGGCCGATCAGCGTTACTCAACTTAGGAATACTTCCTATTATGAGTAACCCGAAAGAGAAGTAATTACTATCAACTGAATACCATACACAAGCATCTACATCTTCGATCACTTTGAAGAATCCCGATACTTGCTACACCTGGTTCTCTACTCTATTCAAATACCTATAACTCCTCAAAACTTAGACCCTGTGTTTCTATGAAACACATGTCTAAGAACTAGAGAAGTTAAAAGTAAACAGAATATAGTATGAGGACCAACCCCTCTGTCCTAATGGACACTGGACAACATACAATACTCTGTATGAGTCCGCTGAGTCTAACAACTCCTTCACTGTGCGTCGTAGGTCGAAAACTGTACTTATGGTTAAGAAGAATTACACCGCTGTTTAATGCTCCTTACCTAACCATCCACTGATATAGGTAAATGTCATCGACATAATATCAAAAAGTATATCTCACTCTATGAAAATAGACGTACAAATATATCAATTTGAAATTGGTGCACAACAGCGGATATTCAAAACCAAATATTTGCCGACCGGCAAACAACCCAGATGATCTCCTCAAATATCACCGATTACAACGAATCCCGATATAATGAGGATGATTACCCTATTCCCAATAACTTACTCCCACTCATCATCTGTAAAACCATACAGATGTGAGAATCAAACCTGGTAAATACATACCCTGGAGCAAGTGTCTAATCGGGAAATCAGTTTTCTTTTAACATTACACAGTGAAACTGAAACATTGAAATGTTTCGATGGGGTATCCCGGTATTCCTAGTAATGCCTCTTCCATCATCCAGATTCACAACTATAACCTTATAATTCTTTGCCACCTCTCCAAATCCCTTTATATGTCTTTAGTCATTACCTTCTGCACACCTCTTAGGCCAAATGGTTTTCTTCCTTCCCTACCGTTCGGCACCAGCTTATGGTTTGGAAGAAGACTATCCAAAAAGCATAAAGGGTGTACTGTCCTAATCCTAGGAGCACTCGCAACGCGAGAGAAGGTGAAGATAAAAGACACCTGAATGTACTTTATTCATATTTCTCCTGAACCAGGATCTATCCCCGAACTGGAACAAGTTCCTTTCGAGTTCGTATATAACCATACGATGGATTATCCAATAAAATGGGATCTTCGTAGTGATACGGAGTGTCCTGGAGAAATACAAAGGTGATTTAGGATTGGCGAAGAAATACTTGGTTTGGTCGTGAATAGCAGTCGCAACTTACTTTGCCCTCTTACTAATCCCTTTCTTTGTCTTAACTTAATACCTTCTGTATACCGTTTAGGCTAACTGGTTTTCTTCATTCCCTACCGGTCGGCACCAGCCTATGGTTTGGAAGAAGACTATCCAATTTGCATAATAGGTGTACTACTCCTAAACCAAGGAGTACTCGCAACCTGAGAGAGGGTGAAAAGAAAAGACAACTGAATAATCCTATCCGTTTTCTCCAGAACCAGAAACCATCCTCGAATTCCTTCGAGTTCGTATCTAACCATACGATGGTTTTGTCCAATGGAAGTGGACGTTCGCAGTAAAACGGGGTGTCCCGGAGAAAAGGGTAAAAGTAGGAGTGGCAATAAGGTCTGCAACTCTGACAATCCAAAAGCCAGTGTTAAGTATGTTCGGTCAACTTGGTCACTGAGTCATAGTCTTAGGGTCGGGTCAATGGTCGCTGCCAGAGAGAGAGAAAAGAAACACTCAGCGTGCACTCTAACCTAGATCAGAATGGTTATCACTTTTTCTAATCAGGAAACCTCCCACTGTACCTCAAATTCTCCTCCAAACCTTAAAGAAGAATTAGTCGGGGTCACCCGAGGAGTAAACCAACTCATCAGTGGGAATCAGGATCCAACTATCATCGCATGATAACGTGACGGAATCCACTCACGGTGTCACACTCCAGAAGGTATGCGCATATCTGGCAAGTTTCAGTACTTTTGAAAATCCCGATGTGATTTCTGCCCCATGCTCTTATGACCTTGACTTTGGCCAACATATCATAAGTCACATGTCAAGTTCAACCCGTCATTCTCCAGGTTAATTTGAACCCACCCGTACATACCCTTGACTTTGGCCAAAATGGCAGTACGACTGTCCCAAACCAACGCATCTATCTATGCTGCATATGAATACCCCAATAGCTACCAATCACTGTGCCTTGACTTTGGCCAACATACACAGCTTGAATACTATTGACTACTCATATGAAACGACGGAGGGCTACGAATGATTTCTGGCGAAAACCTTTAACGTAATGAACTTGATCTCGTTGAAGGAACGGATAGCTTTTTAGAAAATATAGTGACGAAAACCTTTACTAAAGAGGTCACTCCCGGTGAAGGGATCTCGGCTCTTTCCCCGTAGAATGAGGTGCAGGATATTCCAACTAAATACCACGATGCAAAGCAAAAGTAATCGGCTATAGTGAAGTTAATGCCCTGACGCAAACTTCTGTCCAAGGGGTCACTCCCGGTGAAGGGATCTCGGCCCTTGCCTCGTCGACTGAGGAGTAGGATATTCCAACTGAATACCACGATGCAAAACAAAAGTGAACGTCCTTGCAATAACAGCTTTTTGAAAAGTGTTCCAACAACATCAGAATAGGTTTGTTTAACTTGCATTGATCCGAATCAATGCAGTCCCATCAATTGATCACACCACAAAGAACGAAAATATACTGACGTACGTATATGCCATCCGCATTCGCCACTGGGTCCCGTCATCACCCGTTAGGTTAGCTTACTAACGGCAGAGCGGGGACTGGACTAGCGCGGATGAAAAACATATACAACATCTACTAATATATATACCAATATATTATATTTCGCTCAAGGCGTGAAAAGAAATGCAACATCACAGAAATGTACAGCATCACAGAACAATACAGATTTCTGGGATCCCCGGGTTTCACAGAGCGACTACTGAAACCCGACGTTCCCCTGGTTGTGTGGATAGCCTGTGCAATGAAATCCTAGACCCCTACGGGAGCGGCAAGTCACCCGCCAAAACCTGAAGCGAGGCAGCCCCCTTCAGCTCCGTGAATGGACCACCCAGCACTTCACGGAATCCGGCAACTTGGGACCCCTCCTGGGTCAAACTGTACCCCCTACGAGTGCGGCGAATGGCCCGTCAATCCTAGAGTGAAGCCCCCTCCGTCCCAATGCCATGAGATGCGGGCTTGTTGCCCACTAGAACCCGGCTATCCGTGCACTCCTCCACGGGGTAATCCTAGTACAGAAAATAAAATATATATACACCGGGTACATCGACCGCAACCAGGTTGTGCCCCAAAAGAATAATACAAACAGGCAGTGACGGCAGTCCACATGTCGGACGCTCGCCCCGCAATATCAAATGTACATAATACAACAGCACTGTACTAGCATTGCATCCAGGCTATCCCCCACGACCGATCCGCAACATCACAGCATAAACATAGAACATCAACGCGAAAGTCACGTTCGCAAATCCGTCTAACCGGGCTATAGCAGCTAGACAGGATTTACCGATCGAGTGACATTCACGGTCGCAGATATAATGTAAATACTGTGAAAAATGTGTTTAAAATTTTCCGATTGATCAAACCTTAACAAGTGAGCCCCCAAACAAAACTGTAGCACTCACAGAAAACCTGGGCACAATTTTAATATTCCAGAAATCACATTTTCAACTCAGGAACATTCTGCAAAGTTTTGGGGGCATGAACAGTTGTTACTGCGGCGGAAGCGCGGCCCAAGCAGGGGTTTGGCCGCGCTTTCGTGGTGGAACAGTGAGTTCATGGTACCAAATTTTTACAGTATGTTTCTAATTCCCTGCACATCACTCTGAGACAACCTGAAAAATTTTTGGACTCAAAAAAAATTCGACAGAAACTGATGTGCTTGAAATACGCGTTTTCGGGATTTTGTTCGATCGGAAACGTAAAACACATTAAACAAAGCTAGACGAAATTAATGGCGAGGCTCTGATACCACTGTAAGTGCACGGCGGCGCCCCGGCCGTCAATCCGACGGCCAAACGCGGAAACGGTGATAAACTTTAATTTTGCGGACTTAGCAAACCGGCACCACCGCGCACTAAACCCCGGATCATGCCATTAAACTAATTCTAGCAAACAAGAGAAGGGTTAGAGATATACCGAATGATCCGAGTCCTCCGGTATTCATCTCCGCTCCGATCTCCTCGCGGGATCTCCGTCCGTCTCCTCCTCGTCGGAAAGGGCACCACGAAGCCGGGTACTTTTACGGGCTCCCACCTCAATACCGAGGCAACTCGGGCGCGAAGTAGGCTACCCGACGCGTCCAAGATATGCTGTAGGAAGTGTAGTGTAGAATGTATGTCTCACTTTGGGGTTGGTTGCCATAGATGGAGGAATGGTATATAGAAAATTGGTGCTTTCAATTTTCTAGCAATGGAATGAGATGAATGAATGAAGCTCTCTCAAAGATGAAGATGAAGCTCTCTCAAAGATGAAGATGAAGCTCTCTCTCTCTTCTCTTTTTCTTTTCTCAACCATAATAATAATCTCCCATCTTTAGAAATGGTGGAGCAAAGCTTATCAAGCATGAAGGGAGGTGATGGTAGGAGAAATCAAGAGGTGACCACAAACAAACATGAGCCATACTTCATTCACATCCAAATCAAATCCTTTCCAATCTCATTAATGCAAGAATGGTGCAACAAAATAAAAGATGCTCTCATAATAAATCCTTTTGCAATAAAACCCCTCCACTACCCCCTCCATCGGAAAAGTCCGGCCGGGAAAGAACAAAGGAAAACCGGCCGGAACGGAATGCAAACTGGCAACTCCAGAAAACTGGTCCCGTAATAAATTACAGGAAAACCCCGATACTGTGCATACACACCCGCATCTGTATTCCGTCCGGATACAAATGCAAAGAGAGACAAAATCTACACTGTACTAAACTAGGACCGGCTTAAAGCAAAGCCGGCTAGTAAAATCCGTCCGATCCTGATCCGTGCAATACCGCACGTATCAGATCGAACCCTGTCATATAACAATACGGCCACTAGTACAAAAACTGTCCGATCCTGATCCGTGCAATACCGCACGTATCTGATCGGACTCTGCCATATCTCCATACGGCCTCTACAGCGTTTCGCCCGAAAGCTTGAGTAACTGAGTGTGGTGGACTCTAAAGACTCGTCAATACTATGGCTGTGGATTTAACCACAAGCACGTCAGAGGTATAAGCCAATACGTGACGGGCCACCAGCTATTGACCAAAAGGGACGTCGATGAGCGAACTCATCCTGACACCCTACTGAGCCTGTCAGTGACAATATCCGTACAGTCCGGTCCGTTCGTCTATGAGCATCGCATGTCGGGCCTAGGGGTTGGTAAAAGTCAGACCCCTAAAAGCGGTACAGGTCGTGTCGGAGTGTAGCCCAGAACACCCTGAGATACTACTGGAATACCTACCAGTAAATCTCCTGCCTTGGCCAAGGTCTTCGTGTAATGGCTCTCCTAGACACAGCGCGACCTCACCCCCAATACCGGGAGAGACGAACCCCTGAAGATCCGCTCACTGCCTCCATGTGGCTCGGGACTGTACCCAACTAAAACCTGTTTGCATGACTCCTTTGAGCCGTGGTAGGGTAGTAATCAAAGCACAGTGGGAACTCACACGAGACAAATGACGATCCCCAGGTCGATGAACTAACCTGTACACATGTCACCTGGGAACTGCTATCTGACGTCAGGTATAAGACCAACTAGCATGTTCCCGGCGAGTCCAGTCCGGTGTACTCATAACCCAATGAGCACCTGTATACATCTTAGGTGAACCAACTGACACCAGTGGCTTGTGAGACCGGCCACCGCCCCTCGTCGAGGTCTCGACTGTATACACTAGTCTACTCTGGAGAATCGATGCCCTGTCTCGAAACTCCTACGACTAGGGACCTTTTAAGGATGCACTTATAGACTCCGGCTCTCACTTATATGATCGCCCTCATACTGCTGGCAGTCAAGCAAGAATCCTAGGGGCTCTATCAACGTGCAATAGCGACATGTCATGTCACCTAAAGCAGTACACGATGATAAAGGTAAACCAGATAGCAAACTATCATCTCGAGTAAGACTGTCCTACCGGGATAGGTCCTCCCTCAATCATTGCAATCACGTGCCTGTGATCCAATAATTGACTCTGAGGGCACTATCTCCAACACATAGAACATAAATTGTTCTTTAATAAGCCCAGAGCTCTGATAAATGCTCTGCATTCAATAAAAGACAAAACATTGTCAAAATGCATGTCAATGCTTAGCATTATTAAAAGTGCCAAGCCCAAACAAATGCTTGACAGCCCAAAATAAAATGTTAAATATATTTGGACTTAGCCCAATATTGGCCATAAGTCCTCAACTCATATTAATTAAGCTCATCTGCTCACAAATATGTTAATAGATCTTAGCCCCAAATTGGACTACAGATCTTTCAACCAACTCACATCGGTTCGAGGGTACATCTATTTACTCCTCTGATATTTGTCGTTGTAATCCTTCAACGTCTTCAGAGAGGTGACGGGTCCCGACAACCAAACATTTCATGGACTGTGGGGTCCTTAAGCCCATGGACTATGTTGTCCTTAACCTTGACTGTGGGGTCCTTAAGCCCATGGACTATGATGGCCTTAACCTTGACTGTGAGGTATTTAAACTCACGGACTATGATTTCCTTAACCTTGACTGTGAGGTCTTTAAACTCACGGACTATGATGTCCTTATCCTTGACTGTGGGGTCTTTAAACTCACGGACTATGATGTCCTTAACCTTGACTGTGGGGTCTTTAAACTCACGGACTATGATGTCCTTAACCTTGGACCGTAATGTCCTTAAACTAACATTGGACCGTAATGTCCTTAAACTAGTTATCGACCGCAATGTCCCTAAACTAAACAATAGAGTTCAAATACTCTTTTGTTGGATCTAAACGATCCCGTTAAGTTGATCTTAGTCTGAAATTGGACCAACGTATCCTTAACATACGTTTAAGTTGATCTTAGTATCAAATGAGACTAACGTATCCTTAAACCCAACCCCAAACCCAAATCTAAGAAGATACGGATTTGGACTAATCCACGCCCTACGGGCGACAATATAAATTAGTCTCCGTATACAATCCACGGGCAACCAAAAACTAAACAAACATATACGACACGAAGTGACCATCTGGAGAAGGAGAAAGTGGTTACCGCGATGCGGTAGCGTAATTAACCGCAGGGGCTTACGCCTGCAGGGAAGAGCGTCCCCACAATCAAAACCCCCTCAAATGAGGGGGAATCTGACGAAGTTTGCTACATCGGCCGCATCCGTTTAAACCTCCGATATACGGTGTCATGAATCAACTTGGCATCTTCGGAGAGGTGGACGGATAGCACCAATTAGCATCTGCCCCGAAATTCAGGCAAGACGGACCTGCGCGGTCGCGTCTCCGTCTTTTTGGCGGGAAACAGTGGCATGCTGTGAAACAAAACACCTTTTGCTCCCTAGTTAGGTAGAAGATATACCTTCGCAAATGTTTGGGATATCCTAACAAACTTACACAGAACTGACCTTGCCTCGAGCTTGTCCGGATTCTACCTGTCTACATAGGCCGGACAACCCCATATCTTAACTTGTTTAAGATATGGTCTCTTCCCACACCATATCTCATATGCAGTGGTAGGCCCTGATTTGGACGGAACCCCATTCAATAGGTATGCAGCTTCTCAAGTGCATAACACCCTAAAAAAAACAGGTAACTCAGCAGTATTCATCATAGAGCGTGCCATATCTCGTTGGGTGCGATACCTCCGCCCTGATACACCGTTGTACTGTGGTGTACTCGAAGGAGTAAGCTGAGCGAGAATCACATTCTCCTTTTAGAAACTCCAGGAACTCCATGCCCAAGTATTTGCCTCCTCGATCACATCGAAGGACTTAATATTTCTACCCGTTTGGTTCTTAACTTCAAGCTTATATTCCTTGAATTTCTCAGAAGCTTCAGACATTTGTCCGAATCCAGAGAGAAGATCAGTGAATATAATGAAGTACGAAGAACCAACCTTGGCATTTGTAGACATAGGACCGTATACATCATCATGTATCCGTCCCAAGAGTTCACTAACTCTTTCTCTGTTTCCAGTTAAACGGAGTATTGGTCATTTTACCTTTGAGACAAGACTAGCAAGTATCATAAGATGAAAATTTGAACAGATTCTCATATTCATCCTTATGTAACTTAGCCGGTCGTGTTGCATTGATATGACCTAGTCTACAATGCCACAAGAAGGATTCGTTCATTTCTGAACTACTCCTCTTGTGTGTGTTCTATATATTTTGAACTGTGGTTTGATTTAGAACGTATATGCTATTATATAACGTGCCTGATCCAATCAACTCTTGATTCAGGAAAATGTTCACAACATTATCCTCCAATACTCAATTATATCCTTCTTTAACTTAATAAAGAATCTGATGTAATGTTGTATATCAGGTTCGGTATGTAATAACACTTGTTCAGAATCAATGTATTTACCATTTAGTAATACAAGGTGATATCTGCCAACTCATTTGGACGCAACAATTGCATCCTTCTCTACACTTAGAGACATATCACCCATTCTCAGTTCTCTACCTATTTGTAGCCCATATAACATATTACATATGCGGTATCCTGATCCGGTATCACATACCGAGGACGTAGAGGATACTGAGAAACAGTTCTCGGTAATGAACACACCCGAAGAAGATGCATCAACATGCACTTTCTTCGATTGCGTGGCATGGGAATCCAGATATTTCCCTATTTCCTGCTCGGACTTATAACGGTTATAAGATAGAGCGGAACCAACGTTCTCTAGCTTAGTATAATAAGCAGGTTCGGTCAATGCATCCATATTATTATCTTGATTAAGGCGTGACATGGTCGCTATCAGGAGAGAGAGAGAGAAGAAAACACTCTGCGTGCGCTCTTGCAAGATTAGATTGGTTATTATTTTATCTAATCAGGATGGCTCCCACTGTTTTAGTCAAATCTTCCTTCAGACCCTAAAAGGTAAGGCCAGCCGAGATTAATTACACCCTACAAGTTCGCTAATCTTTCGTCCAGGCTAGTGTCGGTACTTTGAGGGAGGTTCCCCGTGCTTTTGCACGGACCTAATTAAAATAAACCTCGTTTTCTGTCACGACCCGAAATAGCACGTGACTGGCCCTTGAATCATATGACGTCTATAGGACCTCATCTAATTCAAGTAAGCTAAAATCCCAGAAATCTAAAACCATTTTAAGGAAGAAATATAGAAAACTATTTTTAAAGAAGTGAAGAAAACATGTTTTTAAAACAAGGCTTTTAAATGAGTAAGACAAATATGCATTTTTAAATCCTCAAGTCATTTCTGAAAATTTCGGCAGAGTTTCTTTTGTAAATACTGGCCCCAAACGGGATACAACAAGAATAATATATGCATAATGATAAAAAGCATCCCCAAGCGGGAGCTAGCTCTTCGTCAATCGACGGTCATAACCACGCAAGTGATAATAATATACAACGCCAAAGGGCGAGGATCAAAACTGAAAAGGAAACTCAAACAGCATGAAATCCATAATAATACATCGCGCGACTCTAAGGTCGAAATAATAAACAACTGGTCTCTAAGTCTGAAATAAACATACAAGTCTGGTTGATGGAATTTACTAGATACAACTGAAAATAAATAAGTACAATGGTGGTCACGAAGCGAGTGAACCCACCTACCAAAGCAATCACCCAGAAAGGAAGCCGTGTGCCAGAAAGCCGCAATGAAACCTGTACGGCAAAACCTGCAAGAAGTGTGGCACAACGGGGGTGAGTTGCCAACTCGTGAGTAGAAGACATCACGGAGCAGAAATCGTATGTATGACACAATCCTAGGTCAAACGATCAGTAATAATATATCCTCAATATGAATAAGTCTGAAGCATGATAAGGTGGCAAGGGTAAACATCTATACTTAAGTGTAGTACCAAGTGCTCGTGCCAGTGCCTCAGGTAGCAACATATCATAAATATGAGGTATAATCAATGTAATCAGTGTCAACTATATCATGAAGTCTATGAGTATGTGGATATCATCCAACTATATAATCAATGTCTGTATATATGTGGATCTCGTCCACGTGTCACCCAATGACACAAAACATCATGCATGTAAATATCATAAAGCATATGCAGAAGTCTATGAGTATGTGGATATCATCCAACTATCTAATCAATGTCTGTATGTATGTGGATCTCGTCCACGTGTCACCCAATGACACAAAACATCATGCATGTAAATATCATAAAGCATATGCATGGAAGTATGAGGATGTAAATCAACGTGTGTCCCTCGCGACACATCAAAATCATGGAACCGGAGTGTCCAGCATCGATACTCGAAAACATCATGAAACCCGTGCCCAGCATCGGCACGTAAATCCTCATATATCGGGCTCCATCAGTCCGGATCGGCCCACGGGCTCCGTCAGTCCGGATTGGCCCATATCATCTCTCGACTCCGGTCGGTATCCTCCGGATATCCGCCGAGCCCAAATACAATCACCGGTAGATAGTAGTCCCTCTACCAGGCTCACCGTCTGTATACACAGCATCCCTTTCTTGTCCGGGGGTACCATAGCAGGCCCCACCATGTACCCGCATACGGCTCACGACTCCTCCTCGAATGGGGTATATATATACATCAGAACCGATAAAACTCATGGTGGGCGCACTGAAATATCACATCAAGGGTAACCGGGTTTTTAAAACAATACATGCTCTCTTTTGAAATACCCACAGTTCCCAAATCCAAAAATATAATGGAAACAACATATCTCAATGCGCAAAATCATAAAGCAGGATATATGCGACATATGATAGAAATGTAAGCATATCCGTATATCATGCAACATAAAACCGTAATATGAACACATCGAGGGGAAAACCGCTCTTTTAAATGAATCCATTTTTTAAAATATATCTTGTGGTTCCCAAATCTCCAAACTAAAGCCAGAATCATCAATGTATGTGCAAATACGTATGTATGTAAGTATGGGTGTACAATATGTGTGTACACAAGTATGAGTGTACAATATGTATGTTCCCCAATATAGATGTACAAGTAGGTATATACGCAAGTATGAGTGTACAATATGTATGTGTGCCAGTATGTCATATAAGGAGTCATATCATGATGCAACAATCCTACTGTGTCGTGATATGGAAACTATCGATGATGAAGTGTGTGAGCCGGCAAACAGGTGTACGTGGAACATACGCATCATCGATAATAGTGCTGGTGTCGTAACAGCATGGGTTTAATATAACAATAACACATTTACGCATGAAATGCAATGCGAATAACAAGAATATGCAGAATCGAATAATAAACGCAACAGTGAAGTATCCACATTAATATGTATATGTCAAGCAGTTATGCCATTTGATATAACACGAATCGTGGTGTTTAGAAAAAATAAGGGCTACGGTGTTTTTAAGAAAAGATGCGTCCTTTGAAAATATCCGTAGAATCCCTTGACTTGTCTTAAAAATACTCACGATTCGTTGGTTTTGAAATGGGTATGACTCGGGTCTAGTTTAACATCTACAAAGTAAACTACAGATCTAACTAACAAGCTAATCTAAAGGGTATGGAAACCACCAAAATCTGAGTCGATATATATACACATAATAGTCGGTGATCCCGTCTCAATAGTATCACAAATGATACAATATACAATATGACATCCTCGAGTCAAGAGTGTGGATCTATCATCAATACATAGCTCGTACGTAAATCCGTCGTACGGCATCCCAAATTAGGATACGGGTCGAATCTCACATTTATCTCATCAATTAACTGGTATCCTTATCATCATCTCTCATGAACTAGGGTATTGATCTAAGTCTAGTACAAACCGATACCATCTATATAGATATATATGCGTGTGTAAAACACACGCCCAAAGGCCCGCTAAAATCTCATGTCGTATCTCATCATACGAACCACATCATATCACCGATCTCATGGCATCATGCCCAAACTCATCGACTCATCTCCAAATATCATCCACTATCCTCATCATCCAAGTGTAGGTATACGTCTATATATACGTAGTCCCATACCTAGGTGTGTGTGTGTGTGTGTGTCTATATATATATACGTATCCCTATATACGCACAAGTATAACAAAGTAAGTATGTGTGTGTGCGTGTGGGTGTAAACCTATTCTAAGGTTCGCAACTAAGATGCTATACTAGTTATTTCTAAAATTCTAATCTAACCATTGAACACCTAATCACATCTTGAATATCCATGTCACGCATAAAGCTATCATATATATATATATATATATATATATATATATATATATATATATATATATATATAGTATACTAAACATCGAACTGCGGAGGTGCTATACGCCATCCACCCGACTTCCCCCGTAGATATAATCTACTCACCTTGACCTTCGCTTGCCGATGTCGATGTCGCCATCATCTTCTTCATCATCTCGAATCATCGTGGGGGTACCTACATATCACACGCATCGTATCGCATTAAAAACCAAATCGAAACCAAAACGACACGCAGAACTCACATAGGTTAAAACCTATGGTCCACTCCCGCAAATCAACCTGATATCACTCGATATGGACATACAAACGTCACGTGATCGAGATAAAGCACAAATACAAAAATCCAGAATTTAAAATACGGAAAACCATTGCTTGAATCAAAGCAGCCAGTAGAGAAAGTGGTCCCAGATTTTGACTCAAGCCAAAACAAGGCAAGCAAACAAGTCTAGGGTGTAGTACAGGGAGTGTGTAACCTACTTAAGCCACATGGGAACCTAACACATCAAGGTGGCCGGCCCCGTAAAGGAAAATTTCGGCCAGGCCGGTTTTTTAGTGGAGGTAGGGTCTCGTTCTGGTAGGGTGGCCTCGTGGTGGTCCATCTCGGCTACTGGTACTGTTTACTTTTCTAGTATTGGTCTCGGGTCACTCCAGATTTCCCTGCACGCCTTAAACACTCAAAAAACCGACATGGACTGTTTCTGTTTTTCCGTATTTTCAGTAAATTGAGTTTGGTTTCAGTTTTAAACACTAAGGGGGTGGGGGGGTTTAAGGTCACCAATAGCACTAACCTACACCATCACAACTCAAAGAAACCCTTAACCCTCACTAGGGATTTCCAAAGTTCACAAATCACCACTGAGTCATTAAACTTGAATAGAGGCTTAAGCAAAAGACATACTACACTATTTGTGAAAGGATTACCTCATTTGGGACCCAAGAATCCTCTACAGCGCCAAAACTCAAACTTTCTTAGCCCAAAGTGTAGCTAGTGAGCTTGTGCACCTTTATTGTGAAGTGGGGATGATGTTTTGGTGAATTTTTCATGAAGAATTGGGGGTTTTGAAGAGGAGGGAGGGGAGGTGCTGCCATTTGAGAGGGAGAGTGAAAGAAGATGATGAAAATGATGAAGAGAGAATGAGTCAAGTCTATGGTTGACCCCTCACCCTTTCTCTCTCATGCCCATACCCATTATTCTAATGTTTTTTTTTCTTTTTCTTTTCTTTTATCTTTCCTTCTCTCCTCAATAGTAAACCCAAAACAAATAGACATGCATGAATCATGAAGAAAAATGTAACAAGTATTAAAAATGACATGTGCATGTCATATGCACAAAACACGTTTAAAGCCCGTTTAGCGATTTTTAATCGCGATTAGCACAAAATTAGTGTATAATTAATCATAAAAGCTTAAAATTTGTATAATTCACATAAAACACCTTCTTTTAGTAATTTCCATAATTTTCCAAATTTTTTCCCAATTTATCGGTATTTAATTATACCGCCTTATTAAAATATTCAATATTTTATTATTTAATTATAAAAATTCCCAAAAATAATATTTTATTTTTTTGAAATGTTACAGTCTTCCCCCCTTAAAGAAATTCGGTCCCCGAATTTAAATTTAAACCCCTCAATACTAAAACATTTCAGTAAAAAGTCCAAGGCGTCGTGGTTCCGAAATCATCAATACATAAAACGCATCATAGCGCAATGCATGTGCATGAACAATGAGCAGATAACTAAAAATCAAAACTCCGTCAAGCATCTCGCAATCATCGGAGTCATGGTGAAGACACAAATGTCAAATCCAATACGAAAACCAATATGATATAAATCAGAACTATACATGTAAACATCTGAAGAAAATGCATGCCAAACCTTTCATGTTGCTGTGCGATGCGCATAACACTGCACAGTGGCGGACGTCTATTGTAAGAAAATAACTATATATATATCCTTTGTTTACATGCACGTACCGCCGTTTTTGAAAACAATTTAGAAGGGTTTCCTTGTTTTAAACGTTTCGTGTCATATCAGACACATAGGTAAATACTGGGACTATAGCTCTCCTTTTTGGAAATCCCTTCGATAACTATCAATGCATGCAAAATACATCCAGGTACAGTCCTCTGACTAGTCCTGCTAAGTACAAAAAAAAATAGTAAATATCATAAAAACGTACTGCTCCATAAGAAATAAATCCCAAAATGTGCATAAGAATGCTACGTGCGTCTGGTGCGCACGGAAATCGAAATCAACAAATGTGCCCTACATGTGCACAGAAACAACATCTAAGTGCAACGGGTGTGAACGAAACACCTGTCAAAGGCAACGGGGTGTGCCTGACAACAAATATCAGGTGCATCTGATATGCACGAAGAATCTTGATTTAGTACATCTGATGTGCACCAAAACCACATCTCATAACATGCGCCCAACATGCGCAAAAATCCAAATCAGGTGCATCCATCATGCACGAATAAAATCTAAATCATGTGCATCCGACATGCATGAAATCATGAAATCCAATATCAAGCGCCGAACATGCGCAAAATCCAGTCCAAGCGCGCCAAATATGCGTATGAATCCAAATCAAATGTATAGAGTGCATGAAATCAACATCAATATCATAATCGAAATCGACGGTATACAATAAAGCTCAATCCAAATCAGGTACACCGCGGTATATAATCTCACCACCATGTGCATCAGCGGGCACAAATCAAATCAAAACACTAAAAGTGCATGAAAACTATGCCGGAAGCATAAGCCGAATCACACGCATAACATAGGCATGAAATCAAAATCAACATATCGAATGACATCAATCCGAAGTCAGGTGCAACCGTGGTGCACAAAATGTAAACCCAGTGCAACAAACACACAAAATATAAATTCGGATGCAACAAATGCACGAAATATAAATCCGGATGCAACAAATGCACGAAATATAAATCTGGTGCATCCTGTGCAAGAAATACAAATACAGTGCATCCTGTGGACAAAATACAAATCCAGTGCATATAGTGCACAAAATACCAATACAGTGCATCCAGTGCACAAAATACCAAACAATAACTCAAATGCGTAAATAGCAACACCGAGTGTACCAAGGCGGAAAATCATAAACGTGTGCAACCGCGTGCACAAAACACATATCAATACACTACAAGCACATATAAGCTATACCAAGTGCGAAAGCCAAATCGTGTGCATACCATGTGCACAAAATCAACCCAACTGTATGAAATCCATGAAATCATAAACATGTGCGACCAAGGCACAAAACGATACTACGTGCAATCACTGTGCACAAATCATAAATCAACACAACGGTGTATAAAGCATATCTCAAGGAAAATAACCATGCACAAAATATGAATACCCAGTAGGTGCAACCATGGTGCACGAAAACAAATATCATGAAACTCAGTCATCAAGACAAAATCATGCGAATAGATCGCCCAAAAATACCAAAATCCAAGGTGACGGATGCGTGATAATCGAATCACCAAATCACAAATCATAAATACCGTCGTCAATATTTTCTCCTTCTAAGTCGAGAAGGTGTCGGTACATCCAATGCTAGCAGAGCAAGATATCTACTTGCCTCATGTTCATGGTCTAGTGCCTGGTGCTTTTAGGCTCTTGTCTCTCACTGTGCATTGCTAGATATATAGCTCCTCGGCTCAACGGCCCAATATGAAATGACGACGGAAACAGTCCCGCTCTGGCACATCTTCTACAGATCTCTGGCCAACTATCTCGTCGACGGTGCCGAACTCTGGCCTGCTGGGTGTGTGCAATATGACCGCTCCTGGGTCCAAGTCTTCTCGTATAGTATTCCAGAAAAGTCCTTTCGAGGTCTCTCTTAAATCTCGTTTCTGCCGAACTGCCCGGAAGTTACCACCCTTTACTATATCTGTTTCTTGTTCTGGAACGGCTGCATACTCATCGCGACTCTTTCTAGAAGGTATATCCATAATCAACGCCTCTGCATGCGTATCGCATCCCTGATGTCGGTGGAGTGGAACGTCATCTCATCAAGATCTCGTACGAACCTTTTACTCCACTTTTCTTTGCTGTCGACTGCTTCGGACTCGTTTCATCGTGGCTGTATGGACTGTGCTCCAACGGCTATACTCGTATTTGGAGTCTCCCAACCAATGCATCCCATCGCATAGCATCCGAATGAAGTCGAACCATTCGATCGATTCGTCAAAACCTCATGATCCCCCAAGAGCTCAACATCTTGGGTATAATTTAATAGTATCAAGTACATACCACAGTATCGGTGGACCAGCCGTAGAAGGGCAAACCCAAGCCTTACAAATGGCACCGCGGAACTGCCGCCAACCCTAAGGTTCAACGGCTTTCACACGGTCATTATGTCGAGTTAGGGTTTCATTCTTCTAGAGGGTCCATTGAATCGCTTGCATGTCTTTCCGAATACTTTAAACTTGGAATATGGGTTTCTGACATTCGATCGCCTCCATCGACTCTCAATGTACCTGCGTGAAGTCGTCTCTAGCTGGAAACAATCTATCTGATGACCTCGCATCGGGGTAAGCGAACGAACCACATGTCCTAGTCATTCATCCTCGGGTGACTAGCGACCTTCTATCATATCTCTAAGTACATCTCGTATTGCAATAGCTCCAACATCTGGGGCAATATCCCGTCGTTCGCAGCAACAACTGGCTCATTCGTCTGCACGCTGAATAGTGCCTCAATCATCATGAATAAGCGATACTTCAATGGTCATCAAATTCTGGCTAGCCTCTATCAGTGGCTCAATCCTCTGGTGCTGATCTGCACGTCCGAGAAATCTCGTAAAAGCGATCCGTCAAACGCTCATGGCGTGAAAACACAATAACACGACGCCTCTCTATGCAAATCGTATCTCCCTGGAATCACGCCCTAGTCAGTCCTCGTCCGTGATGAGCTCGTTCTGACCGCAACTCTAGCCGTAGCTCTCTCTGCCTGTGTAATCGTAGCAGCAAAATCATAACCAAAATCGATGAGGATAGATCATAGGAATGAATATAATACTGTGCAAGGAAATGTACATCCTAAGGCTCCTTAAGCGGAGTGGCGTATCGTAAGTACGCCGCGGAACATACACACGGTACGTCACTCTCCTCAAGTCACCTATTCCATCAACCAAGGTCAACCTATGTGACGAAAGTTCGGGTATAATACCCCCTCGACTAAGTCTAAGTTCTGTAAGGTCAAGCCTAAGTTCCGTATATATACAAACGCTCTAGGCTCCGCATAGTCAAACTTAGACTCGAACCAAGGTTAACCTAGCGCTCTGATACCAACTTTATCACGACCCGAAATAGCACGTGACTGGCCCTTGAATCATATGAAGTCTATAGGACCTCATCTAATTCAAGTAAGCCAAAAGCCCAGAAATCTAAAACCATTTAAAGGAAGAAATAAAGAAAACTAGTTTTAAAGAAGTGAAGAAAACATGTTTTTAAAACATGGTTTTTAAATGAGTAAGCCGAATATGCATTTTTAAATCCTCAAGTCATTTCTGAAAATTTCGGCAGAGTTTTCTTTGTAAATACTGGCCCCAAATGGGGTACAACAAGAATAATATATGCATAATGATAAAAAGCATCCCCAAGCGGGAGCTAGCTCTTCGTCAATCGACGGTCACAACCACGCAAGCAATAATAATATACAATGCCGAAGGGCGAGGATCAAAACTGAAAAGGAAACTCAAACAGCATGAAATCCACCATAATACATCGCGCGACTCTATGGTCGAAATAATAAACAACTGGTCTCTAAGTCTGAAATAAATATACATGTCTGGTTAATGGAATTTACTAGATACAACTGAAAATAAATAAGTACAATTGTGGTCACGATGCGAGTGAACCCACCTACCAAAGCAATCACCCAGAAAGGAAGCAGTGTGCCAGAAATCCGTAATGAAACCTGTACGGCAAAACCTGTAAGAACTGTGGCACAACGGGGGTGAGTTGCCAACTCGTGAGTAGAAGACATCACAGAGCAGAAACCGTATGTATGACACAATCCTAGGTCAAACGATCAGTAATAATATATCCTCAATATGAATAAGTCTGAAGCATGATAAGGTGGCAAGGGTAAACATCTGTACATAAGTGTAGTACCAAGTGCTCGTGCCAGTGCCTCAGGTAGCAACATATCATAAATATGAGGTATAATCAATGTAATCAGTGTCAACTATATCATGAAGTCTATGAGTATGTGGATATCATCCAACTATCTAATCAATGTCTGTATGTATGTGGATCTCGTCCACGTGTCACCCAATGACACAAAACATCATGCATGTAAATATCATAAAGCATATGCAGAAGTCTATGAGTATGTAGATATCATCCAACTATCTAATCAATGCCTGTATGTATGTGGATCTCGTCCACGTGTCACCCAATGACACAAAACATCATGCATGTAAATATCATAAAGCATATGCATGGAAGTATGAGGATGTAAATCAACGTGTGTCCCTCGCGACACATCAAAATCATGGAACTGGAGTGTCCAGTATCGACACTCGAAAACATCATGAAACCCATGCCCAGCATCGGCACGTAAATCCTCATATATCGGGCTCCGTCAGTCCGGTCCGGCCCACGGGCTCCGTCAGTCCGGATCGGCCCATATCATCTCTCGACTCCGGTCGGTATCCTCCGGATATCCTTCGAGCACAAATACAATCACCGGTAGGTAGTAGTCCCTCTGCCAGGCTCACCGTCTGTATACACAGCATCCCTTTCTTGCCCCGGGATACCATACCGGGCCCCACCATGTACCCGCACACGGCTCACGACTCATCCTCGCATAGGGTATATATATACATCAGAACCGATAAAACTCATGGTGGGCGCACTGAAATATCATATCAAGGGTAACCGGGTTTTTAAAACAATACATACTCTCTTTTGAAATACCCACGGTTCCCAAATCCAGAAATATCATGAAAACAACATATCTCAATGCGCAAAATCATAAAGCATGATATATGAAACATATGATAGAAATGTAAGCATATCCGTATATCATGCAACAAAAAACAGTAATATGCACACATCGAGGGGAAAACCGTTCTTTTAAATGAATCCAGTTTTTAAAATATATCTTGCGGTTCCCAAATCTCCAAAATAAAGCCAGAATCATCTATGTATGTGCAAATACGTATGTATGCAAGTATGGGTGTACAATATGTGTGTACACAAGTATGAGTGTACAATATGTCTGTGCCCCAATATATATGTACAAGTAGGTATATACGCAAGTATGAGTGTACAATATGTATGTGTGCCAGTATGTCATACAAGGAGTCATATCATGATGCAACAATCCTACTGTGTCGTGACATGGCAATTATCGATGATGAAGTGTGTGAGCTGGCAAACAGGTGTACGTGGAACAAACGCATCATCGATAATAGTGCTGGTGTCCTAACAACATGGGTTTAATATAACAATAACACATTTACGCATGAAATGCGATGCGAATAGCAAGAATATGCGGAATCGAATAATAAACGGAACTGTGAAGTATCCACATCAATATGTATATGTCAAGCAGTTATGTCATTTGAAATAACACGAATCGCAGTGTTTAGAAAAAATAAGGGCTATGGTGTTTTTAAGAAAAGATGTGTCTTTTGAAAATATCCGTAGAATCCCTTGACCTGTCTTAAAAATACTCACGATTCGTTGGTTTTGAAATAGGTATGACTCGGGTCTAATTTAACATCTACTAAGTAAACTACAGATCTAACTAACAAGCTAATCTAAAGGGTATGGAAACCACCTAAATCTGAGTCGATATATATACATATAATAGTCGGTGATCCCGCCACAATAGTATCACATACGATACAGTATTCAATATGACATCCACGAGTCAAGAGTGCGGATCTATCATCAATACATAGCTCGTACGTAAATCCGTCGTACGACATCCCAAATCAGGGTACGGGTCGAATCTCACATTTATCTCATCAATTAACTGGTATCCTTATCATCATCTCTCATGAACTGGGATACTGATATAAGTCTAGTACAAATCGATACCATCTATATAGATATATATGCGTGTGTAAAACACACGCCCATAGGCCCGCTAAAATCTCTTGTCGTATCTCATCATACGAACCACATCATATCACCGATCTCATGGCACCATTCCCAAACTCATCGACTCATCTCCAAATATTATCCACTATCCTCATCATCCAAGTGTAGGTATACGTCTATATATACGTCGTCCCATACCTAGGTGTGTGTGTGTGTGTATATATATATATACGTATCCCTATATACGCACAAGTATAACAAAGTAAGTATGTGTGTGTGCGTGTGGGTGTAAACCTATTCTAGGGTTCGCAACTAAGAAGCTATACTAGTTATTTCTAAAACCCTAATCTAACCATTGAACACCTAATCACATCTTGAATATCCATGTCACGCATAAAGCTATCATATATATATATATAGTATATATATAGTATACTAAACATCGAACTGCGGGGGTGCTATACGCCATCCACCCGACTTCCCCCGTAGATATAATCTACTCACCTTGACTTTCGCTTGACGATGTCGATATCGCCATCATCTTCTTCATCATCTCGAATCATCGTGGGGGTACCTACATATCACACGCATCGTATCGCATTAAAAACCAAATCGAAACCAAAACGACACGCAGAACTCACATAAGTCAAAACCTATGGTCCACTCCCGCAAATCAACCCGATATCACTCGATATGGACATACAAACGTCACGTGATCGAGAAAAACCACAAATACAAAATTCCAGAATTTAAAATACGGAAAACCATTGCTTGAATCAAAGCAGCCAGTAGAGAAAGTGGTCCCAGATTTTGACTCAGGCCAAAACAAGGCAAGCAAACAAGTCTAGGGTGTAGTACAGGGAGTGTGTAACCTACTTAAGCAACATGGGAACCTAACACATCAAGGTGGCCGGCCCCGTAAAGGAAAATTCGGGCCAGGCCGGTTTTTCAGTGGAGGTAGGGTCTCGTTCTGGTAGGGTGGCCTCATGGTGGTCCATCTCGGCTACTGGTACTGTTTACTTTTCTAGTATTGGTCTCTGGTCACTCCAGATTTCCCTGCACGCCTTAAACACTCACAAAACCGACATGGACTGTTTCTGTTTTTTTTTTTTCCGTATTTTCAGTAAATTGAGTTTGGTTTCAGTTTTAAACACTAAGGGGGGGTTTAAGGTCACCAATAGCACTAACCTACACCATCACAACTCAAAGAAACCCTTAACCCTCCCTTGGGATTTCCAAAGTTCACAAATCACCACTAAATCATTAAACTTGAATAGAGGCTTAAGAAAAATAAATACTACACTATTTGTGAAGGGATTATCTCATTTGGGACCCAAGAATCCTCTACAGCGCAAAAACTCAAACTTTCTTGGCCCAAAGTGTTGCTAGTGAGCTTGTGCACCTTTATTGCGAAGTGGGGATGATGTTTTGGTGAATTTTTCATGAAGAATTGGGGGTTTTGAAGAGGAGGGAGGAGAGGTGCTGCCATTTGAGAGGGAGAGTGAAAGAAGATGATGAAAATGATGAAGAGAGAATGAGTCAAGTCTATGGTTGACCCCTCACCCTTCTCTCTCTCATGCCCATACCCATTATTCTAATGTTTTCTTTTGCTTTTTCTTTTCTTTTATCTTTCCTTCTCTCCTCAATAGTAAACCCAAAACAAATAGACATGCATGAATCATGAAGAAAAATGTAACAAGTGTTAAAAATGACATGTGCATGTCATATGCACAAAACACGTTTAAAGCCCGATTAGCGATTTTTAATCGCGATTAGAAAAAAAATAGTGTATAATTAATCATAAAAACTTAAAATTTACATAATTCATATAAAACACCCTCTTTTAGTAATTTCCATAATTTTCCAATTTTTTTCCCAATTTATCGGTATTTAATTATATCGCCTTATTAAAATATTCAATATTTTATTATTTAATTATAAAAATTCCCAAAAATAATATTTTATTTTTTTGAAATGTCACATTTTCCCATGGGCGTAACCCTGTTAACACCTTTCTAGACCTCTACTTGATCGGCTAATTGTGATGTGTAAAACTCTCCCCGGTGTAACTCTTACTCGCAGTGGTTATCGGGATCCAACTATCTTATAGAAGGTATGCAATCTCATTGCAAATTTCAACACTTGAAATTCCCGATAATATTTTGCCCCTAGCAACTTATGACCTTGGCTAAGGTCAACAAATCATAAACGCTAGCCAAGTTCAACCCGTCATTTCTTGATTGAATTAAACCCACCCTTACGACCTTTAGCTAAGGTCAACAAAGCCGCACGACTGCCCTAACTCAATCGCATCATATGCTGTAGATAAGCACTAATCAGCTACCGCACATTACGCCTTGGCTAAGGTCAACAAACGCAGCACGAATACTAAAAAATTGTTATCTGAAATGACGGAGGGCTACGATAGGTTTTTAAGAAAACCTTTTGCGTAATGAACTTGATATCGTTGTAGAATCGAGTGATTTTGAAAAGGAGTATTTTTTAGGCCTTTACTAGTTTCGTTAAAGAGGTCACTCCCGGTGAAGGGATCTCGGCTTTTTCCTTATCGAATAAGGTGCAGAATATTTCATAAATACTACTATGCAAAGCAAAAACTATAGAAGCAATCAAAAGACAAACCGAGTGGATTGTAACATCTGCCAGTTTCGCTAAAAAGGTCACTCCCGGTGAAGGTATCTCGGCTCTTTCCTTATCGAATAAGGTGCTGGATATTTTACAAGGAATACCGCTATGCAAAGCAAGAACTAGAGCTACCGGTTTTTAAAACAAGTTTCTACAACATCTTTAGGTTTCTTTTTCTTTCATTAATCTCATTAATGAAGTCCCATCTGTTATGCTTCCTAAGCAACACATAAGAAACGAAAGCTGCAATATTTATTATATCTCATATATATAATATAGGCATTAGTCTCGGAACATATCAAGTGATCACATCACAGAATATCAGCAGCAGAAGAATCACATAAGAAATATTGGATATACTAGGAATTCCGTGTTTTATTTAAGCCAGTAAAAACGCGGATTCCACGGTCGTGATGAATAGCAAAAGCCACATCCCTAGACCCCTACGAGAGCAGCAAGCAACCCTACCAATTCTAGAGTTAGGAGACCCGGTCTCGACTCCTCGAGATGGTCTCCCACTGGACCCTAGAATCCGGTTACTTGTGCTCCCCGCCTTGGGTCTATCCTAATGCGGAAAAGTAAATAATATACATCAATGGTGACATCATCCTCAATCCGGAAGTGCCCCAATAAAAGAATATTACATACAAGCTTTTACATGAATGAAAATGAAAAACTCTCATCTCACATAAAAAACCCCGGCTATTCAGAACACGACGATCCAATATAACATATCACAGCAACACATAACATCACATGTCATCAACGTAAGTAAATATGCGTATCCCAGTTGTCGTTGACATATAGCACCGAAACCGGCGATACACCACATATTACACTTACGGTCGCAGAAAAGAAAGTGAAAAACTACAACAGTTGGAATCCGCAACCACCTTAGACATCATAAACCCAATGTATCACATACTTTGTATTTCATGCCCAACAAAATGAATTCCTTAGACATCTCATGCCTAACAATTATAAATCCCGCATTTTAGTCTCGATATTGAAAACACATTCCAATAGCCTGTTGGGTAATTCAACAAGATTCCCGATAACCTGATAGAATGCTCGTCGAAAACTTTAGTAGAAGGTCGCACTCCCGATACCGTCGACGAAGTGCACTAAGGCGGAACACCGTGGCCGCGAGCACCCGAACGGATGCTTTTTGGCAACGGGGTTCTCCTACAGTCACTTGGTCGGGGCTATGGGGCGTGGTTATCTAGTAAGGTTACCTGGCGAGTATCCGCGTACACTACGTAATTGCGACGGACGTTTGATCAACATCAAAATCCCGTGGCAACCGATCAATTAAGACTAAACCGCTAGATTTATAAAATTCAAACTAGTTATCACATAACTTAATTATAGTGGATTCCAAATATTGTATCACAATCATAGAAAGCTAGGCGACGTTAAATATTTCGATCGAATCAACGAATTCCCAAATTTCCCAGAGAGCTCAACACTTAAGCAGAATTAAAAATGCCCAGAAGCATGCACCAGTACCTACGGTCCAACCGTTGAAGTGCCAACCCAAGCTTCACACTTGGCGCCGCGGACCGTCGTAAATGCTACTATTTGGCCGCAGTTCCGCGGTCAAGTTGTCGAGTTAGGGTTTCGTTCTTCAAGAGGGTCCATAGAATTACCTGCATGATTTTCTGAATATTTTTAACATGAAAAATTTCAACCTTTTGAAAAATTTCCAGAAAGTGGGAAAATTAGGGTTTTCGGAGTTCGATCGGACTTTTAATTTCGCCTACGCAACACCTAATGCTCTAGCTTGGCTCTGATACCACTATAGGGTTAGCTTAGCACCTTAGCAAGGTTTTGGCAAGCATTAAACATGCAATTTAAAAATTTTGGGGTGCTGAACAAACCGAACGAGGATCGAACTAGAGAATTAGGGTTAAACATGATATGTAAACAACTTTACATCTAAGTGAATGCAGAATACAACCTTTGTAGACCGGTCCTTCACTTCTAAAGCTCCATGTAGTAGTCTCTTCGCCCCTAGTAGTGAACATCTGAACTCTAGTAAGGATCACATGAAGAAATGAACAAGCTTGCTCAATGCCTTCGAAGCCGAAGATGATCTACGTCGAGGAGACTCAAGCTCATGCTACCTCTTCACTAATGATGAGATTAATGAAGCAAACATCCTAAACTAAATGGCTAATAGTAGAGGATGATGAAGTAGGAATTTTGCTCACTTTAGATCTGATTTTCTTATAATATTTCATCACTTTGTCAAAAGTTAGAAAGCTTCAAGAGGAAGAAGAAGATGAAGTGATGAAAGAACTCTTAAGGTTAGAAAAGCAACCATGGGTGAGTATATCATATATACTAACCCATGTATAGAGTTAACCATGGTGTATGGTTAAGGTTAGGTCAACAAATATCTTAAGTAAAAGCAAAGAAGTGGACTTTAGTCAATGCTTATCAACAAGCTTCTCCAAGCTTCTAGCAAGGAGTTATTTCCACTAATTTGTAATTACTTAATGATAAATAAAACCATAACATTAACCTAGTATGGTGTGAGTCTCATACATACATGTTGCATGTGTAACCTAGCATGACACACTAAAATATATCACATATATTTATGTGTGCAAAAACAATACAATTAACATATATCACATATATATTAATGTATCATAAATGAGAAAAATGAATACTTACGTGAGCCAATATTAGTTAATGTAATTTACTATATCAAATATATAATTATATATTAAATTATTAAATCAACACTTGATTTAATAATCCGGTCATATCTCATATAACCGACTAATATCCAATGTATCAATTTATCGAATCAACAACTTGATCCGATAACCCGGCTATATCACATACAACCGATCGATACACAAATTGCGAGAATAGAATGCGGTGTCACATACACGCACTAATCTCGGTCCCGCACATATCTCATATGTGCTCCTACTACGTTTCACATGAACCAGGAAATCTCTGTGTAGGACTCTAAAGACTCGTCAATACGCCGGCAGTAGGTGATGATCTTATCAAATACCCACAAGACGCAAGCGGTCTGCTAAACGTAACGGCCACCCGAGTATTGAGCGATCAGAAGATCAACAAGCAAGCCTGCTCATACTCTTGCGAATCCAATCAGTAACACTACCGTATAGTCCTCTTTCTTCGTCAGATATGTCGCATATCACAGCCTGGGGGTGGTAAAACGTCAGACCCTAATAGCCTGATAAGTCATGCTGATGCAAGGTCCATAACGGTTCGAGAAATTACTGATAACACTTACCAGCAAATCTCAACAACCCTGGTCAGGGATTTCCTGTTATGGCCAATCGAGCATTGCGCAACATCAACTCCCAATACCCGGAGAGAAGAATCCCCTCCTATCGCTCATTGCCTCCATGTGACTCGAGACTGTACCCAAAAACCACCTTTTTGCACGATCTATTGACCGTGGTATGGTGGAAATCAAAGCATAGTGGGAATCACACAAGACTCTATGACGATCTCGGGTCGACAGACTAACCTGTACGAGTGTCACCAGAGAACTGCTATCTGACGATAGGTATAATACCATCTAGGAGTTCTCGGCGAGTCCGTTCTGTGTACCCAGTCTCCACTGAGCACCCGTATACCTTCTATGATATCAAACACCAATGGATGTGGGATCTTCCATCGCCCATCATATGGGCCGAGAAGCGTATACGCTAGTCTACTCTGGAGTATCGATGCCCTGTCTCGATACTCTCACGACTAGGAACAATCTAAGGATGTACTTACCGACTACCCATGTCCCCACTAGTATGATCTGCATCATAATCCTGGTAGTCAAGTACTCATCCTAAGGGCTTTATCAACATGTAATAGAGAGATAATAAGTGTACATGTTAAGATAAAGTGCAACCAGATAGCATATTATCATGTTGAGCAAGAAAGTCCTCCCTATATATATCCAAGCATCCACTACAATATACATCGCATGTACAGTAATGGCCTCTTGGGAATACATATAACTAACACTATTATCATGTAATAGTGATCTGTAATGCCACCTAATGCTGTACATGATGATAAAGATAAACCAGATAGCATACTATCATCTCGAGGAAGACTGTTCTACTGGTATATGTCCTCCCTCAATCATCATAATCACCTGCCTGCGACTATGATAATTGCCTTGAGGGCACTATATACAACACCTACGAGACAAACGACAGGCAGATCGGGAGCAAGCGAACCAACCCCCTCCCGGAGAATTGACGGTCGGGCAGATCATGGTCGTCTCTGTAGGCCCGACTCCGAGCAACGAGGACACCCGCCGCTTCCGGCCGGTCATGACATTAAGTGATCCTCCCCACAAGAAGTGTAGGAAGAATGATCCAATCACCTTCACCGACAAGGACCATCACGGCATATCACTCCTGCACAGTGATCCTCTTGTGATAATAGCCCTGGTAAATCGATATGAAGTCCGGAGAATCCTAGTCGACTCAGGGAGCTCGGCGGATATCCTATTCTACGACTGTTTCCAGCGTATGGGGTTAAACCCGTCTGACCTCCAACCGACCTTCCAAGTCCTCTCCGGGTTTACAAACCATTCCGTTTCGTCCGAAGGAACGATCACCCTCCCTCTCAACATTGGGGAAGCAGGAAGAACGCGAACCATATCGGTGAATTTCCTCGTTGCCAGGATTTCTTCATCCTACAACATCCTCTTGTGCCGCCCCACTCTAAACGCCCTCCAGGCTCAGATCTCAATCTACCACCTCATGCTCAAATTCCCTCTGAACGATGGGGATAGGCTAGGCCTATGGTGACCAGCAAACCGCCAGGGTCTGTCTCACCTTGACACTCCCCGAGGACAAAGAAGCTGATATTTCTGAAGGTACGTATGATCATCGGGAATCTCTGGATATGCGTGATGACAAAAATGAGATTCGGGGTTCCCCAGTGGAGGCTTTGTTAGAGGTTCCTCTTAAGGAAGGGGACGACAGCCGAACTGTGTAGATCAGTTCACTCTTGAGCAGGGACGCTCAAGACAGCCTAGTCCAGTTCCTCCGGAACAACTCCGATGTGTTCTCTTAGACTCCAGCAGACATGACCGGGATCGACCCCAAGGTGATCTCCCATAATCTCGGGGTCAAGTCGAAAGCCCGACCAGTCCGACAAAAGAAAAGAAGCTTCACGCCAATAAAGTAGAAAGCGATAGAGGAGGGGGTGGATCGACTGCTCGCGGTCGACTTCATCAGGAACCTGGATTACTCGGCTTGGTTAGCAAACGTGGTCATGGTCAAGAAGGCAAATAGGAAATGGTGCATGTGCGTCGATTTCACCGATCTAAACAAGGCCTGCCCCAAAGACAACTACCCACTCCCTCGGATAGATCGGTTAGTAGACAGCTCGGCCGGTCATGAGCTATTAAGCTTCATGGACGCCTTCTCTGGTTATAATCAAATCCGGATGAGTCCGGACGATGAAGAGCTAACCGCCTTCAACACCGATCGAGGATCTACTGCTATAAGGTAATGCCCTTCGGCCTCAAAAACGCCGGGGCAACGTACCAGCTGTTGGTCAACAAGCTGTTTAAACCACAAATTGAGAGAAATATAGGAGTTTATATCGACGACATGCTCGTGAAATCCACCCGGTCAGCCGAACATACCACGGACTTCGGCGAGACATTCGACGTAACCATGATGTCTTGCAAAAATACAAATGAGTTGAATCCAGCCAAATGCGCATTCGGCGTCACGAGCGGGAAATCCCTTAGATTCAAGGTTACCCACCGAGGAATCGAAGTAAACCCGGAGAAGATCAGGGCCATCATCGGCATGGTGACACCCAGGAGCAATGTTGATATCATATGGCTCACAGGCACGGTGGCTGCTTTGAGTCGCTTCATGTCCAGATCCGGAGAAAAGTGCATGCCTTTCTTCAAAGCCATAAGGAAGATCCCCAGGTTCGAGTGGTCTGAGGAGTGTCAAGTCGCTTTCGAGCAGCTCAAGATACATCTGGCGACCCCCCACTTCTCACCAGACTAATTGAGGGGTATGAGCTGTTGCTATATCTGGCTGTCTCCGACCAGGTTGCCGGCTCTGTACTCGTCAGAGAATCCGAAGGAATACAAAGACCAGTCTACTACATCGGCCACATTTTCAAGGACGCAGAAACCAGATACCCAGCTATAGAAAAGATATTCATGGTGCTCATCGTCACCTCCAGGAAGCTCCGACACTATTTCCAGGCACACACGATCATTGTTCTCACCGAACGACCCTTGGGGAGTATCCTTAGTTCCCCCGAGTCGTCGGGCGGCTTAGAGAAATGGATGTGGGAGTTGTCCCAATTCGACATCCGGTACCGACCAAGGCAAGCTATCAAAGCACAGACCCTGGCCGATTTCGTGGTCGAATGCACCATTCCCCATAGAGAAGGAGTGCCGGTGCGAAAACCTGACCCACGACCCTTAGTTGAGGAGACGCTCGGCCCGATTCCGGACTGGGTACTCTATGTGGACGGCTCGTCCATGAAGGAGGGGAGTGGGGATGGATTGGTCATCCATGGCCCGAATGAAGGAGAGATGGAGTACTCTTTGAGGCTCGGCTTCAAGGCATCGAACAATGCCGCAGAATACGAAGCCTTGTTGGTTAGGCTACGAATCGCCTCCGGGGTGGGGCTAAAGACAATCAGGATCCGCAGCGACTCCACGCTGGTCGTTGGTCAGGTGACCGGACGCTTCGAAGCCCGGGAACCCCTGATGATGAGATACCTGGTTGAGGTAAAAAGACTTCGGAGAAATTTCGACGAGATCCAAGTAGAGAAGATTCCCAGAAGCATGAACGCCGAAGCTGACGTGCTAAGCAAACTCGCCTCTTCTTATTCGACCAATCACAAAAGAAACATTCTCTTCGATGTCCTGCCACGGCCCAACGTGGAAGATAGAGAAGTAATACACCGGATCTACACTGCTCAAGGGGATATCCCAGATTGGAGAAAACTCATTATGGAGTTCCTTAAGGACAGAGTATTCCCTGAGGACCGAGCTGAGCTACGCCGGCTCCATATGAAAGCTTGTCACTTCGTGTGGAGAAAGGAAAACCTGTACACGAAGTCATACACCTAACCTCTACTCCGATGCGTCGATCTCGACGAGGCCGATTACGTTCTCCTAGAGATACATGAAAGAGTCGGAGGAGCACATCAAGGGGCCCGCAGTCTAATTCAAAAGGCACTGCTGCAGGGATATTACTAGCCAACTATCCACCAAGACACGGGAAAACTTGTCAGAAGGTGCAAGACTTGCCAGCTCTTTGGAAGCCTTCCTTGACTACCTGCTATCGGATTAATGCCGCTAAGTTTCCCTTGGCTATTCGCACAGTGGGGGATGAACATGGTTGGCCAACTCCCCACCAGCATGGGTGGACACAAATACATCATTGTCGTCGTAGATTACTTTACGAAGTGGGTCGAAGCCATGCCAATCAGGAAGCCGGATGCCACCTCTACGGTGAATTTCCTACAGAATAATATAATTGCCCGATTTGGAATCCCGAGGTGCATCGTCATCGACCACGTTACCAACTTTGAAAATGATAAAGTCAGAGAATTCCGCAGCACCTATCACATACTGATGAAGTTCTCCGCGGTCGCGCATCCCCAATGCAACGGGCAAACCGAGGTAGCAAACCGAGGCGTTATCCAGGGGCTCAGAGCCCGTTTGGAAGGAAGACATGGCAGCTGGGTTGAGGAACTGCCTCGGGTACCGTGGGCGTTATGAATATTGAGAAAAACACCCACGGGGGAAACCCCGTTTAGCCTATGTTATGGCACCGAGGAAATGGTCCCCGCAGAAATCGGCTTACCCAGTTATCAAGTCGAGCACTTCGATGACGAGGCCAACGTCTTGGCGCTTCAAAGCAACCTGGACATCTTATTGGAAAAAAGAGATCGAGCGCAAATAAGGATGGCCGCATATCAGCAGCAGACCGCCTGATATTATAATGCCCGGGTTAAACATCAAGCTTTCAAGACAGGAGACTTAGTCCTACGTAGAAACAAATTCGAAGACCCAGGGGAAGCGGTACAAGTTCTCCCCGAAGTGGGATGGTCCATTCCTCGTAACAGAGACATTGCCCGGCGGAGCCTACCATCTCCAGGATTCCTGGGGGTATGACTTTCCTCGGCCATATTACGCCGAAAAGCTTAAGTTGTACAGATAAACTTGTACCCTTTCGAATAATAAAATTCCTTTTTATGTCAACTGAAGTTTCTAAGCTAAGCCCTCACGCGAGTAGATTCCTTCTCGGGTTTGAGGCCGGTGGATAGTCTCCTATTCGCCGTGCTCACTCAAAACGGGTAGCTTCATGCCCGACAAAATACGAGCCCTATAGCATCCGTCCACGGGCTTTCTCCAGCTTGGCTCAGAAGCAAGGAAAGTGTCCCAGAATAAGTGCCCTGACGTGCTCAAAGAGCAGCCGACCTAAGTCTAGCTCCGCCCTTCTTACCTCGGTTCCGAGGCGACGAATTGGGGGAGAAGCGCTGATCCACCTACACTTAGAAAAGTTTCGCCTACGCTTTGAAAAACAAACAAGGAGGACCGATGTTCTGCAATCGCGAGCAAAGAGATGTCATTAAGCAAAAGAAAATTTATTAAGAGGTATTCTCGGCTCCTCGGCCTTACAAAATATGGGGAAGGACTCGCCAAGAAAGGAAAAAGTATACACTCCCTAACTATTACAGCAAAGGGGGAAGGGGATTAAGAAAGCATTGATGATGAAATTCGAAGGAGCGATCCTCCAACCGATCCCAAGCGGCCTCTGCCCGCTCCCTCTGTCGATGCTCGTGGACCCGAGAAGCTACGGATCCACCGGGGACTCTCATCGCCAAATACGACGCCGCAATCAACCTCTGTTGGAAACATTCGCGAAGAATATCTGTTGAGTGGTCCCGCCTGCTCTTTGAGATCATACCCAACTCATGGGCCGTGCGCATCTTATCGACCGCCTCCTTCAGTGCCTGCTGGGATAAGGCCTTGAAAAGACCTGGGAAAGACCTCCATATCGCGTAAATAAGCACCTGCAGGAGAAAGGATCGGCGGGGTAGTAAACGCCCACAGTGATGCTCCAGACGACCTATCATGGTGTCATACGTCTCCTCGGAACGATCAAGTTCGTAGAAATATACGCCGTCTCGAGATACGATATCTCGGATGGTGTACACACGGCCTGCCATCAGGAAGAGACGAGACGGCTAGGAGCAAATCAACGTGGGTGCCTAAGAAGGGGCTGATTAGTTAAAAATATTGCACATTTGTATGAATATTTTCCCTACTATTATTAACTATTAAAAGGTGTTAATTGTAAATAAAGAACATATATGGGTTTATTTGTAAAAATATTATTATCATATGTTTCTTCATTTATAATTAATATAATTAGGGAAAATATATGCATATAATATTTAAATGAAATATTACTAATTAAAATAAGCATATCATATCAAATATTCCTAATCAATATTTTTAAGATAAGATATTATATAAATGGTTGGAATAATATCTCAAAAATACCAAATTCTACTAACACTTTGAATTGAGATATTGTGCAGATATTAGCCCAGGTCTGAAATCTATATAGGATATCCAAGTCAAATCGGAATATCGAATCTGTCAAATTTTAGAAGCAAATCGAGAAATCTAACAACGGCAGAGACTCAGAGCAATATTTTCAGAATCTATATATCAAGAGGATCTCCAAATATCAAGATGTCTTCTAGACTAATGAGGAGAGGGATTTGCATGATTGACATATCACTTGCTTAGGCAATTGAGTCAATCATGAAATGTCAAGTACCACACTAGATATTGCTTTTGCACTGGATGCAATAAGCATATATATATATATATATATATATATATATATATATTAATCCAATCCTGGAGAAATATTGGGAAGCAGTTATGAACATAAGTGGACGTTCTTGGTATATGGTAACGGAAGCCTACTTCAGAAGGCGGTTATCATTTCATGCTTCCATGGTGACTTGGATGAAGAGTGGCTGTCAGAGTTAATAGTTTTCCCTCTTTTGAGGGGCAGTATGTTGGACAGGTGGTCCAAGCGGATACTGAGGAAGGATTGGCGCAGGATACTGATTAAATTCAGTGGAAGATACGGTCTAAGAAGTTTGTTGGATTTGGAGTTCATTTATGAACTGGGTCCCATCAGATATCCAGACATGTATCGCTCATTTCGGGAGATAGTCTTTCTCCGCGAAGTTGAGATATTGAGAGATAAAGATAGAAACTTTGGAGCGGATCCACTCACTGAGGCTATTTCATAAACGTGCTTTGTGAGACTGATTAGTAGAGAAGTTGGGTGTTCGGTACCACACGGGCTGTGAGTATGCGACACCGCAGTAATTAGCCTTCAGCGAAAGTGGGAGATTGTTGGATATAGTACCCTCAAGTCAATTATTGTAATCGCAGGCACGCGATTGTAATGATTGAGGGAGGACCTATACGGGTAGAACAGTCTTACTCAAAATGATAGTATACTATCTGGTTTGTCTTTATCATCATGTACATGCATTATGTGGTATTACCGATCACTATTACATGTTGATAGAGCCAATAGGATTCTTGCTTGACTACCAGCGTTATGATGGCAACCATACATGTAGAGGTTGGGTAGTCCATAAGCACATCCTTAAATGTCCCTAGTCGTGGGAGTATCGAGACCGGGCATCGATATTCCGGAGTAGACTGGTGTATACGTTTCTAGACTCCGACGAGGGGCGATGGTTGGTCCCACAGCCATTGGTCTTTCGCCCCTAAGATTGTATACATGTGCTCACTGGGGGTGAGTACACTGGACAAACTCGCCGGGAACATGCTAGATGGTATTATACCTATTTTCAGATAGCAGTTCTCAGGTGATATGAGTACATGTTACTCCTTCGATCTGAGATCGTCATTTGTCTCGTGTGAGTTCCCACTGTACTTTGATTACAACCCTACCATGGCTCAAAGGAGTCGTGCAAACAGGTTTTAGTTGGGTACAGTCCCGAGCCACATGAAGGCATTGAGCGGATCGTCAGGGATTCATCTCTCCCGGTATTGGGGGTTGATGTCGCGCTATACACAGGTGGCCATCACTAGAAATCCTTGGCCAAGGTAGATGAGAATTACTGATTTGGATCATTAGTTTCTCAGTGGGTGATGGGCTTCACACCGACACGAAATATCGCGTTATTAGGGGTCTGACTTTATCCACCCCTTAGACCCGATATGCGATGCTCTTAGACAAAAAGACCAGACTGTACGGAGATTGTCACAGATAGGCTCAGTAGGGATCCGAATGAGTTTGCTCGCCGGCATTCCTTTTCGACAGGTACCTGGGTAGCCGTTACGTACAGCTAGGGCCGCTGACGTGCTTGTGGTTATGGATTTATCCAGTAACTCACTGCCGGTATACTGTCGAGTCTTTAGAGTCCCACACAGAGGGTTTCCCTAGTTCAGACGAAATGATGTAGTAGCCGTATTTTCATACGTGCAGGGTTCCGAACGAATGATTGTACTAGTTACCCAGACTTTCGATCAGACAGTTGATAATATTAGCGGGCTTAGGATTGAGCCGGATTATTAAATCAGGTATTGATTTAATAATTTACCTATATATATTTTGATATATATATTCTAGTATTATGTTCTTTGTGTTATTCTATCTTTTTGGGTATTCATGTTTTGATACGAATACGGTTATGTATATACAGTTGAGTGTATTCCGTATTTATACGGAAAACATTCTAGAAGGTGGATACCTCATTTTGGTTTATCCATTTATTAATTTAAATGGAAATGAGGTGTAAATATAGTGAAGAGAGAATGGTGAGAACCATTCTTGAATAGTGTTGATTGTTGGGGTAAAAATTTACACCCCGGTTGACCAAGTCAAAATCAAAGTCAACCCCAAGCCAAGTGGGCCCAAGCCCAGATCCAGTGGGCCTATGCCCGGGTCGAGCCCGAACATGAAGCGGCCGGCCTCACCCCATGCCAAGATAAAAATTTTGTAATAAATAATTTTGTTGTATTTCTTTTATTTTATTTTATGGATAAATGTAAGAAATATAGGCATAAAGCCAAATTTTTGTAAAGCCCATGGCTTATGTGCAAAAAGAAATGGCACATGAGCCATGGGATAGGAAAATGCCATTTTGTTAAGCCCAAGGGGCTATGTGTAAAGTGTATAGCCTATAAAGGCAAGGATAATGAAAATATCCCAACAACTTTTTTCTCTCTCCAAAAAAATTTAGATCTGAGATCTTTTCTCCTTCCTCAAGGTTCCAAAACCTTCTTCTTTCTTTTGAATTAAATCAAGAGTTTTACTCTTCATTTTATAAAACTAAATAGTTTTTCACCACAAAACCCATAAAGGGGAGCTCAGATCGTCCATTAGATCTCAAAAAGAAGAGATTTTTAAAATCTCATATCTCTTGATCTTCAAGATCCAGCAACCAGAGGAGAAAGAAGAAGAACCCCTTTCATCAACCCCAAAACATCTTTGGAGTTTAACTCCACTCTGATTTCTCTTTCGAGAATTTCTGGGGCTAAAAGCCTCTTTTTCTCGCCGGCGCCCAAGCGCCCAGCGCTCAAGCGCCAAGCGCTCCAGCGCCAAGCGCCCACGTGCCGACACGTGGCGCGCTGGCGCTCGAGCGCTTCGCGCTCAAGCGTTCAGCGCTCAAGTGCCAAGCGCCTACGTGCCGACACATGGCGCGCTCGCGCTCGAGCGCTTAGCGCTCCAGCGCCCAGCGCTCCAGCGCCCAGCGCTCAAGCGCCAAGCGCCCACGTGCCGACACGTGGCGCGCTAGCGCTCCAGCGCCCTGCGCTCAAGCGCAAAGCGCCCACATACCGACACATGGCGCGCCTGCGCTCCATCGCCCTGTGCTCAAGCGCAAAGCGCCCACGTGCCGACACGTGGCGCTCTAGCGCCTAAGCGCACAGCGCTCATGGCGCTGACCCCACGCGTCCTTTGGGCGCTTTTTCCCTTTTTTATGTATGTATACATGTATATATATGTACAGATACACACACTCCACAACACTTTCCCCCTCAAAATTTTTTTTTGGGCCGGGGCGCTGCCCCGCATCCCGCAAGGGGGCTGCTAGCCCGCTTGACCCCCAGCCCGCTATCCGGGTAGCGGGACTCCCGTAAAAACTCTGCGTGGCTCCCGATATATCCAAACCCCCTCCAAAACAACCCACACATACACTACACATTGAGTTCGCATGATCAGTTTAACCCGCCAATCGGAGGTTCCCTCGCTCCAAAGGCGAGGGGTAATTAACGGCAGCTTAGTCCGCGGCTGCCGTAGATTCAGATCCCCACAATCATTAAACCCCGGCCTACCCTAGGCATGGGGAATCTATAGTACGCCTGACAAGCGCGTGCGTATTCCCATCTCAATGGGGTGACGAAAAACACCCTATAGATTCTGGCACACCCGGTGGGACCTTTCTCTCCTCCCATATTTCGGGTTAAATGTTCACGCAAACTCAATCAATATACATATCGATTGCCTATACTGAAATGATGTTTTTTTCCTTGCAGCAATCAACATTCGACGACAATGTCTCCCAAGACGAATTCAGCTTCCAACGCGACCCCGATCCCGTACGTGGTCAAGGTCAATGCTCGTGTGGTTCTACCTGCAAGCCTCAGTCGACAGTGGGAGGAACTGCCCTGCCAGTTTGGTTCCGTCATCATCTACCCTGCCGGAAGCGCTCATCTGGCAGAAATCCAGGCGAAACAGGCGGCTAAGCCGGTCTCAAGGGGCAAGAGGCCGAATGTCGTGATCGCCAAGGCACCACAACCGAAACTTAAGACGGTGTCTAAACGATTCTCTGGTGCTCCAGCGGGGGGAAAGAACTCTGGTACAAAGGGCAACATCAAATGTTGCGGACGAGCTCAGGTGATGACTCCAACAAATGCACAATCGAGCATATCTCCAAAATCCTCCATCGTCCAGTCTACGGTGTCTTCCCAAAGAGCCAAAGTCTGCCAGGTGCTTAGAACAGAAAAGTTAAGGCAGAAGCGGCTCAGGTATCGAGCCAACAAGAGGGCCAGGGCTTCGGCCAAATGGAATCTTGTGAAGTTCCAAGTGCAAGGTCGCCCCGCGACGACGGCTGAGTCGGATGGAAGAATCAGCAATTCCTTCGAGCCTCTGAAGTGGGTTCAGAAAAATGCCATGACCACCAGAATCAAGAAGACATCGGTCCGAACAATGCTACAAAGAGACGTGTCCCGGCCCCAACAGAAAAAGTATGACACTGTCTCTTCGAGAGTCTATCAGGCGCTCTGTGCCGCACGAAAACAGCGGGGCAAACCCAGAAAGGAAGCGCCAGCACCATTCAAGAATCCGGCCAGGCCAGCCGCCTTCAGTCGACTACTCGTTACCAAAACAGGAGGGTCAAGACAGCGATCCGAGAAATCAGTCGCCGATAAGAAAAAGATGGATGGATATGTTATCCATACGGTCTATATGGCAGGCGGGTGCCCCAGCGACAACCTTCGCAGCAAGAGCAAGGATGGGGCCACCACATCCCAAGCCCAATCTGGCTTGATTGTGGTTGCCGCTACCCAAGAACAGCCGCCTCCGCTAGATGATGAAAATCCTCTCGAGGAGGAAGATAGGCAGAAAGACCTCTCGGTCCATGCAGAGTCAAGCTCAGACAGCGAGGAAGAGCCGACTTTCCTCCCTAGGACCGCGGAGCAGGAGCTTCTTCAAGAGCTTCGAAAACAGCTCAGGAGCAAGGATAAAGAGATGGCCAAGCTCTATTCAAAGATTGACGACTTAACGAACGTTATGATGCAGCTTACGGCTCAAATTGCTCGAGCGCCTCCTAATCAAGCACAAGTAACTACTAATCACCCGGGTGATGACAATCCAAAGCAGCCAATGCCAGTTCCTTTGGGTCCAAGACTGGTCGAGCCACACGAAAGCCGGCCACATTCCGCTTCTGGGGATGCCTTGGCCCCAGATAGCACTATCCCGCTAACAAAAGATCGGATAATGGATTTGGTCACCAGCAAAGTTAAAACATTGGTGGCCGAAGTTGAAGCTCGGAAAGAAATCGGCAATAGTAGGCGGCCATATCCCGCACAGTACGTTCTGATCGAGTTTCCGAGCGGCTACGTCATTCCAAAGTTTGGAAGATTTGACGGGACGGGAAATGCAAATCAGTATGTCGCCCACTTCAAAGCCTCGTGCGGAAATACAGGGTGCAATGACGCGCTCCTTCTTCGTCAGTTTGTCAACAACCTGACCGGTGTCGCCTTCGACTGGTACGCGAGCATACCAGACGGGTCCGTCATTACCTTTGCCCAAATGGAGTCTCTGTTTCTGCAAAGGTTCATGAGTGTCAGTGATAAAATCTCCATTGCCGACCTTGTGAGGACCAAGCCGGGGAAGAATGAAAGCAACACCGACTTTATCGCCCGATAGCGTAATCTCACGGTCAAGTGCGAACTGCCGCTGGAGCAGGACCAGTCCGTCAGGCTTCTCATTGGGAACCTCAGCAATTGGATGGTCCCATTCTTGTGTACAGCGGGCCTCAAGACATTTCAGGAGCTAACCAAGAAAGTCCAAATGCTGGAACGCTCGAAGCAAGAGTCCCCGCCGGACTCTCAGAGAGACAAAACTTGGAAAAGCAAGCGGGACGACAACCGTAGAAGCGGGAGTTCCAGCAGTACCAATGTCTTCAATGCGTCCGACAATGAAGAAAAGCGAAGGGCGGGCGAATCCAAAACCAACCGGTCTAGAAAGCCATTGCTGGGAGGAGATGGGCCTTCCCTAGAGGAGAAGAAGAACAAGGTTTGCTCTTTCAGAAGGGACAAGGTCTGTAAGATATTTAAAGATGCCTTGAACAACGGCCTACAATTGCCGGAGTCGAAAAGACCCCAAGAAGCAAAAATGACCGACAATCCCCTGTATTGCCCGTACCACCGAGTAGTGAGCCATGCGATCGAGGATTGCTATATCTTCACGGACTGGGTCGAGAAGCAGTACAAGGATGGAGAGATCGAGCTGTCCAAAAGCGTGTTGGTGAACAATCAAGTTGCAACCGCCAACTTTATACAGACAGAAGTTGAAGCCTTCTGGGAGCAGACAGTTGAACCCGCTGCTCTGACAAACGAAACTGACTCATCGCGGCCTCCGTGGAGTACGCACATATCTAATAAGACGAAGAAGATGATAAAGCTACTTCGGAAAGAGCCCAGGACGGAATGGGAAGGGCAGAAGAAGCCTACCAGTCCAGCTGCCAATGCGGCTCCATCAGGCTCAAAATCTAAAAAGCTCAAGAAGAAGAAAAGTGCAGCTCGGCGCGAAAAGGATTTGTAGGGAGATCGACCATTCAAAAATATATCGATTCCCTCGAAGAATATGAACAGAAAGAAAGAACTCTGATTCAATTGAAGGAGTTATTCCCTGCACAAGCGGCTGAAATTTTGGAGGAGTTGGAAGAAGGCTCCAATGAAGAGACCCCTATAGTGACCTGCTACGCTATCCATCTGGGCAGCGACTCTGAGGAGGATCTCTGTTTTCCCGAAGAGGACGAGGAGCTCGCCAAAAAGGCCAATCAAGTTCAGCTCAGAAGCGGCAGGGCTCTACCGCCAAATCAGGGAAACGCCTCAAAAGGAAAGGAAAACCAGGTGGCGAATGAGGAAGACGACAGAGAGCCGGGTAATGAAAACTCAAGTCCTTCCTCAGTGGACTACAATGTTTTGGCTCACCTCCGAAAGCTTCCGTCTCTCCTTAGCATCTACGATGCCTTGGTTCTATCTCAAGAGCTTAGAGATGTTCTCATTCATGCTTTACAAAACCCTGAGCGGTATCAGGCTCGCTTTGCGGAAATTAATATGAAAGAAGCTCAATACACTTTGCAAGCCGCCGCAGTCACGTTTAAGGATGAAGACTTGCTACTGGGAACGACTGAGCATAATCGGCCGCTTTACGTGACCGGGTACAGCGACGGGGATCGGATTAATCGCATATTGATTGATCCGGGGTCCTCAGTGAACATCATGAACTTGCGAACACTAAAGAGTTTGTCAATGGACGTCCGACACCTGTCAAGGGAAAGGATTGTCATTCAAGGCTTTAATCAAAACTGCCAGCAAGTTCTGGGGTCTATAGCTTTGCCAATCAAATTCGGGGATGTGCAAACTGAAGCTAAGATATATGTGATCGACGCCGACACGTCTTATAAGATTCTCTTAGGACAGCCGTGGCTCCACGATTACGGCATCGTCCCATCAACTCTCCATCAATGCATGAAGTATACTAAAAATGGCGAAGAAAGACGCATTGATGGAGACATCCAGCCGTTCGGTGTGCATGAAGTCCGATATGAAGATTCTCGGTACTTTATGAACCACCAAAATGCTAGGCCACAACTGACTAAGGATAGAGCGGCCACAAGACTCAAAAGCAAATCTGAGCCGGCTGTCACTTTCAAAAGCAAAAACGCCCAAGTGCGCCCGCGTTTTGGTAGCGACACTGATGAGTCCGACGCTGGAAGTCCGTCCTTCCGTAAAACTCGCCCTCATTCCGGTAGCGATACGGACGAATCTGTTACTGAAGCCCTATCTAGTAGTAAAGTCCGCCCTCATCTTGGCAGCGACACTGAAGAGTCGGAGGAAGAGGATCTTCCGTGCAACAGCGGTGCAGATTGGACCCCCATGCAACAAGCGAAACTACGGGAGACCTTCGAAATTGCAGAAGGGTCCCTAGCTGTCACAAGGGTACCGGAGCAGATGTGCAAAGAGCTCGATGCGTTGTCAGTCTCCACCGTGGACCAGCTGAAAACTTTTTACGTCCCCGGAAGGAAAAGTGGGAAGAAAGGAATCCTGTTTTATGGGTCAAACCTCGTTGTGCACCCGGACGATTTGTCTGTCGCGTGCCTTCTATATGAGAGAGGCATAAGAGCCGTCCTCAATCCCAGATACTATGCGCCCGAGATGCGTGAATACGTTAAAAGTGCGGATGCCGGTTATATCAAACGGAGTCCGAAGCAAAGTTTTACGGAGGGCTATGGCATCCACCTCAGGTCCGAGCACTCATCGATGGACGAATTCCAGATAAGCGGGGCATAGGTTTCATCTAGCCTGATTCTAAGGCATGCTATATGACCCATATTGGGGAAGCCAGCGAAGAGTCAAATGATGAAGACGAGCTAACCGAGCTAGAAGAAGCTCCTCAAGAGCTCAAAGATGGCGGACAAGCAACCTTTGACGAGCTAACCGAGATTGACTTAGGAACGCCCGATGATCCAAGGCCGACCTACATCAGCTCACTCTTGTCGGAGGAAATGAAAGAGCAGATAATTGCCCTGCTGCATGAGTTCGTCGACTGCTTCGCGTGGACATACAAAGAAATGCCTGGCCTTTCCCCTGAAGTGGCCGTGCATAAGCTGGCTATATCTCCTGATGCTAAGCCAGTCAAATAAGCTCCTCGGCGAATGAGAAGGGAACTAGAAGAAAAGTTCATCGAGGAAACCAAGAAGCTCATGATGCCGGCTTCATCAGGGAAGAGAAATATGCGGACTGGATCGCATGCATAGTCCCAGTGAAGAAGAAAAATGGGCAGATCCGAGTTTGTGTCGATTTCAGGGACCTCAACAAGGCATGTCCTAAAGACGACTTTCCGCTACCGGTCATGGAAATGATGGTCGATGACACCTCAAACTATGAGGTGTTCACCTTTATGGATGGCTCGTCTGGATATAATCAGATCAAGATGTCGCCCGAGGATCAGAAGCACACAACATTCCGAACCCCGATCGGAATATACTGCTACAAGGTGATGCCGTTCGGACTGAAGAACACAGGTGCTACGTACCAAAGGGCAATGACCAATATCTTTGATGACCTAATTCATAAAGTCGTCGAATGTTATGTTGATGATCTGGTCGTCAAGACTAAAACCAAGGCCGATCATATCCAAGATCTTAGGACCGTTCTCACCAGACTGAGGGAATACGATCTGAAGATGAATCCTCTGAAATGCGCTTTTGGCGTGTCATTGGGAAAATTCCTGGGCTTCATAGTCTGACATCGAGGGATCGAAGTTGACCCATCAAAGATAACGACCATAATGGAGATACCCCCTCCGAAGAGTCTGACGCAGCTAAGATCTTTTCAAGGCAAGCTTGCTTATATACAGAGGTTTATCTCGAATTTATCGGAAAGATGTAGGCCCTTCTCAAAGCTCATAAAGAAAGGAGCTCCTTTTATTTGGGATGCCGAATGTCAAGCAGCGTTCGAAAGCATCTAACAGTACTTGTTGCACCCTTCAGTGCTGGCCGCTCCCATTCCAAATAAACCGCTGATTCTCTACACTGCCGCGCTAAATGAGTCACTCGGTGCGCTCCTTGCCCAGAACAACGAGGAGGGAAAAGAGAATGCCCTCTACTACCTCAGTCGAACTTTAGTCGGGGCGGAACTCAACTATTCCCCGATCGAAAAGCAATGTCTGGCTCTGATGTTCGCTGTGAGGAAGCTGAGGCACTATCTGCTCGCTCATCGGGTAATGCTGATCTCTAAGGTCGACCTGCTCAAACACCTAATGACCCAAGCAAGCCTAGCCGGTAGAATGTCGAGATGGGCTGTCATGCTACTTGAGTTTGATATAGTTTATATTCCTCAGAAAGCAGTAAAAGGGCAAGCTCTTGTAGACTTCCTTGCTGCTCATCCCGTATCAGAGGGGTCACCGCTTAATTGCGAGCTACCCGACGAATAAGTGCTGCAACTAGAGGAAGATGAGCCATATTGGGAGCTCTACTTCGATGGAGCCTCATCAATGAGGAGCTCCGAAAAATCAAGCGTCCCGCAGATAAAAGCAGGGATAGGACTGGTGTTCATCACGCCATCGATGGGAACCCTACGACGTTCTTTTGCTCTCACCGAGCCTCAAACAAAAAATGAAGCTGAGTATGAAGCTCTGATAGCTGGTTTGGAGCTCGCCATAGAAATGGAAATCCTTCGGCTACGGGTTTACGGTGACTCCCAGCTTGTCGTCAACCAAGTAAGCGGCGATTATAAGGTATGCAAACCCGAATTAGCTCGGTACAGAGGCCGAGTTGTGGAACTCATGAAACGGTTCACTCACATTGAACTAATGAGAGTCCCTAGAGCGTTGAATGGAAAGGCTGACTTACTCACTCGCTTAGCCAAGGAGCTGGCTGATCCTGACATGGACGAAATTCTGATCACAGTCAGGAGTCGACAAATTCTACCCCCAGTCTCTCTACGAGAAGAGGAAAGCACGGAACAGAACAGCAGTCCTGCCGAAGAAGCTTCGATCATCCAAGACGAGCCCGATTGGAGAGAACCCTTCATAGAGTACCTCCGATACGACAAGCTACCCGAAGAAAAATCTGCGAGGATTCAGCTGAAGAAAAGAGCTCTCCGATACGTGTTTGTAAATGACACGTTATACCGCAGGTCATATGACCAACTCTGGCTCAGGTGTCTGTCATTGGCCGAAGCCCAAAAGGTCATGAAAGATGTTCACTCGGGCGTTTGCGGTGCTCACCAATCTGGCCCAAAGATGCGACTTCAAATCAAACGGCCTGGGTATTACTGGCCCACCATGATACAGGATTGCGGAGAGCATGCAAAGAAATGTCAGATCTGCCAAATCCATGGTGATTTCATTCACAAGCATCCCAATCCGTTGCATCCTACGGTGGCGTCGTGGCCCTTCGAAGTCTGGGGCACCGACATTGTTGGCCCAATTGATCCTCCGTCATCCAAAGGCCACCGGATCATACTGGCCACGACAGACTACTTCTCCAGATGGGCTGAAGCTATCCCGCTAAAAGAAGTCAAGACAAAAGATATTCTGACATTCTTCCAACATAATATTCTATACCGCTTCGGTACACCAAGAAGAATCATTTCTGACAACGGGCCTTCTTTCAAGAGCTTCAATGTCTCAAGGTTCGCTACTCAGCACAAGATAGACTGGAGATATTCCTCCATCTATAATCCAAGAGCCAATGGGCTAGCCGAAGCCTTCAATAAGACTCTATGCAGCTCCTGAGGAAAAATGCTTCAGCCAACAAGAGAGACTGGAATCTCAAACTTCACGAGGCGTTGTGGGCATATCGTACCACGCACCGTACTCCAACTCAGTCCACACCATACTCATTGCTCTTTGGAGTGGAGGCGGTCCTCCCCCTCGAATTCGAAGTTCCAAGCTTAAGAATGGCCGTTCAGCACGAGTTGACGGAGGAGGAAAACGTGCTCCTTCGACTTGAAGAGCTCGATGCCCTCGAAGAAAAAAGGCTCGCGGTGCAGCAAAATCTGGGGCTATACCGAGCCCAAATATCACCGGCCTATGACAAGATAACTCGTCTCCGCACTTTCAAGAAAGGTGAATTGGTGTTGGTCCTCAAAAGACCGATCATCCCCAATCGACATGCCAAGGGAAAATTCGATCCAAAATGGGAAGGACCATACGTCATCGAGAAAGTGTTCGACGGAGGATCCTACCAATTAATAAGTGCCGAGGGAGAAAGGCCCATGCCACCCATCAATGGCCGATATCTCAAGAAATACTGCACGTGAATGCTCCAAGTCGCAGGCGAATTGAGCACACCAGCCCTACGGTCTGGATCATACATCCTGCAAAACCTTATACAATCCACGGGCGTAAATGACCCCTATCTCTCCCAAATCCTGCCGGTGAGACTACTTTTAAAGTCCCACCAGTGGCAAAAAAAAGAGAAAGAAAAAAGAAAAAAATAAAAAAATAAAAAAAGGGTATGTCCACAAGCAAAACGGGCACGGATGAAAACCCGAAAGGGTTCCGTGAATAAAAACAGCAGGACTACAGGCGAGTTTGTGAAAACCCGAAACGGCGCAAACTCATGAAAGGAGATGAAATACACTCGCAAAGTCCTCTCAGAGAAAACCCCTGCGTGAGATCCTTATGACTCACAAAGGAGCAACACACTTAGGAATCCTCACGATTCCTAAGGAGAATATACACCTGCGAGATACTCTCGACTCGTCGGGAGAAAATACTTTTATGAGACCCTCACGGCTCATAAAATTGAAAAGCCTTAGGTGATAGGGACCCAAACCTGTCTCCTAAGCCATCGTTCCCCAACGGGCAACGGCAAATGATGAGTCGGTCCTGGCATTTCGCTTCAGTGTTAGCGGTGCTGATGCCGACCAAAAACCCAAATCCCATGTCCTCCCAAGGCAAATGATGAGTTGCTCCTGGCATTATTCCAGTGCAGCAATGCTGATGCCAAACAAGACCCAAATTCCAAGTCCCCAAACGGCGAATGATGAGTCGCTCTTGGTACCATATTCCAGTATAGCGATGCAGACGCCAACCAAAATCCAATTTCTCAAAATTCTCCAGCCCTACGTCCAGTCCCCAAATTGACTGCCGTATACAATCCACGGGCTCAAATAATTCTCGTCATACTCATGCCCCACCACAATCACCAGTTACGCGGCTGGTCTCCGCCTTTGGAATTATGCTCCATTGAGAAGACCCACTCATGTGTCCTCACGATACATGAGGAGAACAAACCTTTGTGGGATCCTTACGACTCATAAAGGAAAAACACACTTAGGAGTCCTCACGACTCCTAAGGAGAAAATACACCTGCGGGATCCTTACGACTCGTAGGGAGAAAATGCTTTTATGGGACCCTCACGGCCCATAAAATTGAAAAGCCTTAGGTGATAGGTGTTTCGCCACGGCAGCGCCCCGGCGGTCTCACCGAGGCCAAAATGCGGAATCAAAAATTTTCCTTACTTGGAAACTGGCGCTACCGCGGACAAAGAAAACCCGGATCGTTAACCATTAACCTCTACTAGCAAACAAGAGATGGGAAGAGAAGTATACCAAGTGATCCGAGTCCTCCGGTCTTCTCGTCATCGTCCCGATCTCCCGCGGAAAGTCCTGTCTCCATGTCGTCGCCTCCTCGCCGGAAGGGCACCACGTCGCCTGCATCTTTTACGGGCTCCCACCTCAATACTGAGGCAACTCGGGCACGAAGCTGGCAAGTCGACGTGCCCAAGATTTGCTGTAGAATGTAGTGTAGATGCTATATCTCATTTGGGGTTTTAGTTGCCTTTGAAGATGATGGAGGAATCAAGATAAGAAAAAATGGTGCTTGCATTTTTCCTAGCATGAGATGAGATCAAAAAAGCCACAAGCTCAAAAAATGAAACTCTCTCATTCTTTTTCTCACAAGTGAAGTCTCTCCACTCTTGTGTGAATGGTGGAGGAATGAATATCAAACCATAACAAGAAGGGAGGTGAGTGTAGGAGAAGAGAATGGGTGACCACATCCAAAACATCATGATAACAATCTCACATCAACTCCAAATCAACTCTAATCACCATTAATGCAAATCAAGTGATGTAAAGAGAATCAAATGATGGTTTGAAAAGAAAAGATGCCAACATAATCAATCCATATGCATGAAACCCCTCCACAATATGTTATTTGCAAACTTGCAAATAACACCCTCCATCGGAAAAGTCCGGCCGGGAAAGAACAAAGAAAAACCGGCCGGAACAGAATGCAAACTGGCAACTCCAGAAAACTGGTCCCGTAATAAATTACAGGAAAACCCCGATACTGTGCATACACACCCGCATCTGTATTCCTACCAGATACAAATGCAATGAGACAAAATCTACACTGTACTATACTAGGATCCGGCTTAAACCAAAACCGGCTAGTAATATCCGTCCGATCCTGATCCGTGCAATACCGCACGTATCTGATCGAACCCTGCCATATAACCATACGTCCACTAGTACAAACTGTCCGATCCTGATCCGTGCAATACCGCACGTATCTGATCGGACCCTGCCATATCTCCATACGGCCTCTACAGCGTTTCGCCCGAAACTTGAGTAACTGAATGTGTGGTGGACTCTAAAGACTCGTCAATACTATGGCTATGGATTTAACCACTAGCACGTCAGAGGTATGAGCCAATACGTGACGGGCCACCAGCTATTGACCAAAAAGGACGTCAATGAGCGAACTCATCCTGACACCCTACTGAGCCTGTCAGTGACAATATCCGTACAGTCCGGTCTGTTCGTCTATGAGTATCGCATGGCGGGCCTAGTGGGTTGGTAAAAGTCAGACCCCCAAAAGCGGTACAAGTCGTGTCGGAGCGTAGCCCAGAACACCCTGAGATACTACTGGAATACCTACCAGTAAATCTCCTGCCTCGGCCGAGGGCTTTATGTAATGGCTCTCCTAGACACAGCGCGACCTCACCCCCAATACCGGGAGAGACAAACCCCTGCAGATCCGCTCACTGCCTCCATGTGGCTCGGGACTGTACCCAACTAAAACCTGTTTGCAAGACTCCTTTGAGCCGTGGTAGGGTAGTAATCAAAGCACAGTGGGAACTCACACGAGACAAATGGCGATCTCAGGTCGATGAACTAACCTGTACACATGTCACCAGGGAACTGCTATCTGACATCTAGTATAAGACCAACTAGCAGGTTCCCGGCGAGTCCTGTCCGGTGTACTCATAACCCAATGAGCACCTGTATACATCTTAGGTGAACCAACTGACACCAGTGGCTTGTGAGACCGGCCACCGCCCCTCGTCGGGGTCTCGACTGTATACACTAGTCTACTAATGGAGTATCGATGCCCTGTCTCGAAACTCCTATGACTAGGGACCTTTTAAGGATGTGCTTATAGACTACCAGCTCCCACGTATATGATCGCCATCATACTGCTGGTAGTCAAGCAAGAATCCTAGGGGCTCTATCAACGTGTAATAGCGACATGTCAGGTCACCTAAAGCAGTACACGATAATAAAGATAAACCAGATAGCATACTATCATCTTGAGTGAGACTGTCCTCCTGGGATAGGTCCTCCCTCAATCATTGCAATCACGTGCCTGTGATCCAATAATTGACTCTGAGGGCACTATCTCCAACAATCTCCCACTTGCACTCAAGGCTAATTATTGCGATGTCGCATACTCACAGCCCGTGTGATACCGAACACCCAACTCCTCTACTAGTCAGTCTCATAAAACCCGTTTGCGAAACTATTGCGTTCGAGGAATAGCCTCAGTGAGTGGATCCGCTGTGATGTTTCTTTTTATGTCTCTCTATATCTCAAGTTCGCAGAGAAAGCCATCTCCCGAAATGAGCAATACCTGTCTTAGAGTATGTCTGGATATCTGATGGGACCTAGCTCATAAATGAACTCCAAATCCAAACTTCTTAGACTGTATCGACAACTGAACTTAATTAGTATCCTGCGCCATGCCTCCCTCAGTATTTCCTTGGACTATCTGTCCAAAATACTGCCCCTCGTCAGAAGGAAAAACTATAACACTGACAACCTCCTTGTCGTCCATGTCACCTTGGAAGCCTGGAATGATAACCGTCTCCTAAAAGAGGCTGTCGTTATCACATCCCTAGAACATCAACTTATGTTCTAAAACTGCTTCCGACTGTTTCTCCAGGATTGGATTAATATCAACTTATTGCACCTACTGCAAGAACAACATCTGGTGTGGTACTTGACATCTCATGATTGACTCAATTGCCTAAGCAAGTGATCTGCCAATCATGAGTATCCCTCTCCCCTTTAGTCTGTAAGACACCTTTAGAGAGGGTGACTCCATCAACTGCAGGTACACTACCGTGCCAGGAGTCGTCCATTCTAAATACTCATAGAATGCTGTCAAGGTACCCAGATTGGGAAACCACCCAAATCTAGATCTAAAACCATAGATCTAGTAACCAGTATGTCTGATATAATGTCCAAGTCCCATGTGGAGAAACTACTGTGTGACGACCAAAGCGTAACCGATCGTAGTATAGGAATATCACTTCCTACTCTGTGTATGTCATCCAAATACCAGGACATCACACCCTACTACCTTCTTAACAGATCCATCCCCTATTCTGATGAAGTCAAACCTATGACTGTCACATCAGAAATAGATGATCTATCTCCGCTGTAACAGCTTTAGTCTATAAATAGACATAAGCCTGATGACCACCAATGCTTCCGCTGCTCCCACTGACTACGACAACCCTCTGCCAGAGTCATATAGACGTGCACTTCTAAAGCTAGTTTAGAACGACGCTATACTCATCCCCCTGCCGGGTCTCACAGTCTGGAACAACAGCAATGGTAAGTCTGGGTAAACAAGAACCTCCCTGCCACCGTCCTTGAGCATACCGAAGTACCTCTCGAGTGCCTGAGGTTACCCATCATATCTGCGGAGTGGCCAATGGAATGTCAAATCAGATTGAATCTTTAGGTTCTTTATCAAATCTTCAGTAATCGTTTGCGGTTCTGGAATCGCTTCCAGTTCTACCATACTCCCACTACTTTTTTCTGAAAAAATCCATTTTTAATTAAAACTGTGGCGAGTTAAGAACAATATTACTATTGATCTTCCAGATGGTAGAAAGTCAACCCTCGTCATAGTCTGGGTCAACCCACAAACAGCCATTACAGAAACGTGCCTTGAGTTGTCCAGTGTCTGGTTTTAATCATAAGCCGGACAACTCCCCGTACCTTAACAACGTTAAGATATGAACTGTTCTACATCCAATATAGAACCAGAGGCACTGATTTAATTTAACCAGATTCAAATCATGCAGCTGTCTCCAGTGCATGTCAACTAAATGGAGAGAGGCCGATCAGCGTTACTCAACTTAGGAATGCTTCCAATTATGAGTAACCTGAAAGAGAAGCTAGTTCTCTTAATCATTACTATCAACTGAACACCATACACAAGTATCTACATCTTTGATCACTTTGAAGAATCCCGATACTTGCTACACCTGGTTCTCTACTCTATTCAAATACCTATAACTCCTCAAAACTTAGACCCTGTGTTCCTACGAAACACATGTCTAAGAACTAGAGAAGTTAAAAGTAAACAGAATATAGTATGAGGACCAACCCCTCTGTCCTAATGGACACTGGACAACATACAATACTCTGTATAAGTCCGCTGAGTCTAACAATTCTTTCACTATGCGTCGTAGGTTGAAAACTGTACTTATGGTTTAAGAAGAATTACACCGCTGTTTAATGCTCCTTACCTAACCATCCACTGATATAGATAAATGTCGTAGACATAATTTCAAAAGGGTATATCTCACCCTATAAAAATAGACGTACAGATATATCAATTTGAAATTGGTGCATAATAGCGGATATTCAAAACCAAATAATGGTCGTCCGGCAAACAACCCAGGTGACTTCCTCAAATATCACCGATTACAACGAATCCCGATATAATGAGGATGATCACCCAATTCCCAATAACTTACTCCCACTCATCATCTGTAAAACCATACAGATGTGAGAATCAAACCTGGTAAATACATACCCTGGAGCAAGTGTCTAATTGGGAAATCAGCTTTCTTTTAACAGTACACAGTGAAACTGAAACATTGAAATGTTTCGTTGGGGTATCCTGGTATTCCTAGTAATGCCTCTTCCATTATCCAGATTCACAACTGTAACCGTATAATTCTTTGCCATTTCTCCAAATCCCTTTATATGTCTTTAGTCATTACCTTCCGCACACCCCTTTAGGCCAATTGGTTTTCTTCCTTCCCTACCGTTCGGCACCAGCCTATGGTTTGGAAGAAGACTATCCAATAAGCATAATGGGTGTACTGTCCTAATCCTAGGAGCACTCGCAATGCGAGAGAAGGTGAAGAGAAAAGACAACCGAATAAACCGTATTCCTATTTCTCCTGGACCAGAATCCATCCCCGAACTGGAACAAGTTCCTTTCGAGTTCGTATATAACCATACGATGGAGTATCCAATAAACTGTGGATCTTCGTAGTGATACGGAGTGTCCTGGAGAAATACAAAGGTGATTTTAGGATTGGCGAAGAAATACTTGGTTTGATCGTGAATAGCAGTCACAATTTACTTTGCCCTCTTACTAATCTCTTGCTTTGTCTTAACTTAATACCTTCTGCACACCATCGTTATGTTAATTGGTTTTCTTCATTCCCTACCGGTCGGCACCAGCCTAAGGTTTGGAAGAAGACTATCCAATTTGCGTAATAGGTGTACTATCTCCTAAACCAAGGAGTACTCGCAACCTGAGAGAAGGAAAAAGGAAAAGACAACTGAATAGTCCTATTCGTTTTCTCCAGAACCAGAAACCATCCTCGAAGTCCTTCGAGTTCGTATATAACCATACGATGGTTTTGTTCAATGGAAGTGGACGTTCGTAGTAATACGGGGTGTCCTGGAGAAAAGGGTAAAAGTAGGAGTGGCAATGAGGTTTGCAACTCTGACAATCCAAAAGCCTGTGTTAAGAAGGTTCGGTCAACTTGGTCACTGAGTCATAGTCAAGGGTCGGGTCAAAGGTCGCTGCCAAAGAGAGAGAGAAAAGAAACACTCAGCGTGCACTCTAACCTAGATCAGAATGGTTATCACTTTATCTAATCTGGAAACCTCCCACTGTAACCTCAAATTCTTCCCCAAACCTGAAAGAAGAATTAGCCGGGATCACCCGAGGAGTAAACCAACTCATCAGTGGGAATCGGGATCCAACTATCATCGCATGATAACGTGACGGAATCCACTCACGTCACCACACTCCAGAAGGTATGCGCATGCCTGGCAAGTTTCAGTTCTTTTGAAACTCCCGATGTGATTTTTACCCCTAGGACCCAAGTGGCCTTGACGAATAATCAACAAATCAAAAGGTCCTAGTCAAGTTCAACCCGTCATTATCTTGATTGCGTTAAACCCACCCGCACGACCCTTGACGAATAATCAACAAAGTCGTACGACTGTCCTAACCAATCCACATATCCATGCGACAGAAAACATTACAGAGCTACCGCACACTACGCCTTGGCGAATAGCAATGACAAACGTAGCGCGAATACTATGCAATACTAATCCGAAATGACGGAGGGCTACGAATGGTTTTTGGCGAAAAACCTTTAACGTAATGAACTTGATATCGTTGAAGGAACCGGATATCTTTCTAGAAAATATAGTGACGAAAACCTTTACTAAAGAGGTCACTCCCGGTGAAGGGATCTCGGCTCTTTCCCCGTAGAATGGGGTGCAGGATATTCAACTGAATACCACGATGCAAAGCAAAGGTAATCGGCTATAGTGAAGTTAATGCCCTGACGCAAACTTCTGTCCAAGGGGTCACTCCCGGTGAAGGGATCTCGGCCCTTGCCTCGTCGACTGAGGAGCAGGATATTCCAAATGAATACCACGATGCAAAACAAAAGTGAACGTCCTTGCAATAACAGCTTTTTGAAAAATGTTCCAACAACATCAGAATAGGTTTGTTTAGCTTGCATTGATCTGAATCAACGCAGTCCCATCAATTGATCACACCACAAAGAACGAAAATATACTGATGTACGTATATGCCATCCGCATTCGCCACTGGGTCCCGTCATTACCCGTTAGGTTACTTAACTAACGACAGAGCGGGGACTGGACTAGCGCGGATGCAAAACATATACAACATCTACTAATATATATACCAATATATTATATTCGCTCAAGGCGTGATAAGAATGCAACAACACAGAAATATACAGCATCACAGAACAATACAGATATCTGGGATCCCCGGGTTTCATAGAGCCGCTACTGAAACCCGACGTTCCCCTGGTCGTATGGATAGCCTGTGCAATGAAATCCTAGACCCCTACAGGCGCGGCAAGTCACCCGCCAAAACCTGAAGCGAGGCAGCCCCCTTCATCACCGTGAATGGACCACCCAGCACTTCACGGAATCCGGTAACTTGGGCACCCCTCCTGGGTCAACCTGTACCCCCTACGAGTGCGGCGAATAGCCCGCCAATCCTAGAGTGAAGCCCCCTCCGTCTCAATGCCATGAGATGCGGGCCCGTTGCCCTCTAGAACCCGGCTATCCGTGCACCCCTCCGCGGGGTAATCCTAGTACAGAAAGTAAAATATACATACACCGGGTACATCGACCGCAACCAGGTCGTGCCCCAAAAGAATAATACAAGCTGGCAGTGACGGCAGTTCACATGTCGGACGCTCGCCCCGCAATATCAAATGTACATATAAAACAAAACTGTACTAGCATTGCATCCAGGCTATCCCCCAAGACCGATCCGCAACAACACAGCATAAACATAGAACATCAACGTGAATGTCACGTTCGCAAATCCGTCTAACCGGGCTATAGCAGTTAGACATAATTTACCGATCGAGTGACATTCACGGTCGCAGATATAATGTAAATACTGTGAACTAGCAAGTTTAAAATATCTGATCGAACAAAATATACTAAGTGGGCCCCAAAGCATTACTGTAGCACTTGCAGAAAGTCTGGGCCCAAACAAAATATACCAAAACCCTTATTTTCAGCACACAAGCCCACTGTAAAAATATGGCGAAGTGATCCCAACTTCCTGCGGCGGAACCGCGGCCAAAGAGGGGTTAAGGCCGCTGTTCCGCGGTCGTACGGAAGAATTGGGTTACCAAATTTTTCCAGTGTTCTTAGGATTCTCTGTACATCATTCTGCAATAACCTGAAAAATTTTTAGAGTCCAAAAAATTTCGACAGAAACTGATGTGAAGGAAAACACGGTTTTTGGGATTTTGGTTCGATCGGGTCTTTAAACATACTAGAGCAAGCTAGACTAGGTTAATGGCGTGGCTCTGATACCATGTTTCGTCCCGGCAGCGCCCCGGCGGTCTCACCGAGGCCAAAATGCGGAATCAAAAATTTTCCTTACTTGGAAACTGGCGCTACCGCGGACAAAGAAAACCCGGATCGTTAACCATTAACCTCTACTAGCAAACAAGAGATGGGAAGAGAAGTATACCAAGTGATCCGAGTCCTCCGGTCTTCTCGTCATCGTCCCGATTTCCCGCGGAAAGTCCTGTCTCCATGTCGTCGCCTCCTCGCCGGAAGGGCACCACGTCGCCTGCATCTTTTACGGGCTCCCACCTCAATACTGAGGCAACTCGGGCACGAAGCTGGCAAGTCGACGTGCCCAAGATTTGCTGTAGAATGTAGTGTAGATGCTATATCTCATTTGGGGTTTTAGTTGCCTTTGAAGATGATGGAGGAATCAAGATAAGAAAAAATGGTGCTTGCATTTTTCCTAGCATGAGATGAGATCAAAAAAGCCACAAGCTCAAAAAATGAAACTCTCTCATTCTTTTTCTCACAAGTGAAGTCTCTCCACTCTTGTGTGAATGGTGGAGGAATGAATATCAAACCAAAACAAGAAGGGAGGTGAGTTTAGGAGAAGAGAATGGGTGACCACATCCAAAACATCATGATAACAATCTCACATCAACTCCAAATCAACTCTAATCACCATTAATGCAAATCAAGTGATGTAAAGAGAATCAAATGATGGTTTGAAAAGAAAAGATGCCAACATAATCAATCCATATGCAAGAAACCCCTCCACAATATGTTATTTGCAAACTTGCAAATAACACCCTCCATCGGAAAAGTCCGGCCGGGAAAGAACAAAGAAAAACCGGTCGGAACGGAATGCAAACTGGCAACTCCAGAAAACTGGTCCCGTAATAAATTACAGGAAAACCCCGATACTGTGCATACACACCCGCATCTGTATTCCTACCGGATACAAATGCAATGAGACAAAATCTACACTGTACTATACTAGGATCCGGCTTAAACCAAAACCGGCTAGTAATATCCGTCCGATCCTGATCCGTGCAATACCGCACGTATCTGATCGAACCCTGCCATATAACCATACGGCCACTAGTACAAACTGTCCGATCCTGATCCGTGCAATACCGCACGTATCTGATCGGACCCTGCCATATCTCCATACGGCCTCTACAGCGTTTCGCCCGAAACTTGAGTAACTGAATGTGTGGTGGACTCTAAAGACTCGTCAATACTATGGCTGTGGATTTAACCACTAGCACGTCAGAGGTATGAGCCAATACGTGACGGGCCACCAGCTATTGACCAAAAGGGACGTCGATGAGCGAACTCATCCCGACACCCTACTGAGCCTGTCAGTGACAATATCCGTACAGTCCGGTCCGTACGTCTATGAGCATCGCATGGCGGGCCTAGGGGGTTGGTAAAAGTCAGACCCCCAAAAGCGGTACAAGTCGTGTCGGAGCGTAGCCCATAACACCCTGAGATACTACTGGAATACCTACCAGTAAATCTCCTGCCTCGGCCGAGGGCTTTGTGTAATGGCTCTCCTAGACACAGCGCGACCTCACCCCCAATACCGGGAGAGACGAACCCCTGCAGATCCGCTCACTGCCTCCATGTGGCTCGGGACTGTACCCAACTAAAACCTGTTTGCACGACTCCTTTGAGCCGTGGTAGGGTAGTAATCAAAGCACAGTGGGAACTCACACGAGACAATGACGATCTCAGGTCGATGAACTAACCTGTACACATGTCACCAGGGAACTGCTATCTGACATCTGGTATAAGACCAACTAGCAGGTTCCCGGCGAGTCCTGTCCGGTGTACTCATAACCCAATGAGCACCTGTATACATCTTAGGTGAACCAACTGACACCAGTGGCTTGTGAGACCGGCCACCGCCCCTCGTCGGGGTCTCGACTGTATACACTAGTCTACTAATGGAGTATCGATGCCCTGTCTCGAAACTCCTACGACTAGGGACCTTTTAAGGATGTGCTTATAGACTACCAGCTCTCACGTATATGATCGCCATCATACTGCTGGTAGTCAAGCAAGAATCCTAGGGGCTCTATCAACGTGTAATAGCGACATGTCAGGTCACCTAAAGCAGTACATGATGATAAAGATAAACAAGATAGCATACTATCATCTTGAGTGAGACTGTCCTCCTGGGATAGGTCCTCCCTCAATCATTGCAATCACGTGCCTGTGATCCAATAATTGACTCTGAGGGCACTATCTCCAACAATAGGGACCTAAACCTGTCTCCTAAGCCATCGCTCCCCCAACAGGAATATGCAAATGATGAATTGCTCCTGGAACGTGTGCTTCAGTGTTAGCAACGCTGATGCCTACCCTAACCCCAAAATCCCAAACTCTAATCCAATAGACCCTTAAGTCTTTAAACTGGGAACAGATGACCTCTAAGTCATTAAACTGGGAACATATGACCCTTAAGTCGTTAAACTGGGAACGGAGGAAATTCCCTCGTGGCAAATGATGATTCACTCCTGGTACCGTATTCTAGTGTAGCGATGCTGATGCCAAACCAAAACCAAAATCCATAAATCCTGTCATGACAAATGATGATTCGCTCCTGGTACCATATTCCAGCATAGCGATGCTAATGTCAACCCAAATCACATCAAGTCAGCAAAACAACCAATGACCTCCCTGGCAGAATCAAATTCCACCTCGGAAACAAGTCAACTTCATCCCTAACGCCGCAAGAAGCTGGGCAAGTCAAATCTAGAACCGACCGTCCATGTCGCTAAAATGGCAGCACCGACCGTCCACGTCGCTAAAATGGCAGCATCGACCGTCCAAGTCGCAAAAAGGGCAGAACCGACCGTTCAAGTCGCAAAAAGGGCAGAACCGACCGTCCACGTCGCTAAAATGGAAGAACCGACCGTCCACGTCGCTAAAATGGCAGCATCGACCGTCCAAGTCGCAAAAAGGGCAGCACCGACCGTCCACGTCGCTAAAATGGCAGTATGGACCGGACAAGTCGAAAAAAGGGCAGAACCGACCGTCCAAGTCACAAAAAGGGCAGAACCGACCGTCCAAGTCGCAAAAAGGGAAGCACCGACCGTCCACGTCGCTAAAATGGAAGCATCGACCGTCCAAGTCGCAAAAAGGGCAGAACCGACCGTCCACGTCGCTAAAATGGCAGAACAGACCATCCACGTCGCTAAAATGGAAGCATCGACCGTCCAAGAGGCAAAAAGGGCAGCACCGACCGTCCACATCGCTAAAATGGCAGCATCGACCGTCCAAGTCGCAAAAAGGGCAGAACCGACCGTCCAAGTCGCAAAAAGGGCAGAACCGACCGTCCACGTCGCTAAAATGGCAGAACCGACCGTCCACGTCGCTAAAATGGCAGCACCGACCGTCCAAGTCGTAAAAAGGGCAGAACCGACCGTCCAAGTCGCAAAAAGGGCAGAACCGACCGTCCACGTCGCTAAAATGGCAGAACCGACCGTCCACGTAGCTAAAATGGCAGCATCGACCGTCCGAGTCGCAAAAAGGGCAGCACCGACCGTCCACGTCGCTAAAATGGCACCATCGACCGTCCGAGTCGCAAAAATGGCAGCATCGACCGTCCGAGTCGCAAAAATGGCAGCATCGACCGTCCAAGTCACAAAAAGGGCAGAATCGACCGTCCACGTCGCTAAAATGGCAGCATCGACCATCCACTTCGCTAAAATGGTAGCTCCGACCGTCCAAGTCGCAAAAAGGGCAGCATCGACCGTCCATGTCGTAAAAAGGGCAGTGCCAGCTTCCCAAAAGCGGGAACCAAATCAAGTCGCCTCCACGTGAAAGAAGATCCATCAATTTCATGCACACGACCCACATGTGTGGCGTGCATTTATTGATGGGGGGCAATTTGTTGGGGTAAAAATTTACACCCCGGTTGACCAAGTCAAAATCAAAGTCAACCCCAAGCCAAGTGGGCCCAAGCCCAGATCCAGTGGGCCCATGCCCGGGTCGAGCCCGAACATGAAGCAGCCGGCCTCTCCCCATGCCAAGATAAAAATTTTGTAATAAATAATTTTATTGTATTTCTTTTATTTTATTTTATGGATAAATGTAAGAAAAATAGGAATAAAGCCAAATTTTTGTAAAGCCCATGGCTTATGTGCAAAAAGAAATGGCACATGAGCCATGGGATAGGCAAAATGCCATTTTGTGAAGCCCAAGGGGCTATGTGTAAAGTGTATAGCCTATAAATGCAAGGATAATGAAAATATCACAACAGCTTTTTTTCTCTCTCCAAAAAAATTTAGATCTGAGATCTTTTCTCCTTCCTCAAGGTTCCAAAACATTCTTCTTTCTTTTGAATTAAATCAAGAGTTTTACTCTTCATTTTATAAAACTAAATAGTTTTTCACCACAAAACCCAAAAAAGGGAACTCAGATCTTCCATTAGATCTCAAAGAAGAGATTTTTAAAATCTCATATCTCTTGATCTTCAAGATCCAGCAACCAGAGGAGAAATAAGAAGAACCCCTTTCATCAACCCCAAAACATTTTAGGAGTTTAACTCCACTATGATTTCTCTTTCGAGAATTTCTGGGGCTAAAAGCCTCTTTTTCTCGTCGGCGCCCAAGCGCCCAGCGCTCAAGCGCCAAGCGCCCACATGCCGACACGTGGCGCGCTTCGCGCTCAAGCGCCCCGGGCTCAAGCGCCCAAGTGCCGACACGTAGCGCACTAGCGCTCGAGCGCTTCGCGCTCCAGCGCCCAGCGCTCAAGCGCAAAGCGCCCACGTGCCGACACATGGCGCGCTAGCGCTCAAGCGCAAAGCGCCCATGTGCTGACACGTGGCGCGCCTGCACTCCAGCGCCCTGCACTCCAGCGCCCTGCGCTCAAGCGCAAAGCGCCCACGTGCCGACACGTGGCGCGCCTGCACTCAAGCGCCCAGTGCTCAAGCGCAAAGCGCCCACATGCCGACACCTAGCGCGCTAGCGCCTAAGCGCACAACACCTAAGCGCACAGCGCTCAAGGCGCTGACCCCACGCGTCCTTTGGGCGCTTTTTACCTTTTTTTTTATGTATGTATACATGTATATATATGTACAGATACACACACTCTACAACACTGTCCCCCTCAAAAAAAATTTTGGGCCGGGGCGCTGCCCCCTACCCCGCAAGGGGGCTGCTAGCCCTCTTGACCCCCAGCCAGCTATCCGGGTAGCGGGACCCCCGTAAAAACTCTGCGTGGATCCCGATATATCCAAACCCCCCTCCAAAACAACACACACGTACACTGCATATTGAGTTCGCATGACCAGTTTAACCCGTCAATCGGAGGTTCCCTCGCTCTAAAGGCGAGGGGTAATTAACGACAGCTTAGTCCACGGTTGCCGGAGATTCGGATCCCCACAATCATTAAACCCCGGCCTACCCTAGGCAGGGGGAATTTGTAGTACGCCTGACAAGCGCGCGCGTATTCCCATCTCAATGGGGTGACGAAAAACACCCTACATTGACAAATGAATTGAAAATTCATTTGTGCAAACTATTTATTTATGGTTTCTTTATTTTAATTGGAAAATGGTTTTATACAAAACCATACTCTTGTTTGGATGAACACTTGGTTGGTTTTAAAAAAATGAAAAACTTTCTCACCATTTGCTTCATCTCTCTTCAATGGCCTTTCTTGAGCTCCTCCTCCTTCTTCTTGATCATCTCCCCTACCATCTCATGTATTGAGAACCAAGGGTAGATGAGAGATAGAAATACACTAAGAACAACTTACTACATCCTAAACACTCTAGATTAGTAACCTAGAGTCCCTAGTTGCTCCACTTGATTTTTAGTGTGGAGCTACAGCCATGAACCACATCTCTCGCGTGGATCATCTTCGACGGAGGAAGACCGGCGGTCAAGCTCGATATAGAGAGAGATCTATAAGCGAAACTAGGGTTCTTGTAATCTTCCTTTCTAAGGAGAAAAGTTGTAATGCAATAGTTGATTAATAATGATTGTTTTTATTTTAATTTTTTTTGCATTTACTTTTCCGCATTTACTTTACGCATTACTTTTCTGCATTAATTTTACGCATTACTTTTCTGCACTTTTAATTATGGTTTCATTCATCTTCAACCTCTCTTTTAAATCACTAGAAACCATGTGCGAGTAATTTCTTGCTTGCTAGGGTTTGTAGGATAGGGTTGAGTAATGGATGAAAAACATCGTTTAAATTCTTTTTAAAAGTTTTAATTTTTATAAACTTTAGCAAAATAAATGTTAACCCTCTTATCGGGCGCGCTATCATTTAATGATAGTCACAACCACGATTTGAGATCAGTTAATACTTGTTTTGTTAAGGGCTTGAGATAAATAGAGATCAATAGAAGGACAAGGGTCAGTAGTGGGAAACCCTAATTCTCTCCAAGAACCCTAATCCACATTCATCGCTATCTCTCTAGTTTTAAACTATTAAAAGATAAAAAGAATCATCTATAAATCTTCATCCATTAACTATTAAGTCTTATAAACCCTACAAGCCTTTCTATTATAAATTTTATATCCATCTTAAAATAAAACGACAACAATCCCTCCTCTCTTTTATCAACTCGTCTAAGAAAAGAAAGGAAGTTCACGTTTCCCTGCGGACGGCCCGTACTCATCGCGGCTAGCTATTTGCAACACCGTTTTGATTGCGGTTATTTACACAACATACACATACACACCTTTTCGCATACAATCAAATAGCGTCGTTGCCGGGGAAACGGTCGTAATTATTTTTCTTGTTATTCGGGTTGATTTCTAATATAAAACCAGAGAACATAAAAAATTAAAATAAAAAAATTGCATTTTGTATTTTAAAAGATTTTTGTGCGAGTTTTGCGAGAAATCTGAAGCACTTGGAGAAAACCATATGAGATTTAGAGACTTTCAAATTGGACCAGAGGAGCAGTTGAGTGCTTTGAAGAAGTTTGGAGGGAAGATCACATCAGACGGCGGCGGAACCGCGGCCAAAGTGGGCATTGGGCGGCGGAACCGCGGCCCTATTGAAGAATTGGGCCCCCAATCTTCTCTGGTATTCTCCTATTGTCTTCCTCTATCCTTTAAAGCTCCAATAAATTGTTTTTACCTGTAGAATTCTTTGCAAATATCGCCGTTAAAAATATTTTGCGTGTTTTAGATTTTGGTTTGTTTTGCATATCTAAAACGGACATTAAGGGGCAATAAACCCAAATTCAGATTAGGTGGGGATTTCATCACCCTTCCTAGGCCCCACAAATCACAAACGGGAATACGCATAACCCTACATTAATAAAAAATATCTAGACTTAGTCTCTAAGGACAGTCGCGCTAAATTAGGACAAAGGAGGGTCGTGGGTAATTTATTGCTTATCCGCATTTTTCTTGTGGTGTCTATGGCAAGTGTGACTAAGGAAAGTGATTACTTAATTATGCCCGCTATTTTGATGATTCGTATAGCGGATACCTCCCACTTACCTGGCACTTACCTGGCTGCAAGATTGATAAGAAGGTGGTAGAGGATTGATCCTACGTCTTGTCCTTTGGAAGTTTAGGAGCGGTCTAGTAATTTGATCTGGTGACCCTAGTTCTAGGTATTGTTTGTGCACGTTTATCGAGTCCCTTTTTAAAAGCAAAACAATTTCCAAAATCCAAAAAAAGTGCTTAAATAATTACCATTTCACCCTCTTTTCTTTTCATTCTCTTATAATGGGTAACCCAAACTGACGAACTCTTGGCGAGCTTTGCTATCCAGAACCGGATATTTCTTGTTATCGTAATTGCTTTGGTACAAATTCCGACTTTACCATGTCTTTAAGGGATAGGATAGAACGCGCTAGAGATAACAGTTGGACACCTCACTCAAAGTCCTATCATGTTAGGAATATGTATGGCCTAAAGGCCATTATTGTATATTATAGTGGATGCTTGGACATATATATAGAGGACTTTCTTGCTCGACATGATAGTATGCTATCTGGTTGCTCTTTATCTTAACATGTACACTTGTTTTTGTTTACTGTCTTTGTGATACATGTTGATAAAGCCCTTAGGATGTTGGCTTGACTACCAGGACTATGATGCAGATCATACTAGTGGGGCTTTGTTCATATCATAATTTTGCATTATTATATTCCTCATTCTTATTCATTTTGCAAATAAATAGGTGCTTTTGATCCATGTCTGTTGAATAGTTGCAGGTTACAGGTTCTCGGAACAACACAGTGAAAATGGTGAAAAGACGCTACAAAAGTGAGACTACGACCAACAAATAGAAGAATCTTTATCATGCCTACAGTTTGAAGGACAAACGAAGATTAGCAAAAAGTTCGATTTCACAAACCACGAAGGCAGCACAAGATTCAAGACTTCAACACGAAGCGAACGGTAAAAAGTCCACAACATTATACACTGTGGAAATCTAGAAGAAACTAGAAGACATTCTGAAGAACCAAGTGAAGAAAATATAAGGAAAAAGCAACAGAAAGAATACTTGAAGAAATGAGCCCAATAGCCCATCAAACGGCCGCGTAACCGCGGCCAAACAAGGCTTTTGGCCGCGGATCCGCGGCCGTGCAATGCGCGTGTCGGTGGATAAGACGGTGCGTTGACCGGGTCTTCTTAAGGTAGATTTGTAAATTTATGAATGGATCAGAATGTAACCTAGGGTTTCCTGTATCTATAAATAGGAGAGCAAAAGGCCAATAATTCTGGTGCCTCTTTTTGGGTGCCTCTTTTGAGATGCCTCTTTTAATTTCTAGATCTTAGATTTTCAACTCCATGTAATCTGTCAAAGAGTGCATCAATAAAGAAGTAAGTTTTTTTTATCTTGAATTTCTTTTCTGCCGTAGTTATAAAGTTTTTTATCTGCCATAGTTATTAAATTAAAACCATTAAAAAAAATGAACTCGTTTATCAAATCCCTAATGAGTGAGTAGTTCCTCACTTGTTAGGGTTAGGTTTAGGGAAGGTTTAAGAGATGAAAATCTCTCATCCCTTTCTTACTCGTTCAACATTTTAAAGTAGGACTCTATGCATACAAACACACACCGCTCACTACGGCACCTTATCCCACGAGGTAGCGCTGATACCATAGTTAAAGACCGGTTGTGATTGTTTTCCATAGAGGTTAGGGATAAGAGTTAAGAAAGGACGGACAAGGACCAAAGGGAAGAAACCTAGTTTCTTCCCGATCGTGCTAATTCCCCTTTGTTAACTATTACCTTAACACCCAAAAGTTCTTAATTAGGGCATAGAAAGCGATGAGAATAATTGATTTTCCAAACTAACCTAATCTTAACCCTAGCAAGCTGTTTATAAACTTTTATCTCATTCTTAGATCTTAAAATAAAAACCAAAGCTTTTGGATTTAACTCGTTAAAACATAAAGAAAAGGAATCCATCTCCCTGTGGACCGATCCGTACTCAACCGGCTAGCTACCAAGCGACACCGTTATTTATTGCGGCAAATTCTTTGATCACAAATAGCGTAAGAACATTAAATCTCACTAATAATCAAATGGCTCCATTGCCGGGGAGACGGTAGTCTCTTTCTTTGTGTAATATCGGGTTAAAAAAAATTAAAAAATTATAAAAATTGAATTTTTTTTAAAAATTTTTTAATAATAAATAAATAAAATAAAAATTCAACTAGTTCTTTTTTAGAGGTATTGTGTGAATTGTGCATGATCGAAGAGACAGACAGATTCAGATCTGGAAAATCCCAGTGAACAAATCAAGAAACAGAGAATCTGAACAAACAGGGGAGAATCCAAACAACACAGAGAAATATTTTGGAGATCCAAACCATCTTAACCACCGCGGAACCGCGGCGGATTCAAGCGTTTGACCACGGAACCACGGTCAACTGCTGACGTCAGCATCCCAAAAAGTCTCTGTAAGTATTTTTATCTCCTTTGTAACCCCCTGAACTCCACTGAAAAATTTTCCTGCAGGGTTCTTTGTGCAAAAATCTTTCTACATCTCCAATAAATTGTTTTTGTGTAGGATTCTTTGCACTGCAAAATAAAAAAAAAATTTGAAAATGTTTTAGAATTTTGGTGTGTTAATTGTTTTGCATATTTAAAACGGACATTTAAGGGGCTATAACACCAATCAAGATTGGATGGGGATTTCATTACCCTTCCTAAGACCCCAAAAATCACAAAAAGCATTTTGCATCAACTTTCGAGTTAATAAAAAATATTAGACTCGGCCAATAAGGACTGTCGCGCTCAATAGGACAAAGGAAAGGATGTAGGCATCGGTCGTTTATCTAAACCTGACTTTGTGGTGCCTAGGCTAGACAAGTGGGAAAGGTAATTTTAAAAGGCCCGTCTCACGGTGATTCGTGAGCGGATCCCTCCTTTCTTTACTTGTGCTTACCTGGCCACAATTGGCGGTGAAGAGGCGATTTGAGGATCTCACAACTTGCCCTTTGGAACAGTTAGGAGCAGTCTAATTGACTTAGGAGACCCTAGCTCTAGACTTGATTATGCATGCTTATATTGTGACTGTTTGAAAGTGTGTAGTAGTCCGTACAAATTGTGCAAAAACTTTTTCTAAAAAAAGAGGAAAAAAAACACTTTCAAAAATTTCAAAACTCCAAAAACAAACAATTTTTTTAAAAATAAAAAAAAATTAGAAAAAAAAACATCACATTCTTTTTCTTCTCCTTTCTTACATCATGGGTACCCCACTTCGCAAAACTCTTGCCGAACTTTGGTATCCTCATCCAAACATTGCTTCCTACGCGTATTGTTTTGGTCGAATTACGAACGACCCCTCCATGCCCAAAATTTCTTTAAAAGATCGAATATAAGCGTCTAGGAGAAACAGTTGGACTCCGCAATCCACTTTGTATCAATCATTTCAACCTTCACCACCTTCTTACATTGATACTCCTTTTTCGAGTCCTGTTGTAACTCCGAAACCCATGTCTATTGCTGAACATATTGAACAATCTCGTAACCGATCTTTCACTCCTTTCAACACTTCCAGTTCTTGGGATCAACAAGTCCATTCACCTTTTTATGCAAATGTTGATCCTACTCCTGTCCAACCATTCAATTCCTACCAGTCCTACCCGACTTTCGTACCTTCCCTAGACGTTGCTTCTATACAGCCATTTGGGAGTTTCCAGAATCCAAACAATTTTGAATCTTTTATTGAAACCCCTTCACAACCCATGTCTAGTCTGGAACAGTCATTGGAAGCTTATATTGTAGCGACAAACCAACAGATGAGGAATTTGAATGCGTCCATTGCCGCCCTTAATTCATCAAGACAACCTAGTGAACCGTTAGCTAGTTTCCAACTAGCTCCAAATTTTCCAATGTATGATGAGGCGGTTGGACAGATTGAGAATTTGAGTGAAGAGAGTGAGCTGTGCACCCTTCCAAATCAAACCTTCCCATCCCCAATTGAATCCCACAACTCCGGTTTTGAATGTCTATCAAGTGTCCCAAATGATTCACCAGTTGAAAATAAAACATTTAATGAGTTGTGCGACTTTGTAGTGCTTGATTGCCAGATTATGAAGGGTATCTTTCGAGTGAACCCACACCCATTCCTTTTGAACTTTACACCTCCAATCTAAAACCTGAATTGATAAATATCCATGCTTTTGATGAGGTGTCTAAAAAAATTGATTTTCACTTGATTGAAGATATTGACGCAGGGAATATCTTGGATGATGAACCCGCAGATTTGGCCGAGTTTTTCTCTCCAATTCATCATCCCGAATCATTAAATGTTTTTCCCGAACTTCATATGCGTCTTGATTTTGATCAGAATGGCATGGATAAGCTAAATTTTGAGGAGAATATTGAGGAAATTATTGAGGATAAACCAGTTTTGTTTGATGAGTCGGATTTTCCAATTCATCATGTCCCTTCCACTGACTGTGTACACCCTCCTGAACCTTTAACCGTGACCCTTCCTAAATCACTCCCCTTCGTCCTTTCCATCGTTCCGACTGCGCAAGAATCCGTTACGCTTTCATTTCCAATGTCTGGTTTACCAAGTTCGACGTACCCATGTTTTCTCACGAACCTTGAGGGATTTGACCTCATTTCTCAGAGGGTTGATAGATTAGCACAATCGCTTTTTACACATCGTTCATTACGAAATGTGCTAATTTATACACTCCATCTCCACCCTCAAGTTCGTATTCAACTTTTTTCTCCCACTTTCTCAGGTTCCTCTTCTATTCTTCTTATAATTTCAGTGAGTGTTGATGAATCACAATCCGATAATTCAAGTTTGATCATTCCAGAAAGCCAACTTGATTTGGATACTTTTGAAAATGAGGTAGATGAGTTTTTCGAGTCTCCTACCTCCATAATTTTTGACAAATCAAGTCTGATAAATTCTGGCACAAAACTTACTGATAGTAAAATGTTCAATTATATCGATGAGAGTTTTGAAGAACTTTTTGCTGACGAACTTGCATTCCTAAATGACACGGATTTTGTGATTAATCAACCTCCACCCGAAGAAGTCGAACCACCACCACCATTTCTTTTTCCCTTCCGCCATTCATCTCCTCTACCGAGGCCGTATACTGCTTCTATCTCCACACGGTCTCGTGTGCTTCTCATTTCTTTTCTCTACACTCCACTCTTTCACCAACCACACCATTATAACGATAAAATTTTTGAATGGTTGGTGCTAACCTTTGGCCTGTGTAAGGCCTTGTATAGCTTGATACTGTGTCTTTCTCCTCCCTAACTCTAAACTTTAATGCTTCAACAGTGGAAACACTGTTTCACTTAAGTTTGGGGGGGACCTTGTTGTATATATATTTTGTTTTGTTTTTCTGTTAATAATAATAAAAAAATTATATAAAAAAAATAAATAGGGGAGTACCGACAATTTTGACCCTCTTGGTGTAGCCTGACAGTGAGGACACTGTTAAGTTTAAGTTTGGGGGTGTGCTCGGTAAGCTTTCTTCTTTCGCATTCATATTTATATTTTTTCATTTGCATACTTATTTTAAAACCCATAAAAATTGAAATTTTTTTTAAAAAAATTATAAAAATTGAAAAGTTCAATTTTGTCCATATTTGACTTAAGTTCAACATGACGGTTGAATAGTAGGGAAAAACTAGATCCCAAACTCAGTAAATTAAAAACCCTAAAAATAACCTTTCTTAAAGTTTAACGGTAGAAAATATATGTCCTTGTAGTTTACTTGGAAATATGCAAATTTTGAGTTCACCTCTTGGGCTAAGTCAAAATAAAGGAAGAGTATTGAAATTTTTATTAAAGTGTAAGTCTGAAAAATAATTCCGAACCTTAAGTCTAAATTCTGAAAATATATACCCTACAACTTGCACAAACACGAATCTTGAAACTTGGAATAGTAGAGGATACCTTGAAATGCTCTTGTCTAAAATCCTTAGTGTGAAGGAAAATAAAATTATAAGTGTGAATATAGAGATATAAAAAATGAACACTGGTTTTGTAATTACTTAAGGCTGCGTAAAATAAAAAATATATATAGCGAGGGTGCTTTATCACCCAGTGCCTTAGACCAACTGGTTTGGGAGTCACTGTTAAAGCCTTAGGTATTACAAGACGAGGAATTACGCCTTAATGCGCAAACACATTTTGTAATCGGTCGTTAGTACCTCAAGAAGTATTAACGGTCGCATGAAGGATGTGTGAGCAATTTCATCTAAAAATTCACCAATTAAAAGTACTTTGGACGATGGACAAGAGTATAATAGCTTGAATTAAATTTCCAAGTGTAGGGGTGATACATACACACACGTAGGGGTATATGATTGGGGTTTGGATGAGAGATAGGAATGAAAAATAGGACTTATATCTTTAGTGGAGATGATAAAAATTCCTAAGTTGAGATGGAACCTTAGAAGGAAAATTCAAAAGATGCTAAAAGCTAAATAAATTTATAGAACATATACAATCTTAAGTTAAATGATAAGGAAGCGTGAAAAATACGGGTTGATGATTTCTAAGTTAAGGATAATAGAATTTCTTACTAAAATACTGAATTGAAGAATGAAAGTCAATAGGCCAAATTGATCGGATTTTGTGGGTAGTATCAGCTGAAAACCCTCAGGAGACAACACTCCTCCTACTAGGGACACCTAGAGGTTTAACGGCTTGTTGCACGAGCTCAGTGCAATCGCGTTTCCCTGCAAAAGTGAGGTTAGGCTTTTTCGAGAATAAAACTAGTTTTGCTCGGGACGAGCAAAAGATAAGTTTGGGGGTATTTGTTCATATTATAATTTTGCATTATTATATTCCCCATTCTTATTCATTTTGCAAATAAATAGGTGCTTTTGATCCATGTCTGTTGAATAGTTGCAGGTTACAGGTTCTCGGAACAACACAGTGAAAATGGTGAAAAGACGCTACAAAAGTGAGATTACGACCAACAAATAGAAGAATCTTTATCATGCCTACAGTTTGAGGGACAAACGAAGATCAACAAACAGTTCGATTTCACAAAGCACGAAGGCAGCACAAGATTCAAGACTTCAACACGAAGCGAACGGTAAAAAGTCCACAACATTATGCACTGTGGAAATCTGGAAGAAACTAGAAGACATTCTGAAGAACCAAGTGAAGAAAATATAAGGAAAAAGCAACAGAAAGAATACTTGAAGAAATGAGCCCAATAGCCCATCAAACGGCCGCGGAACCACGGCCAAACAAGGCTTTTGGCCGCGGATCTGCGGCCGTGCAATGCACGTGTCGGTGGATAAGACGGTGCGTTGACCGGGTCTTCTTAGGGTAGATTTGTAAATTTATGAATGGATCAGAATATAACCTAAGGTTTCCTGTATCTATAAATAGGAAAGCAAAAGGCCAATAATTCTGGTGCCACTTTTTGGGTTCCTCTTTAGAGACGCCTCTTTTAATTTCTAGATCTTAGATTTTCAACTCCATGTAATCTGTCAAAGAGTGCATCAATAAAGAAGTAAGTTTTTTTTATCTTGAATTTCTTTTCTGCCGTAGTTATAAATTTTTTATCTGCTGTAGTTATAAATTTTTTATCTGCCATAGTTATTAAATTAAAACCATTAAAAAAATGAACTCGTTTATCAAATCCCTAATGAGTGAGTAGTTCCTCACTTGTTAGGGTTAGGTTTAGGGAATGTTTGAGAGATGAAAATCTCTCATCCCTTTCTTGCCCGTTCAACATTTTAAAGTAGGACTCTATGCATACAAACACACACCGCTCACTACGGCACCCTATCCCACGAGGTAGCGGTGATACCATAGTTAAAGACCGGTTGTGATTGTTTTCCATAGAGGTTAGGGATAAAAGTTAAGAAAGGACGGACAAGGACCAAAGGGAAGAAACCTAGTTTCTTCCCGATCGTGCTAATTCCCCTTTGTTAACACCCAAAAGTTCTTAATTAGGTCATAGAAATCGGTTAGAATAATTGATTTTCCAAACTAACCTAATCTTAACCCTAGCAAGCTGCTTATAAACTTTTATCTCATTCTTAGATCTTAAAATAAAAACCAAAATCTTTTGGAATTAACTCGTTAAAACATAAAGAAAAGGAATCCATTTCCCTGTGGACCGATCCGTACTCAACCGGCTAGCTACCAAGCGACACCGTTATTGATTGCGGTAAATTCTTTGATCACAAATAGCGTAAGCACATTAAATCTCACTAACAATCAGGCTTGTGTAGTCCGCGAGCACATCTTATAACAGTTCCTAGTCAAGAGAGTATCGAGACAGGGCATCGATATTCCAGAGTAGACTAGTATGTACGTTTCTTAACCCTGTATGGGGCGATGGTTAATCCAATAACCATTGGTGTTTGACATCAAAAATTGTACACAGGTGCTCATTAGAGAATGGATACACCGAACAGGACTCGCCGAGAACTTCTAGATGGTACCATACCTATCGTCGGATAGCAGTTCTCTGGTAACACTTATACATGTTAGTCTGTAGACCCAAGATAGTCATAGTGTCTTGTGTGGTTCCCACTGTGCTTTGATTTCCTCCCTACCACGGCTTAAAAGAGTCATGCAAACAGGTGGATTTTGGGTACAGTCCCGAGTCATATAGAGGTAGTGAGCGATAAAAGGGATTTCGTCTCTCCCGGTATTGGGAGTTGATGTTGCGCTATGCTCGATTGGCTATAACAGCAAGTTCCTGGCCAGGGTTGATGAGATTTACTGGTAAGTATTATCAGTAGTTTCTCGAAATGTTATAGGCCACACATCGGCATGACTTATCAAGTTACTGGGGTCTGACAATTCCACCCCCAGACTCGATATGTGACATATCAGACGAAGAGACCGGACTGTACGGTAAGTGTTGCTTATAGGCTCTACGGGAGTTTGGACAAGTTTGCTTGTTAATCTTCTATTCGTTCAATACCTGGATAGCCGTTATGTCCAGCTAGTACCGCTGACGGCTTGTGGGTATCTTATGTGATCGTTACCTACTGCTGGCGTATTGACGAGTCTTTAGAGTCCCACATAGAGGTTTCCTAGCTCAAACGAAACGAAGTAGGGCACGTATGGAGATATGTGCGGGAGCTTGATTAAATACGAGTATATCATACCGTATTCTAATCAAGCGATATTTGATATCAGCCAGGTTATATATGATATAACCGGATTATTGAATCAATTGTTGATTCAATGATTTGATTTATATATATATATGTGTGTGTGTGTGTGTGTGTGTGTGTGTGTGTGTGTGTGTTTGTGTGTGTTAATATATATTTGATATTGGCCGGTTATATATGATATGACCAGATAATTAAATCAAGTGTTGATTTAATATCTAATATTGAACATTAGCCGGTTATATGTGATATAACCGGATAATTGAATCAAATGTTGATTTAATATTTTGATATACATATATATATATATATATATATATATCATATTAGTCGGTTATATATGATATAACCGGATTATTGAATCAAGTGTTGATTTAATAATTTGATATATATATTTATATATTTGATATATATATATATATATATATTTGATATATATATATAAACTAATATTAATCTCACTTAAGATTTTCTTCTCTTTATATATATATATATATGTATTTAAATTGTATAATGGTTGATGATACATAGAACTAGGATGCATGAGAATCACACATGAAGAAAGATGAGTAGATAATGATTTAGATTAATGAATCAAAAGAAAAGAGAAGGAGTTATAATTCTTGGTTGGTTATAGAAGTCTTGAGAAGCCATGACTCACCTCTTCTCTTTTGGATTTATTCATTGATATTTATCATTATCAATCTCATCTTATCTCATGGTTTATGGTTCATTCTCACTCATCCAAGTTCATCCTCATCTTCTTCTTCAACTCATCTTTAGAATTTTATTGAGTTAAGAAAAAGAAATGAGAAAAATATTTCTAGTGAGCAAATCTCCTACTTCATCAACCTACACTAATCTAGCCCATTAGTTTAGGTTGTTAACTTCACTAATACCTTGATTAGTGAAGTGTGAGCTTGAGTGAGAGAGAATTCAAGGTAGATCATCTTCGGCAACGAAGACAACAAGCAAGCTCGATCCTTACTTCAAGTGGAGCCTTAAGAAGAGTTCCAAGGACTTCAACTCGGAGCTTTAGAAGTGAAGGACAAGACTACAAAGGTTGTAGTTTCCTATCACTTAGTTTAGAACTTGTTTGCTTATTTTGAAACCCTAATTCTCTAGTTCGATTCTTATTTAGTATGCTTAGACCTTTAGATTTTTTAAAATTGTATACTTGATACTCACATAAACCTAGTAGAGGTGCTAAGACATACTTTCATGGTATCAGAGCCAAGCTAGAGACTTAGGCGAAGTCTAGACGACGTTAAAGTGTTCGATCGAAGTTTTAAAACCCATTTTTGGCTAGTTTCTGTCCATTTTTCAAAAGTTGATATTTTCACCATTAAAAATACTCAGAAAATCATGCAGGTAAAACTATGGAGGCTCAAGAAAAATGAGGACTTAATTCCTCTAAGTGGCCGCAGAACCGCCGCCTAGACCAAGTCTTGGCCGCGGTTCCGCCGTCGACTTGATGAGTTAGGGGCTCGTTCTTCCTCTGCTGCTTCATGTTGTCGTTTTTGGTTTTCTGGAAATTTTTAATGAGACTCAAGTGGTTGAGGTCTCTGTGAATTGGCGGTGTTTGAAATATCGATCGAAATGCCGTCTAGATATTTTTGGATATGTGATACAATTTTTGGAATCCACATTGATTAGTTTTGCGAAAACTAGTTAACGAAATGTAAATCTCGCATTTTAGTCTAAAATGATGGATTACCACGGAGTTTGGATTTGGATCGAAACTCCGTTGCAATCTCGTATCATATGGGAATACTCACCGGGAGACACTACTAGACAGCCACGTCCCATAGCCCCGATCAAGTGACTATAGAAGAACCTCATGGCTAAAAGCATCCACTCGAATGCCCGCGACCACGGTGTTCCGCCTAAGTGCACTTCGTTGACGGCCTCGGAGGTGCGGCCATCTACTAAAGTTCCCGACGAGCATTCGATCATTTAATCGGGAATTTTGTTGAATTACCCGACTTAATTTTTGAAAAGTGTTTTCAATTCGAGACTTAAATGCAAGGTTTATAGGGTTAGGCATGAAATTCGGAATATGTGATAATCCGAGTTTATGATGTCTAAAGATGACGCGGATTCTAATTATTGTAGTTTTCATTTCTTTTCTGCGACCGTAAGTGTAATATGTGGCAGCATCCCCAATCTCATTGTTATATGACAACGAAATTAGGGATACACATATTTACTTACATTGATGACATGTGATGTTATTGTGTTACTATTGATATGTTATATTGGGTTATCGTGATTGAATAGCCGGGTTTTTTATGTGAGATGAGTATTTTTTAATTTTCATTCATGTAAATATTTGTATGTAATATTCTTTTATTGGGACACTTCCGGGTTAAGGTAATTGTCTCTATTTGATGTATATTATTTACTTTTCCGCATTAGGATAGACCCAAGGCGGGGAGCACAAGTAACCGGGTTCTAGAGTCCAGTGGGAGGCCATCTCGAGGAGTCGAGACCGGTCGCCTAACTCTAGAATTGGCAAGGTTACATGCCACTCTCGTAGGGGTCTAGGGGTGTGGGCTTGGCTATTCATCACGACCGTGGAATCCGTGTTTTTCATTACTGGCTTAATCTAAAACACGGTCCATATCTTATATTTCATATACTTGCTTCTGCTGTATTCTGTGATGTGATGTGATCATATAACTGCGTGAGACGAATGCTACTTATATATATGATATACTAGTAGACACTATATATGTTTTTCATCCGCGCTAGTCCTGACCCCGCCCTGCCGTAAGTTAAGTAACCTTACGGTGAAGATCCGGGTCCCTGCGGCGAATGCGAATGGCATATATGTGTGTTTTATTTTCGTTTCTTCTGTGATGTTTAGGAAACGTAAATGATGGGACGTCATTAATAAGATTAATGAAAAGAAAAGAAACCTAAAAGATATTGTAGAATCAAATTTTTCAAAAAAGGTAGCTCTATTTCTTGCTTTGCATAGCGGTATTCCATTATGAATATCCCGCACCTCATTCGATGAGGAAAGAGCCTAGATCCCTTCACCGAGAATGACCTCTTTAGCAAAACTAGCATATGCTACATCCCACTTTGTTTGTTTTGAAAACTAATCGATTTTAAAGCGGAGCTTAAACCACTCCTTTTCAAATCACTAGATTCTACAACGATATCAAGTTCATTACGCTAAAGATTTTCTTCAAAACCATCCATAGCCCTCCGTCATTTCAGATAAGTACTATTTAGTATCCGTGCTGCGTTTGTTGACCTTGTCAAGGCGTAGTGTTCGGTAGCTGATTAGTGCTTTTCTGCCGCATGTTGATGCGATTGGTTAGGGTAGTTGTACGGCCTTGTTGACCTTGTCAAGGGTCATACGGGTGGGTTTAACTCAATCACGAAATGACGGTATGAACTTGACTTGCGGTTTATGGTTTGTTGACCTTGTCAAAGTCATAAACCGCATGGGGGTAAAAACAGATATTGGGAATTTCAAGGGTTGAAATTTGCAATGAGATTGCATACCTTCTATATGATAGTTGGATCCCGATACCCACTGCGAGTAAGTGTTACTCCTGGGAGAGTTTTCCACTTTATAATTAGCTAATCCAGTAGGTGTCTAAGAAAGGTGTTAACGGGGTTATGGCCCTGTGGAAACGCGATTATTTAATTAGTTCCATGCGAAAGCACGGGGAGACTCCCTCGTCGCATCGGGGAGACTCCCTCGGAGTACCAACACCTGCTTGGCTGACCGATTGGCGAACTTGCAGGGTGTAATTAATCCTGACTAATCTTATCTTTAAGGGTTTGAAGGAAGATTTGATAAAAACAGTGGGAGCCATCCTGATTAGATAAGATAATAACCAATCTAATCTTGCAAGAGCGCACGCCAAAGTGTTTTCTTCTCTCTCTCTCTCTGCAGGTAGAGACCATGTCACGTCTTAATCAAGATAATAATATGGATGTATTGACCGAACCCGCTTATTATACTGCTTTGGGGAACGTTGGTTCTGCTCTATCTTATGACAACTGTCATATGTCTGGGCAAGGAATAGGGAAATGCAAGGATTTCCATGCAACCCGAATGAAGAAAGAGCATTCTGATGCATCTTCTTCGGGTGTGTTAGTTATTGAAAACTGTTTCTCAGTATGCTCTACGTCCTGGGTATTGGATACCGGATCAGGATCCCACATCTGTAATTTTTTACAAGTGTTAAAGAGAAGTAGAAAACTGGGAATGGGTGATATGTCTCTCACAGTAGGGAACAGAGCAATTGTTGCTGTCGAAGCTGTCGGCGAATATCACCTTGTATTACCAAATGGTAATACATTGATTTTGAACGACTGTTATTACGTACCGTCGTTGATGTGCAATATAATATACGTTTCTTTATTAGATAAAGAAGGATATAACTTTGCATCAGAGAAAAATGTTATGAACATTTTCCTAAATCAAGTGTTGATTGGGTTTGGTACATTGTGTAATGGTATATACGTTCTAAATCAAAATACAGTTCTAAATATACATAACACACACAAGAGGAAAAGTTCAGAAATGAACGAAGCCTTCTTGTGGCACTGTAGACTTGGTCATATCAATGCGACCAGACTGGCTAAGTTGCATAAAGTTAGATATTTGAATCCATTCGAATTTACATCTTATGAAACTTGTCAATCATTTCTCAAAGGAAAGATGAACAAAACTCCGTTTATTGGACACGGAGAAAGAGCTACTGAACTCTTAGAACTGATACATAGTGATGTATGTGGTCCTATGTCTACACATGCCAGGAATGGTTCCTCGTACTTCATTACATTCACCGATGATCTCTCAAGATTCGGACATGTGTTCCTGTTGAAACACAAATTTGAAACTTTTGAGAAATTCAAGGAATATAAGAGCGAAGAAGAGAACCAGACGGGTAAAAGTATTAAAATCTTTTGATCTGATCGAGAAGGTGAACACTTAAGCACGGAATTCCGAGATTGTCTCAAAGAGAATGGGATTCTCTCTCAGCTTACTCCTCCGTATACACCACAGCACAATGGAGTATCGGAGCGGATGATCTCTCAAATATGGCGCGCTCTATGATGAGTACTGCTGAGTTACCTATTTTCTTTTGGGGTTATGCGCTTGAGACAGCCGCATACCTATTGAATCAAGTTCCATCAAAATCTGTGCCTAAAACACCATATGAGTTATGGAGTGGAAAGAGACTATATCTTAAACGAGTTAAGATATGGGGTTGTCCGACCTATATTAAAAAACAGAATCTGGACAAACTCGAAGCACGATCAGTTCTTTGCACGTTTGTGGGATATCCAAAGAATTCACATGGATATCAATTCTACCACAGTGAGGAACAAAAAGTGTTTGTTGCTCAACATGCCACCATTTTAGAAAAGGAATTTCTTGTAAAAGAAATTAATGGTAATAAGGTAGAGCTGGAAGAAGTTCCAGATACACAAACTACAACTGAAGATTTGGTAGAACCGGAGGATTCAATAGTCCCCGACGAACCTCAGCCACTCTGCAGATCTAGAAGGGTTTCTCATCCACCTGAGAGATACTACGGTTTTCTCATAGATGGTGGGAGCGAGGATTGCGTCATGGAAGATGATGACCCAAATATTTTCGAGCAGGTCATCACAGATGGGGACTCTGTGAAATGGCTGGATGCTATGCGATCTGAGATGGAATCCATGTACACTAACAAAGTATGGACTTTGGAAGTTGCTCCTGAAGGGGTTTGGGAGCAAATGGATCTTTAAAAAGAAAATTGGTGTAGAGGAAAGGTTGAGACCTTCAAAGCTAGACTTGTAGCAAAAGGTTTTCGTCAACGACCAGGTGTCGACTATGATGGGACCTTTTCTCCAGTGGCTATGCTTAAGTCCGTCAGGATCTTAGTTGCCATTGCTGCATACCATGACTATGAAATCTGGCAGATAGACGTCAAGACCGCTTTTCTAAATGGTGATTTAGAAGAGAGCATGTATATTACGTAGCCGGAGGGCTTCGTAGACAGTAGGAGCAGCGGAAAGGTATGCAAGCTGCTTAAATCAATATACAGATTAAAGCAGGCGTCGCAGAGCTGGAACATCTGTTTTGATGTATCAGTCAAAGAGTTTGACTTCATCAAAAACGTAGATGAACTATGTATATATAAAAATGTTATAGAGAGTAAGGTTGTCTTCCTCGTATTGTACGTGGATGACATACTCTTGATAGGAAATGATGTTCTTATGCTGCACTCGGTCAAACTCTTCCTATCACAAAAGTTCTCCATGAAAGATCTGGGTGATGCCTCCTACATCCTGAGGATAAAGATCTATAGAGTTAGATCTAAAAGGATGTTGGGATTGTCCCAATCCAGGTACATAGACACCATACTAAAGAGGTTTAGTATGGAAGATTCTAAGTGTGGTAATTTACCCACTTGTTCAGGAATCACTCTCTCCAAAGAGATGTCTCCCAAGACTGATTTGGAGAGGGCTTGCATGAACGTGATATCCTATGCTTTTGCAGTTGGGTCTATCATGTACGCGTTGTTATGCACCAGACCGGATGTAGCTTACGCACTTAGTATGGTAAGTAGGTATCAATCAGACCCAAGGAAGAAGCACTGGATAGCTGTGAAGAACATTCTTAAGTACTTGAGAAGGACGAAAAAGATGTTCTTGGTGTATGGTAAAAGAGAACTCCAAGTGGAGTCCTTTAGATTCAAACTTCTAGAGTGATAGGGATGACAACAAGTCTGTCTCGGGTTTTGTCTTCATCCTCAATAGAGGGGAGGTATGTTGTAAGAGTTCCAAGCAAGATACCGTTGCAGATTCGACGATGGAGGCTGAATACATCGCTGCCAACGATGCTGCCAAAGAGGCTGTCTGGATGAAGAAGTTAATTGCTGAACTTGGTGTGGTTCCATCCATCGAGGATCCAATACCCATGTATTGTAATAACAATGCAGCTGTGGATTTGGCCAAGGAACCTCGGTCCCATCAGCGATCCAGACATATTCTGAGGCGGTATCACCTGATCCGGGAGATAGTTTATCGCCGGGAGATCGAGGCCAGGAGAGTAGATACGAAGGACAACACGGCGGATCCAATCATGAAGGCCCTCCCCCAGACGTAATTTGAGAGACTTTTAGGATGTTGAGTATGCGATACTATAACAACTGGTCTTAGTGCAAGTGGGAGAATGTTAGGAATATGTATTTCCTAGAGGCCATTATTGTATATTATAGTGGATGCTTGAATATATATATAAAGGACTTTCTTGCTCGACATGATAGTATGCTATATGGTTGCTCTTTTTCTTAACATGTTATCATAATCCAGAAATTTAGCACGTGACCGACACGAGAATCATGCAACGTCTAAAGGCGTAACGTAATTCAAGTAAGCCGAAACCCAGAAATCTAAACTTTTTTGCTGAAAATAGTGGAGGTACAGTTTTGAAATAAAGGTATAATGAAATTAAGTATTTCTTTAAATGCATAACTAATGTTATATAAAAATACAATGGATTATATACTAGGGTTGAAAACATTTTTCGTCCTCTAAAAATTTGGGCAGCACCTCCTTTGTATATTTTGATCCAAAACCACATACATGCAATATATATAGGCATCCCCAAGCAGGAGCTAGCTCTTCGCCAATCGGAGAAAACACAACCACGAAATAAACAGTAAATATACGACGCCCAACGGCGAAGATCAAACACAAAAAGAATAATAAATACAGAAAGACATCAACAACTCAAAAGAAACGAACATACACCCATCGCTCTAAGACTCGCAAAACAAGTTTGTAAAGGTCTACCAATATACAAAGTTTAGTTTCTAATTGATGGAGTTTATCTAGATACAATAGAATATAAAGGGTACAAGAGTGGTCACGATCCAGCGTGTGTCCCACCTACCAAAGCAAAACACCCTGAAGGAACTGTGTGTCAGCGATGCCGCTACTGATCCAAGCGGTCATACCTGCAAGAAAACTGTGGCACAACGGGGGTGAGTTGCCAACTCTTGAGTAGAAAATATCAGCAGGTAGAAATCGAATAAACAGTGATTCTTAGGTCATACTATATCATGAAAGTAATACTATGATATCTAGGGTGACCATGTATGCGTATATGTTAACAATAGAGTCAATGCAAATGACATATACAAATAAACATCCGAAATCATATGCCTGTATGCATGTGGATATCATCCACGTGTGTCCATCAACGACACAATCAATATCATGGAACCTGAGTGTCCAACATCGACATTCGAATCATCATGAAAACATATGCTTGTATGTATGAGGATATTAACCAACGTGTGTCCATCAACGACACATCAATATCATGGAACCTGAGTGTCCAACACCGACACTCGAAACATCATGAAAACCCGTGTCCAGCATCGAAACGTAAATCCCCATATCTCAGGTGCCGCATCCTCTGATCGGCCTTCATATCCATCTCACGACTCCGGCCGGTATCCTCCGGATAACTGCCGGGTCCAAACTATCACCGGTAGGTAGTGCTCCCTCCTGCCAGGCTTATCGTATACATCTCGAGCTTCTTGCCCTGGGGTACCATACCGGGTCCACCATGTACCCGCAGACGGCTCATCCAACTCCTCGAATCGGGTCTCGAAAACAATCTCAGAACCAAGAAAACTCATGGTGGACGTCTCGAAATCACATCACGAGAAACTGCGTTTTTAAAACAATTTATAATTTCCTTTGAAATATAACCGCGGTTCTTAAATCCAGAAATCTCATGAAAAAAACATCTCAATGCATATAACCATAAAGTACGATGTATGCAAATATAGAACAGTAATGCGAGCATATCAAGAATATCATCCAAGCATGTCCTATGATAGTGCTGAACAAAGAATGTACTTTTACGGTTAAAATTAATATCATGATATAGCAGTTCTACTGTGCAAGTGGCATAGCAATTACCGATGATGAATGTGTGTGAGCCGACAAATTTGTGCAAGTGTAACATGTGCATCATCGGTAATTGTGCAAGTGTACTAGCAGATGATATCATAAAGCGGTAAATACCGGAAACATAATACGTATCACATGAGGGATAATCCAACATAAACATGAACTATAATAAGGTATACATCTACACTTGAACCATACGGCCAGTTTGAAAGATACGAATCGTGGTTTTGAAAGTGGGGTCTACGGTGTTTTTGAGGAAATGACATCATTTGAAAATCCGTAGCTTCCCTTGAGGTTTCCATTTAAAAGTGCATACGATTCGTCAGTTTTGGAAATAAGTATGGTTCAGGTGACAACTTTTACATCAGCGATCCAGCCTCAAGTATCCGATATGGCAATATCCTTGAACATCATCCTCAATAAGGAGCGCGGATCAATCATCCGATATTTCTTATCGCGTATGGTAATCCATCGTACGGGGTCATCAAACAGAATAGGGATCCTATCGTCCTATTCATCAACAAGGTACGGATCTAAGGTCTCATACACCAATCTTATCGATCTCATAATACATCTATCTCAACTTATATCGTATTTATCGATCTCATGTTACATCGATATCAATTTCATATCATATCGATATCGATCTCATATCATGCCACTATAAATCTTATATTTGTCCTCTTCCAATTACATATATATCACGATTCACATCCTCATTTCATATTCTCATATATCAAACCGAGTCATCCTTAGCTATCATACCATCTCACACTAAATCCTTGATCATATTTATGAGTTCATACATAGGTTTCTCCAAACTATAACTTAAATACCGAATATCCATATCAAAGGTTGCGGGGGTGCTATAAGCCATCCATCCGACTTCCCCCGTAGATATAAATCTAGTCACCTGCAATATCCTCGCTTAGTTGAAGTCGATGTGCTTCGTCGTCTCGGAAGTCCACGCGAAAGTACCTACAAGTCAACACATATCGTAATGCTATTAAAACCAAGTTCGAAAACCGATACGGTACACGAATTGCTTATAGGTTAGAACCTATAGATTACGCATGCAAAAACAACCAAATAACCCTCGTCGTTGACGTACAACGACCGAATCTCATCAAGAATTTCATAAATCCAAGTTTCAAATATCAGAAATATCGTGAAACCCAACTCAAAAAGCTCCCAGATTCTTGCACAGATAGATAGTGGGAAAACTAACAATACAGTAGCTAGGTTATGAGGAGTGTGAGCTACAGGACAAACCCCAAAACCAAACTTCACAATATGGCCGCCAGATTGCTACAGTAATCGTCCCCGCCGGCCCCACCTTGGAGTTTTGGTCTCGTTCTTGTGTAGTGGTCTTCTAGTGGTCTAACTAGGTCAATGTAGTTGTTTGATTTTCTTATGAATATCCTAAGTTGCTCCAGATTCCATATAATCCTCAAGAATTCCATAAAACCTGTAGGGATGCGTAGAACGACAGCAAGGTTTCGGGATGCATCGTGCATGCCATTTTCAAAAAATTGCCATGCTAAACAACCCTAACCCTAAAATCTTAACTAGAGATTTAGACAATCGAACATGTAAACAACTTTACATCTAAGTGAACAAGGAATACAACCTTTGTAGACCAGTAATTAACTTCAATATCTCCGTATAGTAGGCCCTTCGCTCCAAGTAGTGAACTCCCGGACTCTAGAAAGGCTCCACAAGATGAACGGAACAAGCTTGCTTGAAGTCTTCGAGGCCGAAGATGATCTACGTCGAGAAGATACCAACTCAAGCTACCTTTTCACTAATTTGGAATTAGTGAAGCAAACACCCAAAACTAAATGGCTAGTATAGTAGAGGATGATGAAGTAGGAATTTTTCTCACTTTTGATTTATTTTTCTCATAATATTTCATCACCTTGAGAAAAGCTAGAAAGCTTTCTCTTGATGAAGAAGAAGATGAAGTGGAGATAAGAATAAAACTCATGAGGTGAGAATAGCAACCATGGGTGAGTTTGTATCATATACTAACTCATGTAGAGACTAAACTATGGCTAAGGATAATGGTTAGGTTAATAAATATCTTAAGCAAAATAAAACTAGTGGACTAAGTCAATGGGCTTAACAAGCTTCTCCAAACTTCTAGCCATGACAAAATTCCAACCAATTTTGAATTTCTTAAATAAATAAAAACCCTAGATTATCATAAGCATGGTGTAAGTCTCACACACCCATGAAGCATGTGGCATCTAGCATGACACAAAATAATGTACATTAATATATATCACATATATACTAAGTGTACACAAGTGAGAAAAAGAAATGCTTAAGTAAGCTAATATCAGTTAATGTAATTCAATATATCAAATATATAATTATACATTAAATTATTAAATCTACACTTGATTTAATAATCCTCCTATATCACATACAACCGGCTAATATCAAATGTAACAACCTATCGAATCAACACTTGATCCGATAACTACAGCAAATCTTGGGCACGTCGAGTAGCCAGCTTCGTGCCCGAGTTGCCTCGGCATTGAGGTGGGAGCCCGTAAAATAAGTAGGCGATGTGGTGCACTTCCGGCGACGAGGAGGAGACGGGACATTCCGCAGGAGATCGGGACGACGACGAGAAGACCGGAGGACTCGGATCTGTCGGTATATCTCTCTTCCCTATCTTGTTAGTAGCTTAGACTTGTTAATGGTTACGATCCGGATGTTTAGTGCGCGGTGGTGCCGGTTTGCTAAGTCCGCAAAATTTAAGTTTATCACCGCTTCCGCATTCCGGCGTCGGATTGACGGCCGGGGCGCCGCCGTGCACTTACAGTTCTTTCGCACAGACCTAATTAAAATAAACCCCGTTTTTCCAGGGGCGTAATCCCGTTAACACCTTTCTAGACAACTACTTTGATTGGCTAATTGTAATGTGTAAAACTCTCCCAGAAGTAACTCTTACTTGCAGTGGGTATCGGGATCCAACTATCTCATAGAAGGTATGTAATCTCATTGCAAATTTCAACACTTGAAATTCCCGATAATATTTTACCCTTAATGACTTATGACCTTAACTATGGTCAACAAATCATAAGCACTAGTCAAGTTCTACCCGTCATTTCCTGATTAATTAGACCCACCCACATGATCCTTAACTATGGTCAACAAAATCATATGACTGTCCTAATTAATCGCATCATATGCTGTGTAGGAAGACATCACTTAGCTACCGCACACTATGCCTTAACTATGGTCAACAAACGTAGCACGAATACTAAGTACTCTATTTCCTAAAATGACGGAGGGTTACGACAGGTTTTTAAGAAAACCTTTTGTGTAATGAACTTGATATCGTTGTAGAAACGAGTGATTTGAAAAGGAGTGTTTTTGAGGCTTTTGCTAGTTTTGCTAAAGAGATCACTCCTGGTGAAGGGATCTCGGCTCTTTCCTCATCGAATAAGGTGTTGGATATTTCACAAATACCACTATGCAAAGCTTGAACTAAAAAAGCAATCAAAAGACAAATCCGAGTGGGTTATAGCATCTGCTAGTTTCGCTAAAGATGTCACTTCCGGTGAAGGGATCTCGGCTCTTTCCTTATCGAATAAGGTGCTGGATATTCTACAAGGAATACCACTATGCAAAGCAAGAACTAGAGCTACCAGTTTTTAAAACAAGATTCTACAACATCTTTAGGTTTCTTTTATTTCATTAATCTCATTAATGAAGTCCCATCAATTATGCTTCCTGAGCATCACAGAAGAAGCGAAAGCAATAATAGTTATTATATATCATATATATAACATAAGCATTCGTCTCAGAATATCAAGTGATCACATCACAGAATATCAGCTGCAGAAGAACACATATGAAATATTGGATATTCTAGGAATTCCATGTTTTAATTAAGCCAGTAAAAACGCGGATTCCACGGTCGTGATGAATAGCCAAACCCACATCCCTAGACCCCTACGAGAGCGGCAAGCAACCCTACCAATTCTAGAGTTAGGAGACCCGGTCTCAACTCCTCGAGATGGTCTCCCATTGGACTCTAGAACCCGATTACTTGTGCTCCGCACCTTGGGTCTATCATAATGTGGAAAAGTAAATAATATACATCAATGGTGACATCATCCTCAACCCGGAAGTGCCCCAATAAAAGAATATTACATACAAGTTTTTACATGAATGAGAATGAAAAACTCTCATCTCACATAAAAAAAACCGGCTATTCAAACACGACGATCCAATATAACACATCACAACAATACATAACATCACATGTCATCAACGTAAGTAAATATGCGTATCCCAATTGTCGTTGACGTATAACAACAAAACCAGAGATACACTACTTATTACACTTACGGTCGCAGAAAAGAAAGTGAAAAAATACAACAATTGCAATCCGCAACCACCTTAGACATCATAAACCCAATGTATCACATACTTTGGATTTCATGCCTTACCAAATGAATTCCTTAGACATCATATGCCTAACAATTATAAACCCCGCATTTTAGTCTCGATATTGAAAACACTTTCCAATAACCAGTCGGGTAATTCAACAAGATTCCCGATAACCTGATCGAATGCTCGTCGGAAACTTTAGTAGACAGCCGCACCCCCGATACCGTCGACGAAGTGCACTTAGGAGGAACACCGCGGACGCTAGCACCCGAACGGATGCTTTTGGCGACGGGGGTTCTCCTACAGTCACTTGGTTGGGGCTATGGGGCATGGCTATTTAGTAAGGTTACCCGGCGAGTATCCGCGTACGCTACGTAATTGCGACGGACTTTTGATCCACATCAAAATTTCGTGGCAACCGATCAAATGAGACTAAATTGCTAGATTTATAAAATTCAAACTAGTTATCACATAACTAATTATTGTGGATTCCAAGTATTGTATCACAATCACAGATAGTTAGACGATGTTAAACTTTTCGATCAAATTAACAAACAACCAAAATTTCCCAAGAGCTCAAAACTTGAGCGGAGTTTAAAAAATACCCAGAACATGCCACAACACCTATGGACTAACCGTAGAAGGGTCAACCCTTGCCTCGCCTATGGCACCGCGGAACTACCACAAAACCCTAGGGTTTGGTGGCGGTTCCGATGGTCACAGAATCGAGTTAGGGTTTCGTTCTTCTAGAGGGTCCACAGAATCACCCGCATGATTTTCTGAAGATTTTAAACTTGGAAAAAATCCAACTCTTGGAAAATTTCCAGTGAGGGAAAATATGGGTTATTGATATCCGTTCAAACTTTTTAACGTCGTCTAAATAACCCGAAATGATGTTAGAATTATGATTACGAAACTCTCCGAATTGCTTTTGTACAAAGATAACATCACATGAAATTTTAGCAAAAACAAGCAACACCTGAAACACCAAAACCCAGAGACTGGAACACATGAAAAATTTGAAGCCAAAACACCATAGGAAAACCGGCCTGCTCGGAATTTTATGCAATGTGGTCGGCCAAATTCCGGCGAGGAGGGATAAAATTTCTACTGAGTTCATGTTACATCTCATATAACTATCTGCAACTGCTTAAAAAAAAATTAGACACTCTGAAAATTTCACAGAAACTAGGTTTTTATTTCGTGTGTTTCGGAGTTGTTTCGGTTTTGTAATTCTAAAAACATCGTCTAAATCTCTAGCATGGCTCTGATACCACTGTAGGGATGCGTAACACGACAGCAAGGTTTCGGGAGGTATCGTGCATGCCATTTTCAATAAATTGCCACGCCAAACAACCCTAACCCTAGAATCTTAACTAGAGATTTAAACAATCGAACATGTAAACAACTTTACATCTAAGTGAACAAGGAATACAACCTTTGTAGACCGGTCCTTCACTTCAATAGCTCCGTATAGTAGTCCCTTCGCTCCAAGTAGTGAACTCCCGGACTCTAGAAGGCTCAACAAGATGAACGTAACAAGCTTGCTTGAAGTCTTCGAGGCCGAAGATGATCTATGTCGAGGAGACACAACTCAAGCTACCTCTTCACTAATTTAGAATTAGTGAAGCAAACTGTGAGTCGATGTCGCGCACCCCACATGTTCGCGGGGGGGGGGGGGCAGAATTTGCAAAAAATGATTTTTACGGGCTTCGCAACACCGACTAAAACCAAGGATCATCCATAAACCCTAGCTAGAAAACTACTTGAGGTTTAACTACTCGGATACGAACTTATACCCCACGATACATGTCCTTCGAGTCTTCATCACCGTCCTCCTCGTCTACGTAGGCTCCAAGGATCGATCTGGATCGTAGCAACCTCCACGGCCTCCTCGAGTCAAAGACGATCCACCCGAGAGTCTATAGTCCGAGCTCCACCTCAAAACCGGGGTAACTAGGGCAACAAGCTTTCTCAACTTGATGTCCTAGGTGATGTAGAGTATGAAGATGGATTTATTTGTCTCTTGAAATCTAGAATTCTCAACACATGAGAGCTTTTAGGGTTTTAGTTGAGAGGAAGAAGAGGAGAGCTAACATGAGAGCTCACTTGAGGAAAGAGAAATGATTTTGATAAATGATAAATGAAAATGAGATGGCTAACTTGACATGACCACAAGCATGGCATGAAAAATATCTCATCAAAATATCTAGGTCACAAAATATCTCACAAAAATATCTAAGTCAAATAGTCAAACCAAGTCAAGTGGTCAAGCCAAGTCAAATGGTCAAACAAAGTTATGTAGTCAAAACAAGTAGCCATGCCTCAATTATCATTTACAAAAATAACAAATACTTTCCTCCACCTCATAATTGTTTTAATCAAGTCAATGGTCAAAACACTAATGAGGTGTCTCCTTCTATGTCCCTCTCATCCGTATATACATACCCGCATTCTTGTTCTGAGAAACACGAATACAAAGAGACAAAACCGATCCATTGATATAATACTAGGATCCGGCTTAAACCAAAGCCCACTAGTATTATCCGCCCAAACATCATACGAGCACAAGTGCTTGTAAGTGATCGAAGCCCTGCCGTAAAACCATACGGCCTCTACACCTTTTGCCCGGTGCAGGGAAACTCTCTGTGTGGGACTCTAATGACTCGACACTATGCTATCAGTGGGTTTAACCACAGGCCGCAAGCGGTACTAGCTACACGTAACAGTCCCCAGGTAGATGTCGATAAGAAGGCCAACAAGGAAAACCCATCCGAACTCCTACCGAGCCTGAATATGACAATCTCTGTACAGTCCGGTCCGTTCGTCTAAGAGTATCGCATATCAGGCCTAGGGGGCAGTAATTGTCAGACCCCTAATAGCGCAATAAGTCGTGTCAGAGAGTAGCCCAATACACCATGAGAAACTACTGGAATACCTACCAGTAAATCTCGCTTGCCTTGGCCAATGACTTTGTGTAATGGCCTTCCGAACACAGCGCGATATCAACCCCCAATACCGGAAGAGACGAATCCTATCTAACCGCCACTACTTCCAGGTGCTTCGGGACTGCACCCAACTACTACCTGTTTGCATGACCCATTTGAGCCGTGGTAGGGTAGTAATCAAAGTACAGTGGAAACACACTCGAGGTGAAGTAGTAGTGTCAAGTCGACGGACTAAGCTGTACTCATGTCACCTGGGAACTTGTTAGTGTTTATGCCCTAGAGGCCATTACTATATCATACTAGTTTGTATATTACTTAATGGAAGCTTGGGATATTCACAGTTGTATTGACAGTCTTGCTAAAATGGTAGTATGCTACTTGGTTTGAGTCTACTTTAATATGTGCATATGTTTCTTGTAACGTATAGCTTATACATATTAGTAGAGCCCTTAGGATCTTTGCTTAATTACCAGCGTTGTGATGGCAGTCACACTAGTGGAGGCTGGGTAGTCTATAAGCAACATCCTATACAGGTCCCTGGTCGTATGGATTATCGAGATATGGCATTGATACTCCGGAGTAGACTGGTGTATACGCTTCTCATCCCAGCATAGGGAGATGGTCTGTCCCATAGCCATCAGTACGTCGTACTGGGGATAGTATGCAGGTGCTCGTTAGGTTACGGGTATACCAGACATGACTCGCCGGGAACTGCAGGTTTGATTTATACCCATCGTCAGATAGCAGTTCCCAGGTGACATGAGTACAGCTTAGTCCGTCGACTTGATACTGCTACTTTGCCTCGGGTGTGTTCCCACTGTACTTAGATTACTACCCTAACACGGCTCAAAGGAGTCGTGCAAACATGTAGTAGTTGGTGTTAGTGTTTATGCCCTAGAAGGCCATTACTGTATCATACTAGCTTGTATATTACTTAATGGAAGCTTGGGATATTCACATGTATATAACAGTCTTGCTAAACATGGTAGTATGCTACTTGGTTTTTCTATCTTAATATGTGAGTATACGTATTGATAGAGCTCTTAGGATCTTCCTTGTCTACCAGCGTTGTGATGGCAGTCACACTAGTGGGGGCTGGGTAGTCTACAAGCACATCCTTATTCAGGTCCCTGGTCATTGGATTATCGAGACAGAGCATCGATACTCCGGAGTAGACTGGTGTGTACGCTTCTCATCCCAGTTGGGGAGATGGTCTGTCCCACAGCCGTCAGTACGTCGTACTGGAGATAGTATACAGGTGCTCGTTAGGTTACGGGTACACCGGACAGGACTCACAGGGAACTGTTGGTTGGTTTGATACCAGTCGTCAGTGAACAGTTCCCAGGTGACATGAGTACAGCATAGTCCGCAGACTTGACACTGCTACTTCGCCTCGAGTGTGTCCCACTGTTCTTAGATTGCTACCCTACCACGGCTCAAAGGAGTCGTGCAAACAGGTAGCAGTTGGGTGCAGTCCCGAGCACTTGGAGGCAGTGGCGGTTAGACAGGATTCGTCCCTCCCGGTATTGGGAGTAGATATCGTGCTGTGTCAGAGAGCCATTACGCAAAGTCCCTGGCCAGGGCAAGCGAGATTTGCTGGTAGGTTCCAGCAGTTTCTCAGGGTGTAATGGGCTTTACTCCGACACGACTTATACCGCTATTAGGGGACTGACGCTTGCCGCCCCCCTAGGCCCGATATGCGATAGTCTTGGACGAACGGACCGGACTGTATGGAGATTGTCACATCAGACTCAGTAGGAGTTCGGATGGGTTTTCTCATCGGCCTTCTTATCGACAACTACCTGGGGACCGTTACGTACAGCTAGTGCCGCTTGCGGTCTGTGGTTAAACCCACTGCCAGCGTAGTAGTCGAGTCTCTAGAGTCCCACACAGAGAGTTTCCTACTCCAGGCGAAACGATATAGAGGTTGCATGGTTTTGCGACAAAGGGTTCGGACGCATACGTGCGTTTACGCGCGTACGACTTTCGGACAGTTTTTACCAGTCGGCTTTGGTTTAAGCCAGTTACTGGTATCCGGTTATTGGATTTATACAGTCTAAAGTTTTTCCGTATTTTTACGGATCGGAGGGGCGTTCTCGTAATTACTCGAGAAGCTTCTAGAAGATGTGACTAAGGAGGTTTCTTTTGGATAAGAAAGTGAGTCATGGTGGTGATTCATTCATTTCATTAATGCACATTTATTGCTTAATGACTCATGCTAATGAATCACCACTAGATATTTTATGAAGCATGCTTATTCATTTCCATTATTCATTATTGTTAAAAAGAAATGCTTCATAATATATTATGATACACTCTCTCTCCTCTCATAATCTTATCTCACATTCTCTCTCCTCAAGCTCTCATCTTCAAACCCTAATCCTTAATCCTCATGTGTTGAGATCAAAGGATTAGTTAGACTAAACAATCCATAACCTTCACTCTATATCATCCTTTCATCTTTGATTAGCAATCAAAGTTGATTAGTTACCTCAAGTTAGAGGTTTAGCTTGGTGTTTTGCTCTCGGGTGGATCGTCTACTACCTAGAGAAGGTCGAGGAGAACAAAGGAGGACACAAAGAAGAAGGACCGGTTTCATTAGGTATAATCCCTAATCACAAGTGAAATGAAACTCTTAGAATACAGTTATTTATAGTTTAGCTTCGATTCAAGCGGTTAGTCGATGTTCGTTGTTTAAACTTGATAAGTTTTGAAAATTCCGCCTCCCCACAAGTACTGGGGTGAAGTACATCGACTTACAGTGGTATCAGAGCCTCGCTAAACACTAAATAACTTAATCGCAAATTTGTACGAATTTCGAACGGAAAAACGAAACCGGAAAACCCTAAAAATTGCTAGTTTCTGTCGAATTTAAAACGATGTCAGAAAATTTTTCAGGTGTGTTCAGAGAGCTAGAAAGGAGTCCAGGAGAACACCCAAGAAATTCGAGCCCATGAATCGGCAACTCGGCCGCGGAAGCGCGGCGGATCGGTGGGATCCGCCGCCCTTCCGCGGCGCTTTGGCCGAGTCATGGACTCGTCTTTCTTGTGTGGGTCCCCTGTGACATTTGGGGTTTTCTGGAATATTTAATTATTGCTCAGGTTACTGTTTAACAGAGCAGATTTTGGAGCAATATTGATGTTGTTTATTCGATCGAATTGTACAGTATTTGCGTATTGTATTATATCTGTGATTGTTTAATGTGTTCGTAAACCTTCCCCAACTGCTAGTATGTCGGTTGGCAGGGGGTTGCACATTTCTGAAATGGTTATATCTGTTTGTGCATATAAACTGTATTGGACTGTTGTGGTGTATAGCCGGGGTTAGCAATGGGTTATTGATTAATTCATTTGTTGTAAATGTAATTTGTTGTAATATTATTTTCGCGGGGCACTTCCAGGTTGCGGTTGTAGCCACCGTTGTATTATTTCATTTTACTGTTTTTGCTCCTAGGACTGACCCAAGGTGGGGTACACAGACTGCCGGGTGGGTAGTTTGCCGTACCCGTAGGGGTCGAGGGTAGGGTAAACGGCTATTCATCACAACTGTGTAATCTGTCTTTTCTTGCAGGCTCAAAAGAAATACAGATTGCTTGCAAATCCAATATTGTTTATCTGTGTTCTGGAATGAATATCATTGCGTCAGACGAATGTAAAATATCTATATTTATTGTAGCTATTTAGACGTCACTTATGTTTTACACCCGCGCTAGCCCAGCCCCCGCTCTGTCGTTAGTTAAGTAACCTAACGAGTGATGACGGGACCCCGTGGCAAATGCGGATGGCATAAGAGGACGTTGTATTTTCGTTGTTTTCTGCAATGATAGGTTAATGATGGGATGCATTATCTATAATGCAAAGTAAAACAAACCAAAGTTTAAATCGTTGGAACAATTTAAAAGAAACCACTCGGTTATTTTTAAAACAGATATTTTTAAATGCGGAGCTTTAACCACTCCTTTTAAAAGCTATCAGGTTCCTTCGGTTATATCAAGTTCATTACGTTTACGGTTTCGCCAAAACCAGTCGTAGCCCTCCGTCATTTCTTATGAATGGTCAGTAGTATTCAAGCTATGTTTGTTTGGCCCTTAGTCAAGACATAGTGTTTGGTAGCTGCTGGGGTATTCATTTGTTGCATAGATAGATGAGTTGGTTTGGGACAGTCGTATTACTTTGTTTGGCCCTTAGTCAAGAGTATACGGATGGGTTCAAATCAACAGGATAATGATGGGCAGAACTTGACATGTGACTTATGATTTGTTGGCCCTTAGTCAAGATCATAAGAGCATGGGGCAAAAACTTATATCGGGAATTTCTAAAGAAACTGAAATTTGCAAAGAGATGCATACCATTTGGAGTTTGATGAATGTTGGTAGGATTCCTTCAACATTATCATACGATGATATTTGGATCCCGATCCTACTGTGAGTATATGCTACTTATCAGGATATTCGTCGCTTAACGATCAATGCTATAAACCTAGTAGGTGTCCAGAAAAGTGTCAGCGGGGTTACGCCCCCAGAGAAAAGAGGTTATTTAATTAAGGAACTTCGCGAAAGCGTTGGAAAACCTCCCTCGAAGTATCGACACCGGCCTGGCTGAACGGTTAAGCAAGTATTGTACGGTGAGATTAGTCTTGGCTAATTCTTCTTTTATGGTTTGAGGAAGGATTCGAGAAACAGTGGGAGCCATCCAGTTTAGATAAACTAAAAACCACTCTAAACTTGCAAGAGCATCATGCTAAAGAGTTTTCTTCTCTCTCTCCTAATTGCAGCGACCCTGAAAATGACTGGACTTAAGTTACTTTTAGAGAAAAATATACTGACAGGGCCAAACTATAAAGATTGGCTGCGGAATGTCAAGATGGCTTTGACCTATGACAAACTGGGGTACGTCCTCACCGCTACAGCACCTGCTGTCCTTGGTCCCAAATCCAGCAATGCGGATAAGGAAATCCGCAAAACCTGGGATTTAGATTGCGCGAGAGCCAAGTGCATCGTGCTTGCCTCGATGAACAATGAACATCAGAGGAGGCACGAGGATATGTCCCTAGATGGCATATTTCTCCATACAAAGGAACTTTATGGAGAGCAATCTCGTATAGCAAGATACGAGACCTCTAAGAAACTGTTTCGAGCGAGGTTGGCTGTCGGGTCATCGGTAGGTGAACATGTCCTACAGATGATCGGCTATATTGAAGAGCTCGCGGACCTTGGGACGACTTTGGATAATGAGCTCTATACAGACCTTGTTCTCCAGTCCCTTCCTCCCACCTACGCCCAGTTTATCCTCAACTTCAATCTTCAAGGAAAAGAAGTTGAACTTGCGGAACTCCTGAACATGTTAAGGAGTGCAGAGGGCACCTTGCAGAAGGCAAGGGAAACACCCGCTATGTTTGTTGGCGGTTCATCTTCTTCCGGGTCCAAGGCTAGGGCCAAAGGAAGGAAGAAGAAGGCCGCACCCAGACCTAGAGGAGGTGTTAGTAAGGTGGGAAAGAAGGGAAAGAAAAAGTTTACAGCACCGGTAGTTGGCCTGGATGAGTGCTTCCATTGTCACAGGAAAGGGCACTGGAAGAAGGATTGCAAGGCGTGGAACGCCAAGAACCAGGAACCGAAGCAAGCTGTGGCTTCGACTTCAGGTGTGTTTGTAATTGAGAATTGTCTGTCGATCAACTCTACTTCCTGGGTATTGGATACCGGATCAGGATCTCATATTTGCAATTCTTTGCAGGCACTGAGAAACCGTAGAGTGCTGAAGGAAGGTGATTTGATCCTCAGGGTTGCTAACGGAGCTAGCGTGGGAGCTGCGTCCGTCGGGGATTATCACCTAGGATTGACGAGTGGACACATTTTGGTTTTACATAACTGTTATTTTGTACCCAGCTTAACGTGTAATATCATATCAGTTTCCTTGTTATCAAATAAAGGTTATGATTTCACGTTTGTAAGAGATGTTGTCAACATCCACCTTAATCATGGTTTGATTGGGTCCGGTACTCTAAATAACGGCATATATGTGTTAAACCAACTCCAAATTTTCAATGTCCAGAACACACTAAAAAGAAAGTCTCCAGATTTAAATAAAGCTTTCTTATGGCATTGTAGACTGGGTCACATCAATGAGAGAAGGTTGACTAAGTTGCATAGAGAAGGATATTTGGACACGTTCGAATATCAAACCTATGACACTTGTCAATCTTGTCTCAAAGGAAAGATGACAAAGACTCCATTTACTGGACAAGGAGTAAGAGCGAGCGAGCTCTTAGGACTCATACACAGTGATGTATGTGGTCCAATGTCTACACATGCAAGAGGTGGTTATTCCTACTTCATTACTTTTACAGATGATTTCTCTAGGTATGGGTATGTTTTCTTAATGAAGCATAAATCAGAGGCCTTTGAGAAATTCCTGGAATTCAAGAGTGAAGCGGAAAACCAAACAGGCAAAAGTATTAAGACACTAAGATCTGATCGAGGTGGAGAATACTTAAGTGCCGAGTTCCTAGGTTACCTAAAAGAGAAAGGAATTCTCTCTCAGCTTACTCCTCCATACACTCCACAGCACAACGGTGTATCGGAGAGACGGAATCGAACCCTATTGGATATGGTACGATCCATGATGAGTAATACTGAGTTACCGCGATCTTTCTGGGGTTATGCGCTAGAATCAGCGGCATATCTTTTGAACCAGGTTCCAACCAAGACTGTGCCTACCACACCATATCAGATGTGGAGTGGGAAGAAACTCTGTCTAAAACATTTTAGGACATGGGGGTGTCCAGCTTTTGTAAAAAAGCAGCATGTGGACAAGCTCGAGGCACGCTCAGTACTGTGTAAGCTTGTGGGATATCCAAAGAACTCCAAGGGATATTATTTCTATTACGCAGAGGAACAAAAGGTTTTTGTTTCTCGTCATGCCCACTTCTTAGAAACTGAATTTTTGGAAAATCAGAAGAGTGGGAGCGAAATAGAACTGGAAGAAATTCCAGAACCACAAACTGCTACTGAAAGTTTGGTAGAACCAGAGGTTCAAGGAGAACAGAACATTCCCGCACCCCTCCGCAGGAGTAGTAGGCCGTCTCGTCCGCCTGAGAGATACTACCGTTTTCTCATTGACGGGGATAGAGAGGATTGCATCATAGATGATGATGAACCTACTGACTTCCAGCAGGCCATCCAGAGCGGCGACTCGGTACGATGGCCAGATGCAATGCGGACCGAAATGGAGTCCATGTACACCAACAAAGTATGGACTTTGGACTTTGCTCCAGATGGGGTAAAACCCATAGGATGCAAATGGATCTTCAAGAAAAAGATTGGTGTAGATGGACAGGTGGAAACCTATAAGGCTAGACTTGTTGCAAAGGGTTTTCGTCAAAGACCTGGTTTGGACTATGACGAAACTTTTTCTCCAGTGGCTATGCTCAAATCCATTCGGGTCCTTCTTGCTATTGCTGCCTTCCATGATTATGAAATCTGGCAGATGGACGTAAAGACGGCTTTTCTGAATGGAAATTTAGAAGAGAGCGTCTATATGGATCAGCCAGAGGGTTTCAATCAGAGTGGGAGCAGCGGGAAAGTATGCAAGCTGCTTAAGTCCATTTATGGACTAAAGCAGGCATCGCGGAGTTGGAACATCTGTTTTGATGAGACAGTAAAAGAATATGACTTTATCAAAAATCCAGATGAACCGTGCATATATAGTAAAGTTGTGGCCAGAAGTGTCGTATTCCTCGTCTTGTACGTGGATGACATTCTATTGATAGGAAATGACATTCCTATGCTACAATCTGTCAAAGGATTCTTGTCACACAGGTTCTCCATGAAAGACCTGGGTGATGCCTCTTACATTCTGGGGATCCGGATCTATCGTGATAGATCCAAGAGGATGTTGGGACTTTCGCAGTCCAGGTATATCGACACTGTACTGAAAAGATTCAGTATGGAAGATTCTAAGCGCGGTAATCTACCGGCTTGTCACGGAATCACCCTCTCCAAAGAGATGTCTCCCAAGACTGATTTGGAAAGGGAACGCATGTCTATTATACCCTACGCTTTTGCGGTAGGCTCTATAATGTATGCGATGTTGTGTACCAGACCAGATGTAGCTTACGCACTGAGCGTGGTAAGCCGGTATCAGTCAGACCCAGGGGAGAAACACTGGATAGCAGTAAAGAACATTCTCAAGTACCTGAGGAGGACTAAGGAGATGTTCTTGGTTTACGGCGGAAAAGACCTCAGGTTGGAGGCCTTTGCTGATTCCGGCTTCCAGAGTGATAAGGACGATTCCAAGTCCATGTCGGGTTATGTCTTTACCCTCAATGGAGGGGCGGTGTGCTGGAAGAGCTCCAAGCAGGACACCGTTGCTGACTCGACGATGGAAGCGGAGTATATAGCTGCTTGCGATGCCGCAAAAGAAGCAGTCTGGATGAAGAAGTTCCTAACAGAACTTCAGGTGGTTCCTACCATAGTTGATCCAATACCTCTGTATTGCGATAACAACGGAGCTATAGCTTTAGCGAAGGAACCAAGGTCCCATCAGAAGTCCAGACACATCTTGAGGCGGTATCACCTGATCAGGGAGATCATTAATCGTCAGGAGATCGAGGTTCGGAGAGTTGCTTCAGAAGAGAACATTGCTGATCCATTCACGAAGGCCCTTCCTCAGATTCAGTTCGAGAGGCTACTCGAGATCATTGGTCTACGATATGCCAGTACATGGCCCTAGTGCAAGTGGGAGATTGTTAGTGTTTATGCCCTAGAAGGCCATTACTGTATCATACTAGCTTGTATATTACTTAATGGAAGCTTGGGATATTCACATGTATATAACAGTCTTGCTAAACATGGTAGTATGCTACTTGGTTTTTCTATCTTAATATGTGAGTATACGTATTGATAGAGCTCTTAGGATCTTGCTTGTCTACCAGCGTTGTGATGGCAGTCACACTAGTGGGGGCTGGGTAGTCTACAAGCACATCCTTATTCAGGTCCCTGGTCGTTGGATTATCGAGACAGAGCATCGATACTCCGGAGTAGACTGGTGTGTACGCTTCTCATCCCAGTTGGGGAGATGGTCTGTCCCACAGCCGTCAGTACGTCGTACTGGAGATAGTATACAGGTGCACGTTAGGTTACGGGTACACCGGACATGACTCACAGGGAACTGTTGGTTGGTTTGATACCAGTCGTCAGTGAACAGTTCCCAGGTGACATGAGTACAGCATAGTCCGCAGACTTGACACTGCTACTTCGCCTCGAGTGTGTCCCACTGTTCTTAGATTGCTACCCTACCACGGCTCAAAGGAGTCGTGCAAACAGGTAGCAGTTGGGTGCAGTCCCGAGCACTTGGAGGCAGTGGCGGTTAGACAGGATTCGTCCCTCCCGGTATTGGGAGTAGATATCGTGCTGTGTCAGAGAGCCATTACGCAAAGTCCCTGGCCAGGGCAAGCGAGATTTGCTGGTAGGTTCCAGCAGTTTCTCAGGGTGTAATGGGCTTTACTCCGACACGACTTATACCGCTATTAGGGGACTGACGCTTGCCGCCCCCCTAGGCCCGATATGCGATAGTCTTGGACGAACGGACCGGACTGTATGGAGATTGTCACATCAGACTCAGTAGGAGTTCGGATGGGTTTTCTCATCGGCCTTCTTATCGACAACTACCTGGGGACCGTTACGTACAGCTAGTGCCGCTTGCGGTCTGTGGTTAAACCCACTGCCAGCGTAGTAGTCGAGTCTCTAGAGTCCCACACAGAGAGTTTCCTACTCCAGGCGAAACGATATAGAGGTTGCATGGTTTTGCGACAAAGGGTTCGGACGCATACGTGCGTTTACGCGCGTACGACTTTCGGACAGTTTTTACCAGTCGGCTTTGGTTTAAGCCAGTTACTGGTATCCGGTTATTGGATTTATACAGTCTAAAGTTTTTCCGTATTTTTACGGATCGGAGGGGCGTTCTCGTAATTACTCGAGAAGCTTCTAGAAGATGTGACTAAGGAGGTTTCTTTTGGATAAGAAAGTGAGTCATGGTGGTGATTCATTCATTTCATTAATGCACATTTATTGCTTAATGACTCATGCTAATGAATCACCACTAGATATTTTATGAAGCATGCTTATTCATTTCCATTATTCATTATTGTTAAAAAGAAATGCTTCATAATATATTATGATACACTCTCTCTCCTCTCATAATCTTATCTCACATTCTCTCTCCTCAAGCTCTCATCTTCAAACCCTAATCCTTAATCCTCATGTGTTGAGATCAAAGGATTAGTTAGACTAAACAATCCATAACCTTCACTCTATATCATCCTTTCATCTTTGATTAGCAATCAAAGTTGATTAGTTACCTCAAGTTAGAGGTTTAGCTTGGTGTTTTGCTCTCGGGTGGATCGTCTACTACCTAGAGAAGGTCGAGGAGAACAAAGGAGGACACAAAGAAGAAGGACCGGTTTCATTAGGTATAATCCCTAATCACAAGTGAAATGAAACTCTTAGAATACGGTTATTTATAGTTTAGCTTCGATTCAAGCGGTTAGTCGATGTTCGTTGTTTAAACTTGATAAGTTTTGAAAATTCCGCCTCCCCACAAGTACTGGGGTGAAGTACATCGACTTACAGTTGGGTGCAGTCCCGAAGCACTTGGAGGCAGTGGCGGTTAGACAGGATTCGTCTCTCCCGGTATTGGGGGTTGATATCACGCTGTGTATGGAGAGCCATTACGCAAAGTCCCTGGCCAGGGCAAGCAAGATTTACTGGTGGCTTCTAGTAGTTTCTCAAGGTGTAATGGGCTGCACTCCGACACGACTTATACCGCTATTAGGGGTCTGACGTTTACCACCCCATAGGCCCGATATGCGATAGTCCTAGAAGAACAGACCGGACTGTACGGAGATTGTCACATCAGGCCCAGTAGGAGTTCAGATGGGTTTCTCATCGTCCTTCTTATCGACATCTACCTCGGGACCATTACGTATAGCTAGTACCGCTTGCGGTCTGTGGTTAAACCCACAGCCACCGTAGTGTCAAGTCTTTAGAGTCCGACACAGAGTGTTTCCCTGCTTCGGGCGAAACGATATAGAGGTCGTATGGTTTTACGACAGGGTTCAGATGCATACGTGTTTTTACGCACGTACGATGTTCGGACAGTTTTTACTAGCGGGCTTTTGTAACATTTCAAAATAATAAAATATTATTCTTGGGAATTTTTATAATTTAATATTATTTTATTGATTATTTTAATATTAAATTTATAATTAAATATCGATAAATCGGAAAAATTTTGAAAAAAATATGGAAAATTCAAAAAATTATGTATTCTATGGAAATTAGTCATTTTTAAGTTTTTATGATCATTTATATGCTAATTTAGTCCTAATCGCGATTAAAAATCGCTAATCGGATTTTTGGCTTTTTGTGCAAATCATGCACATATCATTTTTGGACTTGTGTTACATTTTTCTTGCCATGGTTTTACTTTGGGATCACTATTTGAGTGAGAAGGAATTAGAGAATAAGGAAAAGAAAAAGAGAAAGAGAAAGGATATTATATTGAGGTATGGGTGAGAAAGAGTAGGTAAGGGTGTTAACTTGGCCATTTCCATTCATTCCTTCACTCATTTCTCTTCTCTTCCTCCTCCTTTGTTGCTGCTACTGCTGCCCCTCTCTCCCTCATCATAAAATCCCCCAAAACACCTCAATATATATCTCAAAACCCCATATCGGTTTCACAAAAAATGCACACAAGCTCAAGATCTACACATTGGACTAAAGAAGCATGGATTTTGGCCACTAGGGGCAACTCAAGAAAATTCTTGAGTTGCCAAATGAGGTAATTACTGAACCATTAGCTTAGTTTTAGCATTTTTTATACCCCTATGCAAGTTTAGGATCGAAATCGTGTGATTTTGTGGAGTTTAGGAAAAACTAGTAAGGATTTGAGGAAATTATGAGTTGTGATGGGAAATTGAGTTCAGTGGAGACCATAAAAGCACCCTAGTGCTAGAAACCCAGACCAACCCCACTGGAAACCCAAAAAAATACGGAATTACGGAACTTTTCATGTCGGTTTGTGATGACTTTGAGGGTGCAGGGAAATCTGGAGTGAACCGGGACCAAAACGAGATAAACAAACAACTCTAGGGGCCAAATTAGGGTATTAGGAGGCCACCCTGACCAGACGAACCCCATTGGACATAGAGGGGCCAGCCAGGCCGGTTTTGGCAAGGATGTGGCCGGCCATGCAGTGGTGGAATGTGTCGGGGTTGGTCCAGTAGCTCAAATACATCATATACATCACCCTGGACTTGTTTGCTTGGCTAAATTTGGCCTGAGGCGAAATCTGGGATCGTTTTCTTGGGTTGCTGCTTTGAATTGAGTTATTGTTTTCCGTATTTCGATTTCTAGAATTTCATGTTTGGGTTTTACCTCGGTCACTTGGCGTTTGTACGACTACATCGAGTGATTTCGGGTTGTTTTGCGAAGGCTAACCATAGGTTCTAACCTATAAGCCTTTTAGCGTATCGTGTTGGTTTTGGCGTGTCGTTTTAAGTTTCGATTTGGTTTTTATGTGATGCGATACGTGTGATATGTGTAGGTACCCCCACGATGATCCGAGACGACGCAGAAGATGAAGGCGACATCGATACCGACACGCAGGATACAGGTGAGTAGATTTATATCTATGGGGAGAAGTCGGGTGGATGGCGTATAGCACCCCCGCAGTTCGTGGTGATGTATACGAATGCGTATACACACAGATATTGATTATTTATTGTTTAAGATTATTGATGATAGAGATGGATCCTAGGTGTGATCGGATTGGTTTAGTGTTGCGAAACCCTAGAGTAGTGGTTGCATCACACATACACACACCCATACTTGCATACATTCTTCTTTCATATGTGCGTACTTGGGAATATATATTGATGTGTATATTTACACATGGATATGGGACTCTGTGTCTATATACTGGATTTGAGGATAGTATTTGGGATTTGAGATGAGTCGATGAGATTGGGCTTGAGGCCAGGAGATCGGTGATGTGATTTGGTTCGTATTGAGATACGACACGATGTTTTAGCGGGTCTTTTGACGTAGTGATTCTTACACCTGCTTGCATACATAGATGGTATCAATATTGTACTAGACGTAGATCAGTACCCCGATCATGACATTTGATAAAGAGGATACCAGATAAATAGTATGATGAATGTAATATTGACCCGTACCCAAATTTGGGATGCCGTACGACGGATTTACGTACGAGCTATATTTTGATGATTGATCCGCACTCTTGACTTGGGATGTCTGATTATAGATATGATATCGGATATGATATTATTGAGGCGGGATCACCGACTAATATATATACAGGTATGTATATGTATCGACTCAGATGTTAGGCGGTTTCCTTACCTGTAGCTCAGCTTGTTTGTTCAGCCGTATAGTTTAGTGTAGTTGTTAGATTAGATTAGACTCCTACCTATTTCAAAACTAACGAATCGTGGGTATTTTAAAGGACAGCCCAAGGGATCCTACGGATATTTCAAAAGACGTATCTTTTCATAAAAACACCGTAGCCCCTATTTTCAAAACCCCATGATTCGTGTTATTTCAAAAGGCACCATTTGTAGAGCTTATATTAGATTAATGCAGATTAGTTATAGTTGCGTCTAGTATTCAGCTTCCGCTCATTATTGTGGTTCGCTTCGCATCGCATGCTTATATTATGTTTCGTACTACATTATTGATATCATGCTGTTAGGACACCAGCACCATTACCGATGATGCGTATGTACCACGTACACTTACCTGCCGGCACACACACATCTTCATCGGTAATTGCCATGCCACGTACACTTTAGAAATACTATTGCATTGATATAGGTTGTTAGCTAATAATTTAGACAGGATATTAGTGTACTCGCCTTATATGCTAGATTAGACCTTGTAGTTATTACCTGCTACTTCATGCATATTGTTATTCATTGTTATGCCGCATTCATGGATTCTCATGCATATATTCACTATTTTACGTGTTATTGAGGTTTTGGATTTGGATTTCCGTGAGATTTTCTGGATTTGGAGAAAAACCGCAAAAACACAAATAAACATTTTCTCTCTTTTAAAATAAAAGTGCAGTTTTCCCATGATGTATAAGTTGTCTACCATGAGTTTGCTGATGGATTTGGAAACCCGATTCGAGGAGACGGATGAACCGTTTCGGGTACATGGTGGACCCGGTAAGGTACCCCGGGGCAAGAAGCGCGTGATGATGACGATGTGAGCCTGGCAGGGGAGCACTACCTACCGGTGATTTTACCCGACGCGTCGGATATCCGGAGGATACCATCGTGGTTTTGAGATGGATGGTAGGGGCCGGTCTGGACTGACGGCGCCCTAGATATTGTGATTGAGACATTGAGATTTCGAGATATTGAGGTACAGAGACTGTGATACAGAGATATTGGGATTACGTTTTGTGCCGATGCTAGGCACTGTTTTATGCTGATTTCATTATGATACCTCATTTTAAAAATACAAAGGAAATCTCACTAAATTATGAAAACAGTTCTTCATTTACATGTATTCTGTTTTCATGCATTCATACCTCATTCATATGATATATTGCTACCTTGGGCACTGACACGGGCACATGAGATTACACTCGGGTTAGATATTTACCCTAGCCTTGTTATAGGCTGCTGGTTATATATATTTGAGGATTATATATTATGATCGTATGACCTAGGATTGCGTCATACATGCGATTTTTATTCGTAGATGTTTTTCTATTCACGAGTTGGCAACTCACCCCCGTTGTGCCCCAGTTTCTTGCAGGTTTGCCGTACAGGTTTCATTACGGCTTTGCGGACACAGTTTCGTTCGGGTGACTTGCTAGTAGGTGGGTTTTTGGTATCGTACCCATCATATTACCTTGTATATTATTATTCAGTTGTATCTAGAGGTTCCATCAACCAAACATGTATTTATTTGAGATAGAGACCAGTGTTGTTTATTCTATCGACCTTAGAGCCGCGCTTGTATTTATACGGATTTCATGCTGTTTTGAGTTTCCTTTTCTGTTGTGATCCTCGCCTTTCGGCGTTGTATATTATATTGCTTGCGTGGTTGTGACCGTCGATTGACGAAGAGCTAGCTCCCGCTTGGGGATGCCTTTCCATTATATATGCTTTATCAGGTTTTGTACCCGTTTGGGGTCAGTTTTTACAAAGGAAACTCTGCCGAAATTTTTAGAAAGGACTTGTGATTTTAAAATGCATATTTCGGCGTATTTTGCAAAACTACTTGATTTAAATTGGTTTTACTACACTCTACTACTTTTCTTGGTTTGGATTTCTGGGTTTTCGGCTTACTTAGAATACGTACGCCTTGAGACGTTCGTAGTTTAAGTGCCGGTCATATTCCGTACTTTCGGGACGTGACAAAGTTGGTATCAGAGCGTTAGGTTTTACCTTCGAAGCGTAAGATGACCCTTGGTTGATGGAATAGGTGACTAAAGTAGAGTGACGTACCGTTGGTATGTTCCGCGGCATATTTACGACACGCCACTCCACTTAAGGAGCCTTAGGATGTACATTTCTTTGCTCAGTATTATATTCATTCCGATCTAGCCTCATCGGTACCAGTTTGGGTTTTGCTGCCACGATTACGGGCAGGGAGAGCTACGGCTAAAGTTGCGGTCAGCATGGGCTCGTTACGAACGAGGACTGACCATGGCGTGATTCGGGTGACACACTATTGTAGAGATGTGTCCTTTGATTGTGTTTTACGCCACGAGCGTTGGATGGATCGCTGTTTGAGACTTCTCGGACGTACAGATTAGCACTAGAGGATTGAGCCACTGACAGAGGCCAGCCAAATTTTGATGACCGTTGGTGTATTGCTTACTTATGATGATTGAGGCATTGTTCAGCGTGCAGACGAGTGAGCCGGTTGCTGCTGCAAGCGACGAGATATTGCCTCATATGTTGGAGCTATTGCAGTACAGGTTGTACTAAGAGATGATAGAAGGTCGCTAGTCACCCGAGGATGAATGACTAGGACATGTGATTCGTTCGCCTACCCGATGAGAGTTCATCAGATAGATTGATTCCAGCTGAGACGACTTCACGCGGAGACGTTAGGAGTCGACAGAGACGATCGAATGTCAGAAACCTATTATTCCAAGTAAAAGTAGTTGGAAAGACATGCAGGCAATTCTATGGTCCCTCTAGAAGAATGAAACCCTAACTCGACTTAATGACCGTGTGAAAGCCTTTGAACCTTCGGGTTTGCGGCAGTTCTACGGCGCCATTAGTGAGGCTTGGGTTTGCCCTTCTACGGCTGGACCACCGATGCTGTGGTATGTACTCGATACTATTAAACTGTATCCAAGATGTTGAGCTCTTGGGGGATTATGAGATTTTGACGACTCGATCGGATGGATCGACTTAATTCGGATGCTAGGTTATGAGATGCATTTCTTGGGAGACTCTCGATACGAGGATAGCCGTTGGAGTTCAGTCCATGCAGCCACGACGAGACGAGTCCGAAGCGGTCGACCTTAGAGAAAAGTGGAATAAGCGGTTCGTACGAGATCTTGATAAGATGACGTTCTACTCCGCCGACATCAGAGATGCGATACTTATGCCGAGGCATTGTACTTGGATATACCTTCCAGAAGGAGTCGCAGTGAGTATGCAGCTGTTCCGGAACAAGAAACAGATATAGTAAAGGACGATGGCTTCCGGACAGTTAGGAAGAGACGAGACTTGGAAGAGACCTTGAGCAGGATTCCTTCCAGGATACTGCTGCAATGATATTTGCACCCAGGATTAGATATGTCACGTGCATTTAGAGAGCCAGAGGCCGACGCCAGTGACATGCTGCTTGATGAGTGGTCGTGAAGATTGACCGAGAGATGACCAGAGAAGTGTCAAAACGGAATCGTCCCCGTTAGCACACCTGACAGGTCCGATGAGCCGGTGGATCGTGAGCTTGGTAATCCACAGAGAAGACTTGGACCCAGAAGTGGTCATGTTACGCACACCAGCAGGCCAGAGTTCAGGACCGTCGACGAGACATGCTATGAGTGACCACGACAGTTGGCCAGAGATTCTTGGAGGATGCGCTTGAGCGGGACTATTCCGCCATACTTGTTTCGGTATTTTGGGCGAATTATTCGCATGATTTGGTTTCGATGATTGGGTTTCATGATATGTGTTTTCATGCACCATGATTGTACTTACTGAGTATTTACGATTTTTGCACAGTTGTTGCACTTGATATCATTTTCATGCCTTGGTTTCACATGTTTATGATTTTATGGGATTTAGACATTTGAGTTGATTTTGTGCTTATGCACGCACACGATTTGGTTCCTGCACTCTGTATAGTTTATATATGCTTGCAGTGCAGTGATACGCCTTTTGTGCACTTAGATGCACTGGACTTCGATTTCGATTGGGATACTCGATAATTGTTTTGTGCACCTTATGCACCTGATTGGATTTTACGCGTGTTCGACACTCGATATTGGATTTCGGGATTTCGTGCATGATGGATGCACCGGATTTGGATTTTAGCGCATGTTGGGCTCATGTTATGAGATACGATTTTGGTTGCATACCAGATGCACTAAATCGGGATTTTTCGTGCATGTCAGATGCACCTGTTTTTGCTGTCAGGCACACATTTGGCCCATGACAGATGCTTCGTGCACACCCGATGCACTTAGATGTTGTTTCTGTGCACATGTACGGCACATTTATGGATCTTGATTTCCGTGCGCACCAGACGCACGTAGTATTCATATGTATATTTTGGGATTGATTTCTTATGGAGCGGTACGTTTTTATGATGATTGCTATGTGTTTTTATACTGAGCAGGACTAGTCAGAGGACAGTACCTGAGTATATTGTGCACGCATTGATAGATTTCAAAGGGATTTCCAAAAGCGAGCTATAGTCTCATTATTTACCTACGTGTCTGATATGCCACGAAAACGTTTAAAACAGGGAACCCTTCCAAATTGTTTTCAAAAACGGTGGATCGTGCATACTAAACAAAAGATATATAAGTATATGGCTATTTTCTGATAAATACGTCCACCACTGTGCAGTGTTATGCGCATCGCACAGCAACTTAAAAAGATTTGGCATGCATTTACTACAGATATTTACGTGTATAGTTTCGAGTTGTATCATATTGGTTTCATATTGGATTTGGCATTATGTCTTTACCATAACTCCGATGATTGCGGTATGCTTGATGGAGTTTTGTTTTTGAGTTATCTTCTCATTACTCATGCGCATGCATCGTGCTATGAGGCGTTTTATGTATTGATGATTTCGGAGCCCCGACGACTTGGACTTCTTATTGAAATGTTTTAGAAATTGGGGGTTTAAATATAAATTCGGGGACCGAATTTCTTTAAGGGGGGAAGATTGTAACATTTCAAAATAATAAAATATTATTTTTGGGAATTTTTATAATTTAATATTATTTTATTGATTATTTTAATATTAAATTTATAATTAAATATCGATAAATGGGAAAAATTTTGAAAAAAATATGGAAAATTCAAAAAATTATGTATTCTATGGAAATTAGTCATTTTCAAGTTTTTATGATCATTTATATGCTAATTTAGTGCTAATCGCGATTAAAAATCGCTAATCGGATTTTTGGCTTTTTGTGCAAATCATGCACATATCATTTTTGGACTTGTGTTACATTTTTCTTGCCATGGTTTTACTTTGGGATCACTATTTGAGTGAGAAGGAATTAGAGAATAAGGAAAAGAAAAAGAGAAAGAGAAAGGATATTATATTGAGGTATGGGTGAGAAAGAGTAGGTAAGGGTGTTGACTTGGCCATTTCCATTCATTCCTTCACTCATTTCTCTTCTCTTCCTCCTCCTTTGTTGCTGCTACTGCTGCCCCTCTCTCCCTCATCATAAAATCCCCCAAAACACCACAATATATATCTCAAAACCCCATATCGGTTTCACAAAAAATGCACACAAGCTCAAGATCTACACATTGGACTAAAGAAGCATGGATTTTGGCCACTAGGGGCAACTCAAGAAAATTCTTGAGTTGCCAAATGAGGTAATTACTGAACCATTAGCTTAGTTTTAGCATTTTTTATACCCCTATGCAAGTTTAGGATCGAAATCGTGTGATTTTGTGGAGTTTAGGAAAAACTAGTAAGGATTTGAGGAAATTATGAGTTGTGATGGGAAATTGAGTTCAGTGGAGACCATAAAAGCACCCTAGTGCTAGAAACCCAGACCAACCCCACTGGAAACCCAAAAAAATACGGAATTACGGAACTTTTCATGTCGGTTTGTGATGACTTTGAGGGTGCAGGGAAATCTGGAGTGAACCGGGACCAAAACGAGATAAACAAACAACTCTAGGGGCCAAATTAGGGTATTAGGAGGCCACCCTGACCAGACGAACCCCATTGGACATAGAGGGGCCAGCCAGGCCGGTTTTGGCAAGGATGTGGCGGGCCATGCAGTGGTGGAATGTGTCGGGGTTGGTCCAGTAGCTCAAATACATCATATACATCACCCTGGACTTGTTTGCTTGGCTAAATTTGGCCTGAGGCGAAATCTGGGATCGTTTTCTTGGGTTGCTGCTTTGAATTGAGTTATTGTTTTCCGTATTTCGATTTCTAGAATTTCATGTTTGGGTTTTACCTCGGTCACTTGGCGTTTGTACGACTACATCGAGTGATTTCGGGTTGTTTTGCGAAGGCTAACCATAGGTTCTAACCTATAAGCCTTTTAGCGTATCGTGTTGGTTTTGGCGTGTCGTTTTAAGTTTCGATTTGGTTTTTATGTGATGCGATACGTGTGATATGTGTAGGTACCCCCACGATGATCCGAGACGACGCAGAAGATGAAGGCGACATCGATACCGACACGCAGGATACAGGTGAGTAGATTTATATCTATGGGGAGAAGTCGGGTGGATGGCGTATAGCACCCCCGCAGTTCGTGGTGATGTATACGAATGCGTATACACACAGATATTGATTATTTATTGTTTAAGATTATTGATGATAGAGATGGATCCTAGGTGTGATCGGATTGGTTTAGTGTTGCGAAACCCTAGAGTAGTGGTTGCATCACACATACACACACCCATACTTGCATACATTCTTCTTTCATATGTGCGTACTTGGGAATATATATTGATGTGTATATTTACACATGGATATGGGACTCTGTGTCTATATACTGGATTTGAGGATAGTATTTGGGATTTGAGATGAGTCGATGAGATTGGGCTTGAGGCCAGGAGATCGGTGATGTGATTTGGTTCGTATTGAGATACGACACGATGTTTTAGCGGGTCTTTTGACGTAGTGATTCTTACACCTGCTTGCATACATAGATGGTATTAATATTGTACTAGACGTAGATCAGTACCCCGATCATGACATTTGATAAAGAGGATACCAGATAAATAGTATGATGAATGTAATATTGACCCGTACCCAAATTTGGGATGCCGTACGACGGATTTACGTACGAGCTATATTTTGATGATTGATCCGCACTCTTGACTTGGGATGTCTGATTATAGATATGATATCGGATATGATATTATTGAGGCGGGATCACCGACTAATATATATACAGGTATGTATATGTATCGACTCAGATGTTAGGCGGTTTCCTTACCTGTAGCTCAGCTTGTTTGTTCAGCCGTATAGTTTAGTGTAGTTGTTAGATTAGATTAGACTCCTACCTATTTCAAAACTAACGAATCGTGGGTATTTTAAAGGACAGCCCAAGGGATCCTACGGATATTTCAAAAGACGTATCTTTTCATAAAAACACCGTAGCCCCTATTTTCAAAACCCCATGATTCGTGTTATTTCAAAAGGCACCATTTGTAGAGCTTATATTAGATTAATGCAGATTAGTTATAGTTGCGTCTAGTATTCAGCTTCCGCTCATTATTGTGGTTCGCTTCGCATCGCATGCTTATATTATGTTTCGTACTACATTATTGATATCATGCTGTTAGGACACCAGCACCATTACCGATGATGCGTATGTACCACGTACACTTACCTGCCGGCACACACACATCTTCATCGGTAATTGCCATGCCACGTACACTTTAGAAATACTATTGCATTGATATAGGTTGTTAGCTAATAATTTAGACAGGATATTAGTGTACTCGCCTTATATGCTAGATTAGACCTTGTAGTTATTACCTGCTACTTCATGCATACTGTTATTCATTGTTATGCCGCATTCATGGATTCTCATGCATATATTCACTATTTTACGTGTTATTGAGGTTTTGGATTTGGATTTCCGTGAGATTTTCTGGATTTGGAGGAAAACCGCAAAAACACAAATAAACATTTTCTCTCTTTTAAAATAAAAGTGCGGTTTTCCCATGATGTATGAGTCGTCCACCATGAGTTTGCTGATGGATTTGGAAACCCGATTCGAGGAGACGGATGAACCGTTTCGGGTACATGGTGGACCCGGTAAGGTACCCCGGGGCAAGAAGCGCGTGATGATGACGATGTGAGCCTGGCAGGGGAGCACTACCTACCGGTGATTTTACCCGACGCGTCGGATATCCGGAGGATACCGTCGTGGTCTTGCGATGGATGGTAGGGGCCGGTCTGGACTGACGGCGCCCTAGATATTGTGATTGAGACATTGAGATTTCGAGATATTGAGGTACAGAGACTGTGATACAGAGATATTGGGATTACGTTTTGTGCCGATACTAGGCACTGTTTTATGCTGATTTCATTATGATACCACATTTTAAAAATACAAAGGAAATCTCACTAAATTATGAAAACAGTTCTTCATTTACATGTATTCTGTTTTCATGCATTCATACCTCATTCATATGATATATTGCTACCTTGGGCACTGACACGGGCACATGAGATTACACTCGGGTTAGATATTTACCCTAGCCTTGTTATAGGCTGCTGGTTATATATATTTGAGGATTATATATTATGATCGTATGACCTAGGATTGCGTCATACATGCGATTTTTATTCGTAGATGTTTTTCTATTCACGAGTTGGCAACTCACCCCCGTTGTGCCCCAGTTTCTTGCAGGTTTGCCGTACAGGTTTCATTACGGCTTTGCGGACACAGTTTCGTTCGGGTGACTTGCTAGTAGGTGGGTTTTTGGTATCGTACCCATCATATTACCTTGTATATTATTATTCAGTTGTATCTAGAGGTTCCATCAACCAAACATGTATTTATTTGAGATAGAGACCAGTGTTGTTTATTCTATCGACCTTAGAGCCGCGCTTGTATTTATACGGATTTCATGCTGTTTTGAGTTTCCTTTTCTGTTGTGATCCTCGCCTTTCGGCGTTGTATATTATATTGCTTGCGTGGTTATGACCGTCGATTGACGAAGAGCTAGCTCCCGCTTGGGGATGCCTTTTCCATTATATATGCTTTATCAGGTTTTGTACCCGTTTGGGGTCAGTTTTTACAAAGGAAACTCTGCCGAAATTTTTAGAAAGGACTTGTGATTTTAAAATGCATATTTCGGCGTATTTTGCAAAACTACTTGATTTAAATTGGTTTTACTACACTCTACTACTTTTCTTGGTTTGGATTTCTGGGTTTTCGGCTTACTTAGAATACGTACGTCTTGAGACGTTCGTAGTTTAAGTGCCGGTCATATTCCGTACTTTCGGGACGTGACAGCTTTGGTTTAAGCCAGATTATAGTATCGGATTATTGGATTTATACAGTCTAAAGTATTTCCGTGTTTTCACGGATAGGAGGGGCGTTCTCGTAATTTGTCGAGAAGCTTCTAGAAGGATGATGACATGGAGGCTAAGGTGGCATTTGCATTTATTGGATTAATGAGTCATGGTGTGATTCATCCATGGAGTTATTGATTCATTTATGATTTAAATGACTCATGAGATGAATCACTATGTGTATTAATGAAGTATGATGACACATTATTATTTGTTATTCATTTAATAATGTGTTATGCTTCATATATTCACAATGATATCATTATTCCAAAAGGATTCTCATTCTCACCTTCTCTCTCCTCAAGCTCTCTCTCTCTTCAAACCCTAACCCTAACCTCTCATGTGTTGAGATCAAGGGTTAGCAAGACTTATTAATCTATAATCCTACTCTATATCCCCTAGGTTGCTTTGATTAGCACTTTTAGTAACCTAGTTACCTCAAGTTAGTGGTCAAGCCTGGAGTAGTAGCTCTCGGGTGGATCGTCTTTGACTCGAGGAGGCCGTTGAGGTGCTGACGTTCCATAGAGCCTACGAGGAGTGGAGGACAGCGATGAAGACCCGAAGGACAAGTAACGTGAGGTATAACTTCGAATCCGAGTAGTTAAACCTTTCGTAGTTTGCTAGTAATGGTTTAGACACGATCCGTGTGCTCAAGTCCGTGTTACGAAGCTTTGATAATTGTTTTTCATATATTCCGCCTCCCCGCAAGCTCGTGGGGTGCGTGACATGGACTTACAGTGGTATCAGAGCCAACTAAACCTTTACTAGCTTGTTAACAACTAATTAGAACTTCGATCGTCGGAAAAACACGAAAACTTAACCCCGGCCCCCCCTCAGTTTCTGTCAATTTTAAACGTATCTAAAAAATTATTTGATAGGTATGAAAATTCACAGCCGGGGATTCTAAGAATACTGGGAAAATACGAGAAGGTAACTCGGTGATACGGCCGCGGAACCGCGGCAGATGAGTGCATTCGGCCGCGGATCCGCCGCCGAGTCAACTCCGAGTTGACTCAGATTTTCACAGTAATTCTTATTTTATGGGGTTTTGTTTTCCAGTATATTTTGTTTCTGCCAAGGTTACTTCTGTGCTGGCTTGCATTTGGGGTAGACACGGAAAAAGGTTGTCTATCGATATTCTAAGTTATTTGCTAATCGGGTTTTTATCTGTAATGTTTAATGTGTTCGTAAACCTCCCCTAACTGCTAGTATGTCGGTTGGCAGGGGGTTGCACATTTCTGTAATGGTTTTTACTGTTTGTGTATATGAACTTGATTGGATCGTTGTGATGATTAGCCAGAGTTTGAGATGGGTTATTATATTCATTCATTCGATGTAAATTGTAATATGATGTAATATTCTTTTGCGGGGAACATCCAGGTTGCGGTTGTAGCCACCGTTGTATTATTTCATTTACTGTTTTTTGCTCCTAGGATAGATCCAAGGTGGGGTACACAAACTACCGGGTACGTTGAAGTGTTTAGTGGCCTACTCACGTTGTTGAGGGAGACCGCTTCACTTCGGGTACTTGGCGGGTAGTTTGCCATACCCGTAGGGGTCTAGGGTGGGGTAATGGTTATTCATCACAACTGTGTAATCCGTCTTTCGTTGCAGGCTCAAAGGAAACGCGGATTACTTGTATATCCAATAATGTTCATCTGTGATCTGGAATGTCTATTATTGCGTCTGACGAATGTACAATATCTATATATGATAGCTATTAGACGTCACTTATGTTTTGCACCCGCGCTAGCCCAGCCCCCGCTCTGTCGTTAGTTAAGTAACCTAACGGGTGAATGACGGGACCCAGTGGCGAATGCGGATGGCATAAGAGGACGTTGTATTTTCATTGTTTTCTGCAATGATAGGTTAATTGATGGGACGCATTATATTAATGCAAAGAAAACAAACCAAAGTTGAATCGTTGGAACAAATTTAAAAGAAACCACTCGGTTATTTTAAAAGAGCAGAATTTTTAAATTGCGGAGCTTTAACCACTCCTTTTAAAAAGCTATCAGATTTCTTCGATTATATCAAGTTCACTACGTTCACGGTTTCCCCAAAACCAGTCGTAGCCCTCCATCATTTCTTATGGATAGTCAGTAGTATTCAAGCTATGTTTGTTGGCCTTCGTCAAGGCATAGTGTTTGGTAGCTGCCGGGGTATTCATTTTTTGCATAGATAGATGAGTTGGTTTGGGGCATTCGTATTACCTTGTTGGCCTTCGTCAAGGGTATGTACGGATGGCTTCAAATCAACAAGATAATGATGGGCAGAACTTGACATGTGACTTATGATTTGTTGGTCTTCGTCAAAGTCATAAGAACATGGGGCAAAAATCCACATCGGGAGTTTCTAAAGAAACTGAAACTTGCTAGTGTTGCATACCATTTGGAATTTGATGAATTTTGGTAGAATTCCTTCAACATTATCATACGATGATATTTGGATCCCGATCCTACTGTGAGTATATGCTACTTATCAGGAGAATCGTCACTTAACGATCAATGCTATAGACCAAGTAGGTGTCGAGAAAGGTGTCAGCGGGGCTACGCCCCCAGAGAAAAGAGGTTATTTAATTAAGGAACTTCGCGAAAGCGTTGGAAAACCTCCCTTGAAGTACCGACACCGGCCTGGCTGAACGGTTAAGCATGTATTGTACGGTGAGATCAGTCCTGGCTAATTCTTCTTTTATGGTTTGAGGAAGGATTTGAGAAACAGTAGGAGCCATCCAGTTTAGATAAACTAAAAACCAATCTAAACTTGTAAGAGCATCATGCTAAAGTGTTTTCTTCTCTCTCTCTCTCATTGCAGCGACCTTGTGACCATGACTAGGTTACATCTAGATAACAAGTTGACTGAATCTGACTTATATGACCGGCAAAGGTCTGTCCAGATGTCCATTACCTATGACAAACTGGACCACCCTATTACTACTCAAGATCCCGCCGTCCCAGGTCCAGTTTCCACCGTCACGGATATGGATATCCGTCAGACAAGTGAAAAGGATAATGCGAAAGCCAAGTGCCTCGTGTTGGCTTCAGTTGATGGTGTATACCAGAAGCAGCACGAGAAGATAGACTCGGTTTCCATCTTTCTCCATAACAAAGATTTATATGGAGAGCAATCTCATATCGCAAGATATGAGACCTCGAACGAATTAATTCAAGCGAGGTTGGCTGTCGGGTCATCTGTAGGGGACGACGTCCTTACGATGACTAGCTATATTGATGAGTTCAAGGACCTGGAGACCACGTTGAGAAACGAGTCATACGCTGACTTATTTCCACAGTCCCTACCCTCTACTTACACCCTGAAAGAAACCAGGGAGACACAAGCTCTGCTTAATGGGGTACCTTCTTCTTCTACATCCAGGATGAAAGCAAAAGGTGAAAAGAAGAAGACCTCTACAAAGCCAATATACGGTGTCGGTGAAGTAGGAGGAAAGGGAAGAGCAAAAGTTTCGGGACTTGGTGTAGGTAAGGAGGGATGTTCCTATTGTTATGGGAACGGGCATTGGCAGAAGGATTGCAGGGCTTTGGAAGCCAGTAGCCGGGATACAAAGCATGTTGTGGCTTCGGCCTCAAGTGTGTTTGTAATTGAGAACTTTTTGTCAATTAACTCTACTTCCTGGGTACTAGATACCGGAGCAGGATCTCATATCTGTAATTCATTACATGCTTTGAGAAACCGTAGAGTTATCAGGGTAGGTGATTTGTCTCTCAGAGTTGCAAACGGAATGAGCATGGACGCTGAATCCGTGGGAGAATATCACCTAGGTTTGACAAGTGGGCAGATATTGATTCTACGTAACTGTTTGTATGTACCTAGTTTGACTTGTAATATCATATCAGTGTCCTCATTTTCGAGAGAGGGATATGATTTTACATTCGTAAGCGATGTAGTTCACATCCACCTAAATCAAGTTCTGATTGGGTCCGGTACATTAGATGACGGTATATACGTATTGAGTCAAGCTCAAGTTTTCAATGTCCAGAACACACTTAAAAGAATGTCTCCAGAAATAAATTAGGCTTTCTTATGGCATTGTAGACTAGGTCACATCAATGAAACATGATTAACTAAGTTACATAGAGAAGGATATTTGAATCCGTTCGAATATCAATCTTATGCTACTTGTGAATCTTGTCTCATGGGAAAGATGACAAAGACTCCGTTTACTGGACACGGAGTAAGAGCGAGCGAGCTCTTGGGACTCGTACACAGTGACGTGTGCGGTCCAATGTCTACACATGCGCGAGGTGGTTATTCCTACTTCATTACTTTTACGGATGATTTCTCTAGGTATGGACATATCTTCTTGATGAAGCATAAATCCGAGGCCTTTGAGAAATTCCAGGATTACAAGAATGAAGTGGAAAACCAAACAGGCAAAAGTATCAAGACACTAAGATCTGATCGAGGTGGTGAATACTTAAGTGCCGAGTTCCTGGGTTACTTAAAAGAGAATGGAATTCTCTCTCAGCTTACTTCTCCATACACACCACAACACAACGGTGTATCGGAAAGGCGTAATCGAACCCTATTGGATATGGTTCGTTCCATGATGAGTAAGGCTGAGTTACCGCGATCTTTCTGGGGTTATGCGCTAGAATCAGCTGCATATCTTTTGAATAAGGTTCCAACCAAGACTGTGCCTACCACACCATATCAGATGTGGAGTGGGAAGAAACCCTATCTTCAGTACCTGAAGACATGGGGATGTCCATCTTTTGTAAAAAAGCAGCATCCGGACAAGCTCGAGGCACACTCAGTACAGTGTAAGTTTGTGGGATATCCAAAGAACTCCAAGGGGTATTATTTCTATTGCGCAGAGGAACAAAAGGTTTTTGTTTCTCGTCATGCCCACTTCTTAGAAGCTGAATTTTTAGAAAATCAGAAGAGTGGGAGCGCAGCAGAACTGGAAGAAATTCCAGAACCACAAGTTGTTACTGAAAGTATGGTAGAACCAGAAGTTTCAGAAGAAAGGGACATACCAGCGCCTATCCGCAGAAGTAGTAGGCAGTCTCATCCGCCCGAGAGATACTACGGTTTTCTCATAGACGGGGATCGAGAAGATTGCATCATTGATAATGATGACCCTACTAGCTTCTAGCAAGCCATTCAGAGCGGCGACTCGGTAAAATGGCTGGATGCAATGCGGACCGAAATGGAGCCCATGTACACTAACAAAGTATGGACTTTGGACATTGCTCCATATGGGGTAAAACTCGTAGGATGCAAATGGATCTTCAGAAAGAAGATTGGTGTAGATGGGCAGGTTGAAACCTATAAGGCTAGACTTGTTGCAAATGGTTTCCGTCAAAGACCTGGTTTGGACTATGACGAAACCTTTTCTCCAGTGGCTATGCTCAAATCCATTCGGGTCCTTCTTGCCATTGCTGCCTTCCACGATTATGAGATCTGGCAGATGGACGTAAAGACGGTATTTCTAAATGGTAATTTGGAAGAGTGCGTCTATATGGATCAGCCAGAGGGATTCATTCAGAGTGGGAGCAGCGGTAAAGTGTGCAAGTTGCTTAAGTCCATTTATGGACTAAAGCAGGTATCGCGGAGTTGGAACATCTGTTTTGATGATACTGTCAAAGAATTCGACTTTATCAAAAATCCAGATGAACCATGCATATACAGTAAGGTTGTAGGGAGAGTTGTTGTATTCCTCGTCTTGTACGTGGATGACATTCTCCTAATAGGAAATGATATTCCTATGCTGCAGTCAGTCAAAAGATTCTTGTCACAGAAGTTCTCCATGAAGGACATGGGTGATGCCACCTACATTCTGGGGATCCAGATCTATCGTGATAGATATAAGAGGATGTTGGGACTTTCGCAGTCTAGGTACATAGACACCGTATTGAAAAGATTCAGTCTGGAAGATTCTAAGCGCGGTAACCTACCGGCTTGTCACGGAATCACCCTCTCTAAAGAGATGTCTCACAAGACTGATTTGGAAAGGGATCGCATGTCGATTATACCCTACGCTTCTGCGGCATGCTCTATAATGTATGCGATGTTATGTACCAGACCAGATGTGGCATACGCATTAAGCGTTGTAAGCCGGTATCAGGCAAACCCAGGGGAGAAGCACTGGATAGCAGTAAAGAACATTCTTAAGTACCTGAGGAGGACTAAGGAGATGTTCTTGGTGTATGGCGGAAAAGCCCTCCAGATCGAGGCCTTTGCCGACTCCAGCTTCCAGAGTGACAAGGATGACTCCAAGTCCATGTCGGGTTGTAATACCCAGCACCCTTGGTACGTCTATATTCGTAATTTTATTTTCACCTATAAGATTTTATTTATAAATTATCTTCATTTATAAAGTTTCCCCAATCTATTATAGTTCTCCTCCTTTTCCTTTCTAAAACCCGAAATCCCCACACAGTGACCCTCAGCAGTATCCTGTCAGCCAAACTCTTTCAATTTTCCCATTAGTTCGGTTATTTAATTTAAACCCAAAATCTATATTTTTCAGCCCGTTTCTTTTTACCCAGCTCACTCAGTTTTAAATTCTTTAAACAAATTTTTGCTAGCCTGTTCCCTTCACTCAACCCACACACCTCTATTTTAAATAAATTCCTAAACTATTTTCTTAACCCAGCCCCATTAGCCCAGCCCAATTCTATTTTTCCTATTTTATCCTAAATCCTTCACTGGCCCGGCCCTCTTATCCTTAATTCTTTTTTTCATTCGATTTTTTTACCCCGGCCCGTTGACTCAGCCCTAGCCCACTCCACTAAAATCATTATTTTTTCCCCTTCAATATTCCCCCCGGCCCACACCCTACACCTCCATCTTCTTCCTTCAATTTTCCCAACGGCTAAATCCCGATCTCGCGCGTGCGTTTCCCCCGCCTCCTCCGCCGTCGCCCACGCCCTCGATCGCGATCCGTTACCTCCAACGACGCGCGCGTTTTCCCTTCCCTACGACCCGCTCGCTCCCTCTCTCGTTCTCTTCTTCCTCTCTTCTCGAGGCACCCCCAAACCGCATCGTCATCGACCGCCATTGCCGGCACCCATATCCAGCCGCCTCCTTATTCCTCAACTCCCCTCAACTCAAACTCCCGTCTCTCCCTCATTCTTTCCTCTCTCTCCCACCGACCGACGACCCCTGCACCCATCAACTCGAGCTCCTGCTCACCGAGCTCGCCTCCTTCGACACAGCCCTCTCTATCCCTGCTCCCAATCCCTCTATTCCTCTTTCTCTCTCAGTCTTCTCACTCTCTCACTCACCACTCTCTCTCTGCCTCCGTACTCTCTCCCTCTCCCTCTGCATATACACATCCTCTCTCTCTCCATCTCACTATTTCTCTCTCTCTTTGTAACTCTCTCATTCTGTTCTCTCTCTCTCTGTGTCTCTCTCTCCCGACCTCTCTTCCCCACTCTCTGTCTCTATCTCCCTCCCTCCCTCATTCACTGTATTTCTCCCTCTCTCTGTAACACTTTCTTTCTCGATCTCTCTCTCCTTTTCATTCTCTCGTCTCCGATCAAAACCAAGACCCGAGATCCTCATCTCAAATCAAGCATCCTGCTGCCTTGCCGTCGCTGCCCCGTGCTGTCGCTGTCGTCGACGTTTTCATCGCAATCATCGCCGTCACACCCACCGAACTGCCAAACCCAAGAGCCAAGACCACGAACCTTGCACGCGTCATTCATCGCGCGTTCACGTCGTTGCCGCTGCCGTATGCTCCAAGACGTCTCCAGGCAAGTTCTTACTTGCTTTCATGCTATTCTCTATATGTTACAAGTCAATATCATATATATATCTCATGTTTGCTTTATGTTAAATATTACAACACAACTGCTCGATGCTTGTTCCCTTAGGAAAATAATATCAAATTTGACGGAACTCAATGGTGTAGGTTGGCCCGTAGGGTTGTGAACATAGTGTGTGAATTTTGTTGAATGATGTAATCGATAATGACTAAAACAACTGCCCCCAAGTTTTACCGTAAAACTGAATTTCTACTGTACCTAAAAATCGTTAATTTCACCATAAATCCTATACACACTAGAAAGGTGCGTTCGAGGGCTCGAATCGAAGCCAACTCGACGAAATTTCTCCCTGTACTAGTTTCCAGACATTCCTGTACTTAAACCATGATGAAAATTTGATCGGAGTGCGACTCTGGACTGCAGTCCAGAGCGACTCCAGTTATTGGTTACTGTTCCATAACGTGTACCACAGGGTTTCCTTAACACTTAGGTTGCGGAACCCCGCTGTTCACTATAGGTAAATCTGTTAGCTAGACAACATAATTGATTTCATTCTGTTTCGTTACCGTTTGATATTTAAATTGTAATTTAGGAGATCGGGACACATAACAGTCCCAGCAGATTCAGAATTGACATGTTAATATTAAAAAGATTGTAACTCCTAACGTACAGACGCGATTGAAGATCCGTCTGTTACGTCAAAAACCTTACTGAAAACCCTAGAATTCATCTAACTGTAGCGTCGCTAAATTATGATCCCAACTGGGGTTAAAATGCGCTGCGAAACGGACTTCTGATTCTGAAATTGGATTTCCAGCCGCGTGCGCTTAAAATGAAATGGTTATAACTATTGATCCTGGAACCCGATTGGCTTGAAACAAAATTCTATGGATGGATAGCTGAACATATTAAATACTACCTGTTTATCATTTCACTAAATTATATACATATGTTTCATGATAAATCGTGCAAGTGATAGACTGCTGTTTTTATGATACCTTAGTTGTGCTTCTTATACTGTTCATGCATCATATCATACCTATGTCATTGTATTGATAACCTAGTGACATCGTGCATTTACCCAGTGTTAGATTTTAGTGTTGATTGTGGCAAGTACGTCAGTGTTCGTGTATTCGTGATTAAGTGAAAGTGATACGTACTTGTGCACAATCAGTGTCCCTTTTATTCTATTGCATTGTCGACGTCTGTGGGATGCGTGTACGTGTGACTATAAGTGGTATGGGACACTTATGGAAGCGCTTGCATGGATGTCACAGATAAGGCATCCGACACTGCCATTTATCTTAGGTATTAGTCGGGACGTGCTTGATGGAGGTCCTGCCTCCAGTTCTCGCGCAGACTTGTCACGGATCGATTAGTATTTAGGGTTATGGTTAGCGTTTGATGTAGACCACGGGGTGTGGGGTAGTTCAAGTGTGAATTCAACAGAATCTCGGGAGTCCCATGCCGGCTTATATATTTAGGGAGTTATATGGAGATTTACAGGGTATGTGCTATATACACCGTGATACATTCGTTACATGTTGGGCCCGTGGTCCCTTGCCCTTGGGTTCTACCCTTGGGTGGAGGACACTCGCGAGTGGTTGACTCTCACACTTGGACTGACGATAGGCTTAGTGACCTGTACAGTGAGACTTAGAGACTGATAGGGATACTGGCATTTATATTACTTTTATACTGTGTGAACATACATGACACATCGTTATACTGTTTTACTGCTCCGCTGCATTTATCCCCGCTCATTTATATTCATGCTGTTATTGATTTACTGTTATTCATATCCTTCACCACTGTTAGAACTGTTACTTGATTATATACATTATATTGCTATTGTGTCGCTCTGACGACCTGAGTATGCATGCTCAGTGTGAGGAGAAGATTTAGCTTGGACCAGATCTAGACGTGCATCACAGACTTCTTGACTTGCCTTCCCGATTTACATTCATTTGTTCCACTTCAGGTCAGTCTTTACATTGTTTCCTTCAGTTACTGCATTTCTCATTACCTGCGCATTATATACTGTTTACCATGATAAACTAGAAGCCGAAGTGTGACTACGGCAGGATATTTCCTTGACCGTAGGAGCATGGCTGGCCTTGTCTACCCCTCGTATTCCGTATTTTAGGAAGCGGGGCGTGACATGGTTTAGTTGGTATCAGAGCCAGGTTTTGCATCAATTGGGATTGCAGTTTCCGTGTACAGTTTGGCAATCTAAGACATCCTTCAGTCTAGGTTGTAAACTTGTCATTCTTGATCCATATTCACACCGTGTGTTCAGCTATCTATTCGCTATGTTTTCGGGTGACTTGACAAGGATACGTGGTTGCAATTGCAATACCGTACTCTAACCATGTGACTTAGAGTCATACAGTTGATTCCCCACTTATAATAAATTCAGCATCTCTGATATTCTTGAATCCTTATCCATCCATAGAATTTTGTTTCCTTGTCCTATCCATATCATATTTTGATTCATTTAGCGTGTGACTCATATCATTCTCGAAATTGTTGTTTCAGGATTATGTCTTCCAACGACTCTTCATATTTATCCGCTCCCCAGAATCAGACTGTTGAGATCCTTAGTGTACTACAAGTTTTAAAGGAAGCCCAGGAGCGAACAAACGACTTATTGGCTGAAGGGCTGAGAAGACAGGTGAATCAGGCACCAGCGGGAGTCTCCTATCTTAAAGGGATCCCTATTGGACGAGGAAAATAGAAGAAGATGAAGCGCCAACAGAAGCATCAGAAGAACCTTTGCTGTGGATATTGTAAGAGACCAGGACATCTTCAGAAGGATTGTCACCGTGCCCAAGGGAAATGTCTGATATGCGGTTCCGACAAACACCTCATCAACGGTTGTCCAGAAAGGAAAGAACTACAAGGAAGAAACTCGTCCACACTCCCCATTTCTACCAAGTGAGGATCATCGCGTAGTTGAACTTCGACCATAAGGCGGATCTAACGCAGGACTAAACTCGCGTAACGATGATGCGACGTCTTGGCAATCGAAGAAGAATTCTATGATTTCAAATTTCAATAATAATGTTGTCATCTTTTATGAATATTTCCTTCCATTTGAACCTTTGTATCCGTTGGACTTTAGTTGGATGAAATAAAATTTGAATCAGAATATACGTATCATTCTCATGCTCTCTATATCAAATTCTATTCATTATCACAGTATTTTAAATTCTGAGCTTTCAATTCCTTTCATCGCATATCCTTACATACCTTGTACACTTGACCATTTCCTTATTCATTCCATTGTTTAATCATGACTTTTCTTTTCAGGCCATGGCCCACCCTGGAGCAGCGCCGCATCTAGACGAGGATGCACAGTCATGCGTTTCCTTAGATCACACACTGACGGGTTCCGATGATGAAGTCAATGGTCCACAGGTCAACTTCGAAAACAATGATTCAGAGGACGAAGGAGCGGCCATCCCAATGTTCGACATGATAGCTGATTCTGATGAAGAGGGAGAAGATCACGAAGAGAACCCTATAGAGGAAGACCAGATAGAAGAAGATCCCGACGAGGACCCGGTAGAAGAAAATCTCGTTGAGAAAAATCACGTGGAAGAAAACCCAGAAGAAGAGAATCAGATGGAGTCGGACCTCGATGAAGAAGCTCCATCTGAGGAAGAAGGACCAGAAGATCAGGATCCTCCTGTGGAAGAACTCCCAATGGCGGCCCCCGCAAGGCGCTATGGGAATGAACGTCGCTACCTGAGCGCACGAGCCTACCGCAACCTGCTGAATCTCCACAACCGCGACTGACGAAATTTCTCTTGATGTTGTCTTTCTGGCCAAATAAAATATGTATAGTTTAGGGCCACTTTTCGTCTTTGGCAATGCCTTGTTTCAGTTTTACTTGAATAAAATAAATCTTCTGAATTCGTAAACCTTTGATTTTTCGCTTGATACTTGTGTATTGCCCATATCCATTTATTTTCTGCCGAGATCCCTGACTGTCCACCCCTACTCATTGTATAGCTTTCATCCCCGTTTCGATTAGAAGGTACCGCACCCTGATCCTTGGAATGAGCCATCCTTATCCCTCTTCTGTGCCCTGTTGAGATCCTTCTGGGAAGGGAAAATTTTGGAGAAACTTCCGAGTTCGCTATCCCTTCACATCTTGATTCATATGTTATACCGACCGCTATCCTACCCATACTTCTTCCCTTGTAGCCATTTGTTGTTCGCCCTTATTTCCGGTGCTGATCCGGTCCTAATCCCCTTAATCCTCAGCCTAAAGCCACCATACTCCGACCTTTTGAATGAACTACCTTCCCTTGTAATTGTTACCCCAGCTAGCCATTTTCATATTGGTGATTTCTCTATTACCCAAATATATTTAGGGACATTATTATTCAAAATTTAGTTTTCATTATTTTAAATTTATCAAAGAGTACGTGTTATTGATTTCTCTGATTTATGTATTTTAAGTGCATTATTAGTATTCACATTTTTAGTAGCGCAACCTTAAACCGCGCACATTTTGTTCCATGTTTATTATTTTCACTACATCAGTTTTCTAAGCTATTTTGAAACTATTGGACCGATGCATTATCCTAAAAGTCTTAACCTACCGACTAGATTTCCACTACTTTATTCTTGATACTTTATTTCCGGGTTTCGTGCCTATGATTACTATTATAGATGATTATACCTTATATTTATCTTTCTGTCGTACTACCTTTACTATACTTGTATGTATCCCTGTTTGGGTTTCATTTTTATTGAATACGTTTTGATTATTATTGTTCGTTATTGTTACCTATATTCTCGTATACTTGTAGTTGCTCGTATAGTGTTCCAATATTATACTTATTAGACCTATCTTTCGTATATGGTTCTTATATATATATAAGTATCTTCAGATTTTGTTTAACCATTTAAAGTAAATTAACATGTATTAGTATTTGATATGATGACTCTTCGCTTATTATGTTGTTTCTTTTAAATTTCGAGGACGAAATTTTTGTTAAGGGTGGTGTGATGTAATACCCAGCACCCTTGGTACGTCTATATTCGTAATTTTATTTTCACCTATAAGATTTTATTTATAAATTATCTTCATTTATAAAGTTTCCCCAATCTATTATAGTTCTCCTCATTTTCCTTTCTAAAACCCGAAATCCCCACACAGTGACCCTCAGCAGTATCCTGTCAGCCAAACTCTTTCAATTTTCCCATTAGTTCGGTTATTTAATTTAAACCCAAAATCTATATTTTTTAGCCCGTTTCTTTTTACCCAGCTCACTCAGTTTTAAATTCTTTAAACAAATTTTTGCTAGCCTGTTCCCTTCACTCAACCCACACACCTCTATTTTAAATAAATTCCTAAACTATTTTCTTAACCCAACTCCATTAGCCCAGCCCAATTCTATTTTTCCTATTTTATCCTAAATCCATCATTGGCCCGGCCCTCTTATCCTTAATTCTTTTTTCATTCGATTTTTTTACCCCGTCCCGTTGACTCAGCCCCAGCCCACTCCACTAAAATCATTATTTTTTCCCCTTCAATATTCCCCCCGGCCCACACCCTACACCTCCATCTTCTTCCTTCAATTTTCCCAACGGCTAAATCCCGATCTCGCGCGCGCGTTTCCCCCGCCTCCTCCGCCGTCGCCCACGCCCTCGATCGCGAGCCGTTACCTCCAACGACGCGCGTGTTTTCCCTTCCCTACGACCCGCTCGCTCCCTCTCTCGTTCTCTTCTTCCTCTCTTCTCGAGGCACCCCCAAACCGCATCGTCATCGACCGCCATTGCCGGCACCCATATCCAGCCGCCTCCTTATTCCTCAACTCCCCTCAACTCAAACTCCCGTCTCTCCCTCATTCTTTCCTCTCTCTCCCACCGACCGACGACCCCTGCACCCATCAACTCGAGCTCCTGCTCACCGAGCTCGCCTCCTTCGACACAGCCCTCTCTATCCCTGCTCCCAATCCCTCTATTCCTCTTTCTCTCTCAGTCTTCTCACTCTCTCACTCACCACTCTCTCTCTGCCTCCGTACTCTCTCCCTCTCCCTCTGCATATACACATCCTCTCTCTCTCCATCTCACTATTTCTCTCTCTCTCTCTGTAACTCTCTCATTCTGTTCTCTCTCTCTCTGTGTCTCTCTCTCCCGACCTCTCTTCCCCACTCTCTGTCTCTATCTCCCTCCCTCCCTCATTCACTGTATTTCTCCCTCTCTCTGTAACACTTTCTTTCTCGATCTCTCTCTCCTTTTCATTCTCTCGTCTCCGATCAAAACCAAGACCCGAGATCCTCATCTCAAATCAAGCATCCTGCTGCCTTGCCGTCGCTGCCTCGTGCTGTCGCTGTCGTCGACGTTTTCATCGCAATCATCGCCGTCACACCCACCGAACTGCCAAACCCAAGAGCCAAGACCACGAACCTTGCACGCGTCATTCATCGCGCGTTCACGTCGTTGCCGCTGCCGTATGCTCCAAGACGTCTCCAGGCAAGTTCTTACTTGCTTTCATGCTATTCTCTATATGTTACAAGTCAATATCATATATATATCTCATGTTTGCTTTATGTTAAATATTACAACACAACTGCTCGATGCTTGTTCCCTTAGGAAAATAATATCAAATTTGACGGAACTCAATGGTGTAGGTTGGCCCGTAGGGTTGTGAACATAGTGTGTGAATTTTGTTGAATGATGTAATCGATAATGACTAAAACAACTGCCCCCAAGTTTTACCGTAAAACTGAATTTCTACTGTACCTGAAAATCGTTAATTTCACCATAAATCCTATACACACTAGAATGGTGCGTTCGAGGGCTCGAATCGAAGCCAACTCGACGAACTTTCTCCCTGTACTAGTTTCCAGACATTCCTGTACTTAAACCATGATGAAAATTTGATCGGAGTGCGACTCTGGACTGCAGTCCAGAGCGACTCCAGTTATTGGTTACTGTTCCATAACGTGTACCACAGGGTTTCCTTAACACTTAGGTTGCGGAACCCCGCTGTTCACTATAGGTAAATCTGTTAGCTAGACAACATAATTTATTTCATTCTGTTTCGTTACCGTTTGATATTTAAATTGTAATTTAGGAGATCGGGACACATAACAGTCCCAGCAGATTCAGAATTGACATATTAATATTAAACAGATTGTAACTCCTAACGTACAGACGCGATTGAAGATCCGTCTGTTACGTAGAAAACCTTACTGAAAACCCTAGAATTCATCTAACTGTAGCGTCGCTAAATTATGATCCCAACTGGGGTTAAAATGCGCTGCGAAACGGACTTCTGATTCTGAAATTGGATTTCCAGCCGCGTGCGCTTAAAATGAAATGGTTATAACTATTGATCCTGGAACCCGATTGGCTTGAAACAAAATTCTATGGATGGATAGCTGAACATATTAAATACTACCTGTTTATCATTTCACTAAATTATATACATATGTTTCATGATAAATCGTGCAAGTGATAGACTGCTGTTTTTATGATACCTTAGTTGTGCTTCTTATACTGTTCATGCATCATATCATACCTATGTCATTGTATTGATAACCTAGTGACATCGTGCATTTACCCAGTGTTAGATTTTAGTGTTGATTGTGGCAAGTACGTCAGTGTTCGTGTATTCGTGATTAAGTGAAAGTGATACGTACTTGTGCACAATCAGTGTCCCTTTTATTCTATTGCATTGTCGACGTCTGTGGGATGCGTGTACGTGTGACTATAAGTGGTATGGGACACTTATGGAAGCGCTTGCATGGATGTCACAGATAAGGCATCCGACACTGCCATTTATCTTAGGTATTAGTCGGGACGTGCTTGATGGAGGTCCTGCCTCCAGTTCTCGCGCAGACTTGTCACGGATCGATTAGTATTTAGGGTTATGGTTAGCGTTTGATGTAGACCACGGGGTGTGGGGTAGTTCAAGTGTGAATTCAACAGAATCTCGGGAGTCCCATGCCGGCTTATATATTTAGGGAGTTATATGGAGATTTACAGGGTATGTGCTATATACACCGTGATACATTCGTTACATGTTGGGCCCGTGGTCCCTTGCCCTTGGGTTCTACCCTTGGGTGGAGGACACTCGCGAGTGGTTGACTCTCACACTTGGACTGACGATAGGCTTAGTGACCTGTACAGTGAGACTTAGAGACTGATAGGGATACTGGCATTTATATTACTTTTATACTGTGTGAACATACATGACACATCGTTATACTGTTTTACTGCTCCGCTGCATTTATCCCCGCTCATTTATATTCATGCTGTTATTGATTTACTGTTATTCATATCCTTCACCACTGTTAGAACTGTTACTTGATTATATACATTATATTGCTATTGTGTCGCTCTGACGACCTGAGTATGCATGCTCAGTGTGAGGAGAAGATTTAGCTTGGACCAGATCTAGACGTGCATCACAGACTTCTTGACTTGCCTTCCCGATTTACATTCATTTGTTCCACTTCAGGTCAGTCTTTACATTGTTTCCTTCAGTTACTGCATTTCTCATTACCTGTGCATTATATACTGTTTACCATGATAAACTAGAAGCCGAAGTGTGACTACGGCAGGATATTTCCTTGACCGTAGGAGCATGGCTGGCCTTGTCTACCCCTCGTATTCCGTATTTTGGGAAGCGGGGCGTGACACGGGTTATGTCTTTACCCTCAATGGAGGGGCGGTCTGTTGGAAGAGTTCCAAGCAGGAGACCGTTGCTGACTCAACGATGGAAACGGAGTACATAGCTGCTTGCGATGCCGTAAAAGAAGCTTTCTGGATGAAGAAGTTCCTCACAGAACTTCAGGTGGTTCCTACCAGTGTTGGTCCAATACCTCTGTATTGCGACAACAACGGCACTATAACTTTAGCGAAGGAACCCAGGTCCTATCAGAAGTCCAGACACATCCTAAGGCGGTATCACCTGATCATGGAGATCGTAGATCGCCGGGAGATCGAGATAAAGAGAGTAGATACAGAGAATAACATTGTTGATCCATTCACAAAGGCCATTCCTCAGACGCAGTTCGAGAGGCTATTCGAGATGATAGGTCTGCGATATGCCAGTACATGGCCCTAGTGCAAGTGGGAGATTGTTAGTGTTTATGCCCTAGAGGCCATTACTGTATCATACTAGTTTGTATATTACTTAATGGAAGCTTGGGATATTCACAGTTGTATTGACAGTCTTGCTAAAAATGGTAGTATGCTACTTGGTTTGAGTCTACTTTAATATGTGCATATGTTTCTTGTAACGTATAGCTTATACATATTAGTAGAGCCCTTAGGATCTTTGCTTGATTACCAGCGTTGTGATGACAGTCACACTAGTAGGGGCTGGGTAGTCTATAAGCAACATCCTATACAGGTCCCTGGTCGTATGGATTATCGAGATAGGGCATCGATACTCCGGAGTAGACTGGTGTATACGCTTCTGATCCCAGCATAGGGAGATGGTCTGTCCCACTGCCATCAGTACGTCGTACTGGGGATAGTATGCAGGTGCTCGTTAGGTTACGGGTACACTGGACAGGACTCGCCGGGAACTGCAGGTTGGATTTATACCCATCGTCAGATAGCAGTTCCCAGGTGACATGAGTACAGCTTAGTCCGTCGACTTGATACTGCTACTTCGCCTCAGGTGTGTTCCCACTGTACTTAGATTACTACCCTACCACGGCTCAAAAGAGTCATGCAAACAGGTACTAGTTGGGTGTAGTCCCGAAGCACTTGGAGGCAGTGGCGGTTAGACAGGATTCATCTCTCCCGGTATTGGGGGTTGATATCGCGCTGTGTATGGAGAGCCATTACGCAAAGTCCCTGGCCAGGGCAAGCGAGATTTACTGGTGGCTTCCAGTAGTTTCTTAAGGTGTAATGGGCTGCACTCCGACACGACTTATACCGCTATTAGGGGTCTGACGTTTACCGCCCCCTAGGCCCGATATGCGATAGTCCTAGACGAACAGACCGGACTGTACGGAGATTGTCACATCAGGCTCAGTAGGAGTTCGGATGGGTTTCTCATTGTCCTTCTTATCGACATCTACCTGGGGACCGTTACGTACAGCTAGTACCGCTTGCGGTCTGTGTTAGTTATATATATGCCCTAGAGGCCATTACTATACATACGATGTATATTGTAATGGATGCTTGGACATATATAGGGAAGACTTTCTTGCTCGACATGATAGTATGCTATCTGGTTGTGCTTTATCCTAACATGTACTCTGATTGTCTCTATATTACATGTTGATAAAGCCCTTAGGATATGTACTCGACTACTGGGACTATGATGAGATCATACTAGTGGGGCCACGGTAGTCGATGAGTACATCCTATAACTGTTCCTAGTCGAGGGTGTATCGAGATAGGGCATCGATGCACCAGAGTAGACTGGCGTATACGCATCTTGACCCATATGATGGGCGATGGATGATCCCATATCCATCGGTGTATGAAATCAAGGATGGTGTACGGGTGCTCAGTGGAGACTGGGTACACTGGACGGACTCGCCGAGAACTCCCGGATGGTATAATACCTCACGTCAGATGGCAGTTCTCCGGTGACACTGGTACAGAGTAGTCTGTTGACCCGAGATCGTCATTGAGTCTTGTGTGATTCCCACTATGCTTTGATTTCCATCATACCATGTCCAAGAGGGCATGCAAAAAGGTGGCTTTTGGGTATAGTCCTTAATCACATGGAGGCAATGAGCGATAGGAGGGGATTCGTCTCTCGCGGTATAGGGAGTTGATGTTGTGCTGTGTTCGATTGGCTATAACCGGAAATCCCTGGCCAGGGTTGCTGAGATTTACTGGTAAGTGCTATCAGTAGTTTCTCGAACTGTTATATACCTCATATCGACACGACTTATCGAGCTACTGGGGTCTGACGTTTACCACCCGTAGGCGAGATATGCGACATATCAGACGACGAGACCGGACTGTACGGGAGTGTTACTGTTTGGATTCACAGGAGAATGTACAGGCTTGCTTGTTGATCTTCTGAGCGCTCAATACCTGGGTGGCTGTTACGTTTAGCTGACCGCTTGCAGCTTGTGGGTGTTTGATATGATCATCACCTACTGCCGGCGTAATGACGATTCTTTAGAGTCCTACACAGAGGTTTCTTGGCTCAGGCGAAACGGAGTAGGGGCACATATGTGATATGTGCGGGACCGAGGATAATGCGATATGAGATACCGTATTCTATTCTCGCGATATTTGATATCAGCCGGGTCTCGGGTCAAGTGTTGATTCGATGAATCGGTACGGATAAATATTAGTAGGTTATATGCGATATAGCCGGATTGTCGGATCAAGTGTTGATTCGATAATTTAATGTATAATAATATATATGATATATTAAATTACATTAACTAATATTAGTTCACTAAAAGATTCTTTTTCTCACTCGGGTAATACATTGATATATATGCGATATATGTTAATTGTATTATTTTATTTGGTTACAATAAATATTATATATGTAATATATAATATTGTAACATGATATGATAACTAATGCAACATGATTAGTGGAGATTAAACAAGGTTAGGGTTTGTTTTGGGTTAGTTCCTTCTTGATGATTCTAGAAGGTTTCTTTTTGTTTTGTGAAAGATATTTTGTTATGACTCATTCCTTGACCTAACCCAAACCCAAGCCCTAGTTAATTCTCTACAATGGTTTATTCAACCATGGTTGCATTATTCATCATATTTATCTTTCATTATTCATCACAAAAGGTTTATAATGATATTATTCATCATCTTCTTCCTTCTTCTTCCTTTGAGCAAAAGCTTTCTAGCTTTTTGCTTTGTTATAAAAATGAGTGAGAATATGAAAACAAATGAGAGTAAAAATCCTACTTCATCATTCTCATCTATCCTTGCCATTTAGATGAGGATGTTCACTTCATATTATGAGTGTTAGCTTGTGTTAATGAAACTTCAAGGTAGATCATCTTTGTATCGAAGATCGGAAGCAAGACTGCATCTTTCTCTTCGTGGAACCTCTCGAGAGTCCGGAACACGATGATCGCAGCGAAGGGACCTCAACATGGAGCTTAAGAAGTGATGGACTGGATCTACAAAGGTTGTAATCCCTCTCACTTAGTGTTAAAGAGTTTAACATGCTTGTTTTCGTCTAAACCCTAGTTTAAAGATCCGGCTTTGGGTTGTTCGGCACGGCTAATTTTTAAATCGGTCATGGTTGATGCCTCGTAGAACCTTGTGAGCGTGCCTAGCATCCCTACAGTGGTATCAGAGGCAAGATAGAGCTTTAGGCGAAGTCTAGACGAAATTTAAAGTCCGATCGAACCCGGAAACCCCGATGTTTACCCTTCTCTGTACATTTTTCAAAAATGTGATTTTTTATGAATTAAAAATGCTCAGAAAAACAAGCAGGAAAAACTTAGAATTACTGTGAAGTACGGTCCACTAAGTCGCTCACGTGACCGCGGAACCGCGGCCAAACCAGTGTTTGGCGGCCGTTCCACGGCCAAAATTTGGACTTAGTCCCTCATATTTCACATATTTATTCTTAGGTCCTTTATTGTTATTTTTTCTGGGAATTTTTTAATTCCACTCAAGTGTTGAGTTTTTTAGGGTTGTATTGGGGACTCGTTGATTCGATCGGATAATTTAACTTCGTTTAGTTTTGTCCGGGTAATTTTTAGAAACTGTTAAAAAGTTCGAACGGATATCAATAACTCACTTTTTCCCCTGTCGGAAAATTTTCAAAAGTTGGATTTTTTCTCGTGTTTGAAACTTTCGTAAAGTCATGCAAGTAACGCGGTGGACCCTCCAGAAGACAACAAACCTTAACTCTATAATGTGACCGTCTTGAACTGCCTATAAACCTTAGGGTTTGGGGCAGTACGGCGTGCCACATGTGAGGCGTTGGCTTGACCCTTCTGCGGCTGGACCATTGGTACTGTGGCATGTGATGGATGTTTTTAAACAGATTTCAAGTGTTGAGATATATTGGGGAAATCTTGGGTGTTTGATTATTCGATCGGAAAGTTTAACATTGTCTATTTATCTGGATTGTGATACAATATTTGGAATCCACAAGAAGTTATGAGATAACTAATTTGAATGTTGTAAATCTAGCAGTTCGGTCTCAAAAGATCGGTTGCCACGGAATTTTGATGTGATCAAAAGCCCGTCGCAATCACGTAGCGTACGCGGATACTCGCCGGGTAAACTTAATAGACAGCCATGCCCCATAGCCCCGACCAAGTGACTGTAGGAGAACCTCGTCGCCAAAAGCATCCGTTCGGGTGCTCGCGGCAGCGGTGTTCAGCCTTAGTGCACTTCGTCGACGGCATCCGGGGGTGCGGCCGTCTACTAAAGTTTGCGACGAGCATTCGATCAGGATGTCGGGAATCTTGTTGAATTGCCCGACTTGATATTGAAAAGAGTTTTCGATAATGAGACTGCGGGGTTTATAATTGTTAGGCATGCGATGTCTAAGGAATTCATTTGGTTAGGCATACGATGTCTAAGGAGGTTGCGGATTCCAACTGTTGTAGTTTTACACTTTCTTTTCTGTGACCGTAAGCGTAGTATGTGGTGTATCGCTGGCTTCGTTGCTATACATCAACGACAATCGGGATACGCATACTTACTTACGTTGATGATATGTGATATTATGTGTTGCTGTGATATGTTATATTGGATCGTCGTGTTTTGAATAGCCGGGGGTTTTATGTGAGATGAGAGTTTTTTCTTTTTCATTCATGTAAAATTCTTTTGTATGTAATATTCTTTTATTGGGGCACTTTCGGGCTGAGGATGATGTCACCATTGTATATTATTTACTTTTCCGCATTAGGTAAACCCAAGTCGGGGAGCACAAGTAACCGGGTTCTAGGGTCCGGTGGGAGACCATCTCGAGGAGTCGAGACCGGGTCTCCTAACCCTAGAATTGGCAGTGTTGCTTGCCGCTCTCGTAGGGGTCTAAGGATGTGGGTTTGGCTATTCATCACGACCGTGGAATCCGTGTTTTATACAGGCTCGTATTGAAAACACGGACGTCCTAGTATATCCAATATTTCATATATGCTCTTCTGCTGCAATGTTCTGTGATGAGATCATATTACTGCCTGAGACGAATGTTTATATTATATATATGAGATATATGTTATATTGCAGATTTCGTTTCAAATGAGATGCTTGTTAAGCATAATAAAATGGGACTTCATTAATGAGATTAATGAAACTAAAAGAAACCTAAAGATGTTGTAGAAACTTGTTTAAAAACTGGTAGCTCTAGTTCTTGCTTTGCATAGCGGTGTTCCTTATAGAACATCCAGCACCTTATTCGATAAGGAAAGAGCCGAGATCCCTTCACCAGGAGTGACCTCTTTAGTGAAACTAGCAGATGCTACAAACTCGGTCTGTCTTTTGATTGCTTCTATAGTTTTCGCTTTGCATAGTGGTATATATGATATACCCTACACCTTATTCGATGAGGAAAGGGCCGACGATCCCTTCACCGGGAGTGACCCCTTTAGCAAAACTAGAAAAAGCCTCAAAAACATTCCATTTAAAATCACTCGATTCTACAACGATATCAAGTTCATTACGTAAAGGGTTTTCTTAAAAACCTGTCGTAGCCCTCCGTCATTTCAGATAAGTACTAGTTAGTATTCGTGCTACGTTTGTTGACCATGTTAAGGCGTAGTGTGCGGTAGCTGATTAATGCTTATCTGTATAAGCATATGACGCGATTGGATTAGGGTAGTCGTGCGACTTTGTTGACCATGTTAAGGGTCGTGCGGGTGGGTTAATTCAATCGGGAAATGACGGGTTGAACTTGACTAGCACTTATGATTTGTTGACCATGTTAAGGTCATATAGCTGCTAGGGGTAAAATATTATTGGGAATTTCAAGTGTTGAAATTTGTAATGAGATTGCATACCTTCTATGAGATAGTTGGATCCCGATACCCGCTGTGAGTAAGAGTTACTCCTGGGAGAGTTTTACACATTACAATTAGCCGATCAAGTAGGTGTTTAGAAAGGTGTCAACGGGGTTACGCCCCTGGAAAAACGAGCTTTACTTTAATTAGGTTCGTGCGAAAGCACGGGGGCCCTCCCTCAAAGTACCGGCACTGGCCTGGCTGAAAGATTGGCGAACTTGTAGCGTGTAATTAATCCCGGCTAGTCTTTCCTTTTAGGGTTTGAAGGAAGATTTGATTAAAACAGTGGGAGACATCCTGATTAGATATATTAGATAACCAATCTAATCTTGCAAGAGCATACGCTGAGTGTTTTCTTCTCTCTCTCTCCTGGTAGCAACCATATCATGCCTTAATCAAGATAATAATACGGATGTATTGACCGAACCCGCTTGTTATACTGAGCTGGGGAACATTGGTCCCGCTCCAACTTATAATTGTTATAAGACAGAGCAGGAAATTGGGGAATACCAGATTTCCCGTGCCGCCCAAACGAAGAAAGTGCATGTTGATGCATCTTCTTCGGGTGTGTTCATTACAGAGAACTGTTTCTCAGTATCCTTTACGTCCTGGGTATGAGATACCGGATCAGGATCCCGCATATGTAATTTGTTACATGGGCTAATGATAGGTAGAGAACTGAGAACGGGTGATAAGTTTCATGAGACAGAAAACGGTGCAAGTGTTGCAGCCAAGTCTATTGGTCACTATCACCCTGTATTACCAGAATACATTGATTCTGAACGAATGTTATTAGATACTGAACCTGATATACAACATCATATACAACATCATATCAGTCTATTTATTAGTAAAGAAGGATATAATTTTTTATTGTTGGATAATGTTTTGAACATTTCCTATATCAAGAGTTGATCGGTTCAGGCACGTTATCTAAAAGCATTGACGTTCTAAATCAAACTACAGTTCTTAGTATACGGAACACACACAAGAGGAAGAGTTCAGAAATGAACGAATCCTTCTTGAGGCATTGTAGACTGGGTCATATCAATGCGACCCGACTAGCTGAAGTTACATTAAGATGCATATTCAAATTTTTTTGAATTTACATCTTGTGAAACTTGCCGGTCATGTCACAAAGATAAAATGACCATAGCTCTGTTTATTGGAAACAGAGAAAGAGTTAGTGAACTCTTGGGATTGATACATGCTGATGTATGAAAGTCCCCTGTCTACACATGCCAGGACCGGTTCTTTGTACTTCATTACATTCTCTGATGATCTCTCAAGATTCAGACATATGTTCCTGTTGAAACACAAGTCCGAAGCTTTTAAGATATTCACAGAATATAAGTTAGAAGTAGAGAACCAAAAACGGGTATAAGTATTATGTCCTTTGATGAGATCAAGGAGGAGAATACTTGAGCACGAAATTCCTGGACTATTCTAAAGGAGAATGAGATTTTCTCTCAGCATTACTCCTTCGTATACACCATAGCACGATGGTATATCGGGGCGGAGCAATGACACCCTATGTGATATGGTGTGCTCTATGATGAGTACTACTGAGTTTCCTATTTCCTTTTGGGAGTTATGCACTTGAGAAGCTGCATACCTATTGAATAGGGTTCAAATCAAATCAGTTGCCTACCACTTCATATGTGATATGGAAAAGGAAGAGCCCATATCTTAAGTTTATTAAGATTTGGGGTTGTCCGGCCTATGTCTAAAAGAAAATTCCGGACAAGCTCGAGGCAAGGTTAGCTCTATAAAAATGGAAGTAGTTCCAACTATACAAACTGCAGCTGATGATTTGGTAGAACCAAAGGATTCAGTAGTTTCCAACGAACCTCAGCCTCTCCGCCGATCTAGTAGGGTTCCTCACCCACCTGAGAGATGCTTCGGTTTCTCTGTGACAGTGGGAGCGAGGATTGCATCATGAGATGATGACCCAACTAAGTTTCGAGCTGGCCATCAGGAGTGAGACTCTGTAAGAATGGCTGGATGCTTATCGATCTGAGATGGAATCCTTATACACCAACAAAGTATGGACTTTGGTTGCTCTATCTGAAGGGTTAAATCCCCATCAGGAGAAAGTATATCTTGAGAAGATTACTAGGTGTACATGGAAAAGTTGAGACTTTCAAAGCTATGCTTAAGTCTATCCAGATCATACTTGCCACGGCTACATACCATGACTACGATATCTGGTGGTTGGGTGTCATGACTGCTTTTCTAAATGATGTTTTAGAAGAGAACGTCTATAAGTACACAGCCAGAGGGCTTCGTAGATAGTGGGAGCAGCGGAAACGTGTGCAAGATGTTTTATGTGATAAAACAGGCATCGCGGAGTTGGAACATCTGTTTTGATGTGGTAGTCAAAGAGTTTGACTTCATCAAAATGGTAGATGAACCTTGTATATACAAAAAGGTAGTAGGGAGTATGGTGGCGATCCTCGTAGAGTACGTGGATGACATACTCTTGATAGGGAAGTAGTTTCCAATGCTACGATCGGTCAATCTCTGCTTATCACAATGATTCTCCATAAAGGATCAAAATGATACCTCCTAAATCCTGGGTTTTGGATCTATGAGATAGTTCTAATTGGATGTTAGGATACTCACTAGTTGTAGTGAGATGGTATCAATCGATCCTGGGGAGAATCATTGGAAAGGTTGCAGGGTGATAAGGACGACTGAATGTCAGTCGCCGGCATTGTCTTTACCCTCAGTAGAGGGATGGTATGTTGGAAGAGTTCCAAGCTAGATACCGTGACATACTAGACGATTAAAGGCAAGATACATCGTTACCAAGGATGCTACCAAAGAGGCAGTCTGGATATATTAGTTCATGAGATGAACTTTGTTCCTACCATTGTGTGACAATGGAATTGTGGCTTTAGCCAAGGAACTACCGCCCCATCAGAAATCCAGATATAATTCTTAGGCAGTATCACCTGATCATGGAGATGGTTGATCTCCATGGAGATCGAGGTTAGGAGAGAAGACACAGAGGACAACAGCGCGGATCCACTCACAAAGGCCTTTTTCCCAGTAGAGACTTTTATGGGATGGTTGAGTATGAGATACTTCAACCACAGCTAATTGTTGGGTATGTGATACCACAACAGATGGCCCTAGTGCAAGTGGGAGATTGTTAGTTATATGTATGCCCTAGAGGCCATTACTGTACATACGATGTATATTGTAATGGATGCTTGGACATATATAGGGAGGACTTTCTTGCTCGACATGATAGTATGCTATCTGGTTGTACTTTATCTTAACATGTACTCTGATTGTCTCTATATTACATGTTGATAAAGCCCTTAGGATATGTACTCGACTACTGGGACTATGATGAGATCATACTAGTGGGGCCACGGTAGTCGATGAGTACATCCTATAACTGTTCCTAGTCGAGGGTGTATCGAGATAGGGCATCGATGCACCAGAGTAGACTGGCGTATACGCATCTTGACCCATATGATGGGCGATGGATGATCCCATATCCATCGGTGTTTGACATCAAGGATGGTGTACGGGTGCTCAGTGGAGACTGGGTACACTGGACGGACTTGCCGAGAACTCTCAGATGGTATTATACCTCACGTCAGATGGCAGTTCTCCGGTGACACTGGTACAGAGTAGTCTGTTGACCCGAGATCGTCATAGAGTCTTGTGTGATTCCCACCGTGCTTTGATTTCCATCATACCACGTCCAAGAGGGCATGCAAAAAGGTGGCTTTTAGGTACAGTCCCGAATCACATGGAGGCAATGAGCGATAGGAGGGGATTCGTCTCTCGCGGTATAGGGAGTTGATGTTGTGCTGTGTTCGATTGGCTATAACCGGAAATCCCTGGCCAGGGTTGCTGAGATTTACTGGTAAGTGTTATCAGTAGTTTCTCGAACTGTTATAGACCTCATATCGACACGACTTATCAAGCTACTGGGGTCTGACGTTTACCACCCCTAGGCGAGATATGCGACATATCAGACGACGAGACCGGACTGTACGGGAGTGTTACTGTTTGGATTCACAGGAGAATGTACAGGCTTTCTTGTTGATCTTCTGAGCGCTCAATACCTGGGTGGCTGTTACGTTTAGCTGACCGCTTGCAGCTTGTGGGTGTTTGATATGATCATCACCTACTGCCGGCGTATTGACGATTCTTTAGAGTTCTACACAGAGGTTTCTTGGCTCAGGCGAAACGGATTAGGGGCACATATGTGATATGTGCGGGACCGAGGATAATGCGATATGAAATACCGTATTCTATTCTCGCGATATTTGATATCAGCCGGGTCATCGGGTCAAGTGTTGATTCGATGAATTGGTACGGATAAATATTAGTCGGTTATATGCGATATAGCCGGATTGTCGGATCAAATGTTGATTCGATAATTTAATGTATAATAATATATATGATATATTAAATTACATTAACTAATATTAGCTCACTAAAAGATTCTTTTTCTCACTCGGGTAATACATTGATATATATGCGATATATGTTAATTGTATTATTTTATTTGGTTACAATAAATATTATATATGTGATATATAATATTGTAACATGATATGATAACTAATTCAACATGATTAGTGGAGATTAAACAAGGTTAGGGTTTGTTTTGGGTTAGTTCCTTCTTTATGATTCTAGAAGGTTTCTTTTTCTTTTGTGAAAGATATTTTGTTATGACTCATTCCTTGACCTAACCCAAACCCTAGCCCTAGTTAATTCTCTACAATGGTTTATTCAACCATGGTTGCATTATTCATCATATTTATCTTTCATTATTCATCACAAAAGGTTTCTAGTGATATTATTCATCATCTTCTTCCTTTGAGCAAAAGCTTTCTAGCTTTTTGCTTTGTGATGAAAATGAGTGAGATTATGAAAACAAATGAGAGAAAAAATCCTACTTCATCATCCTCGTCTATCCTTGCCATTTAGATGAGGGTGTTCACTTCATATTATGAGTGTTAGCTTGTGTTAACGAAACTTCAAGGTAGATCATCTTTGTATCGAAGATCGGAAGCAAGACTGCATCTTTCTCTTCGTAGAACCTCTCGAGAGTCCGGAACACGATGATCGCAGCGAAGGGACCTCAACACGGAGCTTAAGAAGTGAAGGACCGGATCTACAAAGGTTGTAATCCATCTCACTTGGTGTTAAAGAGTTTAACATGCTTGTTTTCGCCTAAACCCTTGTTTAAAGATCCGGCTTTGGGTTGTTCGGCACGGCTAATTTTTAAATCGGGCATGGTTGATGCCTCGTAGAACCTTGTGAGCGTGCCTAGCATCCCTACAGTCTGTAGTTAAACCCACTGCCAGCATAGTGTCGAGTCTTTAGAGTCCCACATAGAGGGTTTCCCTGCTTCGGGAGAAACGATATAAAGGTCGTATGGTTTTACGACAGGGTTCGGACGCATACGTTTTTTTACGCACGTACGATGTTCGGACAGTTTTTACTAGCGGGCTTTGGTTTAAGCCAGATTCTAGTATCGGATTATTGGATTTATACAGTCTAAAGTATTTCCGTGTTTTCACGGATAGGAGGGCCGTTCTCGTAATTTTTCGAGAAGCTTCTAGAAGGATGATGACATGGAGGCTAAGGTGGCATTTGCATTTATTGGATTAATGAGTTATGGTGTGATTCATCCATGGAGTTATTGATTCATTTATGATTTAAATGACTCATGAGATGAATCACTATGTGTATTAAGGAGGCATGATAACACATTATTATTTGTTATTTATTTAATAATATGTTATGCTTCATATATTCACAATGATATCATTATTCCAAAAGGATTCTCATTCTCACCTTCTCTCTCTTCAAGCTCTCTCTCTTCAAACCCTAACCCTAACCTCTCATGTGTTGAGATCAAGGGTTAGCAAGACTTATTAATCCATAATCCTACTCTATATCTCCTAGGTTGCTTTGATTAGCACTTTTAGTAACCTAGTTACCTCAAGTTAGAGGTCAAGCTTGGAGTAGTAGCTCTCGGTTGGATCGTCTTTGACTCGAGGAGGCCGTTGAGGTGCCGACGTTCCATAGAGCCTACGAGGAGTGGAGGACAACGATGAAGACCCGAAGGACACATAACGTGAGGTATAACTTCGAATCCGAGTAGTTAAACCTTTCGTAGTTTGCTAGTAATGGTTTAGATACAATCTGTGTGCTCAAGTCCGTGTTACGAAGCTTTGATAATTATTTTTCATATATTCCGCCTCCCCGCAAGCTCGTGGGGTGCGTGACATGGACTTACAGAACTGCTACCCGACGACAGGTATAATACCTACCAACAGTTCCCAACGAGTCCTGTCCAGTATACTCATAACCTAATGAGCACCTGCATACTATCTCCAGTACGACGTACTAATGGCTGTCGGACAGACCTCTCCCCTGATGGGATGAGAAGCGTATACACTAGTCTACCGTGGAGTACCGATGCCCGGTCTCGATAATCCTACGACTAGGGACCTGTATAGGATGTGCTTATAGATTACCCAGCCCCCACTAGTGTGACTGCTATCACAACGCTGGTAATCAAGCAAAGATCCTAAGGGCTCTACCAATATGTATAAGCGATATGCTAAAAGAAACACATGCACTTATTGAGGTAGAAACAAACCAGGTAGCATACTACTATTTCGAGCAAGACTGTTACTATATCCGTGTATATCCCAAGCTCCCATTAAGTAATATACAATCCAGTATGATACAATAATGGCCTCTATGACATATATCACTAACAATCTCCCACTTGCACTAAGGCCATATACTGGCATATCGCAGACCGAAGATCTCGAATAGCCTTCTCGAACACTGTCTGAGGGATGACCTCTGTGAGTGGATCTGCAGTGTTGTTCTTCGTATCTACTCTCCTCACCTCGATCTTCTGGGGATCAACGATCTCCCTGATCAGGTGGTGCCGCCTCAAGATATGTCTGGATCTCTGATGGGACCTGGGTTCCTTCCGAAAAGCTATAGCGCCGTATGTTGTCACAATACTAAAGTATTGGACCAACTAATGGAAGGAACCACCTGAAGTTCAATTAAGAACTTCCATATCCAGACTGCCACTTTTGCGGCGTCTCATGCAGTGAACTACTCCGTTTCCAACGTCGAGTTTGCAACGGTGTCCTGTTTGGAGCTCTTCCAACAGACCGCCCTCCACTGTGGGTAAAGCCATAACCTGACATGGACTTGGAGTCATTCTTATCATTTTAGAAGCTGGGGTTAGCAAAGGCCTCGATCTGGAGGTCTTTTTCCGCCATACACCAAGAAGATCTCCCTAGTCCTTTTCAGGTACTTGAGAATGTTCTTTACTGCTTCCCAGTGCTTCTCTCCTGGGTTTGACTGATACCGGCTTACCACGCTCAGTGCGTAAGCTACATTTGGTCTGGTACATAACATCGCATACATTATAGAGCCTACCGTAGAAGCGTAGGGTATAATCGACATGCGAACCCTTTCCAAATCAGTCTTGGAAGACATCTCTTTGGAGAGGGCGATTCCGTGACAAGCCGGTAGACTACCACGCTTAGAATCGTCCATACTAAATATTTTCAGTATGGTGTTGTTGTACCTTGACTGTAAAAGTCCCACCATCCTCTTTGATCTATCACGATAGATCTGGATCCCCAGAATGTAATTGGTATCACCCAGGTTTTTCATGGAGAACCACTGTGACAAGAATCCTTTGACTGATTGTAGCATAGGAATGTCATTTCCTATCAAGAGAATGTCATCCACGAACGCAACGAGGAATTCCACAGTTCTTGCTACAATCATACTATAAATGAATGGTTTATCTGGATTTTTGATAAAGTCGAATTCTTTGACTGTCTCAATAAAAAACAGATGTTGCAACTCCACGATACCTGCTTTAGTCCATAAATGGACTTAAGCAATTTGTACACTGTCCTGCTGCTCCCACTCTGATTGAAACCCTCTGGCTGATCCATATAGATGCACTCTTCCAAATTACCATTTAGAAAAGCCATCTCTACATCCATCTGCCGGATCTCAAAATCTTGGAAAGCAGCAATGGCAAGAAGTATCCGAATGGATTTGAGCATAGACAATGGAGAAAAAGTTTCATCATGGTCCAAACCAGGTCTTTGACGAAAATCTTTTACAACAAGTCTAGCCTTATAGGTTTCAACCTATCCATCCACACCAATCTTCTTTCTGAAAATCCATTTGTAGCCTACGGGTTTTACCCCTTCTGGAGCAATGTTCAAAGTGCATACTTTGTTGGTGTACATGGACTCCATTTCGGTCCATATTGCATCCAGCCATTTTACCGAGTCGCCGCTCTGAATGGCTTACTGGAACCTAGTTGGCTCATCATTGTTAATGATGCAATCCTCTCGATCCCCGTCTATGAGAAAACCGTAGTATCTCTCAGGCGGATGAGACTGTCTACTAGTCCTGTGGATTGGCGTAGGGATGTCCGGTTCTTTTGAAACCTCTGGTTCTACCATACCTTCAGTAATAGTTTGTGGTTCTGGAATTTCTTCCAGTTCTATTACGCTCCCACTATTTCCTTTAAAAAATGATTTTCCAAAAAAATGGGCATGACGAGGAACAAAAACCTTTTGTTCCTCTACGTAATAGGAAAGATACCTCCTAGAGTTCTTTGGGTATCCTACAAACTTATACAGTACTGAGCGTGTCTCGAGCTTGTCCGCATACTGCTTTTCAACAAAAGCTGGATATCTCTATATCTTCAGATACTGAAGATAGGGTTTCTTCCCACTCCACATCGTATATGGTGTGGTAGGCACAGTCTTGATAGGAACCTTATTTAAAATATATGCAGCTGATTCTAGTGCATAACTTCAGAAGTATCGCGGCAACTCTGCGTTACTCATCATGGAATGAACAATATCCAATAGGGTTCAGTTCCGCCTTTCCTATACACCGTTGTGTTGTGGTGTGTATGGAGGAGTAAGCTGAGAGAGAATTCTACTCTCTTTTAGGTAATCCAGGAACTCGGCAATTTAAGTATTCACCACGTTGATCAGATCTCAGTGACTTGATACTTTTGCTTGTTTGTTCTTCCACTTCATTCTTATATTCCCGGGATTTTTCAAAGGGTTCGGATTTATGCTTTCACAAGAAGGCATGTCCTAACCTAGAGAAATTATCCGTAAAAATAATGAAATAGGAATAACCACTTTGTGAATCTATAGATATTGGACTACACACGTTGCTGTGTATGAGTCCCAAGAGCTTGCTCGCTCTTACTCCGTGTCCAGTGAACGGAGTCTTTGTCATCTTTCCTATGAGACAAGATTGACAAGTTGCATAAGACTGATATTCAAACAGATCCAAATATCCCTCTCTATGTAACTTCGACAACCGTGTTTCATTGATATGACCCTGTCTACAATGCCATAAGAAAGTTTTATTTAATTCTTGAGGCTTTATTTTAAGTGCGTTCTGGACGTTTGAAAACCTGAGCTTGATTCAATATATACTGTCCTCTGGTGTACCTGACCCAATCAAACTTTGATTTAGGTGGATGTGAACCACATCGCTTACAAACTAGACTTGGTACACACAAACAGTTACGTAGAATCAATATCTGCCCACTTGTCAATTCTAGGTGATATACCCTACGGATACAACGTCTACACTCATTCCGTTAGCAACCCTGAGAGTCATATCACCTGCTCTGATAACTCTACGGTTTCTCAAAGCCTATAATGAATTACAGATATGAGATCCTGATCCGGTATCTAGTATCCAGGAAGTAGAGTTAATTGACAGACTGTTTTCAATCATAAACACACCAGAAGTGGAAGCCATAACATGCTTCAGATCCTGGATTCTGGCTTTCCAAGCCCTGCATCCCTTCTGTCAATGCCCTTTCCCGTAACAATAGGAACATGCCTCCTTCCCTACTGTTAACCCCGAAACTTTTGCCCTTCCCTTTTCTTCTACCTTACCGACACCACCTATCGGCTTTGTGGAGGTCTTCTTCTTCTCACCCTTAGCATCTGCCTTAGATCCAGAAGAGGAAGATTCTCTAATAAGCAGAGCGGGTGTCTCCCTGGTTTCCTTCAGGGTGCCCTCAACTGGAAGTATAACTTTTGTTAGTTATATGTATGCCCTAGAGGCCATTACTGTACATGCGATGTATATTGTAGTGGATGCTTGGACATATATAGGGTGGACTTTCTTGCTCGATATAATAATATGCTATCTGGTTACTCTTTATCTTAACATGTACACTAATTGTCTCTCTGTTACATGTTGGTAAAGCCCTTAGGATGCGTACTTGACTACTTAGATTATGATGCAGATCATACTAGTGGGACAAAGGTAGTCTGTGAGTACATCCTTTAATGTCCCTAGTCATGGGTGTATCGAGACGGGGCATCGATATACCAGAGTAAACTAGCGTATACCTTCTTGACCCATGTAGATGGGCGATGGATGATCCCATATCCATTGGTGATTGACATCAGAGATGATATACGGGTTCTCAGTGGAGACTGGGTACACTAGACGGACTCGCCGAGAACTCCCAGATGGTATTATACCTCACGTCAGATGGCAGTTCTCTGGTGACACTGGTACAGGTTAGTCTGTCGACCCGAGATCGTCATAGAGTCTTGTGTGATTCCCACCGTGCTTTGATTTCCACCTTACCACGTTCAAGAGGACATGCAAAACGGTGGTTTTTAGGTACAGTCCCGAGTCACAGTGTACCACCGAAAGACGCGACTGGGGCGTTGGGACGTCTGGCCTGAATTTTGGGGGCAGATGCTATTTGGTGCTATCCGTCCACCTCTCTGAAGATGCCAAGTTGATTTATGACACCATGTATCGAAGGTTTAAACGGATGCGGCTGATGTAGCAGACTTCGTCAGATTCCCCCCTCGTTGAGGGTTTTTTTTATTGTGGGGAAAATCTTCCCTGCAGGCGCAAGCCCCTGCAGTTAATTACGCTACCGCATCGCGGTAACCACTTTCTCCTTCTCCAGGTGGTCACTTCGTGTCGTGTGTGTTTGTTTTGTTTTTGGTTGCCCGTGGATTGTATACGGAGACTAATTTATGTTGTCGCCCGTAGGGCGTGGATTAGTCCAAATCCGTATTTTCTTAGATTTGGGTTTGGGTTGGGTTTAAGGATTGTTAATCTTATTTGAGACTAAGATCAACTTAAACGTTTGTTAAGGATACGTTAGTATAATTTTAGACTAAGATCTACTTAACAGGATCATTTAGATCGAACAAAAGAGCATTTGGGCTCTATTGTTTTAGTTTAGGGACATTGCGGTCCAAAAGTTTAAGGACATCATAGTCCATGGAGTTTAACGACATCATATTCCATAGTTTAAAGACGTCATAGTCTATAAATTTTAAAGACATCATAGTCTATGAGTTTAAGGACCTCACAGTCCGTGGAATGTCTGGTTGTCCGGACCCGTCACCTCTCTAAAGACGTTGAAGGATTACAACGACAAATATCAGAGGAGTGAAGAGATATACCCTTGAACCAATATTGGTTGGGAGATATGTAGTCCAATTTGGGACTAAGATCAAAGATTTGTGAGCATATGAGCTCAATTAATCTGAATTAGGGATCTGTGGCCAACTTGGGCTCGGTCCATTCAGTTAAAATGTTGAGCATTGGTTTGGTTTCTGACAATTTTTTTTGTCTTTTATTGAGTGCTGAGCACTCATTATAGCTCTGGATCTTTATTTAAAGAACAGTTTATGTTCCCTCAGCGCACACGTGATGAGCATGTGGTCCGCTTGGCGCTGAGCGCCAGTCATTGAGTGCAGAGCGCTTCTGTTAAGTAGCGCACACGTAAGGAGTACGTGGCGTGCTTGGCGCTGAACGTCAGTCAATGAGCGCAGAGTGCTTTTGTTAAGTAGCACACAAGTGAGGAGCATATGGCGCGCTTGGCGCTAAGCTCCAGTCAATGAGTGCAGATATCATGACCCGAAAGTACGGAACGTGACCGGTACTTAAATTACGAAACGTTTAGAGGCGTAACGTAATCTAAGCAAGCCGAAGCCCAGACATCTAAGCCATTAAAAGAAGAAGTAAAGAACATGTTTAAAAGCAACATCAAATTTCTCAAAAATTTCGGCAGAGTCTCCTTTGTAAAAACTGGCCCCAAACGGGTACAAACAAGAATAATATATACAAGCAATAAAAAGGCATCCCCAAGAGGGAGCTAACTCTATGCCAAAAGGCGGAAACAACCACACAATGCACTATAATATACAACGTCGAAGGGCGAGGCTCAAAACTCAAAAGAAAACCAATCCACCAGAAAACCATAATAATACAAGCGCGACTCTAAGGTCGAAATAAAAAAACCGGTCTTCTAAATTTATCAAGTAATACATGTCTGGTTGATGGAGCTTACTAGATACAAATGAAATAATAAAGTACAACGGCGGTCCCGATACAAGTGAACCAACCTACCAAGCAATCACCCCGAATGAAGTGTTGTGCCAGCAAGCCGCTAAGGAAACCTGTACATCTAAACCTGTAAGAAAATTTGGCACAACGGAGGTGAGTTGCCAACTCGTGAGTAGAAGACATCTGCGAGTAGAAATCGCATGCACGACGATCTCCTAGGTCATAATAATATACTTACATAAAACTAGTCATCTAGAAATGGCAGGGTAATAATCAATACATAAGTGCAATGCTCAGTGCATCGTGTCAGTGTCACTAAACAGTAATATGTCACATATATGATGTATGAATGCATCATGAATGAGAAAATCAACCATGAAATCTGAATAATCTTGTCACGCCCCGCTTCCCAGAGTACGCTAAATTGGGTACGTGACATAGCCAACCATGCTACCTGTGAGTAGGAAGTATCCATCCACAGTCACATTACGGCTGTAGAGATATCAAGAACAAAATAAAACTATCTAATACATGTCCATAAGCCAAGATAACATGAGTCAAGAATAATAAAAGTGCGGAAGCAAAAGATCCAATACAAAATAACTGGAATGTATGTCCCATAATGCGGGCTCACATCAGGAATAAAATGCAGAAAATATAAGAACTAACTAATACAGAACCCTCACTGCTCAGCCTGCTGGCTGAAGTACTCCTGCTCGGACTGCAGCAAAGGTACGGAATCTGGGCCATGCAAAACCCAGACGTCAGCGCGTCATGTCATTGAGTAATAAAGTGTAAACAGGGTAACAAGCAATGCAACAATAATCATGAGTGATAAAGCATGTGTAACAGTAGTATAAATCAGGGCAGTGAAGGGTAGTGTGCAGTGAGTAAACTAAACTGGTCTATTGGGTTATCTACTCTAAAGTCTTTGAAATCAATTTGATGAATCATCGATGTAACTCAATAGTATCCTGTGCGTGCCCGGGACCACGGTCAAGATTCTCGGGCTGAATCCGAGACGTGCCGCTAGGCAGTAGAAGGTAGCATTTACAGATGGGTGATGTCAGCATCATCACTCCGGGGCTGGCCTAGCCCGTAAGACTGATCAGAACATGTATCGAACTGTTGAGTTACAAGTCAGGTTTCATCATTGATTTCCCCATACCCCCAAGCTATAGGTGTTCAAGTCAGGTATTCAGTAATCAAGAACTAATGCCAACACAGGATCAGGTAAGAGCAGGTTTGTCTGGATAGAAAACAGGAACGGTCCGTGAGGACTATATGTCAGGTTTGTTGGCATTAGACACAAGATCGGGTAACAGGTCAAGCCATGGTACATCAGGTCAAGTCAAGTAGTGTACGGTACCATGTCGGGTCAAGTAATATGTGTGTAACAAGTCATGTCAGGGTGTAAAAGATATCATGTGTGTGCTCATAATCAGCTTGCATAATCATGGTTATAAATAATCAAACATGGGTATCAACAGCACGATACATTGGCACATGTGATAGTTTAAGCAATGAATGCAGGTTTAATTAATTTAGCCGTACGGTTATCAATGTGTGTTTAAGAGATGGTGTCAGCATTTTATGAATACCGTATAACAGACGTGAATGCAAGAAACAGGTTAATAAGTATTGAGTAATCTAGGGATGCGACGACATGTATAATATGGATGCAATTATAATTAAACCGGTTAAAGATGCACATGGATGTCCGATAGGTTAAAACTGGATAAAAGGTATCATGGCTATAAAACAAATGTGATCATGTGGTCTAACATTTACCGGTGATTCTAGGTATGAATAATTAGATGCAACAATTGAGTTTCAAGTTCGAGATCATAAAATATGTAACGAAACCTTATACGGTTAACTTGAAATCCACTACTTCGATTCTATTTAGAGATTTAATAGGAAATAAATAAATTAGCATAAGAATAGTTCAAATAGCATGTAGCAAGTTTCACTTGCCCCGACGGGCCGCGATACGGAAAACGGAACGTTACGCGTCGGCGGGGAAAAGTCGCGACGCGCGCACGGTACACGGAATGAGCCCAAACGACGAACAGTGGAAACACATGGGTCAGAGGTCCTCGCTGGGTCGTCGGGGATCGTCGGCGGCACGGTCGGATTCAGGCAAACCAGAAAACAGCGACAGCAGAAAACATAAGTTTTAACAAGAAAAGAAAAGAAAGCAAGGAAAGAGCAGAGGAGGAATGAGGGCACTAGCATACAGGGTTGCAGAGGAGGTGCTGTGGCGGCGGCGAGATCAATCGCGGCGAGAACGACGGGGCTCCGACCACGACCAGAGAGTCCTTCAAAACAGCAGAAAAACCTTTATACCAGAACACATAGGAAAAGAAGAAGAAAGGATGAGAGGGAGATGGAACGCTTACTGGGGGTTTGGGAGACGTCTGCGGATGCCAACGTGAGAAGTCGTTGGCAAGGGATCGCCGGCGAGATCAACGACAAGGTGACAAGGTCCACGTTGCAGGGATGGCTCGGGCTAAGGTTTCTGCTAGGGTTGCAGGGTTAGGTGCTCGGGGGAAAAAGCAAAGGGAAAGAACAAAGGGAGAGGGAGATGATGACGACGAGAAGAGGGAGTCGGCGGCGATGGAAGGCAATGCTGGGTTCTTGGTCGCGGTGGGTTTCTGGGTTTAGTGGGCTCGCTAGAGGGAGGAAGAAGGAGAAGAGATGATGGAGTTAAGGGTGACGAGGGGATGTAGAGAACGTCGACGAGGGTTGAGGAGCGAGGAAAAATAGGGTTAGGGTTTTCCTCTGATTGGTTTTCTCGTGGTGAGGTGCATGGCTTTAAAGAAACAGAAGAGAAGAAGAAATAGAAAATCATGAAGGGAGGTGACCGGATCCGTCGGCGGTGACCCGACTCGAGAAACCAACAGTAAACACGAGAGGTGAGAGAGAGAGCGCGAGAGGAGAGAGAAAGAGAAGAGAGAGAGCGTGAGAGGAGAGAGAAAGAGAAGAGAGAGAGAGAAAGTTGCGCAACAGAGAAAGAAAGAGAAAGGGAAGGGAGAGAGAAAGACTCGTGGGGCCCAGCGAAGAGAAGAGGAGGGTTCTGATTGGCTTGGGGAGTTTAGGGAATTTGTTTTGGAAAAAAATATAAATGAATTTTTTAATATTTTACGTCGGATTCCATTGGCTGGGGAAATAAAATTAGATTAGGAAAATATAAAAGATTTTCTTTATAGTTTTAAGAATATTATGCCGGCTGTGCACATATTTTTAAAGGGATTATAGAGATAAAATAATTAGAATTTAAATTTAAAATTTAAATAATTGAATTTTAGCGGAATACAAATATTTCAGAATTACGCCCGGGTCGGGTCCAAAAATTTGGATTTGAAATATGAAAATTATTAGCAGGTTCCAAAAATTAAAATGAAGGACTTTGTAACCGGAAAGCATACCCCCAAGAACGATCTCACGTACGTGCGCGTAGCCATCCAAACGCGTCCGTTTCACTGAACTGGACGAGAACACGGTACGAGGACGCTACCACAGGGTTAGGGGTATCAAGCAGGCCATGGTCATGTATTTTTAAATTATTTTAAAAGACTTAAATTGTTATATGCACGAATATGAATTGTCGGGGTAAATTATAACTGGTAACAGTCAAAGCAGGATAAATGAAATAAATACCACACACCACACATACGGTAACAGAAATTTGTAGAACTGGACTCAGTTGTTACAAATATGAAATAAGAAAAACATCAATGCATCTTGTATAATAAAACTGAAATCTTATCAGCGAAATTGACAGAAATCCGTGTCAAGTATCGACACAAAATAGGTATATTTCTGTATCTCAATATCTCATATCTCTATATCTGAAATCTCAATATCTCCTTATCTTGGGTTCCGGCAGTCCGGATCGGCCCATATCATCAAATCTCACGACAACGGTCGGTATCCTCCGGATATCCGCCGCGCCAGACATCACCGGTAGATAGTCCGTGCCCCTGCCAGGCTCAACGCCATCATCTGCGATCTTCTTGCCCCGGGGTACCTACCGGGCCCACCATGTACCCGAGACAGTTCATCCACTCCTCGAATCGGGTCTCGAAATCCAACAGAAAACATGAAATCTCATGGTGGATGACACATACATCACGAGAAAACCGCAACTTGTATTTTTAAAAATGATGATACTAAGCTTTTATTAAATTCTTGCGGTTTTCCCCCAAAATCCAGAAATCTCATAGAAATCCAAAATCCCAAAATCATGAGTAAGTAAATAATGAGTATCGGCATAAGCCCCACAATACTGCATGATAATATGAATATGTGAATGCATGAAGTGTCTAAGTAATAAATGCAATGTCTAAACTAGCACATGAGAGTAATCACACAATATTATATTAGACTAGAATTTAGCTGATTATATCAATAAAAAGATAATATGTTCTAAAGTGTACGTGACATGACAATTACCGATGATGATGTGTGTGAGCCGGCAAATAAGTGTACATGGAACATGCGCATCATCGGTAATGGTGCTGGTGTCCTAACAGGCAGAGTTTCATATTAGCTAAAGAAACATATGTATGAACATGCAATGCAATGAATACAACATGAGTATAACGGTGAATGTGTAGTAAACGCACAACTAGAGAGTACATACTAATTACGAGCCATACAGTTTGTTGTTTGAAAAAGCACGACTCGTGGTTTTTTCGGAAAATTAGGGGCTACGGGGTTTTTAAGAAAAGATATGTCCTTTGAAAAATCCGTAGTATCCCTCAGGCTGTCTTTAGAAATGCGCACGATTCGTTGGTTTTGAAAATAAGTATGACTCGAGTCCAAACTAAACCTAACTAACTAAGGAACTAACTAAAGACACTAGTCGAAAGGTAAGAAGAATCCTCCTAAAGTCTAAGTCGATATCTCTAGTAGTCGGCGATCCAGCCTCTATAGCGTCATTTACATAGTACGACTTCCTCGAGTCAAGAGTGCGGATCAATCATCACATCTATGCTTCGTACGGTAAAATCCATCGTACGGCATCCCAAAATCGGGTTACAGGTCAACTATCACACATATATACATCATCGTTCGTATAGTATCATCATCAAAAAATCTCATTATCAAGGGTACCGTACTATAATCGCATACGTTCTAATATCATCAAACATATATCAACGTCTGTGTAAATATACATCGTCAAATGATCCACTAAAATATCATGTCATATATCATATCGTGATTAAGTCACATATTACGATCTGGGTCTAATTCTAGAGTCTCGTTCATTTCAATGTCACCTACACATATTATCGTTTATATATATATATATCTTTTTCCATTACCCAACGATCCGCTAATATCATAACACATTTCATATCATATCTCGATCATATATCCAATATCTCACGGCATCATGCCGGATCATATCGACTCTTCCCCAAGCATCATATAATATCCTCATATCACATGTGTACACACACACACACACACTCCTATACACACACACACACACACACACACACTCATATACACCATGTCAAGTTTATGTGGGTTCGCGTGTTTGTGTGTGCCTACATGAAACCTACGAATTCCCTCCGAGGCAATCATCCTTTGGTTAAGTCTTTCTAAATCAGTCTAATCCAGCTTAAGTCTTCAATAGTACAATACTTGTCAAGAATCTAAGGTCACGTCCGACTTCCTAATAATAGTACGTAATATCTTTATTCTACGTTTGCGGGGGTGCTATACGCCATCCACCCGACTTCCCCCGTAAACATACATCTACTCACCTGGTCCTTGTCTGCCGAAGTTGATGCCGCCATCCTCTTCTTCATCGTCCGAAGTCCACGTGAGGGGTACCAATACGCAAACATATATAATATCGTAAATCAAAATCGCGGACAAAACCAAAACGCCGCACGAAGCGCGCATAGGTTAAAACCTATGACCGCTCATACAAAATAACCAAATAACCCTCGATATCGGCGTGCAAACGCCGATTGATCGAGAAAAACCCAAACACACCAATGTGGATTCAAAAATCACTAATTATAATATGAAATAGATTGCAACTCATCAAAATCTCAAAATAAATCAAATCGATTTATTTCCGAAAACCTAGAAAGTACTAAATTACCGTTTTAATTCGAAACTTGAAATTTTTACAAAGCTAATGGCCATAATATTCACTAAATATCATAACTAAGTCATATAAACCATTTCTATAATTTAATCTCATCAATCTGTATTAAATCTAAAATTCTAGTTTGCAAAAATATCCAATTTTAACACTTTTAAAGAAAAATTCACAATTCAACAACTAAGCCTGGTTTTGCATGATTTAAAATATTAAACTATAACTTATAATGTTCATAACGACATGAAAACCCTAATTAGATTTTAATCTCAATTATTTTATTAATTTCCAAATACCTAGTTAGCAAAATTAGCATAATTAGCACAATTTTAAAGTAAAAATTAGCAACTAGTAACTAGACTCAATAAAACCATAATATAATGATAAAAACTCTCACTAGAATTTTATCACACACACACACACACACACACACACACACACACATATATATATATATATTACAAAAAACCTAGTTTGCAACAATTAAGCAATTTGGACAAATTAATTGTAACAATTTACAATTTAGCTTCTAGATTAGATTTAGCATTACCTAACATGTTAAAATACACATTAAGATCAATATCCAATGATAAAAAAACTAATTTGATTTAAAAACCCTCTCTTGAATTTTTAATTTAGCAACTAGAACCCTAATTAAATACCGAAATCCATTCAATTTAAGTAATTAACTTACAATTAACACTAAGGTTAGAATTATACCTCACTAAGCATGAGATCAAACATGAAATCATAGCCTCCAAAGTACTAACTTTTCTCCAAGATCTATGCTAGATAGGCAAAAGAATAATGGGTAGGGATTGGATTTGGATTTGAGGTTTTATTTTGGATTTTTTGATGGATTTTTGAAGAATTTTGATGCAAAGTGAAATGGAGAAATTGGGGGGGGGGGGCTGCCCAATGTAAGGCTCGGCCAAAATAGAGGAGAGGGAGAGAGAGTGAGGTTGTGTATAAATGAGTAGAAACTTCCTAAGTTATTAAATCATTTAAGTCTTTTCAATAATTGTTTTATTTATTTACTAATTGTTTCATGCTAGAATCTACTAGGATATGGGTGACATATTAAGAAAAGAGTGAGCTTGTTACAAACTTGTTTTAATTTTTCATGGTTCATATTTGTCAAATTAACCCATTGAAATTTGAAATTTGCACCAATTTAATGTATAATTAAAAGCTTATATTAATATTTGAAATAATTAATTAAGGAAAAATATTTAGGTAAACTAATAATTTATAAGTGACTAAATAAATACCAAATACTAGCAATTACATAGTTAAAATAGGCGTATTTAAATCTATATTGAAAAATAATTATAGTTGAGTTTTACGGAAAATACGGTTTATTTTACCGATTGTCAGAAAATTCATCTAAAGGGTTTTATTTATTTATTTATTTTTAAAACGTTACAATCTTCCCCCCTTAAAGAAATTCGGTCCCAGAATTTAAATCAAAACTCCCCCCAAATACTAAAACATTTAACAAAATACTCAAATCGTCGGGGCTCCGAAATCATCAATACATAAAACACATCTTAGCGCAATGCATGCGCATGAAAAACAAGTACATAACTCAAAATCAAAACTCCGTCAAGCATAACGCAATCATTGGAGTTATGGTGAAAATATAAGGTCAAAGTTCACTACAAAAACCAACATGATATACATCAAAACTTAAACATATATATATGATACGCATCGTTATAAAACCGTCCAAACCTCTGAAAAGAAATCCATGCAAAACCTTTTCCAAAGTCACCGTGCGATGCGCGAAACATGGCACAAGCAGCGGACGTTCATTTAAAAAAATAGCTTTACATATATATCTTTTATTTAACATACATGTCCCGCCTGGTTACTAAACCAAATAGTAATTATTATAAAAACATACTGCTCAAAATGAAATCAATCCCAATCGCAGCATAAAAAAAATATCATGTGCGTCCGGTGCGTACTGAAATCAACACAAAATACAGAAACCACGAATATGCACAGAAACAAAACTGAGTGCAACGGGTGTGCACCAAAAACATCTGTCAAGTGCAACGGGCGTGCACGACAACAATATCAGGTGCATCTAATCTGAACAAATCCCGATTTAGTGCATCTGGTGTGCACAAAATCGCATCAAGTGCGCCAAGTGTGCGCACGAATCTCAATCAAGTGCACATAGTGTACGAAAACATATGTCGAATATCAAAATCGAAATCACAGTACGAAAAGTGCATGAAAACTATACCGAAGCATACGTCAAAATCATGTGCAACCCATATGCACGAAATCAAATCAATATCTCAGAATGCATAAAAATCAAAATCAAGTGCAATGGGTATGCACAAAACGAACATCAATACAACTGATACATGGAACACTAATCAAGTGCAATGAATGTGCACGTAGGAAATACCAATCATAAAACGAAATCCTTGAAATACCAAAATCCAAACAACGGAAATGTGAAATTCAAATCACCAAATCGCAAATCGTAACACCTATGTCAATGTGCTCCTCTTTTCTCTGGTGTCGACTGATTCGAACTCGTTTCTTCATAGCTGTATGAACTGTGCTACAAACGGATATACTCATATCTAGAGTCTCCCGAGTAATGTATCCCGTCACATGATATCCGGACTACGTTAAACTTTTTGATCGATTCATCGGAGTCCCATAATTCCCCGAGAGCTCAACACTCAAGTACAGTTTAAAAATATCCAGTACATGCCACAGCACCTGCGGACCAGCCGTAGAAGGAAAAACCCAAGCCTCACTAATGGCACCGCGGAACTGCCGCAAACCCTAAGGTTCACCAGCGTTCTCATGGTCATTATGTCGAGTTAGGGTTTCATTCTTCTAGTGGGTCCATAGAAATATTTGCATGTTCTTCCGAATACCTTAAACTTGGGAAAATGGGTTTCTGACATTCGTTCGAACCTTTTAACTTCGTCTGGACGATATGTGAATACTCTTCGTCCGCACGCTAAACAATGCTTCAACCCTCCAGAATAGACATTACCCTAACGGCCATCGCATTCGAGCCGCAGCTCTCTCTGCCCGTGCGACCGTGGTAACATAAACCACCATCCGATATCGACGAAGATAGATCAAAGGAACGAATAGAATACGGTGCAAAGAAATATACATCCTAAGGCTTCTTAAGCAGAGTAGCGTATCGTAAGTATGCCGTGGATCATACACACGGTACGTCACTCTACCTAAGTCACCTACTCCATCAACCATGATCAACCTAGACTTAGACAAGGGTTAAACCTAGCGCTCTGATACCAACTTTGTCACGACCCGAAAGTACGGAACGTGACCGACACTTAAATTACGAAACGTCTAGAGGCGTAACTTAATCTAAGCAAGCCGAAGCCCAGAAATCTAAACCATTATAAGAAGAAGTAAAGAAAAACATGTTTAAAAGCAACATCAAATTTCTCAAAAATTTCGGCAGAGTCTCTTTTGTAAAAACTGGCCCCAAACGGGTACAAACAAGAATAATATATACAAGCAATAAAAAGGCATCCCCAAGCGGGAGCTAGCTCTACGCCAAAAGGCGGAAACAACCACACAATGCACTATAATATACAACGCCGAAGGGCGAGGCTCAAAACTCAAAAGAAAACCAATCCACCAGAAAACCATAATAATACAAGCGCGACTCTAAGGTCGAAATAAAAACAACCGGTCTTCTAAATTTATCAAGTAATACAAGTCTGGTTGATGGAGCTTACTAGATACAAATGAAATAATAAAGTACAATGGCGGTCCTGATACAAGTGAACCAACCTATCAAGCAATCACCCTGAATGAAGTGTTGTGCCAGCAAGCCGCTAAGGAAACCTGTACATCTAAACCTGTAAGAAAATTTGGCACAACGGGGGTGAGTTGCCAACTCGTGAGTAGAAAACATCTGCGAGTAGAAATTGCATGCACGACGATCTCCTAGGTTATAATAATATACTTACATAAAACTGTTAGTTATATGTATGCCCTAGAGGCTATTACTGTACATACGATGTATATTGTAGTGGATGCTAGGACATATATAGGGAGGACTTTCTTGCTCGACATGATAGTATGCTATCTGGTTGAATTTTATCTTAACATGTACTCAGATTGTCTCTATATTACATGTTGATAAAGCCCTTAGGATATGTACTCGACTACTGGGACTATGATGAGATCATACTAGTGGGGCCACGGTAGTCGACGAGTACATCCTATAACTGTTCCTAGTCGAGGGTGTATCGAGACAGGGCATCGATACACCAGAGTAGACTAGCGTATACGCATCTTGACCCATATGATGGGCGATGGATGATCCCATATCCATCGGTGTTTGACATCAAGGATGGTGTACGGGTGCTCAGTGGAGACTGAGTACACTGGACCGACTCGCCGAGAACTCCCAGATGGTATTATACCTCACGTCAGATGGCAGTTCTCCGGTGACACTGGTACAGAGTAGTCTGTTGACCCGAGATCGTCATAGAGTCTTGTGTGATTCCTACTGTGCTTTGATTTCCATCATACCACGTCCAAGAGGGCGTGCAAAAAGGTGGCTTTTGGGTACAGTCCCGAATCACATGGAGGCAATGAGCGATAGGAGGGGATTCGTCTCTCGCGGTATAGGGAGTTGATGTTGTGCTGTGTTCGATTGGCTATAACCGGAAATCCCTGGCCAGGGTTGCTGAGATTTACTGGTAAGTGTTATCAGTAGTTTCTCAAACTGTTATAGACCTCATATCGACACGACTTATCGAGCTACTGGGGTCTGACGTTTACCACCCCTAGGCGAGATATGCGACATATCAGATGACGAGACCGGACTGTACGGGAGTGTTACTGTTTGGATTCACAGGAGAAGTTACAGGCTTGCTTGTTGATCTTCTGAGCGCTCAATACCTGGGTAGCTGTTACGTTTAGCTGACCGCTTGTAGCTTGTGGGTGTTTGATAAGATCATCACCTACTGCCGGCGTATTGACGATTCTTTAGAGTCCTACACAGAGGTTTCTTGGCTCAGGCAAAACGGAGTAGGAGCACATATGTGATATGTGCGGGACCGAGGATAATGCGGTATATGATACCGTATTGGATTCTCGCGATATGAGATATCGGCCGGGTATATGTGATATAGCCGGGTCATCATATTAGTCGGTTATATGCGATATAGCCGGATTGTCGGATCAAGTGTTGATTCGATAATTTAATGTATAATAATATATATGATATATTAAATTACATTAACTAATATTAGCTCACTAAAAGATTCATTTTCTCACGGGATAATACATTGATATATATGCGATATATGTTAATTGTATTATTTTCTATTGTTACAAAATATATTGTATATGTGATATATAATATTGTAACATGTTAGGGTTACAAATTCAACTATGGTTTAGGGTTTAAACTTGGTTAGGGTTAGCTTTTGCATGAAGCTTCCATGAAGCTTCATGAAGCTTTGACTTTGTGGTTGCTTGATATTTTTGTGAGATATTATGTTAACCCAATCCAAACCATTAACCCTAGTTAACTCTCTACAAGGGTTAACTCTCTCATGTTTAACCCTTGGTTAGATTTGTAACCACAACAATAATTCATTGTTCATCACAAAAGGAAAAGAGTTATCATCTTCATTCTTCTTCTTCTTCATTGAGCTTCTTCATGAAAAAGCTTTCTTTTGTGATGAAAGTGAGTGAGAAAAAGATTATAAATGAGAGTAAAAATCCTACTTCATCATCCTCATCTATCCTTACCATTTAGATGAGGGTGTTCACATCATTTCATGAGTGTTAGCTTGTGTTAACGAAACTTCAAAGTAGATTATCTTTGTATCGAAGATCGGAAGCAAAGGTTGCATCATTCTCTTCGTGAAGCCTATCGAGAGTCGGGAACACGATGATCGCAGCGAAGGGACCCCAACACGGAGCTTAAGAAGTTAAGGACCGGATCTACAAAGATTGTAATCCCTCTCACTTAGTGTTAAAGCGTTTAACATGTTCGTTTTCGCCTAAACCCTAGTTTAAAGATCTGTATTCGGGTTGTTCGGCACGGCTAAAATTTTAATCGGGCATGGTTGATGCCTCGTAGACCCTTGTGCGCGTGCCTAGCAACCCTACAAAAACTAGTCATCTAGAAATGACAGGGTAATAATCTATGCATAAGTGAAATGCTTAGTGCATCGTGTCGGTGTCACTAAACAGTAATATGTCACATATCTGATGTATGAATGCATCATGAATGAGAAAATCAACCATAAAATCTGAATAATCTGATATAAGAAAAACATCAATGCATCTTGTATAATAAAACTGAAATTTCATCAGTGAATTCGACAAAAATCCGTGTCAATCATCGACACAAAATAGGTATATCTCTGTATCTCAATATCTCATATCTCTGTATCTCAAATCTCAATATCTCTGTATATCGGGCTCCGGCAGTCCGGATCGGTCCATATCATCAAATCTCACGACAACGGTCGGTATCCTTCTGATATCCGCCGCGCCAGACATCACCGGTAGATAGTCCGTGCCCCTGCCAGGCTCAACGCCATCATCTGCGATCTTCTTTCCCCGGGGTGCCTACCGGGCCCACCATGTACCCGAGACGGTTCATCCACTCCTCGAATCAGGTCTCTAAATCCAACAGAAAACATGAAATCTCATGGTGGGCGACACATACATCACGAGAAAACCGCAATTTGCATTTTTAAAAATGATGATACTAAGCTTTTATTAAATTTTTGCGGTTTTCCCCCAAAATCCAGAAATCTCATAGAAATCCAAAATCCCAAAATCATGAGTAAGTAAATAATGAGTATCGACATAAGCCCCATAATACTGCATGATAATATGAATATGTGAATGCATGAAGTGTCTAAGTAATAAATGTAATGTCTAAACTAGCACATGAGAGTAATCACACAATATTATATTAGACTAGCATTTAGCTGATTATATCAATAAAAAGATAATATGTTCTAAAGTGTACGTGCCATGGCAATTACCGATGATGATGTGTGTGAGCCAGCAAATAAGTGTACGTGGAACATGCGCATCATCGGTAATGGTGTTGGTGTCCTAACAAGCAGAGTTTCATATTAGCTAAAGAAATATATGTATGAACATGCAATGCGATGAATACAACATGAATATAACGGTGAATGTGTAGTAAATGCACAACTAGAGAATACATACTAATTACGAGTCATACAGTTTGTTGTTTGAAAAAGCACGAATTGTGGTTTTTTTCTGAAAATTAGGGGCTACGGGGTTTTTAAGAAAAGATATGTCCTTTGAAAAATCCGTGGTATCCTTCAGGCTGTCTTTTGAAATGTGCACGATTCGTTAGTTTTGAAAATAAGTATGACTCGAGCCTAAACTAAGATCTACCTAACCAACTAATGAACTAACTAAAGACACTAGTCGAAAGGTAAGAAGAATCCTCATAAAGTCTGAGTCGATATCTCTAGTAGTCGGCGATCCAGCCTCAATAGCGTCATGTACATAGTACGACTTCCTCGAGTCAAGAGTGCGGGTCAATCATCACATCTATGTCTCGTACGGTAAAATCCATCGTACGGCATCCCAAAATCGGGGTACAGGTCAACTATCACATATATATACATCATCGTTCGTATAGTATCATCATCAAAAAATCTCATGATCAAGGGTACTATACTATAATCGCATACGTTCTAATATCATCAAACATATATCAACGTCTGTGTAAATATACATCGTCAAACGATCCACTAAAATATCATGTCATATATCATATCGTGATTAAGTCACATATTACGATCTGGGTCTTATTCTAGAGTCTCGTTCATTTCAATGTCACCTACACATATTATCGTTTACATATATATCTTTTTCCATTACCCAACGTTCCGCTAATATCATAACATATTTCATATCATATCTCGATCATATATCCAATATCTCATGGCATCATGTCCGATCATATCGACCCATCCCCAAGCATCATATAATATCCCCATATCACATGTGTGTGTGTGTGTGTGTGTATACATACATACACTCCTATACACACACACACACACACACACCAAGTCAAGTTTATGTGGGTGCGTGTGTGTGTCCACATGAAACCTACGAATTTCCTCCAAGGCAACCATCCTCTGGTTAAGTCTTTCTAAATCAGTCTAATCCAACTTAAAGTCTTCAATAGTACCCTACTTGTCGAGAATCTAAGGTCACGTCCGACTTCCTAATAATAGTACGTAATATCCTTATTCTACGTTTGCGGGGATGCTATACGCCATCCACCCGACTTCCCCCATAGACATGCATCTACTCACCTAGTCCTTGTCTGCCGAAATCGATGCCGCCATCCTCTTCTTCATCGTCCTAAGTCCACGTGAGGGGTACCTATATGCAAACATATATAATATCGTAAATTGAAATCGCGTACAAAACCAAAACGGCGCACGAAGTGCGCATAGGTTAAAACCTATGACCCGCTCATGCAAAATAACCAAATAACCTTCGACATCGGCGTACAAACGCCGATTGATCGAGAAAAATCCAAACACACCAATCGTGGTTTCATAAATCTAATTATAATATGAAATAGATTGCAACTCATCAAAACCTCAAAATAAATCAAATCGATTTATTTCTGAAAACCTAGAAAGTACTAAATTACCGTTTTAATTCGAAACTTGATGTTTTAACAAAACTAATGGCCATAATATTCCCTAAATATCATAACTAAGTCATATAAACCATTTCTATAATTTAATCTCATCAATTTGTATTAAATCTAAAATTCTAGTTTGCAAAAATATCCAATTTTAACACTTTTAAAGCAAAATTCACAATTCAACAACTAAGCTTGGTTTTGCATGATCTAAAGTATTAAACTACAACTTATAATGTTAATAATGACATGAAAACCCTAATTATATTTTAATCTCAATTATTTTATTAATTTCCAAAAACCTAGCTAGCAAAATTAGCATAATTCGCACAATTTTAAAGTAAAAATTAGCAACTAGTAACAAGATTAGGTTTTGCATTCCATTAACATGTTAATCTACTCACTAAAACCATAATCTAATGATAAAAACTCTCACTAGAATTTTATCTCGCACGCACACACACACACACACACACACACACACACACACACACATATATATATATATATATATATATTACAAAAAACCTACTTTGCAACAATTAAGAAATTTGGACAAATTAATTGTAACAATTTACAATTTAGCTTCTAGATTAGGTTTAACATTACCTAACATGTTAAACTACACATTAAGATCAATATCCAATGATAAAAACCCTAATTTTATTTAAAACCCTTTCTTGAATTTTTAATTTAGCAACTAGAACCCTAATTAAATACCGAAATCCATTCAATTTAAGTAATTAACTTACAATTAACACTAAGGTTAGAATTATACCTCACTAAGCATGAGATCAAACATGAAAATCATAGCCTCCAAAGTGCTAACTTTGTTCCAAGATTCATGATAGATAGGCCAAAGAATAATGGGTAGGGATTGGATTTGGATTTTGAGGTTTTATTTTGGATTTTTTGATGGATTTTTGAAGAATTTTGATGCAAAGTGAAATGGAGAAATGGGGGGGGCTGCCCAATGTGAGGCTCGGCCAAAATAGAGGAGAGGGAGAGAGAGTGAGGTTGTGTAGAAATGAGTAGAAACCTCTTTAGTTATTACATCATTTAAGTCTTTTCAATAATTGTTTTATTTATTTATTTATTTACTAATTGTTTCATGCTAGAATCTACTAGGATATTGGAGACATATTAAGAAAAGAGTGAGCAGCTTACAAACTTGTTTTAATTTGTCATGGTTCACATTTGTCAAATTAACCCATTGAAATTTGAAATTTGCACCAATTTAATGTATAATTAAAAGCTTATATTAATATTTGAAATACTTAATTAAGGAAAATTATTTAGGTAAACTTATAATTTATAAGTGACTAAATAAATACCAAATACTAGAAATTACATAGTTAAAATAGGAGTATTTAAATCTATATTGAAAAATAATTATAGTTGAGTTTTACGGAAAATACGGTTTATTTTACCAATTGTCAGAAAATTCACCTAAAGGGTTTTATTTATTTATTTATTTAATTATTTATTTTTGAAATGTTACAGCAGAGCGCTTCTGTTTAAGTAGCGCACACGTGTGGAGCACGTGGCGCGCTTGGCGCTGAGCGCCAGTCAATGAGCGCAGAGCGCTTCTGTTAAGTAGCGCACACGTGAGGAGCACGTGGCGCGCTTGGCGCTGAGCGCCAGTCAATGAGCGCAGAGAGCTTCTTGTGAAATAGCGCACACGTGAGGAGCACGTTGTGCGTTTCGCGCTGTGCGCCAGACTTGGAGCGCTGCGGTGCTTCTTTAAATTTGGAGCGCTAAGGCTCTGCAGCGCTGTGCGCTAGATTTGGAGCGCTGAAGCGCTTCGTTTAATTGGAGCACTATGGCTCTTTTTAGGAAACTCTACTCTCTGAGAGTTATATTCTCTCTTATAAGAGATTTTGTCTCATGGATCTAAGAACAAAGTTCTTATTTTATAGGAGATATTTCAATCTCTTATGTTTTTGGTGAAAGGCTTGACTTTATGGATCTGTGATCTTAAGAGAATTGAATTATTCTCCCCGCTCTTTATAATGAAATGTTATGATCTCTTTGTGAAAGACATTTTCCTTATAGATCTATGATCTAGCATAAGAACTAAGTTCTTTTCTTGATGAGATGCTTTGATCTCTTTATTTTACCTTGAAGAAATTCTTCTTCTGCCAAGAGCTTGATCTTCTCTCTGAACTTTCTCAAAATTTGGGGGGTGGGGGGTTCCTCTATTTCAGACTTGAAGTCTTAGGGCCTTTATATAGGGTAGGCTGATTTGTTGAATCGGTTGAAGAGATCTTTTCTCTAATTGATTTGGGGATCTCCCCACCATTGGACCTTTGATCCAAGGGCTTCTGTTTTACAGAAGGAAATCTTCTTGTTTTTAACAAGATTGGGAAATTTTCCCCATACAGAATTTATTCTGTATTTTGTTAATTTTTAATCACCATTGGATCATTGATCCAACGGTGCTCTGATTTTCAAAGCACAATCTTTCCTGTTTGGAAAGATTCTGAGGAATGTTTCCTTAACAGAATTTTATTCTGGTCAATTGATGATTTATTATCTTCATTGGGTCTTTGATCCAACGATGAGGAATATTTAGTTCCAGCACTAGCGCTCTCATATTTTGCACGTGAGCACTGCCTCAGAGTCTTTAACTCTTAGCGCTGGTGCACTTGGCGCGAGCGCACTCGTGCTTTGCATGTGAGCACTGCCTCAGAGTCATTGACTCTTAGCGCTGGCGCTCTTGGCGCGAGCGCTCTCATACTTTGCACGTGAGCGCTGCCTCAGAGTCTTTGACTCTTAGCGTCGGCGCTCTTGGCGCTAGCGCTCTTATGAGGCGCTGCCTCATTATTGACGGTGTCTTTTCACCTTCTTTTTCCGCTTTTCCTGAGTCAAACTTCTCTTTCCTAGATCTTGGAAATAGTTCCATCATGCACAGCATTTTCTGTGCCTAGACATAAATGTCTCCATTTATAATCTGAAGTAGTGCTTCTCTTCTCTCTTACTTTTCAGAGAATCATTTTGACAGAGAAGAGTTATGGCTTGCAATCGCCCACATGCTCGCCGGCAGCCATGGGAGGTGCCTATTGAGGAAATTGTTCCTCGTTTTGCTGCGCGCTTGGTGAACCCTACTCTTATGGATGACCAATGCGACGCAGCGCTGCACGAGCTCTTGACTCGTATAGGATCTCCTCTCCCCATCGGCTCCATTTGGCTCCGAATGGTCTTTTTGTCCGTGATTGATGATATTCCCCCTCCTCCGGCGGAGATGACTCCGACAATGCTCGACGCCACGGAAGACAAGATCGAGTGCTTCCACGAGGCACTTTTGATCACCAAAGCTCTGAGGGATCGCTCCGTTCGGCTGCTAAGCCAGATACGGGCTCAGAGGGTCGTCATGTCTGCCTTTGCTGATGGGTGCGGCGCAGACCGATGGGTAGCTACTCCCCGTGAAGATCGCCGCTTTGCCATTGTGGAGAAGGCAAAGAGGGAGTTAGATAATTTTATCCATAGTTTTGTAAATCCCTGTACTTTCGATCCCATGTTTGGTGATTTATTTCCTGTAGAATAAAATGTTCGATTAAATGCTTTGTTTTTGTCGTTGAACACCTGTTCTTTCTTTGATGTGTGCATGTGTGTATATGAATGAGCCTGGTTTCATACATATCTGTAAACGAAACTTAAGCCAGCATAAACCGGAACAAATAGCTCTTGGCCGAAGATTTTGGCCGGAACAAATGCCCCCAACTACTTTGCCCACATAAGTATATACGTGGGTGAAGTAGTGCAGAGTGCTTTATAGCGTATAACCTTCAGAATCATGATCTGAAAAGATAACGAGCGGACACAAGCGTTGTCATTTATCATTGACTCAAATCTCAACTCTTAAGGGATATAGTTCCAAACCTTCGGCCCCCGTGAGTTTCACCCTTCGATTTTTTTTATCTTAATCTGGTGTGAAGTAATTTATATGCTCATGAATAATTCCTCCATTTCAATGGCACGTAACTTTGGCAAGTGTGGCTTGTAGACGGTAGATCACGGTCCATCTTGAACTCTTTTTAGGGTAGTGATGGCTTAAGAAACAGGTTCAGGTCTGTCGCCTAAGACTTTTCAACTTTATGAGCCGTGAGGGTCTCATAAAGACTTCTCCCTACGAGTCGAGAGGATCTTGTAGGTGTATTTTCTTCTTAGGAATCGTGAGGATTCCTAAGTGTGTATTTTCTCTTGAGAGTCGTAACGATCTCCCAAGAGAATTTTCTTCCCTACAAGTCGAGAGGACTCGTAAGTGATTGATGAGTTGACATGCTCCCGAATCAAAGCATTGCTTTGACGGGGAGGTCGAGGGTTGACTTTGGTCGTTTTCCAAGGGGTCATGTTTGACTTTAGCTGTGTTCCACGGGGTCAGGGGGTGGACTTTAGCCATACGGGGTCAGGATCGACTTTAGCCATACGGGGTCAAGATTGATTTTAGCTATACGAGATCAGGATTGACTCTCGGTTGTCTGTGCACTGACGAGCCATGGAACTGGGAACTTTGTCGCAACTCCGAGATAGTCTCTAGTCTTTCTGTGAACCTTCGAGATTTGGAACTAGGGACTTTGCAATGGCCCCATTGTTTTGACCCTGGGGTCGTTTGTTGACGTCGCATCTGCATCCTGCTGGAGCGAGGAGAAGCGCCGTTGGTGATCTCTCGGATGTCTGTGAACCTTCGAGATTTGGAACTAGGGACTTTGTCATGGCTCCGCTTGATTGTCGCGTCTGAATCCTGCTGGAATGAGGAGGAACGCTGTTGTGGGTCTCCAGGCTGTAGATGCGACCGTTGAGACTTGGAACTAGGGACTCTGCCATGGCTCCAAAATTGATTGTCGCATCCGAATCTTGCTGGAATGAGGAGGAACGCTGTTGTGGGTCTCCAGGCTGTAGATGTGTCCGTCGAGACTTGGAACGAGGGACTCTTCCATGGTTCCGTTTTGCTGATGTCGTATATTCCTGCAGAGACACTGATTTCTCTTCGGGTCGACGCGAATCGAGATGCTCTCGTCAAGGACGCTGATTTCCTTGAATCGAGGTTTTTGCTAAGGACGCTGATTTCCTCGGAGTTGAGACGAATCGAGAGATTCCTGCAGAGACACTTATTTCCTTACGGGTCGACGCAAATCGAGATGCTTTCGTCAAGGACGCTGATTTCCCAGAATCGAGGTTTTTGCCAAGGACGCTGATTTCCTCGGAGTAGAGACGAATCGAGAGATTCCTGCAAAGAAACTGATTTCCTTGCGGGTCGACGCGAATCGAGATGCTCCGTCAAGGACGTTGATTTTCCTGAATCGAGGTTTTTGCCAAGGACACCGATTTCCCTGGGGTTGAGACGAATCGAGGTATTCCTGCAAAGACACTGATTTCTCTATGGGTCGACGCGAATCGAGATGCTCTCGTCAAGGACGCTGATTTCCCTGAATCGAGGTTTTTGCCAAGGATGCTGATTTCCTCGGAGTTGAGACGAATCGAGAGATTCCTGCAAAGACACTGATTTCCTTGCGGGTCGACGCGAATCGAGATGCTCTTGTCAAGGACGCTGATTTTCCTGAATCGAGATTTTTTCCAAGGACGCTGATTTCCCTGGGGTCGGTTGACTTGTTTCCGAGACGGAGCGTTGATCCGGCGGGGAGGTCATTGGTTGACTTTTTTCGAGACTTGGCTCTCTTTCTGATGGAGCTTGGTGCGATGATATGGTTCCCTCTTTGTTTGTGCCCCTGAATTGTATACAGGGATCGATGTGATCTCACCTGTAGGGCAAAAGTTTTATTTCATATTATTTTTTTTGTTTTCTTTCCATGATGCTCTATCATTTCAGCTTTTTGTATCGCGAAAGTCGCGATTGCCCAATCATTTCGGCTATTTTTCGCGGTGCCCAATCATTTCGGCTATTTTTCTTTTTTACTCGCTGCTTTTTATTGCCAGTTGCCCAATCATTTTGGCTGTTTTGTATGCATATATTTTACTTGCTAATTTCGTTGCAAGTTGCCCCATCATTTCGACTATTTCATATGCATTTTTGACTCGCTAATTTTTTTTATCGCGAGTATGGGACTTGGGATCTAATACCGATTTAGGCATCATCATCGCTACAACTGGGATATTTCCTGGAGCGAATCATCATTTGCCTTTGTCGGTTCGAACAAAGGTGGCTTAGCAAACAGGGTTAGAATCCTGTTGACTAAGGCTTTTGACTTCATGAGCTGTAAGGGTCTCATAAAGGTGTTTTTCCCTACGAGTCGTGAGGATCTCGTAGGTGCGTTTCTCCTCAGGAATCGTGGGGATCCCTAAGTGTGTTGCTCCCTTGCGAGTCATAAGGATCTCACGCAGGTATTTTCTCTTTACAAGGTCGGGAGGACCTTGCCAGTGTGTATGAATTTTTTTACGAGTCTACGCCCTTTCGGGTTTTCACAAACTCGCCGGTAGCCCTTCTGTTTTTACTCACGGAGCCCTTTCGGGTTTTCATCCGTACCCATTTTGCTTATGGACATACCGTTTTTTTAACGTGTCAGCTGTATGATGCTGCGGTTTGTAGTAGTTTAACGACGTTTCGGTCAGGCGTAGTATTTCTTCAAGAAATGGCCGTTTATTAGCCTGAAGGGTCTTTCGCCATGCATATCCATGAGCAAGTAAGCCCCACCGTGATAGACTTTGTCTATGATATACGAACCTTCATAGTTCGGCTCGAATTTCCCCCGTTCGGCACAATTGGGGATCATAGGTCTTTTTACGACTAGCAAGAGTTCGCCTTGGCGGAATGCTCTCGGCATAGCCAATCTTTCATACGAGCGTGTCATCCTTACTTTGTAGGCCTCCAGGTTTTGCTACGCCATGAGCCGGGTTTCATCAAGGGCGTCGAGCTCCTCAAGCCGAAGATGAGCATTGTCTCCGTCCGTTAGTTCATAATGAACCGCCACTCGTAAGGAGGGTAGCTCTATCTCCAAGGAAAGTACTGCTACAGCGCCGAATTCTAATGCATACGGTGTTGTGTTTGTGGCCGTTTTGAACGTAGTTCGATACACCCAGAGAGCTTCATGCAGTCTCTCATGCCAGTCCTTTTTATTTTTGGACACCGTTTTTTTCACGATCTTCGTCAAGGTCATGTTGAAAGCCTCAGCCAGACCGTTAGCTCGGGGATTATAGACCGAAGAGTATCTCCAGTCTATATTATGTTGCTGCGCGAAGCGGCTGATTTTGTGACTTCTGTAGGCCGGCCCGTTATCGGAGATAATCCGTCGCGAAGTGCCGAACCGATAGATGATGTGTGCCTTGAAGAAATGGAAGATATTCTCCGTCTTCACTTCTCTTAGTGGTACTACTTCTGCCCACTTAGAGAAGTAATCAGTTGTCGCCAGTATGAACCGATGTCCTCTGGACGATGCTGGTTCAATAGGCCCGATTATGTCAGTTCCCCACATTTCGAATGGCCAACTAGCCACCGTTGGATGTAGCAGATTTGGATACGGGTGGATAAAGTCCCCGTGAATCTGGCACTGCTTCGCGTATTCGAGGCAGTCTTGGATCATTGCGGGCCAATAGTAGCCCATCCTTTTGATCTTCAGTTTCATCTTCGGCCCGGCTTGGTGAGAACCGCAGAGTCAGTCGTGAGTTTCTTGGATGACTCTCCTTGCTTGTTCATGTCCCAGGCATCTTAGCCACAGGGATTCGAACGATCTCTTATACAGAGTATTATTGATGAAGGCAAAAGACAGAGCTCGTTTCATGAGCTGATGTCTCAAGGATGCATCTTCAGGTGTTCGACGGGATTTAAAGTAGCCTATAAAGGCTTCTCTCCAATCCTTAGCCTTTTCCTGGTCTTTTATTTGTAGGGTCGTCTGCTTGATCTCCCCTTTTCTTCGGATGACTCTGGAGATATTTCTGCCGGTGCAAGAACCCGACGACTTTGTACCACGATCCTCCCGTCATCGAGGTCTTCGTTAGCCAGTTCTTTAGCAAGTTTGGCTAACGCATCCGCTTTACTATTTTCCGCATGCGGTATGCTTTCCAGGGTGTAGGCGGGAATTTGAGTCAGCAATTGTTGCACTTTATCACCGTATTTTACTAACTCCGGTTTGCACGTTTGATAGTCGCCATTTACTTGACTAACGACCAGCTGGGAGTCTCCGTATATGAGGAGGTTCTCGATTCCCATGTCGACAGCGATCTCAAGACCTGCTATCAAAACTTCATATTTAGTCTCATTATTCGTCCTCGGCTCTGTTAAGGAGAAGGCAAAGCGCATTATCCCTCCTTGTGGAGTTACGAAGATAAGGCTTACCCCCGATTTGATTATAGGGGAGTTGTGCTTCCGCTTCTTCATGGAAGATGCCCCATCGAAGTAGAGTTCCCATCGGGTGTCACTCTCTCCTTTCTCCCCGTCGATCGTGTCAAACGCGTGCTCGTCTGCCAATTCGCAGTTTAGGGGTGAGTCGCCAGGTATCGGATGCTCGGCGAGGAAGTCGGCGATGGCCTGGCCTTTCACTGCCTTGAGGGGTCGATAGATTATCGAGAACTCCATCAAGAGGAGGGCCCATTTAGCGAGTCGTCCTGTTAGTATGGCTCTTGACATCAAATACTTTAAAGGATCCACTTTTGATATGAGATGGACCTCATGCGCCAAAGCATAATGCTGAAGCTTTGTTACCGCAAAGATTAACGCCAGGCAGTGTTTTTCGATGAGGGAGTAGTTGTTTTCTGCCCCCAGGAGAACTCGACTCAAATAATAGAGGGCTCTCTCCTTTCCTTGTTCATTCTCTTGTGCCCATAGCGTGCCTAACGAACCTTCAAGCGTGGTTGTGTACAGGATGAGGGGCTTTTTCTTGACCGGAGCTGTCAGTACCGGCGGATTCTGCAGGTATTTCTTAATTTCATCGAGTGCACCCTGGCATTTACGATCCCAAACGAAAGGGGTTCCCTTCTTCATTAAATGGCTGTAGGGGCGGCATTTTCCGGAGAGGTTGACTTGGAGGTTGACTTTCGTGCCCATGCCTGTAAGGCAATTTGAGAGATATGACGGATTAAGAACAGGTCTAGATCCCTGTAACTTAAGGCTTTTGAATCCTATGAGCCGTGAGGGTCTCACAGAGGGGATTCTCCTCACGAGTCGTGAGGCTCTTGTAAGTGTATTTATTTTAACGAGGTTGCGCCCTTCTGGGTTTTCACATGCTCGCCGGCAGTCCTGCAGTTTTTACTCACGGCGCCCTTTCGGGTTTTTCATTCGTGCCCATTTTGCTTATGGACATACAGTTTTTTTTTGAGAGCGTGATTTAGGAAATCAATATCCAATTCATGCTCTGTTCTTTCTCCAGGCGCGTCTTCGGGATTTGCCTTAGACGATGGATTAGCGAGTAATGCCGCCTGAGCAAGCATCTTCTGCAGATTTTCACGTTGCAGCTGAACTTTGTCAGGGACAGAGTTTGAGGTCGGTGACTAGTAGAAGCTCGAACTTCGTCTTTGGAATTCACCATGTAACGTGAACTACCTTGCCCCCAAGCTTGGGGTGTTTGGAGTTTTTGGCCTTTGGAGTTTGCTTCGGGCACTTGAGCTTTATTGGGCCTCCTTTTTTGTGAAAAGCCGCTTTGGTTTTTAGAGGAACCGTTGTATCAGGATCCGTCTTGGGATGAGTCCCCTTTACCTGCTTCCACACCTTATATAAGATGAGGAAAGTTGTCTCAGGGAGCAAACTGGTTTTTGCTCTCGTAGGATCTCCATGGGCTGCAGAGACTTCTTCAATATTGCGGTAGGAGAATTTTGTCTGACCCTTTGCAACAGTTTGAAGCTATTCCTAGTTGGAACAACAACATTCACCACTGGGATTGAAACAAGATCATATGGAGAACTGCCCCCAGCTCATTTTGTATGATGCTGATATCGACGTCGACCGTTTCTTATAGCCGGGATTTTATTAGCTTCAGGATTTTGCTGAGCCTGCCCCCTGTTTCCTTTGTTCTGCCCCTTGCGTCGACCTTGGTCCTAGGCATGTGCCAGTCGTTTGAGGACTGATTCCGTCGGCGAAGCTGCTGCTTGGGGAGCCTGCCTGTGGAAGACAAACTTCCTCTAGGCTTCCTCCATCGGCGTTGAGGCACCGAGGGTGGGAGGTGGGAGCATCGACCCAAAGAGAAGCCCGTTGATTTCTTGAAGAGCCAGATTGCAGAGATTTGAGCCTGCAAGTGGCCCGTACTTGACTCCACCAGATATGATAGAGATTGAGTTTCTAAGGTGGGAGCAAACGCCATTCTTCATAGAGACAAAACGCCGGCTTCAGTATCCCCTTCCCTAAGGGTAACCACAAACATATATACCGCGATTATTTGATCGCGGAAAAACACGACACACGAAGTGTGGAGTGGAAAGAGGAAAAGGTCCCACAGGGCGTGCCAGAATCTGTTTCTCGCCGAAAGACGCGACCGGGACGTTGGGACGTCCGGCCTGAATTTTGGGGGAAGATGCTATTTGGTGCTATCCGTCCACCTCTCCGAAGATGCCAAGTTGATTTATGACACCATGTATCGAAGGTTTAAACGGATGCGGCCGATGTAGCAGGCTTCGTCAGATTCCCCCTCGTTGAGGGTTTTTTGATTGTGGGGATGCTCTTCCCTGCAGGCGTAAGCCCCTGCAGTTAATTACGCTACCGCATCGCGGTAATCACTTTCTCCTTCTCCAGATGGTCACTTCGTGTCATGTGTGTTTGTTTTGTTTTTGGTTGCCCGTGGATTGTATATGGAGACTAATTTATGTTGTCGCCCGTAGGGCATGGATTAGTCCAAATCCGTATTTTCTTAGATTTGGGTTTGGGTTGGGTTTAAGGATCGTTAATCTCATTTGAGACTAAGATCAACTTAAACGTTTGTTAAGGATACGTTAGTCTAATTTTAGAAAAGATCTACTTAACAGGATCATTTAAATCCAACAAAAGAACATTTGGGCTCTATTGTTTTAGTGTAGGGACATTGCGGTCCAAAAGTTTAAGGACATCATAGTCCATGGAGTTTAAGGACATCATAGTCCATAGTTTAAAGACGTCATAGTTTGTAAAGTTTAAAGACATCATAGTCTATGAGTTTAAGGACCTCACAGTTCGTGGAATGTCAGGTTGTCGGGACCCGTCACCTCTCTTAAGACGTTGAAGGATTACAACGACAAATATTAGAGGAGTGAAGAGATGTACCCTTGAACCAATATTGGTTGGGAGATCTGTAGTCCAATTTGGGACTAAGATCAAACATTTGTGAGCGTATGGGCTCAATTAATCTGAATTAAGGATCTGTGGCCAACTTGGGCTTGACCCATTCAGTTAAAATGCTGAGCATTGGTTTGGTTTCTGACAATTGTTTTTTTGTCTTTTATTGAGTGCTGAGCACTCATTATAGCTCTGGAGCTTTATTTAAAGAACAGTTTATGTTCCCTCAGCGCACACGTGATGAGCACGTGGTGCGCTTGGCGCTGAGCGCCAGTCAATGAGTGCAGAGCGCTTCTGTTAAGTAGCGCACACGTGAGGAGCACGTGGCGCGCTTCGCACTGAGCGCCAGTCAATGAGCGCAGAGCGCTACTGTTAAGTAGCGCACACGTGAGGAGCACGTGGCGTTGAGCACCAGTCAATGTGCGCAGAGCGCTTCTGTTTAAGTAGCACACACGTGAGGAGCACGTGGCGCGCTTGGCGCTGAACGCCAGTCAATGAGCGTAGAGTGCTTTTGTTAAGTAGCGCACACGTGAGGAGCACGTGGCGCGCTTGGCGCTGAGCGCCAGTCAATGAGCGCAGAGTGTTTCTTGTGAAATAGCTCACACGTGAGGAGCACGGGGCGTGCTTGGCGTTGTGCGCCAGACTTGGAGCGCTGCGGTGCTTCTTTAAATTTGGAGCGCCAAGGCTCTGCAGTGCTGTGCGCTAGATTTGGAGCGCTAAAGCGCTTCGTTTAATTGGAGCGCTATGGCTCTTTTTAGACAACTCTGCTCTCTGAGAGTTAAATTCTTCCTTATAAGAGACTTTGTCTCATGGATCTAAGAACAAAGTTCTTATTTTATACGAGATATTTCAATCTCTTATGTTTTTGGTGAAAGGCTTTGCCTTTATGGATCTGTGATCCTAAGAGAATGAATTATTCTCCCCCTTTTTTATAATGAGATGTTATGATCTCTTTGTGAAAGACATTTTCCTTATAGATCTATGATCTAGTATAAGAACTAAGTTCTTTTTCTGATGAGATACTTTGATCTCTTTATTTAACCTTGAAGAAATTCTTCTTCTCCCAAGAGCTTGCACTTCTTTGTGAACTTTCTCAAAGTTTGTGTGTGTGTGGGGGGGGGTTCCTCTGTCTCAGACTTGAAGTCTTGGGGCCTTTATATAGGGTAGGCTGATTTGTTGAATCGGTTGAAGAGATCTTTTTGGTATGGGGATTTCCACACCGTTGGATCTTTGATCCAAGGGCTTCTGTTTTACAGAAGGCAATCTTCTTGTTTTTAACAAGATTGGGAAATTTTCCCCATACAGAATTTATTCTGTATTTTGGTGATTTTTAATCACCATTGGATCATTGATCCAACGGTGCTCTGATTTTCAAAGCACAATCTTTCCCGTTTGGAAAGATTCCGAAGAATGTTTTCTTAACAGAATTTTATTCTAGTCAATTGATGATTTATCATCTTCATTGGGTATTTGATCCAACGGTGGGGAACATTTAGTTCCAGCGCTAGCGCTCTCATGCTTTGCACGTGAGCGCTGCCTCAGAGTCTTTGACTCTTAGTGCTGGCGCACTTAGCGCGAGCGCTCTCGTAATTTGCACGTGAGCGCCGCCTCAGAGTCTTTGACTCTTAGCGCTGGCGCTCTTGGCACGAACGCTCTCGTGCTTTGCACGTGAGCGCTGCCTCAGAGTCTTTGACTCTTAACGCCGGCGCTGCCTCATTACTGACGGTGTCTTTTCACCTTCTTTCTCCGCTTTTCCTGAGTCAAACTTCTCTTTCCCAGATCTTGGAAATAGTTCCATCATGCACAGGATTTTCTGTGCCTAGACTTAAATATCTCCATTTATAATCTGAAGTAGTGCTTCTGTCACGACCCAAAAGTACGAAACATGACCGACACTTAGACTACGAACGTCTCGAGGTGTACGTAATCTAAGTAAACCGAAACCCCAGAAATCCAAACCAAGAAAAGTAGTAGATGTAAGCCCGCGGGGGCGCCCCGGCCGTCGATCGGACGCCGGAAACGCAGAAAACAAAAACTTTGCGAACTTTGCAAAACGGCACCACCGCGGACTTTTTACCCGGATCGGGCTATTAACCTAGCTAGCTAGCAAAATAAGAAAAGAGTAGAGATGTATACCAAGCGATCCGAGTCCTTCGGTCTTCGTCTCCACTCCGATCTGCCGCGGAATCTCCGTCACCTCCTCGCTCGTCGGAAAGGGCACCACGTAGCCGGAATCTTTTACGGGCTCCCGCCTCTTGACCGAGGCAACTCGGGCGCGAAGTTGGCTAGCCGACGCGTCCAAGGCTTGCTATAGAAATAGTGTAGAAGGTTATCTCTTTGGGGTTTAGTAGTAGCCATGGAGGATGGAGGGAAAGGAATAATAGCTATGGAGAGATTTTTGCAAGCAAGCAAGCATGCATAAGAATGAGATGATTTCTTTTCCACCACTCACAAAATGATCCTCACCCTCTCAAAGAAGTGGCCGGCCCTCCCTCTAAAGAATGGGATTGGAGAGAGAAAAAATAGGCAAGAAAGAATATATCAACCATAGAAAAATGGTCACTCTCATTTCATATCAAAATCCTTTCAAAAACAAATCAACCCCTTTTCTCATTAATGCATAAGAAGAGAAAGAAAAGGAATCTCATGATGCTAGTCTCATCATAATGCAACATATGCAAGAAAGCCCTCCACTAAATGTTAATTGCAAACTTGCAATTAACACCCTCCACTTAGAAAGTCCGACAGAGAAGGAATGAAGGAAAACCGGCCGGAACGGAATGCAAACTGGCAACTACAGAAAACTGTTCCCGTAATAAATTACAGGAAAACCCCGATACTGTGCATACACACCCGCATCTGTATTCCGTCCGGATACAAATACAAAGAGACAAAATCTACACTGTACTATACTAGGACCGGCTTAAACCAAAGCCGGCTAGTAATATCCGTCCCATCCTGATCCGTGCAATACCGCACGTATCTGATCGAACACTGCCATATAACTATACGGCCACTAGTACAAAACCGTCCGATCCTGATCCGTGCAATACCGCACGTATCTGATCGGACCCTGCCATATCTCCATACGGCCTCTACAGCGTTTCGCCCGAAACTTGAGTAACTGTCTGTGTGGTGGACTCTAAAGACTCGTCAATACAATGGTTGTGGATTTAACCACTAGCACGTCAGAGGTATTAGCCATACGTGACGGGCCACCAGCTATTGACAAAAAGGGACGTCGATGAGCGAACTCATCCTGACACCCTACTGAGCCTGTCAGTGACAATATCCGTACAGTCCGGTCCGTTCGTCTATGAGCATCGCATGGCGGGCCTAGGGGGTTGGTAAAGTCAGACCCCCAAAAGCGGTACAAGTCGTGTCGGAGTGTAGCCCAGAACACCCTGAGATACTACTGGAATACCTTCCAGCAAATCTCCTGCCTTGGCCAAGGACTTTTCATGTTCTGGCTCTCCTAGACACAGCACGACCTCACCCCCAAACCGGGAGAGACGAACCCCTGAAGATCCGCTCACTGCCTCCATGTGGCTCGGGACTGTACCCAACTAAAACCTGTTTGCACGACTCCTTTGAGCCGTGGTAGGGTAGTAATCAAAGTACAGTGGGAACTCACACGAGACAAATGACGATCTCAGGTCGATGAACTAACCTGTACACATGTCACCAGGGAACTGCTATCTGACGTCTGGTATAATCCCAACTAGCAGGTTCCGGGCGAGTCCTGTCCGGTGTACTCATAACCCAATGAGCACCTGTATACATCTTAGGTGAACCAACTGACACCAGTGGCTTGTGAGACCGGCCACCGCCCCTCGTCGGGGTCTCGACTGTATACACTAGTCTACTAATGGAGTATCGATGCCCTGTCTCGAAACTCCTACGACTAGGGACCTTTTAAGGATGTGCTTGTAGACCCCCAGCTCCCACGTATATGATCGCCCTCATACTGCTGGTGGTCAAGCAAGAATCCAAGGGGCTTTATCAACGTGTAATAGCGACTCGAAAGGTCACCTAAAACAGTACACGATAATAAAGATAAACCAGATAGCATACTATCATCTCGAGTAAGACTGTCCTACTGGGACAGGTCCTCCCCTCAATCATTGCAATCACGTGCCTGTGATCCAATAATTGACTCTGAGGGCACTATCTCCAACAATCTCCCACTTGCACTCGAGGCTAATTATTGCGATGTCGCATACTCACAGCCCGTGTGATACCGAACACCCAACTCCTCTACTAGTCAGTCTCATAAAGCTCGTTTGCGAAACTATTGCGTTCGAGGAATAGCCCCAGTGAGTGGATCCGCTTTGATGTTTCTTTCTATGTCTCTCTATATCTCATGTTCGCAGAGAAAGCCATCTCCCGAAATGAGCAATACCTGTCTTAGAATGTCTGGATGTCTGATGGGACCTAGCTCATAAGTGAACTCCAAATCCAAACTTCTTAGACTGTATTGTCAACTGAACTTAATCAGTATCCTGCGCCATGCCTTCCCTCAGTATCCACCTGGACCACCTGTCCAAAATACTGCCCCTCGTCAGAGGGAAAACTATAACTCTGACAGCCACTCTGCCATCCAGGTCACCTTGGAAGCCTGGAATGATAACCGTCTCCTAAAGGAGGCTGCCGTTATCAATTCCCTAGAACATCAACTTATGTTCTAAAACTGCTTCCGATTGTGACGACCAAAGTATAACCGATCGTAGTATAGGAATATCACTTCCTACTCTGTGTATGCCATCAAATATCAGGACATCACACCCTACTACCTTCTTAACAGATCCATCCCCTATTCTGATGAAGTCAAACCTATGACTGTCACGTCAGAAATAGATGATCTATCTCTGCTATATCTGCTTTAGTCTATAAATAGACATATGCCTGATGTCCACCAATGCTTCCGCTGCTCCCACTGACTACGACAACCCTCTGGCAGAGTCATATAAACGTGCACTTCTAAAGCCAGTTTAGAACGACGCTATACTCATCCTCCTGCCGGGTCTCGCAGCCTGGAACAACAGCAATGGCAAGTGTGGGTAAACAAGAACCTCCCTGCCACCGTCCTTGAGCATACCGAAGTACCTCTCTAGTGCCTGAGGTTACCCACCTTATCTGCAGAGTGGCCAATGGAATGTCAAACCAGATTGAATCTTTTGGTTCTTATCAAATCTTCAGTAATCGTTTGCGGTTCTGGAATCACTTCCACTTCTACCATACTCCCACTACTGTTTTTCTGAAAAAAAAATCCATTTTTGATAAAACTGTGGCGAGTCAAGAACAATATCGCTATTGATCTTCCAGATGGTAGAAAGTCAACCCTCGTCATAGCCCGGGTCAACCCACAAACGGCCATTACTGAAATGTGCCTTGAGTTGTCCAAAGTCTGGTTTTAAGCATAAGCCGGACAACTCCCCGTATCTTAACAATGTCAAGATATGAACTGTTCTATATCCAAGAAACAGAGGCACTGATTTAATTGAACCAGATTCAAATCATGCAACTGTCTCCAGTGCATGTCAACTAAATGGAATGAGGCCGATCAGCGTTACTCAACTTAGGAATGCTTCCAATTATGAGTAACCTGAAAGAGAAGCAAGTTCTCTTAACCATTACTATCAACTGAATACCATGTACAAGTATCTACATCTTCGATCACTTTGAAGAATCCCGATACTTGCAACACATGGTTCTCTACTTTATTCTTATACCTATAACTTCTCAAAACTTCGACCCTGTGTTTCTACGAAACACCTGTCTAAGAACTAGAGAAGTCATAAGTAAACAAATACAGTACGAGGACCAACCCCTCTGTCTTCATGGACACTGGACAATATACAATGCTCTGTATAAGTCCCCTGAGTCGAATGACTCATTCACTGTGTGTCGTAGGTTGAAAACTGTACTTTTGGTTAAGAAGAATCACACCGTTGTTCAATGCTCCTTACCTAACCATCCATTGGTATAGGTAAATGTCATAGACATAATTTCAAAAAGGTATGTCTCACTCTATAAAAATAGACGTACAGATATATCAATTTGAAATTGGTGCACAACAACGGATATTCAAAACCAAATATTTGCCGACCGGCAAACAACCCAGGTGGCTTCCTCAAATATCACCAATTCCAACGAATCCCGATATAATGAGGATGGTCACATAATTCCCAATAACTTACTCCCACTCATCATCTGTAAAACCATACAGATGTGAGAATCATACCTGGTAAATACATACCCTGGAGCAAGTGTCTAATTGGGAAATCAGTTTTGTTTTAACAGTACACAGTGAAACTGAAACATTGAAATGTTTCGATGGGGTAACCTGGTATTCCTAGTAATGCCTCTTCCATTATCCAGATTCACAACTATAACCGTATAATTCTTTGCCACTTCTCCAAATCCCTTTATCTGTCTTTAGTCATTACCTTCTGTACACCCCTTTAGGCCAAATGGTTTTCTTCATTCCCTACCGTTCAGCACCAGCCTATGGTTTGGAAGAAGACTATCCAATAAGCATAAAGGGTGTACTGTCCTAATCCTAAGAGCACTCGCAACGCGAGAGAAGGTGAAAATAGAAGACACCTGAATGTACTTTATTCCTATTTCTCCTGAACCAGGATCCATCCCCGAACTGGAACAAGTTCCTTTCGAGTTCGTATATAACCATACGATGGATTATCCTATAAACTGGGATCTTCGTAGTGATACGGAGTGTCCTGGAGAAATACAAAGGTGATTTAGGATTGGTGAAGAAATACTTGGTTTGGTCGTGAATAGCAGTCGCAATTTACTTTGCCCTCTTACTAATCCCTTGCTTTGTCTGAACTTAATACCTTCTGTACACCGTTTAGGCTAATTGGCTTTCTTCATTCCCCACCGTTCGGCACCAGCCTAAGGTTTGGAAGAAGACTGTCCAATTTGCGTAATAGGTGTACTACTCCTAAACCAAGGAGTACTCGCAACCTGAGAGAAGGTGAAAAGAAAAGACAACTGAATAGTCCTATCCGTTTTCTCCAGAACCAGAAACCATCCTCGAAGTCCTTCGAGTTCGTATATAACCATACGATGGTTTTGTCCAATGGAAGTGGACGGTCGTAGTAATACGGGGTGTCCCGGAGAAAAGGGTAAAAGTAGGAGTGGCAAAGAGGTTTGCAACTCTGACAATCCAAAAGCCTGTGTTAAGTAGGTTCGGTCAACTTGGTCACTGAGTCATAGTCTAGGGTCGGGTCAATGGTCGCTGCTAAAGAGAGAGAGAAAAGAAACACTCAGCGTGCACTCTAACCTAGATCAGAATGGTTATCACTTTATCTAATCTGGAAACCTCCCACTGTAACGTCAAATTCTTCCCCAAACCTGAAAGAAGAATTAGCCGGGATAACCCGAGGAGTAAACCAACTCATCAGTGGGAATCGGGATCCAACTCTCATCTCATGATAACGTGACGGAATCCGCTCACGCTATCATACTCCAGAAGGTATGCGCATATCTGGCAAGTTTCAGTACTTTTGAAACTCCCGATATGGATTTCTACCCCATGCTCTTATGACCTTGACTTTGGCCAACATATCATAAGTCACATGTCAAGTTCTACCCGTCATTTTCCTGGTTAATTTGAACCCACCCGTACCTACCCTTGACTTTGGCCAAAATGGCAGTACGACTGTCCCAAACCAACGCATCTATCTATGCTGCATATGAATACCCAACAGCTACCAAACACTGTGCCTTGACTTTGGCCAACATACACAGCTTGAATACTATTAACTATCCATATGAAATGACGGAGGGCTACGAATGGTTTCTGGCGAAAACCTTTAACGTAATGAACTTGATATCGTTGAAGGAACTGATAGCTTTGTAAAAATATAGTGACGAAAACCTTTGCTAAAGAGGTCACTCCCGGTGAAGGGATCTCGGCTCTTTCCCCGTAGAATGAGGTGCAGGATATTCCAACTGAATACCACGATGCAAAGCAAAAGTAAACGGCTATAGTGAAGTTATTGCCCTGACGTAAACTTCTGTCCAAGGGGTCACTCCCGGTGAAGGGATCTCGGCCCTTGCCTCGTCGACTGAGGAGCAGGATATTCCAACTGAATACCACTGTGCAAAACAAAAGTGAACGTCCTTGCAATAACAGCTTTTTGAAAAAGTGTCCCAACAACATCAGAATAGGTTTGTTTATCTTGCATTGATCCGAATCAACGCAGTCCCATCAATTAATCACACCACAAAGAACGAAAATATACTGACGTACGTATATGCCATCCGCATTCGCCACTGGGTCCCGTCATCACCCGTTAGGTTAGCTAACTAACGACAGAGCGGGGACTGGACTAGAGCGGATGAAAAACATATACAACATCTACTAATATATATACAATATATAATTTTCGCTCAAGGCGTGATAAAAATGCAGCAACACAGAAAAGTATAGCAACACTGATCAAAACAGATATCTGGGATCCCCGGGTTTCACAGAGCCGCTACTGAAACCCGACGTTCCCCTGGTCGTGTGGATAGCCTGTGCAATGAGATCCTAGACCCCTACGGGCGCGGCAAGTTACCCGCCAAAACCTGAAGCAAGGCAGCCCCTTTCAGCAATGTGAATGGACCACCCAGCACTTCACGGAATCCGGTAACTTGGGCACCCCTCCTGGGTCATCCTGTACCCCCTACGAGTGCGGCGAATAGCCTGCCAATTCTAGAGTGAAGCCCCCTCCGTCTCAACGCCATGAGATGCGGGCTTGTTGCCCTCTAGAACCCGGCTATCCGTGCACCCCTCCGTGAGGTAATCCTAGTACAGAAAATAAAATATACATACAACGGGTACATCGACCGCAACCTGGCCGTGCCCCAAAAGAATAATACAAACAGGCAGTAACGGCAGTCCACATGTCGGACGCTCGCCCCGCAATATCAAATGTACATAATACAACAAAACTGTACTATATTGCAACCAGGCTATCCCCACGACCGATCCGCAACAACACAGCAAAAACACAGAACATCAACGTGAATGTCACGTTCGCAAATCCTTCTAAAAGGGCTATAGCAGATAGACTGGATTTACCGATCGAGTGACATTCACGGTCGCAGATATAATGTAAATACTGTGAAAAATGTGTTTAAAATTTTTCGATTGACCAAAAATTAACAAGTGGGCCCCCAATCAAAACTGTAGCACTCACAGAAAACCTGGGCCCAATTTTAATATTCCAGAAAACACATTTTCAACTCAGGAACATTCTGCAAAGTTTTGGGGGCATGAACAGTTGTTACTGCGGCGGAAGCGCGGCCCAAGCAGGGATTTGGCCGCGCTTTCGCGGTGGAACAGTGAGTTCATGGTACCAAATTTTTACAGCATGTTTCTAATTCCCTGCACATCACTCTGAGACAACCTGAAAAATTTTTGGACTCAAAAAAAATTCGACAGAAACTGATGTGCTTGAAATACGCGTTTTCGGGATTTTGTTCGATCGGAAACGTAAAACACATTACACAAAGCTAGACTAAGTTAATGGCGAGGCTCTGATACCAATGTAAGCCCGCGGGGGCGCCCCGGCCGTCGATCGGACGCCGGAAATGCGGAAAACAAAAACTTTGCGAACTTTGCAAAACGGCACCACCGCGGACTTTTTACCCGGATCGGGCCATTAACCTAGCTAGCTAGCAAAATAAGAAAAAAGTAGAGATGTATACCAAGCGATCCGAGTCCTTCGGTCTTCGTCTCCACTCCGATCTGCCGCGGAATCTCCGTCACCTCCTCGCTCGTCGGAAAGGGCACCACGTAGCCGGAATCTTTTACGGGCTCCCGCCTCTTGACCGAGGCAACTCGGGCGCGAAGTTGGCTAGCCGACGCGTCCAAGGCTTGCTATAGAAATAGTGTAGAAGGTTATCTCTTTGGGGTTTAGTAGTAGCCATGGAGGATGGAGGGAAAGGAATAATAGCTATGGAGAGATTTTTGCAAGCAAGCAAACATGCATAAGAATGAGATGATTTCTTTTCCACCACTCACAAAATGATCCTCACCCTCTCAAAGAAGTGGCCGGCCCTCCCTCTAAAGAATGGGATTGGAGAGAGAAAAAATATGCAAGAAAGAATATATCAACCATAGAAAAATGGTCACTCTCATTTCATATCAAAATCCTTTCAAAAACAAATCAACCCCTTTTTTCATTAATGCATAAGAAGAGAAAGAAAAGGAATCTCATGATGCTAGTCTCATCATAATGCAACATATGCAAGAAAGCCCTCCACTAAATGTTAATTGCAAACTTGCAATTAACACCCTCCACTAAGAAAGTCCGACCGAGAAGGAATGAAGGAAAACCGGCCGGAACGGAATGCAAACTGGCAACTACAGAAAACTGTTCCCGTAATAAATTACAGGAAAACCCCGATACTGTGCATACACACCCGCATCTGTATTCCGTCCGGATACAAATGCAAAGAGACAAAATCTACACTGTACTATACTAGGACCGGCTTAAACCAAAGCCGGCTAGTAATATCCGTCCGATCCTGATCCGTGCAATACCGCACGTATCTGATCGAACGCTGCCATATAACTATACGGCCACTAGTACAAAACCGTCCGATCCTGATCCGTGCAATACCGCACGTATCTGATCGGACCCTGCCATATCTCCATACGGCCTCTACAGCGTTTCGCCCAAAACTTGAGTAACTGTCTGTGTGGTGGACTCTAAAGACTCGTCAATACAATGGTTGTGGATTTAACCACTAGCACGTCAGAGGTATTAGCCATACGTGACGGGCCACCAGCTATTGACAAAAAGGGACGTCGATGAGCGAACTCATCCTGACACCCTACTGAGCCTGTCAGTGACAATATCTGTACAGTACGGTCCGTTCGTCTATGAGCATCGCATGGCGGGCCTAGGGGGTTGGTAAAGTCAGACCCCCAAAAGCGGTACAAGTCGTGTCGGAGTGTAGCCCAGAACACCCTGAGATACTACTGGAATACCTACCAGCAAATCTCTTGCCTTGGCCAAGGACTTTTCATGTTCTGGCTCTCCTAGACACAGCACGACCTCACCCCCAAACCGGGAGAGACGAACCCCTGAAGATCCGCTCACTGCCTCCATGTGGCTCGGGACTGTACCCAACTAAAACCTGTTTGCACGACTCCTTTGAGCCGTGGTAGGGTAGTAATCAAAGTACAGTGGGAACTCACACGAGACAAATGACGATCTCAGGTCGATGAACTAACCTGTACACATGTCACCAGGGAACTGCTATCTGACGTCTGGTATAATCCCAACTAGCAGGTTCCGGGCGAGTCCTGTCCGGTGTACTCATAACCCAATGAGCACCTGTATACATCTTAGGTGAACCAACTGACACCAGTGGCTTATGAGACCGGCCACCGCCCCTCGTCGGGGTCTCAACTGTATACACTAGTCTACTAATGGAGTATCGATGCCCTGTCTCAAAACTCCTACGACTAGGGACCTTTTAAGGATGTGCTTGTAGACCCCCAGCTCCCACTTATATGATCGCCCTCATACTGCTGGTGGTCAAGCAAGAATCCAAGGGGCTTTATCAACGTGTAATAGCGACTCGAAAGGTCACCTAAAGCAGTACACGATAATAAAGATAAACCAGATAGCATACTATCATCTCGAGTAAGACTGTCCTACTGGGACAGGTCCTCCCCTCAATCATTGCAATCACGTGCCTGTGATCCAATAATTGACTCTGAGGGCACTATCTCCAACAGTAGAGTGAAGGAAAACCAATTTAAAACAAGTAGTTTTAATAGCATAAGCCGAATTATGCGGTTTAAAAAAAACATCAAATATTTCCCGAAAATTTCGGCAGAGTCTCCTTTGTAAATACTGGCTCCCAAACGGGATACAACATGAATAGTATACGAAATCAATAAAAAGGCATCCCCAAGCGGGAGCTAGCTCTTCGTCAATCGACGGTCACAACCACACAAGCAATATAATATACAACGCCCACGGCGAGGATCAAAACTCAAAAGGAAACTCAAAACCACAAGAAATATAACGAGCGACTCTAAGGTCGAAAGAATAAACAACACTGGTCTCAATCTCAATAAATACATGTTTGGTTGATGGAACTTCTAGATACAACAGAATAATGATATACAAGATATATAATGGGGGTACGATACAAGAAAACCCACCTACTAGCAAATCACCCGAACGAAACTATGCCCGCAAAGCCGTAAAGAAACATGTACGACAAAACCTGCAAGAAACTGGGGCACAACGGGGGTGAGTTGCCAACTCGTGAATAGAAAAAAACATCTACGAATAAAAATCGCATGTATGACGCAATCCTAGGTCATACGATCATAATATATAATCCTCCAATAACATGCAGCCTATAACAAGGCTAGGGTAAATATCTAACCCGAGTGTAATCTCATGTGCCTGTGTCAGTGCCTCAGGTAGCAATATATCATATGAATGAGGTATGAATGCACGGAACAGAATGCATGTACTGATGAAAACTACTTTCATAAATCAGGGAGATTTCTGTATTTTTAAAGTGAGGTACCATAAATGAAATCAGCATAAAACAGTGCCCAGCATCGACACAAAACAAGTGTCCAAATATCTCGATATCTCTGTATCACAATCTCTGTACCTCAACATCTCAAAATCAATATCTAGGGGGTCGTCAATCCAGACCGGCCCCTACCATCCATCTCAAGACCACGACGGTATCCTCCGGATATCCGACGCGTCGGTAATATCACCGGTCGGTAGTGCTCCCCTGCCAGGCTCAACGTCAACAACACATTCCTCTTGCCCCGGGGTACCGCACCGGGCCCACCATGTAACCGAAATGGTTCATCCATCTCCTCGAATCGGGTCTCGAAATCCATCAACAAACTCATGGTGGACGACTCATACATCATAAGAAAACCGCATTTTTTTTATTTAAAAAGAAAGAAAGCAGTTTATATATGTTTTGCGGTTTTCCTCCAAATCCATAAAATATCATGGGAATCCGAATCATCAATAGCATGTAAAACCATGAATATAAGCATGAGAATCCATGAATACGGCATAACAATGAATAACAGTATGCATGAAGTAGCAGGTAATAACTACAATGTCTAAACTATTAGTTAACATGCTATGTCAAGCAATATTATTTTCTAAGGTGTACGTGACATGGTAATTACCGATGAAGATGTGTGTGAGCCGGCAAGTAAGTGTACGTGGTACATACGCATCATCGGTAATGGTGCTGGTGTCCTAACTGCATGATATCAATAATGGAGTATGAAACATAATATAAGCATGCGATGCGAAGCGAACCACAATAAGGAGCGGGAGCTGAAAACTAGACGCAACTATAACTAATCTGCATTAATCTAATATAAGTCCTACAAATGGTGCCTTTTGAAATAACACGAATCATGGGGTTTTGAAAATAGGGGCTACGGTGTTTTTATGAAAAGATACGTTCTTTGAAATATCCGTAGGATCCCTTGACCTGTCTTTTAAAATACCCACGACCCGCTAGTTTGAAATAGGTGGGAGTCTAATCTAATCTAACAACTACACTAAACTATACGGCTAAACTAACAAGCTAAGCTACAGGTAAGGAAACCGCCCAACATCTGAGTCGATACATATACATACCTGTATATATATTAGTCGGTGATCCCGCCTCAATAATATCATATCCGATATCATATCTATAATCAGACATCCCAAGTCAAGAGTGCGGATCAATCATCAAAATATAGCTCGTACGTAAATCCGTCGTACGGCATCCCAAATCTGGGTACGGGTCAATATGACATTCATCATACTATTCATCTGATATCCTCTTTATCAAATATCATGATCGGGGTACTGATCTACGTCTAGTACAATATTGATACCATCTATGTATGCATGCATGTATAAGAATCACTACGTCAAAAGACCCGCTAAAACATCATGTCGTATCTCAATTCGAACCAAAACACATCACGGATCTTCTGGCCTCAAGCCCAATATCATCGACTCATCTCAAATCCCAATTACTATCCTCAAATCCAGTATATAAACACATAGTCCCATACCCATATGTAAATATACACATCAATATATAATCCCATGTACGCACATATGAAAGAAGAATGTATGCAAATATGGGTGTGTTTGTATGTGTGGTGCAACCACTACTTTAGGGTTTCGCAACACTAAACCAATCCAATCACACCAAGGATCCATCTCTACCATCAATAATCTCAAACAATATATAAACAATATATATATGTGTGCATACGTATTCGTATACATCACCACGAACTGCGGGGGTGCTATACGCCATCCACCCGACTTCTCCCCGTAGATATAAATCTACTCACCTTGTCCTCGCTTGCCGGTGCCGACGCCGCCACGCGTTTGCTTTTCGTCTCGAAGTCCACATGGGGTACCTACATATCATAATGCACCGTATCGCATTAAAATCCTACTCATGACCAAAACGACGCACGAATCCCACATAGGTCAAAACCTATGGTTGCTTTCGCAAATCGACCCAAAAACCCTCGACGTCGGCGTACAAACGCCAAACCATCGAGAAAACTCCCAACACACTCATTTGCACATTCACGAACACTAATTTTAATATAAAATAGGTTAAAATTCACAAAAACCCAATTTCACTTAAAAAGTCATTTTTCCGAAAATCTAGCAAGCACAATTCGCCGTTTTTGTACAAAACATGATGTTTTAACAATTCTAGTGACCAAGATGATAACTTAATATCTTAATTATGCCATAGAAACCATTACGTAAATTTTAAACCCACAATTTAATTCGATTTCAAAAACCTAGTTTGCAATATTAACCAATTTTAACAATTTTATAGCAAAATGCACAAACTACAATCTAGCTTGGATTTTCATGAACTAAAGTATTAAAATACACTTAATAATTTTAATGAAGTCATGAAAAAACCTAATTATACTTTTCTCATAATCAAATTCATGGTTTACAAAAACCTAGCTAGCAATATAGCTTAAATATTACAATTCCAAACTAACAATTTGCAACTAGAAATTTGATTAGGTTTTCATTTCACAATATGAAGAACTACAATTGCAACCACAATTACATACACAAAAACCTAACTTGAATTTCATAAACCCTTACTAAGTTTTTCCAAACATACAATTAAACCCAAATTAATAACTAATAATGCTTGATTTAAGGTATTCAAACAACAATTTAACAAAAGGTCTTGATTTATACCTCACAAGATCAAGGATCTAGCATGCAATTTCTATCCTCCAAAAGTAGCGTCCATGCTCCTAGATCCATGTAAGTTTGGCTAATGAGAAATGGGTAGGAGTTGGATTTGGATTTTGGGATTTATTTGATGGATTTTGAGGCAATTTTTGAAGCAAAAGAGATGAAAAATGGGGGGAAAAGATGGGGCTGTTGTAGCAGAATTTCGGCTGTGGAGGGAGTGGGGAGAAGTGTGGGGGAGTTGTGGAAAAGAATCCAAGTCAAAGCCCCTCCCAAATTACCATAATACCCCCACCTACTTTACTATATATAAAAACCTTATTTTAACCCATTTCTCACATGATTTAAGGTCAAAAAGAGGGAAATAAAATTCTTGGGCTGCTACAATAGTGTGGGGCCGGCCAAGGGGAGTGAGGGTGAGTGTGAGAGACTTTACAAAAAAATTCTATGCAAAAAGACCCCCCACAATCCCATATTTGCAAGTTTTAGTTCAAAATAACTATATTTTTGTTTTCCATATAATAAATCAATTAAAACTTGAAATAAAATACTAAAAAATTATATTACAACTAGATTTTAATTAACATGATTTTAAAGATTAAAATTAGCCCATTTAAATTTGTATTTATCGCTAATTTAATGTATTTTCTTACCGGCTTAAAATAATATTAAAATAATTAATTTCGGAAAATTTTTCAGAAAATTTGAAATTTCAGCAGTGGCTCAATAAACACCAAATACTAGCAATTACATAGCTAGAATATGTATATTTAATTTTATAATAAAGATATTTGCATTTTGACTTTTTACAGAAAACCCCCTTATTTTACCGTTTTTTCGAAATTTCACCGAAACGATTTTCAAAACGTTACAATCTTCCCCCGTTAAAGAAATTCGGTCCCCGAATTTAAATTAAAACTTTCCCCAAATACTAAAATATTTCAGCCAAAACCATCGAATCGCCGGGGCTCCGAAATCATAAATACATAAAACAAATCGTAGCGCAACGCATGCGCATGAAAAATGAGCATATAACTCAAATCAGAACTCCGTCAAGCATCCCGCAATCATCGGAGTCATGGGGAAAACATCAATACCAAATCCAAAGCAAAACCAATATGATATAACTCGAAACTATACATGTAAAATATATTCAGGTACTGTCCTCTGACTAGTCCTGCTCAGTACGAAAACACATAGCAATATCATAAAAACGTACTGCTCTATAAGAAAAATCAATCCCCAAAATACGCGTATGAATACTACGTGCGTCTTGTGCGCACGAAAATCAAAATCCAAATATGTGCCATACATATGCACAGAAACAACATCTAAATGCATCGGGTGTGCACGAAACATCTGTCATAGGCAACATGTGTGCCTGACAGCAAAATCAGGTGCATCTGACATGCACGAAAAATCTTGATTTAGTGCATCTGGTGTGCACCAAAATCACACTTCAAAACATGCGCCCAACATGCGCGAAAATCCAAATCAGGTGCATCCATCGTGCACGAAATCATGAAATCCAATATCAAGTGCCGAACATGCGCAAAATCAAATCAGGTGCACAAGGTGCACAAAACAAATATCGAACATCACCATCGAAATCAAAGTCCAATGCATATAAGTGCACAAAAGGCGTATCACTGCACTGCAAGCATATATAAACTATACAGAGTGCAGGAACCAAATCGTGTGCGTGCATACGCACAAAATCAACTCAAATGTCTAAAACAGTAAAATCACAAACATGTGAAACCCAAGCACGAAAACGATATCAAGTGCAACACTGTGCAAGGATCGTAAATTCTCAATCATCAAAATCAAATCATGCGAATAAATCACCCAAAACATCGAAATCAATAATGGCGGAATAGTACCGCTCAAGTGCATCCTCTAAGAATCTCGGGCCAACTGTCGCGGTCACTAGTGGGACGTCTCGTCGATGATCATGGACTCTGGCCTGCTGGTGTGCGTAACAATGACCACTCCTGGGTCAAGGTCTTCACTGTGAATTACCAATCTCTCGGTCCATCGGCTCATTGGCCCTGTCAGGTGTGCTAACGGGGATGATCCCATTCTGGCACTTCTCTGGTCATCTCTTGGTCAATCATCGCGACCACTCGTAAGACAGCATATCCCTGGCGTTGGCCTCTGGCTCTCTGAATGTACGTGACACATCTGAACCTGGGTGCAAGTATCATTGCAGCAATGTCCTGGAAGGAATCCTGCTCACGGTCTCTTCCATGTCTCGTCTCTGCCAACTGTCCTGAAGTCATCGTCCTTTCCTATATCTGCATCTTATTCCGGAACGGCTGCATACCCATCGCGACTCCTTCTGGAAGGTATATCCAGTACTCTGCCTCGGCATGCGTATCGCATCTCTGATATCAGCGGAGTGGAACGTCGTCTTATCCAGATCTTGTACGGACCTCTTTACTTCACTTTTCTCTAATGTCGTCTGCTTTGGACTCGTCTCGTCGTGGCTGCATGGATTGAGCTCCAACGACTATCCTCGTATCTGGAGTCTCCCAAGAATGCATCTCACCACCTAGCATCCGAATTAAGTCGAGCCATCCGATCGAGTCGTCAAAACCTCATAATCCCCCAAGAGCTCAACATCTTGGGCACAGTTTAATAGTATCGAGTACATACCACAGCATCGGTGGTCCAGCCGTAGAAGGGCAAACCCAAGCCTCACTAATGGCGCCGCAGAACTGCCGCAAACCCTAAGGTTCAAAGGCTTTCATACGGTCATTAAGTCGAGTTAGGGTTTCATTCTTCTAGAGGGACCATAGAATTGCCTGCATGTCTTTCCGAATACTTTAAACTTGGAATAGTAGGTTTCTGACATTCGATCGTCTCTGTCGACTCCCAACGTCTCCGCGTGAAGTCGTCTCTAGCTCGAATCAATCTATCTGATGACCTCGCATCGGGGTAGCGAACGAACCACATGTCCTAGTCATTCATCCTCGGTGAGTAGCGACCTTCAATCATCTCTTAGTACAACTCGTACTGCAATAGCTCCAACATCTGGGGCGATATCTCGTCGTTCGTAGCAATAACGGGCTCACTCGTCTGCACGCTGAACCGTTCCTCAATCATCATGAATAGGCAATATATCAACGGTCATCAAAATCTGGCTGGCCTCTATCAGCGGCTCAATCCTCTAGTGCAAATCGACACGTCCGAGTAACCTCATAAAGGCGATCCGCCAAACGCTCGTGGCGCGGAAACACAGTAAAAAGACACATCTCCGCAATCGTGTATCGCCGGAATTTCGCCCTAGTCAGTCCTCGTTCGTGACGAGCTCGTGCTGACCACAACTCTAGCTGTACCTCTCCCTGCCCGTAATCGTGGCAGCAAAACCATAACTGGTACTGATGAGGCTAGATCGAAATGAATATAATACTGAGCAAAGAAATGTACATCCTAAGGCTTCATAAGTGGAGTAGCGTATAGTAAGTATGCCGCGGAACATACCCACGGTACGTCACTCTACTTTAGTCACCTATTCCATCAACCAAGGGTCATCCTACGCTCCGAAGGTAAAACCTAACGCTCTGATACCAACTTTGTCACGACCCGAAAGTATGGAACATGACCGGCACTTAGACTACGAACGTCTCGAGGTGTACGTAATCTAAGTAAACCGAAACCCCAGAAATCCAAACCAAGAAAAGTAGTAGAGTGAAGGAAAACCAATTTAAAACAAGTAGTTTTAATAGCATAAGCCGAATTATGCGGTTTAAAAAAAACATCAAATATTTCCCGAAAATTTCGGCAGAGTCTCCTTTGTAAATACTGGCTCCCAAACGGGATACAACATGAATAGTATACGAAATCAATAAAAAGGCATCCCCAAGCGGGAGCTAGCTCTTCGTCAATCGACGGACACAACCACACAAGCAATATAATATACAACGCCCACGGCGAGGATCAAAACTCAAAAGGAAACTCAAAACAAACAGAAATATAACGAGCGACTCTAAGGTCGAAAGAATAAACAACACTGGTCTCAATCTCAATAAATACATGTTTGGTTGATGGAACTTCTAGATACAACAGAATAATGATATACAAGATATATAATAGGGGTACGATACAAGTAAACCCACCTACTAGCAAATCACCCGAACGAAACTATGCCCGCAAAGCCGTAAAGAAACATGTATGGCAAAACCTGTAAGAAACTGGGGCACAACGGGGGTGAGTTGCCAACTCGTGAATAGAAAAAAACATCTACGAATAAAAATCGCATGTATGACGCAATCCTAGGTCATACGATCATAATATATAATCCTCCAATAACATGCAGCCTATAACAAGGCTAGGGTAAATATCTAACCCGAGTGTAATCTCATGTGCCTGTGTCAGTGCCTCAGGTAGCAATATATCATATGAATGAGGTATGAATGCACGGAACAGAATGCATGTACTGACGAAAACTAATTTCATAAATCAGTGAGATTTCTGTATTTTTAAAGTGAGGTACCATAAATGAAATCAGCATAAAACAGTGCCCAGCATCGACACAAAACAAGTGTCCAAATATCTCGATATCTCTGTATCACAATCTCTGTACCTCAACATCTCAAAATCAATATCTAGGGTGTCGTCAATCCAGACCGGCCCCTACCATCCATCTCAAGACCACGACGGTATCCTCCGGATATCCGACGCGTCGGTAATATCACCGGTCGGTAGTGCTCCCCTGCCAGGCTCAACGTCAACAACACATTCCTCTTGCCCCGGGGTACCGCATCGGGCCCACCATATACCCGAAACGGTTCATCCATCTCCTCGAATCGGGTCTCGAAATCCATCAGCAAACTCATGGTGGACGACTCATACATCATAAGAAAACCGCATTTTTTTTATTTAAAAAGAAAGAAAGCAGTTTATATATGTTTTGCGGTTTTCCTCCAAATCCATAAAATATCATGGGAATCCGAATCATCAATAGCATGTAAAACCATGAATATAAGCATGAGAATCCATGAATACGGCATAACAATGAATAACAGTATGCATGAAGTAGCAGGTAATAACTACAATGTCTAAACTATTAGTTAACATGCTATGTCAAGCAATAATATTTTCTAAGGTATACGTGACATGGCAATTACCGATGAAGATGTGTGTGAGCCGGCAAGTAAGTGTACGTGGTACATACGCATCATCGGTAATGGTGCTGGTGTCCTAACAGCATGATATCAATAATGGAGTATGAAACATAATATAAGCATGCGATGCGAAGCGAACCACAATAAGGAGCGGGAGCTGAAAACTTGACGCAACTATAACTAATCTGCATTAATCTAATATAAATCCTACAAATGGTGCCTTTTGAAATAACACGAATCATGGGGTTTTGAAAATAGGGGCTACGGTGTTTTTATGAAAAGATACGTTCTTTGAAATATCCGTAGGATCCCTTGACCTGTCTTTTAAAATACCCACGACCAGCTAGTTTGAAATAGGTAGGAGTCTAATCTAATCTAACAACTACACTAAACTATACGGCTGAACTAACAAGCTAAGCTACAGGTAAGGAAACCGCCCAACATCTGAGTCGATACATATACATACCTGTATATATATTAGTCGGTGATCCCGCCTCAATAATATCATATCCGATATCATATCTATAATCAGATATCCCAAGTCAAGAGTGCGGATCAATCATCAAAATATAGCTCGTACGTAAATCCGTCGTACGGCATCCCAAATCTGGGTACGGGTCAATATGACATTCATCATACTATTCATCTGATATCCTCTTTATCAAATATCATGATCGGGGTACTGATCTACGTCTAGTACAATATTGATACCATCTATGTATGCATGCATGTATAAGAATCACTACGTCAAAAGACCCGCTAAAACATCATGTCGTATCTCAATACGAACCAAAACACATCACGGATCTTCTGGCCTCAAGCCCAATATCATCGACTCATCTCAAATCCCAATTACTATCCTCAAATCCAGTATATAAACACATAGTCCCATACCCATGTGTAAATATACACATCAATATATAATCCCATGTACGCACATATGAAAGAAGAATGTATGCAAATATGGGTGTGTGTGTATGTGTGGTGCAACCACTACTTTAGGGTTTCGCAACACTAAACCAATCCAATCACACCAAGGATCCATCTCTACCATCAATAATCTCAAACTGTAAGTGCACGGCGGCGCCCCGGCCGTCAATCCGACGGCCAAACGCGGAAACGGTGATAAACTTTAATTTTGCGGACTTTGCAAACCGGCACCACCGCGCACTAAACCCCGGATCGTGCCATTAAACTAGTCTAAGCTATCTAGAGAGGGGGTAGAGAAGTATACCATACGATCCGAGTCCTCCGGTCTTCATCTCCACTCCAATCTCCTCGCGGGATCTCCGTCCGTCTCCTCCTCGTCGGAAAGGGCACCACGAAGCCGGGTACTTTTACGGGCTCCCACCTCAATACCGAGGCAACTCGCGCATGAAGCCGGCTACTCGACATGCTCAAGATATGCTGTAGGGAGTGTAATGTAGAATGTATGTCTCACTTTGGGGTTGGTTGCCATTTTTGGATGATGGAGGAAACAAGACAAGAAAAATGGTGCTTGCATTTTTCTTAACATGAAATGAGATCAAGAAAATGAAACACTCTCAAGGATGAAGATGAAACTCTCTTCTTCTCATTTCTTTCTCTCTTTCTTTTTTCTTCTTCTCACTTCAACCATGATCAAAAACTATCAACTAAGAAAATGGTGGAGAAAGAAATAAGAAGCAAGAAGGGAGGTGATCGTAGTAAAAGGAGGAGGGTGACCATATCCAAAAACATAATCATCACTAAACTTTACATCAACCTCAAATCCATCCTAATCCTTTCTTATCTCATAAATACATGAAAAGCAAAGATGCTTATCATATCAACCCTTATGCAAATAAGTCCCCCACAAAGTGTTATTTGCAAAACTGCAAATAACCCCCTCCATAAGAAAAGTCCGGCCGGGAAAGAACAAAGGAAAACCGGCCGGAACGGAATGCAAACTGGCAACTCCAGAAAACTGGTCCCGTAATAAATTACAGGAAAACCCCCATACTGTGCATACACACCCGCATCTGTATTCCGTCCGGATACAAATGCAATGAGACAAAATCTACACTGTACTAAACTAGGACCGGCTTAAGCCAAAGCCGGCTAGTAAAATCCGTTCGATCCTGATCCGTACAATACCGCACGTATCTGATCGAACCCTGCCATATAACCATACGGCCACTAGTACAAACCGTCCGATCCTGATCCGTGCAATACCGCACGTATCTGATCGGACCCTGCCATATCTCCATACGGCCTCTACAGCGTTTCGCCCGAAAGCTTGAGTAACTGAAAGTGTGGTGGACTCTAAAGACTCGTCAATACTATGGCTGTGGATTTAACCACTAGCACGTCAGAGGTATAAGCCAATACGTGACGGGCCACCAGCTATTGACCAAAAGGGACGTCGATGAGGAAGCTCACCCCGACACCCAACTGAGCCTGTCAGTGACAATATCCGTACAGTCCGGTCCGTTCGTCTATGAGCATCGCATGGCGGGCCTAGGGGGTTGGTAAAAGTCAGACCCCCAAAAGCGGTACAAGTCGTATCGGAGTGTAGCCCAGAACACCCTGAGATACTACTGGAATACCTACCAGTAAATCTCCTGCCTTGGCCAAGGTCTTTGTGTAATGGCTCTCCTAGACACAGCGCGACCTCACCCCCAATACCGGGAGAGACGAACCCCTGAAGATCCGCTCACTGCCTCCATGTGGCTCGGGACTGTACCCAACTAAAACCTGTTTGCACGACTCCTTTGAGCCGTGGTAGGGTAGTAATCAAAGTACAGTGGGAACTCACACGAGACAAATGACGATCCCCAGGTCGATGAACTAACCTGTACACATGTCACCTGGGAACTGCTATCTGACGTCAGGTATAAGACCAACTAGCATGTTCCCGACGAGTCCTGTCCGGTGTACTCATAACCCAATGAGCACCTGTATACATCTTAGGTGATCCAACTGACACCAGTGGCTTGTGAGACCGGCCACCGCCCCTCGTCGGGGTCTCGACTGTATACACTAGTCTACTCTGGAGAATCGATGCCCAGTCTCGAAACTCCCACGACTAGGGACCTATTAAGGATGTGCTTGTAGACTCCAGCTCTCACTTATATGATCGCCCTCATACTGCTGGCAGTCAAGCATGAATCCTAGGGCTCTATCAACATGCAATAGCGACCTGTCAGGTCACCTAAAGCAGTACACGATGATAAAGGTAAACCAGATAGCATACTATCATCTCGAGTAAGACTGTCCTACCGGGATAGGTCCTCCCTCAATCATTGCAATCACGCGCCTGTGATCCAATAATTGACTCTGAGGGCACTATCTCCAACAATCTCCCACTTGCACTCAAGGCTAATTATTGCGATGTCGCATACTCACAGCCCGTGTGATACCGAACACCCAACTCCTCTACTAGTCAATCTCACAAAGCTCGTTTGCGAAACTATTGCGTTCGAGGAATAGCCTCAGTGAGTGGATCTGCCTAGATGTTTCTATCTATGTCTCTCTATATCTCAAGTTCGCGGAGAAACCCATCTCCCGAAATGAGCAATACCTGTCTTAGAATGTGTCTGGATGTCTGATGGGACATAGCTCATAAATGAACTCCAAATCCAAACTTCTTAGACTGTATCGTCAACTGAACTTAATCAGTATCCTGCGCCATGCCACCCTCAGTATTGCCTTGGACCACCTGTCCAAAATACTGCCCCTCGTCAGAAGGAAAAACTATAACTCTGACAACCTCCTTGTCGTCCAGGTCACCTTGGAAGCCTGGAATGATAACTGTTTCTCGGATGAGGCTGTCGTTATCATATCCCTAGAACATTCACTTATGTTCTAAAACTGCTTCCGACTGTTTCTCCAGGATTGGATTAATGTCAACTTATTGCATCTAGTGCAAGAACAACATCTGGTGTGGTACTTGACATCTCACGATTGACTCAATTGCCTGAGCAAGTGATCTGCCAATCATGCACGTCCCTCTCCCCTTTAGTCTGTAAGACACCTTTGGAGAGGGTGACTCCATTACCTGCAGGTACACTACCGTGCCAGGAGTCGTCCATTCTAAATACCCTTAGAATGCTGTCTAAGTACCCTGATTGGGAAACCACCCAAATCTAGATCTAAAACCATAGATCTAGTAACCAGTATGTCTGATATAATGTCCAAGTCCTTTGTGGAGAAAACACTGTGTGACGACCAAAATATAACCGATCGTAGTAAAGGAATATCACTTCCTACTACCTTCTCAACAGATCCATCCCCTATTCTGATGACGTCAAACCTATGACTGTCACATCAGAAATAGATGATCAATCTCCGCTACATCTGCTTTAGTCTATAAATAGACATAAGCCTGATGTCCACCAATGCTTCCGCTGCTCCCACTGACTACGACAACCCTCTGGCAGAGTCATATAGACGTACACTTCTAAAACTAGTTTAGAACGACGTTGTACTCATTCTCCCGCCGGGTCTCGCAGCCTGGAACAACAGCAATGGTAATTGTGAGTAAACAAGAACTTCCCTGTCACCGTCCTTGAGGCTACCGTAGTACCTCTCGGGTGCCTGAAGTTACCCACCTTATTTGCGGAGTGGCCAATGGAATGTCAAATCAGATTGAATCTTTAGGTTCCTTATCAAATCTTCAGTAATCGTTTGCGGTTCTGGAATCACTTCCAGTTCTACCATACTCCCACTGCTGTTTTTGAAAAAATCCATTTTTAATAAAACTGTGGCGAGTCTTGAACAATATTTCTATTGATCTCCCAGATGGTAGAAAATCAACCCTCGTCATAGCCTGGGTCAACCCACAAACAGTCATTACAGAAACGTGCCTATGAGTTATCCAGAGTCTGGTTTTAAGCATAAGCCGGACAACTCCCCGTACCTTAACATCGTTAAGATATGAACTGTTCTATATCCAATATAGAATCAGAGGCACTGATTTAATTGAACCAGATTCAAATCATGCAGCTGTCTCCAGTGCATGTCAACAGAATGGAAGGAGGTCGATCAGCGTTACTCAACTTAGGAATACTTCCAATTATGAGTAACCTCAAAGAGAAGTAATTTCTCTTTATCATTACTATCAACTGAATACCATACACAAGTATCTACATCTTCGATCACTTTGAAGAATCCCGATACTTGCTACACCTGGTTCTCTACTCTATTCAAATACCTATAACTCCTCAAAACTTAGACCCTGTGTTTCTACGAAACACATGTCTAAGAACTAGAGAAGTCAAAAGTAAACAGAATATAGTATGAGGACCAACCCCTCTGTCTTAATGGACACTGGACAACATACAATACTCTGTATAAGTCCGCTGAGTCTAACAACTCTTTCACTGTGTGTTGTAGGTTGAAAACTGTACTTATGGTTAAGAAGAATTACACCGCTGTTTAATGCTCCTTACCTAACCATCCACTGATATAGGTAAATGTCATCGACATAATATCAAAAGGTATATCTCACTCTATGAAAATAGACGTACAGATATATCAATTTGAAATTGGTGCACATCAACGGATATTCAAAACCAAATATTTGCCGACCGGCAAACAGCCCAGGTGATTTCCTCAAATATCACTGATTCCAACGAATCCCGATATAATGAGGATGATCACCCAATTCCCAATAACTTACTCCCACCCATCATCTGTAAAACCATAATGATGTGAGAATCAAACCTGGTAAATACATACCCTGGAGTAAGTATCTAATCGGGAAATCAGTTTTCTTTTAACATTACACAGTGAGACTGAAACATTGAAATGTTTCGATGGGGTATCCCGGTATTCCTAGTGATGCCTCTTCCAGATTCACGACTGTAACCGTATAGTTCTTTGCCACCTCTCCAAATCCCTTCATATGTCTTTAGTCATTATCTTCTGTACACCCTTTTAGGCCAAATGGTTTTCTTCCTTCCCTACCGTTCGGCACCAGCCTATGGTTTGGAAGAAGACTATCCAAAAAGCATAAAGGGTGTACTGTCCTAATCCTAGGAGCACTCGCAACGCGAGAGAAGGTGAAGATAAATGACACCTGAATGTACTTTATTCCTATTTCTCCTGAACCAGGATCCATCCCCGAACTGGAACGAGTTCCTTTCGAGTTCGTATATAACCATATGATGGATTATCCAATAAAATGGGATCTTCGTAATGATACGGAGTGTCCTGGAGAAATACAAAGGTGATTTAGGATTGGCGAAGGAATACATGGTTTGGTCGTGAATATCTGTTGCAATTTACTTTGCCCTCTTACTAATCCCTTACTTTGTCTTAACTTAATACCTTCTGTACACCGTTTAGGCTAATTGGCTTTCTTCCTTCCTTACCGGTCGGCACCAGCCTATGGTTTGGAAGAAGACTATCCAATTTGCGTAATAGGTGTACTACTCCTAAACCAAGGAGTACTCGCAACCTGAGAGAGGGTGAAAAGAAAAGACAACTGAATAGTCCTATCCGTTTTCTCCAGAACCGGAAACCATCCTCGAATAAATCCCTTCGAGTTCGTATCTAACCATACGATGGTTTTGTCCAATGGAAGTGGACGTTCGTAGTAAAACGGGGTGTCCTGGAGAAAAGGGTAAAAGCAGGAGTGGCAATGAGGTTTGCAACTCTGACAATCCAAAAGCCAGTGTTAAGTAGGTTCGGTCAACTTGGTTACTGAGTCATAGTCTAGGGTCGGGTCAAAGGTCGCTGCCAAAGAGAGAGAGAAAAGAAACACTCAGCGTGCATTCTATCCTAGATCAGAATGGTTACCAATTTATCTAATCTGGAAACCTCCCACTGTACCTCAAACTCTCCTCCAAACCTGAAAGAAGAATTAGTCGGGGTCACCCGAGGAGTAAACCAACTCATCAGTGGGAATCGGGATCCAACTATCATTGCACGATAACGTGACGGAATCCGCTCACGTCATCACACTCCAGAAGGTATGCGCATATCTGGCAAGTTTCAGTTCTTTTGAAACTCCCGATGTGATTTTTACCCCATGCTCTTATGACCTTGACTTTGGCCAACATATCATAAGTCACATGTCAAGTTCAACCCGTCATTCTCCAGGTTAATTTGAATCCACCCGTACCTACCCTTGACTTTGGCCAAAATGGCAGTACGACTGTTCCAAACCAACGCATCTATCTATGCTGCATATGAATACCCAACAGCTACCAAACACTGTGCCTTGACTTTGGCCAACATACACAGCTTGAATACTATTGACCATCCATATGAAACGACGGAGGGCTACGAATGGTTTCTGGCGAAAACCTTTAACGTAATGAACTTGATATCGTTGAAGGAACGGATAGCTTTTTAGAAAATATAGTGACGAAAACCTTTACTAAAGAGGTCACTCCCGGTGAAGGGATCTCGGCTCTTTCCCCGTAGAATGGGGTGCAGGATATTCCAACTGAATACCACGATGCAAAGCAAAAGTAATCGGCTATAGTGAAGTTAATGCCCTGACGCAAACTTCTGTCCAAGGGGTCACTCCCGGTGAAGGGATCTCGGCCCTTGCCTCGTCGACTGAGGAGCAGGATATTCCAAATGAATACCACGATGCAAAACAAAAGTGAACGTCCTTGCAATAACAGCTTTTTTTGAAAAGTGTTCCAACAACATCAGAATAGGTTTGTTTAACTTGCATTGATCCGAATCAACGCAGTCCCATCATTAAATCACACCACAAAGAACGAAAATATACTGACGTACGTATATGCCATCCGCATTCGCCACTGGGTCCCGTCATTACCCGTTAGGTTAGCTAACTAACGACAGAGCGGGGACTGGACTAGCGCGGATGTAAAACATATACAACATCTACTAATATATATACCAATATATTATATTTCGCTCAAGGCGTGAAAGAAATGCAACATCACAGAAATGTACAGCATCACAGAACAATACAGATATCTGGGATCCCCGGGTTTCACAGAGCCACTACTGAAACCCGACGTTCCCCTGGTCGTGTGGATAGCCTGTGCAATGAAATCCTAGACCCCTACGGGCACGGCAAGTTACCCGCCAAGACCTGAAGCGAGGCAGCCCCCTTCAGCGCCGTGAATGGACCACCCAGCACTTCACGGAATCCGGTAACTTGGGCACCCCTCCTGGGTCAACCTGTACCCCCTACGAGTGCGACGAATAGCCCGCCAATCCCAGAGTGAAGCCCCCTCCGTCCCAATGCCATGAGATGCGGGCTTGTTGCCCTCTAGAACCCGGCCATCCGTGCACCCCACCGCGGGGTAATCCTAGTACAGAAAGTAAAATATACATACACCGGGTACATCGACCGCAACCAGGTCGTGCCCCAAAAGAATAATACAAACAGGCAGTGACGGCAGTCCACATGTCGGACGCTCGCCCCGCAATATCAAATGTACATAATACCACCACAACTGTACTAGCATTGCAACCAGGCTATCCCCACGACCGATCCGCAACATCACAGCATAAACATAGAACATCAACGTGAAAGTCACGTTCGCAAATCCGTCTAACCGGGCTATAGCAGTTAGACCGGATTTACCGATCGAGTGACATTCACGGTCGCAGATATAATGTAAATACTGTGAAAAATGTGTTTAAAATATTCGATCGATAAAAAATTAACAAGTGGGCCCTCAATCAAAACTGTAGCACTCACAGAAATCCTGGGCCCAATTTTAATATTCCAAAACCCATATTTTAAGCCCAGAAGGCCTCTGAAAAAATTTGGTGAAGTGATGTGAATAGTGCGCGGCGGAAGGGCCGCGGAAATGGGGTTTTCGCGGCGCTTCCGCGCTCCCACTGTGGAGTTACTTCGTCAAATTTTTACAGAACTCTTAGATTTTCCAGTACATCAATATTTTACAACCTGAAAAATTTTTCGAGACCAAAAATTTTCAACAGAAACTGATTCGAACTAAAATGCAGTTTTGGAACATTCGATCGATCGAAACAGAAAAACACATTACACCAAGCTAGACTATGTTAATGGCGAGGCTTTGATACCACTGTAAGTGCACGGCGGCGCCCCGGCCGTCAATCCGACGGCCAAACGCGGAAACGGTGATAAACTTTAATTTTGCGGACTTTGCAAACCGGCACCACCGCGCACTAAACCCCGGATCGTGCCATTAAACCAGTCTAAGCTATCTAGAGAGGGGGTAGAGAAGTACACCATACGATCCGAGTCCTCCGGTCTTCATCTCCACTCCAATCTCCTCGCGGGATCTCCGTCCGTCTCCTCCTCGTCAGAAAGGGTACCACGAAGCCGGGTACTTTTACGGGCTCCCACCTCAATACCGAGGCAACTCGCGCATGAAGCCGGCTACTCGACATGCTCAAGATATGCTGTAGGGAGTGTAATGTAGAATGTATGTCTCACTTTGGGGTTGGTTGCCATTTGTGGATGATGGAGGAAACAAGACAAGAAAAATGGTGCTTGCATTTTTCTTAAAATGAAATGAGATCAAGAAAATGAAACACTCTCAAGGATGAAGATGAAACTCTCTTCTTCTCATTTCTTTCTCTCTTTCTTTTTTCTTCTTCTCACTTCAACCATGATCAAAAACTATCAACTAAGAAAATGGTGGAGAAAGAAATAGAAGCAAGAAGGGAGGTGATCGTAGTAAAAGGAGGAGGGTGACCATATCCAAAAACATAATCATCACTAAACTTTACATCAACCTCAAATCCATCCTAATCCTTTCTTATCTCATAAATACATGAAAGGCAAAGATGCTTATCATATCAACCCTTATGCAAATAAGTCCCCCACAAAGTGTTATTTGCAAAACTGCAAATAACCCCCTCCATAAGAAAAGTCCGGCCGGGAAAGAACAAAGGAAAACCGGCCGGAACGGAATGCAAACTGGCAACTCCAGAAAACTGGTCCCGTAATAAATTACAGAAAAACCCCCATACTGTGCATACACACCCGCATCTGTATTCCGTCCGGATACAAATGCAATGAGACAAAATCTACACTGTACTAAACTAGGACCGGCTTAAGCCAAAGCCGGCTAGTAAAATCCGTTCGATCCTGATCCGTACAATACCGCACGTATCTGATCGAACCCTGCCATATAACCATACGGCCACTAGTACAAACCGTCCGATCCTGATCCGTGCAATACCGCACGTATCTGATCGGACCCTGCCATATCTCCATACGGCCTCTACAGCGTTTCGCCCGAAAGCTTGAGTAACTGAAAGTGTGGTGGACTCTAAAGACTCGTCAATACTATGGCTGTGGATTTAACCACTAGCACGTCAGAGGTATAAGCCAAAACGTGACGGGCCACCAGCTATTGACCAAAAGGGACGTCGATGAGGAAGCTCACCCCGACACCCAACTGAGCCTGTCAGTGACAATATCCGTACAGTCCGATCCATTCGTCTATGAGCATCGCATGGCGGGCCTAGGGGGTTGGTAAAAGTCAGACCCCCAAAAGCGGTACAAGTCGTGTCGGAGTGTAGCCCAGAACACCCTGAGATACTACTGGAATACCTACCAGTAAATCTCCTGCCTTGGCCAAGGTCTTTGTGTAATGGCTCTCCTAGACACAGCGCGACCTCACCCCCAATACCGGGAGAGACGAACCCCTGAAGATCCGCTCACTGCCTCCATGTGGCTCGGGACTGTACCCAACTAAAACCTGTTTGCACGACTCCTTTGAGCCGTGGTAGGGTAGTAATCAAAGTACAGTGGGAACTCACACGAGACAAATGACGATCCCCAGGTCGATGAACTAACCTGTACACATGTCACCTGGGAACTGCTATCTGACGTCAGGTATAAGACCAACTAGCATGTTCCCGGCGAGTCCTGTCCGGTGTACTCATAACCCAATGAGCACCTGTATACATCTTAGGTGATCCAACTGACACCAGTGGCTTGTGAGACCGGCCACCGCCCCTCGTCGGGGTCTCGACTGTATACACTAGTCTACTCTGGAGAATCGATGCCCAGTCTCGAAACTCCCACGACTAGGGACCTATTAAGGATGTGCTTGTAGACTCCAGCTCTCACTTATATGATCGCCCTCATACTGCTGGCAGTCAAGCATGAATCCTAGGGCTCTATCAACGTGCAATAGCGACCTGTCAGGTCACCTAAAGCAGTACACGATGATAAAGGTAAACCAGATAGCATACTATCATCTCGAGTAAGACTGTCCTACCGGGATAGGTCCTCCCTCAATCATTGCAATCACGCGCCTGTGATCCAATAATTGACTCTGAGGGCACTATCTCCAACACAAACAATATATATATGTGTGCATACGTATTCGTATACATCACCACGAACTGCGGGGGTGCTATACGCCATCCACCCGACTTCTCCCCGTAGATATAAATCTACTCACCTGGTCCTCGCTTGCCGGTGCCGACGCCGCCACGCGCTTGCTTGTCGTCTCGAAGTCCACATAGGGTACCTACATATCATAACGCACCGTATCGCATTAAAATCCGACTCATGACCAAAACGACGCACGAATCCCACATAGGTCAAAACCTATGGTTGCTTTCGCAAATCGACCCAAAAACCCTCGACGTCGGCGTACAAACGCCAAACCATCGAGAAAACTCCCAACACACTCATTTGCACATTCACGAACACTAATTTTAATATAAAATAGGTTAAAATTCACAAAACCCCAATTTCACTTAAAAAGTCATTTTTCCGAAAATCTAGCAAGCACAATTCGCCGTTTTTGTACAAAACATGATGTTTTAACAATTCTAGTGACCAAGATGATAACTTAATATCTTAATTATGCCATAGAAACCATTACGTAAATTTTAAACCCACAATTTAATTCGATTTCAAAAACCTAGTTTGCAATATTAACCAATTTTAACAATTTTATAGCAAAATGCACAAACTACAATCTAGCTTGGATTTTCATGAACTAAAGTATTAAAATACACTTAATAATTTTAATGAAGTCATGAAAAAACCTAATTATACTTTTCTCATAATCAAATTCATGGTTTACAAAAACCTAGCTAGCAATATAGCTTAAATATTACAATTCCAAACTAACAATTTGCAACTAGAAATTTGATTAGGTTTTCATTTCACAATATGAAGAACTACAATTGCAACCACAATTACATACACAAAAACCTAACTTGAATTTCATAAACCCTTACTAAGTTTTTCCAAACATACAATTAAACCCAAATTAATAACTAATAATGCTTGATTTAAGGTATTCAAACAACAATTTAACAAAAGGTCTTGATTTATACCTCACAAGATCAAGGATCTAGCATGCAATTTCTATCCTCCAAAAGTAGCTTCCATGCTCCTAGATCCATGTAAGTTTGGCTAATGAGAAATGGGTAGGAGTTGGATTTGGATTTTGGGATTTATTTGATGGATTTTGAGGCAATTTTTGAAGCAAAAGAGATGGAAAATGGGGGGAAAAGATGGGGCTGTTGTAGCAGAATTTCGGCTGTGGAGGGAGTGGGGAGAAGTGTGGGGGAGTTGTGGAAAAGAATCCAAGTCAAATCCCCTCCCAAATTACCATAATACCCCCACCTACTTTACTATATATAAAAACCTTATTTTAACCCATTTCTCACATGATTTAAGGTCAAAAAGAGGGAAATAAAATTCTTGGGCTGCTACAATAGTGTGGGGCCGGCCAAGGGGAGTGAGGGTGAGTGTGAGAGACTTTACAAAAAAATTCTATGCAAAAAGACCCCCCACAATCCCATATTTGCAAGTTTTAGTTCAAAATAACTATATTTTTGTTTTCCATATAATAAATCAATTAAAACTTGAAATAAAATACTAAAAAATTATATTACAACTAGATTTTAATTAACATGATTTTAAAGATTAAAATTAGCCCATTTAAATTTGTATTTATCGCTAATTTAATGTATTTTCTTACCGGCTTAAAATAATATTAAAATAATTAATTTCGGAAAATTTTTCAGAAAATTTGAAATTTCAGCAGTGGCTCAATAAACACCAAATACTAGCAATTACATAGCTAGAATATGTATATTTAATTTTATAATAAAGATATTTGCATTTTGACTTTTTACAGAAAACTCCCTTATTTTACCGTTTTTTCGAAATTTCACCGAAACGATTTTCAAAACGTTACAGCTTCTCTTCTCTCTTACTTTTTAGAGAATCATTTTGACAGAGAAGATTTACGGCTTGCAATCGCCCATATGCTCACCGGCAGCCATGGGAGGTGCCTATTGAGGAAATTGTTCCTCGTTTTGCTGCGCGCTTGGTGAACCCTACTCTTACGGATGACCAATGCGACGCAGTGCTGCATGAGCTCTTGACTCGTATAGGATCTCCTCTCCCCATCGGCTCCATTTGGCCCCGAATGGTCTTCTTGTTCGTGATCGATGATATTCCCCCTCCTCCGGCGGAGATGACTCCGGCAATGCTCGACGCCGCAGAAGACAAGATCGAGTGCTTCCACGAGGCACTTTTGATCACCAAAGCTCTGAGGGATCGCTCCGTTCGGTTGCTAAGCCAGATACGGGCTCAGCGGGTCGTCATGTCTGCCTTTGCTGATGGGTACGACGCTGACCGATGGGTAGCTACTCCTCATGAAGATCGCCGCTTTGCCATGGTGGAGAAGGCAGAGAGGGAGTTAGATAATTTTATCCATAGTTTTGTAAATCCTTGTACTTTCGATCCCATGTTTGGTGATCTATTTCCTGTAGAATAAAATGTTCAATTAAATTCTTTGTTTTGGTCGTTGAACACCTGTTCTTCTTTTGATGTGTGCATGTGTGTATATGAATGAGCCTGGTTTCATACATATCTGTAAACGAAACTTAAGCCGGCATAAACAGGAAAAAATAGCTCTTGGCCGAAGATTTTGGCGGGAACAAATGCCCCCCGCTACTTTGCCCATGTAAGTATGTACGTGGGTGAAGCAGTGCAGAGTGCTTCATAGCGTATAACCTTCAGAATCTTGATCTGAAAAGATAACGAGCAGACACAAGCGTCGTCATTTATCATTGACTCAAATCTCAACTCTTAAGGGATATAGTTCCAAACCTTCGGCCCCCGTGAGTTTCACCCTTCGATTTTTTGTATCTTAATCTGGCGTGAAGTAATTTATATGCTCATGAGTAATTCCTCCATTTCAATGGAACGTAACTTTGGCAAGTGTGGCCTGTAGACGGTAGATCACAGTCCATCTTGAACTCTTTGTAGGGTAGTGATGGCTTAAGAAACAGGTTCAGGTCTGTCGCCTAAGACTTTTCAACTTTATGAGCCGTGAGGGTCTCATAAAGACTTCTCCCTACGAGTCGAGAGGATCTCGTAGGTGTATTTTCTCCGTAGGAATCGTGAGGATTCCTAAGTGTGTATTTTCTCTTGAGAGTCGTAAGGATCTCGCAACAGAATTTTCTTCCTTACAACTCGAGAGGACTCGTAAGTGATTGATGAGTTGACCTGCTCTCGAATCAAAGCATTGCTTTGACGGGGAGGTCGAGGGTTGACTTCGGCCATTTTCCACGGGATCAGGATTGACTTTAGCCATGTTCTACGGTGTCAGGGGGTTGACTTTAGCCATACGGGGTCAGGATTGACTTTATCCATATGGGGTCAGGATTGACTTTAGCCATACGTGGTCAGGATCGACTTTAGCCATACGGGGTCAGGATCGACTTTAGCCATACGGGGTCAGGATCAACTCTCGGTTGTCTGTGCACCGTCGAGCCATGGAACTAGGGTCTTTGCCATGGCTCCGTTGTTTTGGCCCTGGGGTCGTTTGTTGACGTCGCATCTGCATCCTGCTGGAGTGAGGAGAAGCGTCATTGGTGATCTCTAGGCTGTCTGTGAACCGTCGAGATTTGGAACTAGGGACTTTGCCATGGCTCCGCTTGATTGTGTTGGAGATAGTGCCCTCAGAGTCAATTATTGGATCATAGGCACGTGATTGCAATGATTGAGGGATGACCTATCCCGGTAGGACAGTCTTACTCAAGATGATAGTATGCTATCTGGTTTATTTTTATCATTGTGTACTGCTTTAGGTGACCTGACAGGTCGCTATTACACGTTGATAGAGCCCATAGGATTCTTGCTTGACGACCAGCAGTATGATGGCGATCATATACGTGGGAGCTGGGGTCTATAAGCACATCCTTAAAAGGTCCCTAGTCGTGGGAGTTTCGAGACAGGGCATCGATACTCCAGAGTAGACTAGTGTATACAGTCGAGACCCCGACGAGGGGCGGTGGCCGGTCTCACAAGCCACTGGTGTCAGTTGGTTCACCTAAGATGTATACAGGTGCTCATTGGGTTATGAGTACACCGGACAGGACTCGCCGGGAACCTGCAAGTTGGGATTATATCAGACGTCAGATAGCAGTTCCCTGGTGACATGTGTACAGGTTAGTTCATCGACCTAGGATAGTCATTTGTCTCGTGTGAGTTCCCACTGTACTTTGATTACTACCCTACCACGGCTCAAGGGAGTCGTGCAAACAGGTTTTAGTTGGGTACAGTCCCGAGCCACATGGAGGTAGTGAGCGGATCTGCAGGGGTTCGTCTCTCCCGGTATTGGGGGTGAGGTCGCGCTGTGTCTAGGAGAGCCATTACACAAAGCCCTCGGCCGAGGCAGGAGATTTACTGGTAGGTATTCCAGTAGTATCTCAGGGTGTTCTGGGTTACACTCCGACACGACCTGTACCGCTTTTGGGGGTCTGACTTTTACCAACCTCCTAGGCCCGCCATGCGATACTCATAGACGAACGGACCGGACTGTACGGATATTGTCACTGACAGGCTCAGTAGGGTGTCAGGATGAGTTCGCTCATCGACGTCCCTTTTGGTCAATAGCTGGTGGCCCGTCACGTATTGGCTTATACCTCTGACGTGCTAGTGGTTAAATCCACAGCCATAGTATTGACGAGTCTTTAGAGTCCACCACACTTTCAGTTACTCAAGTTTCGGGCGAAACGCTGTAGAGGCCGTATGGAGATATGGCAGGGTCCGATCAGATACGTGCGGTATTGCACGGATCAGGATCGGACGGTTTGTACTAGTGGCCGTATGGATATATAGCAGGGTTCGATCAGATACGTGCGGTATTGCACGGATCAGGATCGGACGGATATTACTAGCCGACTTTGGTTTAAGCCGGATCCTAGTATAGTACAGTGTAGATTTTGTCTCATTGCATTTGTATCCGGTCGGAATACAGATGCGGGTGTGTATGCGCGGTATCGGGGTTTTTCATGTAATTTATTACGGGACCAGTTTTCTGGAGTTGCCAGTTTGCATTCCGTTCCGGCCGGTTTTCTTTTGTTCTTTCCCGGCCGGACTTTTCTGATGGAGGGTGTTATTTGCAAGTTTGCAAATAACATATTGTGGAGGGGTTTCTTGCATATGGATTGATTATGAAAGCATATTTTGATACCATTCTTTTCTATCATCATTTCTTTTGCATTAATGGTGATTAGAATGGATTGGAGTTGATTAGGAGTTGATGTGAGGTTTACTTTGGATGTGGTCACCTCTTGCTTTTCCTACACTCACCTTCCTTCTTGTTTTTGAGATTTTTCCTCCACCATTTGTAAAAGAGAATGAGAGGGAGTGTTTTATGATTATGATGGTAGCACATATTTCTTCATCTCCTTCTTCTTCTAGTTTTGGAAAAAATGAAAGCACCATTTTTTTCTTAACCTCATTCCTCCATCACCAATGGCAACATAAATCCCAAAAGAGACAATAGATTCTACACAAGCCTACAGCACTTCTTGGACGCGTCGGCTAGCCAACTTCGCGCCCGAGTTGCCTCGGTCCAGAGGTGGGAGCCCGTAAAAGAATCCGGCTACGTGGTGCCCTTTCCGACGAGAAGACGACGAATGGTGATTCCGCGGGAGATAGGGACGACGACGAGAAGACCGAAGGACACGGATCGCTCGGTATATCTCTCACCCCATCTCTAGTTAGCTAGCATCGGTTAATGGTTACGATCCGGGTTTATTGTCCGTGGTAGCGCCAGTTTAAAAGATAAGAAAATTTTTGATTCCGCATTTTGGCCTCGGATAGACGGCCGGGGCGCTGCCGTGGCGCAACATGGTATCAGAGCCACGCCATTAACCTAGTCTAGTTTGCTCTAACGTGTTTACAAGTTCGATCGAACGGATTTTCCAAAAACCCATTTTCATTTGCACAGTTTTCTATCGAAATTTTTTTGGCTCCAAAATTTTTTCAGTACATTGCGGTGACATGTGCAGGGAATTCTAAGCATTCTGTGAAAATTTGGTAGCGTGATCTCACTATTCCACCGCGGAACTGCGGCCAAAACCACGTATTTGCGGCGATTCTGCGGCCATTTTTACTATTCATTGGACCAAATTTTTGCAGTGAGCTCCTGGGTTGAAAATGGGGTTTTTGGAATATTCTTTTTGGGCCTAGACTCTCTTTAAGTGCTACAGTAATGCTTGGGGCCCACTTCGATAAATTTGATCGATCGAAAAGTTTAAACACATTAGTTCACAGTATTTACATCATATCTGCGACCGTGAATGTCACTTGATCGGTAAATCATGTCTATCTGCTATAGCCCTTTCAGACGGATTTGCGAACGTGACATTCACGTTGATGTTCTGTGTTTTGCTGTGATGTTGCGGATCGGTCGTGGGGATAGCCTGGTTGCAGTGATAGTACAGTTTTGTTTTATTATGTACATTTGATATTGCGGGGCGAGCGTCCGACATGTGGACTGCCGTCACTGCCTGTTTGTATTATTCTTTTGGGGCACGACCTGGTTGCGGTCGATGTACCCGGTGTATGTATATTTTACTTTCTGTACTAGGATTACCCCGCGGAGGGGTGCACGGATAGCCGGGTTCTAGAGGGAAACGGGCCCGCATCTCATGGCATTGAGACGGAGGGGGTTTCACTCTAGGATTGGCAGGCTATTCGCCGCACTCGTAGGGGGTACAGGTTGACCCAGGAGGGGTGCCCAAGTTACCGGATTCCGTGAAGTGCTGGGTGGTCCATTCACGGTGCTGAAGGGGACTGCCTCGCTTCAGGTCTTGGCGGGTGACTTGCCGCGCCCGTAGGGGTCTAGGATTTCATTGCACAGGCTATCCACACGACCAGGGGAACGTCGGGTTTCAGTAGCGGCTCTATGAAACCCGGGGATCCCAGATATCTGTATTGTTCTGTGATGCTGTACATTTCTGTGATGTTGCATTTTATCACGCCTTGAGCGAAAATTATATATTGTATATATATATTAGTAGATGTTGTATATGTTTTGCATCCGCGCTAGTCCAGTCCCCGCTCTGTCGTTAGTTAGCTAACCTAACGAGTAATGACGGGACCCAATGGCGAATGCGGATGGCATATACGTACGTCATATTATTTTCGTTCTTTGTGGTGTGATTAATTGATGGGACTGCGTTGATTCGGATCAACGCAAGTTATAAACAAACCTATTCTGATGTTGTTGGAACAATTTTTCAAAAAGCTGTTATTGCAAGGACGTTCTCTTTTGTTTTGCATCGTGGTATCCAGTTGGAATATCCTGCTCCTCAGTCGACGAGGCAAGGGCCGAGATCCCTTCACCGGGAGTGACCCCTTGGACAGAAGTTTGCGTCAGGGCATTAACTTCACTATAGCCGATTACTTTTGCTTTGCATCGTGGTATTCAGTAGGAATATCCTGCACCTCATTCTACGGGGAAAGAGCCGAGATCCCTTCACCGGGAGTGACCTCTTTAGCAAAGGTTTTCGTCACTATATTTTTATAAAAAGCTATGCAGTTCCTTCAACGATATCAAGTTCATTACGTTAAAGGTTTTTCGCCAAAAACCAGCCGTAGTCCTCCGTCATTTCCTACAGGTATTATTTAGTATTCGTGCTGCGTTTGTTGACCTAGTCAAGACGTAGTGTTCGGTAGCTAAGTGGTACTTGTTTGTTGCATAAGTGGGATTGGTTAGGACAGTCGTGCGGCCTTGTTGACCTAGTCAAGGGCACGTACGGGTGGGTTTAATGCAATCCAGAATAATGACGGGTTGAACTTGACTAGCGGTTTATGGTTTGTTGACCTAGTCAAGGTCATAAACCGCTTGGGGTAAAAACACACATCGGGAGTTTCTAAAGAAACTGAAACTTGCCAGGCATGCGCATACCTTCTGGAGTGTGGTGACTTGAGTGGATTCCGTCAAGTTATCATGCGATGATAGTTGGATCCCGACTCCCACTGATGAGTTGGTTTACTCCTCGGGTGATCCCGGCTAATTCTTCTTTCAGGTTTGGGGAAGAATTTGACGTTACAGTGGGAGGTTTCCTGATTAGATAAAGTGATAACCATTCTGATCTAGGTTAGAGTGCACGCTGAGTGTTTCTTTTTTCTCTCTCTTTGGCAGCGACCATTGACCCGACCCTAAGACTATGACTCAGTGACCAAGTTGACCGAACCTTCTTAACACTGGCTTTTGGATTGTCAGAGTTGCAAACCTCATTGCCACTCCTACTTTTACCCTTTTCTCCAGGACACCCCGTATTACTACGAACGTCCACTTCCATTGGACAAAACCATCGTATGGTTAGATACGAACTCGAAAGAATTTATTCGAGGATGGTTTCCGGTTCTGGAGAAAACGGATAGGATTATTCAGTTGTCTTTTCCTTTTACCTTCTCTCAGGTTGTGAGTACTCCTTAGTTTAGGAAATAGTACACCTATTACGCAAATTGGATAGTCTTCTTCCAAACCTTAGGCTGGTGCCGAACGGTAGGAAATGAAGAAAACCAGTTAGCCTAAACGGTGTACAGAAGGTATTGGGTTAAGACAAAGAAAGGGATTAGTAGAAGGGCAAAGTAAATTGCGACTGATATTCACGACCAAACCAAATATTTCTTCGCCAATCCTAAATCACCTTTGTATTTCTCCAGGACACTCCGTATCACTACGAAGATCCACGGTTTATTGGATACTCCATCGTATGGTTATATACGAACTCGAAAGGAACTTGTTCCAGTTCGGGGATGGATTATGGTTCAGGAGAAATAGGAATAAGGTTTATTCAGTTGTCTTTTATCTTCACCTTCTCTCGCATTGCGAGTGCTCCTAGGATTATGACAGTACACCCATTATGCTTATTGGATAGTCTTCTTCCAAACCATAGGCTGGTGCCGAACGGTAGGGAAGGAAGAAAACCATTTGGCCTAAAGGGGTGTACAGAAGGTAATGACTAAAGACATATAAAGGGATTTGGAGAGATGGCAAAGAATTATACGGTTATAGTTGTGAATCTGGATAATGGAAGAGGCATTACTAGGAATACCGGGATACCCCATCGAAACATTTCAATGTTTCAGTTTCACTGTGTACTGTTAAAAGAAAACCAATTTCCCAATTAGACACTTGCTCCAGGGTATGTATTTACCAGGTTTGATTCTCATATCTGTATGGTTTTACAGATGATGAGTGGGAGTAAGTTATTGGAAATTAGGTGATCATCCTCATTATATTGGGATTCGTTGTAATTGGTGATATTTGAGGAAGTCACCTGGGTTGTTTGCCGGTCGGCAATATTTGGTTTTGAATATCCATTGTTATGCACCAATTTCAAATTGATATATCTGTACGTCTATTTTCATAGAGTGAGATATACCTTTTTGAAATTATGTCTACGACATTTACCTATATCAGTGGATGGTTAGGTAAGGAGCATTGAACAGCGGTGTAATTCTTCATAACCATAGTACAGTTTTCAACCTACGACACACAGTGAATGAGTTATTAGACTCAAGGGACTTATACAGAGTATTGTATGTTGTCCAGCGTCCATGAGGACAGTGGGGTTGGTCCTCGTACTATATTCTGTTTACTTATGACTTCTCTAGTTCTTAGACAGGTGTTTCGTAGAAACGCAGGGTCTAAGTTTTGAGGAGTTATAGGTATAAGAATAAAAGCAGAGAACCAGATGTTGCAAGTATCGGGATTCTTCAAGGTGATCGAAGATGCAGATACTTGTGAATGGTATTCAGTTGATAGTAATGATTAAGAGAACTTGCTTCTCTTTCAGGTTACTCATAATTGGAAGCATTCCTAAGTTGAGTAACGCTGATCGGCCTCCTTCCATTTAATTGACATGCACCGGAGACGGCTGCATGATTTGAATCTGGTTCAATTAAATCAGTGCCTCTGTTTCTGTATTGGATATAGAACAGTTCATATCTTAACGATGTTAAGGTACGGGGAGTTGTCCGGCTTATGCTTAAAACCAGACTCCGGATAACTCAAGGCACGTTTCTGTAATGGCTGTTTGTGGGTTGACCCAGGCTATGACAAGGGTTGACTTTCTACCATCTGGAAGATCAATAGTGATATTGTTCTTGACTCGCCACCTTTTTTAAAAGAAATGGATTTTTCAGAAAACAGTTGTGGGAGTATGGTAGAACTGGAAGTGATTCCAGAACCGCAAACGATTACTGAAGATTTGATAAGAACCTAAAGATTCAATCTGATTTGACATTCCATTGGCCACTCCGCAAATATGGTGGGTAACCTCATGCACCCGAGAGGTACTCCGGTATGCTCAAGGACGGTGGCAGGGAGGTTCTTGTTAACCCCACATGCCATTGCTGTTGTTCCAGGCTGCGAGACCCGGCATGAGGATGAGTATAGCGTCGTTCTAAACTTGCTTTAGAAGTGTACGTTTATATGACTCTGCCAGAGGGTTGTCGTAGTCAGTGGGAGCAGCGGAAGCATTGGTGGACAGGTAGCTTATGTCTATTTATAGACTAAAGCAGATGTAGCGGAGATAGATCATCTATTTCTGATGTGACAGTCATAGGTTTGACTTCATCAGAATAGGGGATGGATCTGTTAAGAAGGTAGTAGGGTGTGATGTCATGGTATTTGGATGACATACACAGAATAGGAAGTGATATTCCTATACTACGATCGGTTATACTTTGGTTGTCACACAGTAGTTTCTCCACATGAGACTTGGACATTATATCAGACATTCTGGTTACTAGATCTATGGTTTTAGATCTAGATTTGGGTGGTTTCCCAATCTGGGTACTTAGACGGCATTCTATGAGTATTTAGAATGGACGACTCCTGGCACGGTGGTGTACCTGCAGGTAATGGAGTCACCCTCTCTAAAGGTGTCTTACAGACTAAAGGGGAGAGGATGTGCATGATTGGCAGATCACTTGCTCAGGCAATTGAGTCAATCATGAGATGTCAAGTACCACACCAGATGTTGTTCTTGCAGTAGGTGCAATAAGTTGATATTCATCCAATCCTGGAGAAACAATCGGAAGCAGTTTTGGAACATAAGTTGATGTTCTAGGGAATTGATAACGGCAGCCTCCTTTAGGAGACGGTTATCATTCCAGGCTTCCAAGGTGACCTGGATGACAGAGAGGTTGTCAGAGTTATAGTTTTCCTTCTGATGAGGGGCAGTATTTTGGACAGGTGGTCTAAGGCAATACTGAGGTAGGCATGGCGCAGGATACTGATTAAGTTCAGTTGACGATACAGTCTAAGAAGTTTGGATTTGGAGTTCATTTATGAACTATGTCCCATTAGATATCCAGACACATTCTAAGACAGGTATTGCTCATTTTGGGAGATGGCTTTCTCCGCGAACATGAGATATAGAGAGACATAGAAAGAAACATCCAGGCGGATCCACTCACTGAGGCTATTCCTCGAACGCAATAGTTTCGCAAACGAGCTTTGTGAGACTGACTAGTAGAGGAGTTGGGTGTTCGGTATCACACGGGCTGTGAGTACGCGACATCGCAATAATTAGCCTTGAGTGCAAGTGGGAGATTGTTGGAGATAGTGCCCTCAGAGTCAATTATTGGATCACAGGCACGTGATTGCAATGATTGAGGGAGGACCTATCCCGGTAGGACAGTCTTACTCAAGATGATAGTATGCTATCTGGTTTATCTTTATCATCGTGTACTGCTTTAGGTGACCTGACAGGTCGCTATTACACGTTGATAGAGCCCCTAAGATTCTTGCTTGACGACCAGCAGTATGATGGCGATCATATACGTGGGAGCTGGGGTCTATAAGCACATCCTTAAAAGGTCCCTAGTCCTGGGAGTTTCGAGACAGGGCATCGATACTCCAGAGTAGACTAGTGTATACAGTCGAGACCCCGACGAGGGGCGGTGGCTGGTCTCACAAGCCACTGGTGTCAGTTGGTTCACCTAAGATGTATACAGGTGCTCATTGGGTTATGAGTACACCGGACAAGACTCGCCGGGAACCTGCTAGTTGGGATTATATCAGACGTCAGATAGCAGTTCCCTGGTGACATGTGTACAGGTTAGTTCATCGACCTGGGATCGTCATTTGTCTCGTGTGATTTCCCACTGTACTTTGATTACTACCCTACCACGGCTCAAGGGAGTCGTGCAAACAGGTTTTAGTTGGGTACAGTCCCGAGCCACATGGAGGCAGTGAGCGGATCTGCAGGGGTTCATCTCTCCCGGTATTGGGGGTGAGGTCGCGCTGTGTCTAGGAGAGCCATTACACAAAGCCCTCGGCCGAGGCAAGAGATTTACTGGTAGGTATTCCAGTAGTATCTCAGGGTGTTCTGGGCTACACTCCGACACGACTTGTACCGCTTTTGGGGTCTGACTTTTACCAACCCCCTAGGCCCGCCATGCGATACTCATAGACGAACGGACCGGACTGTACGGATATTGTCACTGACAGGCTCAGTAGGGTGTCAGGATGAGTTCGCTCATCGACGTCCCTTTTGGTCAATAGCTGGTGGCCCGTCACGTATTGGCTTATACCTCTGACGTGCTAGTGGTTAAATCCACAGCCATAGTATTGACGAGTCTTTAGAGTCCACCACACTTTCAGTTACTCAAGTTTCGGGCGAAACGCTGTAGAGGCCGTATGGAGATATGGCAGGGTCCGATCAGATACGTGCGGTATTGCACGGATCAGGATCGGATGGTTTGTACTAGTGGCCGTATGGATATATAGCAGGGTTTGATCAGATACGTGCGGTATTGCACGGATCAGGATCGGACGGATATTACTAGCCGGCTTTGGTTTAAGCCGGATCCTAGTATAGTACAGTGTAGATTTTGTCTCATTGCATTTGTATCCGGTCGGAATACAGATGTGGGTGTGTATGCACAGTATCGGGGTTTTTCCTGTAATTTATTACGGGACCAGTTTTCTGGAGTTGCCAGTTTGCATTCCGTTCCGGCCGGTTTTCTTTTGTTCTTTCCCGGCTGGACTTTTCCGATGGAGGGTGTTATTTGCAAGTTTGCAAATAACATATTGTGGAGGGGTTTCTTGCATATGGATTGATTATGAAAGCATCTTTTGATACCATTCTTTTCTATCATCATTTCTTTTGCATTAATGGTGATTAGAATGGATTGGAGTTGATTAGGAGTTGATGTGAGGTTTACTTTGGATGTGGTCACCTCTTGCTTTTCCTACACTCACCTTCCTTCTTGTTTTTGAGATTTTTCCTCCACCATTTGTAAAAGAGAATGAGAGGGAGAGTTTTATGATTATGATGGTAGCACATATTTCTTCATCTCCTTCTTCTTCTAGTTTTGGAAAAAATGAAAGCACCATTTTTTTCTTAACCTCATTCCTCCATCACCAATGGCAACATATATCCCAAAAGAGACAATAGATTCTACACAAGCCTACAGCACTTCTTGGACGCGTCGGCTAGCCAACTTCGCACCCGAGTTGCCTCGGTCCAGAGGTGGGAGCCCGTAAAAGAATCCGGCTACGTGGTGCCCTTTCCGACGAGAAGACGACGAATGGTGATTCCGCGGGAGATAGGGACGACGACGAGAAGACCGAAGGACACGGATCGCTCGGTATATCTCTCACCCCATCTCTAGTTAGCTAGTATCGGTTAATGGTTACGATCCGGGTTTATTGTCCTCGGTAGCGCCAGTTTAAAAGATAAGAAAATTTTTGATTCCGCATTTTGGCCTCGGATAGACGGCCGGGGCGCTGCCGTGGCGCAACAGATTGTCACGTCCGAATCCTGCTGGAATGAGGAGGAATGCTGTTGTGGGTCTCCAGGCTGTAGATGCGGCCATCGAGACTTGGAACCAAGGACTCTGCCGTGGCTCCGAGATTGATTGTCGCATCCGAATCCTGCTGGAATGAGGAGGAACGTTGTTGTGGGTCTCTAGGTTGTAGATGTGGCCGTCGAGACTTGGAACTAGGGACTCTGCCATGGCTCCATTTTGCTGACATCGTATATTCCTGCAGAGACACTAATTTCTCTAGAGGTCGACGCGAATCGAGATGCTCTCGTCAACGACGCTGATTTCCCCGAATCGAGGTTTTTGCCAAGGATGCTGATTTCCTCGGAGTTGAGACGAATTGAGAGATTCATGCAAAGACACTAATTTCCTTGCGGTTCGACGCGAATCGAGATGCTCTCTCGTCAAGGACGCTGATTTCCCTGAATCAAGATTTTTGCCAAGGACGCTGATTTCCTCAGAGTTGAGACGAATCGAGAGATTCCTGCAACGACACTGATTTCCTTGCGGGTCGACGCGAATCGAGATGATTCGTCAAGGACGCTGATTTCCCTGAATCGAGGTTTTTGCCAAGGACACCGATTTCCCTGGGATTGAGACGAATCGAGGTATTCCTGCAAAGACTCTGATTTCTCTGCGGGTCGACGTGAATCGAAATGCTCTCGTCAAGGACGCTGATTTCCCTGAATCGAGGTTTTTGCCAAGGACGTTGATTTCTTCGGAGTTGAGACGAATTGAGAGATTCCTGCAAAGACACTGATTTCCTTGCGGGTCGATGCGAATCGAGATGCTCTCGTCAAGGACGCTCATTTCCCTAAATCGAGGTTTTTGCCAAGGACACTGATTTTCCTGGGGTCGGTTGAATTATTTCCGAGACGGAGCGTCGATCCGGAGGGGAGGTCATTGGTTGACTTGTTTTCGAGACTTGGCTCTCTTTCTGATGGAGCCTGGTGGGATGATATGGTTCACTCTTTGTTTGTGCCCCTGAATTGTATACAGGGATCGATGTGATCTCACCTGTAGGGCAAAAGTTTCATTTCATATTATTTTTTTTTGTTTTCTTTCTGTGATGCTCTATCATTTCAGCTTTTTGTATCGCGAAAGTCGCGATTGCCCAATCATTTCGGCTATTTTTCGCGGTGCCCAATCATTTCGGCTATTTCTCTTTTTTACTCGCTGCTTTTTATTGCGAGTTGCCCAATCATTTCGGTTGTTTTGTATGCATATATTTTACTTGCTGATTTCGTTGCAATTTGCCCCATCATTTCGGCTATTTCATATGCATTTTTGACTCGCTGATTTTTTTTATCGCGAGTATGGGACTTGGGATCTGATACCGATTTAGGCATCATCATCACTACAACTGGGATATTGCCAGGAGCAAATCATCATTTGCCTTTGTCGGTTCGAACAAAGGTGTCTTAGCAAACAGGGTTAGAATCCTGTCGACTAAGGCTTTTGACTTCATGAACCGTAAGGGTCTCATAAAGGTGTTTTTCCCTATGAGTCGTGAGGATCTCGTAGGTGCGTTTCTCCTCAGAAATCGTGGGGATCCCTAAGTGTGTTTCTCCCTTGTGAGTCGTAAGGATCTCACGCACGTATTTTCTCTTTACAAGGTCGAGAGGACCTTGCCAGTGTGTATGAATTTTTTACGAGTCTGCGCCCTTTCGGGTTTTCACAGACTCGCCGGTAGCCTAGCCGTTTTTACTCACGGAGCCCTTTCGGGTTTTCATCCGTGCCCATTTTGCTTATGGACATACCATTTTTTTTAATGCGTCAGCCCTAGGATGCTGCGGTTTGTAGTAGTTTAACGACGTTTCGGTCAGGCGTAGTATTTCTTCAAGAAACGGCCGTTTATTGGCCTGAAGGGTCTTTCGCCATGCATATCCATGAGCAAGTAAGCCCCACCCTGGTAGACTTTGTCTATGATATACGGTCCTTCATAGTCCGGCTCAAATTTCCCCCGTTTGGCATGATTGGGGATCATAGGTCTTTTTACGACTAGCACGAGTTCGCCTTGGTGGAATGCTTTCGACCTAGTGACTGTAGGAGAACCCCGTCGCCAAAAGCATCCGTTCGGGTGCTCGCGGACGCGGTGTTCCACCTTAGTGCACTTCGTCGACGGCATCGGGGGGTGCGGCCGTCTAATAAAGTTTCCGATGAGCATTCGATCAGGATATCGGGAATCTTGTTGAATTACCCGACAAGCTATTGGAAAGAGTTTTCAATATCGAGACTAAAATGCGGGGTTTATAATTGTTAGGCATGTGATGTTTAAGGAATTCATTTGGTTAGGCATGAAATCCAAAGTATGTGATACATTGGGTTTATGATATCTAAGATGGTTGCGGATTCCAACTGTTGTAGTTTTTCACTTTCTTTTCTGCGACCGTAAGTGCAATATGTGGTGTATCTCCGGTTTCGTTGTTATATGTCAACGACAATTGGGATACACATATTTACTTACGTTGATGACATGTGATGTTATGTGTTGCTGGGATATGTTATATTGGATCGTCGTGTTTGAATAGCCGGGGTTTTATGTGAGATGAGAGTTTTTCATTTTCATTCATGTAAAATTCATTGTATGTAATATTCTTTTATTGGGGCACTTCCGGGTTGAGGATAATGTCACCATTGTTGTATTTTATTTACTTTTCCGCATTAGGATAGACCCAAGGAGGGGAGCACAAGTAACCGGGTTTTAGAGTCCAGTGGGAGACCAACTCGAGGAATCGAGTTCGGGTCTCCTAACTCTAGAATTGGTAGGGTTGCTTGCCGCTCTAGTAGGGGTATAGGGATGTGGGTTTGGCTATTCATCACGGCCGTGGAATCCATGTTTTGTACAGGCTCAAAATAAAATACGGACCTCCTAGTATATCCAATATTTCATATGTTTCTTCTGTTGCTCTGTGATGTGATCACTGTGGATTCTGAGACGAATGGATATACATTATATATATGATATATAGTAGACGTTGCTTATGTTTTGCACCGGCGCTAGTCCCGTCCCGCTATGTCGTTAGTTAAGTAACCTAATAGTGTATAACGGGACACTGTGGCGAATGCGGATGATATAAGCGTACGTTGTATTTTCGTTTCTTCTATGATACTTAGGAAGCTTAAATGATGGGACTTCATTAATGAGATTAATGAAAGAAAAGAAACCTAAAAGATGTTGTAGAATCAAATTTTCAAAAAGGGTAGCTCTAGTTTTTACTTTGCAGAGCGGTATTCCTTGTAGAATATCCAACACCTTATTCGATAAGGAAAGAGCCGAGATCCCTTCACCGGGAGTGACCTCTTTAGCGAAACTAGCAGATGCTACAAACACTCGGTTTTGTTTTTGATTGCTTTTTGTAGTCTTTGCTTTGCATAGTGGTATTTATGAAATATCCTGCACCTTATTCGACAAGGAAAGAGCCGAGATCCCTTCACCGGGAGTGACCTCTTTAGCAAAACTAGTGAAAGCCTCAAAAACACTCCTTTTCAAAAATCACTTGTTTCTACAACGATATCAAGTTCATTACGCTAAAGGTTTTCTGAAAAACCTGTCGTAGCCCTCCGTCATTTCAGATAAGTCCTACTTACTATTCGTGCTGTATTTGTTGACCTTGTCAAGGCGTAGTGTGTGGTAGATGATTAGTGCTTATCTGCAAAGTATATGATGTGATTGGATTAGGGTAGTCGTGCGGCCTTGTTGACCTTGTCAAGGGTCGTGCGGGTGGGTTTAATTCAATCACGAAATGACGGGTTGAACTTGACTTGCGGTCTATGGTTTGTTGACCTTGTCAAGGTCATAGATCGCTTGGGGCAAAATATTGTCGGGAATTTCAAGTGTTGAAATTTGCAATGAGATTGCATACCTTTTATGAGATAGTTGGATCCTGACACCCACTGCGAGTAAGTGTTACTCCTGGGAGAGTTTTGTTAGTTATATGTAAGCCCTAGAGGCCATTACTGTACATGCGATGTATATTGTTGTGGATGCTTGGACATATATAGGAAGGACTTTCTTGCTCGACATGATAGTATGCTATCTGGTTGCACTTTATCTTAACATGTAAACAAATACTGTTTTGTTATCACATGTTGATAAAGCCCTTAGGATGAGTACTTGACTACCAGGACTATGATGTAGATCATACTAGTGAGGACTCGGTAGTTGATAAGTACATCCTTCAAATGTTCCTAGTCGTGGGAGTATCGAGACAGGGCATCAGTACTTCAGAGTAGACTAGCGTATGCGCTTCTTGACCCATATGATGGGCAATGGATGATGACATATCCATTGGTGTTTGACATCAGAGAAGGTATACGGGTGCTTAGTGGAGACTGGGTACACTGGACGGACTCGCCGAGAACTCCTAGATGGTATTATACCTATCGTCGGATAGCAGTTCTCTGGTGACACTGGTACAGGTTAGTCTATAGACCCGAGATCGTCATAGAGTCTTGTATGATTCCCACTGTGCTTTGATTTCCACCTAACCACGGTCAAGAGATCATGCAAAACGGTGGCTTTTGGGTATAGTCCCGAATCATATGGAGGCAATGAGCGATAGGAGGGGTTTCGTCTCTCCCGGTATTGGGGGTTGATGTTGCGCTGTGCTCGATTGGCCATAACAGGAAATCTCTGGCTAGGGTTGCTGAGATTTACTGGTAAGTGTTATCAGTAGTTTCTCGAACCGTTATGGACCTTGCATCGGCATGACTTATCAGGCTATTGGGGTCTGACGTTATACCACCCCCAGGCTGTTGATATGCGACATATCAGACGAAGAGACCGGACTGTACGGTAGTGTTACTGATTGGATTCGCAGGAGTTATAGCAGGCTTGCTTGTTGATCTTCTGATCGCTCAATACCCGGGTGGCCGTTACGTTTAGCAGACCGCTTACGGCTTGTGGGTGTTCGATATGATCATCACCTACTGCCGGCGTATTGATGAGTCTTTAGAGTCCTACATAGAGCTTTCCTGGTTCATGTGAATGGAGTAGGAGCACATATGTGATATGTGCGGGACCGAGATTAATGCGAGTATGTGATACCGCATTCTATTCTCGCGATATGTGATATTAGTCGGTTATATGTATTATAGCCGGATTATTAAATCAAGAGTTGATTTAATAATTTAATATATAATTATATATTTGATATATTAAATTACATTGACTAATATTAGCTCACTTAAGATTTCTTTTCTCACGTTTTGATACATTGATATATATGTGATATATATTAATTGTATTCTTTTTGCATATAATATATATATGATATATATTATTGTGTTATGCTAGGTTACACATGCAACTGTATGAGACTAACACCATGTTGGGCTTAATGTTAGGGTTAATATTTATTCTTAAGTAATTATAAATTAGTGGAGATATTTAGATGGTTGGAAGTTTGGAGAAGCTTTAAGATAACCATTGACTTAGTCACTCTTTTGTTTTCCTTAAGATATTTATCAAGTCAACCATTAACCATACACAATGGTTAACTCTCTACAAGGGTTAGATATATGATATGCTCACCCAAGGTTGCATTTTTAACCTTAATGGATTCATTCTTTCATCACTTGAGTTTCTTCTTCTTCCTCATTTTTAAGCTTTCCAGCTTTTGACAAAGTGATGATAGATTGTAAGAAAACCAAATCTAAAGTGAGCAATATTCCTATTTTATCATCCTCTACTATTAGCCATTTAGTTTAGGGTATTTGCTTCATTAATCTACACAATTAGTGAAGAGATAGCATGAGCTAGTGTCTCCTCGACGTAGATCATCTTCGGCCTCGAAGACTTCGAAGCAAGCTTGTTCGTTTCTTCATGGGAGCCTTTCTAGAGTCCGGGGATCGTGATCGCAGCGAAGAGACTTCTACACGGAGCTATTGAAGTGAAGGACCGGTCCACAAAGGTTGTATTCCTTGTTCACTTAGATATAAAGTGTTTACATATCTTGTTTACCCCTAAGTCTCTAGTTAAGATCTTGGTTAGGGTTTGTTTAGCACCTCAAAATTTTTAAAGTAGCATGATTGATACTTTCCAAAACCTTCACAAGGTGCTAAGCCAACCCTACAGTGGTATAAGAGCCAAGCTAGAGCATTAGGCATCGTGTAGGCGAAGTTTAAAGTCCGATCGAACTCCGAAACCCCGAAAAATCCTACTTTCTGGAAAAAAATTCAAAAGTTAAAAATTTTCATATTAAAAATACTCAGAAAATCATGCAGGGAATTCTAAGGATTACTGTGAAGTACGAAGCCATAACTCATTCAAGGGACCGTGGAACCGCGACCAAACCATGAGTTTGGCGGCGGTTCCACGGTCAACTTTGGGAGTTAGGGGCTAATACTTCAGGGGTTTATTCTTGGATACTTTTTCATGCTTCTGGGAATTTTTAATTCTACTCAAGTGTTGAGCTTTCTGGGAAATATTAGGAACTCGTTGATTCGATCGGAAAGTTTAACTTCGTTTAAAAGGTTCAAACGTATATCAATAACTCACTTTTTCCCCTGTCGGAAAACTTTCAAGTGTTGGATTTTTCCTGAGTTTAAAACTTTCAGAAAATCATGCAAGTGAATCTGTGGACCCTCTAGAAGAACGTAACCTTAACTCGATTATGTGACCGTCAAAACCGCCACTGAACCATGTTGTTTGTGGTAGTTTAGAGTTGCCACATGTTGTTAGTGTATATGCCCAAGAGGCCATTACTGTATCATACTAGTTTGTATATTACTTAATGGAAGCTTGGGATATTCACCTTGTATAGACAATCTTGCTCAAAATAGTAGTATGCTACTTGGTTTGTTTCTACTTTAATATGTGCATGTGTTTCTTTTAGCATATTGCTTATACATATTAGTAGAGCCCTTAGGATCTTTGCTTGATTACCAGCGTTGTGATGACAGTCACACTCGTGGGGGCTGGGTAATCCACAAGCACATCCTTATACAGGTCCCTAGTCGTAGGACTATCGAGACAGGGCATCGATACTCCGGAGTAGACTAGCGTATGCGCTTCTCATCCCAGCAGGGGAGACGGTCTGTCCCACAGCCGTCAGTATGTCGTACTTGAGATAAATTGCGGGTGATCGTTAGGTTACGAGTACACTGGACAGGACTCGTCGGGAACTGATTGGTTGGTACTATACCTATCGTCAGTTATCAGTTCCCAGGTGACATGAGTACAGCTTAGTCCGCTGACTTGACACTGTCACTTCGCCTCGAGTGTGTTCCCACTATACTTTGATTACTACCCTACCACGGCTCAAAGGAGTCGTGCAAACAGGTAGTAGTTGGGTGCAGTCCCGAAGAACTTGGAGGCAGTGACGGTTAGACAGGATTCGTCTCTCCCGGTATTGGGGGTTGACATCGCGCTGTGTTTAGGAGAGCCATTACATAAGCAGTCCCTGGCCAGGGTAAGCGAGATATACTGGTAGGTTTCCAGTGTTATCTCAGGGTGTTCTGGGCTACACTCCGACACGAATTGTACCGCTATTAGGGGACTGACGTTCACCACCCCCTAGGCCCGCCATGCGATGTATCAGACGAACGGATCGGACTGTACGGAGATTGTCACATTCAGGCTCAGTAGGAGTTCAGATGGGTTTCACCTCGTCCGTCTTCTTATCGGCATCTACCTGGGGGCCGTTACGCACAGCTAGTGCCGCTTGCTGTCTGTGGTTAAACCCACTGCCAGCATAGTGTCGAGTCTTTAGAGTCCCACACAGAAAGCTATTCGCCTTTAGGTTTTGCGACTGGTCGCATGGTTTTGCGACAGGGTTCGGTCATATCCGTGCACTTATGCACGTTTAGTGTCCGGACAGTTAACACTAGCGGGCTTTGGTTTAAGCCAGATCCTAGTGTACGTTTTGGGATTAGTTTTATCTCGTTTGTGTTCGTGTTCCTCGGAACGCGGATGCGGGTGTGTATGCACAGTTGACAGAGAGACAGAGGCAGAGGATTCTCATTAGGGTTGTTGACTGTTGACTATTGACTTTTGCTAAACCCTAGTGAGAATAAGAAATATGATTAATGATAATATTAATTAAGTATTATTGTGCTATGGTTGGGTTGAAAGGTTGACTTTGTTGACTTGGTTGACCAGTTGACTAGGTTGGACTAGTTGACCATCATCATTACAATGGTTGTCATTTCATGCAAAGACTTTTGCTTGCTTGTTGAGCTTTGCAAAATGAGTGCATGAAATGATAATGACACTTGATATGATATGAACCATCACATAATACTCAATTACTATTATTATTATTATTCTTTTTGGATTATGAGAGAGAGGTTGAGAAAAGTTATGCTCATTCTTTCATTTGGTTTCTCTCTCTTGAGCTCTCTCTTGTTCAAGCTCTCCCTCTTCCTCTTGCTTTCTCTAGCTCAAGACAACCCCTTCTCATGTGTTGAGAAACATTGCCTTAGAGATAAAAACACCAAAATAATCCTCTACTCATCCTAGTTCACAAGGCCTAGCAAGCCAAGTGTTCTAGTTTCTTCAAGTTCGAAGAAGAAGCCAAAAGGTAGAAGCTTTCAGGTGGATCCCTCTTCGGCGCGAGGAGACGACGAGGTGAGGGCGATCCGGTCACCGCAAGGAGTTGAAGACGAAGGAGTTCAAGTAAGGTATAACCCCTAACCGAGAAGGGAAAACTCCTAGTTAGGTTGTTAGGTAGTTGTTTAACAAAGATCCGTATTTTGAGTCCATGTTACCACCTCTTGAAAAATCGTTTTTCACCATTTCCGCAAGCCCGTAAGTACCAGGAGAGGTAGCATGGACTTACAGTGGTATCAGAGCCTAGTTAAACACTATCTAACATGTTAGCAAAGTAACTAGAAATTCAATCGGAGAAAAAGTCGCGAAACACGCCCGAAAAGTATACTTTCTGCCGAATTTTTTTTCTGTTCAAAAATTAATAAATCTTACCTTAAAATTCGGCTCAGGGTTTTTATAACAAACTGTAGAAAAATGGTCCAGCGAACCGATCAACGCGCCGCGGAACCGCGGCGGGAGCATGCTCCCGCCGCGGATCCGCGGCCGAGTTGACTCGGCCGTGGACGATTTTTCATGCAGTTTGTTTAGAGGGGTGTTTTGTAATTTTTACAATATGTTTTTTCTACCCAGATTTTCCAGAAAGCAAAATTAGTTTTTGGGGCTTGAAAATCCGTATTTTGATCGAACTTCTAAAGACTTAAGCTGACGGGTATATATCTGTGATGTGTTATATGTATTGAACGTCCGCTAATCGCTATACGTCGATTAGTGGGGGTTATACATATCTATGATCTGTAATGTTGATGGTATGTGTATATGAATTCATTGGATTGTCGCGGATGAATAGCCGGGGGGTTGTGAGATAAGAGTTTTCTTTTATCTTTCAATTCATGTAATATGTAAATTGATGTAATATTATTTTTTGCCGCACAACCGGGTCGGGGTTGTAGCCGTCATTGTATAATTTCTTTTTACTATTTTTGCTCCTAGGATAGACCCAAGGTGGGGTGCACAAACTACCGGGTATCTCGAAGTGCCGAGTGGCCTATTCATATCGTTGAGGGAGGTTGCTCCGCTTTGGATATTTGGCGGGTAGTTTGCCGCACCCGTAGGGGTCTAGGGTGGGGTATTGGCTATTCATCGCGACCGTGTAATCCGCTTTTCGTTACAGGCTCGTACGAATTGTGGATTCCTAGTATATCCAATGTGTTCATCTGTGATCTGAAATGGCTATCATTGCATGTGACGAATGAGTATATCTATATATGATATCTATTTAGGCGTTGCTTATGTTTTGCATCCGCGCTAGTCCAGCCCCCGCTCTGTCGTTAGTTAAGTAACCTAACGGGTAATGACGGGGCCCCGTGGTGAATGCGGATGGCATAAGCGTACGTCATATTTTCGTTGTTTTCTGCAATGGTAGGATTAAATGATGGGACGCATTAAAATTAATGCAAGAAAAATAAACCAAGTAAAAGTCGTTGGAACAATTTCAAAAAAAAACCACTCGGTTTCTTTTCAAAAACCAACTTTTAAACGTGGAGCTTAAGCCGCTCCTTTTAAAAGCTATCTCGTTCCATCGATTATATCAAGTTCACTACGTTCACGGTTTTGCCAAAACCATTCATAGCCCTCCGTCGTTTCGTATGAATATTCAATAGTATTCAAGCTATGTTTGTTGACCTTCGTCAAGGCATAGTGATTGGTAGCTGTTGGGTGTTCATATGTAGCATAGATAGATGCGTTGGTTTGGGACAGTCATATTACCTTGTTGACCTTTGTCAAGGGTATATACGGGTGGGTTCAAATTAACCTGGACAATGACGGGTAGAACTTGACATGTGACTTATGATTTGTTGACCTTCGTCAAGGTCATAAGAGCATGGGGCAAAAATCCACATCGGGAGTTTCAAAAGAACTGAAACTTGCTAGCGCTGCATACCATTTGGAGTGTGATGATTCTGGTAGGATTCCTTCAGTTTTGTCACGCGGTGATATTTGGATCCCGATCCTACTGTGAGTATATGCTACTCCTCCGGACCTTTCTCGCTTAAACGATCAATGCTATAAACCGAGTAGGTGTCTAGAAAGGTGTTAGAGGGGCTACGCCCACAAGGAAAAGAGGTTATTTAATTAAGGAACTTCGCGAAAGCGTTGGAAAACCTCCCTCGAAGTACCGACACCAGCCTGGCTGAACGGTTAAGCAAGTATTGTACGGTGAGATTGATCCCGACTAATTCTTCCTTTATGGTTTGAGGAGGGATTCGAGAGACAGTGGAAGCCATCCTGTTTAGATAAATTAAAAACCAATCTAAACTTGCATGAGCATCATGCTGAGTGTTTTCTTCTCTCTCTTAATTGCAGCGACCCAGTGACCGCACATAGGTTACATCTAGATAATAAAATGACTGAACCTGACTGTTATGATTGGCAAAGGTCTGTCCAGATGTCCATTACCCATGACAAGCTGGGACACCTCTTAACTAATCAAACCCTTGCCGTCTCAGGACCAGTTTCCCCTGTCACGGACATTAACATCCGCATGACATCGGAAAAAGACCGTGCGAAAGCCAAGTGCCTCGTGTTAGCCTCAGTTGATGGTGCAAACCAGAGGCAGCACGAGAAGATGGACTCAGTTTCTATCTTCCTCCATAACAAAGTTTTATATGGAGAGCAATCTCGTATCGCAAGATATGAGACCTCGAACGAATTGCTTCAAGCGAGGTTGGCTGTCGGGTCATCTGTAGGGGGCAACGTCCTTACAGAGACCAGCTATTTTGAGCTCACGGACCTGGAGACCACGTTGGAGAATGGGTCAAGTACTGAATTGATTCTACAGTCCCTGCCCTCTGCTTATACCCTGAAGGAAACCAGGGAAGAAGAAGGAAGGGGAAGGGCAAAAGTTTCGGGACTGGATGAAGTAAAAGAGGGAGGTTCCTATTGTTACGGGAATGAACATTGGCAGAAAGATTGCAGGGCTAGCAAATCCAGTAGCCAGAATTCGAAGCATGTTGTGGCTTCGGCTTCAGGTGTGTTTGTGATAGAGAACTGTATGTCAGTTAACCCTACATCTTGGGTATTGGATACCGGATCAGGATCACACATCTGTAATTCATTACAGGCTCTGAGAAACCGTAGGGTTATCAGGAAAAGTGATATGACTCTCAGGGTTGCTAACGGAATGAGCATGGATGCTGAATCTGTAGGGGAATATCATCTTGGACTGACAACTGGGCAGATATTGATTTTGCGTAACTGTTTGTATGTACCAGGTGCGACTTGTAATATCATATCTGTATCCTTACTTTCTAAGGAAGGATATGGTTTTACTTTTGTAAGCGATGTAGTACACATCCACCTAAATCAAGTTCTGATTGGGTCAGGTACATTAAATAACGGGATATACGTATTGAATCAAGCTCAGATTTTCAGTGTCCAGAACACACTTAAAAGAAAGTCTCCGGAAACAAATCAGGCTTTCTTATGGCATTGTAGACTGGGTCACATTAATGAGACACGATTAACTAAGTTACATAAAGAGGGGTACTTGAATCCGTTCGAGTATCAGTCTTATGCCACTTGTGAATTTGTCTCATGGGAAAGATGACAAAGACTCCGTTCACTGGACACGGAGTAAGAGCGAGCGAGCTCTTGGGACTCATACACAGTGATGTGTGTGGTCCAATGTCTACACATGTGCGAAGTGGTTATTCATACTTCATTACTTTCACAGATGATTTCTCTAGGTATGGACATGTCTTCTTAATGAAGCACAAATCCGAGGCCTTTGAGAAATTTCGGGAATACAAGAATGAAGTTGAAAAACAAACAGGCAAAAGTATAAAGACACTGAGATCTGATCGAGGTGGTGAATACTTGAGTTCCGAGTTTCTGGACTACTTAAAAGAGAATGGAATTTTCTCTCAGCGTACTCCTCCATACACACCACAACACAACGGTGTATCTGAAAGACGGAATCGAACCCTATTGAATATGGTTCGTTCCATGATGAGTAAGGCTGAGTTACCGCAATCTTTCTGGGGTTATGTCACGCCCCACCCCAATACAGAGAGTACGCTGAGATCTGATCGAGGTGGTGAATACTTGAGTTCCGAGTTTCTGGACTACTTAAAAGAGAATGGAATTCTCTCTCAGCGTACTCCTCCATACACACCACAACACAACGGTGTATCTGAAAGACGGAATCGAACCCTATTGAATATGGTTCGTTCCATGATGAGTAAGGCTGAGTTACCGCAATCTTTCTGGGGTTATGTCACGCCCCACCCCAATACAGAGAGTATTGTCCGCTTTGGCCAAAACCGCACGGTTTTTCCCTTTAGAGAGAACCGGACCCGACCAGGGTCCACTTCCCAGGAGGTCACCCATCCTAAGACTTCCCTGACCCGAGCACGCTTAACTACGGAGTTCTCAAGCTCCTGTAGTTCCGGTTCACTTAAAAGGCGCCTCTGTATTGAAGAGTGGTATCATTACATTTATAGTACATATCTTCCCCCTTTCGGAATGTATTCCGAAGAGTCCTCATTGTTCTACAGTGGGTCCCACGGACTCAAGAGGTGGCCCCCACGGATTCAAGAGGTGGCCCCCGCCCACTTAACACGACACTTGGCGTGGTACTTTGTTCCGTGTGGCACTTTGCTCCGTGAGCAAGAACCGGGTCCCGACATTCTCCCCACCTTTGAACAACGGTTCGTCCTCGAACCACAGACCTACTATTGAGGGACCAGCTCTGATACCATTCTGTCACGCCCCACCCCCAATACAGACAGTATTGTCCGCTTTGGCCGAAACCGCACGGTTTTTCCCTTTAGAGCGAACCGGACCCGGCCAGGGTCCATTTCCCAGGAGGTCACCCATCCCAAGACTTCCCTGACCCGAGCACGCTTAACTACGGAGTTCTCAAGCTCCTGTAGTTCCGGTTCTCTTAAAAGGCGCCTCTGTATTGAAGAGTGGTATCATTCCATTTATAGTACAGATCTTCCCCCTTTCGGAATGTATTCCGAAGAGTCCCCATTGTTCTACAGTGGGTCCCACGGACTCAAGAGGTGGCCCCCACGGATTCAAGAGGTGACCCCCGCCCACTTAACACGACACTTGGCGTGGTACTTTGTTCCGTGTGGCACTTTGCTCCGTGAGCAAGAACCGGGTCCCGACAGGTTATGCATTAGAAACAGCTGCATATCTCTTGAACAAGGCTCCAACCAAGACTGTGCCTACCACCCCATATCAGATGTGGAGTGGGAAGAAACCCTGTCTTAAGTATCTTAAGACATGGGGATGTCCAGCTTTTGTAAAAAAGCAGCATGCGGACAAGCTCGAGGCACGCTCAGTACTGTGTAAGTTTGTGGGATACCCAAAGAACTCCAGGGGGTATCTTTTCTATTCCGCAGAAGAACAAAAAGTTTTTGTTTCCCCGCATGCCCACTTCTTGGAAACTGAATTTTTGGAAAATCAGATAAGTGGGAGCGCAATAGAACTGGAAGAAATTCCAGAACCACAAGCTATTACTAAAAGCTTGGAAGAACCAGAAGTTTCAGGGGAACCGGACATTCCTGCACCGCTCCGCAGGAGTAGTAGGAAGTCTCATCCACCCGAGAGATACTACGGTTTTCTCATAGACGGGGATAGAGAGGATTGCGTCATTGATTATGACGAGCCTACTAGCTTCCAGCAAGCTATTCAGAGCGGTGACTCGGTAAAATGGCTGGATGCAATGCGGACCGAGATGGAGTCCATGTACACCAACAAAGTTTGGACTTTGGAATTTGCTCCAGAAGTGGTAAAACCCGTAGGCTGCAAATGGATCTTCAGAAAGAAGATTGCTGTAGATGGGCAGGTTGAAACCTATAAAGCTAGGCTTGTTGCAAAGGGTTTTCGTCAAAGACCTGGTTTGGACTATGACGAGACCTTTTCTCCGGTAGCCATGCTCAAATCCATTCGGATCCTTCTTGCCATTGCTGCCTTCCACGATTATGAGATCTGGCATATGGACGTAAAGACGGCTTTCCTAAATGGAAATTTGGAAGAGTGCGTCTATATGGATCAGCCAGAGGGATTCAATCAGAGTGGGAGCAGCGGAAAAGTATGCAAGTTGCTCAAGTCCATCTATGGACTAAAGCAGGCATCGCGGAGTTGGAACATCTGCTTTGATGATACTGTCAAAGAATTCGACTTTATCAAAAACCCAGATGAACCATGCATTTACAGTAAGATTGTAGGGAGAAATGTGGTATTCCTCGTCTTGTACGTCGATGACATTCTCCTAATAGGAAATGATATTCCTATGCTACAGTCAGTCAAAGGATTCTTGTCACAGAGGTTCTCCATGAAGGACCTGGGCGATGCCAACTACATTCTGGGGATCCAGATCTATCGTGATAGATCTAAAAGGATGCTGGGACTTTCACAGTCCAGGTACATCGACACCATACTGAAACGATTCAGTATGGAAGATTCCAAGCACGGTAATCTACCGGCTTGTCACGGAATCACCCTCTCCAAAGAGATGTCTCCCAAGACTGATTTGGAAAGGGCTCGCATGTCATCAATACCCTACGCATCTGCGGTAGGCTCTATTATGTATGCGATGTTGTGTACCAGACCAGATGTAGCATACGCATTGAGCGTTGTAAGCCGGTATCAGTCAGACCCAGGGGAGAAGCACTGGATAGCGGTAAAGAACATTCTCAAGTACCTGAGAAGGACTAAGGAGATGTTCTTGGTGTATGGCGGAAAAGACCTCCAGATCGAGGCCTTTGCTGACTCCAGCTTCCAGAGTGACAAGGATGACTCCAAGTCCATGTCGGGTTATGTCTTTACTCTCAATGGAGGGGCGGTTTGCTGGAAGAGCTCCAAGCAGGAAACCGTTGCTGACTCAACTATTGAAGCGGAGTACATAGCTTCTTGCGATGCCGCAAAGGAAGCTGTCTGGATGAAGAAGTTCCTCACGGAGCTTCAGGTGGTTCCTACCAGTGTTGATCCAATACCGCTGTATTGTGACAACAACGGTGCTATAGCTTTAGCGAAGGAACCCAGGTCCCATCAGAAGTCCAGGCATATTTTGAGGCGGTACCACCTGATCAGGGAGATCATTGATCGCCGGGAGATCGAGGTGAAGAGAGTAAATTCAGAAGATAACACTGCAGATCCACTCACGAAGGCCTTACCCCAGACTCAGTTCGAGCGGCTGATCGAGATGATAGGTCTTCGATACGCCAGTACATGGCCTTAGTGCAAGTGGGAGATTGTTAGTGTATATGCCCTAGAGGCCATTACTGTATCATACTAGTTTGTATATTACTTAATGGAAGCTTGGGATATTCACCTTGTATAGACAATCTTGCTCAAAATAGTAGTATGCTACTTGGTTTGTTTCTACTTTAATATGTGCATGTGTTTCTTTTAGTATATTGCTTATACATATTAGTAGAGCCCTTAGGATCTTTGCTTGATTACCAGCGTTGTGATGGCAGTCACACTCGTGGGGGTTGGGTAATCCACAAGCACATCCTTATACAGGTCCTTAGTCGTAGGACTATCGAGACAGGGCATCGATACTCCGGAGTAGACTAGCGTATGCGCTTCTCATCCCAGCAGGGGAGACGGTCTGTCCCACAGTCGTCAGTACGTCGTACTTGAGATAGTATGCGGGTGCTCGTTAGGTTACGAGTACACTGGACAGGACTCATCGGGAACTGATTGGTTGGTACTATACCTATCGTCAGTTATCAGTTCCCAGGTGAAATGAGTACAACTTAGTCCCCTGACTTGACACTGTCACTTCGCCTCGAGTGTGTTCCCACTGTAATTTGATTACTACCCTACCACGGCTCAAAGGAGTCGTGCAAACAGGTAGTAGTTGGGTGCAGTCCCGAAGCACTTGGAGGAAGTGACGGTTAGATAGGATTCGTCTCTCCCGGTATTAGGGGTTGACATCGCGTTGTGTCTAGGAGAGCCATTACACAAGTAGTCCCTGACCAGGGCAAGCGAGATATACTGGTAGGTTTCCAGTGTTATCTCAGGGTGTTCTGGGCTACACTCCGACACGACTTGTACCGCTATTAGGGACTGTCGTTCACCACCCCCTAGGCCCGCCATGCGATGTATCAGACGAACGGACCGGACTGTACGGAGATTGTCACATTCAGGCTCAGTAGGAGTTCAGATGGGTTTCACCTCGTCCGTCTTCTTATCGGCATCTACCTGGGGGCCGTTACGCACAGCCAGTGCCGCTTGCGGTCTGTGGTTAAATCCATTGCCAGCGTAGTGTCGAGTCTTTAGAGTCCCACATAGAGAGCTATTCGCCTTTAGGCAAAAGAGTAGAGGTCGCATGGTTTTGCGACTGGTCGCATGGTTTTGCGACAGGGTTCGGTCACATCCGTGCACTTGTGCACGTTTAGTGTCCGGACAGTTAACACTAGCGGGCTTTGGTTTAAGCCAGATCCTAGTGTACGTTTTGGGATTAGTTTTATCTCGTTAGTGTTCGTGTTCCTCGGAACGCGGATGCGGTGTAAGTGCACGGCGGCGCCCCGGCCGTCAATCCGACGCCGGAATGCGGAAGCGATGATTTACTTTAACTTTTTAAACCGGCACCACCGCGCACTAAAATCCCGGATCGGGCCATTAATCTAGTCCTAGCTATCTAGAGAAGGGGGTAGAGAGATATACCGAGCGATCCGTGTCCTTCGGTCTTCTCGTCATCATCCCGATCTCCCCGCGGAATCTCCGGTCTCCACCAAGTCGCCGGAAGGGCACCACGTCGCCGGCTTCTTTTACGGGCTCCCACCTCTTGACCGAGGCAACTCGGGCACGAAGTTGGCGAGTCGACGTGCCCGAGATTTGCTGTAGGTTAACTATAGAATGCTTTGTCTCTTGGGGTTGTAGGAGGTTGCCATATGGTGGAGGTATGAGATATGAGCTTTTGGAGGAGGAGCTAAAATGATTTAGCCAAGCCAAATGAGTGTAAATCCCACACCCAAAAATTGGGATAGCCCCCCCCCTTTCCCTTTGGCCGGCCATGACAAGGTGAGAATGAGAGGAGTGTGAGGAGCCAAATGAATATGGGTGTCTCCAGTAATCAAGAGAGAGAAAGGGTGATCATTGATCAAAGAAAATGATCACAAACTAAACCAAACACTCCAACAACCATAACCCTCCATCATCACCAAACATCATCATCAAGTATGATGATTCCAAAAGTGAACCATGATGAATAAGAAAGTCAAGCAATGATGACTAGAAGAAGTCAAATGGTGGAGGAATTATCATGATACAATAATATGCAAAGACCACCCTCCACAAATGCTAATTTGCACAAATGCAAATAAGCCCTCCTCCACCAATCTTCAGCCAATGAAAAATACAAAGAAATATGGCTGAAACGGAAAACAAACTGGCAACTCTAAAAAACTGATCCCGTAATAAATTACAGGAAAACCCCGCTACTGTATATACATACCCGCATTTGTATTCCGACCGAAATACAAATGCAATGAGACAAAGTCTACACAGTACAATACTAGGATCCGGCTTAAACCAAAGCCCGCTAGTATTAACCGTCCGATCCTGATCCGTGCAATGCCGTACGTATCTGATCGAACCCTGCCATATCTCCATACGGCCTCTACAGCGTTTCGCCCGAAAACTTGAGCAACTGTCTGTGGGGGACTCTAAAGACTCGTCAATACTATGGCTATGGATTTAACCACTAGCACTCAAAGGTATTAGCCATACGTGACGGGCTACCAGCTATTGACCAAAAGGGACGTCGATGAGCGAACTCATCCTGACACCCTACTGAGCCTGTCAGTGACAATATCCGTACAGTCCGGTCCGTTCGTCTACGAGCATCGCATGGCGGGCCTAGGGGGTTGGTAAAAGTCAGACCCCCAAAAGCGGTACAAGTCGTGTCGGAGTATAGCCCAGAACACCCTGAGATACTACTGGAATACCTACCAGTAAATCTCCTGCCTTGGCCAAGGACTTCGTGTAAGGGCTCTCCTAGACACAGCGCGACCTCACCCCCAATACCGGGAGAGACGAACCCCTGCAGATCCGCTCACTGTCTCCATGTGGCTCGGGACTGTACCCAACTAAAACCTGTTTGCACGTCTCCTTTGAGCGTGGTAGGGTAGTAATCAAAGTACAGTGGGAACTCACACGAGAAAAATGGCGATCCTCAGGTCGATGAACTAACCTGTACACATGTCACCAGGGAACTGCTATCTGACGTCAGGTATAAGACCAACTAGCATGTTCCCGGCGAGTCCTGTCCGGTGTACTCATAACCCAATGAGCACCTGTATACATCTTAGGTGAACCAACTGACACGAGTGGCTTATGAGACCGGCCACCGCCCCTCGTCGGGGTCTCGACTGTATACACTAGTCTACTCTGGAGTATCGATGCCCTGTCTCGAAATTCCCACGACTAGGGACCATTTAAGGATGTGCTTATAGACTACCAGCTCCCACGTATATGATCGCCCTCATACTGCTGGCAGTCAAGCATGAATCCTAGGGGCTCTATCAACGTGAAATAGTGACCTGTAAGGTCACCTAAAGCAGTACACGATGATAAAGGTAAACCAGATAGCATACTATCATCTTGAGTAAGACTGTCCTACCGGGATAAGTCCTCCCTCAATCATTGCAATCACGTGCCTGTGATCCAATAATTGACTCTGAGGGCACTGTTGGGGTAAAAATTTACACCCCGGTTGACCAAGTCAAAATCCAAGTCAACCCCAAGCCAAGTGGGCCCATGCCCAGGTCGAGCCCGAACATGAAGCGACCGGCCTCCCCCCATGCCAAGATAAAATTTTTGTAATAAATAATTTTGTTGCATTTTCTTTTATTTTATTTTATGGATAAATGTAAGAAAAATAGGCATAAAGCCAAATTTTTGTAAAGCCCATGGCTTATGTGCAAAAAGAAATGGCACATGAGCCATGGGATAGGCAAAATGCCATTTTGTGAAGCCCAAGGGGCTATGTGTAAAATGAATTGCCTATAAAGGCAAGGATAATGAAATATCCCAACAACTTTTTTTCTCTCTCCAAAAAAGTTTCAGAGCTGAGCTCTTTCTTCCTTCTCCAAGGTTCCAAAACCTTCTTCTTCCTTTTGAATTAAATCAAGAGTTTTACTCTTCCTTTTTCAAAACAAATTAGTTTTTCACCACAAAACCCATCAAGGGGAACTCAGATCTTCCATCAGATCTCAAAAAGAAAAGATTTTGAAATCCCACATCTCTTGATCTTCAAGATCCAGCTAACAGAGGAGGAAGAAGAAGAACATCTTTCACTAAACCCTCAAAAAAAGAAGAAAAACACATTCAGGAGTCCAACTCCTCTATGATTTCTCTTCTGAGAAATTTTTTTTTAGGCTAAAAGCCTCTTGTGCCTCTCCGGCGCGCAGCGCAAGTGCGCAAGGCGCCAGCGTGCCGACACGTGGCGCGCGCGCGCTTGCGCACCTGCGCGCTTGCGCAAGTGCGCAAGGCGCCCGCGTGCCGACACGTGGCGCGCGCGCTTGCGCACCTGCGCGCTTGCGCAAGGCGCCCGCGCGCCGACACGTGGCGCGCGCGCTTGCGCACCTGCGCAAGTGCGCAAGGCGCCCGCGCGCCGACACGTGGCGCGCGCGCTTGCGCAACTGCGCAAGTGCGCAAGGCGCCCGCGCGCCGACACGTGGCGCGCGCGCTTGCGCAACTGCGCAAGGCGCCCGCGCGCCGACACGTGGCGCGCGCGCTTCCCTTGGATGCCTTTTCCCTCTCTTTTTACGTACATACGCATACACATACATATGTATACAAATTCACACTCCGCCACATTCTCCCCCTCCAAACTCTGCGTGGCTCCCGATATATCCAAACCCCCCTTTCAAAACACAACACACGTACACTGCACATTGAGTTCGCATGACCATTTTAACCCGTTAATCGGAGGTTCTCTCGCCCCAAAGGCGAGGGGTAATTAACGGCAGCTTAGTCCGCGGCTGCCGGAGATTCGGATCCCCACAATCAATAAACCCCGTCCTACCCTAGGCAGGGGGAATCTGTAGTACGCCTGACAAGCGCGCGCGTATTCCCATCTCACTGGGGTGACGAAAAACACCCTACAGATTCTGGCACGCCCGGTGGGACCAATCTCTCCTCCCATATTTCGGGTTAAACGTTCATGCGAACTCAATCAATATACATACCTATATTTATACTAAAAATAATGCTTTTTCATGCAGATCTTCAAGCAATCAACCTTCGACGACAATGTCTCCCCAGACGAATTCAGCTTCCAATGTGACCCCGATTCCGTACGTGGTCAAGATCAAGCTCGTGTGGTTCTCCCCGCAAGCCTCAGTCGACAGTGGGAGGAACCGCCCCGCCAGTTTGGCTCCGTCATCATCTACCCTGCCGGAAGCGCTCATCTGGCGGAGATCCCGGCGGAACAGGTGGCCAAGCCGGTCTCAAGGGGAAAGAGGCCGAATGTCGTGATCGCCAAGGCACCACAACCGAAACTCAAGACGCTATCTGAACGACTCCCTGGCGCTCTAGCCGGGGGCAAGACTTCCGATGCGAAGGGCAACATCAAATGTCGCGGACGAGCTCAGGCGATGACTCCAACAAATACACAATCGGGCGTATCTCCAAGGCCCTCCATCAACCGGTCTGTGGCGTCTTCCCAAAGAGTCGAAGTCTGCCAGGCGCTTAGAACAGAAAAGTTAAGGCAGAAGCGGCTCAGGTATCGAGCCAACAAGAGGGCCAGGGCTTCAGCCAAATGGAATCGTGTGAAGTTCCAAGTGCAGGATTGCCCTGCGACGACGGCTGAGTCGGACGTAAGAATCAGCAATTCCTTCGAGCCTCTGAAGTGGGTTCAGAAAAACGCCATGACCGCCAGAATCAAGAAGACAGCGGTCCGAACAGTGCCACAAAGAGACGTGTCCCGGCCCCAACAGAAAAAGTATGACACTGTCTCTTCAAGAGTCTATCAAGCACTCTGTGCCGCGCGAAAGCAGCGGGGCAAACCCAGAAAAGAGGCGCCAGCACCATTTAAGAACCTGGTTAGGCCGGCCGCCTTCAATCGACTACCATCTACCGAAACAAGGGGGTCAAGACAGCAAGCCGTGAAATCAGCTGCCAATGATAGAGAGACGGCCGGATATATCATCCATACGGTCTATATGGCGGGCGGGCGCCCCAGCGACAACCTTCGCAGCAAAAGCAAGGACGGGGCCACCACATCCCAAGCCCAATCTAGCCTGAATGTGGTTGCCGCCGCCCAAGAACAGCCGCCCCTGCTGGATGAAGAAAACCCTCTCGATGAGGATGATAGGCAGATAGACCCCTCGGTCCATGTAGAGTCAAGCTCGGACAGCGAGGAAGAGCCGACTTTCCGCCCTAGGACTGCGGAGCAAGAGCTGCTTCAAGAACTTCGAAAACAGCTCAGGAGCAAAGATAAAGAGATGGCCAAGCTCTATTCGAAGATTGACGACTTAACGAACGTGGTGATGCAGCTTACGGCTCAAATTGCTCGAGCGCCTCCTAATCAAGCACAAGCCGCTACTAATCAGCCGGGTGATGACAATCCGAGGCAGCCAATGCCTGTTCCTTTGGGACCAAGACTGGTCGAGCCGAATGAAAGCCGGCTACATTCCGCTTCTGGGGACGCCTTGGCCCCAGATAGCACTATCCCGCTAACACAGGATCGGATAATGGATTTGGTCACCAGCAAGGTTAAAACATTGGTGGCCGAAGCTGAAGCTCAGAAAGAAATCGGCAGTAGTGGGCGGCCATATCCCGCGCAGTACGATCTGATTGAGTTCCCAAGCGGCTACGTCATTCCTAAGTTCGGAAGATTTGATGGAACGGGAAATGCAAACCAGCACGTCGCCCACTTCAAAGCATCGTGCGGAAATACAGGGGGCAACGATGCGCTCCTTCTTCGTCAGTTTGTCAACAGCCTGACCGGCGTCGCCTTCGACTGGTATGCGAGTATACCGGACGGGTCCGTCATTACCTTTGCCCAAATGGAGTCTCTGTTCCGGCAAAGGTTCATGAGCGTCAGTGATAAAATCTCTATAGCCGATCTTGTGAGGACCAAGCCGGGGAAGAATGAAAGCAACACCGACTTTATCGCTCGGTGGCGTAATCTCACAGTTAAGTGCGAACCGCCGCTGGAGCAGGACCAGTCCGTCAGCCTTCTCATTGGGAACCTCAGCAATTGGATGGTCCCCTTCTTGTGTACAGCGGGCCTCAAGACGTTTCAGGAGCTAACCAAGAAAGTCTAAATGCTGGAACGCTCGAAGCAAGAGTCCCCGCCAGACTCTCAGAGAGACAAAACCTGGAAAAGCAAGCGGGACAACAACCGTAGAAGCGGGAGTTCCAGCAGTACCAATGTCTTCAATGCCTCCGACAATGAAGAAAAGCGAAGGGCGGGCGAATCCAAAACCAACCGGTCTCGAAAGCCATTGCTGGGAGGAGATGGGCCTTCCCTAGAGGAGAAAAAGAACAAGGTTTACTCTTTCAGAAGGGACAAGGTCCGCAAGATATTTAAAGATGCCTTGAACAATGGCCTACAACTGCCGGAGTCGAAAAGACCCCAAGAAGCAAAAATGACCGACAATCCCCTGTATTGCCCGTACCACCGAGTAGTGAGCCATGCGATCGAGGATTGCTATATCTTCAAGGATTGGGTCGAGAAGCAGTACAAGGCTGGAGAGATCGAGCTGTCCAAAAGCGTGTTGGTGAACAATCAAGTTGCAACCGCCAACTTTATACAGACGGAAGCTGAAGCCTTCTGGGAGCAGACAGCCGAACCCGCTGCCCTGACAAACGAAACTGACTCATCGCGGCCTTCGTGGAGTATGCACATATCTAATAAGACGAAGAAGATGATAAAGCTACTTCGGAAAGAACCCAGGATGGAATGGGAAGGATAGAAGAAGCCTACCAGTCCAGCTGCCAATGCGGCTCCATCAGGCTCAAAATCCAAGAAGCTCAAGAAGAAGAAAAGTGCAGCTCGGCGCGAAAAAGAGTCTGCAGGGAGATCGACCATTCAAAAGTATATTGATTCCCTCGAAGAATATGAGCAAAAGGAAAGAACACTGATTCAATTGAAGGAGTTCTTCCCTGTACAAGCGGCTGAAATTCTGGAGGAGTTAGAAGAAGAATCCAATGAAGAAATCCCGGTAGTGACCTACTACGCCATCCATCTTGGCAGCGACTCCGAGGATGATCTCTGTTTTCCCGAAGAGGACGAGGAGCTCACCACAAAGGCCAATCAAATCCAGCTCAGAAGCGGCAGGGCTCTACCGCAAAATCAGGGCAACGCCCCAAAAGGGAAGGAAAAACAAGTCGCTAATGAAGAAGATGGCAGAGAACTGGCCGATGAAAACATAAATTCTTCCTCGGTGGACTATAATGTCTTGGCACATCTCCGGAAGCTTCCATCTCTCCTGAGCATCTACGACGCCTTGGTCCTATCTAAGGAGCTTAGAGACGTTCTCATTCACGCTCTACAAAACCCCGAGCAGTATCAGGCTCACTTTGCGGAAATTAACATGAAAGAAGCCCAGCATGCTTTGTATGCCGCCGCAGTCACATTTAAGGATGAAGACTTGCTACTGGGAACGGCTGAGCATAATCGGCCGCTTTACGTGACCGGGTACAGCGATGGAGATCGAATTAATCGCATATTGATTGATCCGGGGTCCTCAGTGAACATCATGAACTTGCGAATTCTGAAGAGTTTGTCAATGGACGTCCGACACCTGTCAAGGGAAAGGATTTTCATTCAAGGCTTCAACCAAAATTGCCAGCAAGTTCTGGGGTCTATAGCTTTGCCAATCAAATTTGGGGATCTGCAAACTGAAGCTAAGATATACGTGATCGACGCTGACACGTCTTATAAGATTCTCTTGGGGCGGCCGTGGCTCCACGATTATGGCATCATTCCGTCAACTCTCCATCAATGCATGAAGTACACTAAAAATGGCGAAGAAAGACGCATTGACGGAGACATCCAGCCATTCGGTGTGCATGAAGTCCGATATGAAGATTCTCGGTACTTTACGAACCACCAAAATGCTAAGCCACAACTGACTGAGGATAGAACGGCCCCAAGACTCAAAAGCAAATCTGCGCCGGCTATCACTTTCAAAAGCAAAAATACCCAAGTGCGCCCGCATTTCGGCAGCGACTCTGATGAGTCCGACGCTGGAAGCCCGTCCTTCCACAAAACTCGCCCTCATTTCGGCAGCGATACGGACGAATCTGTTACTGAAGGCCCATCTAGCAGCAAAGTCCGCCCTCATCTTGGCAGTGACACTGAAGAGTCAGAGGAGGAGGACCTGTCGTGCAACAGCGGTGCAGATTGGACCCCCATGCAACAGGCGAAACTATGAGAGACCTTCAAAGTTGCAGAAGGGTCCCTAGCCGTTATAAGGGTACCAGAGCAAATGTGCAAAGAGCTCGATGCATTATCAATCTCCACCGTGGACCAGCTGAAAACTTTCTACGTTCCCGGGAGGAAAAGTGGACAGAAGGGCATCTTGTTTTATGGGTCAAACCCCGTTGTGCACCCGGACGACCTTTCTGTCGCGTGCCTTCCCTATGAGAGAGGCATAAGAGCCGTCCTCAATCCCAGATACTATGCGCCCGAGATGCGGGAATACTTTAAGAAGTGTGGATGCCGGTTATATCAAACGGAGTCCGAAGCAAAGTTTTACGAAGGGCTATGGTATCCGCCCCAGGTCCGAGCACTCATCGATGGACGGATTCCAGATAGACGGGGCATAGGCTACATTCAACCTGATTCCAAAGCGTGCTACATGATCCATGTTGGTGAGACCAGCGAAAGATCAAATGATGATGACGAGATAGCCGAGCCAGAAGAAGCTCCTCAAGAGCTCGAAGATGGCGGACAAGCAACCTTTGATGAGCTAGCCGAGATTGACTTAGGAACGCCCGATAATCCAAGGCCGACCTACATCAGCTCACTCTTGTCGGAGGAAATGAAAGAGCAGATAATTGCCCTGCTGCGTGAGTTCGTCGACTGCTTCGCGTGGACGTACAAAGAAATGCCTGGCCTTTCCCCTGAGGTAGCCGTGCATAAGCTGGCTATATCTCCTGATGCTAAGCCAGTCAAACAAGCTCCTCGAAGAATGAGAAGGGGGTTGGAAGAAAAGGTCATCGAGGAAACCAAGAAGCTCATCGATGCCGGCTTCATCAGGGAAGAGAAATATGCAGACTAGATCGCATGCATAGTCCCAGTGAAGAAGAAAAATGGGCAGATCCGAGTTTGTGTCGATTTCAGGGACCTCAATAAGGCATGTCCTAAAGACGACTTCCCGCTACCGGTCATGGAAATGATGGTCGATGACACCTCAAATTACGAACTGTTCACCTTTATGGATGGCTCGTCTGGATATAATCAGATCAAGATGTCGCCTGAGGATGAGAAGCACACAGCATTTCGAACCCCGATAGGAATATATTGCTACAAGGTAATGCCATTCGGACTGAAGAACGCAGGTGCTACATATCAAAGGGCGATGACTAATATCTTTGATGACCTAATCCATAAAGTCGTCGAATGCTATGTTGATGATCTGGTCGTCAAGACTAAAGCCAAGGCCAATCATATCCAAGATCTCAGGACCGTTCTCACCAGACTGAGGGAATACGATCTGAAGATGAATCCTCTGAAGTGCGCTTTTGGCGTGTCATCGGGAAAATTCCTGGGCTTCATAGTCCGACATCGAGGGATCGAAGTTGACCCATCAAAGATAAAGGCCATCATGGAGATGCCCCCTCCGAAGAGTCTGACACAGCTAAGATCTTTTCAAGGCAAGCTTGCTTATATACGGAGGTTTATCTCAAATTTATCGGGGAGATGTAGGCCCTTCTCAAAGCTCATGAAGAAAGGAGCTCCTTTTATCTGGGATGCCGAATGTCAAGCAGCGTTCGAAAGCATCAAACAATACTTGTTGTACCCTCCAGTGCTGGCCGCTCCCATTCCAAATAAACCACTGATTCTCTACACTGCCGCGCTGGACGAGTCACTCGGTGCGCTCCTTGCCCAGAATAACGAGGAAGGAAAAGAAAATGCCCTCTACTACCTCAGTCGAACTCTGGTCGGGGCGGAGCACAACTACTCCCCAATCGAAAAGCAATGCCTGGCTCTGATATTTGCTGTGAAGAAGCTGAGGCACTATCTGCTCGCTCATCGGGTTATGCTGATCTCCAAGGTCGACCCGCTCAAACACTTGATGACCAAAGCAAGCCTAGCCGGCAGAATGGCAAGATGGGCTGTCATGCTACTTGAGTTTGACATAGTTTACACTCCTCAGAAAGCAGTAAAAGGGCAAGCTCTTGCAGACTTTCTCGCTGCTCATCCCATACCAGAAGGGTCGCCACTAAATTGTGAGTTACCCGACGAACAAGTGCTGCATCTCGAGAATGACGAGCCATGTTGGGAGCTCTACTTCGATGGGGCCTCATCGATAAGAACCTCCAGTAAATCAAGCGTCCCGGAGATAAAAGCAGGGATAGGATTGGTGTTCATCACACCATCAATGGGAACCCTACGGCGTTCTTTTGCTCTCACCGAGCCTCGGAAAAACAATGAAGCTGAGTATGAAGCTCTGATAGCTGGTTTGGAGCTCGCCATAGAAATGGAAATCCGTCGGCTACGAGTTTACGGTGACTCCCAGCTCGTCGTCAACCAAGTAAGCGGCGACTATAAGATTTACAAACCCGAGTTAGCTCGGTACAGAGGTCGAGTGGTGGAACTCATGAAACGGTTCACTCATATTGAACTAACGAGAGTCCCTAGAGCGTTGAACGGAAAGGCTGATGTACTCGCTCGCTTGGCCAAGGAGCTGGCTGATCCTGACATGGACGAAATTCTGATCACAGTCAGGAGCCGGCAAATCCTACCCCCTGTCTCTCTACGAGAAGAGGAAAGCGCGGAACAGAAGAGCAATCCCGCCGAAGAAGCTTCGATCGTCCAAGACGAGCCCGATTGGAGAGAACCCTTCATAGAGTACCTCCGATATGACAAGCTGCCCGAAGAAAAATCTGCGAGGATTCAGCTGAAGAAAAGAGCTCTCCGATACGTGTTTGTAAATGACACGTTATACCGCAGGTCATATGACCAACTCTGGCTCAGGTGTCTGTCATTGGCCCAAGCCCAAAAGGTCATGAAAGATGTCCACTCAGGCGTTTGCGGTGCTCACCAATCTGGCCCCAAGATGCGACTTCAAATCAAACGGCTTGGGTATTACTGGCCCACCATGATACGAGATTGCGGAGAGCATGCAAAGAAATGTTATATCTGCCAAATTCACGGTGATTTTATTCACAAGCATCCCAACCCATTGCATCCTACAGTGGCGTCGTGGCCTTTCGAAGTTTGGGGCACCGACATTGTTGGCCCAATTGATCCTCCGTCATCTAAAGGCCACCGGTTCATACTGGCCGCGACAGACTACTTCTCCAGGTGGGCTGAAGCTGTCCCGCTAAAAGAAGTCAAGACAAAGGATATTCTGACATTCTTCCAGCATAATATTCTATACCGCTTCGGTACACCAAGAAGAATCATTTCTGACAACGAGACTTCTTTCAAGAGCTTCAATGTCTCAAGATTCGCTACCCAGCACAAGATAGACTGGAGGTATTCCTCCATCTATAATCCAAGAGCCAATGGGCTAGCCGAAGCCTTCAATAAGACTCTATGCAAGCTTCTGAGAAAAAATGCTTCAGCCAACAAGAAAGACTGGAATCTCAAGCTTCACGAGGCATTGTGGGCATATCGTACTACGCACCGTACTCCAACTCAGTCCACTCCATACTCATTGCTCTTCGGAGTGGAGGCGGTCCTCTCCCTCGAAGTTGAAGTTCCGAGCTTAAGAATGGCCGTCCAACATGAGTTGACGGAGGAAGAAAACGTGCTCCTTCGACTTGAAGAACTCGATGCCCTCGAAGAAAAGAGGCTCGCGGTGCAACAAAATCTGGAGCTATACCGAGCCCAAATGTCACGGGCTTATGACAAGATAACCCGTCTCCGCGCCTTCAAGAAAGGTGAATTGGTGTTGGTCCTCAAAAGACCGATTATCCCCAATCGACATGCCAAGGGAAAATTCGAGCCAAACTGGGAAGAACCATACGTCATCGAGAAAGTGTTTGACGGAGGATCCTACCAACTAATAAGTGCCAAGGGAGAAAGGCCCATGCCACCCATCAATGGCCGATATCTCAAGAAATACTACATGTGAATGCTCCAAGTCGCAGGCGAATTGAGCACATCAGCCCTACGGTCTGGATCAGACATCCTGCAAAACCGTATACAATCCACGGGCGTAAATGACCCCTATTTCTCCCAAATCCTGCCGGTGAGACTACTTTAAAGTCCCAAAAAAAAAAAAACGGTATGTCTACAAGCAAAACGGGCACGGATGAAAACCCGAAAGGGCTCCGTGAGTAAAAACAGCAGGACTACCGGCGAGTCTGTGAAAACCCGAAAGGGCGCAAACTCGTAAAAAGGAAAGGAGGTGAAATACACTCACAAAGTCCTCTCGACCTTGTGAGGAGAAAACCCCTGCGTGAGATCCTTACGACTCACAAAGGAGCAACACACTTAGGAATCCTCACGATTCCTAAGGAGAAAATACACCTACGAGATCCTTTCGACTCGTAGGGAGAAAATGCTTTTATGGGACCCTCACGGCCCATAAAATTGAAAAGCCTTAGGTGGTAGGGACCCAAACCTAACTCCTAAGCCATCGTTCCCCAACAGGCAACGGCAAATGATGATTCGCTCCTGGCATCTCGCTTCAGTGTTAGCGGTGCTGATGCCGACCAAAAACCCAAATCCCAAGTCCTTCTAAGGCAAATGATGAGTTGCTCCTGGCATTATTCCAGTGCAGCAATGCTGATGCCAAACAAGATCCAAATTCCAAGTCCCCAAACGGCGAATGATGAGTCGCTCCTGGTGCCATATTCCAGTGCAGCGATGCAGACGCCAACCAAAATCCAATTTCTCAAAATTCTCCCGGCCCTACAGTGGGTCCCCAAATTGACCATCGTATACAATCCACGGGCTCAAATAATTCTCATCATACCCATGCCCCACCGTAATCACCAGTTACGCGGCCGGTCTCCGCTTTGGGAATGATGCTCCATTGATAAGACCCACTCATGTGTCCTCACGATATATGAGGAGAACAAACCTTTGTGGGATCCTTACGACTCATAAAGGAAAAACACACTTAGGAGTCCTCACGACTCCTAAGGAGAAAATACACCTGCGGGATCCTTACGACTCGTAGGGAGAAAATGCTTTTATGGGACCCTCACGGCCCATAAAATTGAAAAGCCTTAGGCGATAGGGATCTAAACCTGTCTCCTAAGCCATCGCTCCCCAATCCCCAAACGGCGAATGATGAGTCGCTCCTGGTACCATATTCCAGTGCAGCGATGCAGACGCCGACAAAGTCCCAAATTTTTTTTTTCGGCCCTACGGTCTGGATCATACATCCTGCAAAACCGTATACAATCCACGGGCGTAAAACAATCCCAATTTCTTCCAAATCCTCTCGGGGCAAATGATGAGTTGCTCCTGGCATTATTCCAGTGCAGCAATGCAGATGCCAAACAAAAAACAAAATCCCAAAATCCTCTCCATGACAGATGATGATTCGCTCCTGGTACCATATTCCAGTATAGCGATGCTGATGTCGACCCAAATCAATATCAACAAGTCAACTTCCACTCCGACACCGCAAGAAGCGGAGCAAGTCAAGTCTACCCCTGACATTGCAAGAAGCAGAGCAAGTCAAATCAGGCATCGACCGTCCACGTCGCTAAAAGGGCAGCACCGACCGTCCACGTCGCTAAAAGGGCAGCATCGACCGTCCACGTCGCTAAAAGGGCAGCACCGACCGTCCACGTCGCTAAAAGGGCAGCATCGACCGTCCACGTCGCTAAAAGGGCAGCACCGACCGTCCACGTCGCTAAAAGGGCAGCACCGACCGTCCAAGTCGCAAAAAGGGCAGAACCGACCGTCCACGTCGCTAAAAGGGCAGAACCGACCGTCCAAGTCGCAAAAAGGGCAGAACCGACCGTCCACGTCGCTAAAAGGGCAGAACCGACCGTCCACGTCGCTAAAAGGGCAGCACCGACCGTCCACGTCGCTAAAAGAGCAGCACCGACCGTCCACGTCGCTAAAAGGGCAGCACCAACCGTCCAAGTCGCAAAAAGGGCAAAACCGACCGTCCACGTCGCTAAAAGGGAAGCACCGACCGTCCACGTCGCTAAAAGGGCAGCACCGACCGTCCACGTCGCTAAAAGGGCAGCATCGACCGTCCAAGTCGCAAAAAGGGCAGAACCGACCGTCCACGTCGCTAAAAGGGCAGCACCGACCGTCCAAGTCGCAAAAAGGGCAGCGCAGGATTCCTACAAAGCGGGAACCAGATAACTCCGGGCTAGGGAAAACGTCTATCACGGACACTCCGTCTCGGAGACATGACAAGCAACGACCGTCCATGTCGTAAAAAGGGCAGTGCCAGCTTCCCAAAAAGTGGGAACCAAATCAAGTCGCCTCCACGTGAAAGAAAATCCATCAATTTCATACACACGACCCACATATGTGGTGTGCATTTATTGATGGGGGGCAATTTGTTGGGGTAAAAATTTACACCCCGGTTGACCAAGTCAAAATCCAAGTCAACCCCAAGCCAAGTGTGCCCATGCCCAGGTCGAGCCCGAACATGAAGCGACCGGCCTCCCCCCATGCCAAGATAAAATTTTTGTAATAAATAATTTTGTTGCATTTTCTTTTATTTTATTTTATGGATAAATGTAAGAAAAATAGGCATAAAGCCAAATTTTTGTAAAGCCCATGGCTTATGTGCAAAAAGAAATGGCACATGAGCCATGGGATAGGCAAAATGCCATTTTGTGAAGCCCAAGGGGCTATGTGTAAAATGAATGGCCTATAAAGGCAAGGATAATGAAATATCCCAACAACTTTTTTTCTCTCTCCAAAAAAGTTTCAGAGCTGAGCTCTTTCTTCCTTCTCCAAGGTTCCAAAACCTTCTTCTTCCTTTTGAATTAAATCAAGAGTTTTACTCTTCCTTTTTCAAAACAAATTAGTTTTTCACCACAAAACCCATCAAGGGGAACTCAGATCTTCCATCAGATCTCAAAAAGAAAAGATTTTGAAATCCCACATCTCTTGATCTTCAAGATCCAGCTAACAGAGGAGGAAGAAGAAGAACATCTTTCACTAAACCCTCAAAAAAAGAAGAAAAACACATTCAGGAGTCCAACTCCTCTCTGATTTCTCTTCTGAGAAATTTTTTTTTAGGCTAAAAGCCTCTTGTGCCTCTCCGGCGCGCAGCGCAAGTGCGCAAGGCGCCAGCGTGCCGACACGTGGCGTGCGAGCGCTTGCGCACCTGTGCACTTGCGCAAGTGCGCAAGGCGCCCGCGTGCCGACACGTGGCGCGCGCGCTTGCGCACCTGCGCGCTTGCGCAAGGCGCCCGCGCGCCGACACGTGGCGCGCGCGCTTGCGCACCTGCGCAAGTGCGCAAGGCGCCCGCGCGCCGACACGTGGCGCGCGCGCTTGCGCAACTGCGCAAGGCGCCCGCGCGCCGACACGTGGCGCGCGCGCTTCCCTTGGATGCCTTTTCCCTCTCTTTTTACGTACATACGCATACACATACATATGTATACAAATTCACACTCCGCCACATTCTCCCCCTCCAAAAAAATTTTCGGGCCGGGGCGCTGCCCCGAACCCCGCTAGGGGGCTGCTAGCCCCCTTGACCCCCAGCCCGCTATCCGGGTAGCGGGACCCCCGTAAAAACTCTGCGTGGCTCCCGATATATCCAAACCCCCCTTTCAAAACACAACACACGTACACTGCACATTGAGTTCGCATGACCATTTTAACCCGTTAATCGGAGGTTCTCTCGCCCCAAAGGCGAGGGGTAATTAACGGCAGCTTAGTCCGCGGCTGCCGGAGATTCGGATCCCCACAATCAATAAACCCCGTCCTACCCTAGGCAGGGGGAATCTGTAGTACGCCTGACAAGCGCTCGCGTATTCCCATCTCAATGGGGTGACGAAAAACACCCTACAGGCACTATCTCCAACAATCTCCCACTAGCACTCAAGGCTAATTATTGCGATGTCGCATACTCACAGCCCGTGTGATACTGAACACCCAACTCCTCTACTAGTCAGTCTAACAAATCCCGTTTGCGAAACTATTGCGTTCGAGGAATAGCCTCAGCGAGTGGATCCACTATGATGTTTCTTTCTATGTCTCTCTTAATCTCAAGTTCGCGGAGAAACCCATCTCCCGAAATGAGCAATACCTGTCTTAGAATCTGTCTGGATGTCTGATGGGACCTAGCTCATAAAAGAACTCCAAATCCAAACTTCTTAGACTGTATCGTCAACTGAACTTAATCAGTATCTTGCGCCATGCCTCCCTCAGTATTTCCTTGGACCACCTGTCCAAAATACTGCCCCTCGTCAGAAGGAAAACTATAACTCTGACAACCTCCTTGTCGTCCAGGTTACCTTGGAATCCTGGAATGATAACTGTCTCCCGAATGAGGCTGTCGTTATCATATCCCTAGAACATCCACTTATGTTCTAAAACTACTTCCGACTGTTTCTCCAGGATTGGATCAATATCAACTTATTGCTTCTACTGCAAAAACAACATCTGGTGTGGTACTTGACATCTCATGATTGACTCAATTGCCTAAGCAAGTGATCTGCCAATCATGCACATCCCTCTCCCCTTTAGTCTGTAAGACACCTTTAGAGAGGGTGACTCCATCACCTGCAGGTACACTACCGTGCCAGGAGTCGTCCATTCTAAATACTCTTAGAATGCTGTCAAAGTACCCTTAATTGGGAAACCACCCAAATCTAGATTTAAAACCATAGATCTAGTAACCAGTATGTCTGATATAATGTCCAAGTCTCATGTAGAGAAACCACTGTGTGACGACCAAAGTATAACCGATCGTAGTATAGGAATTTCTTTTCCTACTCTGTGTATGTCATCCAATTTACCATGACATCACACCCTACTACCTTCTTAACAGATCCATCCCTTATTCTGATGAAGTCAAACCTATGACTGTCACATCAGAACTAGATGATCTTTCTCCGCTACATCTGCTTTAGTCTATAAATAGACATAAGCCACATGTCCACCAATGCTTCCGCTGCTCCCACTGACTATGACAACCCTCTGGCAGAGTCATATACACGTTCACTTCTAAAGCTAGTTTAGAACGACGCTATACTCATCATCCCGCCGGGTCTCACAGTCTGGAACAACAGCAATGGCAAGTCTGGGTAAACAAGAACCTCCCTGCCACCATCCTTGAGGCTACCGGAGTACCTCTCGGGTGCCTGAGGTTACCCACCAAATCTGCGGAGTGGCCAATGGAATGTTAAACCATATTGAATGTTTAGGTTCTTATCAAATCTTCAGTAATCGTTTGTGGTTCTGGAATCACTTCCAGTTCTACCATACTCCCACTACTGTTTTCTGAAAAAATCCATTTTTATTAAAACTGTGGCGAGTCTAGAACAATATCACTATTGATCTTCCAGATGGTAGAAAATCAACCCTCGTCATAGCCTGGGTCAACCCACAAACAGCCATTACAGAAACGTGCCTCGAGTTATCCAGAGTCTGGTTTTAAGCATAAGCCAGACAACTCCCCGTACCTTAACATCGTTAAGATATGAACTGTTCTATATCCAATACAGAAACAGAGGCAATGATTTAATTGAACCAAATTCAAATCATGCAGCTGTCTCCAGTGCATCTCAACAAAATGGAGAGAGGACGATCAGCGTTACTCAACTTAGGAATGCTTCCAATTATGAGTAACCTGAAAGAGAAGCAAGTTCTCTTAATCATTACTATCAACTGAATACCCTACACAAGTATCTACATCTTCGATCACCTTGAAGAATCTCGATAGTTGCAATACTTGGTTCTCTACTTTATTCATATACCTATAACTTCTCAAAATTCGGACCTTGTGTTTCTACGAAACACCTGTCTAAAAACTAGAGGAGTCATAAGTAAACCGAATATAGTACGAGGACCAACCCCTCTGTCCTAATGGACACTGGACAACATACAATACTCTGTATAAGTCCCTTGAGTCTAATAACTCACTCCCTGTGTGTCGCAGGTTGAAAACTGTACTTATGGTTAAGAAGAATTACACCGCTGTTTAATGCTCCTTACCTAACCATCCACTGATATAGGTAAATGTCATAGACATAATTTCAAAAAGGTATATCTCACTCTATCAAAATAGACGTACAGATATATCGATTTGAAATTGGTGCATAACAGCGGATATTCAAAACCAAATATTTACCGACCGGCAAACAGCCCAGGTGATTTCCTCAAATATCACCAATTACAATGAATCCCGATATAATGAGGATGATCACCCAATTCCCAATAACTTACTCCTACACATCATCTGTAAAACCATACAGATGTGAGAATCATACCTGGTAAATACATACCCTGGAGCAAGTGTCTAATTGGGAAATCAGTTTTCCTTTAACAGTACACAGTGAAACTGAAACATTGAAATGTTTCGATGGGGTATCTCGGTATTCCTAGTAATGCCTCTTCCATTAGCCAGATTCACAACTGTAACCGTGTAATTCTTTTCCATCTTTCCAAATCTCTTTCTATGTCTTTAGTCATTATCTTCTGTACACCCCTTTAGGCCAAATGGTTTTCTTCCTTCCCTACCGTTCGACACCAGCCTATGGTTTGGAAGAAGACTATCCAATAAGCATAATGGGTGTACTGTCCTAATCCTAGGAACACTCGCAATGCAAGAGAAGGTGAAGATAAAAGACAACCGAATAAACCTTATTCCTATTTCTCCTGAACCAGAATCCATCCCCGAACTGGAACAAGTTCCTTTTGAGTTCGTATATTATAACCATACGATGGAGTATCCAATAAACTGTGGATCTTCGTAGTGATACGGAGTGTCCCGGAGAAATACAAAGGTGATTTAGGATTGGCGAAGAAATACTTGGTTTGGTCGTGAATAGCAGTCGCAATTTACTTTGCCCTCTTACTAATCCCTTGATATGTCTTTACTTAATGCCTTCTGTACACCATCGTTATGCTAATTGGTTTTCTTCATTCCCCACCGTTCGGCACCAGCCTAAGGTTTGGAAGAAGACTATCCAATTTGCGTAATAGGTGTACTATCTCCTAAACCAAGGAGTACTCGCAACCTGAGAGAAGGTAAAAGGAAAAGACAACTGAATAGTCCTATTCGTTTTCTCCAGAACCGGAAACCATCCTCGAATAAATTCCTTCGAGTTCGTATATAACCATACGATGGTTTTGTCCAATGGAAGTGGACGTTCGTAGTAATACGGGGTGTCCTGGAGAAAAGGGTAAAAGTAGGAGTGGCAATGAGGTTTGCAACTCTGACAATCCAAAAGCCAGTGTTTAAGAAGGTTCGGTTAATTTTGGTCACTGAGTCATTGTAGGGTGTTTTTCGTCACCCCATTGAGATGGGAATACGCGCGCGCTTGTCCGGCGTACTACAGATTCCCCCTGCCTAGGGTAGGCCGGGGTTTAATGATTATGGGGATCCGAATCTCCGGCAGCCGCGGACTAAGCTGCCGTTAATTACCCCCCGCCTTTGGGGCTAGGGAACCTCCGATTGACGGGTCGAACTGGTCATGCGAACTCAATTTGCAGTGTTCGTGTGTTGTGTTTTGGAGGGGGGGTTAAATATATCGGGGGTCAAGGGGGCTAGCAGCCCCCTTGCGGGGTGCGGGGCAGCGCCCCGTCAGAAATTTTTTTTTCTGACAGGGACAGTGTCGTGGAGTATGTGTATGTGTACATTTGTATACATATGTATATATATAAAAAAAAAGGAAAAAAGACATCCAAAGGATGCGTGGGGCCAGCGCCTGGGCGCTTGAGCGCAAGCACGCCACGTGCCGACACGTGGGCGCTTTACGCTGGAGCGCAGAGCGCTGGAGCGCAAGCGCGCCACGTGTCGGCACGTGGGCGCTTTGCGCTCGAGCGCTAGCGCACCAGCGAGGAAAAAAGGGGGGTTTTAAGCCCCGGAAATTCTCTAAAGAGAAAATAGGGTGGAGTTAAACTCCTAAGATGCTTTGGATTAAGGAAATGGGTCCTTCTTCTTCCTTTGCTGGCCGGATCTTGGAGATAAAGAGATGTGAGATTTAAAAATCTTTTCTTTTTGAGATCTGATGGCAGATCTGAGTTCCCCTTAATGGGTTTTGTGGTGGAAAACTATTTAGTTTTGAAAAAGGAAGAGTAAAACTCTTGATTTAATTCAAAAGAAAGAAGAAGGTTTTGGAACCTTGAAGATGGAAGGAAGAGCTCAGATCTGAGACTTTTTTGGAGAGAGAAAAAGTTGTTGGGATATTTCATTATCCTTGCCTTTATAGGCTATACACTTTACACATAGCCCCTTGGGCTTCACAAAATGGCATTTTGCCTATCCCATGGCTCATGTGCCATTTCTTTTTGCACATAAGCCATGGGCATTACAAAAATTTGGCTTTATGCCTATTTTTCTTACATTTATCCATAAAATAAAATAAAGGAAATGCAACAAAATTATTTATTACAAAAATTTTATCTTGGCATGTGGGGAGGCCGGCCGCTTCATGTTCTGGCTCGACCCGGGCATGGGCCCACTGGATCTGGGCTTGGGCCCACTTGGCTTGGGTTTGACTTTGATTTTGACTTGGTCAACCGGGGTGTAAATTTTTACCCCAACAGTCATAGTCTTAGGGTCGGGTCAATGGTCGCTGCCAAAGAGAGAGAGAAAAGAAACACTTAGCGTGCACTCTAACCTAGATCAGAATGGTTACCAATTTATCTAATCTGGAAACCTCCCACTGTAACCTCAAATTCTCCTCCAAACCTGAAAGAAGAATTAGTCGGGGTCACTCGAGGAGTAAACTAACTCATTTGTGGGAATCGGGATCCAACTATCATCGCATGATAACGTGACGGAATCCGCTCACGTCATTACACTCCAGAAGGTATGCGCATATCTGGCAAGTTTCAGTTTCTTTAGAAACTCCCGATGTGATTTTTACCCCATACTCTTATGACCTTGACTTTGGCCAACAAATCATAAGTCATATGTCAAGTTCTACCCGTCATTCTCCAGGTTAATTTGAGCCCACCCGCACAAGCCCTTGACTTTGGCCAACAAGGCTATACGACTGCCCCAAACCAACGCATCTATCTATGCTGCACATGAATACCCAATAGCTACCAATCACTATGCCTTGACTTTGGCCAACAAACATAGCTTGAATACTGATTGACTATCCATGTGAAACAACGGAGGGCTACGAATGGTTTCTGGCGAAAACCTTTAACGTAATGAACTTGATATCGTTGAAGGAACCAGATAGCTTTTAAAAATATAGTGGCGAAAACCATTGCTAAAGAGGTCACTCCCGGTGAAGGAATCTCGGCTCTTTCCCCGTAGAATGAGGTGCAGGATATTCCAACTGAATACCATGGTGCAAAGCAAAAGTAATCGGCTATAGTGAAGTTATTGCCCTGACGCAAACTTCTGTCCAAGGGGTCACTCCCGGTGAAGGGATCTCGGCCCTTGCCTCGCCGACTGAGGAGCAGGATATTCCAACTGAATACCACGATGCAAAACAAAAGAGAACGTCCTTGCAATAATAGCTTTTTGAAAAGTGTTCCAACAACATCAGAATAGGTTTGTTTTTAACTTGCATTGATCCGAATCAATGCAGTCCCATCAATTGATCACACCAATAAAGAACGAAAATAATGATGTACGTATATGCCATCCGCATTCGCCATTGGGTCCCGTCATTACCCGTTAGGTTACTTAACTAATGACAGAGCGGGGACTGGACTAGCACGGATGCAAAACATATACAACATCTACTAGTATATATATCAATATATAATATTTCGCTCAAGGCATGATAAAATGCAACATCATAGAAATGTAATAAGTATCACAGAACAATACAGATATCTGGGATCCCCGGGTTTCACAGAGCCGCTACTGAAACCCGACGTTCCTCTGGTCGTGTGAATAGCCTGTGCAAGGAAATCCTAGACCCCTACGGGCGCGGCAAGTTACTCGCCAAAACCTGAAGCGAAGCAGCCCCCTTCAGCAACGTGAATGGACCACCCAGCACTTCACGGAATCCGGTAACTTGGGCACCCCTCCTGGGTCAACCTGTACCCCCTACGAGTGCAGCGAATAGCCCGCCAATTCTAGAGTGAAGCCCCCTCCGTCTCAATGCCATGAGATGCGGGCCCGTTGCCCTCTAGAACCCGGCTATCCGTGCACCCCACCTTGGGGTAATCCTGTTGGAGATAGTGCCCTCAGAGTCAATTATTGGATCACAGGCACGTGATTGCAATGATTGAGGGAGGACCTATCCCGGTAGGACAGTCTTACTCGAGATGATAATATGCTATCTGGTTTATCTTTATCATCGTGTACTGCTTCAGGTGACCTTACAGGTCACTATTGCACGTTGATAGAGCCCCTAGGATTCTTGCTTCACTGCCAGCAGTATGAGGGCGATCATATACGTGGGAGCTGGTAATCTATAAGCACATCCTTAAAAGGTCCCTAGTCGTGAGAGTTTCGAGACAGGGCATCGATTCTCCAGAGTAGACTAGTGTATACAGTCGAGACCCCGACGAGGGGCGGTGGCCGGTCTCACAAGCACTGGTGTCAGTTGGTTCACCTAAGATGTATACAGGTGCTCATTGGGTTATGAGTACACCGGACAGGACTCGCCGGGAACATGCTAGTTGGTCTTATACCTGACGTCAGATAGCAGTTCCCTGGTGACATGTGTACAGGTTAGTTCATCGACCTGAGGATCGTCATTTGTCTCGTGTGAGTTCCCACTGTGCTTTGATTACTACCCTACCACGGTTCAAAGGAGTCGTGCAAACAGGTTTTAGTTGGGTACAGTCCCGAGCCACATGGAGGCAGTGAGCGGATCTTCAGTGGTTCGTCTCTCCCGGTATTGGGGGTGAGGTCACGCTGTGTCTAGGAGAGCCATTACACAAAGTCCTTGGCCAAGGCAGGAGATTTACTGGTAGGTATTCCAGTAGTATCTCAGGGTGTTCTGGGCTACACTCCGACACGACTTGTACCGCTTTTGGGGGTCTGACTTTTACCAACCCCCTAGACCCGCCATGCGATGCTCATAGACGAACGGACCGGACTGTACGGATATTGTCACTGACAGGCTCAGTAGGGTGTCAGGATGAGTTTGCTCATCGACGTCCCTTTTGGTCAATAGCTGGTGGCCCGTCACGTATTGGCTTATACCTCTGACGTGCTAGTGGTTAAATCCACAGCCATAGTATTGACGAGTCTTTAGAGTCACCACACTTTCAGTTACTCAAGTTTCGGGCGAAACGTTGTAGCGGCCGTATGGAGATATGGCAGGGTCCGATCAGATACGTGCGGTATTGCACGGAGCAGGATCGGACGGTTTGTACTAGTGGCTGTATAGATATATGGCAAGGTTCGATCGGATACGTGCGGTATTGCACGGATCAAGATCGAACGGATATTACTAGCCGGCTTTGGTTTAAACCGGATCCTAGTATAGTACAGTGTAGATTTTTTCTCATTGCATTTGTATCCGGTCGGAATACAGATGCGGGTGTGTATGCACAGTATTGCGGTTTTCCTGTAATTTATTACGGGACCAGTTTTCTGGAGTTGCCAGTTTGCATTCCGTTCCGGCCGGTTTTCCTTTGTTCTTTCCCTGCCGGACTTTTCCGATGGAGGGGGTTATTTGCTAGTTTGCAAATAACATTTGTGGAGGGGGTATCTTGCATATTGGTGGCATCATGATAGTTTTTCATGATGAGATTCTTTTTCCTTCTTATCACTTGCTTTATGGTGATTAGAGTGGATTTGATATTGATTTGAGATGGTTATCATTTCTTTAGGGTTGTGGTCACCCCCTTGCTTTTACTACACTCACCTCCATTCTTGTTATGGTTAGATATTCATTCCTCCACCATTCTCACTTGATGAGAGAGGCTACACTTGAGAAAAGAGAAGGAGAGAGTTTCATATTTGAGCTTGTGGCATTTTTCTTCATCTCAATTCCCTTGCATGAAAAATGAAAGCACCATTTTCCTTAACCTCATTCCTCCATCTACAAAGGCAACAAAACCCCAAATGAGACACAACCCTACACAGCCTACAGCAAATCTTGGACGCGTCGACTTGCCAGCTTCGCGCCCGAGTTGCCTCGGTATTGAGGTGGGAGCCCGTAAAAGATGCAGGCGATGTAGTGCCCTTCCGGCGAGGAGGCGACGACCGGAGTTTCCGCAGGAGATCGGGACGACGACAAGAAGACCGGAGGACTCGGATCACTCGGTATATCTCTAACCCGTCTTGTAGTTAGCTAGGACTAGTTAATGGTTTGATCCGGGTGTTTAGTGCGCGGTGGTGCCGGTTTGCTAAGTTCGCAAAATTAAAGTTTATCACCGCTTCCGCATTCCGGCGTCGGATTGACGGCCGGGGCGCCGCCGTGCACTTACAATGGTATCAGAGCCTCGCCATTAACTTCGTCTAGCTTTGTTTGATGTGTTTGCATTTCCGATCGACCAAAATTCCAAAAACCCGCGTTTTTCCTTACATCAGTTTTCTGTCGAAATTTTTTGAAGTCCAAAAATTTTTCAGGTTGTCTCAGAATGATGTGCAGGGAGTTCTAAGAACACTGGAAAAATTCGACAACACGATCCCTCCGTACGACCGCGGAACCGCGGCCATAACCCCTCTTTGGCCGCGGTTCCGCCGCAGGAATGTGGGATCATGTCGTCGTTTCTTTCCAGTGGGCTTGTGGGCTGAAAATAGGGGTTTTGGAATATTAAAATTGGGCCCAGAATTTCTGTGAGTGCTACAGTATTGCTTGGGGGCCCACTTGTTAATTTTTGATCAATCGGATATTTTAAACACATTATTTCACAGTATTTACATTATATCTGCGACCGTGAATGTCACTCGATCGGTAAATCCGGTCTAACTGCTATAGCCCGGTGAGACGGATTTGCGAACGTGACTTTCACGTTGATGTTTTGTGATTTTGCTGTGATGTTGCGGATCGGTCATGGGGGATAGCCTGGATGCAATGCTAGTACAGTTTCTGTTGTATTATGTACATTTGTTATTGCGGGGCGAGCGTCCGACATGTGGACCGCCGTCACTGCCTGATTGTATTATAATTTTGGGGCACGGCCAGGTTGCGGTCGATGTACCCGTTGTATGTATATTTTACTTTCTGTACTAGGATTACCCCGCGGCGGGGTGCACGGATAGCCGGGTTCTAGAGGGCAACAAGCCCGCATCTCATGGCATTGAGACGGAGGGGGCTTCACTCTAGGATTGGCGGGCTATTCGCCGCACTCGTAGGGGGTACAGGTTGACCCAGGAGGGGTGCCCAAGTTACCGGATTCCGTGAAGTGCTGGGTGGTCCATTCACGGCGGTGAAGGGGGCTGCCTCGCTTCAGGTTTTGGCGGGTAACTTGCTGCGCCCATAGGGGTCTAGGATTTCATTGCACAGGCTATCCACACGACCAGGGGAACGTCGGGTTTCAGTAGTGGCTCTGTGAAACCCGGGGATCCCAGATATCTGTATTGTTCTGTGATGCTGTACATTTCTGTGATGTTGCATTTTATCACGCCTTGAGCGAATATAATATATTGGTATATATATTAGTAGATGTTGTATATGTTTTACATCCGCGCTAGTCCAGTCCCCGCTCTGTCGTTAGTTAGCTAACCTAACGGGAAATGACGGGACCCAGTGGCGAATGCGGATGGCATATACGTACATCAGTATATTTTCGTTCTTTGTGGTGTGATCAATTGATGGGACTGCGTTGATTCGGATCAATGCAAGTTAAAACAAACCTATTCTGATGTTGTTGGAACACTTTTTCAAAAAGCTGTTATTGCAAGGACGTTCACTTTTGTTTTGCATCGTGGTATTCATTTGCAATATCCTGCTCCTCAGTCGACGAGGCAAGGGCCGAGATCCCTTCACAGGGAGTGACCCCTTGGACAGAAGTTTGAGTCAGGGAATTAACTTCACTAAAACCGATTACTTTTGCTTTGCATCGTGGTATTCATTTGGAATATCCTGCACCCCATTCTACCGGAAAAGAGCCGAGATCCCTTCACCGGGAGTGACCTCTTTAGTAAAGGTTTTCGTCACTATATTTTCTAAAAAGCTATCCGTTCCTTCAACGATATCAAGTTCATTACGTTAAAGGTTTTCGCCAGAAACCATTCGTAGCCCTCCGTTGTTTCATATGGATAGTCAGTAGTATTCAAGCTGTGTATGTTGGCCAAAGTCAAGGCACAGTGTTTGGTAGCTGTTGGGTATTCATATGCAGCATAGATAGATGCGTTGGTTTGGGACAGCCGTACTGCCATTTTGGCCCAAGTCAAGGGTAGGTACGGGTGGGTTCAAATTAACCTGGAGAATGACGGGTAGAACTTGACATGTGACTTATGATATGTTGGCCAAAGTCAAGGTCATAAGAGCATGGGGTAAAAATCACATCGGGGGTTTCAAAAGAACTGAAACTTGCCAGATATGCGCATACCTTCTGGAGTGTGATAGCGTGAGCGGATTCCGTCACGTTATCATGCGATGATAGTTGGATCCCGATTCCCACTGATGAGTTAGTTTACTCCTCGGGTGACCCCGACTAAATCTTCTTTCAGGTTTGGAGGAGATTTTGAGGCACAGTGGGAGGTTTCCTGATTAGATAAATTGGTAACCATTCTGATCTAGGTTAGAGTGCACGCTGAGTGTTTCTTTTCTCTCTCTCTCTAGCAGCGACCATTGACCCGACCCTAGACTATGACTCAGTGACCAAGTTGACCGAACCTTCTTAACACTGGCTTTTGGATTGTCAGAGTTGCAGGCCTCTTTGCCACTCCTACTTTTACCCTTTTCTCCAGGACATCCCGTATTACTACGAACGTCCACTTCCATTGGACAAAACCATCGTATGGTTAGATACGAACTCGAAGGAATTTATTCGAGGATGGTTTCCGGTTCTGGAGAAAACGGATATGATTATTCGGTTGTCTTTTCCTTTTACCTTCTCTCAAGTTGTGAGTACTCCTTGGTTTAGGAGATAGTACACCTATTACGCAAATTGGATAGTCTTCTTCCAAACCTTAGGCTGGTGCCGAACGGTGGGGAATGAAGAAAACCAATTAGCATAACGATGGTGTGCAGAAGGTATTAAGTTAAGACAAAACAAGGGATTAGTAAGAGGGCAAAGTAAATTGCGACTGATATTCACAACCAAACCAAGTATTTCTTCGCCAATCCTAAATCACCTTTGTATTTCTCCAGGACACTCCGTATCACTACGAAGATCCACAGTTTATTGGATACTCCATCGTATGGTTATATACGAACTCGAAAGGAACTTGTTCCAGTTCGGGGATGGATTCTGGTCCAGGAGAAATAGGAATAAGGTTTATTCGGTTGTCTTTTATCTTCACCTTCTCTCGCATTGCGAGTGCTCCTAGGATTAGGACAGTACACCCATTATGCTTATTGGATAGTCTTCTTCCAAACCATAGGCTGGTGCCGAACGGTAGGGAAGGAAGAAAACCAATTGGCCTAAAGGGGTGTGCAGAAGGTAATGACTAAAGACATATAAAGGGATTTGGAGAGGTGGCCAAGAATTATACGGTTATAGTTGTGAATCTGGATAATGGTAGAGGCATTACTAGGAATACCAGGATACCCCATCGAAATATTTCAATGTTTCAGTTCAACTGTGTACTGTTAAAAGAAAACTGATTTCCCGATTAGACACTTGCTCCAGGGTATGTATTTACCAGGTTTGATTCTCACATCTGTATGGTTTTACAGATGATGAGTGGGAGTAAGTTATTGGAAATTGGGTGATCATCCTTATTATATCGGGATTCGTTGTAATCGGTGATATTTGAGGAGATCACCTGGGCTGTTTGCCGGTCGGCAAATATTTGGTTTTGAATATCCGCTGTTGTGCACCAATTTCAAATTGATATATCTGTACGTCTATTTTCATAGAGTGAGATATACCTTTTGATATTATGTCGATGACATTTACCTATATCAGTGGATGGTTAGGTAAGGAGCATTAAACAGCGGTGTAATTCTTCTTAACCATAAGTACAGTTTTCAACCTACGACACACAGTGAAAGAGTTGTTAGACTCAGCGAACTTATACAGAGTATTGTATGTTGTCCGGTGTCCATTGGGACAGAGGGGTTGGTCCTCATACTATATTCTGTTTACTTTTAACTTCTCTAGTTCTTAGACATGTGTTTCGTAGAAACACAGGGTCTAAGTTTTGAGGAGTTATAGGTATTTGAATAGAGTAGAGAACCAGGTGTAGCAAGTATCGGGATTCTTCAAAGTGATCGAAGATGTAGATACTTGTGTATGGTATTCAGTTGATAGTAATGATAAAGAGAAATTGCTTCTCTTTCAGGTTGCTCATAATTGGAAACATTCCTAAGTTGAGTAACGCCGATCGGCCTCTCTCCATTTAGTTGACATGCACTGGAGAAAGCTGCATGATTTGAATCTGGTTAAATTAAATCAGTGCCTCTAGTTCTATATTGGATATAGAATAGGTCATATCTTAACGTTGTTAAGGTACGGGGAGTTGTCCGGCTTATGATTAAAACCAGACACTGGACAACTCAAGGCACGTTTCTGTAATAGCTGTTTGTGGGTTGACCCAGGCTATGACGAGGGTTGACTTTTCTACCATCTGGCAGATCAATAGAAATATTGTTCTAGACTCGCCACAGTTTTATTAAAAATGGATTTTTTCAAAAACGGCAGTGGGAGTATGGTAGAACTGGAAGTGATTCCAGAACCGCAAACGATTACTGAAGATTTGATAAGGAACCTAAAGATTCAATCTGATTTGACATTCCATTGGCCACTCCGCAGATAAGGTGGGTAACTTCAGGCACCCGAGAGGTACTCCGGTAGCCTCAAGGACGGTGACAGAGAAGTTCTTGTTTACCCACACTTGCCATTGTTGTTGTTCCAGGCTGCGAGCCCCGGCAGGAGGATGAGTATAGCGTCGTTCTAAACTAGCTTTAGAAGTGCACGTCTATATGACTCTACCAGAGGGTTGTCGTAGTCAGTGGGAGCAGCGGAAGCATTGGTGGACATCAGGCTTATGTCTATTTATAGACTAAAGCAGATATAGCGGAGATAGATCATCTATTTCTGATGTGACAGTCATGGGTTTGACGTCATCAGAATAGGGGATGGATCTGTTGAGAAGGTAGTAGGGTGTGATATCCGGGTTTTGGATGACATACACAAAGTAGGAAGTGACATTCCTATACTATGATCGGTTATACTATGGTCGTCACACAGTGTTTTCTCCACAAGGGACTTGGACATTATATCAGACATACTGGTTACTAGATCTATGGTTTTTAGATCTAGATTTGGGTGGTTTCCCAATCAGGGTACTTTGACAGCATTCTAAGAGTATTTAGAATGGACGACTCCTGGCACGGTAGTGTACCTGCAGGTGATGGAGTCACCCTCTCTAAAGCTGTCTTATAGACTAAAGTAGAGAGGGATGTGCATGATTGGCAGATCACTTGCTTAGGCAATTGAGTCAATCATGAGATGTCAAGTACCACACCAGATGTTGTTCTTGCACTAGATGCAATAAGTTGACATTGATCCAATCCTAGAGAAACAGTCGGAAGCAGTTTTAGAACATAAGTGGATGTTCTACGGATATGATAACGACAGCCTCATTTGGGAGACAGTTATCAATCCAGGCTTCCAAGGTGACATGGACGACAAGGAGGTTGTCAGAGTTATAGTTTTCCTTCTGACGAGGGGCAGTATTTTGGACAGGTGGTCCAAGGCAATACTGAGGGTGGTATGGCGCAGGATAATGATTAAGTTCAGTTGACGATACAGTCTAAGAAGTTTGGATTTGGAGTTCATTTATGAGCTAGGTCCCATCAGACATCCAGACACTCTAAGACAGGTATTGCTCATTTCGGGAGATGGCTTTCTCCGCGAACTTGAGATATAGAGAGACATAGAAAGAAACATCTAGGCGGATCTACTCACTGAGGCTATTCCTCGACCGCAATAGTTTCACAAACGGGATTTGTGAGACTGACTAGTAGAGGAGTTGGGTGTTCGGTATCACACGGGCTGTGAGTATGCGACATCGCAATAATTAGCCTTGAGTGCAAGTGGGAGATTGTTGGAGATAGTGCCCTCAGAGTCAATTATTGGATCACAGGCACGTGATTGCAATGATTGAGGGAGGACCTATCCCGGTAGGACAGTCTTACTCGAGATGATAGTATGCTATCTGGTTTATCTTTATCATCGTGTACTGCTTTAGGTGACCTTACAGGTCACTATTGCACGTTGATAGAGCCCCTAGGATTCTTGCTTGACTGCCAGCAGTATGAGGACGATCATATACGTGGGAGCTGGTAGTCTATAAGCACATCCTTAAAAGGTCCCTAGTCGTGGGAGTTTCGAGACAGGGCATCGATTCTCCAGAGTAGACTAGTGTATACAGTCGAGACCCCGACGAGGGGCGATGGCCGGTCTCACAAGCCACTGGTGTCAGTTGGTTCACCTAAGATGTATACAGGTGCTCATTGGGTTATGAGTACACCGGACAGGACTCGCCGGGAATATGCTACTTGGTCTTATACCTGACGTCAGATAGCAGTTCCCTGGTGACATGTGTACAGGTTAGTTCATCGACCTGAGGATCGTCATTTGTCTCGTGTGAGTTCCCACTCTGCTTTGATTACTACCCTACCACGGCTCAAAGGAGTCGTGCAAACAGGTTTTAGTTGGGTACAGTCCCGAGCCACATGGAGGCAGTGAGTGGATCTTCAGGGGTTCGTCTCTCCCGGTATTGGGGGTGAGGTCGCGCTGTGTCTAGGAGAGCCATTACACACAAAGTCCTTTGCCAAGGCAGGAGATTTACTGGTAGGTATTCCAGTAGTATCTCAGGGTGTTCTGGGCTACACTCCGACACGACTTGTACCGCTTTTGGGGGTCTGACTTTTACCAACCCCCTAGGCCCGCCATGCGATGCTCATAGACGAACGGACCGGACTATACGGATATTGTCACTGACAGGCTCGGTAGGGTGTCAGGATGAGTTCGCTCATCGACGTCCCTTTTGGTCAATAGCTGGTGGCCCGTCACGTATTGCTTATACCTCTGACGTGCTAGTGGTTAAATCCACAGCCATAGTATTGACGATTCTTTAGAGTCCACCACACTTTCAGTTACTCAAGTTTCGGGCGAAACGCTGTAGCGGCCGTATGGAGATATGGCAGGGTCCGATCAGATACGTGCGGTATTGCACGGATCAGGATCGGACGGTTTGTACTAGTTGCTGTATAGATATATGGCAAGGTTCGATCGGATACGTGCGGTATTGCACGGATCAGGATCGAACGGATATTACTAGCCGGCTTTGGTTTAAGCCGGATCCTAGTATAGTACAGTGTAGATTTTTTCTCATTGCATTTGTATCCGGTCGGAATACAGATGCGGGTGTGTATGCACAGTATTGCGGTTTTCCTGTAATTTATTACGGGACCAGTTTTCTGGAGTTGCCAGTTTGCATTCCGTTCCGGCCGGTTTTCCTTTGTTCTTTCCCGGCCGGACTTTTCCGATGGAGGGGGTTATTTGCTAGTTTGCAAATAACATTTGTGGAGGGGGTATCTTGCATATTGGTGGCATCATGATAGTTTTTCATGATGAGATTCTTTTTCCTTCTTATCACTTGCTTTATGGTGATTAGAGTGGATTTGATATTTATTTGAGATGGTTATCATTTCTTTAGGGTTGTGGTCACCCCCTTGCTTTTACTACACTCACCTCCCTTCTTGTTATGGTTAGATATTCATTCCTCCACCATTCTCACTTGATGAGAGAGGCTACACTTGAGAAAAGAGAAGGAGAGAGTTTCATTTTTGAGCTTGTGGCATTTTTTTTCATCTCAATTCCCTTGCATGAAAAATGAAAGCACCATTTTCCTTAACCTCATTCCTCCATTTACAAAGGCAACAAAACCCCAAATGAGACACAACCCTACACAGCCTACAGCAAATCTTGGAAGCGTCGACTTGCCACCTTCGCGCCCGAGTTGCCTCGGTATTGAGGTGGGAGCCCGTAAAAGATGCAGGCGATGTGGTGCCCTTCCGGCGAGGAGGCGACGACCGGAGTTTCCGCAGGAGATCGGGACGACGACAAGAAGACCGGAGGACTCGGATCACTCGGTATATCTCTAACCCGTCTTGTAGTTAGCTAGGACTAGTTAATGGTTCGATCCGGGTGTTTAGTGCGCGGTGGTGCCGGTTTGCTAAGTTCGCAAAATTAAAGTTTATCACCGCTTCCGCATTCCGGCGTCGGATTGACGGCCGGGGCGCCGCCGTGCACTTACAAATCCTAGTACAGAAAGTAAAATATACATACAACGGGTACATCGACCTCAACCTGGTCGTGCCCCAAAAGAATAATACAAAAAGGCAGTGACGGCAGTCCACATGTCGGACGCTCGCCCCGCAATATCAAATGTACATAATACAACCAAATCTGTACTACCATTGCATCCAGGCTATCCCCCATGACCAATCCGCAACATCACAGCACAACACAGAACATCAACGTGAATGTCACGTTCGCAAATCCGTCTAACCGGGCTATAGCAGTTAAACAGGATTTACCGATCAAGTGACATTCATGGTCGCAGATATAATGTAAATACTGTGAACTAATGTGTTTAAAATATTCGATCGATCAAATTTACCCAAGTGGGCCCCAAGCACTATTGTAGCACTCACAGAAAATCTAGGCCCAAAAAGAATGTTCCAAAACCCCTATTTTCAACACAAAGACACTCTGTAGAAATTTGACACACTGAACAGTAAGGACTGCGGTGGAACCGCGGCCCAAGCATGGGTTAGAATTTCTACAGAAGTCTTAGAATTCCATGCACATCATTCTGCAATAACCTGAAAAAATTTTGGAGCAAAAAAAAATTCGACAGAAACTGATGCACATGAAAACGCGGTTTTTAGAATTTTGTTCGATCGGAAATGTAAACACATTAGACAAAGCTAGACTAGGTTAATGGCGAGGCTCTGATACTACTGTAAGTGCACGGCGGCGCCCCGGCCGTCAATCCGACGCCGGAATGCGGAAGCGATGATTTACTTTAACTTTTTAAACCGGCACCACCGTGCACTAAAATCCCGGATCGGGCCATTAATCTAGTCCTAGCTATCTAGAGAAGGGGGTAGAGAGATATACCGAGCGATCCGTGTCCTTCGGTCTTCTCGTCGTCGTCCCGATCTCCCCGCGGAATCTCCGGTCTCCACCAAGTCGCCGGAAGGGCACCACGTCGCCGGCTTCTTTTACGGGCTGCCACCTCTTGACCGAGGCAACTCGGGCACGAAGTTGGCGAGTCGACGTGCCCAAGATTTGCTGTAGGTTAACTGTAGAATGCTTTCTCTCTTGGGGTTGTAGGAGGTTGAGATATGAGCTTTTGGAGGAGGAGCTAAAATGATTTTGCCAAGCCAAATGAGTGTAAATCCCGCACCCAAAAATTGGGACAGCCCCCCCTTTCCCTTTGGCCGGCCATGACAAGGTGAGAATGAGAGGAGTGTGAGGAGCCAAATGAATATGGGTGTCTCCAATAATCAAGAGAGAGAAAGGGTGATCATTGATCAAAGAAAATGATCACAAACTAAACCAAACACTCCATCAACCATAACCCTCCATCATCACCAAACATCATCATCAAGTATGATGATTCCAAAAGTGAACCATGATGAACAAGAAAGTCAAGCAATGATGACTAGAAGAAGTCAAATGGTGGAGGAATTATCATGATACAACAATATGCAAAGACCACCCTCCACAAATGCTAATTTGCACAAATGCAAATAAGCCCTCTTCCACCAATTTTCAGCCAATGAAAGATACAAAGAAATATGGCCGAAACAGAAAACAAACTGGCAACTCCAAAAAACTGATCCCGTAATAAATTACAGGAAAACCCCGCTACTGTATATACATACCCGCATTTGTATTCCGACCGAAATACAAATGCAATGAGACAAAGTCTACACAGTACAATACTAGGATCCGGCTTAAACCAAAGCCCGCTAGTATTAACCGTCCGATCCTGATCCGTGCAATGCCGCACGTATCTGATCGAACCCTGCCATATCTCCATACGGCCTCTACAGCATTTCGCCCGAAAACTTGAGCAACTGTCTGTGGGGGACTCTAAAGACTCGTCAATACTGTGGCTGTGGATTTAACCACTAGCACGTCAGAGGTATTAGCCATACGTGACGGGCTACCAGCTATTGACCAAAAGGGACGTCGATGAGCGAACTCATCCTGACACCCTACTGAGCCTGTCAGTGACAATATCATCGTGTCGGAGTGTAGCCCAGAACACCCTGAGATACTACTGGAATACCTTCCAGTAAATCTCCTGCCTTGGCCAAGGACTTCGTGTAAGGGCTCTCCTAGACACAGCGCGACCTCACCCCCAATACCGGGAGAGACGAACACCTGCAGATCCGCTCACTGCCTCCATGTGGCTCGGGACTGTACCCAACTAAAACCTGTTTGCACGTCTCCTTTGAGCGTGGTAGGGTAGTAATCAAAGTACAGTGGGAACTCACACGAGACAAATGACGATCCTCAGGTCGATGAACTAACCTGTACACATGTCACCAGGGAACAGCTATCTGACGTCAGGTATAAGACCAACTAGCATGTTCCCGGCGAGTCCTGTCCGGTGTACTCATAACCCAATGAGCACCTGTATACATCTTAGGTGAACCAACTGACAACAGTGGCTTGTGTGACCGGCCACCGCCCCTCGTCGGGGTCTCGACTGTATACACTAGTCTACTATGGAGTATCGATGCCCTGTCTCGAAACTCCCACGACTAGGGACCATTTAAGGATGTGATTATAGACTACCAGCTCCTGTAGGGTTCCTAGGCATCCTAATGAGGTCTCACAAGGCATCAACCATGCCCGTTTCAAAAATTATGGGTGCCGAGAAACCCGACTACGGATCGTTGGCTAGAAATCTAGGCGAAAAAGCTAACTAGTTAACACTTAACTAAAAGAATGCGGAAATACAACCTTTGTAGATCCGGTGCTCCACCTCCATAGCTCCGCAATGAATTACCCTCGCTGTCCAAATGAATTCCCGGGCTCTAGCATCGGCTTCGACGGAGAAATGGCGAGCTAGGTCGTCGATGTCCATGCCGAAGATGATCTACGTCGAGGCATCGCTAGATCAAGCTCCACCTTCACCAAGCCTTGAAAACTTGTGAAGGAAACACACTCTACTACTTGGCAAGAGGTAGAGGATGAAGAAATAGGAAGTGGGTTCACTTTAGAATTGGATTTCTCACTCTTTTTCATCACTTGCCAATGATGGAGGCAAGCTTTCTTCACTTGAAGAAATGAAGAAGAAGATGAAGATGAAGAAAGAATTATTATGATAAGTTCTTTTTGAAAAAGAAATAATAAGAATACTTATCATAATGTAACCATGGTAATGTGTAGAGAGTTAATCATGGTTGAATGGAATGGCTAGGGTTAAGCATGAGACAAAATGGTCACTTGGTCAAAGTCTTCATGAAGCTTCAACAAGCTTCCAAAGTGAGCCACCATTTTGCATTATGCTTATCATTTTCCAAAATGAATAAATAAATAAATAAATAGATATGAAAATGAAAACCCTAACCATTACATGACCATGGTTTAAACTTTACACAAAACACAAGTTAGCATGCATCATCAAACATGATACATACAAGTGCACAAAAATATATCACATATATAATGTGCACAAACCAAGTGAGAAAATCCATTTAAAGTAAACCAATACTAGTTAATGCAAAGTAATATATCAAATATATAATTATACATTAAATCATCAAATCAACACTTGATTTAACGATCCGGTCATGTCGCATACAACCGACTAGTATACAATGTATCGGCTTATCGAATCAACGCTTGAATCGATAACTAGGTTATATCGCATACAACCATTCGACACATTGATCGCGAGAATGAAATACCGTATCACATACACGCATTATTCTCGGTCCCGCACATATCTCATATGCGCTCCTATTTCGTTTCGCTTGAGCCAGGAAACCTCTGTGTAGGACTCTAAAGACTCGTCAATACGCCGGCAGCAGATGATGATCATATCAAACACCCACAAGCCGCAAGCGGTCTACTAAACGTAACGGCCACCCGGGTATTGAGCGATCAGAAGATCGACGAGCAAGCCCGCTCACACTCCAGTGAATCCAACCAGTAACACTACCGTACAGTCCGGTCTGATCGTCTGATATGTCGCATATCTTGCCTAGGGGTGGTAAACGTCAGACCCCAATAGCTCGATAAGTCGTGTCGATATGAGGTCTATAACATTTCGAGAAACTACTGGTAACACTTACCAGTAAATCTCAGCAACCCTTGCCAGGGATTTCCTGTTATAGCCAATCGAACACAGCGCAACATCAACCCCCTATACCGGGAGAGACGAATCCCCTCCTATCGCTCATTGCCTCCATGTGATTCGGGACTGTACCCAAAAGCCACCGTTTTGCACGCCCTCTTGGACGTGGTAAGATGGAAATCAAAGCACAGTGGGAACCACACAAGACTCTATGACGATCTCGGGTCAACAGACTACTCTGTACCAGTGTCACCAGAGAACTGCCATCTGACGTGAGGTATAATACCATCTGGGAGTTCTCGGCAAGTCCGTCCAGTGTACCCAGTCTCTACTGAGCACCCGTATATCATCTCTGATGTCAAACACCGATGGATATGGGATCATCCATCGCCCATCTGTATGGGTCGAGAAGGTATACGCTAGTCTACTCTGGTATATCGATGCCCCATCTCGATACACCCACGACTAGGGACTTTGAAGGATGTACTTATGGACTACCATGTCCCCACTAGTATGATCCGCATCATAGTCCAGATAGTCAAGTACACATCCTAAGGGCTTTACCAACATGTAATAGAGAGACAATCTGTGTACACGTTAAGGTAAAGAGTAACCAGATAGCATACTATCATGTCAAGCAAGAAAGTCCTCCCTATATATGTCCAAGCATCCACTACAATATACATCCTATGTATAGTAATGGCCTCTAGAGCATACATATAACTAACAATCTCCCACTTGCACTAGGGCCATCTATAGCAGTGGTTGTAGTATCTCATACTCAACCATCCCATAAAAGTCTCTCTCTGGGAATAGGCCTTCGTGAGTGGATCCGCTGCGTTATCCTCTAAGTCTGCTCTCCTTTCCTCGATCACCCTGGAGATCAACCATCTCCATGATCAGGTGATACTGCCTTAGAATAAGTCTGGATCACTGATGGGACCGTCGTTCCTTGGCATAAGCCACAACTCCATTGTCTCACAATGGTAGGAACATAGTTCATCTCATGAACTAATATACACCCAAACATCCTCTTTGGTAGCATCTTAAGTAGCGATGTATCCAGCCTTTATCGTCTAGTATGTCACGGTATCTAGCTTGGAACTCTTCCAACATACCGTCCCTTTACTGGGGGTAAAGACAATGCCTGCGACTGACATTCAGTCGTTTTTATCACTCTGGAACACTTCCAGTGATTCTCCCCAGGATCGATTGATACCATTTCACTACTACTAGTGAGTATCCTAACATCCAATTAAATCTATCTCATAGATCCAAAACTCAGGATTTAGGAGGTATCACTCTGATCCTACACGGAGAATCTATGTGATAAACGGAGATTGATCGAGCGTAGCATAAGAAACTCCTTTCTTATCAAGAGTATGTCATCCACGTGCTCTACGAGGATCACCACCATACTCCCTACTACCTTTTGTTTATACAAGGTTCATCTACCATTTTGATGATGTCAAACTCTTTGACTAACCCATCAAAACAGACGTTCCAACTCCGCGATGCCTGCTTTATCAGATAAAGCATCTTGCACACGTTTCCGCTGCTCCCACTGTCTACGAGGCCCTCTGGCTGTGTACTTATAGACACACTCTTCTAAATCAGCATTTAGAAAAGCAGTCATGACACCCAACCGCCAGATATCGTAGTCATGGTATGTAGCCGTGGCAAGTAGTATCTGGATGGACTTGAGCATAGGTACTGGAAAAGGTTTCATCATTATCCATGCCTGGTCAATGACGATAACCTTTAACAAGTCTAGCTTTGAAAGTCTCAACTTTTCCATGTACACCAAGTAATCTTCTCAAGATATACTTGCTCGTGATGGGGATTTAACCCTTCAGATATAGCAACTGAAGTCCATACTTTGTTGGCGTATAAGGATTCCATCTCAGATCGCTAAGCATCCAGCCATTCTTACAGATTCACACTCCTGATGGCCAGCTCGAAACTAGTTGGGTCATCATCTCATGATGCAATCCTCGCTCCCACTGTTATAGAGAAACAGAAGTATCTCTCAGGTGGGTGAGGAACCCTACTAGATCGGCGGAGAGGCTGAGGTTCGTTGGTATCTACTGAATCCTTTGGTTGTACCAAATCACCTACTGTATTTTGTATAGCTGGAACCTTTCCAGTTCTACATAATAGACCTTGCCTCGAGCTTGTCCGGATTTTGCTTTTAGACATAGGCCGGACAACCCCAAATCTTAACTAACTTAAGAGATGGGCTCTTCCCCTTCCATATCACATATGAAGCGGTAGGCACTGATTTGATTCGAACCTAATTCAATGGTATGCAGCTTCTCAAGTGCATAACCCCCAAAAGGAAATAGGTAACTCAGTAGTACTTATCATAGAGCACACCATATCAGATAGGGTGTATCTGCTCCGCCCCGATATACCATCGTGCTATGGTGTATACAGAGGAGTAATGCTGAGAGAGAATCTCATTCTCCTTTAGAATAGTCCAGGAGTTCCGTGCACAAGTATTCTCCTCCTTGATCTCATCATAGGACATAATACTTATACCCGTATTTTGGTTCTCTACTTCTAGCTTATATTCTGTGAATATCTCAAAAGATTCGGACTTGTGTTTCAACAGGAACATAGGTCTGAATCTTGAAAGATCATCAGAGAATGTAATGAAGTATAAAGAACCAGTCCTGGCATGTGTAGACTGGGGACTTTTATACATCAACATGTATAATCCCAAGAGTTCACTAACTCTTTCTCTGTTTCCAATAAACAGAGCTGTGGTCATCTTATCTTTGTGACATGACCGGCAAGTTTCATAAGATGTAAATTCAAACTAATTTAAATATGCATCTATATGTAACTTCAGCCAGTCGGGTCACATTGATCTGACCTAGTCTACAATACCTCAAGAAGGATTCGTTCATTTCTGAACTCTTCCTCTTGTGTGTGTTCTATATACTAAGAACTGTAGTTTGATTTAGAACATCAATGCTTTTAGATAACGTGCCTGAACCGATCAACTTTTGATATAGGAAATGTTCAAAACATTATCCAACAATACAAAATTTTATCATTTCTTTACTGATAAAGAAACTGATATGATTTTGTATATCAGGTTCGGTATCTAATAACATTCGTTCAGAATCAATGTATTCTGGTAATACAGGGTGACAGTGACCAACAGACTTGGCTGCAACACTTGCCCCGTTTTCTGCCTCATGAAACTTATCACCCGTTCTCAGTTTTTCTACCCTTTTGTAGCCCTACGTAACATCTTACATATCTGGGATCCTGATCCGGTATCATATACCCAGGATTCAGAGGATACTGAGAAACAGTTCTGTGTAACGAACACACCCGAAGATGATGCATCAACATGCACTCTCTCCGTTTAGGCGGCACGGGAAATCTGGTATTCCCCAATTTCCTGCTCTGTCTTATAACAATTATAAGTTGGAGCGGGACCAACGTTCCCCAGCTCAGTATAACAAGCGGGTTCGGTCAATAATCCGTATTATTATCTTGATTAAGGCGTGATATGGTCGCTACCAGGAGAGAGAGAGAAGAAAACACTCAGCGTGCGCTCTTGCAAGAATAGATTGGTTTTTATTTTATCTAATCAGGATGGCTCCCACTGCTTTTTATCAAATCTTCCTTCAAACCCTAAAAGGAAAGACTAGCCGGGATTAATTACACACTACAAGTTCGCCAATCTTTCAGCCAGGCCAGTGTCGGTACTTTGAGGGAGGTCCCCCGTGCTTTCGCACGAACCTAATTACTGTAAACCTCGTTTTCCCAGAGGTGTAACCTCGTTAACACCTTTCTAGACACCTACTTGATCGGCTAATTGTAATGTATAAAACTCTCCCAGGAGTAACTATTACTCGCAGCGGGTATCGGGATCCAACTATCTCATAGAAGGTATGCAATCTCATTGCAAATTTCAACACTTGAAATTCCCGATAATACCTTAACATAGTCAACAAATCATAAGTGCTAGTCAAGTTCAGCCCGTCATTTCCCGATTGAATTAAACCCACCCGCACGACCCTTAACATAGTCAACAAAGTCGCACGACTACCCTAATCCAATCACATCATATGCTTATGCAGATAAGCACTAATTAGCTACCGCACACTACACCTTAACATAGTCAACAAACGTAGCACGAATACTAACTAGTACTTATCTGAAATGACGGAGGGCTACGACAGGTTTTTCTGAAAACCTATTGCGTAATGAATTTGATATCGTTGTAGAATCAAATGATTTTGAAATGGAGTGCTTTTGAGGCTTTTCTAGTTTTGCTAAAGGAGTCACTCCCGGTGAAGGGATCGTCGGTCCTTTCCTCGTCGAATGAGGTGCGGGATATATCATATATATCACTGTGCAAAGCAGAACTCTTAAAAGCTATCAAAAGACAAACCGAGTGTGTAGCATCTGCCAGTTATTGCTAAAGGAGTCACTCCCGGTGAAGGGATCTCGGTCCTTTCCTTATGGAATAAGGTGCAGGATATATCACATATACCGCTGTGCAAAGCAAGAACTGTAGCTACCTGTTTTATTTTGAAATTCGATTCTACAACATCTTAGGTTTCTTTTATTTCATTAATCACATTAATGAAGTCCCATCATTTAAAGTACCTAAACATCACAGATAAATACGACGTACACTTATGCCATCTGCATTCGCCTCGATGTCCCCTCGTGCACCGTTAGGTTAGGTAACTAACGACAGAGCGGGGCAGGGCTAGCGCGGGTGTAAAACATAAGTAACGTCTATATAATATATCATATATACTATATACTGTATCTATCACAGAACATCACATGATCACATCACAGATATCGCAGCAGAAGAATCATATGAAATATTGGATATACTAGGACGTCCGTGTTTTCAATACGAGCCAGTACAAAACACGGATTCCACGGTCGTGATGAATAGCCAAACCCACACCCCTAGACCCCTACGAGAGCGGCAAGCAACCCTACCAATTCTAGAGTTAGGAGACCCGGACTCGACTCCTCGAGTTGGTCTCCCTCTGGACTCCAGAACCCGGTTACTTGTGCTCCCCTCCTTGGGTCTATCCTAGTGCGGAAAAGTAAATAATATACAAACGGTGACAACTTCCGCAACCTGGAAGCGCCCCAATAAAAGAATATTACATACAAGTTTTTACATGAATGAAAATGAAAAACACTCATCTCACATAAAAACCCCCGGCTATTCAAACACGACGATCCAATATAACATATCCAGCAACACATAACATCACATGTCATCAACGTAAGTAAATATGCGCATCCCAATTGTCGTTGACATATAGCAACGAAACCGGCGATATCACATATTACACTTACGGTCACAGAAAAGAAAGTGTAAAACTACAACAGTTGGAATCCGCAACCACCTCAGACATCGCATGCCTGACCAAATGAATTCCTTAGACATCACATGCCTAACAATTATAAACCCCGCATTTTAGTCTCATTATCGAAAACACTTTTCAATATCAAGTCGGGCAATTCAACAGGATTCCCGAAAAACATATCGAATGCTCGTCGCAAACTTCAGTAGACGGCCGCACCCCTGATACCGTCGACGAAGTGCACCAAGGCGGAACACCGCTGCCGCGAGCACCCGAACGGATGCTTTCGGCGACGGGGTTCTCCTACAGTCACTTGGTCGGGGCTATGGGGTGCAGCTGTCTATTAAGTTTACCCGGCGAGTATCCGCGTACGCTACGTGATTGCGACGGACTTTTGATCACATCAAAATTCCGTGGCAACCGATCAAGTGAGACTAGATTGCTATGTTTATAACATTCATCCAGTTATCACATAACTGTTTGTGAATTCCAATTATTGTATCCCATTCCAGATAAACAGAAAATGTTAAACTTTTCGATCGAACAATCGAACACCCAAGTTTTCCCGATACATATCAACACATGAAATAAGTCTAACAACATTCAGTTCGTGCCTCAGTACCAACGGTCCAGCCGTAGAAGGGTCAAGCCAACGCCTCACATGTGGCACGCCGTACTGCCCCAAACCCGAAGGTTCAAAGGGCAGTTCAAGATGGTCACATAATTGAGTTAAGGTTTGTTGTCTTCTAGAGGGTCCATCGAGTTACTTGCACTACTTAGAATATCGTTAAACCATGGAAAAATCCAACGCTTGGAAATTTCCCGACAGGGGAAAAATTGGGTATTTATATCCGGTCGAACTTTTTAACATATTCAAAAAATTATCCGGAAAGACACATAGACAAAGTTTGACAATCCGATCGAATGTATGAACTCCCAATACAACCCAAAATACTCAACTCTTGATTTCAGATTAAAAATTCCTAGGAAAACCAGCACTGAAAAATAAGAGTTACTGTGCAAAATTCAATGGCAGATAAGACAAAAGGGCCGCGGAAGGGCCGCATTAGTACGCTAATGCCGCGGTTCCGCCGCACTTTAGAAAGATCATTAGGTAATTTTTGCATCGTAATTCTTAGAATTCCCTGCTGATTTTTCTGCATATTTTTAATTTGCAAAAATCCACATTTTACAAAAATGTCCAGAGAGCATTTTAAAGTCGGGATTTCGGGTCGATCGGACTTCTAACTCCGTCTACGCTTCGCCTAAGGCTCTAGCTAGGCTCTGATACCACTGTAGGTAAGGGAGCCACCCCATCCAATGGGGTCGCCGTGGCACCAACGGGTCCCTCAGCCGCTACTTTTTACGCATGCCCCCTCGCGAGGACTACAACCCACCGGAACACCTTCCGGTCTCGGGACACCCTGGGGGTAAGAGCCTATGCTTCGCCACACTGTCACACAGTGAGAACCCCCCATAGGTCGACATCCAATGCCTAGTAGCTCTGATACCACTGTAGGGTTCCTAGGCATCCTAATGAGGTCTCACAAGGCATCAACCATGCCCGTTTCAAAAATTATGGGTGCCGAGAAACCCGACTACGGATCGTTGGCTAGAAATCTAGGCGAAAAAGCTAACTAGTTAACACTTAACTAAAAGAATACGGAAATACAACCTTTGTAGATCCGGTGCTCCACCTCCATAGCTCCGCAACGAAGTACCCTCGCTGTCCAAATGAATTCCCGGGCTCTAGCGTCGGCTTCGTCGGAGAAATGGCGAGCTAGGTCGTCGATGTCCATGCCGAAGATGATCTACGTCGAGGCATCGCTAGATCAAGCTCCACCTTCACCAAGCCTTGAAAACTTGTGAAGGAAACACACTCTACTACTTGGCAAGAGGTAGAGGATGAAGAAATAGGAAGTGGGTTCACTTTAGAATTGGATTTCTCACTCTTTTTCATCACTTGCCATTGATGGAGGCAAGCTTTCTTCACTTGAAGAAATGAAGAAGAAGATGAAGATGAAGAAAGAATTATTATGATAAGTTCTTTTTGAAAAAGAAATAATAAGAATACTTATCACAATGTAACCATGGTAATGTGTAGAGTGTTAATCATGGTTGAATGGAATGGCTAGGGTTAAGCATGAGACAAAATGGTCACTTGGTCAAAGTCTTCATGAAGCTTCAACAAGCTTCTAAAGTGAGCCACCATTTTGCATTATGCTTATCATTTTCCAAAATGAATAAATAAATAAATAAATAGATATGAAAATGAAAACCCTAACCATTACATGACCATGGTTTAAACTTTACACAAAACACAAGTTAGCATGCATCATCAAACATGATACATACAAGTGCACAAAAATATATCACATATATAATGTGCACAAACCAAGTGAGAAAATCCATTTAAAGTAAACCAATACTAGTTAATGCAAATTAATATATCAAATATATAATTATACATTAAATCATCAAATCAACACTTGATTTAACGATCCGGTCATGTCGCACACAACCGACTAGTACAATGTATCGGCTTATCGAATCAACGCTTGAATCGATAACTAGGTTATATCGCATACAACCATTCGACACATTGATCGCGGGAATGAAATACGGTATCACATACACGCATTATTCTCGGTCCCGCACATATCTCATATGCGCTCCTATTTCGTTTCGCTTGAGCCAGGAAACCTCTGTGTAGGACTCTAAAGACTCGTCAATACGCCGGCAGCAGATGATGATCATATCAAACACCCACAAGCCGCAAGCGGTCTGCTAAACGTAACGGCCACCCGGGTATTGAGCGATCAGAAGATCGACGAGCAAGCCCGCTCACACTCCAGTGAATCCAACCAGTAACACTACCGTACAGTCCGGTCTGATCGTCTGATATGTCGCATATCTTGCCTAGGGGTGGTAAACGTCAGACCCCAATAGCTCGATAATTCGTGTCGATATGAGGTCTATAACAATTCGAGAAACTACTGGTAACACTTACCAGTAAATCTCAGCAACCCTGGCCAGGGATTTCCTGTTATAGCCAATCGAACACAGCGCAACATCAACCCCCTATACCGGGAGAGACGAATCCCCTCCTATCGCTCATTGCCTCCATGTGATTCGGGACTGTACCCAAAAGCCACCGTTTTGCACGCCCTCTTGGACGTGGTAAGATGGAAATCAAAGCACAGTGGGAACCACGCAAGACTCTATGACGATCTCGGGTCAACAGACTACTCTGTACCAGTGTCACCAGAGAACTGCCATCTGACGTGAGGTATAATACCATCTGGGAGTTCTCGGCGAGTCCTTCCAGTGTACCCAGTCTCTACTGAGCACCCGTATATCATCTCTGATGTCAAACACCGATGGATATGGGATCATCCATCGCCCATCTGTATGGGTCGAGAAGGTATACGCTAGTCTACTCTGGTATATCGATGCCCCATCTCGATACACCCAAGACTAGGGACTTTGAAGGATGTACTTATGGACTACCATGTCCCCACTAGTATGATCCGCATCATAGTCCAGATAGTCAAGTACACATCCTAAGGGCTTTACCAACATGTAATAGAGAGACAATCTGTGTACACGTTAAGGTAAAGAGTAACCAGATAGCATACTATCATGTCGAGCAAGAAAGTCCTCCCTATATATGTCCAAGCATCCACTACAATATACATTCTATGTATAGTAATGGCCTCTAGGGCATACATATAACTAACAGCTCCAACGTATATGATCGCCCTCATACTGCTGGCAGTCAAGCATGAATCCTAGGGGCTCTATCAACGTGCAATAGTGACCTGTAAGGTCACCTAAAGCAGTACACGATGATAAAGGTAAACCAGATAGCATACTATCATATTGAGTAAGACTGTCCTACCGGGATAAGTCCTCCCTCAATCATTGCAATCACGTGCCTGTGATCCAATAATTGACTCTAAGGGCACTATCTCCAACATGCGGGTGTGTATGCACAGTTGACAGAGAGACAGAGGCAGAGGATACTCATTAGGGTTGTTGACTGTTGACTATTGACTTTTGCTAAACCCTAATGAGAATAAGAAATATGATTAATGATAATATTAATTAAGTATTATTGTGCCATGGTTGGGTTGAAAGGTTGACTTTTTTGACCGGTTGACTAGGTTGGACTAGTTGACCATCATCATTACATTGGTTGTCATTTCATGCAAAGACTTTTGCTTGCTTGTTGAGCTTTGCAAAATGAGTGCATGAAATGATAATGCCACTTGATATGATATGAACCATCACATAATACTCAATTACTATTATTATTATTATTCTTTTTGGATTATGAGAGAGAGGTTGAGAAAAGTTATGCTCATTCTTTCATTTGGTTTCTCTCTCTTGAGCTCTCTCTTGTTCAAGCTCTCCCTCTTCCTCTTGCTTTCTCTAGCTCAAGGCAACCCCTTCTCATGTGTTGAGAAACATTTCCTTAGAGATAAAAACACCAAAACAATCCTCTACTCATCCTAGTTCACAAGGCCTAGCAAGCCAAGTGTTCTAATTTCTTCAAGTTCGAAGAAGAAGCCAAAAGGTAGAAGCTTTCGGGTGGATCCATCTTCGGCGCGAGGAGACGACGAGGTGAGGGCGATCCGGACACCGCAAGGAGTTGAAGACGAAGGAGTTCAAGTAAAGTATAACCCCCTAACCGAGTAGGTAAAACTCCTAGTTAGGTTGTTAGATAGTTGTTTAACAAAGATCCGTATTTTGAGTCAATGTTACCACCTCTTGAAAAATCGTTTTTCACCATTTCCGCAAGCCCGTAAGTACCGGGAAAGGTAACATAGACTTACAGATGTGAGGCATTGGTTTGACCCATCTACGGCTGGTTCATAGTGGCTGTGACATGTTCTGGGACTTTTTGAACTCCGCTCAAGTGTTGAGCTATTTAGGAAATCTTGGGTGTTTGTTTATTCGCTCGGAAAGTTTAACATTGTCTATTTATCTAGAATGTGATACAGTATGTGGAATTCGTATAGTTAGGCATGAAATGCGAAGTATGTGATATTTCAGATTTAAGATGTCTAAAGTGATAGTGGATTCCAAATATTGTAGCTTTTCACTTTCTTTTCTACGACCGTAAGTATAATATGTGGTGTATCGCCGGTTATGTGCTATATGTCAACGACAGCTGGGATACGAATATTTACTTACGTTGATGATATGTGATGTTATGTGTTGCTGTGATATGTTATATTGGATCGTCGTGTTTTGAATAGCCGGGGTTTTTTTTATGTGAGATGAGAGTTTTTCATTTTCATTCATGTAAAATTCTTTGTATGTAATATTCTTTTATTGGGGCACTTCCGGGTTGAGGTTGATGTGACCATTGTATATTATTTGCTTTTCCGCATTAGGATAGACCCAAACTGGGGAGCACAAGTAACCGGGTTCTAGGGTCCAGTGGGAGACCATCTCGAGGAGTCGAGACCGGGTCTCCTAACCCTAGAATTGGGAGGGTTACTAGCCGCTCTTGTAGGGATCTAGGGATGTGGGTTTGGCTATTCATCGCGACTGTGGAATCCGTATTTTATACAGGCTCAAAATAAAACACGGACGTCCTAGCATATCCAATATTTCATATGTTGACTTCTGCTGCAATGTTCTATGATGAGATCATAATACTGCGTGAGACGAATGCATATATATTATATATATGAGATATAAATAATATTGTTGCTTTCGTTTCTTCTGTGATGCTTGGGAAGCATAAATTAATGAGACTTCATTAATGAGATTAATGAAATAAAAGAAATCTAAGGATGTTGTAGAAACTTGTTTAAAAACCGGTAGCTCTATTTTTTGCTTTGCATAGAGGTATTCCTTGTAGAATATCCAGCACCATATTCGATAAGGAAAGAGCCAAGATCCCATCACCGGGAGTGACCTCTGTAGCGAAACTAGCAGATGCTACAACCCACCCAGTTTTTCTTTTGATTGCTTCTATAGTTTTTGCTTTGCATAGTGGTATTTATGAAATATCCTGCACCTTATTCGATAAGGAAAGAGCTGAGATCCCTTCACCGGGAGTGACCTCTTTAGCAAAACTAGTAAAGGCCTTAAAAACACTCCTTTCTCAAAATCACTTGATTCTACAACGATATCAAGTTCATTACGCTCATGGTTTTCTTAAAAACCTGCGTAGCCCTCCGTCATTTTAGGAAATAGAGTACTTAGTATTCGTGCTGCGTATGTCGACCAAAGCCGAGGCGTAGTGTACGTTAGCTAAGTAATGTCTTTCCTATACAGCATATGATGCGATTAGTTAAGACGGTCACATGATTATGTCGACCATAGCCGAGGGTCATGTGGGTGGGTCTAATTAACCACGAAATGACGGATAGAACTTCACTAGTGATTATGATATGTTGACCATAGCCAAGGTCATAGGTGCTAGGGGTAAAAAAGTATTATCGGGAATTTCAAGTGTTGAAATTTGCAATAAGATTGCATAGCTTCTATGAGATAGTTGGATCCCGATACCCACTGCGATTAAGAGTTACTCGTGGGAGAGTTTTACACATGACAATTAGCCGATCAAGTAGGTGTCTAGAAAGGTGTTAACGGGGTTATGCCTCTGGAAAAACGAAGTTTATTTTAATTAGGTCCGTGTGAAAGCACGGGGAACCTCCCTCAAAGTACCCACACTGGCCTGGCCGAAAGATTAGCGAAATAATAGAGTGTAATTAATCCCGGCTAGTCTTACCTTTTAGGGTTTGAAGGAAGATTTGACTAAAATAGTGGGAGCTATCCTGATTAGATAAAATAATAACCAATCTAATCTTGCAAAAGCGCACGCAGAGTGTTTCCTTCTCTCTCTCTCCTGGTAGCGACCATATCATGCCTTAATCAAGATAATAATATGGATGCATTGACCGAACCTCCTTATTATACTGAGCTAGGGAACGTTGGTTCCGCTCTATCTTATAACTGTTATAAGTCCGAGCAGGAAATAGGGGAATATCCGGATTTCCATGCCACCCAATTCAAAGAAAGTGCATGTTGATGTATATTCTTCGGGTGTCCTTATTACCGAGAACTGTTTTTCCAGTATCCTCTACGTCCTGGGTATGTGATACCAGATCAGGATCCCGCATATGTTACATGGGCTATAGAAAGGTACAGAACTGGGAATAGGTGATATGTCTCTAAGTGTTAGAGAATGGTGCAATTGTTGCAGCCAAATTAGTTGGCAGATATCACCTTGTATTAATACATTGATTCTGAACGAATGTTATTACACACTGAACCTGATATACATCATTACATCATATTCTTTATTAAGTTAAAGAAGGATATAATTCTGTATTGGAGGATAATGTTGTAAACATTTTCCTGAATCAAGAGTTGATTCAATCAGGCACGCTGTATAATAGCATATACGTTCTAAATTAAACCACAGTTCAAAGTATCTAGAACACACACAAGAGGAGTAGTTCAGAAATGAACGAATCCTTCTTGTGGCATTATAGACTATGTCATATCAATGCGACACGACCAGCTAAGTTACATAAAGATGAATATGAGAATCTGTTCGAATTTTCATCTTATGTTACTTGCTAGTCTTGTCTCAAAGATAAAATGACCAATACTCCGTTTACTGGAAACAGAGAAAGAGTTAGTGAACTCTTGGGACGGATACATGCTGATGTATACGGTCCAATGTCTACAAATGACAAGGTTGGTTCTTTTGAGAACCAAACGGGTAGAAGTATTAATGTCCTACGATATGATCGAGGAGGCGAATACTTGTGTATGGAGTTCCTGGATTTTCTAAAAAGAAGAATGTAATTCTCTCTCAGCTTACTCCTTCGTATACACAACAGTGTATCGGGGCGGAGGTATCGCACCCTATGAGATATGGCGCGCTCTATGATGAGTACTGCTGGGTTACCTGTTTCCTTTTTGGTGTTATGCACTTGAGAAGCTGCATACCTATTGAATGGGATTCCATCCAAATCAGGGCCTACCACTACATATGAGATATGGTATGGGAAGATACCATGTCTTAAACGGGTTAAGATATGGGGTTGTCCGGCCTATATTGAAAAGCAAAATCCGGACAAGCTCGAGGCAAGGTCAGTTGTGTAAGTTTGTCAGAATATCCCAAATATTGGTGAGGTAATATCTTCTACCTAACTGAGGAGCAAAAGGTGTTTTGTTTCTCAGCATGCCACCTTTTTAGAAAAGGAAAATTTTGTGAAGAAATTAGTGGTCATGAGGTAGAACTGGAAGGAGTTCCAGCTAGACAAACTAACAGCTGATGATTTGGTAAAACCAAAGGATTCAATAGTTTCCGACAAACCTCAGCCTCTCCGCGAATCTGGTAGGGTTCCTCATCCACTCGAGAGATACTATGATCTTCTCGGTGACAGTGGGAGCGAGGATTGCATCATGAGATGATGGCCCAACCGGGTTCAGGCAGATGGAACGTCTGTTTTGATGTAATAGTCAAAGAGTTTGACTTCATCAAAATGGTAGATGAACCTTGTATATACAAGAAGGTTGTAGGGAGTAAGGTTGTCTTCTACGTATTGTACGTAGATGACATACTCTTGATAGGAAATAGTTTCCTATGCTACACTCGGTTAAGCTCCTCTTATCACGGGGATTTTCAATAGAAGATCTGGATGATACCTACTACATCTTATTGATTATGATCTATGGTGATAGATCTAAATGGATGTTGGGAGTGTCCCAAAATCCAGGTACATAAACACCATACTAAAAGAGTTTAGTATGGACGATTCTAAGCGTGGTGGTTCATCCACTTACTCTTGGATCACTCTATCTAAAAAGATGTCTCCCGAGATTGATTTGAAGAGAGCTTGCATGCAAGTGATACCCTATGCTTCGGCAGTAGGCTCTATCAGAGTATGCGATGTTATGTACCAGACTAGATGTAGATGACCCACTAGTTGTAGTGATCAGGAATCAATCAGATCTTAAAAGAATCACTGGACAGCTGTGGAGGACATTCTTAAGTACTTGAGAAGCACTAAAAGAAAGTTCTTGGTTCCAGTTTCCAGAGTGATAAGTTCGACTGAGAGTCAGTCACAGGCATTGTCTTTACCCTCAGAGGAAGGACGGTATGTTGGAAGAGTTCCAAGCTAGATACCGTGACATACTAGACGATAAAGGCTGAATACATTGCTACCAACGATACTACCAAAGTGGCTGTCTGGACATTTCTTGTTCATAAGATGAATAAGGTTCCTACCATTGAGTGTCCAATAACTGTTATTGTGACAACAATAGAGTTGTGGCTTAGGCCTAGGAACACAGGTCCCATCAGCATTCCAGACACATTCTGAGGCAAGTATCACCTGATCAGGGAGATGGTTGATCTCCAAGGGATCAAGGTTAGGAGAGTAGACCAGAAGGTTGATACAGCGGATCCACTCACAAAGGCCTTACCCCTAAAGAGACTTCTCTACAATGGTTGAGTATGGGATACTACAACCTCTGCTATATTGTTGGGTATTGGATACTACAACAGATGGCCTTAGTGCAAGTGGGAGATTGTTAGTTATATGTATGCCCTAGTGGCCATTACTGTACATGCGATGTATATTGTAGTGGATGCTTGGACATATATAGGAAGGACTTTCTTGCTCGACATGATAATATTCTATCTGGTTGCACTTTACCTTAACATGTAAACAAATACAGTTTTGTGATCACATGTTGATAAAGCCCTTAGGATGAGTACTTGACTACCAGGACTATGATGTAGATCATACTAGTGAGGACTCGGTAGTCGATAAGTACATCCTTCAAATGTTCCTAGTCGTGGGAGTATCGAGACAGGGCATCAGTACTTCAGAGTAGACTAGCGTATGCGCTTCTTGACCCATATGATGGGCGATGGATGATCCCCATGTGTTTGACATCAGAGAAGGTATACGGGTACTCAGTGGAGACTGGGTACACAGGACGGACTCGCCGAGAACTCCTAGATGGTATTATACCTATCGTCGGATAGCAGTTCTCTGGTGACACTGGTACAGGTTAGTCTGTAGACCCGAGATCGTCATAGAGTCTTGTGTGATTCCCACTGTGCTTTGATTTCCACCTAACCACGGTCAAGAGATCGTGCAAAACGGTGGCTTTTGGGTAAATTTCCGAATCACATGGAGGCAATGAGCGATAGGAGGGGTTCGTCTCTCCCAGTATTGGGGGTTGATGTTGCGCTGTGCTCGATTGGACATAACAGGAAATCCCTGGACAGGGTTGCTGAGATTTATTGGTAAGTGTTATCAGTAGTTTCTCAAACCGTTATGGACCTTGCATCGGCATGACTTATCAGGCTATTAGGGTCTGACGTTATACCACCCCCAGGCTGTTGATATGCGACATATCAGACGAAGAGACCAGACTGTACGATAGTGTTACTGATTGGATTCGCAGGAGTTATAGCAGGCTTGCTTGTTGATCTTCTGATCGCTCACTACTTGGGTGTACGTTACGTTTAGCAGACCGCTTGCGGCTTGTGGGTGTTCGATATGATCATCACCTACTGCCGGCGTATTGACGAGTCTTTAGAGTCCTACATAGAGGTTTCCTGGTTTATGCGAAACGGAGTAGGAGCACATATGTGATATGTGCGGGACCGAGATTAATGCGAGTTTGTGATACCGCATTCTATTCTCGCGATATGTGATATTAGTCGGTTATATGTATTATAGCCGGATTATTAAATCAAGAGCTGATTTAATAATTTAATGTATAATTATATTTGATATATTAAATTACATTGACTAATATTAGCTCACTTAAGATTTCTTTTCTCACGTTTTGATACATTGATATATATATGTGTGATATATATTAATTGTATTCTTTTTGCATATAATATATATATGATATATATTATCGTGTTATGCTAGGTTACACATGCAACATATATGAGACTAACACCATGCTAGGCTTAATGTTAGGGTTAATATTTATTCTTAAGTAATTACAAATTAGTGGAGATATTTTGATGGTTGGAAGTTTGGAGAAGTTTTAAGATAACCATTGACTTAGTCCACTCTTTTGTTTTCCTTAAGATATTTATCAAGTCAACCATTAACCATACACAATGGTTAACTCTCTATAAGGGTTAGATATATGATATACTCACCCAAGGTTGCATTTTTAACCTTAATGCATTCATTCTTTCATCATTTGAGTTTCATCTTCTTCTTCTTCATTTTTAAGCTTTCTAGCTTTTGACAGAGTGATGATAGATTGTAAGAAAACCAAATCTATAGTGTGCAATATTTCTATTTCATCATCCTCTACTATTAGCCATTTAGTTTAGGGTGTTTGCTTCACTAATCTGCACAATTAGTGAAGAGATAGCATGAGCTAGTGTCTCCTCGACGTAGATCATCTTCGGCCTCGAAGACTTCGAAGCAAGCTTGTTCATTTCTTCATGGGAGCCTTTCTAGAGTCCGGGGATCGTGATCGCAGCGAAGGGACTTCTACACGGAGCTATTAAAGTGAAGGACCAGTCCACAAAGGTTGTATTCCTTGTTCACTTAGATGGAAAGTGTTTACATATCTTGTTTAACTCTAAGTCTCTAGTTAAGATCTTGGTTAGGTTTTGTTTAGCATCCCAAAAATTTTAAAGTACCATGATTGATGCTTGCCAAAACCTTCACAAGGTGCTAAGCCAACCCTACAAGTTTTACACAAGACAATTAGCCGATCAAGTAGGTGTCTAGAAAGGTGTTTACGGAGTTATGCCTCTGGAAAAACGAGATTTATTTTAATTAGGTCCGTGTGAAAGCACGGGGAACCTCCCTCAAAGTACCAACACTGGCCTGGCTGAAAGATTGGCGAACTTGTAGGGTGTAATTAATCCCGGCTAGTCTTTCCTTTTAGGATTTGAAGGAAGATTTGATAAAAACAGTGGGAGCCATCCTGATTAGATAAAATTATAACCAATCTAATCTTGCAAGAGCATACGCTGGGTGTTTTCTTCTCTCTCTCTCTCTAGGTAGCGACCATGTCACGCCTTAATCAAGATATTAATATGGATGTATTGACCGAACCTTCTTGTTATACTGTGCTGGGGAACGTTGGTCCCGCTCCAACTTATAATTGTTATAAGACCGAGCAAGAAATAGGGGATTACCAGGATTCCCATGCCGTCCAAACGAAGAATAAGCATGTTGATATATCTTCTTCGGGTGTGTTAGTCATTGAGAACTGTTTCTCAGTTCACTCTACGTCCTAGGTATTAGATACCGGATCGGGATCCGACATATGTAATATGTTACATGGGCTAAGGAAAGGTAGAGAACTGGGAATGGGTGATCATTCCGTAAGAGTAGGGAATGATGCAAATATTGCCACCAAAACAGTTGGTGAATATCACCTTGTATTACCAAATGGTAATACATTGATTCTGAATGAATACTATTACATTCCGACCCTGATATGCAACCTTATATCAATTTCTTTATTAAGTAAAGAAGAATATAATTTTGTAGTACAGGATAATGTTATGAACATCTTCCTGAATCAAAAGTTGATTGGATCAGGCTCGTTAAATAATGGCATATACGTTCTAGATCAAACCACAGTTCTTAATGTACAAACACACACAAGAGGAAGAGTTCAGAAATGAACGAGTCCTTCTTGTGGTATCGTATACTAGGTCATATCAATGTGACACGACTAGCTAAGTTACATAAGGATGGATATTTGAATCCGTTCGAATTTTCATCTTATGACATTTTCCAGTCATGTCTCAAAGGCAAGATAGCCAAAACTCCATTTACAGGACACGGAGAAAGAGCTAGTGAGCTCTTGGGACTGATACATAGTGATGTATGCGGTCCCATGTCTACATATGCCAGGAATGGTTCTTCATACTTCATTACATTCACTGACGATCTCTTAAGATACGGGCATGTGTTCCTGATCAAACACAAGTCTGAAGCTTTTAAGAAATTCAAGGAATATAAATCCGAAGTCGAGAACCAAACGCGTAAAAGTATTAAAATCCTACGATCTGATCGAGGAGGTGAATACTTGAGCATGGAGTTCCTGGACTTTCTAAAAGAGAATGGGATTCTCTCTCAGCTTACTCCTCCATATACACCACAGCACAACGGTGTATCGGAACGGAAGAATCACACCTTATTAGATATGGTGCGCTCTATGATGAGCACTGCTGAGTTGCCTATTTCCTTTTGGGGTTATGCACTTGAGACAGCAGCATACCTATTGAATCAAGTTCCGTCTAAATCTGTACTTACCACACCATATGAGATATGGAGTGGGAAGAGACCATATCTTAAACGAGTTAAGATATGGGGTTGTCCGGCCTATGTTAAAAGGCAAAATCCGGACAAACTCGAGGAGCGATTAGTTCTTTGCAAGTTTGTGGGATATCCAAAGAATTCATATGGATATTTTTTCTACCACAGTGAGGAACAAAAGGTGTTTGTTGCTCAACATGCCACCTTTTTAGAAAAGGAATTTCTTGTAAAAGAAATTAGTGGCAAAGAGGTAGAGCTGGAAGAAGTTCCAGTTACACAAACTACAACTGAAGATTTAGTGGAAGCAGAGGATTTGGTAGTGCCCAACGAACCCCAGCCTCTCCACCGATCTAGTAGGGTTCCTCACCCACCTGAGAGATATTTCGGTTTTCTCTATGACAGTGGGAGCGAGGATTGCATCATAAGATGATGACCCGACTAGTTTCGAGCAGGCCATCAAGAGTGGGGACTCTGTAAGAATTGCTGGATGCTATGCGATCTGAGATGGAATCCATGTACACCAACAAAGTATGGACTTTGGTTGCTATATCTGAAGGGTTAAACCCCCATCAGGAGCAAGTATATCTTGAGAAGATTACTTGGTGTACATAGAAAAGTTAAGACTTTCAAAGCTAGACTTGTTGTAAAAGATTCTCTTCATCGACCAGGTGTGGTTTATGATGAAACATTTTCTGCAGTAGCTATGCTTAAGTCCATCCGGATCCTACTTGTCATTGCTACATACCATGACTACGACATTTGGCGGTTGGGTGTCATGACCGCTTTTCTAAATACTGATTTAGAAGAGAGCGTCTATAAGTACACAGCCAGAGGGCTTCGTAGACAGTGGGAGCAGCGGAAACGTGTGCAAGTTGCTTTACAGGTTAAAGCAGGCATCGCGAAGTTGGAACATCTGTTTTGATGTGATAGTTAAAGAGTTTGACTTCATCAAAATGGTAGATGGACCTTGTATATACAAAAAGGTAGTAGAGAGTAAGGTGGTCTTCCTCGTATTGTACGTGGATGACATACTCTTGATAGGAAAGGTATTTCCTATGCTACACTCGGTCAATCTCCTCTTATCACATTGATTCTCCATAAAGGATCAAGGTGATACCTCCTAAATCCTGAGTTTTGGATCTATGAGATAGATCTAAGTGGATGTTAGGATTCTCACTAGGTGTAGTGAGATGGTATCAATAGATCCTGGATAGCTTCCACTGTGGTAAGGTCGACTGAATGTCAGTCACTGGCATTGTTTTTACCTTCAGTGGAGCGACGGTATGTTGGAAGAGTTCCAAGCTAGATACCGTGGCAAAATAGACGATAAAGGCTGGATACATCGCTACCAAAGATGTTACCAAAGAGGAAGTATAGGTGTATATTAGTTCATGAGATGAACTTCGTTCCTACCATTGTATGACAATGGAGTTGTGTCTTAGGCCTAGGAACCCCCATCCCATCAGTGACCCAAATATATTGTAAGGCAGTATCATCTGATCATAGAGATGGTTGATCTCCAAGGGATCGAGGTTAGGAGAGTAGACTCAGAGGACAACACGGCGGATCCACTCACAAAGGCCTTTTCCCAGAGAGAGACTTTTATAGGATGGTTGATTATGAGAGACTACAACCACTGCTATAAGATGGCCCTAGTGCAAGTGGAAGATTGTTAGTTATATGTATGCCCTAAAGGCCATTACTGTACATGAGATGTATATTGTAGTGGATGCTTGGACATATATAGGGAGGATTTTCTTGCTCGATATGATAGTATGCTATCTGGTTACTCTTTATCTTAACATGTACACAGATTGTCTCTCTGTTACATGTTGGTAAAGCCCTTAGGATGCGTACTTGACTACCTAGATTATGATGCAGATCATACTAGTGGGACAAAGGCAGTCTGTGAGTACATCCTTTAATGTCCCATATCGTGGGTATATCGAGACGGGGCATCGATATACCAGAGTAGACTAGCGTATACCTTCTCGACCCATGTAGATGGGCGATGGATGATCCCATATCCTTTGGTGTTTGACATCAAAGATGATATACGGGTGCTCAGTGGAGACTGGGTACACTGGATGGACTCGCCGAGAACTCTCAGATGGTACTATACCTCACGTCAGATGGCAGTTCTCTGGTGACACTGGTACAGGTTAGTCCGTCGACCCGAGATCATCATAGAGTCTTGTGTGATTCCCACCGTGCTTTGTTTTCTACCTTACCACGTTCAAGAGGACGTGCAAAATGGTGGTTTTTGGGTACAATCCCGAGTCACATGGAGGCAATGAGAGATAGGAGGGGATTTCGTCTCTCCCGGTATTGGGGGTTGATGTTGCACTATGCTCGATTGGCTATAACAGGAAGTCCCTGGCCAGGGCTGCTTCAGAGATATACTGGTAAGTGTTATCAGTAGTTTCTTGACCCGTTATGAGCCTCATATCGGCACAACTTATCGAGTTACTGGGGTCTGACGTTTACCACCCCTAGACGAGATATGCGACATATCAGACGAAAAGACCGGACTGTACGGTAGTGTTACTGATTGGATTCGCGGGAGTATGAGCAGGCTTGGTTGTTGATCTTCTAATCGCTCAATACCCGGGTGACCGTTACGTTTAGCAGACCGCTTGCGGCTTGTGGGTGTTTGATATGATCATCACCTACTGCCGACGTATTGACGAGTCTTTAGAGTCCTACACAGAGGTTTCCTGGTTCATGCGAAACGGAGTAGGAGCACATATGTGATATGTGCGGGACCGAGATTGATGCGCTTATGTGATACCGCATTCTATTCTGGCAATTTGTGACATCAGTCGGTTATATGAGATATAGCCGGATTATCGGATCAAGTGTTGATTCGATAAGTTGTTGCATTTGATATTGGTCGGTTATATATGATATAGCCGGATTATTAAATCAAGTTTTGATTTAATAATTTAATATATAATTGTATATTAGATATACTATATTACATTAACTAATATTTGCTCACTTATGATTTCTTTTCTCACTTGTGTGAATTAGTATATATGTGATATATATTAATGTACAACTTTTGTGTCATGCTAGATGCCACTTGTGACATGGATGTATGAGACTTTCACCATGCTTAATAATGTGATGGGTTTATATTTATCTAAGTTAATCAAAATTAGTGGGATTAAGTCACATGGTTGTAGCTTGTAGAAGCTTGTGGAACCATTGACCAAGTCCACTAAGTTTGTTTTACTTGTAGATATTTATTAACCTAACCATTATTAACTATCCATGGTTTATTCTCTACATGGGTTAGTGTATGACACTAACTCACCCATGGTTGCTATTCTCACCTCATGAGTTCATTCTCTCATCTCTTCACTTGAGCTTCTTCTTCCTCATGAGAAAAGCTCACTAGCTTTTCTCAAGGTGAGAAAATATTGTGAGAAAAATAAATCTAAAGAGAGACCACTTCCTACTTCATCATCCTCTACTACTTGCCATTTAGTTTAGGGTGTTTACTTCACTAATTTCACAATTAGTGAAGAGGTAGCATGAGCTTGAGTCTCCTCGACGTAGATCATCTTCGGCCTCGAAGACTTCGAGCAAGCATGTTCATTTCTCCGGGAGAACCCATACTAGAGTTCGGGAGATTGATACTTGAAGCGAAGGGACTACTACACGGAGCTTTAGAAGTGAAGGACCGGTCTACAAAGGTTGTATTCCGTTATCACTTAGATGTAAAGTTGTTTACTTGTTGTTTCTAACCCTAATTCTCTACTAAAGATCCTTGCTTAGGTTGTTTGGCACTTGAAAACTTTAAATACGGCGTGTTTGATGCCTTGTGAAACCTTGTTCTAGTGCCTAAGAACCTTACAACTTTCTTCCCCTGGGCGTAAGTAGGAGGTAGGGACTGCAGAATCAAGTCAGCATATGACTCGTTCTCCAATGTGGTCTTCAGGTCCGTGAGCTTTTTAATATAGCTAATCATTGTAGGGACTTGGTCCCCTACAGATGATCTGACAGCCAACCTCGCTTGGAGCAATTCTTTCGAGGTCTCATATCTTGCGATACGAGATTGCTCTCCATATGTGGATTTTTGCCCCATGCTCTTATGACCTTGACGAAAGGAAACATATCATAAGTCACATGTCAAGTTCTACCCATCATTGTCCAGATTAATTTGAACCCACCCGTACATACCTTTGACGAAGGCCAAAATAGTAGTACGACTGTCCCAAACCAACGCTTCTATCTATGCTACATATGAACACCCGGAAGCTACCAATCACTATGCCTTGACGAAGGCCAACAAACATAGCTTGAATACTAGTGACTATTCATATGAAATGACGGAGGTCTACGAATGGTTTTGGCGAAACCGTGAACGTAGTGAACTTGATATAACCGAAGGAAGCTGATAGCTTTTAAAAGGTGTGGTTTAAGCTCCGCATTTAAAAGTCTCATGTTTTAAAATAACCGAGTGGTTTTTAAAATTTGTTCCAACGATTCAGCTTTGGTTTGTTTGCTTTGCATTAATGTAATGCAGTCCCATCAATTAACTTACCATTGCAGAAAATAACGAAAATACAACGTATGCTTATGTCATCCGCATTCGCTACGGGGCCCCGTCATCACCCGTTAGGTTACTTAACTAACGACAGAGCGGGGGCTGGACTAGAGCGGGTGCAAAACATAATCAACGTCTATTATATAATATATATATATAATAATATCCATTCGTCAGATGCAATGATAGGCATTCCAGATCACAGATGAACACATTTGATATACTAGGAATTCCGCGTTTCATTTGAGCCTGTAACGAAAGACGGATTCCACGGTCGTGATGAATAGCTAAACCCCACCCTAGACCCCTACGGGTGCGACAAACTACCCTCCAAATACCCGAAGTGATGAAACCTCCCTCAACAAAGTGAGTAGGCCACTCGGCACTTCAAAATACCCGGTAGTTTGTGCACCCCACCTCGGGTCTATCCTAGGAGCAAAAACGGTAAAAGAAATAATACAACGGTGGCTACAACCTCAACCTGGATGTGCCCCGCAAAAATAATATTACATCACTTTACAAATTTTATATTCAATGAAAGAATGAAAACCCTCATCTCACATCCCCGGCTATTCATCCACGACGATCCAACAAGTTCATATACACAAACCATCATAACAATATCAAAGATATGTGCAACCCCGACTAATCGACGTATAGCAATTAGTCGACATTTCCAAACACATATAAACAACACAAATCTTGTAAAGTAACTACGATATTAGAATTCCGCACGCAATTTGCAAACTTAACCAATTTTCCAAGACATGAAAATCCAGTGAGCTAAAGTTCCAAAATCGATAGTTTTGAGCCAATCCGGGAGTCGAAACGAACTCGAAACCCGCCCGAATCTTCGCGGCGACGAAGACACATGAAATACTGTCGAATGAGGGGCCTTCGGGAGAGGGTACCCACCCCTGGGTGCCAACACGAGGTGGCCCCCAAAGGGAGGCAGACCCGAGAGCACTGATTCCTGGTGCTCTCGGGTCACCAGCCCCCAAGGCCACCAAGTGGTGATCTTAGGGGGTGGTCCCGGCCATTGGTGCCCCCCGGTGTGTTTCCGGGGTGCGCACTCTTCACCCCGCGGCTTCTCTGTTCAAACCGTGAGCCCTCAGGGTGTGCAAACAAGTCAAAACCTCACTTTTGAAAACTGTTTTTGTCGACAGTTTTTGCGCGACAAAAACGGCGGAATTCTAACATCACTAAAAGCTATCTAAGGTTTATGAGAGGCTCTGATACCACTTTAAGTCGATGTCGCTCACCGCACATGTTCTTGGGGAGGCGGAATTTGTAAAAAATGATTTTTACGGGCTTCGCAACACCGACTAGAACCAAGGATCGTCCATAAACCCTAGCTAGCAAACTACTTGAGGTTTAACTACTCGGATACGAAGTTATACCTCACGATACTTGTCCTTCGGGTCTTCATCACTGTCCTCCTCGTCTACGTAGGCTCCAAGGATCTATCCGGATCGCAGCAACCTCTACGGCCTCCTCGAGTCAAAGACGACCCACCCGAGAGTCTATAGTCCGAGCTCCACCTCAAAACCGAGGTAACTAGGGCAACAAGCTTGCTAAACTTGATGTCCTAGGTGATGTAGAGTATGAAGATGGATTTATTTGTCTCTTGAAACCCTATGATTCTCAACACATGAGAGATTTTAGGGTTTTAGTTAATAGGAAGAAGAAGAGAGCTAACATGAGAGCTCACTTGAGGAAAGAGAAATGATTTTGATAAATGATCATGATAAATGAAAATGAGATGGCTAACTTGACATAACCACAACCATGGCATGAAAAATATCTCATCAAAATATCTAGGTCACAAAATATCTCACAAAAATATCTAAGTCAAATAGTCAAACCAAGTCAAGTGGTCAAGCCAAGTCAAATGGTCAAACAAAGTCAAGTAGTCAAAACAAGTAGCCATGCCTCAATTATCATTTACAAAAATAACAAATACTTTCCTCCATCTCATAATTATTTTAATCAAGTCAATGGTCAAAACCCTAATGAGGTGTCTCCTTCTATGCCCCTCTCATCCGTATATACATACCCGCATTCGTGTTATGAGAAACACGAATACAAAGAGACGAAACTGTTCCATCAATATAATACTAGGATCCAGCTTAAACCAAATCCCACTAGTATTATCCGCCCGAACATCATACGCACACAAGTGCACGTAAGTGATCGAATCCTTGCCGTAAAACCATACGGCCTCTACACCTTTTGCCCGGTGCAGGGAAACTCTCTGTGTGGGACTCTAAAGACTCGACACTATGATGGCAGTGGGTTTAACTATAGGCCGCAAGCGGTATTAGCTGCACGTAACGGTCCCCAGGTAGATGTTGATAAGAAGGCCGATGAGGAAAACCCATCCGAACTCCTACTGAGCCTGAATGTGACAATCTCTGTACAGTCCGGTCTGTTCGTCTAAGGGTATCGCATATCGGACCTAGGGGGCAGTAATCGTCAGACCCCTAATGGCGCAATAATTCGTGTCGGAGAGTAGCCCAATACACCCTGAGAAACTACTGGAATATCTACCAGTAAATCTCGCTTTCCTTGGACAAGGACTTTGTGTAATGGCCTTCCGAATACAGCGCGATCTCAACCCCCAATACCGGGAGAGACGAATCCTATCTAGCCGCCACTGCCTCCAAGTGCTTCGGGACTGCACCCAACTACTACCTGTTTGCACGACTCCTTTGAGCTGTGGTATGGTAGAAATCAAAGTATAGTGGGAACACACTCGAGGCGAAGTAGCAGTGTCAAGTAGATGGACTAAGCTGTACTCATGTCACCTAGGAACTGCTACCTGACGACAGGTATAATACCCACCAATAGTTCCCGACGAGTCCTGTCCAGTGTACTCATAACCTAATAAGCACCTGCATACTATCTCCAGTACGACGTACTTATGGCTGTGGGACAGACCATCTCCCCTGCTGGGATAAGAAGCGTATACACTAGTCTACTGTGGAGTACTGATTCCCCGTCTCGATAATCATACGACTAGGGACCTGTATAGGATGTGCTTATAGATTACCCAGCCCCCACTAGTGTGACTGCCATCACAACACTGGTAATCAAGCAAAGATCCTAACGGCTCTACCAATATGTATAAGCGATATGCTAAAAGAAACACATGCACATATTGAGGTAGAAACAAACCAGGTAGCATACTACCATTTCGAGCAAGACTGTTACTATATCCATGTATATCACAAGCTCCCATTAAGTAATATACAATCCAGTATGATACAATAATGGTCTCTAGGGCATATATCACTAACACAAACACCCTAAACTAAATGACTAGTATAGTAGAGGATGATGAAGTAGGAATTTTTCTCACTTTAGATTTATTTTTCTCACAATATTTCATCACCTTGAGAAAAGCTAGAAAGCTTTCTCTTGATGAAGAAGAAGATGAAGTGAAGATGAGAATAAAACTCATGAGGCGAGAATAGCAACCATGGGTGAGTTTGTATCATATACTAACTCATGTAGAGACTAAACTATGGCTAAGGATAATGGTTAGGTTAATAAATATCTTAAGCAAAATAAAACTAGTGGACTAAGTCAATGGGCTCAACAAGCTTCTCCAAGTTTCTAGCCATGGCAAAATTCCTACCAATTTTGAATTTCTTAAACAAATAAAAACCCTAGATTATCATAAGCATGGTGTCAGTCTCACACACCCATGAAGCATGTGGCATCTAGCATGACACAAAATAATGTACATTAATATATATCACATATATACTAAGTGTACACAAGTGAGAAAAAGAAATGCTTAAGTGAGCTAATATTAGTTAATGTAATTCAATATATCAAATATATAATTATACATTAAATTATTAAATCAACACTTGATTTAATAATCCGACTATATCACATACAACCGGCTAATATCAAATGTAACAACATATCGAATCACCACTTGATCCGATAACCCGGCTATATCAAATATAACCGTCCGATATCTTATATCGAGAGAATAGAATACGGTATCACATACGCGTATTCGGTCCCGCACATATCACATATGTGCTCCTACTTCGTTTCACTTGAGCCAGGAAACCTCTGTGTAGGACTCTAAAGACTCATCAATACGCCGGCAGTAGGTGGTGATCATATCAGTCACCCACAAGCCGCAAGCGATCTAATAAACGTAACGGCAACCCGGGTATTGAGTGATCAGAAGATCAACAAGCAAGCCTGCTCATACTCCTGCGAATCTAATCAAGTAACACTACCGTACTGTCCGGTCTCTTCGTCTGATATGTCGCATATCACAGCCTGGGGGTGGTATAACGTCATACCCCAATAGCCTGATAAGTCATGCCGATGCAAGGTCCATAACGGTTCGAGAAACTACTGATAACACTTACTAGTAGATCTCAGCAACCCTGTCCAGGGATTTCCTGTTATGGCCAATCGAGCATAGTGCAACATCAACCCCCAATACCGGGAGAGATGAATCCCCTCCTATCGCTCATTGCCTCCATGTGACTCGGGACTGTACCCAAAAAACCACCGTTTTGCACGATCTCTTGAACGTGGTAAGGTGGAAATCAAAGCACAGTGGGAATCACACAAGACTCTATGACGATCTCGGGTCGACAGACTAACCTGTACCAGTGTCACCAGAGAACTGCTATCTGACGATAGGTATAATACCATCTAGGAGTTCTCGGAGAGTCCGTTCAGCGTACCCAGTCTCCACTGAGCACCCGTATACCTTCTCTGATGTCAAACACCAATGGATGTGGGATCATCCATCGCCCATCATATGGGTCAAGAAGCGTATACGCTAGTCTACTCTGGAATATCGATGCCCCATCTCGATACTCCCACGACTAGGAACATTTGAAGGATGTACTTACCGACTACCTCTGCCCCACTAGTATGATCTGCATCATAATCCTGGTAGTCAAGTACTCATCCTAAGGGCTTTATCAACATGTAATAGAGAGACAATAAGTGTACATGTTAAGATAAAGAGCAACCAGATAGCATACTATCATGTCGAGTAAGAAAGTACTCCCTATATATGTCCAAGCATCCACTACAATATACATCGCATGTACAGTAATGGCCTCTAGGGCATACATATAACTAACAAAACCGACATTGGAATATTTCAGTTTTCGTATATGGGGTTCTAGCTCAAGTCCAGACAAGAATTCTAGCATAAAAAGGGTTTGTGGCCACTACTAAACTTCAATTACACTTTCACAAACAAAATATCCCTGAACCTCTTCTTGAAAATATCAAAGATCACTAATCTATATTGGTTTAACTCTAAACTACTATAGGGTGTACAGAAAACTAAAAACTTAACTAAAGGAATGGAAATATACCTCATTTGGCAACTCAAGAAAATTCTTGGATTGCCCAAAGTGTTCAAAATCTTGACTTGCTCCTACCATCATGCATGTAGTGAGCTTGTGCACAAAATTTGTGAAGAGAGTATAAGATTTTGTGGTGGTTTGTAGGGTGGTGCAAAGTGGTAGAGGAGGTGGAGGAAGGAGGATATGAAGATGGGAAGAAGAAGAATGAAGTGAAGAGAGTATGAGCCATGGTTGAAAACCCCCCCTCTCTTTCTCTCTCTCTCTCTCTCTTGCCCATACTTCTTTGTCCTCCTTATGCAAAATAACTCACAAATTCTTTTTGTTTTCTTTTTATTTCTTTTAAAACAACAATCGAAACCATAAAGTAGCAAATGAAGCATAGTTCAAAATAAGGTAAGCAAGTTTTTGCAACATGTTTTGTTGCATGTCACATACACATAAACAAGATTAATGCATGATTAGGGAAAATTAATCAAGTTTAGCATTAACATTGTATGCAAATAATTATATAAAAATCTATAAATGCTCAATTCACATAATTTCTTTCAAAAGACAATAATTCTTATTAATTTTCCAAATATTTTCCAAACTATCAGTATATAATTATACCATTTTACGAAAACCTCAATTCACAAATCGAATAGTTTTTGCGAAATATATTATTTTAATATTTAATTTCCAAAAAATATTATTTTATATTTCTGAAATGTTACACATGTACACTTGTTTTAGTTTACTGTCTTTATGATACATGTTGATAAAACCCTGTTCCCTCATAAAAGAGAAAAAAGGGGAGAAAATTCCCTACGACTCAAGCATCACGTGTTAAACACGTGAGCGCCTATATGCAAAGCATATAGGCGCTGCAATCAAACATCTGATAGGCTAAATGAGCCTCACGTGTTAAACATGTGAGCGTCTATATGCATAGCATATAGGCACTGTAATCAAACAACTAATAGGCTAAATAAGCCTCACGTGTCAAACACGTGAGCGCCTATAGGCGCTGCAATCAAACAACTATAGGCTAAATGAGCCTCACGTGTTAAACACTTGAGCGCCTATATGAAAAGCATATAGGTTCTGCAATAAAACAACTAATAGGCTAAATAAGTCTCACGTGTTAAACACGTGAGCGCCTATATGGAAAGCATATAGGCGTTGCAGTTAAACAACTAAAGGCTAAATTGGCCTCACATGTTAAACACGTGAGCGCCCATATGCAAGGCATATGGGCGCCAAATCAGAGAATCTAAACAAGCCTCACGTGTTAAACACGTGAGGGCGCCTCCTTACGTAGAATTAAATTCTACTCGTGAAAAATCCTCTCAGTTAAACAAGGAACCGTTGGATCAAAGATCCAATGGTGATTAAGCATAGAATTAAATTCTATTGGGTAGAATATTTTCTGTTAAACCGAAATTTGGTGGATCAAAGATCCAATGAGATAGAAAATATTTCCCATATCTTTCTAAACAAAGAAAGATTGTGCTCTGTTAAACCGAGCACCCTTGGATTAAAAATCCAATGGTGATAAAAATATCACCGTTCAATAGAATTTTATTCTATATATAGGAGAATATTCCGTCAATCTTGTTAAAAACAAGAAAACATATTTTGTAAAAGAGGAGTCCTTGGATCAAAGATCCAACGGTGGGTACAATTCCCCAAATTAATTTTGAGACCAATTAAATCAATTGGAATTTCTCAATGAGAGATTTTCTCAAAACCAATTAACAATCTGCCTCCACTATATAAAGGACCCGAGACTTCAAGTCTAAAAAAACCCTATAAGCTTCTGCCAAAATACAGTGAGCACTTAAGAGAATAAAAGAATTTAATTCTCAAAGAAAGAAGACCTTCCTCTTTCAAAACACTCTAGGTAAATAAAAAAGGAGAGATTGAAAGTATCCCTTTTGCCTAGTATAATGGATATAAGGTTTTAACCCTTCATACAAGAACTTAATTCTTCCTCTGGTTTGAGATTTGCAAAAGCAAATCTCCCCACAAGTTGAGAATTTAATTCTCTTCGGGGAGATTCTATTCTTCAGACTCAAAACTTAGGGAAAATAACTAGGTTAAAAAGAAAAAGAAAGAAAAAGAATATATGTTCTGGGAATTTAATTCCCCCGAAATTAAGGTTTAACCCTACATAAAGAACTTAGTTCTCCAATAAAAACAATGATTTGTTGGATATGTATGCCCTAGAGGCCTTCATTATATAGGATCCAAGGGATATATATATATATATATATATATATATATATATGTACATGACAATCTTGCTCGATATGATAGTATGCTAGTTGGTTTGTCTTTATCTTAACATGTGATGTGTTTTACTTTGTATTTCATATCTTGTATACATGTTAAGCCCGTAGGATCTTTGCCTGACTATCTACGTTGTGACGGCGATCATACTTGTGGGAGCTGGGTAGTTAATAGGCACATCCTTAAAAATGTCCCTAGTCGTAGGAGTATCGAGACTGGGTATCAATACTCCAGAGTAGACCAGTGTATACATATCTAGATCCCGACGAGGGACGATGGATTGGTCCCGCAACCATTGGTGAGGTGCACCTAAGATTGTATACAGGTGCTCACTGTGTGTGAGTACACCGGACAGGACTTGCCGAGAACTGACTAGATGGTATTATACATAGCGTCAGATAGCAGTTCTCTGGTGACATGTGTGCAGATAGTCTGTTGACCTAAGGTCGTCATTTGTCTCGTGTGAGTTCCCACTGTGCTTTAATTACTACCGTACCACGGCTCAGAGGAGTCGTGCAAACAGGTTTTAGTTGGGTACAGTCCCGAGCCACAGGGAGGCAGTGAGCGACTGTTGGGGATTCGTTTCTCCCGGTATAGAGAGTCGATGTCGCGCAGTGATCGGTTGGTCAACACCATAAGTGTCTGGACAGAGCGGATTGAGAATTATTGGTGGTCAGACCAGTAGATTCTCGGATGGTCTTGAGCCACACCAACATGACTTTTCTGGTTATTAGGGGTCTGATGTTTTCCACCCCCTAGACCTTACATGCGATACTCTCAGACGAACAGACCGGAATGCATGGAGATTGTCACGGACATGCTCAGCAGGGGTTCGGATGAGTTTGCTCGTCGGCCTCCTTTTCGACATGTACCTGGGTTGCCGTTACGTACAGCTAGTGCCGCTGACGAACTTGTGGTTAAACCCACTGCCAGCGTACTGTCGAGTCTTTAGAGTCCCACACAGAGGTTTTCCCTGAACAGGAGAGACGTTGTAAAGACCGTATGGTCTTACGGCAGGTTTTCGATTACATATGTGTACTGGCTACACGGATGATGTTCATACAGATAATACTAGTGGGCTTTGGTTTAAGTCGATCCTAGTATTATACTATTGGATTATTCTTGTCTCATTGTATTCATATTTTTCCGGAATACGAATACGGGTATGTATATACGGTGAGGGCATTCTTGTAATTTCATAAGAATGAGCTTTTAGAAGAAGACACCTCATTATTGGTTTTATCCTTTTTTTGGAAAAAGGATTAATGTGGTGGAATTTGGAGAGACTCTTGAGGAATGGTTGAAAGCATGGCTTGGTATTTGTTTATTCATTTGTGGTTACTATTCAAGTATGGGTCATTATTTTGTGAGTTTAATAATCCATGCTTGAATTATTGGGGTGAGATTTAAGCCATTCTCTTAACCATTATCCGTGATCCTTTATTCATTCTCACTTCCTTATTCTCTCTCCTAGGTTTTACACTCCTCCTCCCTCAAACTCTAACCTTTCACATGTGTTGTGATTCAAAGAGCTTAGAGACAATATACTCCATATATCTTCTCTACATCTACTTAGTAATCTCTTTTAGAAAATTAGATCACTAAGTTACCTCACTTGAGGTTGAAGCTTGACTATAGGCCTTCGGGTGGATCTTCTTTGACCTAAAGGAGACCGGCAACCGAGTTCGTTTAGAGCATCCTAGGAGCCAAGAAAGGAGATCAAAGTAGAAGCTTGATCCAAGGAGCCAAGAACCAAAAGAAGACCCGAAGGACTTGACACGAAGGTATAACACTTTAACCGAGTAGTTAGAACCTTCATGTAGTTTATGTTAGCTAGTTAAGGTTTAATTAAGATCCTAAAGTGGATAAAGTCTATGTTGTAAAGCCAAACTTGATCTTTTGATGGAGAAAAATCATTTTTGATGTATTCCGCCTCCCCGCGAACTCGCGGGCTATACGACATAGACTTACACTGGTATCAGAGCCACTTAAACTTAAACTAGCTTGTTAGCAAATAGTTAGAAGTTCGATCGAATGATTTTTGCCCGAAATCAAATTCCAGAACCATGCTTGCTGTCGAATTTTTTAACTGCTCAAAAAATATTTTCAGAGGTCTTAAAATTACAAGCAGGGTTTTGTAAGAACACAGAGGAAATTTGAGGAAGTGATCGCTCCAGACCACCGCGGAACCGTGGCTAAACTCAGTGTTTGGCCGCCGAATCGCGGCCGAGTCACCCCAAATTTCTTCTGTGGGTCTTATTTTGTGGAATATGATTTCTTGAATATTTTGTTTCTACCCAGAATTGTTTTTGTTCAGGATTGTTCATCGGGTAGACACAAATTTGTTATTCGATCGAAATTCTAAGTTATTTGGCTGATCGGGTTTTCTGTGTTTGTATAAATGTGTATCGAAACGTCCGCTAATTGCTATATGTCGATTAGTAGGGGTTGCATATTTCTGTGATTATGATCTGTGATGGTTTGTGTATATAGATTGTTGGATCGTCGTGAATGAATAGCCGGGGGATGTGAGAAGAGTGTTTTTCTTTTCTTTCATTCATGTACAATTTTTAAATTGATGTAATATTATTTTTGCGGGGCACATCCGGGTTGAGGTTGTAGCCACCGTTGTATTATTTCTTTTTACTATTTTTTCTCCTAGGATAGACCCAAGGTGGGGTGCACAAACTACCGGGTTCTTGAAATGCCGAGTGTCCTACTCATTTCAATAAGAGAGGTTGCTTCACTTCGGGAATTTGGTGGGTGGTTTTCCGCACCCGTAGGGGTTTAGGGTGGGGTTTTTCGCTATTCATCATGACCATGGAATTCGTGTTTCGTTACAGGCTTAAACGAAGCACGGAAATCCTAGTATATCCAATGTATTCATCTGTGATTTTGTGATCTGGAATGCTTATTATTGCGTGAGACGAATGACTATATATATATATATATTATATATATATATAATAAACGTTGCTTATGTTTTGCACCCGCTCTAGTCCAGCCCCCGCTCTGCCGGTAGTTAAGTAACCTAACAGTGTATGACGGGGCCCCGTGGCGAATACGGATGGAATAAGCGTATGTTCTATTTTCGTTTCTTTTGCTGCAATGATAAGGTTAATTGATGGGACCGCATTAATTCTAATTAATGCAAGGAAATAAACCTAAAATCTGATGTCATTGGAACAATTACAAAACCACTCGGTTTTCTTCAAAAAACATTTTTAAAAGCGGAGCTTAAACCACTCTTTTTCAAAAGCTATCAGGTTCCTTCGACTATATCAAGTTCATTACGTTAACAGTTTTGGCACCAAAACCAGCCGTAGCTCTCCGTCATTTCAGATAGGTATCTACTAGTATTCATGCTATGTGTTTTGACCTTCGCCAAGGCATAGTGCTTGGTAGCTAGTGGGTGCTTATCTGTGGCATAGATAGATGCATTAATCTAGGACATGAGTACAGCTATTTTGGGCTTCGTCAAGGGCTTGTAAGAATGCGTCTAGGTTAATCTGGATAATGACGGGTAGAACTCGACTTGCGACTTACGATGTTTTGGCCTTCGTCAAGGTTATAAGCGCACGGGGAAAAAATCACATCGGGAGTTTCAAATATAAAGGAAACTTGCTAGTGCTGCATACCTTCTTGAGTGTGTTATTTTTGGTAGTCTTCCTTCAAATTCATCACACAATGATAGTTGGGTCCTGATCCTACTGTGAGTATCCGCTACTCTTCGGAAAACAATTTCACTTAACGATCAATGCTATAAACCAAGTAGTTGTCTAGAACGGTGTTAGCGGGGCTACGCCTCCAGGGAAAATAGGTTATATAGTTAAGGAATTTCGCGAAAGCGTTGGAAAACCTCCCTCGAAGTACCGACAGTAGCCTGGCAGAAAGGTTAAGCAAGTATTGTGACATGCGATAAATCCCGACTAATTCTTCTTTTAGGGTTTGAAGAAGAATTCAAGGAAACAGTGGGAGCTATCCTGTTTAGTTAAACTAAAAACTAATCTAAACTTGCAAGAGCATATGCTGAGTGTTTCTTTTCTCTCTCTCCTAATTGCAGCGACCATAATGGGACTTAAGCTTATATTAGATAAAAATAAACTCGCTGGGCCAAACTATAAAGACTGGCTGAGGAATGTCCAAATGGCCCTTACATATGATAAGGCCGCATACGTCGTCACGGCAAAAGCCCCCCTGTTCCCGGTCCAGAATCCTCGGTCGCGGACATTGAGGTCCGTAAGACCTGGGATCTTGATTGCGCGAAAACCAAGTGCCTCGTGCTGGCCTCCATGGATAATGAACATCAGAGGCGGCACGAGAAGATGGACCTTGCTTCCATATTCCTCCATACCAAAGAATTATATGGAGAGCAATATCGTATCGCAAGATACGAGACCTCGAAGAAACTATTTCAAGCGAGGTTGGCTATCAGATCATCTGTCGGGGACCACATCCTGAAGAAGATTTTTCTCATCGAAGAACTCACGGACCTGGGAACCATGTTGGAAAATGAGTTACACATCGACTTGGTCCTCCTGTCCCTTCCCTCCACCTATGCCTTTCAATATGAACGGTATGGAAGTTTCACTTCCTGAGCTCCTCAACATGTTGAGGATGGCATAGGGCACCTTGAACAAAAGCAAGGAAACACCTGCTCTTTATGTTGGAGGATCTTCTTCTTCTAGATCCAAGGCCAAGGCCAATGGGAAGAAGAAGAAGGCACCTACCAAACTGAGGGGAGGTGTGCAGAAGGTACAGGGAAAGGGAAAGGAAAAGATGGGAGGGGCAGCCACAAAGGATGAGTGCTTCTATTGTCCGAAGAAGAGTCATTGGAGGAAGGACTGCAGGGCCCTAAAGGCCAAGAATAAGGACATAAAGCAAGTTGTGGCTTCAGCTTCAGGTGTGTTCTTGATTGAAAACTTCATTTCCTTAAACTCTACTTCTTGGGTATTGGATACCGGATCAGGATCTCACATCTATAATTCTTTGCAGGGGCTGAGAAGCCGTAAGGTTTTGAGGATAGGTGATATGACCCTTAGGGTTGGCAACAGAGCCAGTGTGGACGCAGTTGCAGTAGGGGAATATCACCTTGGATTGGCAAGTGGACATATTTTGTTGTTGCATAATTGCTTTTGTGTACCCAGTATGGTGTGTAATATTATATCAGTGTCTTTATGTCACGACCCGAAAGTACGGAACATGACCGGCACTTAGACTACGAACGTCTCAAGGCGTACGTAATCGAAGTAAGCCGCAACCCAGAAATCCAAACCAAGAAAAGTAGTAGAGAGTAAGAAGAACCATCGAATCAACCTGTGTGCAACACAATATACAACGCCTAAAGGCGAGGATCACAACAGAAGGGAACTCCAATCAACAAGAAACCCAGAGAAATATAACACGCGACTCTAAGGTCGAATGAAAAAACATCACTGGTCTCTATCTCAAATAAGTACATGTTTGGTTGATGGAACTTCTAGATACAACTGAATATAATATACAATGTATAATGGCGGGTACGATACAAATAACCCACCTACTAGCAAGTCACCTGAAAGAAGCTGTGCCCGCAAAGCCGTAATGAAACCCGTACGGCAACACCTGCAAGAAACTGGGGCACAACGGGGGTGAGTTGCCAACTCGTGAGTAGAAAAAGATCTACGAACAGAAAATCGCATGTATGACGCAATCCTAAGTCATACGATCATAACATATAATCCACAAATATATAACCAGCAATCTACAACAAGACTAGGGTAAATATCTAACCCAAGTGTAATCCCATATGACCGTGTCAATGTCTCAGGTAGCATTGTATAAATGGATAATGTATGAATGCATGAAAAATATGATGAAGTTTTTAAAATGATATCAATACACATATATTAGCGTCCCATTCCACTAATATTGGTGTAAGGGTATATATAACAGCGCCCTCATACCCTGTTATATATACAAATAAAGTATAATCAATGTAATCATGCATGTAAATATGAGGATATAGTCAAAATCATGGAAAACATCATGAAACCTGTGTTAGTTATGTATATGCCCTAGAGGCCATTGTTGTACATATGATGTATATTATAATGGATGCTTGGATATATATAGAGATGACTTTCTTGCTCGTCATGATAGTATGCTATTTGTTTTCACTTTATCTTAACATGTTGACTTGTATTGGTTTACTGTTTTACTCTCACATGTTGGTAAAGCCCTTAGGATCTGTACTCGACTACTGGGACTATGATGAGATTATACTAGTGGGGCCGCGGTAGTCGATGAGTACATCCTATAACTGTTCCTAGTCGAGGGTATATCGAGACAGGGCATCGATACACCAGAGTAGACTAGCGTATACGCATCTTGACCCATATGATGGGCGATGGATGATCCCATATCCATCGGTGTTTGACATCAGAGATGGTGTACGGGTGCTCAGTGGAGACTGGGTACACTGGACGGACTCGCCGAGAACTCCCAGATGGTGATATACCACACGTCAGATGGCAGTTCTCCGGTGACACTGGTACAGGGTAGTCTGTAGACCCGAGATCGTCATAGAGTCTTGTGTGATTCCCACTGTGCTTTGATTTCCACCTTACCACGTCCAAGAGGGCGTGCAAAACGGTGGCTTTTGGGTACAGTCCCGAATCACATGGAGGCAATGAGCGATAGGAGGGGATTCGTCTCTCCCGGTATAGGGAGTTGATGTTGTGCTGTGTTCGATTGGCTATAACTGGAAGTCCCTGGCCAGGGCTGATATAGAGATTTACTGGTAAGTGTTACTAGTAGTTTCTCGACCCGTTATGAGCCATACATCGACACGACTTACAGGTTACTGGGGTCTGACGTATACCACCCCTAAACTTGATATGCGACATATCAGACGAACAGACCGGACTGTACGGGAGTGTTACTGATCGGATTCACAGGAGAACGCACAGGCTAGCTTATTGATCTTCTGATTGCTCAATACCTGGGTGGCTGTTACGTTTAGCTGACCGCTTGCAGCTTGTGGGTGTTTGATATGATCATCACCTGCTACCGGCGTATTGACGATTCTTTAGAGTCCTGCACAGAGGTTTCTTGGCTCAGGCAAAACGGAGTAGAGGCACATATGTGATGTAAGTGCACGGCGGCGCCCCGGCCGTCAATCCGACGCCGGAATGCGGAAACGGTGAATAACTTAAATTTTGCGGACTTTGCAAACCGGCACCACCGCGCACTAAACTCCGGATCGTAACCATTAACAAGTCTAAGCTTACTAACAAGATAGGTTAGAGATGTATACCGACTGATCCGAGTCCTCCGGTCTTCATCTCCTCTCCGATCTCCTCGCGGGATCTCCGGTCGCCGCCTCCTCGCCGGAAGGGCACCACGTCGCCTGCATCTTTTACGGGCTCCCGCCTCTATACCGAGGCAACTCGGGCATGAAGCCGGCAACTCGACATGCCCAAGGTTTGCTGTAGGAAGTGTATAGTCTATGTCTCATTAGGGTTTTGGTGTTGCCTTTTGAAGATGGAGGAATGGTATATAGAAAATTGGTGCTTTCAATTTTCTAGCAATGGAATGAGATGAAGAATGATATACACCAAATGAATCACTCTCATTTTTCTCCTCTCAAAGATGAAGCTCTCATTCTTCTTCTCTTTCTTTTTCTCAACTCTCTCAAAAAATGAAAACTATCATACTAAGAGAATGGTGGAGCAAGGATATGAAGCATGAAGGAAGGTGAGTGTAGGAGTGAAGAAAAGGTGACCACATCAAGAGACAAAGAAACATGAACCATGCTTCACTTTAATCAAACCATACCCTCATCAAATCACAAGTCAAAGCAAGTCATGGTGCAAAGAAAAGAAAGCTATCATAATCAATCCATTATGCAAGAAAACCCCTCCACAAAAGTAATTTGCAAAACTGCAAATTACCCCCTCCATCGGAAAAAGTCCGGCCGGGAAAGAACAAACGAAAACCGGCCGGAACGGAAAGCAAACTGGCAACTCCAGAAAACTGGTCCCGTAATAAATTACAGGAAAACCCCACACTGTGCATACACACCCGCATTTGTATTCCGTCCGGATACAAATGCAATGAGACAAAATCTACACTGTACTAAACTAGGACCGGCTTAAACCAAAGCCGGCTAGTAATATTCGTTCGATCCTGATCCGTGCAATACCGCACGTATCTGATCGAACCCTGCCATATATCTATACAGCTACTAGTACAAACCGTCCGATCCTGATCCGTGCAATACCGCACGTATCTGATCGGACCCTGCCATATCTCCATACGGCCTCTACAGCGTTTCGCCCGAAACTTGAGTAACTGAAAGTGTGGTGGACTCTAAAGACTCGTCAATACTATGGCTGTGGATTTAACCACTAGCACGTCAGAGGTATAAGCCAATACGTGACGGGCCACCAGCTATTGACCAAAAGGGACGTCGATGAGGAAGCTCACCCCGACACCCAACTGAGCCTGTCAGTGACAATATCCGTACAGTCCGGTCCGTTCGTCTATGAGCATCGCATGGCGGGCCTAGGGGGTTGGTAAAAGTCAGACCCCCAAAAGCGGTACAAGTCGTGTCGGAGTGTAGCCCAGAACACCCTGAGATACTACTGGAATACCTACCAGTAAATCTCCTGCCTTGGCCAAGGTCTTCGTGTAATGGCTCTCCTAGACACAGCGCGACCTCACCCCCAATACCGGGAGAGACGAACCCCTGAAGATCCGCTCACTGCCTCCATGTGGCTCGGGACTGTACCCAACTAAAACCTGTTTGCACGACTCCTTTGAGCCGTGGTAGGGTAGTAATCAAAGTACAGTAGGAACTCACACGAGACAAATGACGATCCCCAGGTCGATGAACTAACCTGTACACATGTCACCAGGGAACTGCTATCTGACGTCAGGTATAAGACCAACTAGCATGTTCCCGGCGAGTCCTGTCCGGTGTACTCATAACCCAACGAGCACCTGTATACATCTTAGGTGATCCAACTGACACCAGTGGCTTGTGAGACCGGCCACCGCCCCTCGTCGGGGTCTCGACTGTATACACTAGTCTACTCTGGAGAATCGATGCCCTGTCTCGAAACTCCCACGACTAGGGACCTATTAAGGATGTGCTTGTAGACTCCAGCTCTCACTTATATGATCGCCCTCATACTGCTGGCAGTCAAGCATGAATCCTAGGGCTCTATCAACGTGCAATAGCGACCTGTCAGGTCACCTAAAGCAGTACACGATGATAAAGGTAAACCAGATAGCATACTATCATCTCGAGTAAGACTGTCCTACCGGGATAGGTCCTCCCTCAATCATTGCAATCACGTGCCTGTGATCCAATAATTGACTCTGAGGGCACTATCTCCAACAATCTCCCACTTGCACTCAAGGCTAATTATTGCGATGTCGCATACTCACAGCCCGTGTGATACCGAACACCCAACTCCTCTACTAGTCAGTCTCACAAATCCCGTTTGTGAAACTATTGCGGTCGAGGAATAGCCTCAGTGAGTGGATCCGCCTAGAAGTTTCTTTCTATGTCTCTCTATTTCTCAAGTTCGCGGAGAAAACCATCTCCCGAAATGAGCAATACCTGCCTTAGAATGTCTGGATGTCTGATGGGACGTAGCTCATAGATGAACTCCAAATCCAAACTTCTTAGACTGTATCTTCAACTGAACTTAATCAGTATCCAGTGCCATGCCACCCTCAGTATTGCCTTGGATCACCTGTCCAAAATACTGCCCCTCGTCAGAAGAAAAACTGTAACTCTGACAACCTCCTTGTCGTCCATGTCACCTTGGAAGCCTGGAATGATAACTGTCTCCCGAATGAAGCTGTCGTTATCATATCCCTAGAACATCCACTTATGTTCTAAAACTGCTTCCGACTGTTTCTCCAGGATTGGATCATTATCAACTTATTGCATCTACTGCAAGAACAACATCTGGTGTGGTGCTTGACATCTCATGATTGACTCAATTGCCTGAGCAAGTGATCTGCCAATCATGCACGTCCCTCTCCCCTTTAGTCTATAAGACACCTTTAGAGAGGGTGACTCCATTACCTGCAGGTACACTACCGTGCCAGGAGTCGTCCATTCTAAATCCTCATAGAATGCTGTCAAGGTACCCAGATTAGGAAACCACCCAAATCTAGATCTAAAACCATAAATCTAGTAACCAGAATGTCTGATATAATGTCCAAGTCCTTTGTGGAGAAACCACTGTGTGACGACCAAAGTATAACCGATCGTAGTATAGGAATATCACTTCCTACTACCTTCTCAACAGATCCATCCCCTATTCTGATGACGTCAAACCTATGACTGTCACATCAGAAACAGATGATCTATCTCCGCTACATCTGCTTTAGTCTATAAATAGACATAAGCCTGATGTCCACCAATGCTTCCGCTGCTCCCACTGACTACGACAACCCTCTGGCAGAGTCATATACACGTACACTTCTGAAGCTAGTTCAGAACGACGCTATACTCATCCTCCTACCGGGTCTCGCAGCCTGGAACAACAACAATGGCAAGTGTGGGTAAACAAGAACTTCCCTGTCACCGTCCTTGAGGCTACCGAAGTACCTCCCGGGTGCCTGAAGTTACCCACCTTATCTGCGGAGTGGCCAATGGAATGTCAAATCAGATTGAATCTTTAGGTTCCTTATCAAATCTTCAGTAATCGTTTGCGGTTCTGGAATCACTTCCAGTTCTACCATACTCCCACTTCTGTTTTTGAAAAGAAAACATTTTTAATAAAACTGTGGCGAGTCTTGAACAATACTGCTATTGTTCATCCAGATGGTAGAAAATTAACCCTCGTCATAGCCTGGGTCAACCCACAAACAGCCATTACAGAAACGTGCCTTGAGTTGTCCAATGTCTGGTTTTAAGCATAAACCGGACAACTCCCCGTACCTTAACATCGTTAAGATACGAACTGTTCTATATCCCATATAGGAACAGAGGCACTGATTTAATTGAACCAGATTCAAATCATGCAGCTGTCTCCAGTGCACGTCAACTAAATGGAAGGAGGCCGATCAGCGTTACTCAACTTAGGAATGCTTCCAATTATGAGTAACCTGAAAGAGAAGCAATTTCTCTTTATCATTACCATCAACTGAATACCATACACAAGTATCTACATCTTCGATCACTTTGAAGAATCCCGATACTTGCTACACCTGGTTCTCTACTCTATTCAAATACCTATAACTCCTCAAAACTTAGACCCTGTGTTTCTACGAAACACATGTCTAAGAACTAGAGAAGTTAAAAGTAAACAGAATATAGTATGAGGACCAACCCCTCTGTCCTAATGGACACTGGACAACATACAATACTCTGTATGAGTCCGCTGAGTCTAACAACTCCTTCACTGTGCGTCGTAGGTCGAAAACTGTACTTATGGTTAAGAAGAATTACACCGCTGTTTAATGCTCCTTACCTAACCATCCACTGATATAGGTAAATGTCATCGACATAATATCAAAAGGTATATCTCACTCTATGAAAATAGACGTACAGATATATCAATTTGAAATTGGTGCACAACAGCGGATATTCAAAACCAAATATTTGCCGACCGGCAAACAGCCCAGGTCATCTCCTCAAATATCACCGATTACAACGAATCCCGATATAATGAGGATGATCACCCAATTCCCAATGACTTACTCCCACTCATCATCTGTAAAACCATACAGATGTGAGAATCATACCTGGTAAATACATACCCTGGAGCAAGTGTCCAATCGGGAAATCAGTTTTCTTTTAACATTACACAGTGAGACTGAAACATTGAAATGTTTCGATGGGGTATCCAAGTATTCCTAGTAATGCCTCTTCCAGATTCACGACTGTAACCGTATAGTTCTTTGCCACCTCTCCAAATCCCTTCATATGTCTTTAGTCATTACCTTCTGTACACCCCTTTAGGCCAAATGGTTTTCTTCCTTCCCTACCGTTCGGCACCAGCCTATGGTTTGGAAGAAGACTATCCAAAAAGCATAAAGGGTGTACTGTCCTAATCCTAGGAGCATTCGCAACGCGAGAGAAGGTGAAGATAAAAGACACCTGAATGTACTTTATTCCTATTTCTCCTGAACCAGGATCCATCCCCGAACTGGAACAAGTTCCTTTCGAGTTCGTATATAACCATACGATGGATTATCCAATAAAATGGGATCTTCGTAGTGATACGGAGTGTCCTGGAGAAATACAAAGGTGATTTAGGATTGGCGAAGAAATACTTGGTTTGGTCGTGAATAGCAGTCGCAATTTACTTTGCCCTCTTACTAATCCCTTGCTTTGTCTGAACTTAATACCTTCTGTACACCGCTTAGGCTAACTGGCTTTCTTCCTTCCCTACCGGTCGGCACCAGCCTATGGTTTGGAAGAAGACTATCCAATTTGCATAATAGGTGTACTACTCCTAAACCAAGGAGTACTCGCAACATGAGAGAGGGTGAAAAGAAAAGACAACTGAATAATCCTATCCGTTTTCTCCAGAACCGGAAACCATCCTCGAATTCCTTCGAGTTCGTATCTAACCATACGATGGTTTTGTCCAATGGAAGTGGACGTTCGCAGTAATACGGGGTGTCCAGGAGAAAAGGGTAAAAGTATGAGTGGCAATGAGGTCTGCAACTCTGACAATCCAAAAGCCAGTGTTAAGAGGGTTCGGTCAACTTGGTCACTGAGTCATAGTCTTAGGGTCGGGTCAATGGTCGCTGCCAAAGAGAGAGAAAAGAAACACTCAGCGTGCACTCTATCCTAGATCAGAATGGTTACCAATTTATCTAATCTGGAAACCTCCCACTGTACCTCAAATTCTCCTCCAAACCTGAAAGAAGAATTAGTCGGGGTCACCCGAGGAGTAAACTAACTCATCAGTGGGAATCGGGATCCAACTCTCATCGCATGACAACGTGACGGAATCCGCTCACTGTATCATACTCCAGAAGGTATGCGCATATCTGGCAAGTTTCAGTGCTTTTGAAACTCCCGATGTGATTTCTGCCCCATGCTCTTATGACCTTGACTTTGGCCAACATATCATAAGTCACATGTCAAGTTCAACCCGTCATTCTCCAGGTTAATTTGAATCCACCCGTACATACCCTTGACTTTGGCCAAAATGGCAGTACGACTGTCCCAAACCAACGCATCTATCTATGCTGCATATGAATACCCCAATAGCTACCAATCACTGTGCCTTGACTTTGGCCAACATACACAGCTTGAATACTATTGACTACCCATATGAAACGACGGAGGGCTACGAATGGTTTCTGGCGAAAACCTTTAACGTAATGAACTTGATCTCGTCGAAGGAACGAATAGCTTTTTAGAAAATATAGTGACGAAAACATTTACTAAAGAGGTCACTCCCGGTGAAGGGATCTCGGCTCTTTCCCCGTAGAATGGGGTGCAGGATATCCCAAATGAATACCACGATGCAAAGCAAAAGTAATCGGCTATAGTGAAGTTAATGCCCTGACGCAAACTTCTGTCCAAGGGGTCACTCCCGGTGAAGGGATCTCGGCCCTTGCCTCGTCGACTGAGGAGCAGGATATTCCAAATGAATACCACGATGCAAAACAAAAGTGAACGTCCTTGCAATAACAGCTTTTTGAAAAGTGTTCCAACAACATCAGAATAGGTTTGTTTAACTTGCATTGATCCGAATCAACGCAGTCCCATCAATTAATCACACCACAAAGAACGAAAATATACTGACGTACGTATATGCCATCCGCATTCGCCACTGGGTCCCGTCATCACCCGTTAGGTTAGCTTACTAACGGCAGAGCGGGGACTGGACTAGCGCGGATGAAAAACATATACAACATCTACTAATATATATACCAATATATAGTATTTCGCTCAAGGCGTGAAAAGAAATGCAACATCACAGAAATGTACAGCAGCACAGAACAATACAGATATCTGGGATCCCCGGGTTTCACAGAGCCACTACTGAAACCCGACGTTCCCCTGGTCGTGTGGATAGCCTGTGCAATGAAATCCTAGACCCCTACGGGCGCGGCAAGTCACCCGCCAAAACCTGAAGCGAGGCAGCCCCCTTCAGCTCCGTGAATGGACCACCCAGCACTCCACGGAATCCGGCGACTTGGGCACCCCTCCTGGGTCAACCTGTACCCCCTACGAGTGCGGCGAATAGCCCGCCAATCCTAGAGTGAAGCCCCCTCCGTCCCAATGCCATGAGATGCGGGCTTGTTGCCCTCTAGAACCCGGCTATCCGTGCACCCCACCGCGGGGTAATCCTAGTACAGAATGTAAAATATACATACACCGGGTACATCGACCGCAACCAGGTCGTGCCCCAAAATAATAATACAAACAGGCAGTGACGGCAGTCCACATGTCGGACGCTCGCCCCGCAATATCAAAAGTACATAATACAATAACACTGTACTAACATTGCATCCAGGCTATCCCCACGACCGATCCGCAACATCACAGCATAAACATAGAACATCAACGTGAAAGTCACGTTCGCAAATCCGTCTAACCGGGCTATAGCAGTTAGACAGGATTTACCGATCGAGTGACATTCACGGTCGCAGATATAATGTAAATACTGTGAAAAATGTGTTTTAAAATATTCCGATCGATCAACAATTAACAAGTGGGCCCCCAAACAAAACTGTAGCAACCACAGAAAACCTGGGCCCAATTTTAATATTCCAGAAACCACATTTCTCATTCAGGAACACACTGCACAAATTTGGAGGGGTGAACAGTTATTTCCGCGGCGGAAGCGCGGCCTAAGCAGGGGATAGGCCGCGCTTCCGCGGCGGTATGGTGGGATCGTGGTACCAAATTTTTACAGTGTGCTTAGATTTCCCTGCACATCATTCTGAGACAACCAGAAAAATTTTTAGACTCAAAAAAAATTCGACAGAAACTGATGTGCATGAAATACGTGTTTTCGGGACTTTGTTCGATCGGAAACGTAAAACACATTACACAAAAGCTAGACGAAGTTAATGGGGAGGCTCTGATACCACTGTAAGTGCACGGCGGCGCCCCGGCCGTCAATCCGACGCCGGAATGCGGAAACGGTGAATAACTTAAATTTTGCGGACTTTGCAAACCGGCACCACCGCGCACTAAACTCCGGATCGTAACCATTAACAAGTCTAAGCTTACTAACAAGATAGGTTAGAGATGTATACCGACTGATCCGAGTCCTCCGGTCTTCATCTCCTCTCCGATCTCCTCGCGGGATCTCCGGTCGCCGCCTCCTCGCCGGAAGGGCACCACGTCGCCTGCATCTTTTACGGGCTCCCGCCTCTATACCGAGGCAACTCGGGCATGAAGCCGGCAACTCGACATGCCCAAGGTTTGCTGTAGGAAGTGTATAGTCTATGTCTCATTAGGGTTTTGGTGTTGCCTTTTGAAGATGGAGGAATGGTATATAGAAAATTGGTGCTTTCAATTTTCTAGCAATGGAATGAGATGAAGAATGATATACACCAAATGAATCACTCTCATTTTTCTCCTCTCAAAGATGAAGCTCTCATTCTTCTTCTCTTTCTTTTTCTCAACTCTCTCAAAAAATGAAAACTATCATACTAAGAGAATGGTGGAGCAAGGATATGAAGCATGAAGGAAGGTGAGTGTAGGAGTGAAGAAAAGGTGACCACATCAAGAGACAAAGAAACATGAACCATGCTTCACTTTAATCAAACCATACCCTCATCAAATCACAAGTCAAAGCAAGTCATGGTGCAAAGAAAAGAAAGCTATCATAATCAATCCATTATGCAAGAAAACCCCTCCACAAAAGTAATTTGCAAAACTGCAAATTACCCCCTCCATCGGAAAAAGTCCGGCCGGGAAAGAACAAACGAAAACCGGCCGGAACGGAAAGCAAACTGGCAACTCCAGAAAACTGGTCCCGTAATAAATTACAGGAAAACCCCACACTGTGCATACACACCCGCATTTGTATTCCGTCCGGATACAAATGCAATGAGACAAAATCTACACTGTACTAAACTAGGACCGGCTTAAACCAAAGCCGGCTAGTAATATTCGTTCGATCCTGATCCGTGCAATACCGCACGTATCTGATCGAATCCTGCCATATATCTATACAGCTACTAGTACAAACCGTCCGATCCTGATCCGTGCAATACCGCACGTATCTGATCGGACCCTGCCATATCTCCATACGGCCTCTACAGCGTTTCGCCCGAAACTTGAGTAACTGAAAGTGTGGTGGACTCTAAAGACTCGTCAATACTATGGCTGTGGATTTAACCACTAGCACGTCAGAGGTATAAGCCAATACGTGACGGGCCACCAGCTATTGACCAAAAGGGACGTCGATGAGGAAGCTCACCCCGACACCCAACTGAGCCTGTCAGTGACAATATCCGTACAGTCCGGTCCGTTCGTCTATGAGCATCGCATGGCGGGCCTAGGGGGTTGGTAAAAGTCAGACCCCCAAAAGCGGTACAAGTCGTGTCGGAGTGTAGCCCAGAACACCCTGAGATACTACTGGAATACCTACCAGTAAATCTCCTGCCTTGGCCAAGGTCTTCGTGTAATGGCTCTCCTAGACACAGCGCGACCTCACCCCCAATACCGGGAGAGACGAACCCCTGAAGATCCGCTCACTGCCTCCATGTGGCTCGGGACTGTACCCAACTAAAACCTGTTTGCACGACTCCTTTGAGCCGTGGTAGGGTAGTAATCAAAGTACAGTGGGAACTCACACGAGACAAATGACGATCCCCAGGTCGATGAACTAACCTGTACACATGTCACCAGGGAACTGCTATCTGACGTCAGGTATAAGACCAACTAGCATGTTCCCGGCGAGTCCTGTCCGGTGTACTCATAACCCAACGAGCACCTGTATACATCTTAGGTGATCCAACTGACACCAGTGGCTTGTGAGACCGGCCACCGCCCCTCGTCGGGGTCTCGACTGTATACACTAGTCTACTCTGGAGAATCGATGCCCTGTCTCGAAACTCCCACGACTAGGGACCTATTAAGGATGTGCTTGTAGACTCCAGCTCTCACTTATATGATCGCCCTCATACTGCTGGCAGTCAAGCATGAATCCTAGGGCTCTATCAACGTGCAATAGCGACCTGTCAGGTCACCTAAAGCAGTACACGATGATAAAGGTAAACCAGATAGCATACTATCATCTCGAGTAAGACTGTCCTACCGGGATAGGTCCTCCCTCAATCATTGCAATCACGTGCCTGTGATCCAATAATTGACTCTGAGGGCACTATCTCCAACATGTGATATATGCAGGACCGAGAATAATGCGATATGAGATACCGTATTATATTCTCGCGATATTTAGATATGAACCGGGTCATCGGATCAAGTGTTGATTCGATGAATCGGTACATGATATATTAGTCGGTAATATTCGTGTTGGAGATAGTGCCCTCAGAGTCAATTATTGGATCACAGGCACGTGATTGCAATGATTGAGGGAGGACCTATCCCGATAGGACAGTCTTACTCGAGATGATAGTATGCTATCTGGTTTACCTTTATCATCGTGTACTGCTTTAGGTGACCTGACATGTCGCTATTGCACGTTGATAGAGCCCGTAAGATTCTTGCTTGACCACCAGCAGTATGAGGGCGATCATATACGTGGGAGCTGGTAGTCTATAAGCACATCCATAAAAGGTCCCTAGTCGTGGGAGTTTCGAGACAGGGCATCGATACTCCAGAGTAGACTAGTGTATACAGTCGAGACCCCGACGAGGGGCGGTGGCCGGTCTCACAAGCCACTAGTGTCAGTTGGTTCACCTAAGATGTATACAGGTGCTCATTGGGTTATGAGTACACCGGACGGGACTCGCCGGGAACATGCTAGTTAGTCTTATACCTGACGTCAGATAGCAGTTCCCAGGTGACATGTGTACAGGTTAGTTCATCGACCTGGGGATCGTCATTTGTCTCGTGTGAGTTCCCACTGTGCTTTGATTACTACCCTACCACGGCTCAAAGGAGTCGTGCAAACAGGTTTTAGTTGGGTACAGTCCCGAGCCACATGGAGGCAGTGAGCGGATCTTCAGGGGTTCGTCTCTCCCGGTATTGGGGGTGAGGTCGCGCTGTGTCTAGGAGAGCCATTACACAAAGTCCTTGGCCAAGGCAGGAGATTTACTGGTAGGTATTCCAGTAGTATCTCAGGGTGTTCTGGGCTACACTCCGACACGACTTGTACCGCTTTTGGGGGTCTGACTTTTACCAACCCCCTAGGCCCGACATGCGATGCTCATAGACGAACGGACCGGACTGTACGGATATTGTCACTGACAGGCTCAGTAGGGTGTCAGGATGAGTTCGCTCATCAACGTCCCTTTTGGTCAATAGCTGGTGGCCCGTCACGTATTGGCTTATACCTCTGACGTGCTAGTGGTTAAATCCACAGCCATAGTATTGACGAGTCTTTAGAGTCCACCACACTTTTAGTTACTCAAGCTTTCGGGCGAAACGCTGTAGAGGCCGTATGGAGATATGGCAGGGTTCGATCAGATACGTGCGGTATTGCACGGATCGTGATCAGACGGTTTTTACTAGCCGGTTTTGGCTTAAGCCGGATCCTAGTATTTGATAGTATAGTTTTGTCTCATTACATTTGTATCCAGTCGGAATACAGATGCGGGTGTGTATGCACAGTATGGGGGTTTTCCTGTAATTTATTACGGGACCAGTTTTCTGGAGTTGCCAGTTTTCTTTCTGTTCCGGCCGGTTTTCCTTTGTTCTTTCCCGGCCGGACTTTTCCGATGGAGGGGGTTATTTGCAAGTTTGCAAATAACACATTGTGGAGGATTTTCTTGCAAATGTATTAATTATGAAAGCATCTTTTGATACCATTCTTATCCATCATTATCACTTGCTTTTTGTTGATTAGAAATGATTTGGAGTTGATGTGAGTTTGTTATGATGATGTTTGGTTATGGTCACCATTCTTCTTCTCCTACACTCACCTCCCTCTTGCATTTGGTATTCATTCCTCCACCATTCTCATTATGAGATGGTTGAACATTTTTGAGAGAAAAGAAGATGAGTGCTTCATTTTGAGAGTGTAGCATTTTGATCTCTTTTGATGCTAGAAAAATGCAAGCACCATTTTTCTTATCTTGATCCTTCCATCATCTTCAAAGGCAGCAAACCCCAAATGAGACATAGGCTCTACACTACACATTCTACAGCAAATCTTGGACGCGTCGGCTAGCCTACTTCGCGCCCGAGTTGCCTCGGTATTGAGGTGGGAGCCCGTAAAAGATGCAGGCGATGTGGTGCCCTTCCGGCGAGGAGGCGACGACCGGAGTTTCCGCAGGAGATCGGGACGACGACGAGAAGACCGGAGGACTCGGATCACTCGGTATATATCTTCCCATCTTGTAGTTAGCTAGAACTAGTTTAATGGTCCGATCCGGTTGTTTAGTGCGCGGTGGTGCCGGTTTGCTAAGTTCGCAAAATTAAAGTTTATCACCGCTTCCGCATTTGGCCGTCGGATTGACGGCTGGGGCGCCGCCGTGCACTTACAGTGGTATCAGAGCCTCGCCATTAACTTCGTCTAGCTTTGTTTGATTTGTTTTACGTTTCCGATCGAACAAAATCCCGAAACCGCGTTTTTCAAGCACATCAGTTTCTGTCGAATTTTTTTTGAGTCCAAAAATTTTTCAGGTTGTCTCAGAGTGATGTGCAGGGAATTATAAGCATACTGTAAAAAGTTGGTAGCATGAACTCACCATACCACCGCGGAACCGCGGCCAAACCCATGCTTGGGCCGCGGTTCCGCCGCAATGTTCACTGTTCATGCCCCCAAAATTTTGCAGAATGTTCCTGAGTTGAAAATGTGGTTTCTGGAAGGTTAATTTTGGGCCCAGAATTTCTGTGAGTGCTACAGTATTGCTTGGGGGCCCACTTGTTAATTTTTGATCGATCGGATATTTTAAACACATTATTTCACAGTATTTACATTATATCTGCGACCGTGAATGTCACTCGATCGGTAAATCCGGTCTAACTGCTATAGCCCGGTTAGACGGATTTGCGAACGTGACTTTCACGTTGATGTTCTGTGTTTATGCTGTGATGTTGCGGATCGGTCGTGGGGATAGCCTGGATGCAATGCTAGTACAGTTTCTGTTGTATTATGTACATTTGATATTGCGGGGCGAGCGTCCGACATGTGGACTGCCGTCACTGCCTGATTGTATTATTCTTTTGGGGCACGACCTGGTTGCGGTCGATGTACCCGTTGTATGTATATTTTACTTTCTGTACTAGGATTACCCCGCGGAGGGGTGCACGGATAGTCGGGTTCTAGAGGGCAACGGGCCCGCATCTCATGGCATTGAGACGGAGGGGGCTTCACTCTAGGATTGGCGGGCTATTCGCCGCACTCGTAGGGGGTACAGGTTGACCCAGGAGGGGTGCCCAAGTTACCGGATTCCGTGAGGTGCTGGTTGGTCCATTCACGGTGCTGAAGGGGGCTGCCTCGCTTCAGGTTTTGGCGGGTAACTTGCCGCGCCCGTAGGGGTCTAGGTTTTCATTGCACAGGCTATCCACACGACCAGGGGAACGTCGGGTTTCAGTAGTGGCTCTGTGAAACCCGGGGATCCCAGATATCTGTATTGTTCTGTGATGCTGTACATTTCTGTGATGTTGCATTTTTATCACGCCTTGAGCGAAATATAATATATTGGTATATATATTAGTAGATGTTGTATATGTTTTTCATCCGCGCTAGTCCAGTCCCCGCTCTGTCGTTAGTTAGCTAACCTAACGGGTGATGACGGGACCCAGTGGCGAATACGGATGGCATATACGTACGTCAGTATATTTTCGTTCTTTGTGGTGTGATCATTGATGGGACTGCGTTGATTCGGATCAATTCAAGTTAAAACAAACCTATTCTGATGTTGTTGGAACACTTTTCAAAAAGCTGTTATTGCAAGGACGTTCACTTTTGTTTTGCATCGCGGTATTCATTTGGAATACCCTGCTCCTCAGTCGACGAGGCAAGGGCCGAGATCCCTTCACCGGGAGTGACCCCTTGGACAGAAGTTTGCGTCAGGGCATTAACTTCACTATAGCCGATTACTTTTGCTTTGCATCGTGGTATTCATTTGGAATATCCTGCACCCCATTCTACAGGGAAAGAGCCGAGATCCCTTCACCGGGAGTGACCTCTTTAGTAAAGGTTTTCGTCACTATATTTTCTAAAAAGCTATCCGTTCCTTCAACGATATCAAGTTCATTACGTTAAAGGTTTTCGCCAGAAACCATTCGTAGCCCTCCGTCGTTTCATATGGGTAGTCAATAGTATTCAAGCTGTGTATGTTGGCCAAAGTCAAGGCACAGTGATTGGTAGCTATTGGGGTATTTATATGCAGCATAGATAGATGCGTTGGTTTGGGACAGTCGTACTGCCATTTTGGCCAAAGTCAAGGGTATGTACGGGTGGGTTCAAATTAACCTGGAAAATGACGGGTAGAACTTGACATGTGACTTATGATATGTTGGCCAAAGTCAAGGTCATAAGAGCATGGGGTAAAAATCACATCGGGAGTTTCAAAAGTACTGAAACTTGCCAGATATGCGCATACCTTCTGGAGTGTGACACCGTGAGCGGATTCCGTCACGTTATCATGCAATGATAGTTGGATCCCGATTCCCACTGATGAGTTAGTTTACTCCTCGGATGACCCCGACTAATTCTTCTTTCAGGTTTGGAGGAGAATTTGAGGTACAGTGGGAGGTTTCCTGATTAGAAAATGTGATAACCATTCTGATCTAGGATAGAGTGCACGCTGAGTGTTTCTTTTCTCTCTCTCTTTGGCAGCGACCATTGACCCGACCCTAGACTATGACTCAGCAACCAAGTTGACCGAACCTTCTTAACACTGGCTTTTGGATTATCAAAGTTGCAGACCTCATTGCCACTCCTACTTTTACCCTTTTCTCCGGGACACCCCGTATTACTACGAACGTCCACTTCCATTGGACAAAACCATCGTATGGTTATATACGAACTCGAAGGACTTCGAGGATGGTTTCTGGTTCTGGAGAAAACGGATAGGTCTATTCAGTTGTCTTTTCTTTTCACCTTCTCTCAGGTTGCGAGTACTCCTTGGTTTAGGAGTAGTACACCTATTACGCAAATTGGATAGTCTTCTTCCAAACCATAGGCTGGTGCCGACCGGTAGGGAATGAGGAAAACCAATTAGCCTAAATGGTGTGCAGAAGGTATTAAGATTAAGACAAAATAAAGGGATTAGTAAGAGGGCAAAGTAAATTGCGACTGATATTCACGACCAAACCAAGTATTTCTTCGCCAATCCTAAATCACCTTTGTATTTCTCCAGGACACTCCGTTTCACTACGAAGATCCACAGTTTATTGGATACTCCATCATATGGTTATATACGAACTCGAAAGGAACTTGTTCCAGTTCGGGGATGGATTCTGTTCCAGGAGAAATAGGAATAAAGTACATTCGGTTGTCTTTTATCTTCACCTTCTCTCGCATTGCGAGTGCTCCTAGGATTAGGACAGTACACCTTTTATGCTTTTTGGATAGTCTTCTTCCAAACCATAGGCTGGTGCCGAACGGTAGGGAAGGAAGAAAACCATTTGGCCTAAAGGGGTGTACAGAAGGTAATGACTAAAGACAAATAAAGGGATTTTGAGAGGTGGCAAAGAATTATACGGTTATAGTTGTGAATCTGGATAATGGTAGAGGCATTACTAGGAATACCAGCATACCCCATCGAAACATTTCAATGTTTCAGTTCAGCTGTGTACTGTTAAAAGAAAACTGATTTCCCGATTAGACACTTGCTCCAGGGTATGTATTTACCAGGTATGATTCTCACATCTGTATGGTTTTACAGATGATGAGTGGGAGTAAGTTATTGGGAATTAGGTGACCATCCTCATTATATCGGGATTCGTTGGAATTGGTGATATTTGAGGAAGCCACCTGGGTTGTTTGCCGATCGGCGAATATTTGGTTTTGAATATCCGTTGTTATGCACCAATTTCAAATTGATATATCTGTACGTCTATTTTTATAGAGTGAGACATACCTTTTTGAAATTATGTCTATGACATTTACCTATACTAGTGGATGGTTAGGTAAGGAGCATTAAACAGCGGTGTAATTCTTCTTAACCATAAGTACAGTTTTCAACCTACGACACACAGTGAAAGAGTTGTCAGACTCAGCGGACTTATACTGAGTATTGTATGTTGTCCAGTGTCCATTAGGACAGAGGGGTTGGTCCTCATACTATATTATGTTTACTTTTAACTTCTCTAGTTCTTAGACATGTGTTTCGTAGAAACACAGGGTCTAAGTTTTGAGGAGTTATAGGTATTTGAATAGAGTAGAGAACCAGGTGTAGCAAGTATCGGGATTCTTCAAAGTGATCGAAGATGTAGATACTTGTGTATGGTATTCAGTTGATAGTAATGATAAAGAGAAATTGCTTCTCTTTCAGGTTACTCATAATTGGAAGCATTCCTAAGTTGAGTGACGCTGATCGGCCTCCTTCCATTTAGTTGACATGCACTGGAGACAGCTGCATGATTTGAATCTGGTTCAATTAAATCAGTGCCTCTGTTTCTATATTGGATATAGAACAGTTCATATCTTGACATTGTTAAGATACGGGGAGTTGTCCAGCTTATGATTAAAACCAGACTCTGGATAACTCAAGGCACGTTTCTGTAATGGCTGTTTGTGGGTTGACCCAGGCTATGACGAGGGTTGACTTTCTACCATCTAGAAGATCAATAGAAATATTGTTCTAGACTCGCCACAGTTTTATTAAAAATGGATTTTTTCAAAAACAGTAGTGGGAGTATGGTAGAACTGGAAGTGATTCCAGAACCGCAAACGATTACCGAAGATTTGATAAGGAACCTAAAGATTCAATCTGTTTTGACATTCCATTGGCCACTCCGCAGATAAGGTGGGTAACTTCAGGCACCCGAGAGGTACTTCGGTAGCCTCAAGGACGGTGACAGGGAAGTTCTTGTTTACCCACACTTGCCATTGTTGTTATTCCAGGCTGCGAGACCCGGCAGGAGGATGAGTATAGCGTCGTTCTAAACTAGTTTTAGAAGTGCACGTCTATATGACTCTGGCAGAGGGTTGTCGTAGTCAGTGGGAGCAGCGGAAGCATTGGTGGACATCAGGCTTATGTCTATTTATAGACTAAAGCAGATATAGCGGAGATAGATCATCTATTTCTGATGTGACAGTCATGGGTTTGATGTCACGACCCGAAAGTACGGAACATGACCGGCACTTAGACTACGAACGTCTCAAGGAGTACGTATGCTAAGTAAGCCGAAACCCAGAAATCCAAACCAAGAGAAGTAGTAGAGAATAGGAAGAACCATATCAAATCAACCTGTATGCAACATAATATACAACGCCTAAAGGCGAGGATCACAACAGAAATGGAACTCAACCAGCAAGAAACTCAAGAAATAAAACATGCACTCTATGGTCGAAAGAATAACATTACTGGTCTCTATCTTAAAAAAATACAAGTTTGGTTGATGGAACTTCTAGATACAACTGAAATATAATATACAAGGTATAATGATGGGTAAGATACAATAAACCCACCTACTAGCAAGTCACCCGAAAAGAAACCGTGCCCGCAAAGCCGTAATGAAATCCGTACGGCAACACCTGCAAGAAACTGGGACACAACGGTGGTGAGTTGCCAACTCGTGAGTAGAAAAAGATCTACGAACAGAAAATTGCATGAATAACGCAACCTAGGTCAATGATCATAATATATCCTCAAATATATGAATAACATGCAGCCTATAACAATGGCTAGGGTAATATCTAACCCGAGTGTGATCTCATGTGCCCGTGTCAGTGCCTCAGGTAGCAATATATCATATGACTGAGGTATGAATGCATGAAAACAGAATACATGTAAATGAAGAAACTGTTTTCATAAATTAGTGAGATTTCCTTTGTATTTTTAAAATGAGGTATCATAAATGAAATCAGCATCAACAGTGTCTAGCATCGACACAAAACATAAATCTCAATGTCTCAAAACCTCAGGCTCCGGCCATCCGGACTGGCCTGTATCATCAAATCTCAGTACCTCAATATCTCGAAATCTCAATGTCTCAATCTCAATATCTAGGGCGCCGTCAGTCCAGACCGGCCCCTACCATCCATCTCAAGACCACGACGGTATCCTCCGGATATCCGACGCGTCGGGTAAAATCACCGGTAGGTAGTCTCCCCCTGCCAGGCTCATCGTCATCACCACGAGCTTCTTGCCCTGGGGTACCTTACCGGGTCCACCATGTACCCGAAACGGTTCATCCAACTCCTCGAATCGGGTCTCCAAATCTATCAGCAAACTCATGGTGGACGACTCATACATCATGGGAAAAACCGCGCTTTTTATTTAAAAAGAGAAAGAAGAAGTTTGTATATGTTTTGCGGTTTTCCCCAAATCCAGAAAATCTCATGGAAATCCAAATCCAAAACCTCAATAGCACGTAAAAAGTGAATATATGCATGAGAATCCATGAATGCGGCATAACAATGAATAACCGTATGCATGAGGTAGCAGGTAATAACTATAATGTCTAAACTAACATATAAGGAAAGTACACTAATATCATGTCTAAACTATTAGCTAACAGGCTATGTCAAGCAATAATATTTTCTAAGGTGTACGTGACATGGCAATTACCGATGAAGATGTGTGTGAGCCGGCAAGTAAGTGTACGTGGTACATACGCATCATCGGTAATGATGCTGGTGTCCTAACCACAAGATATCAACAGTAGAATATGAAGCATAATATAAGCATGTGATGCGGAGCAAACAACAAAAATGAGCGGGAGCTGAATACTAGACGCAACGATAATTAATCTGTTTTACCCTAATATAAGTCCTACAATGGTGCCTTTTGAAATAACACGAATCGTGGGGTTTTGAAAATAGGGGCTACGGTGTTTTTAAGAAAAGATACGTTTTTTGAAATATCCCTAGGATCCCTTAGGCTTTCTTTAAGAAATACGCACGATTCGTAAGCTTTGACATAGGTAGGAACCGAATCTAATCTAACAACTAACTAAACTAAAGGGCTACGCTATAAGCTAGACTACGGGTAAGGAAACCGCCTAACATCTGAGTCGATACATATACATACCTGTATATATATTAGTCGGTGATCCCGCCTCAATAATATCATATCCGATACCATATCTATAATCAGACATCCCAAGTCAAGAGTGCGGATCAATCATCAAGATATAGCTCGTACGTAAATCCGTCGTACGGCATCCCCAAATCTGGGTACGGGTCAATATCATATTCCTCACACTATTCCTCTGGTATCCTCTTTATCCAAGATCATAGTCTAGGGTACTGACCTATGTCTACTACAATACTAATATCCTCAATATACTCATGATCTGACTACTAATCGAAAATCTCGTACAAACCGATATCGTCAGCACATATCATCATCAAGGGGTATACATCGCCCGATACGGCCTAATATCAATATCCTAGCATATTATGCCTCATATCACGATCACATGTCGACCATTTATTTATAACACTATTCACCCGTATCGCCGCCGCAAGATCCGCTATAATACCAGGATGTACCTTAAGTACGAATCATGCCATATCACCGAGATCACAACCACAAACAAATCTCATCGACTCAGCTCAATCCCAAGTATCCTCCTCAAATCCGTATGTGAACACATAGTCCCATACCCATGTGAACATATAAATATATTCCCATACACGCACATATGAAATAAGGAATGTATGCAAGTATGTATATGTGTGTATGTGTAAGTGTAGTGCACCCACTACCTAAGGTTTCGTAACCATGCACCAATCCAACACCAATATCCATCTAAAATCATCAATAATAAATCCTAACAACATATCATAAATTGTTGGTGTGTATACGCATCCGTATACATCACCACGGACTGCGGGGGTGCTATACGCCATCCACCCGACTTCTCCCCGTAGATATAAATCTACTCACCTGGTCCTCGCTAGCCGGTATCGATGTCGCCACGCGCTTGCTTGTCGTCTCGAAGTCCACATGGGGGTACCTACATATCATAACGCACCATATCGCATTAAAACTAAATTCGAAATCGAAACGGCATACGAAAATCAAATCGGCACGCGTATCACGCATAGGTCCAAACCTATCGCCTACGCATGCAAGAATAGTCAAACCAACCCTCGATGTCGATGTACAAACGTCAAACCATCGAGAAAAATCCAATCACACTCATTTGCACATTCACGAACACTAATTTTAATATAAACTAGGTTAAAACTCACAAAAACCTCAATTTTGCTTAAAAAGTCATTTTTCCGAAAATCTAGCAAGCACAATTCGCCGTTTTTGTACAAAACAGGATGTTTAAATGAATGTAGCGGCCAATATATTTATTAAATATCTTAAATAAGTCGTATAAACAAATTTCCGGAATTTAATCTCATTAAATTCCAAAAATCCTAATATTCTAGTTTACAAAATACCCTTTTTAACAATTTCATAGCAAAAATACACAAACTACAATTTAGGTTGGATTTCCATGAACTAAAGTGTTAAACTACACTTAATAAAGTTAATAATATGATAAAAACCCTAACCATATTTTTAATCTCATATTTCGAATTAAATCAAAAAAACTAGTTTGCAACAAAAAGCTTAATTTGGACATTTTTCAAGTAACAACTTGTAATTAACAACTAGATTAATTTTCTACAAAACTAAATATATTAATCCACCTCACTAAACCATACACAATCAAACACAACTCATTTCCACAACAAACCCTAACTTAGTAATCAAAACCCTTTCTTTAAATTTCAAAACTTGAAATTTAAAACCCTAATTTAACACCTAATAGCTAGATTCAAGTAATTTAACAACAAATTAAGCATAAGGTTATGATTATACCTCACAAGCTTGAGATCAAACTTGCAAAAATCTTAGCCTCCAACAATGATTTCATGCTCCAAGATCCATGCTTGAATAGCTAAAGAATAATGGGTAAAGCTTGGATTTAGAATTAGCTTTGAATTTTTGAGAAAAAGGGTGGATTTTTGATAGAAATTTTGGGGATTTTGATGGAAAAATGAGATGAAGTATTTGGGGCTGTTTTGGTTCAGGTTTTGGCCAGAAATCTTGGGGGATTGGGTGAGGGAGGAGAGAGAGTGAGGTGGGGAAAGTTAGTTCAAGTCAAAGTCAACTCAAATTATACCATTTTCTACTCTTTTTTCTTTTCTTTTCTTTCATTTCTTTTCTTTAAAATCCAAGTGGGGACAAAAGAGGGGGCTGCTGAATTCTTCAAGGGGATAAGTGAATGGGGGTGTGTGGGTGTCGGTACGGGTGTGGGGTGATGAAAAATGATAAATACAATACCCCAAACATCCATTTACGCTAAAAAAAAGCCTTTTTTCTTCAATAATTTCTAAACCATTTTGGCAAATGATTTCGTTCCAAAAACCACATGATAAATTTTTATTTAATGTTTTATGATGCACAAAATTTGTTTCAACTCATTCCAATTTGTAATTTTCCCTAATTAAATGTATTAGTGACGGCTTAAAATAATAATAAAATAATATTTTTTTCAGAAAATTTGAAATTTCACCAGCGGCTCAATAAACACCAAATAATAGCAATTACATAGCTAGAATATGTATATTTAATTTTTATAATAAGATATTTGTATTTTGACTTTTTACAGAAACCCCCCTCATTTTACCGATTTTCCGAAATTTCACCGAAACGATTTTCAAAACGCTACAATCTTCCCCCCTTAAAGAAATTCGGTCCCCGAATTTAAATTCAAACTCCCCCAATTACTAAAACATCTAAGAAAAACCATCAAGTCGTCGGGGCTCCGAAATTGTAAATACATAAAACAGATCGTAGCGCAGCGCATGCGCTTGAAAAATGAGTATATAACTCAAATCAAAACTCCGTCAAGCATCCCACGATCATCGGAGTCGTGGAGAAGACATCAATGCCAAATCCAAATCAAAACCAATATGATTTAACTCGAAACTATAAATGTAAATATCGAATCTATATCTATAAGTATCTGAAGGAAATGCATGCCAAATCTCTTTAAGTCGCTGTGCAACGCGTATAACACTGCACAGTGGCGGACGTCTACCATAAGAAAATAACTATATACATATATACCTTTGTTTGAAATGTACGTTCCGCCGTTTTGGAAACAATTTAGAAGGGTCTCCTTGTTTTAAACATTTCGTATCATATCAGACACGTAGGTAAATACTGAGGCTATAGCTCGCTTTTTAGAAATCCCTTCAATAACTATCAATGCATGCAAAATGTATTCAGGTACTGTCCTCTGACTAGTCCTGCTCAGTACGGAAACACATAGCAATATCATAAAAACATACTGCTCTATAAGAAATCAATCCCAAAATATGCACATGAATACTACGTGCGTCTGGTGCGCACGGAAATCAAAATCCATGAATGTGCCATACATGCGCACAGAAACAACATCTAAGTGCATCAGGTGTGCACGAAACATCTGTCGTAGGCAACATGTGTGCCTGACAGGAAAATCAGGTGCATCTGACATGCACGAAAAATCTCGAATTAGTGCATCTGGTGTGCACCAAATCGCATCTCGTAACAGGCGCCCAACAGGCGCTAAAAATCCAATCCGGTGCATAAAATGCACAAAACAAATGTCGAGCATCACCCTCGAAATCGAAATCCAGTGTATCCAAGTGCACAAAATACATGTCACTGCACTGCCAGCATATATAAACTATACAGAGTGCAGGAACCAAATCGCGTGCGTGCATACGCACAAAATCAACTCAACTGTTTAAAACCGTAAAATCACAAACATGTGAAACTAAAGCACGAAAACGATATCAAGTGCAACACTGTGCAAAGATCGTAAATCCTCAATCATCAAAATCAAATCATACGAATAAATCACCCAAAACATCGAAATCAATAATGGCGGAACAGTACAGCTCATGCATCCTCTAAGAATCTCGGGCCAACTGTCGCGGTCACTAGTGGGACGTCTCGTCGATGATCAAGAACTCTGGCCTGCTGGTGTGCGTAACATGACCACTCCTGGGTCCAAGTCTTCTCCGTGGATTACCAATCTCACAATCCATCGGCTCATCGGCCCTGTCAAGGCAGCATATCACTGGCGTCGGCCTCTGGCTCTCTGAATGCACGTGACACATCTGATCCTGGGTGCAAGTATCATCGCAGCAGTATCCTGGAAGGAATCCTGCTCACGGTCTCTTCCATGTCTCGTCTCTGCCAACTGTCCGGAAGTCATTGTCCTTTCCTATATCTGCATCTTGCTCTGGAACGACTGCATACTCATCGCGACTCCTTCTGGAAGGTAAGTCCAAGTACCATGCCTCGGCATGCGCATCGCCTCTCTGATGTCGACGGAGTGGAACGTCATCTCATCTAGATCTTGTGCGAACCTCTTATTCCACTTTTCTCTAATGTCGTCTGCTTTGGACTCGTCTCGTCGCGGCTGCATGGACTGAGCTCCAACGGCTATCCTCGTATCTGGAGTCTCCCAAGAATGCATCTCACCACCTAGCATCCGAATTAAGTCGAGCCATCCAATCGATTCGTCAAAACCTCATAATCCCCCAAGAGCTCAACATCTTGGGTACAGTTTAATAGTATCGAGTACATACCACAGCATCGGTGGTCCAGCCGTAGAAGGGCAAACCCAAGCCTCACTAATGGCGCAGCAGAACTGCCGCAAACCCTAAGGTTCAAAGGCTTTCACACGGTCATTAAGTCGAGTTAGGGTTTTATTCTTCTAGAGGGACCATAGAATTGCCTGCATGTCTTTCCGACTATCTTAAACTTGGAATAATAGGTTTCTGACATTCGATCGTCTCTGTCGACTCCCAACATCTCCACGTGAAGTCGTCTCTAGCTGGAATCCATCTATCTGATGACCTCGCATCGGGTTAGGCGAACGATCCACATGTCCTAGTCATTCATCCACGATGACTAGCGACCTTCTATCATCTCTTAGTACAACTCGTTCTGCACTAACTCCAGCATCTGGGGCAATACCTCGTCGTTCGCAACAATAACTGGCTCGCTCGTCTGCACGCCGAACAGTGCCTCGATCATCATGAATAAGCAACACACCAACGGTCATCAAGATCTGGCTGGCCTCTATCATTAGCTCAATCCTCTAATGTCGATCAGCACATCCGAGTAACCTCATAAAGGCGATCCGCCAAACGCTCGTGGCGCGGAAACACAGTCAAAAGACACCTCTCTATAATCGGGTGTCGCCGGAATCATGCCCTGGTCAGTCCTCGTTCGTGCCGAGCTCGTGCTGACCGCAACTTTAGCCGTAGCTCTCCCTGCCCGTAATCGTGGCAGCAAAACCAAACTGGTACCGATGAGGCTAGATCAGGAAGGAATATAATACTGAACAAGGAAATGTACATCCTAAGGCTTCTTAAGTGGAGTGGCGTGTCGTAAATATGCCGCGGAACATACTAACGGTACGTCACTCTACTTTAGTCACCTATTCCATCAACCAAGGGTCATCCTACGCTCCGAAGGTAAAACCTAACGCTCTGATACCAACTTTGTCACGACCCGAAAGTACGGAACATGACCGGCACTTAGACTACGAACGTCTCAAGGAGTACGTATGGTAAGTAAGCCGAAACCCAGAAATCCAAACCAAGAGAAGTAGTAGAGAATAGGAAGAACCATATCAAATCAACCTGTATGCAACATAATATACAACGCCTAAAGGCGAGGATCACAACAGAAATGGAACTCAACCAGCAAGAAACTCAAGAAATAAAACATGCTACTCTATGGTCGAAAGAATAACATTACTGGTCTCTATCTCAAAAAAATACAAGTTTGGTTGATGGAACTTCTAGATACAACTGAAATATAATATACAAGGTATAATGATGGGTAAGATACAATAAACCCACCTACTAGCAAGTCACCCGAAAAGAAACCGTGCCCGCAAAGCCGTAATGAAATCCGTACGGCAACACCTGCAAGAAACTGGGACACAACGGTGGTGAGTTGCCAACTCATGAGTAGAAAAAGATCTACGAACAGAAAATTGCATGAATAACGCAACCTAGGTCAATGATCATAATATATCCTCAAATATATGAATAACATGCAGCCTATAACAATGGCTAGGGTAATATCTAACCCGAGTGTGATCTCATGTGCCCGTGTCAGTGCCTCAGGTAGCAATATATCATATGAATGAGGTATGAATGCATGAAAACAGAATACATGTAAATGAAGAAACTGTTTTCATAAATTAGTGAGATTTCCTTTGTATTTTTAAAATGAGGTATCATAAATGAAATCAGCATCAACAGTGTCTAGCATCGACACAAAACATAAATCTCAATGTCTCAAAACCTCAGGCTCCGGCCATCCGGACTGGCCTGTATCATCAAATCTCAGTACCTCAATATCTCGAAATCTCAATGTCTCAATCTCAATATCTAGGGCGCCGTCATTCCAGACCGGCCCCTACCATCCATCTCAAGACCACGACGGTATCCTCCGGATATCCGACGCGTCGGGTAAAATCACCGGTAGGTAGTCTCCCCCTGCCAGGCTCATCGTCATCACCACGAGCTTCTTGCCCCGGGGTACCTTACCGGGTCCACCATGTACCCGAAACGGTTCATCCAACTCCTCGAATCGGGTCTCCAAATCTATCAGCAAACTCATGGTGGACGACTCATACATCATGGGAAAAACCGCGCTTTTTATTTAAAAAGAGAAAGAAGAAGTTTGTATATGTTTTGCGGTTTTCCCCAAATCCAGAAAATCTCATGGAAATCCAAATCCAAAACCTCAATAGCACGTAAAAAGTGAATATATGCATGAGAATCCATGAATGCGGCATAACAATGAATAACCGTATGCATGAGGTAGCAGGTAATAACTATAATGTCTAAACTAACATATAAGGAAAGTACACTAATATCATGTCTAAACTATTAGCTAACAGGCTATGTCAAGCAATAATATTTTCTAAGGTGTACGTGGCATGGCAATTACCGATGAAGATGTGTGTGAGCCGGCAAGTAAGTGTACGTGGTACATACGCATCATCGGTAATGGTGCTGGTGTCCTAACCACAAGATATCAACAGTAGAATATGAAGCATAATATAAGCATGTGATGCGGAGCAAACAACAAAAATGAGCGGGAGCTGAATACTAGACGCAACGATAATTAATCTGTTTTACCCTAATATAAGTCCTACAATGGTGCCTTTTGAAATAACACGAATCGTGGGGTTTTGAAAATAGGGGCTACGGTGTTTTTAAGAAAAGATACGTTTTTTGAAATATCCCTAGGATCCCTTAGGCTTTCTTTAAGAAATACGCACGATTCGTAAGCTTTGAGATAGGTAGGAACCGAATTTAATCTAACAACTAACTAAACTAAAGGGCTACGCTATAAGCTAGACTACAGGTAAGGAAACCGCCTAACATCTGAGTCGATACATATACATACCTGTATATATATTAGTCGGTGATCCCGCCTCAATAATATCATATCCGATACCATATCTATAATCAGACATCCCAATTCAAGAGTGCGGATCAATCATCAAGATATAGCTCGTACGTAAATCCGTCGTACGGCATCCCCAAATCTGGGTACGGGTCAATATCATATTCCTCACACTATTCCTCTGGTATCCTCTTTATCCAAGATCATAGTCTAGGGTACTGACCTATGTCTAGTACAATACTAATATCCTCAATATACTCATGATCTGACTACTGATCGAAAATCTTGTACAAACCGATATCGTCAGCACATATCATCATCAAGGGGTATACATTGCCCGATACGGCCTAATATCAATATCCTAGCATATTATGCCTCATATCACGATCACATGTCGACCATTTATTTATAACACTATTCACCCGTATCGCCGCCGCAAGATCCGCTATAATACCAGGACGTACCTTAAGTACGAATCATGCCATATCACCGAGATCACAACCACAAACAAATCTCATCGACTCAGCTCAATCCCAAGTATCCTCCTCAAATCCGTATGTGAACACATAGTCCCATACCCATGTGAACATATAAATATATTCCCATACACGCACATATGAAATAAGGAATGTATGCAAGTATGTATATGTGTGTATGTGTAAGTGTAGTGCACCCACTACCTAAGGTTTCGTAACCATGCACCAATCCAACACCAATATCCATCTAAAATCATCAATAATAAATCCTAACAACATATCATAAATTGTTGGTGTGTATACGCATCCGTATACATCACCACGGACTGCGGGGGTGCTATACGCCATCCACCCGACTTCTCCCCGTAGATATAAATCTACTCACCTGGTCCTCGCTAGCCGGTACCGACGTCGCCACGCGCTTGCTTGTCGTCTCGAAGTCCACATGGGGGTACCTACATATCATAACGCACCATATCGCATTAAAACTAAATTCGAAATCGAAACGGCATACGAAAATCAAATCGGCACGCGTATCACGCATAGGTCCAAACCTATCGCCTACGCATGCAAGAATAGTCAAACCAACCCTCGATGTCGATGTACAAACGTCAAACCATCGAGAAAAATCCAATCACACTCATTTGCACATTCACGAACACTAATTTTAATATAAACTAGGTTAAAACTCACAAAAACCTCAATTTTGCTTAAAAAGTCATTTTTCCGAAAATCTAGCAAGCACAATTCGCCGTTTTTGTACAAAACAGGATGTTTAAATGAATGTAGCGGCCAATATATTTATTAAATATCTTAAATAAGTCGTATAAACAAATTTCCGGAATTTAATCTCATTAAATTCCAAAAATCCTAATATTCTAGTTTACAAAATACCCTTTTTAACAATTTCATAGCAAAAATACACAAACTACAATTTAGGTTGGATTTCCATGAACTAAAGTGTTAAACTACACTTAATAAAGTTAATAATATGATAAAAACCCTAACCATATTTTTAATCTCATATTTCGAATTAAATCAAAAAAACTAGTTTGCAACAAAAAGCTTAATTTGGACATTTTTCAAGTAACAACTTGTAATTAACAACTAGATTAGTTTTCTACAAAACTAAATATATTAATCCACCTCACTAAACCATACACAATCAAACACAACTCATTTCCACAACAAACCCTAACTTAGTAATCAAAACCCTTTCTTTAAATTTCAAAACTTGAAATTTAAAACCCTAATTTAACACCTAATAGCTAGATTCAAGTAATTTAACAACAAATTAAGCATAAGGTTATGATTATACCTCACAAGCTTGAGATCAAACTTGCAAAAATCTTAGCCTCCAACAATGATTTCATGCTCCAAGATCCATGCTTGAATAGCTAAAGAATAATGGGTAAAGCTTGGATTTAGAATTAGTTTTGAATTTTTGAGAAAAAGGGTGGATTTTTGATAGAAATTTTGGGGATTTTGATGGAAAAATGAGATGAAGTATTTGGGGCTGTTTTGGTTCAGGTTTTGGCCAGAAATCTTGGGGGATTGGGTGAGGGAGGAGAGAGAGTGAGGTGGGGAAAGTTAGTTCAAGTCAAAGTCAACTCAAATTATACCATTTTCTACTCTTTTTTCTTTTCTTTTCTTTCATTTCTTTTCTTTAAAATCCAAGTGGGGACAAAAGAGGGGGCTGCTGAATTCTTCAAGGGGATAAGTGAATGGGGGTGTGTGGGTGTGGGTACGGGTGTGGGGTGATGAAAAATGATAAATACAATACCCCAAACATCCATTTACGCTAAAAAAAAGCCTTTTTTCTTCAATAATTTCTAAACCATTTTGGCAAATGATTTCGTTCCAAAAACCACATGATAAATTTTTATTTAATGTTTTATGATGCACAAAATTTGTTTCAACTCATTCCAATTTGTAATTTTCCCTAATTAAATGTATTAGTGACGGCTTAAAATAATAATAAAATAATATTTTTTTCAGAAAATTTGAAATTTCACCAGCGGCTCAATAAACACCAAATAATAGCAATTACATAGCTAGAATATGTATATTTAATTTTTATAATAAGATATTTGTATTTTGACTTTTTACAGAAAACCCCCTCATTTTACCGATTTTCCGAAATTTCACCGAAACGATTTTCAAAACGCTACATTTGACGTCATCAGAATAGGGGATGGATCTGTTGAGAAGGTAGTAGGGTGTGATATCCTGGTATTTGGATGACATACACAGAGTAGGAAAAGAAATTCCTATACTACGATCGGTTATACTTTGGTCGTCACACAGTGGTTTCTCCACATGGGACTTGGACATTATATCAGACATACTGGTTACTAGATCTATGTTTTTAGATCTAGATTTGGGTGGTTTCCCAATCAGGGTACTTTGACAGCATTCTAAGAGTATTTAGAATGGACGACTCCTGGCACGGTAGTGTACCTGCAGGTGATGGAGTCACCCTCTCTAAAGGTGTCTTATAGACTAAAGTAGAGAGGGATGTGCATGATTGGCAGATCACTTGCTTAGGCAATTGAGTCAATCATGAGATGTCAAGTACCACACCAGATGTTGTTCTTGCACTAGATGCAATAAGTTGACATTGATCCAATCCTGGAGAAACAGTCGGAAGCAGTTTTAGAACATAAGTGGCTATTCTAGGGATATGATAACGAAAGCCCCATTCGGGAAACAGTTATCATTCCAGGCTTCCAAGGTGACCTGGACGACAAGGAGGTTGTCAGAGTTATAGTTTTCCTTTTGACGAGGGGCATTATTTTGGACAGGTGGTCCAAGGCAATACTGAGGGAGGCATGGCGCAGGATACTGATTAAGTTCAGTTGACGATACAGTCTAAGAAGTTTGGATTTGGAGTTCATTCATGAGCTAGGTCCCATCAGACATCCAGACATTCTAAGACAAGTATTGCTCATTTCGGGAGATGGCTTTCTCCGCGAACATGAGATATAGAGAGACATAGAAAGAAACATCAAGGCGGATCCACTCACTGAGGCTATTCCTCGACCGCAATAGTTTCACAAACGGGATTTGTGAGACTGACTAGTAGAGGAGTTGGGTGTTCGGTATCACACGGGCTGTGAGTATGCGACATCGCAATAATTAGCTTTGAGTGCAAGTGGGAGATTGTTGGAGATAGTGCTCTCAGAGTCAATTATTGGATCACAGGCACGTGATTGCAATGATTGAGGGAGGACCTATCCCGGTAGGACAGTCTTACTCGAGATGATAGTATGCTATCTGGTTTACCTTGATCATCGTGTACTACTTTAGGTGACCTGACATGTCGCTATTGCACGTTGATAAAGCCCCTAGGATTCTTGCTTGACCACCAGCAGTATGAGGGCGATCATATACGTGGGAGCTGGTAGTCTATAAGCACATCCTTAAAAGGTCCCTAGTCGTGGGAGTTTCGAGACAGGGCATCGATACTCCAGAGTAGACTAGTGTATACAGTCGATACCCCGACGAGGGGCGGTGGCCGGTCTCACAAGCCACTGGTGTCAGTTGGTTCACCTAAGATGTATACAGGTGCTCATTGGGTTATGAGTACACCGGACAGGACTCGCCGGGAACATTCTAGTTGGTCTTATACCTGACGTCAGATAGCAGTTCCCAGGTGACATGTGTACAGGTTAGTTCATTTACCTGGGGATCGTCATTTGTCTCGTGTGAGTTCCCACTGTGTTTTGATTACTACCCTACCATGGCTCAAAGGAGTCGTGCAAACAGGTTTTAGTTGGGTACAGTCCCGAGCCACATGGAGGCAGTGAGCGGATCTTCAGGGGTTCGTCTCTCCCGGTATTGGGGGTGAGGTCGCGCTGTGTCTAGGAGAGCCATTACACAAAGTCCTTGGCCAAGGCAGGAGATTTACTGGTAGGTATTCCAGTAGTATCTCAGGGTGTTCTGGGCTACACTCCGACACGACTTGTACCGCTTTTGGGGGTCTGACTTTTACCAACCCCCTAGGCCCGACATGCGATGCTCATAGACGAACGGACCGGACTGTACGGATATTGTCACTGATAGGCTCAGTAGGGTGTCAGGATGAGTTCGCTCATCGACGTCCCTTTTGGTCAATAGCTGGTGGCCCGTCACGTATTGGCTTATACCTCTGACGTGCTAGTGGTTAAATCCACAGCCATAGTATTGACGAGTCTTTAGAGTCCACCACACTTTTAGTTACTCAAGCTTTCGGGCGAAACGCTGTAGAGGCCGTATGGAGATATGGCAGGGTTCGATCAGATACATGCGGTATTGCACGGATCGTGATCGGACGATTTTTACTAGCCGGTTTTGGCTTAAGCCGGATCCTAGTATTTGATAGTGTAGTTTTGTCTCATTGCATTTGTATCCAGTCGGAATACAGATGCGGGTGTGTATGCACAGTATGGGGGTTTTCCTGTAATTTATTACGGGACCAGTTTTCTGGAGTTGCCTGTTTTCTTTCTGTTCCGGCCGGTTTTCCGTTGTTCTTTCCCGGCCGGACTTTTCCGATGGAGGGGGTTATTTGCAAGTTTGCAAATAACACATTGTGGAGGATTTTCTTGCAAATGTATTAATTATGAAAGCATCTTTTGATACCATTCTTATCCATCATTATCACTTGCTTTTTGTTGATTAGAAGTGATTTGGAGTTGATGTGAGTTTGTTATGATGATGTTTGGTTATGGTCACCATTCTTCTTCTCCTACACTCACCTTCCTCTTGCATTTGGTATTCATTCCTCCACCATTCTCATTATGAGATGGTTGAACATTTTTGAGAGAAAAGAAGATGAGAGCTTCATTTTGAGAGTGTAGCATTTTGATCTCTTTTGATGCTTGAAGAATGCAAGCACCATTTTTCTTATCTTGATTCCTCCATCATCTTCAAAGGCAACAAACCCCAAATGAGACATAGGCTCTACACTACACATTCTACAGCAAATCTTGGACGCGTCGGCTAGCCTACTTCGCGCCCGAGTTGCCTCGGTATTGAGGTGGGAGCCCGTAAAAGATGCAGGCGATGTGGTGCCCTTCCGGCGAGGAGGCGACGACCGGAGTTTCCGCAGGAGATCGGGACGACGACGAGAAGACCGGAGGACTCGGATCACTCGGTATATCTCTTCCCATCTTGTAGTTAGCTAGAACTAGTTTAATGGTCCGATCCGGTTGTTTAGTGCGCGGTGGTGCCGGTTTGCTAAGTTCGCAAAATTAAAGTTTATCACCGCTTCCGCATTTGGCCGTCGGATTGACGGACGGGGCGCCGCCGTGCACTTACAATTCGATATAGCCGGATCGTCGGATCAAGTGTTGATTCGATGATTTAATGTATAATAATATATATGATATATTATTACATTATCTAATATTGGCTCGCTTTATTATTTCATTTTCTCATTGGATGATACATTGATATATATGCGATATATGTTAATTGTATTATTTTCTTTTGTTGCAAATATATAATATATATGTGATATATATTATTGTGACATGATATGATTAATTGTTAAACATGTTTAAGGATGATTAATTGAGGTTAGGGTTTGATTAGGGTTAGATGCTTCATGCACCTTCTAGAAGCTTTTTCTTTTGTCATTCTTAAGATATTTTTGGATGACACATTCTTAACCCAACCAAACCCTAACTCTAGTTTATTCTCTACTAAATCCTAGCCACTCATCCTTGACCATGGTATATAATCAATCATATACTCTTTCTTTCTATTCATCATAAAAGAAAATAATTCATTATCTTTTCCATTATCATCTTCTTCTCTCTTGAAGAAAGCTTACTTGATTTTCTTTATGTGATGAATAAATATGAGAAAATGATTTAAAAATAAAGCAAAATTACTACTCTCTCATCCTCATCTCATCTAGCCCATGAGATTAGTGTGTTCATCTCTTTAGAGTGAGAAAGCTTGAGTCTTTGCAACTTCGACGTAGATCATCGGAGATTTGGAACACTTCAAGCTAGCATGGATCGTTCGAGTCGTGGAGCCTCTCATGAGTCCGGGAGATCGTGGATCGCGGCAAAGGGACTTCTACTCGGAGCTTGTAAAGCGAAGCAGCGGACTACAAAGGTTGTAATCCCTCACACTTAGATAAAAGTTATCATCTTGCATGTTTAAACCTAATAATCTAGCAAAGATCCCGGCTTTGGGTTGTTCGGCACGTCTAAATTTTTATCCGGGCATGTTTGATGCCTTATGAACCTTCACAAGACTGCCTAGGAACCCTACAGTGGTATCAGAGCCTAGTTAGAGCATTAGGCGATGTGTTTACAAAGTTAAAACTCCGATCGAACCCGAACCGACGAAAATAACCCCCTCTCTGGAAATTTTTTAAAATTTGGGTTTTTTCTGAATTAAAAATACGTAAAAAAATCAGCAGGGAATTCTAAGAATTACCATAAAACCCGAGCCCCCAATTCGACCAAACGGCGGCGGAACCGCGGCTCAAGCATGCTTGCGCGGCGGTTCCACGGCGGATTCATGGATTGGCGACACGTGGCTTTTATGGTAATATCCGTAGGTGCTTGTTGATGCTTCTGGGTATTTTTTAATCTGTTTCAAGTGTTGAAAATTCTGGGGTTTGTTTTGTAATAGTAGATTCGATCGGAATATTTAAATTCGTATTTCTTTCCTGATATTTAGAAACTGTTAAACTATTTGAACGGATATCATTAACTCACTGTTTCCCGGTACGGCAAACTTTCAAGTGTTGAAATTTTTTCGGGTTTAAATCTTTCGGAAAAATTGTACAAGTTAAGCGGTGGACCCTCTAGAAGACAACAAACCTTAACTCGATTTTGTGACCGTCTTGAACTGCCTTTTGAACCTTCGGGTTTGGGGCAGTACGGCGTGCCACATGTGAGGCGTTGGCTTGACCCTTCTACGGCTGGATCACCGGTACTGTGACATATTCTGGGATTATTTGAACTCTGCTCAAGTGTTGAGCACTTTAGGAAATTTTGGGTATTTGATTATCTGTTCGGAAAGTTTAATACTGTCTATTTATCTGGAATGTGATACAATATGTGGAATTCATAGAGTTAGGCATGAAATGCGGAGTATGTGATATTTCAGATTTATGATGTCTAAAGTAATTGTGAATTCCAAATATTGTAGTTTTACACTTTCTTTTCTATGACCGTAAGTGTAATATGTGATATCGCCGGTTTCGTTGCTATATGTCAACGACAATTGGGATGTGCATATTTACTTACGTTGATGATATGTGATATTATGTGTTGCTGTGATATGTTATATTGGATCGTCGCGTTCTGAATAGACGGGGGTTTTATGTGAGATGAGGGTTTTTATTTTCATTCATGTAAAATTCATTTGTACTGTAATATTCTTTTATTTGGGGCACTTCCAGGTTGCGGTTGCTGTCACCAGTGTATATTATTTACTTTTCCGCATTAGGTAGACCCAAGGAGGGGAGCACAAGTAACCGGGTTCTAGGGTCCAGTGGGAGGCCATCTCGAGGAGTCGAGACCGGGTCTCCTAACCCTAGAATTGGCAGTGTTCACTAGTAAAATAGGGGTTTGCCCCTACGGATATCGTAATCCGTAGGGGCAAAAATAACTTGGACCTACGGATATATCCGTAGGGCTAAATGGTTGCCCCTACGGGCAAAGACGTCCAAGAATAAAAATATTAATTCTTAATTAGGTGTTTGCCCCTACGGAGCCGCAAACAAAGGACCTACGGATATATCCGTAGGGGCAAGTAAATATCGATTTAATAAAATCCCAGATCGATCGCCTACGCTCATTTCCCTCTCTCTCTCGATCGGGCGCGAAAATAAGGTTAGGGTTTCGTCGCCACTGGAGTTCGATCGCCTACCCCAATGCGCCACGCCGTCGCCGCCAAGGTTGTTCTCCTAGTGGCCATCGCCGGTTTCGTCGCCACTGGAGTTCTCGTCGCCACCGCGGTTAAGGTCGTCGCCACCGCCGTTCAGATCGTCGCCCCTGCCCCAGCAGCCGTTCAGGTGAGTAAATCTCGAGGTAAGTTAAAGAATTTATTGGATTATTTTGGGCTTAAGGTTCATGGCGCGCGAGTTGGCCTGGGTTGGGCTGGGGTCGCGGTCGCAGTCGCGGTCGGGTTAGGGTTGGGGCAGGGGCTGGGCTGCGGGGTCGGGTTCGGGGTCGGGGTCGGGGAAGGGGAAGGGGAAGGGGAAGGGTCGGGGTCGGGGTCGGGGTCGGGGTAGGGTTAGGGTCGCAGTCGGGGTAGGGTTAGGGTCGGGGTCGGGGTCGGGGTCGGGGCTGGGTAGAATTTATCAAATTTTTTATTGGGGGTGCGGCTGGGGCTGCGGGCTGGGGCTAGGGCTGGGGAAGGGGAAGGTCAATTTATCAAATTTTTAACAAGATTTGTATTAGTTTGCAAGAACACTTAAGTTTATCACAAAATATTGTTTGGGTTTTCGATTTATATCTTGAGAATAATGGAGGAAAGATGCCATAGTAGGGAATTCCCTCCTATGGCGTCGAAAAAATACCCCTTCCATGGTTTTTTCTGACGATCGGCACCCAACATCTTCATTGTCATCATCTAAGATGTGGGTATACCAAATTTCAAGTGATTCTACAACTTTTTCACCGTTGATTTAGCAATGTAAAAAGTTCTATTGTCGGCAAACCGTTAATTTTGAACCCACTAAATCAACGGTGAAAAAGTTGTAAAATCACATGAAATTTGGTGTACCCACATCTTAGATGATGACGATGAAGATGGTGGGTGCCGATCGGCGGAAAAAATTAGGGAGAGGGTATTTTTTCGACGCCATAGGAGGGAATCCCCTCCTATGGCCTCTTCCCTCCATTAATCTCTTATATCTTTTAGCGGTATGTATCCGTTGTCCTAAATTTTGAATTATCTTATACTAGTATTTATGCATGTGCAGATCTTCTTTATCCTGACAAAAGATCCATATCCATTATCTTAACTTAAAATCCTTTAGAGGGTGCTAATCCTAAATAACAACAAAATGATGTTAAATATTTCTTCCGATTTTCACAAGATCATACTTGAAAAAAATGCAACTACTTTCACAATTTCACAATCCTAACCAACTCCCAATTTATTATGGTATTCGATCATAACTTGAGAACAAATTCTCTTTTCTATTGCCATCCCATATCAAACCCTAGAATCGTGGGCCATTTCAAATTACACCAAATTGAGGCAAGAATTGGATGAAACCAACATAACCAACAATAAAGAGCTTTATTTGGTAATATATATTGATGAACAATGGTTGCTGTGTTAAATCCAACCCTCACATCACATGCATATCAATAAAGGAGAGGACTGACCAAAATGTTGAATTTTAACAATTGTGAAAGTTCTTCGGTCAGGATGTAACAGAAATAAGGAAAAAAAACCTAAAATATTTTTCACAAAAAAGAAAAAGCAAGCTTCTCTCCCATATCATTAACAAAGCTTATCACTTTTGATTCTCGAAATTATTTTACATTATATTTTCATTCAAAACGTTTTGCTAGTTTGCTCACCAGCTGTTTGATAAAATTCCTAAACTATTTTTACTTTCCTTGCTCACAATTGCTCTTGACTACGTACAAATCTTGAAAACCCATTAACGCTCTTGCAATAATATGCAAAATCACATGAGGATTCACATTCATCACCACCACCTAAGGCTAGGGTTTGGGCTGGGGCTGCGGCTAGGGTTGTGCGTCCTCAAGAGGGCGATCATAGGATCGGTGAAGTGAGGTGGCTGGATATGAGATACGATGGATTTCCATGTGTTCAATGGAATGCTGAGGGTCAGAGTCGGTTATTTATATATCTCCCAAAAAAGAATGAGTTTGTTATCAAAGGTGTATTGATTTCTACATCAAGGAATATCAGTTATATGTCATTCAGTGACTAAGTCTGTTTCTGGCCCAACCATATTTATGAATCCTTTCTTCTTTTTCCTTCTTACGTATATTTACTAGTTCAGACTGTATGCACCTCTGCAATCAACGCCGAGAACTTATACATTATAGGTTAATAGACATATGCTATGAAATCACGGTGCATATCGAACTCATGATATGTTATAGTCCCTCATTATTTTTACTGTGGTGAGAAAGCAGTCGCTGGTGGCCACAAGCCATAGAATTGGCAGTTGTCCTACCTAAAATAACAACTTTTATACTAAAAAATTATGTATGCCATTAGTTAGTAGTTTATGTTTTTTAGACGCAAAAGCCATTTGAGAAATACTTTTCCAACCCACTATTAATCCATATTCTCAATATAGTCATTGAATTTGCACGCGCACATAATAAGAAGGAGAAGACAATAATGTGGCATAAGAAGAAGAAGAAGACAGTAATGTGGCAGAAGAAGAAAAAAATGACATTCCTCGTTCTCTGTTTCAGCATCAATCTTCTGATATGAACTAATGATGGCTTTCACATAGGCTTTTCCCTTTAGAGACTTCTTAGTGTCAAATGGAAAGCATAAATCAGATTTTTGCAGGTCGGGTTCTTCTATGACTTTCAAGAGTCTCAACTGATTCTGTTAATTATACTCTAGTTGGGTGGTACTTTTACAACTTCTCACTGCAGGTGCGCTCTCTAATATCCATTTTGAATGTAATATTATCGATATTCAAAATGGATATTAGAGAGCGCACCTGCAGTGAGAAGTGAGAAGTGGTAAAAGTATCACCCAACTAGGGTGTAATTTACAGAATCAGTTGAGACTCTTAAAAGTCATAGAAGAACCCGACCTGCAAAAATCTGATGTATGCTTTCCATTTGACACTAAGAAGTCTCTAAAGGGAAAAGCCTATGTGAAAGCCATCATTAGTTCATATCAGAGGATTGATGCTGAAACAGAGAACGAGAAATGTCATTTTTTTCTTCTTCCGCCACATTACTGTCTTCTCCTTCTGCCACATTACTGTCTTCTCCTTCTTATTATGTTCGCGTGCAAATTCAATGACTATATTGAGAATATGGATTAATAGTGGGTAGGAAAAGTATTTCTCAAATGGCTTTGGCGTCTTAAAACCATAAACTACTAAGTAATGACATACATAATTTTTTTAGTATAAAGGTTGTTATTTTAAGTTTTCCCTTATAGAGATATGATCTAACTGCATCTATCAACTATAAGTGTGCAGAAAACTTTGTAGATGCAGAAACCAAAACTTTTAAAATTCTTATCATAAGTTTCTGCACACTTATAGTTGATAGATGCAGTTAGATCATATCTCTATAAGGGAAAACTTAAAATAACAACCTTTATACTAAAAAAATTATGTATGTCATTACTTAGTAGTTTATGATTTTAAGACGCAAAAGCCATTTGAGAAATACTTTTCCTACCCACTATTAATCCATATTCTCAATATAGTCATTGAATTTGCACGCGAACATAATAAGAAGGAGAAGACAGTAATGTGGCAGAAGGAGAAGACAGTAATGTGGCGGAAGAAGAAAAAAATGACATTTCTCGTTCTCTGTTTCAGCATCAATCCTCTGATATGAACTAATGATGGCTTTTCCCTTTAGAGACTTCTTAGTGTCCAATGGAAAGCATACATCAGATTTTTGCAGGTCGGGTTCTTCTATGACTTTTAAGAGTCTCAACTGATTCTGTAAATTACACCCTAGTTGGGTGGTACTTTTGCCACTTCTCACTGCAGGTGCGCCCTCTAATATCCATTTTGAATGTAATATTATAGATATCCATGCCTGTTTATGTCAAAATTACTTATATTGTCAATGTTTGATTGTCTAGTTGTTGGTGATGCGTCCATATCAGGGACAGAGGCCACTCCCGTTCCTCCAGGTATGTTTATATGTTATATAGGGCATGTATATTGATTTAGAATGCTATATCATAAATATACACACATTTCTTTTGCTCTTAGTCGTCCAACTCATTATCATGGGCTGCTTGATGAGATTAGATTTGCGCCTGATGATCTACAAGAGCTCCTTCACTCCCTGTCATATGTGTAAGCAGCGCTATATGCGAGTTTACCTTGTTAGTATGTATGTACTGAAATTAATTAATATTATTCAAATTTTGATACATGCAGATACCAGAGGAGCACATCTTCTATCTCTGTAGGTAAGGCTTTGAATTTGTTGATTTTGGTGTTTCTTGTCAATTTTATAGACCCGTATGTGCTAAATATAATGTTCTGACAGTTGCTAGGGGAAGGCAACATTCGAGGCTGCTGACCCCAGTCCTGGACGCCGCACACGGACGGCACCACGTAGGTTCCCAGAGGCTGAGGACTAGGCTCTAGCAGGGCCCATATGAGGTTGGACTCCACCCCGGTGGTTACTTCCTCCGTCTCCAGTGAGCGACGTATCCATCATGAACTGGATAGCTTGAGGGCCAGTGTTCAGGAGTTGAAGGAGATGCTGGTATGTATACTACTTTATAGTAAAATATCATTTCATATTATATACATATCAACATATCCATAATTAGTACGTAGCTTGAGCTTATTTGGTTTTAGACTTAAGTTTGATTAATCATACATACATATGTAATTGAAATAAACAACGCTTTTCCAAACTAGATATCCAAACAGGGTTTCGAAATAACTTAATAATGATACGAATTCGAATAATAAACAGTTCTTACACGCTCATGTAGCACACGTTATATCCAGACGCGACAAGGTAGATCGGCCGAGCCTCCACACGCAACTCCTTCGGCTGCGGCTCCGCAAGCCACTACATCGGCTGCGGTTCCGCAGACAGCTCATGTAGCTCCACCGCCCACTCAGACTCCCGCAGCCGCGGCTCCGCAAGCGACTACCTCGACGGCGGCTGCGCAGACCACATGCCGCTCAGACTCCCGCTACCGACAAATTGCATAGTTTATTGACCGAGGAGCAGGCGCGCGTTATTCTATCGTTATTCAGAGGTGGAGCTGGACCGAGCTAGGGTAGATTTTTGGTTCTTTTTTTTGAAACATGTATTTATTTATATCATACACATTGTACTACATTTTGAAACGACATTGATATTGGTTTGTATTTATATCATATTCAGTTTTTGGGTTTCTTTTGTATATTATATATATGCGTGAGATGTGATTATGAATACTGCAATATATGATTTGATTGATGTATATATTATTGTGCACAGGGCGGGAAAAATCAAACAGCCCACTTTTAAAAAAAAAATTCAGATAATATGTACCTACGGATTAATCCGTAGGCCAACATGTTACCCCTACGGATATAGCCGTAGGGGCAAAATATCAGCAGTAACTGATATTTCCCCCAGATCTCAGTACCAGGGGGTTGGGAAAGCCCCTACGGATATATCCGTAGGGGCCACTGACTATCCCCTACGGAGTTAGCCGTAGGGGCTACATATCAGGAATCCTGAATTTATACCCCTACGAAATCGTACCTACGTATATATCCGTAGGGGATAGAACATGCCCCGACGGTTATCTCCGTAGGGCAAAGTAATTTATTAAAATAAACCGTAAATAATATAAAATCTTATACCCTACGGCTTAAGCCGTAGGGGCAAATGGACCTACACAGATATCCGTAGGGGCAATAATTTGCCCGTAGGGGCAAGTTCAGGGCCTCAACTTGCACCTGCGGCCTTTGCACCTACGGGGTATTTTTTCGCCCCTACGTATATATCCGTAGGGGCAGTGGGTTGCCCCTACGGATAAATCCGTAGGGGCAACCCTTCTTTGTAGTAGTGGTTACTTGCCGCTCTCGTAGGGGTCTTGGGATGTGGGTTTAGCTATTCGTCGCGACCGTGGAATCCGTGTTTTATACAGGCTCGTATTAAAAACACGGACGTCCTAGTATATCCAATATTTCATATATGTTCTTCTGCTGCAATGTTCTGTGATGAGATCATATTACTGCCTGAGACGAATGCTTATACTATATATATATGCTGATATATAAATATTACTGCTTTCGTTTCTTCTGTGATGCTTAAGAAGCATAAGCTGATGGGATTTTTATTAATGAGATTAATAAAAGAAAAGAAACCTAAAGATGTTGTAGAATCAAAAACTTTATAAAAAAGGGTAGCTACAGTTTTGCTTTGCACAGCAATATATACGATATATCCTGCACCTTATTCGATGGGGAAAGAGCCGACGATCCCTTCACCGGGAGTGACCTCTTTAGCGAAACTGGCAGATGCTACAAAACTCGGTTTGTCTTTTGATTGCTTTTAATGTTTTGCTTTGCACAGCGGTATATATGATATATCCTGCACCTTATTCGATGAGGAAATGGCCGACGATCCCTTCACCGGGAGTGACCCCTTTAGCGAAACTAAGAAAAGCCTCAAAAACACTCCTTTTTCAAAAATACTCGATTCTACGACGATATCAAGTTCATTACGCTCAGGGTTTTCTTAAAAACCTGCGTAGCCCTCCGTCATTTCAGATAGATATTATTTAGTATTCGTGCTATGTTTGTTGACTTAGTTAAGGCATAGTGTACGGTAGCTAAGTAATGTTTATCTGCTAAAACATGAGATGTGATTGGATTAGGGTATTCGTACGGCCTTGTTGACTCAGTTAAGGGTCGTACGGGTGGGTTTAATTCAATCGGGAAATGTACGGGTTGAACTTGACTTGCGATTTATGGTTTGTTGACTTAGTTAAGGTCATAGATCGCTAGGGGCAAAATATTATCGGGAATTTCATGTGTTGAAATTTGCAATAAGATTGCATACCTCCTATGAGATGGTTGGATCCCGATACCCACTGCGAGTAAGTGTTACTCCTGGGAGAGTTTTACACAGGACAATTAGTCATTCAAGTAGGTGTCTAGAAAAGTGTTAACGGGGTTACGCCTCTGGGAAAACGAGGTTTACTTTAATTAGGTCCGTGCGAAAGCACGGGGAACCTCCCTCAAAGTACCGACACTGATCTGGCTGAAAGATTGACGAAATTGTAGGGTGTAATTAATCCCGGCTAATCTTACCTTTTTTGGTTTTAAGGTAGATTTGATAAAAACAGTGGGAGACATCCTGATTAGATAAGATAATAACCAATCTAATCTTGCAAGAGCATACGCTAAAGTGTTTTCTTCTCTCTCTCTCCAGGTAGCGACCATGTCAGGCCATAATCAAGATAATAATATGGATGTATTGACTGAACCCGATTATTGTACTGAGCAAGGGAACGTTGGACCCGTTCTTTCTTATAAGAGTTATAAGACTGAACAGGAAACAGGAGAATATCTAGATTCTCACACCGCCCAAAAGAACATGCATGTTGATGCATCTTCTTCGGGTGTGTTAGTTATTGAGAACTGTTTCTCAGTTCACCCTACGTCCTGGGTATTAGATACCGGATCAGGATCCCACATATGTAAACAGTTACATGGGCTACGTAAAGGTAGAGAACTGGGAAAAGGTGATCATTCCGTTCAAGTAGGGAACGGTGCAAATGTTGCAGCCAAAGCAGTTGGCGAATATCACCTTGTATTACCAAGTCGTAATACACTGATTCTAAATGAGTGCTATTATATACCGAACATGATGTGCAACATTATTTCAGTTTCTTTATTAAGTAAAGAAGGATATAATTTTGTAGTAAAGGATAATGTTATGAACATATTCCTAGATCAAAGGTTGATTGCATCAGGCTCGTTACATAATGGCATATTCATTCTAAATCAGAATACAGTCCTGAATATACAAAACACACACAAGAGGAAAAGTTCAGATATGAACGAATCCTACTTGTGGCATTGTAGACTTGGTCATTTCAATGCGACACGACTGGCTAAGTTACATAAGGATGGTTATTTGAATCCGTTCGAATTATCATCTTATGATACTTGCCATTCATGTCTCAAAGGAAAAATGACCAAAGCTCCGTTTAGTGGACACGGAGAAAGAGTTACTGAACTCTTAGGACTGATACATAGTGATGTATGCGGTCCCATGTCTACGCATGCCAGGAACGGTTCTTCCTACTTCATTACATTCACTGACGATCTCTCTAGATACGGACATGTCTTTCTGATGAAACACAAGTCTGAAGCTTTTGAGAAATTCAGAGAATATAAGCACGAAGTAGAGAACCAAACGGGCAAAAGTATTAAGATCCTTCGATCTGATCGAGGAGGAGAATACTTGAGCAATGATTTTCTGGATTATCTAAAAGAGAAAGGGATTCTCTCTCAGCTTACTCCTCCTTATACACCACAGCACAACGGTGTATCGGAACGAAGGAATCGGACCCTATTAGATATGGTGCGATCTATGATGAGCGATGCTGAGTTACCTATTTCCTTCTGGGGGTATGCGCTTGAGACAGCCATATACATATTGAATCTAGTTCCGTCTAAATCTGTACCTACCACACCATATGAGATATGGAGTGGGAAGAGACCATATTTTAAACGAGTTAAGATATGGGGTTGTCCGGCCTATGTCAAAAGACAAAATCCGGACAAACTCGAGGCACGATCAGTCCTTTGCAAATTTGTGGGATATCCAAAGAATTCACAAGGATATTTTTTCTACCACGCTGAGAAACAAAAAGTGTTTGTTGCTCAACATGCCACCTTTTTGGAAAGGGAATTTCTTGCAAAAGAAATTAGTGGCAGAGAGGTAGAGCTAGAAGAGGTTCCAACACCACAAACCGCAACTGATGATTTGTTGGAACCAGAAGATTCAGTAGTACCTAACGAACCCCAGCCTCTCCGCCGATCTAGTAGGGTTTCTCGTCCACCTGAGAGATACTACGGTTTTCTCATTGATGGTGGTAGCGAGGACTGCATCATGGATGATGATGAACCGACTAGTTTCGAGCAGGCCATCACGAGTGGTGACTCTGTGAAATGGCTGGATGCAATGCGATCTGAGATGGAATCCATGTACACCAATAAAGTATGGATTTTAGAAAATGCTCCTGAAGGGGTAAAACCCATTGGGAACAAGTGGATTTTTAAAAGGAAATTTGGTGTAGATGGAAAAGTTGAGACTTTCAAAGCTAGACTTGTAGCAAAGGGTTTTCGTCAACGACCAGGTGTGGATTATGACGAAACCTTTTCTCCAGTGGCTATGCTTAAGTCCATCCGGATCTTACTTGCCATTGCTGCATACCATGACTACGAAATCTGGCAAATGGATGTTAAGACCGCATTTCTAAATGGTGATTTAGAAGAGAGCGTGTACATGACTCAACCAGAGGGCTTCGTAGATAGTGGGAGCAGCGGAAAGGTGTGCAAGCTGCTTAAATCCATTTATGGGTTAAAGCAAGCATCGCGGAGTTGGAACATCTGTTTTGATGTTGTAGTCAAAGAGTTTGACTTCATCAAAAATATAGATGAACCTTGTATTTATAAGAAGGTAGCAGAGGGTAAAGTTGTCTTCCTCGTATTGTACGTGGATGACATACTCTTGATAGGAAATGATATTCCTATGCTGCAATCAGTCAAGCTCTTCTTATCACAGAGATTCTCAATGAAAGATCTAGGTGATGCCTCCTGCATATTGGGAATCATGATCTATAGAGATAGATCTAAACGGATACTGGGATTGTCCCAATCCAGGTACATTGACACCATACTAAAGAGGTTTAGTATGGAAGAATCCAAGCGTGGGAACCAACCCACGATCTCTGGACTCACTCTCTCCAAAGAGATGTCTCCCAAGACTGATTTGGAGAGAGCTCGCATGCAAGGGATACCCTATGCTTCGGCAGTAGGCTCTATCATGTATGCGATGCTATGTACCAGACCCGATGTAGCATACTCACTAAGTGTAGTGAGTCGGTATCAAGCAGATCCTGGAGAGAGTCACTGGACTGCTGTGAAGAACATTCTCAAGTACTTATGAAGGACTAAGGAGATGTTCTTGGTGTATGGTAACGGAGAACTCCAGGTGGAGTCCTTTACCGATTCCAGCTTCCAAAGTGATAAGGACGACTCTAAGTCGCACTCGGGTTTTGTCTTTACCCTCAATGGAGGGGCGGTATGTTGGAAGAGTTCCAAACAGGATACCGTTGCAGACTCGACGATGGAGGCTGAATACATCGCTGCCAACGATGCTGCCAAAGAGGCTGTCTGGATAAAGAAGTTCATTAGTGAACTTGGTGTGGTTCCATCCATTGAGCATCCAATATCTCTGTATTGCGATAACAATGGAGCTGTGGCTTTGGCCAAGGAACCCAGGTCCCATCAAAAGTCCAGACATATTCTGAGGCGGTATCACCTGATCAGGGAGATAGTTGATCGCCGGGAGATCGAGGTCAGGAGAGTAGATACGAAGGACAACACTGCGGATCCATTCACGAAGGCTATTCCCCAGATACAGTTTGAGAGATTATTCGGGATGCTAGGTATGAGATACTACAGCAGCTGGCCTTAGTGCAAGTGGGAGATTGTTAGTTATGTATATGCCCTAGAGGCCATTGTTGTACATATGATGTATATTATAATGGAAGCTTGGATATATATAGAGATGACTTTCTTGCTCGTCATGATAGTATGCTATTTGGTTTCACTTTATCTTAACATGTTGACTTGTATTGGTTTACTGTTTTACTCTCACATGTTGATAAAGCCCTTAGGATCTGTACTCGACTACTGGGACTATGATGAGATCATACTAGTGGGGCCGCGGTAGTCGATGAGTACATCCTATAACTGTTCCTAGTCGAGGGTATATCGAGACAGGGCATCGATACACCAGAGTAGACTAGCGTATATGCATCTTGACCCATATGATGGGCGATGGATGATCCCATATCCATCGGTGTTTGACATCAGAGATGGTGTACGGGTGCTCAGTGGAGACTGGGTACACTGGACGGACTCGCCGAGAACTCCCAGATGGTGATATACCACACGTCAGATGGCAGTTCTCCGGTGACACTGGTACAGGGTAGTCTGTAGACCCGAGATCGTCATAGAGTCTTGTGTGATTCCCACTGTGCTTTGATTTCCACCTTACCACGTCCAAGAGGGCGTGCAAAACGGTGGCTTTTGGGTACAGTCCCGAATCACATGGAGGCAATGAGCGATAGGAGGGGATTCGTCTCTCCCGGTATAGGGAGTTGATGTTGTGCTGTGTTCGATTGGCTATAACTGGAAGCCCCTGGCCAGGGCTGATATAGAGATTTACTGGTAAGTGTTACTAGTAGTTTCTCGACCCGTTATGAGCCATACATCGACACGACTTACAGGTTACTGGGGTCCTACGTATACCACCCCTAGACTTGATATGCGACATATCAGACGAATAGACCGGACTGTACGGGAGTGTTACTGATCAGATTCACAGGAGAACGCACATGCTAGCTTGTTGATCTTCTGATCGCTCAATACCTGGGTGGCTGTTAAGTTTAGCTGACCGCTTGTAGCTTGTGGGTGTTTGATATGATCATCACCTGCTACCGGCGTATTGACGATTCTTTAGAGTCCTACACAGAGGTTTCTTGGCTCAGGAAAAACGGAGTAGAGGCACATATGTGATATGTGCAGGACCGAGAATAATGCGATATGAGATACCGTATTATATTCTCGCGATATTTAGATATGAACCGGGTCATCGGATCAAGCGTTGATTCGATGAATCGGTACATGATATATTAGTCGGTAATATTCGATATAGCCGTATCGTCGGATCAAGTGTTGATTCGATGATTTAATGTATAATAATATATATGATATATTATTACATTATCTAATATTGGCTCGCTTTATTATTTCATTTTCTCATTGGATGATACATTGATATATATGCGATATATGTTATTTGTATTATTTTCTTTTGTTGCAAATATATAATATATATGTGATATATATTATTGTGACATGATATGATTAATTGTTAAATATGTTTAAGGATGATTAATTGAGGTTAGGGTTTGATTAGGGTTAGATGCTTCATGCATCTTCTAGAAGCTTTTTCTTTTGTCATTCTTAAGATATTTTTGGATGACACATTCTTAACCCAACCAAACCCTAACTCTAGTTTATTCTCTACTAAATCCTAGCCACTCATCCTTGACCATGGTATATAATCAATCATATACTCTTTCTTTCTATTCATCACAAAAGAAAATAATTCATTATCTTTTCCATTATCATCTTCTTCTCTCTTGAAGAAAGCTTACTTGATTTTCTTTATGTGATGAATAAATATGAGAAAATGATTTAAAAATAAAGCAAAATTACTACTCTCTCATCCTCATCTCATCTAGCCCATGAGATTAGTGTGTTCATCTCTTTAGAGTGAGAAAGCTTGAGTCTTTGCAACTTCGACGTAGATCATCGGAGATTAGGAACACTTCAAGCTAGCATGGATCGTTCGAGTCGTGGAGCCTCTCATGAGTCCGGGAGATCGTGGATCGCGGCAAAGGGACTTCTACTCGGAGCTTGTAAAGCGAAGCAGCGGACTACAAAGGTTGTAATCCCTCACACTTAGATAAAAGTTATCATCTTGCATGTTTAAACCTAATAATCTAGCAAAGATCCCGGCTTTGGGTTGTTCGGCACGTCTAAATTTTTATCCGGGCATGTTTGATGCCTTATGAACCTTCACAAGACTGCCTAGGAACCCTACAACCTGTGCCCAGCATCGGCACAAAACATAAATCCCAATATCTCGATATCTCTGTACCTCAATATCTCAATCATAAAATCCAGGGCGCCGTCAGTCCAGATCGGCCCCTACCATCCATCTCAAGACCACGACGGTATCCTCCGGATATCCGACGTGTCGGGTAAAATCCCCGGTCGGTCGTGCTCCCCTGCACAGGCTCAACGCCATCATCTGCGATCCTCTTGCCCCGGGGTACCGCACCGGGCCCACCATGTACCCGAAACGGTTCCTCCACTCCTCGAATCGGGTCTCGAAATCCATCAGCAAACTCATGGTGGACGACTCATACATCATGGGAAAACCGCGCTTTTTATTTAAAAAGAGAGAAAGCAGTTTATATACGTTTTGCGGTTTTCCTCCAAATCCAGAAAATCTCATGGAAACCCGAATCCAAATTATCAATAGCATGTGAAATCATGAATATAAGCATGAGAATCCATGAATGCAGCATATAATGAATAACAGTATGCATGAAGTGACAAGTAATAGCTACAATGTCAAGCTGGCATATAAGGAAAGTGCACTAATATCATGTCACTATTAGCTAACAAGCTATATCAGGCAATAATATTCTCTAAGTGTACGTGATATGGCAATTACCGATGAAGATGTGTGTGCGCTGGCAAATAAGTGTATGTGGAACATACGCATCATCGGTAATGGTGCTGGTGTCCTAACAGCAGGATATCAATAATAGAATATGAATCACAACAGTATGCAATGCGGAGGAACAATAGAAATGTGCAGAAGCTGAATGCTAAACACAAAGATAGCTAAACTGCATCTAATGTCATAAGAGTCCTATAGCTACACAAATATAAGGCTGAGCTAAAGCTAACAGTAGGTAAGGGAAACCGCCTAATCTCTGAGTCGATACATATAAATATATATATATAGTCGGTGATCCCGCCTCGATAATATCACATCCGATAACATATCTCTATAATCAGTTATTCCCAAATCAAGAGTGCGGATCAAACATCAATTTATAGATCATACGTGAATCCGTCGTACGGCATCCCCAAATCTGGGTACGGGTCAATATCACATTCGTCATATCATTCATCTGGTATTCTCTTTATCAAATATCATTACCTGGGTACTGACCTATGTATAGTACAAAGCTAACATCATCACTATAATCAAGATCTGACTACTGATCGACAGTCTAGTATAAGTCGATATTATCATCATATATCATCACCAGGAGTAAACATCACCGAATGCGGCCTATCATAATTATCTTGTCATGTCATATCACATCATATCATATCCTAACTCGTATTATAATCACATGTCGATCATTTTATATATAAATCACTATGCACATGGCATCGTCATCCAAGACCCGCTATCATACCAGGACGTATATCAAGTACGAATACTGCCAATCACCGATATCATAATCTCATATCAACTCCCATCGACTCATCTAAATCCCAAGTATCATCCTAAAATTCGTATGTGAACACACAATCCCATACCCATGTGAACCCATATCTATATAGAATCCCGTCTATGCACATATGAAGTAAGGATGTATGCACGTATGTATGTGTGGGAGTGTGTATGTGCAGTGCACCCACTATTCTAGGTTTTCGCGACACTAAATCATCCAAGTCCACCAATTATCCATCCTAAACGTCAATAATATCCCAAACAACATATAATAAATTGTAGGTGTGTATACGCATCCGTATACATCACCACGGACTGCGGGGGTGCTATACGCCATCCACCCGACTTCTCCCCGTAGATATAAATCTACTCACCTTGTTTATGTGTGCCGGTGCCGATGTCGCCATTTGCATCTCAACGCCTCATCGCCACGTGGGGTACCTACAAAGATATCATACGCTAAAACACATGAAAATCACATCGGAACCCAAAATGGTGCACGCTACGCCCATAGGTAAAAACCTGTGACCTTGTGTGCAAACACTGCCAATATCCACTATCATTGACGTCCAAACGCCACCCGACAGAAACGAATCATCGAATACCAAAATCCATACGAAAAAAAGTCGTAAATCATACGCCAACTCATGAAAATCAACCCAGATTTTACCCTAACTGGAAACAGTCAAAACTAGACATACAGGGAGTCAAGTTTACATGAAATAGGGCCGTGCACGCAAAACGAGGGGGTTTCACCCCGGTCTGGCCGCAAATTGCGGCCAGGGGGATTAAATCTGCGGCTGGGGTTTTGAGATGGGGGCTAGGGCTTTGGGTGGTGATTTCTACTAGCCTGCACATCTCACTGCCAAGTCAATTTTATTTTAGGGTTCCCGGGGTGAAAGCAGATCTCAGAAAGGTCAATAAGTCGACAAAATTGCTATAATACGCCAAGTTTAACAAGTCTGGTAACTAACTGGAAATCTAGGGTAACCTTGGTTAAACTGGTCTCAAATACACCTAATAGGGTTATACCAACCATCAAAACCAACACTTGGTCAAGTCTCACTCAAATTTGCCTAAACTAGCACTAAACCACATAATAAACACGAGATTTCAGCTATCTAGCCATAACTGAGCAAGACAAGAGTTGGGTTGCAAGATTTTACCTCAGGGGGTCCTAGGATGAAGGAGAAGGGAGGATGAAGGAAGGAGGAGTGGGTGGTTGCTGGTGTGGTGCTGTTCTTTCAGCTAGCCTGCTCCCCTTTTTGTTGCTGATGCAGTGGCTGCAGCTGCTGCTTGCAATTTCTCTTATTTGATTTCCTTGTGTGTGTTGCAGCAGCTGCTATGCTGGGGGTGTTGGTTTGTGGTGAAGTGTGGTATGAGGAGGGTGTGGGTTGTAGTATATGATGTTGGGTTGATGTTGATGATATTGGGGCTGTTCTTGCTGCTGTTGCAGCTGATGTATGTCAGGTGGCTGAAAGGTGTTGATGGAGGGGGGCTGAAGTGTGCTGATGGTTTGATATGGGGGCTGAAAAGTGTTGATGGGAGGGTGTAGGTGTGGGCTATGGTGCTAGGGGCTGGTGTAGGGCTGCTGAATATTGTTGCTGATGCAAATGGGGGCTGAAGTTATATGTTGGGGCTGTTGTATTGAGTGGTGTAGCAGCTACTGATGCTGCCTTAGCTGGTGAATAATGGTGTGGTGTTGTGTTATGGGGACAGATGTGAGAGTGGGAGATGTGGGGGTAGGATGTGAGTGATGAGAGGGTGTGATATGAGTGAGAGGGGGTGTGAAGAGCACAAAGGGTAATGAAGAAGGAGTTGGATCATGGCACACCCTAGCCATCTCTCTCTCTCTCTTTCTCTCTCTCTCTTGAAACATGTTAGCACTTACAAGCCATCATGGCTCACTCTCTCCCTACACAAGGTCAACTAACCCTAATCACCCTTAAACAAGGCCAAATCCCTTAGCTTAAAACTAATTAACCTAACCAAATGGTTCAACCCACCATGGTCATCTAACATGGTCCAACCCTAAGCCACCATGAGTCCAAAACACGAAACAAGTGTAGAAAATGTCATGTGCACATTTTTGCCCAAAAAGCCAAAAATCCAATTAGCGATTTTTAATCGCGATTAACATTAAAATAGCACATAATCCATCATAAAAACTGTAAAATGGCATATTTCCACAAAATAACCTATTTTAGAATTTCCAAAATTTTCTCCGGAATTTTCACCATTTATCGGTATCTAATTATACCGACTATTAAAATATTCATTAAAAATTAATATTAAATTATGAAAATTCCCAAAAATAATACTTTATTTTTTTGAAATGTTACACTTTATTATCAAATGAAGGATATAATTTTGCACTTGTAAGCGTTGTTATCAACATTAACCTAAATCATGAAATGGTTGGGTCGGGTACACTTAGCAACGGAATATACATTCTCAATCAACATCAAGTTTTCAACGTCCAAAACACACTAGAAAGAAAAGCTCCAGAATCAAACCGAGCTTTTCTATAGCATTTTAGACTCGGTCATATCAGTGAAACACGACTGACTAAGTTACATAAAGAAAGATACTTAGATTCGTTTGAGTATCAATCATATGCAACTTTTCAATCATGTATCATAGGAAAGATGACAAAAACTCTGTTCACTGGACACGGGGAAAGAGCCACTGAGCTCCTGGAACTCATACACAGCGACGTGTGTGGGCCAATGTCTACACATGCACTAAGTGGCTATTCCTACTTCATTACTTTCACATATGATTTCTCTAGGTATAGACATGTATTCTTAATGAATCATAAATCCAAGGCCTTTGAGAAATTCCAAGAGTATAAGAATGAAGCGAAACGCAAACAGGCAAAAGTATCAAGATGCTCCGTTCTGATAGGGGCGAAGAATACATAAGTGCCGATTTCCTGGAATACCTGAAAGAGAATGGAATTCTCTCTCAGCTTACTCCTCCATACACACCACAACACAACGGTGTATCAGAAAGACGGAATCACACCTTACTAGATATGGTGCGTTCCATGATGAGTATTGTTGAGTTGCTGCCATCCTTCTGGGATATGCACTAGAATCTGCTGAATACCTATTGAACAAAGTTCCAACTAAGTCTCCGCCTACCACTCCTTATGAAATGTGGAGTGGGAAGAAACCCTGCCTTAAGTATTTGAAGATATGGGGTTGTCCTGCCTTTGTCAAAAAGGTTGATCCGAGCAAACTCGAGGCACGTTCAGTACTGCGTAAGTTTGTGGGATACCCCAAGAATTCTAGGGGTAATAATTCTATCACGCTGAGGAACAAAAGATCTTTGTTTCTCATCATGCCCGCTTCATGGAAACCCAATTTCTTAAAAAAGAGATAAGTGGGAGCGCGTAGAGCTGGAAGAAATTCCAGAACCACAAACTATTACTGAAAACTTAGTAGAACCTGAGATTTCAATGGAACAGGACGTACCCACACCACTCCGCAGATCTAGTAGGCAGTCTCATCCGCCCGAGAGATACTATGATGAGCCGACTAGTTTTCAGCAAGACGGAGATCGAGAGGATTGCATCATCGACGATGATGAGCCGACTAGTTTTCAGCAAGCCATCACGAGTAAAGACTCGGTGAAGTGGCTGGATGCTCTGCGAACCGAGATGGAATCCATGTATACAAACAAAGTTTGGACTTTGGATTTTGCTCCTACTGGGGTAAAACCCATAGGATGCAAATGGATCTTCAAAAAGAAGATTGGTGTAGATGGTCAGGTAGAAACCTACAAAGCCAGACTTGTTGCTAAAGGTTTTCGTCAAAGACCAGGATTGGACTATGACGAAAAAATTTCACCAGTGGCTATGCTTAAATCCATTCGGATCCTACTTATCATTGCTGCCTTTCCATGACTATGAGATCTGGCAGATGGATGTTAAAGCCTCCTTTCTAAATGGAAGTTTAGAATAGTGTGTTTTCATGGATCAACCATAGGGCTTCATAGACGTGGGAGCAGTGGAAAGGTGTGTAAGTTGCTTAAATCCATTTATGGATTAAAGCAGTTATCGCGGAGTTGGAACATCTGCATTGATGAGACGGTCAGAGAATTTGAATTTATCAAAAATATAGATGAACCTTGTATTTATAAGAAGATTGTACGGAGAACCATGGTATTCCTCGTTTTATATGCTGATGACATTCTCCTAATAGGAAATGACATTTCTATGCTACAATCGGCCAAGCTGTTCTTGTCACAGAAGTTCTTTATGAAAGACCAGGGTGATGCCTCGTACATTCTGGGGACTAAGCTCTATCATGACATATCTAAAAGAATGTTGGGACTTTCACAGTCGAGGTACATGTTAGTGTATATGCCCTAGAGGCCATTACTGTATCATACTAGTTTGTATATTACTTAATGGAAGCTTGGAATATTCACCTTGTATAAACAATCTTGCTCAATATATTAGTATGCTACTTGGTTTGTTTCTACTTCAATGTGTACTTGTGTTTATTTCAGTATATCACTTATACGCATTAGTGGAGCCCTTAGGATCATTGCTTGATTACCAGCGTTGTGATGGCAGTCACACTAGTGGGGGCTGGGTAATCTATAAGCACATCCTTATATAGGTCCCTAGTCGCAGGACTATCGAGACGGGGCATCGATACTCCGGAGTAGACTAGCGTATGCGCTTCTCATCCCAGTGTGGGAGATGGTCTGTCCCACAGCCATCAGTACGTCGTACTGGAGATAGTATACGGGTGCTCGTTGGGTTACGAGTACACTGGACAGGACTCGTCGGGAACTGACAGGTTGGTATTATACCTATCGTCAGTTATCAGTTCCCAGGTGACATGAGTACAGCTTAGTCCGATGACTTGACACTGGCACTTCGCCTCGAGTGTGTTCCCACTGTACTTTGATTACTACCCTACCACGGCTCAAAGAAGTCGTGCAAACGGGTAGTAGTTGGGTACAGTCCCGAAGCACTTGGAGGCAGTGACGGTTAGACAGGATTCGTCTCTCCCGGTATTGGGGGTTGACATCGCGCTGTGTCTAGGAGAGCCATTACACGAGTAGTCCCTGGCCAGGGCAAGCGAGATATACTGGTAGGCTTCCAGTGTTATCTCAGGGTGTTTTGGGCTTCACTCCGACACGACTTGTACCGCTATTAGGGGACTGACGTTTTACCGCCCCCTAGGCCCGACATGCGATGTATTAGACGAACAGACCGGACTGTACGGAGACTGTCACATTCAGACTCAGTAGGAGTTCTGATGGGGTTCACCTCGTCAGCCTTCTTGTCGGCATCTACCTGAGGACCGTTACGCACAGCTAGTGCCGCTTGCGGTCTGTGGTTAAACCCACTGCCAGCGTAGTGTCGAGTCTTTAGAGTCCTACACAGAGGGTATTCGCCTCTGGGCAAAATAGAGTAGAGGTCGCATGGTTTTGCGACAGGGTTCGTTCTCATTCGCGCACTTGTGCACGTTTGGAGTCCGGACGGTTTTTACTGGCTGGCTCTGGTTTGAGTCAGATACTGGTATATGTTTTGGGGTTGCTTTTATCTCTCAGTATTCATGTTCCTCGGAACTAGAATGCAGGTGTGTATGCACAGTTGTTTGAGGAGGAGGAAGAGGACTTTCATTAGGGTTTCGGAACGTGTGCGTATGCACAGTTGACAGTCGTCTTTTTCCAAACCCTAATGGATTTATGTTATATCAATTAATAATATTAATAAAATGAAATTGTGTCATGGTTGGATTTTGTTGACTAGTTGACCATGGTTGACTTGTTGACCATGGTTGAAGTTTTGACCATCATCATTACAAAAGAAAGATGCTCTTTGATTCTAGCATTTTCATTTAATGTTTGAAATGATAATGGTCATTCCTAAACCTTCCATCAACTATTTCATTTTCATTATTATTATTAATTTGATAATTCTTTTTCTTTTGGTATTATGGTTGCAAGAAAGAAAAAGATAGCTCATTCTATCATTTAGCTTCTCTCTCCTCACTTCATCTTCTTCTTCCTCTAGCAAAAGGAGAATCCTTCTCATGTGTTGAGAATCCCTCTCCTTAAAAGAAAAGCACCCCTTTGACACTCTCTACTCACTCTAGGATCAAAGGTTTAGCAAGCCGAAGATTCTAGTTCTCTCAAAGTTCGAGAAAGAGCCCGAAGGTTGAACCCTCAGGTGGATCCATCTTTGACGGAAGAAGGCAACGAGGAAGAACCATCAACCTCTACAAGTTTTCAAGAAGAAGGAGTTCAAGTTAGGTATAACCATCTTTCCGAGTAGTTAACTCTCTTTAGCTTGTTTGCTAGTTTAGTTTAGAAAAGATCCCGACTTTGTTAGTCCATGTTGCCCCAAGCGCTAAAAATTTGATTTTTATACCGTTTCCGCCTCCCCGTAAGAACCGGGGGTCGCAACGTGGACTTACAGTGGTATCAGAGCCTAACTAAACTTAAACTAGCTTTTTAGTAAAGTGTATGGGAGTTCGATCGGGAAAAATCGCAAAACCGGAAAAACCAAAACCCTAAGTTTCTGTTGAAATTTTTTGTGCTCTAAATGTAAAAAGTTTTACTCCTAAAATCGGCTCAGGGTTTTGTGAAAACACCCACGAAATACGATCGCATGATTCCTTCAAAGCGCCGCGGTTCCGCGGCAATGGGTGGCTTATGCCGCGGAACCGCCGCCGTTTTGTCTCTTCTTATGGTCCTGTTTCGTGCAGTGTTCTTCTGGTAGGGTTTTGGGATTTTTAAGATATGTCATTTGTGCCCAGATTTTCCAGAAAAGAAATTTGCTTTTGGGGGCCTATAAATCCGTATTTTTATCGAACTTCACTACACTTTGACTATGTTGGTTATATCTGTGATGTTTGTATGTATTGAACGTCGGCTAATCGCTATAAGTCGATTAGTCGGGGTTATACATCTCTGTGATCTGTGTTTGATATTGGAATGTGTATATGAATGTGTTGGACTGTCGCGGGTGAATAGCCGGGGTGGATGTGAGATGAGCTTTTGTTTTTCTTTCATTCATTTGTAACATGTAAATTGATGTAATATTATTATTTGTTTGGCCGCACAACCGGGTCGAGGTTGTAGCCGTCATTGTATAATTATTTTTACTGTTTTTGCTCCTAGGATAGACCCATGGAGGGGTGCACAAACTGCCGAGTACTTGGCGGGTAGTTTACCGCACCCGTAGGGGTCTTGGGTGGGGTATTGGCTATTCACCGCGACCGTGTAATCCGCTTTTCGTTGCAGGCTCGAACGGATTGCGGATTCCTAGTATATCCAATGTATTCATCTGTGATCTGTAATGTCTATCATTGCTATATTTATAACTATTTAGGCATTGCTTATGTTTTACAGCCGCGCTAGCCCAGCCCCCGCTCTGTCGTTAGTTAAGTAACCTAACGGGTGATGACGGGGCCCCGTGGCGAATGCGAATGGCATAAGCGTACGTCATATTTTGGTTGTTTTCTGCAATGGTAGGATTTAAATGATGGGACGCATTAAAAGAACTAATGCAAGAATATCACGCATTAAAAGAACTAATGCAAGATAATAAACCAAGTTAAAATCGTTGGAACACTTTCGAAAAACCACTCGGTTCTTTTCAAAACCAACTTTTAAATGCGGAGCTTGAGCCACTCCTTTTAAAAGCTATCTCGTTCCAATCGATTATATCAAGTTCACTACGTTCACGGTTTCGCCAAAACCATTCGTAGCCCTCCATCATTTCAGTTAAATGTACGGTAGTATTCAAGCTATGTATTTTGACCTCACGCCAAGGCATAGTGATTGGTAGCTGCCGGATATTTATCTGTTGCATAGATAGAATGCATTGTTTTGGGAAAACCGTATCACCATTTTGGCCTACGTCAAGGGTAGGTACGGGTGGGTTCAAATCAACCGGGATAATGATGGGAAGAACTTGACATGTGACTTATGACATTTTGACCTCACGCCAAGGTCATAAGAGCATGGGGCAAAAATCCACATCGGGAGTTTCATAAGTACTGAAACTTGCTAGATTTGCATACCATTTGGAGTGTGGTGATTCTGGTAGGATTCCTTCAGTTTCGTCACGCGATGATATTTGGATCCCGATCCTACTGTGAGTATATGCTACTCCTCGGGAAATTTCTCACTAAACGATCAATGCTATAAACCTAGTAGGTGCCTAGAAAGGTGTTAGCGGGGCTACGCCCCCAGGGAAAAGAGGTTATTTAATTAAGGAACTTCGCGAAAGCGTTGGAAAACCTCCCTCGAAGTATCGACACTGGCCTGGCTGAACGGTTAAGCAAGTATTGTGCGGTGGGATTGATCCCGACTAATTCTTCCTTTATGGTTTGAGGAGGGATTCGAGAGACAGTGGGAGCCATCCTGTTTAGACAAATTAAAAACCATTCTAAACTTGCAAGAGCATCGTGCTAAAGTGTTTCTTCTCTCCTTCCTAATTGCAGCGACCATTCGACATGACTGGACTTAAGTTACTTCTAGATAAAAACATACTGACAGGGCCAAACTACAAAGATTGGCTCAGGAATGTCAAGATGGCAATCACTTACGACAAGCTGGGGTATCTTCTTACCACCAAAGCTCCCCCCGTCCCAGGTCCCACCTCCAGCGTCGCGGATAAGGAAATCCGTAAGACTTGGGAGATTGATTGTGCGAAGGCCAGGTGCCTCGTGCTTGCATCTATGGACAACGAACATCAGAGGAGGCACGAGAATATGGATTTGGAATCCATATTTCTTCATACAAAAGAACTGTATGGAGAGCAGTCTCGTATCGCAAGATACGAAGTGTCGAAGAAGTTATTTTCGGCAAAGTTGGTCGTCGGATCATCGGTAGCGGACCACGTGCTTAAGATGATTGGCTACATTGAGGAGCTCGCGGAACTTGGGACCACGTTGGAAAGTGAACTCTATACGGATTTAATTCTCCAGTCCCTTCCATCCACTTACGCCCAGTTTATACTGAACTTCAACTTACAAGAAAAAGAAGTTGAACTTTCAGAACTCCTCAACATGCTGAGGAGCGCAGAGGGCACCCTACAGAAAGGTAGGGAAACACCCGCTTTGTTTGTAGGAGGATCTTCTTCCTCTAGGTCCAAGGCGAAAGCCAAGGGAAAGAGGAAGAAAGCCCCCGCCAAACCAAGAGGCGGTGTTAGTAAAGTGGGTACGAAGGGAAAGGAAAAGGCAACAATGATTGCGGGGAAGCTTGTGGGAAAAGAAGAATGCTTCTATTGTCATAAAAGTGGATACTGGAAGAAAGATTGCAGGGCTTGGAAAGCCAGGACACATGAACTGAAGCAGGTTGCGGCTTCAGCTTCAGGTGTGTATGTTATTGAAAACTGTCTATCGATAAACTCTACTTCCTGGGTATTGGATACCGGATCAGGATCTCATATCTGTAATTCTTTGCAGGTGTTGAGAAACCGTAGGTTTTTGAAGGCAGGTGACATGACCCTCAGAGTTGCGAACGGAGCTAGCATGGATGCTAAAGCCGTGGGGGACTATCACCTGGGAATGTCAGATGGGCATGTTTTGGTTTTGCGTAATTGCTTTTTTGTACCCAACGCAACTTGTAATATCATTTCTGTATCTTTGGTTTCTAAAGAAGGTTATGAATTTGCGTTTGTAAGTAATGTTGTAAACATTCACCTTAATCAAAGTTCTGATTGGGTCAGGTACACTGAGCAATGGTATATACGTGTTAAACCAACCACAGATTTTCAATGTCCAGAATACACACAAAAGAAAGTCTCCAGATATCAATCAGGCTTTCTTATGGCATTGTAGACTGGGTCACATCAATGAGAGAAGGTTGACTAAGTTACATACAGAAGGGTATTTGAATCCGTTCGAATATCAATCGTATGCCACTTGTCAATCCTGTCTCAAAGGAAAGATGACAAAGACTCCATTCTGTTAGTGTTTATGCCCTAGAAGGCCATTACTGTATCATACTAGCTTGTATATTACTTAATGGAAGCTTGGGATATTCACATGTATATAACAGTCTTGCTAAACATGGTAGTATGCTACTTGGTTTTTCTATCTTAATATGTGAGTATACGTATTGATAGAGCTCTTAGGATCTTGCTTGTCTACCAGCGTTGTGATGGCAGTCACACTAGTGGGGGCTGGGTAGTCTACAAGCACATCCTTATTCAGGTCCCCGGTCGTTGGATTATCGAGACAGAGCATCGATACTCCGGAGTAGACTGGTGTGTACGCTTCTCATCCCAGTTGGGGAGATGGTCTGTCCCACAGCCGTCAGTACGTCGTACTGGAGATAGTATACAGGTGCTCGTTAGGTTACGGGTACACCGGACAGGACTCACAGGGAACTGTTGGTTGGTTTGATACCAGTCGTCAGTGAACAGTTCCCAGGTGACATGAGTACAGCGTAGTCCGCAGACTTGACACTGCTACTTCGCCTCGAGTGTGTCCCACTGTTCTTAGATTGCTACCCTACCACGGCTCAAAGGAGTCGTGCAAACAGGTGGCAGTTGGGTGCAGTCCCGAGCACTTGGAGGCAGTGGCGGTTAGACAGGATTCGTCCCTCCCGGTATTGGGAGTAGATATCGTGCTGTGTCAGAGAGCCATTACGCAAAGTCCCTGGCCAGGGCATGCGAGATTTGCTGGTAGGTTCCAGTAGTTTCTCAGGGTGTAATGGGCTTCACTCCGACACGACTTATACCGCTATTAGGGGACTGACGCTTGCCGCCCCCCTAGGCCCGATATGCGATAGTCTTGGACGAACGGACCGGACTGTATGGAGATTGTCACATCAGACTCAGTAGGAGTTCGGATGGGTTTACTCATCGGCCTTCTTATCGACAACTACCTGGGGACCGTTACGTACAGCTAGTGCCGCTTGCGGTCTGTGGTTAAACCCACTGCCAGCGTAGTAGTCGAGTCTCTAGAGTCCCACACAGAGAGTTTCCTACTCCAGGCGAAACGATATAGAGGTTGCATGGTTTTGCGACAAAGGGTTCGGACGCATACGTGCGTTTACGCGCGTACGACTTTCGGACAGATTTTACCAGTCGGCTTTGGTTTAAGCCAGTTACTGGTATCCGGTTATTGGATTTTTACAGTCTAAAGTTTTTCCGTATTTTTACGGATCGGAGGGGCGTTCTCGTAATTACTCGAGAAGCTTCTAGAAGATGTGACTAAGGAGGTTTGTTTTGGAAAGAGAGTGAGTCATAGTGGTGATTCATTCACTTCATTAATGCACATTTATTGCTTAATGACTCATGTTAATGAATCATCACAAGATATTTTGTGAAGCATGCTTATTCATTTCCTTTATTTGATTTTAGAAAATAAGAATGCTTCATAATATTATGATACACTCTCTCTCTTCTCTCATTATCATATCACACATTCTCTCTCCTCAAGCTCTCATCTTCTAACCCTAATCCTTAATCCTCATGTGTTGAGATCAAAGGATTAGTTAGACTAAACAATCCATAACCTATACTCTTTATCATCCTATCATCTTTGATTAGCAATCAAAGTTGATTAGTTACCTCAAGTTAGAGGTTTAGCTTGGAGTTTCGCTCTCGGGTGGATCGTCTACTACCTAGAGAAGGCCGAGGAGAACCAAGGAGGACATAAAGAAGAAGGACCGGTTCATTAGGTATAATCCCTAATCACTTATGTAAAGAAACTCATAAGAATACGGTTTTTAGGGTTTAGCTTCGATTCAAGCGGTTAGTCGATGTTCGTTGTTTAAACTTGATAGTTTTTTGTAAATTCCGCCTCCCCACAAGTACTGGGGTGTACTACATCGACTTACAGTGGTATCAGAGCCTCGCTAAACACTAAATAACTTAATCGCAAATTTGTACGAATTTCGAACGAAAAAACGAACCCGGAAAACCCTAGTTCTGTTAAGTTTCTGTCGAACCTAAAATGAAGTCCTAAAATTTTTCTGGTATGTTCAGAGAGCTTGACATGAACACAGGAGAACACCCAAGAAATTCGAGCCAATGATTCGACCAAAGAGCCGCGGAAGCGCGGCGGATCCCACCGATCCGCCGCGCATCCGCGGCCGAGTTGCCGAGTCATGGGCTCAATTTTTTTGGGTGGGTCCCCTGTGATATTTGGGGTTTTCTGGAATATTTAATTATTGCTCAGGTTACTGTTTAACAGAGCAGATTTTGGAGCAATTTTGAAGTTGTTTATTCGATCGAAAAATACAGTATTTGCGTATTGGATTATATCTGTGATTGTTTGATGTGTTCGTAAACCTCCCCCAACTGCTAGTATGTCGGTTGGCAGGGGGTTGCACATTTCTGAAATGGTTATATCTGTTTGTGCATATAAACTGTATTGGACTGTTGTGGTGTATAGCCGGGGTTAACAATGGTTTATTGATTTATTCATTTGTTGTAAATGTAATTTGTTGTAATATTATTTTCGCGGGGCACTTCCAGGTTGCGGTTGTAGCCACCGTTGTATTATTTCATTTTACTGTTTTTGCTCCTAGGACTGACCCAAGGTGGGGTACACAGACTGCCGGGTGGGTAGTTTGCCGTACCCGTAGGGGTCGAGGGTGGGGTAAACGGCTATTCATCACAACTGTGTAATCTGTCTTTTCTTGCAGGCTCAAAAGAAATACAGATTGCTTGCAAATCCAATATTGTTTATCTGTGTTCTGGAATGAATATCATTGCGTCAGACGAATGTAAAATATCTATATTTATTATAGCTATTTAGACGTCACTTATGTTTTACACCCGCGCTAGCCCAGCCCCCGCTCTGTCGTTAGTTAAGTAACCTAACGGGTGATGACGGGACCCCGTGGCGAATGCGGATGGCATAAGAGGACGTTATATTTTTCGTTGTTTTCTGCAATGATAGGTTAATGATGGGACGCATTATCTATAATGCAAAGTAAAACAAACCAAAGTTTAAATCGTTGGAACAATTTAAAAGAAACCACTCGGTTATTTTTAAAACAGATATTTTTAAATGCGGAGATTTAACCACTCCTTTTAAAAGCTATCAGGTTCCTTCGGTTATATCAAGTTCACTACGTTCACGGTTTCGCCAAAACCAGTCGTAGCCCTCCGTCATTTCATTTGGGTATTCAGTAGTATTCAAGCTATGCAGTTTTGGCCAACGTCATGGCATAGTGTTTGGTAGCTGCTGGATATTCATTTGTTGCATAGATAGATGAGTTGGTTTGGGACAGTCGTATTATCATTTGGCCAACGTCAGGGATATATACGGATGGGTTCAAATTAACAAGATAATGATGGGTAGAACTTGACATGTGACTTATGACATTTTGACCAACGCCAAGGTCATAAGAGCATGGGGTAAAAACTTATATCGGGAATTTCTAAAGAAACTGAAATTTGCAAAGAGGTGCATACCATTTTGAGTTTGATGAATGTTGGTAGCATTCCTACAGCATTATCAGACGATGATATTTGGATCCCGATCCTACTGTGAGTATATGCTACTTATCAGGATATTCGTCGCTTAACGATCAATGCTATAAACCTAGTAGGTGTCCAGAAAAGTGTCAGCGGGGTTACGCCCCCAGAGAAAAGAGGTTATTTAATTAAGGAACTTCGCGAAAGCGTTGGAAAACCTCCCTCGAAGTATCGACACCGGCCTGGCTGAACGGTTAAGCAAGTATTGTACGGTGAGAATAGTCTTGGCTAATTCTTCTTTTATGGTTTGAGGAAGGATTCGAGAAACAGTGGGAGCCATCCAGTTTAGATAAACTAAAAACCACTCTAAACTTGCAAGAGCATCATGCTAAAGAGTTTTCTTCTCTCTCTCCTAATTGCAGCGACCCTGAAAATGACTGGACTTAAGTTACTTTTAGAGAAAAATATACTGACGGGGCCAAACTATAAAGATTGGCTGCGGAATGTCAAGATGGCTTTGACCTATGACAAACTGGGGTACGTCCTCACCGCTACAGCACCTGCTGCCCTTGGTCCCAAATCCAGCAATGCGGATAAGGAAATCCGTAAAACCTGGGATTTAGATTGCGCGAGAGCCAAGTGCATCGTGCTTGCCTCGATGAATAATGAACATCAGAGGAGGCACGAGGATATGTCCTTAGATGGCATATTTCTCCATACAAAGGAACTTTATGGAGAGCAATCTCGTATAGCAAGATACGAGACCTCAAAGAAATTGTTTCGAGCGAGGTTGGCTGTCGGGTCATCGGTAGGTGAACATGTCCTACAGATGATCGGCTATATTGAAGAGCTCGCGGACCTTGGAACGACTTTGGATAATGAGCTCTATACAGACCTTGTTCTCCAGTCCCTTCCTCCCACCTACGCCCAGTTTATCCTCAACTTCAATCTTCAAGGAAAAGAAGTTGAACTTGCGGAACTCCTGAACATGTTAAGGAGTGCAGAGGGCACCTTGCAGAAGGCAAGGGAAACACCCGCTATGTTTGTTGGCGGTTCATCTTCTTCCGGGTCCAAGGCTAGGGCCAAAGGAAGGAAGAAGAAGGCCGCACCCAGACCTAGAGGAGGTGTTAGTAAGGTGGGAAAGAAGGGAAAGAAAAAGTTTACAGCACCGGTAGTTGGCCTGGATGAGTGCTTCCATTGTCACAGGAAAGGGCACTGGAAGAAGGATTGCAAGGCGTGGAACGCCAAGAACCAGGAACCGAAGCAAGCTGTGGCTTCGACTTCAGGTGTGTTTGTAATTGAGAATTGTCTGTCGATCAACTCTACTTCCTGGGTATTGGATACCGGGTCAGGATCTCATATTTGCAATTCATTGCAGGCAGTGAGAAACCGTAGAGTGCTGAAGGAAGGTGATATGATCCTCAGGGTTGCTAACGGAGCTAGCGTGGGAGCTGCGTCCGTCGGGGATTATCACCTAGGATTGACGAGTGGACACATTTTGGTTTTACATAACTGTTATTTTGTACCCAGCTTAACGTGTAATATCATATCTGTTTCCTTGTTATCAAATAAAGGTTATGATTTCACGTTTGTAAGAGATGTTGTCAACATCCACCTTAATCATGGTTTGATTGGGTCCGGTACTTTAAATAACGGCATATATGTGTTAAACCAACTCCAAATTTTCAATGTCCAGAACACACTAAAAAGAAAGTCTCCAGATTTAAATAAAGCTTTCTTATGGCATTGTAGACTGGGTCACATCAATGAGAGAAGGTTGACTAAGTTGCATAGAGAAGGATATTTGGACACGTTCGAATATCAAGCCTATGACACTTGTCAATCTTGTCTCAAAGGAAAGATGACAAAGACTCCATTTACTGGACAAGGAGTACGAGCGAGCGAGCTCTTAGGACTCATACACAGTGATGTATGTGGTCCAATGTCTACACATGCGAGAGGTGGTTATTCCTACTTCATTACTTTTACAGATGATTTCTCTAGGTATGGATATGTTTTCTTAATGAAGCATAAATCAGAGGCCTTTGAGAAATTCCTGGAATTCAAGAGTGAAGCGGAAAACCAAACAGGCAAAAGTATTAAGACACTGAGATCTGATCGAGGTGGAGAATACTTAAGTGCCGAGTTCCTAGGTTACCTAAAAGAGAAAGGAATTCTCTCTCAGCTTACTCCTCCATACACTCCACAGCACAACGGTGTATCGGAGAGACGGAATCGAACCCTATTGGATATGGTACGATCCATGATGAGTAATACTGAGTTACCGCGATCTTTCTGGGGTTATGCGCTAGAATCAGCGGCATATATTTTGAACAGAGTTCCAACCAAAACTGTGCCTACCACACCATATCAGATGTGGAGTGGGAAGAAACCCTATCTTCAGTATGTAAGGATTTGGGGATGTCCAGCTTTTGTAAAAAAGCAGCATGTGGACAAGCTCGAGGCACGATCAGTACTGTGTAAGCTTGTAGGATATCCAAAGAACTCCAAGGGATATTGCTTCTATTACGCAGAGGAACAAAAGGTTTTTGTTTCTCGTAATGCCCATTTTTTAGAACAACAAGTTTTAGAAAAGGATTCAAATGGGAGCGAAATAGAACTGGAAGAAATTCCAGAACCACAAGCTGCTACTGAAATTTTGGTAGAACCAGAGGTTCAAGAAGAACAGAACATTCCCGCACCCCTCCGCAGGAGTAGTAGGCCGTCTCATCCGCCTGAGAGATACTACGGTTTTCTCATTGACGGGGATAGAGAGGATTGCATCATAGATGATGATGAACCTACTGACTTCAGGCAGGCCATCCAGAGCGGCGACTCGGTACGATGGCTAGATGCAATGCGGACCGAAATGGAGTCCATGTACACCAACAAAGTATGGACTTTGGACTTTGCTCCAGATGGGGTAAAACCCATAGGATGCAAATGGATCTTCAAGAAAAAGATTGGTGTAGATGGACAGGTGGAAACCTATAAGGCTAGACTTGTTGCAAAGGGTTTTCGTCAAAGACCTGGTTTGGACTATGACGAAACTTTTTCTCCAGTGGCTATGCTCAAATCCATTCGGGTCCTTCTTGCTATTGCTGCCTTCCATGATTATGAAATCTGGCAGATGGACGTAAAGACGGCTTTTCTGAATGGAAATTTAGAAGAGAGCGTCTATATGGATCAGCCAGAGGGTTTCAATCAGAGTGGGAGCAGCGGGAAAGTATGCAAGCTACTTAAGTCCATTTATGGACTAAAGCAGGCATCGCGGAGTTGGAACATCTGTTTTGATGAGACAGTCAAAGAATATGACTTTATCAAAAATCCAGATGAACCGTGCATATATAGTAAAGTTGTGGCCAGAAGTGTCGTATTCCTCGTCTTGTACGTGGATGACATTCTATTGATAGGAAATGACATTCCTATGCTACAATCTGTCAAAGGATTCTTGTCACACAGGTTCTCCATGAAAGACCTGGGTGATGCCTCTTACATTCTGGGGATCCGGATCTATCGTGATAGATCCAAGAGGATGTTGGGACTTTCGCAGTCCAGGTATATCGACACTGTACTGAAAAGATTCAGTATGGAAGATTCTAAGCGCGGTAATCTACCGGCTTGTCACGGAATCACCCTCTCCAAAGAGATGTCTCCCAAGACTGATTTGGAAAGGGAACGCATGTCTATTATACCCTACGCTTCTGCGGTAGGCTCTATAATGTATGCGATGTTGTGTACCAGACCAGATGTTGCTTACGCACTAAGCGTGGTAAGCCGGTATCAGTCAGACCCAGGGGAGAAGCACTGGATAGCAGTAAAGAACATTCTTAAGTACCTGAGGAGGACTAAGGAGATGTTCTTGGTTTACGGCGGAAAAGACCTCAGGTTGGAGGCCTTTGCTGATTCCGGCTTCCAGAGTGATAAGGACGATTCCAAGTCCATGTCGGGTTATGTCTTTACCCTCAATGGAGGGGCGGTGTGCTGGAAGAGCTCCAAGCAGGACACCGTTGCTGACTCGACGATGGAAGCGGAGTATATAGCTGCTTGCGATGCCGCAAAAGAAGCAGTCTGGATGAAGAAGTTCCTAACAGAACTTCAGGTGGTTCCTACCATAGTTGATCCAATACCTCTGTATTGCGACAACAACGGAGCTATAGCTTTAGCGAAGGAACCAAGGTCCCATCAGAAGTCCAGACACATCTTGAGGCGGTATCACCTGATCAGGGAGATCATTGATCGTCAGGAGATCGAGGTTCGGAGAGTTGCTTCAGAAGAGAACATTGCTGATCCATTCACGAAGGCCCTTCCTCAGATTCAGTTCGAGAGGCTACTCGAGATCATTGGTCTGCGATATGCCAGTACATGGCCCTAGTGCAAGTGGGAGATTGTTAGTGTTTATGCCCTAGAAGGCCATTACTGTATCATACTAGCTTGTATATTACTTAATGGAAGCTTGGGATATTCACATGTATATAACAGTCTTGCTAAACATGGTAGTATGCTACTTGGTTTTTCTATCTTAATATGTGAGTATACGTATTGATAGAGCTCTTAGGATCTTGCTTGTCTACCAGCGTTGTGATGGCAGTCACACTAGTGGGGGCTGGGTAGTCTACAAGCACATCCTTATTCAGGTCCCCGGTCGTTGGATTATCGAGACAGAGCATCGATACTCCGGAGTAGACTGGTGTGTACGCTTCTCATCCCAGTTGGGGAGATGGTCTGTCCCACAGCCGTCAGTACGTCGTACTGGAGATAGTATACAGGTGCTCGTTAGGTTACGGGTACACCGGACAGGACTCACAGGGAACTGTTGGTTGGTTTGATACCAGTCGTCAGTGAACAGTTCCCAGGTGACATGAGTACAGCGTAGTCCGCAGACTTGACACTGCTACTTCGCCTCGAGTGTGTCCCACTGTTCTTAGATTGCTACCCTACCACGGCTCAAAGGAGTCGTGCAAACAGGTGGCAGTTGGGTGCAGTCCCGAGCACTTGGAGGCAGTGGCGGTTAGACAGGATTCGTCCCTCCCGGTATTGGGAGTAGATATCGTGCTGTGTCAGAGAGCCATTACGCAAAGTCCCTGGCCAGGGCATGCGAGATTTGCTGGTAGGTTCCAGTAGTTTCTCAGGGTGTAATGGGCTTCACTCCGACACGACTTATACCGCTATTAGGGGACTGACGCTTGCCGCCCCCCTAGGCCCGATATGCGATAGTCTTGGACGAACGGACCGGACTGTATGGAGATTGTCACATCAGACTCAGTAGGAGTTCGGATGGGTTTACTCATCGGCCTTCTTATCGACAACTACCTGGGGACCGTTACGTACAGCTAGTGCCGCTTGCGGTCTGTGGTTAAACCCACTGCCAGCGTAGTAGTCGAGTCTCTAGAGTCCCACACAGAGAGTTTCCTACTCCAGGCGAAACGATATAGAGGTTGCATGGTTTTGCGACAAAGGGTTCGGACGCATACGTGCGTTTACGCGCGTACGACTTTCGGACAGATTTTACCAGTCGGCTTTGGTTTAAGCCAGTTACTGGTATCCGGTTATTGGATTTTTACAGTCTAAAGTTTTTCCGTATTTTTACGGATCGGAGGGGCGTTCTCGTAATTACTCGAGAAGCTTCTAGAAGATGTGACTAAGGAGGTTTGTTTTGGAAAGAGAGTGAGTCATAGTGGTGATTCATTCACTTCATTAATGCACATTTATTGCTTAATGACTCATGTTAATGAATCATCACAAGATATTTTGTGAAGCATGCTTATTCATTTCCTTTATTTGATTTTAGAAAATAAGAATGCTTCATAATATTATGATACACTCTCTCTCTTCTCTCATTATCATATCACACATTCTCTCTCCTCAAGCTCTCATCTTCTAACCCTAATCCTTAATCCTCATGTGTTGAGATCAAAGGATTAGTTAGACTAAACAATCCATAACCTATACTCTTTATCATCCTATCATCTTTGATTAGCAATCAAAGTTGATTAGTTACCTCAAGTTAGAGGTTTAGCTTGGAGTTTCGCTCTCGGGTGGATCGTCTACTACCTAGAGAAGGCCGAGGAGAACCAAGGAGGACATAAAGAAGAAGGACCGGTTCATTAGGTATAATCCCTAATCACTTATGTAAAGAAACTCATAAGAATACGGTTTTTAGGGTTTAGCTTCGATTCAAGCGGTTAGTCGATGTTCGTTGTTTAAACTTGATAGTTTTTTGTAAATTCCGCCTCCCCACAAGTACTGGGGTGTACTACATCGACTTACACATTCACTGGACACGGAGTAAGAGCGAGCGAGCTCTTGGGGCTCGTACACAGCGATGTGTGCGGTCCAATGTCTACACTTGCGCGAAGCGGTTTTTCTTACTTCATTACTTTTACGGATGATTTTTCAAGGTTCGGACATGTCTTCTTGATGAAACATAAATCCGAAGCCTTTGGAAAATTCCAGGAATATAAGAATGAGGTAGAAAAACAAACCGGCAAAAGTATCAAGATTCTACGATCGGATCGAGGTGGAGAATACTTGAGTGCCGAGTTCCTGAACTACTTAAAAGAGAATGGGATTCTCTCTCAGCTTACTCCTCCATACACTCCGCAACATAACGGTGTATCGGAGAGACGGAACCGCACCCTATTGGATATGGTACGGTCCATGATGAGTAACGCTGAGTTACCGCGATCATTCTGGGGGTATGCGCTAGAATCAGCTGCGTACCTTTTGAACCGAGTTCCCACTAAGACTGTGCCTACCACACCATATGAGTTATAGAGTGGGAAGAAACCCTATCTTCAATATCTGAAGATCTGGGGATGTCCGGCTTATGTCAAAAAGCAGCATACGGACAAGCTCGAGGCACGCTCAGTACTGTGCAAGTTTGTGGGATACCCAAAGAACTCCAGGGGGTATCTTTTCTATTACGCAGAGGAACAAAAAGTCCTTGTTTCTTGCAATGCCCATTTTCTGGAACATCAGTTCTTAGAAAAGGAAATAAGTGGGAGCGCAGTAGAACTGGAAGAAATTCCAGAACCACAGACTATTACTGAAAGCTTAGTGGAATCAGAAGGTTCAAATGAAAAGGACATTCCTACGCCGCTCCGCAGGAGTAGTAGGCAGTCTCATCCGCCCAAGAGATACTACGGTTTTCTCATAGACGGGGATAGAGAGGATTGCATCATAGATTATGATGAGCCTACTAGCTTCCAGCAGGCCGTTCAGAGCGTTGACTCGGTAAAATGGCTGGATGCAATGCGGACCGAAATGGAGTCCATGTACACCAACAAAGTATGGACGTTGGACATTGCTCCAGACGGGGTAAAACCCGTAGGATGCAAGTGGATCTTCAAAAGGAAGATTGGTGTAGATGGACAGGTTGAGACCTATAAAGCTAGACTTGTAGCAAAGGGTTTCCTTCAAAGACCTGGCTTGGACTATGACGAAACCTTTTCTCCAGTGGCTATGCTGAAATCCATTCGGATCCTTCTTGCCATTGCTGCCTTCCACGATTATGAGATTTGGCAGATGGACATAAAAACCGCTTTTCTAAATGGAAATTTAGAGGAGTGTGTCTATATGGATCAGCCAGAGGGTTTCATTCAGAGTGGGAGCAGCGGAAAGGTGTGCAAGTTGCTTAAGTCCATCTATGGACTAAAGCAAGCATCGCGGAGTTGGAACATCTGTTTTGATGAGACGGTCAAGGAATTTGGCTTTATCAAAAATTCAGATGAACCATGCATCTATAGTAGATTTGTAGCGAGAACTGTAGTATTCCTCGTTTTATACGTGGATGACATTCTCTTAATAGGAAATGACATTCCTATGCTACAATCTGTCAAGGGGTTCTTGTCGCACAGGTTCTCCATGAAAGACCTGGGTGATGCCTCTTACATCCCGGGGATCCGGATCCATCGTGATATATCCAAGAGGATATTAGGACTTTCTCAGTCCAGGTACATCGACACCATAGTGAAAAGATTCAGTATGGAAGATTCTAAGCACGGTAATCTACCGGCTTGTCACGGGATCACCCTCTCTAAAGAGATGTCTCCCAAGACTGATTTGGAGAGGGATCGCATGTCTATTATACCCTACGCTTCTGCGGTAGGCTCTATAATGTATGCGATGTTGTGTACCAGACCGGATGTAGCTTATGCACTGAGCGTGGTAAGCCGGTATCAGTCAAACCCTGGGGAGAAACACTGGATAGCGGTAAAGAACATTCTCAAGTACCTGAGAAGGACTAAGGAGATGTTCTTGGTGTATGGCGGAAAAGACCTCCAGATCGAGGCCTTTGCTGACTCCAGCTTCCAGAGTGACAAGGATGATTCCAAGTCCATGTCGGGTTTTGTCTTTACCCTCAATGGAGGGGCGGTGTGTTGGAAGAGTTCCAAACAGGAAACCGTTGCAGACTCGACGATGGAAGCGGAATACATTGCTGCATCTGATGCCGCAAAAGAAGCTGTCTGGATGAGGAAGTTCTTGAAAGAACTTCAGGTGGTTCCGTCCATTGTTGACCTAATACCTCTGTATTGCGACAACAACGGGGCTATAGCTTTAGCGAAGGAACCCAGGTCCCATCAGAGATCCAGGCACATCTTGAGGCGGTATCACCTGATCAGGGAGATCGTGGATCGCAAGGAGATCGAGGTTCGGAGGGTTGCTTCAGAAGAAAACACTGCAGATCCATTCACGAAGGCCTTACCCCAGACTCAGTTCGAGCGGCTGATCGAGATGATAGGTCTTCGATACGCCAGTACATGGCCTTAGTGCAAGTGGGAGATTGTTAGTGTATATGCCCTAGAGGCCATTACTGTATCATACTAGTTTGTATATTACTTAATGGAAGCTTGGGATATTCACCTTGTATAAACAATCTTGCTCAATATAGTAGTATGCTACTTGGTTTGTTTCTACTTCAATGTGTACTTGTGTTTATTTCAGTATATCACTTATACGCATTAGTGGAGCCCTTAGGATCTTTGCTTGATTACCAGCGTTGTGATGGCAGTCACACTAGTGGGGGCTGGGTAATCTATAAGCACATCCTTATACAGGTCCCTAGTCGCAGGACTATCGAGACGGGGCATCGATACTCCGGAGTAGACTAGCGTATGCGCTTTTCATCCCAGTGTGGGAGATGGTCTGTCCCACAGCCATCAGTACGTCGTACTGGAGATAGTATACGGGTGCTCGTTGGGTTACGAGTACACTGGACAGGACTCGTCGGGAACTGACAGGTTGGTATTATACCTATCGTCAGTTATCAGTTCCCAGGTGACATGAGTACAGCTTAGTCCGCTGACTTGACACTGGCACTTCGCCTCGAGTGTGTTCCCACTGTACTTTGATTACTACCCTACCACGGCTCAAAGGAGTCGTGCAAACGGGTAGTAGTTGGGTACAGTCCCGAAGCACTTGGAGGCAGTGACGGTTAGACAGGATTCGTCTCTCCCGGTATTGGGGGTTGATATCGCGCTGTGTCTAGGAGAGCCATTACACGAGTAGTCCCTGGCCAGGGCAAGCGAGATATACTGGTAGGCTTCCAGTGTTATCTCAGGGTGTTTTTGGCTTCACTCCGACACGACTTGTACCGCTATTAGGGGACTGACGTTTTACCGCCCCATAGGCCCGACATGCGATGTATTAGATGAACAGACCGGACTGTACGGAGACTGTCACATTCAGACTCAGTAGGAGTTTTGATGGGGTTCACCTCGTCAGCCTTCTTGTCGGCATCTACCTGGGGACCGTTACGCACAGCTAGTGCCGCTTGCGGTCTGTGGTTAAACCCACTGCCAGCGTAGTGTCGAGTCTTTAGAGTCCCACACAGAGGGTATTCGCCTCTGGGCAAAACAGAGTAGAGGTCGCATGGTTTTGCGACAGGGTTCGTTCTCATTCGCGCACTTGTGCACGTTTGGAGTCCGGACGGTTTTTACTGGCTGGCTCTGGTTTGAGTCAGATACTGGTATATGTTTTGGGGTTGCTTTTATCTCTCAGTATTCATGTTCCTCGGAACTAGAATGCAGGTGTGTATGCACAGTTGTTTGAGGAGGAGGAAGAGGACTTTCATTAAGGTTTCGGAACGGGTGCGTATGCACAGTTGACAGTCGTCTTTTTCCAAACCCTAATGGATTTATGTTATATCAATTAATAATATTAATAAAATGAAATTGTGTCATGGTTGGATTTTGTTGACTAGTTGACCATGGTTGACTTGTTGACCATGGTTGAAGTTTTGACCATCATCATTACAAAAGAAAGATGCTCTTTGATTCTAGCATTTTCATTTAATGTTTGAAATGATAATGGTCATTCCTAAACCTTCCATCAACTATTTCATTTTCATTATTATTATTAATTTGATAATTCTTTTTCTTTTGGTATTATGGTTGCAAGAAAGAAAAAGATAGCTCATTCTATCATTTAGCTTCTCTCTCCTCACTTCATCTTCTTCTTCCTCTAGCAAAAGGAGAATCCTTCTCATGTGTTGAGAATCCCTCTCCTTAAAAGAAAAGCACCCCTTTGACACTCTCTACTCACTCTAGGATCAAAGGTTTAGCAAGCCGAAGATTCTAGTTCTCTCAAAGTTCGAGAAAGAGCCCGAAGGTTGAACCCTCAGGTGGATCCATCTTTGACGGAAGAAGGCAACGGGGAAGAATCATCAACCTCTACAAGTTTTCAAGAAGAAGGAGTTCAAGTTTGGTATAACCATCTTTCCGAGTAGATAACTCTCTTTAGCTTGTTTGCTAGTTTAGTTTAGAAAAGATCCCGACTTTGTTAGTCCATGTTGCCCCATGCGCTAAAAATTTGATTTTTATACCGTTTCCGCCTCCCCGTAAGAACCGGGGGTCGCAATGTGGACTTACAGTACATTGACACCGTACTAAAGAGGTTTAGTATGGAAGATTCTAAGCGTGGAAATTTTCCCGCTTGTTATGGAATCACCCTCTCCATAGACATGTCTCCCAAGACTGATGAGGAGAGGGCTCGCATGAGCATAATACCCTACGTTTCGGCGGTAGGGTCGATAATATATGCGATGTTATGTACCAGACCAGATGTAGCTTACGCACTTAGCGTCGTAAGCAGGTATCGGTCTAACCTAGGTGAGAAATATTGGATAGTTGTAAAGAACATTCTTAAGTACTTCAGAAAGACTAAAGAGATGTTCCTGGTGTACTGTAATGGGGACCTCTAGATCGAGGGTTTTACCGACTCTGGCTTCTAAAGTGACAAGAATGACTCTAAATTTTTCTCAGGTTATGTGTTCACCCTCAACGGAAGGGTGGTCTGTTGGAAGAGCTCCAAACAGGATATTGTAGCAGACTTGACGATGGAGTCTAAGTATATCGCTGCGAGCGATGCCGCAAAAGAGGCAGTCTGGATCAGTTCGTTTCTGAACTTCAGGTGGTTCCATCCATTGCTAATCCGATACCTTTATATTGCGATAACAATGGAACCATGGCTTTGGCAAAGGAACCACGATCCCATCAGAAATACAGACATATCTTGAGGCGGTATCACCTGATCAGGGAGATCATGGATCGCCAGGAGATCGAGGTACGGAGAGTGGACACAAAAGAAAACACGGCAGATCCATTGGCCAAGGCCATCCCTCAAGTCCAGTTCGAGAGACTGTTCGAGATGTTGGGCATACGGTACGCCAGCTACTGGGTCTAGTGCAGACAGTGGGTACTCATTGCTCCAATTACAGGCCTAAGTGCAAGTGGGAGATTGTTGGATATGTATGCCCTAGAGGCCTTCATTGTATAGGATGCTAAGGATATATATATGTACATGACAATCTTGCTCGATATGATAGTCTGCTATTTGGTTTGTCTTTATCTTAACATGTGATGTGTTTTACTTTGTATTTCATATCTTGTATACATGTTGATAAAGCCCGTAAGATCTTTTCCTGACTACTTGCGTTGTGACGACGATCATACTTGTGGGAGTTGGGTAGTCAATAGGCACATCCTTAAAAATGTCCCTAGTCGTAGGAGTATCGAGACTGGGCATCGATACTCCAGAATAGACTAGTGTATACATATCTAGACCCCGACAAGGGGCGATGGATTGGTCCCGCAACCATTGGTGAGGTGCACCTAAGATTGTATACATGTGTTTACTGGGTGTGAGTACACCGGACAGGACTCGCCGAGAACTGACTAGATGATATTATACCTAGCGTCAGATAGCAGTTCTCTGGTGACATGAGTGCAGATAGTCTATCGACCTGAGGTTGTCATTTTTCTCGTGTGAGTTCCCACTGTTCTTTGATTACTACCCTACCACGGCTCAAAGGAGTCATGCAAACAGGTTTTAGTTGGGTACAATCCCGAGCCACATGGAGGCAGTGAGCGACTGTTGGGGATTCGTCTCTCCCGATATAGGGAGTCGATGTTGCGCAGTGATCGGTTGGTCAACACCATAAGTCCCTGGCCAGGGCGGATTGAGAATTACTGGTGGTCGGACCAATAGATTCTCGGATGGTCTTGAGCCATACCGACATGACTTGTCTGGTTTTTAGGGGTCTGACATTTTCCACCCATAGACCTTACATGCGATACTCTCAGATGAACAGACCGGACTGCACGGAGATTGTCACGGACAGGCTCAGCAGGGGTTCGGATGAGTTCGCTCGTCGGCCTCCTTTTGAACAGTATATGGGTTGTCGTTACGTACAGCTAGTGCCACTGATGGACTTGTGGTTAAAGCCACTGCCGGCATACTGTCGAGTCTTTAGAGTCCCACACATAGGGGTTTCCCTGGATCAGGCGAGACGATGTAGAGGCCGTATGGTCTTACGGCAGGGTTTCAATCACATACGTGTACTGGCTACACGGATGATGTTCGGACAGATAATACTAGTGGGCTTTGGTTTAAGCCGGATCCTAGTATTATACTATTGGATTATACTTGTCTCATTGTATTTGTATTTTTCCGGAATATGAATACGGGTATGTATATACGGTGAGGGCATTCTTGTAATTTCATAAGAATGGGCTTCCAGAAGGAGACACCTCATTATTGGTTTTATCCTTTTTTGGAAAAAAGGATTAATGAGATGGAATTTGGAGAGACACTTGAGAAATGGTTGAAAGCATGGTTTGGTATTTGTTTATTCATCTGTGGTTACTATTCAAGTATGGATCATTATTTTGTGAGTTTAATAATCCATGCTTGAATTATTGTGGTGAGATTTAAGCCATTCTCTCAACCATTATCCATGATCCTTTATTCATTCTCACTTCCTCATTCTCTCTCCTAGGTTTTACTCTCCTCCTCCCTCAAGCTCTAACCCTTCACATGTGTTCTGATTGAAAGAGCTTAGAGACAATATACTGCATAGATCTTCTCTACATCTACTTAGTAATCTCTTTTAGCAAATTAGATCACTAAGTTACCTCACTTTAGATTGAAGCTTGACTATAGGCCCTCGGGTGGATCTTCTTCGACCTAAAGAAGACCGACAACCGAGTTCGTTTGGAGCATCCTAGGAGCCAAAGAAAGGAGATCAAAGTAGAAGCTTGATCCTGTTAGTGTATATGCCCTAGAGGCCATTACTGTATCATACTAGTTTGTATATTACTTAATGGAAGCTTGGGATATTCACAGTTGTATAGACAATCTTGCTCGAAATAGTAGTATGCTACTTGGTTTGTTTCTACTTTAATGTGTGCATGTGTTTCTTTTAGCATATCACCTATACACATTAGTGGAGCCCTTAAGATCTTTGCTTGATTACCAGCGTTGTGATGGCAGTCACACTAGTGGGGGCTGGGTAATCTACAAGCACGTCCTTATACAGGTCCCTAGTCGTAGGATTATCGATACAGGGCATCGATACTCCAGAGTAGACTAGTGTATACGCTTCTCATCCCAGGAGGGGAGATGGTATGTCCCACAGCCATCAGTACGTCGTACTAGAGATAGTATGCAGGTGCTCGTTAGGTTATGAGTACACTGGACATGACTCACTGGGAACTATTGGTTTGGTATTATACCTATCGTCAGTTATCAGTTCCCAGGTGACATGAGTACAGCATAGTCCGTTGACTTGACACTGTCACTTCGCCTCGAGTGTGTTCCCACTGTTCTTAGATTACCACCCTACCACGGCTCAAATGAGTCGTGCAAACAGGTAGTAGTTGGGTGCAGTCCCGAAGCACTTGGAGGCAGTGACGGTTAGACAGGATTCGTCTCTCCCGGTATTGGGGGTTGATATCGCGCTGTATCTAGGAGAGCCATTACACAAAGTCCCTGGCCAGGGAAAGTTAGATGTACTGGTAGCGTTTCCAGTGTTATCTCCGGGTGTTCTGGGCTACACTCTTACACGACTTGTACCGCTATTAGAGGACTGACCTTTACTGCCCCATAGGCCCGACATGCGATACTCTCAGACGAACAGAGCGGACTGTACGGAGATTGTCACATTCAGGCTCAGTAGGAGTTCGGATGGGTTCACCTCATCAGTCTTCTTATCGGCATCTACCTGGGGACCGTTACGTACAGCTAGTACCCCTTGCGTCCTGTGGTTAAACCCACTGCCAGCGTAGTGTCGAGTCTTTAGAGTCCCACACAGAGGGCTATTCTCCTTTGGGCAAAACTGAGTAGAGGTCGCATGGTTTTGCGACAGAGTTCGTTCACATCCGCGCACTTGTGCACGTTTTGGTGTCCGGGCAGTTATTACTAGCGGGCTTTGGTTTAAGCCAGATCTTAGTATATGTTTTGGGATTGGTTTTATCTCATTATATTCGTGTTCCTCGGAACATGGATGCGGGAGATTGTCACATTCAGGCTCAGTAGGAGTTCGGATGGGTTCACCTCATCAGTCTTCTTATCGGCATCTACCTGGGGACCGTTACGTACAGCTAGTACCGCTTGCGTCCTGTGGTTAAACCCACTGCCAGCGTAGTGTCGAGTCTTTAGAGTCCCACACAGAGGGCTATTCTCCTTTGGGCAAAACTGAGTAGAGGTCGCATGGTTTTGCGACAGAGTTCGTTCACATCCGCGCACTTGTGCACGTTTTGGTGTCCGGGCAGTTATTACTAGCGGGCTTTGGTTTAAGCCAGATCTTAGTATATGTTTTGGGATTGGTTTTATCTCATTATATTCGTGTTCCTCGGAACATGGATGCGGGAGATTGTCACATTCAGGCTCAGTAGGAGTTCGGATGGGTTCACCTCATCAGTCTTCTTATCGGCATCTACCTGGGGACCGTTACGTACAGCTAGTACCGCTTGCGTCCTGTGGTTAAACCCACTGCCAGCGTAGTGTCGAGTCTTTAGAGTCCCACACAGAGGGCTATTCTCCTTTGGGCAAAACTGAGTAGAGGTCGCATGGTTTTGCGACAGAGTTCGTTCACATCCGCGCACTTGTGCACGTTTTGGTGTCCGGGCAGTTATTACTAGCGGGCTTTGGTTTAAGCCAGATCTTAGTATATGTTTTGGGATTGGTTTTATCTCATTATATTCGTGTTCCTCGGAACATGGATGCGGGTGTGTATGCACAGTTAACAGAGGCAGAGGCAGGGGATTCTCATTAGGGTTGTTGACCGTTGACTTTTTCTAAACCCTAATGAGAATAAGAAATATGATTAATAATATTAATTAAGGATTATTGTGCCATGGTTGAGTTGAACATTTGACTTTTGTTGACTTGTTGACTTTGTTGACCGGTTGACCATTGTGGACTTGTTGACCATCATCATTTCGTTTCCATGATGCTTCTTGTTCTTTGCAAAATGCATTAAATGCATGAAATGATAATGGTCATTGAAAATAACTATCACAATTCTTAATTATTATTATTATCTTCATTATTCTTACTTTTGTGAGCATGGTTGTAAATTATTATCTCATTCTCACTTGATCACTCTCTCTCATCCAAAAGCTCATCCTCTTCCTCTCTCTCAAAGCTCTCATGTCTCATGTGTTGTGTTGAGAATCGTGAGCTATTGAGATAAAACCACTAAAACTCCACTCTACTCACTCTAGAGTTCTAGGTTTAGCAAGCCAAGCACTTTAGTTGCTTCTCGGTTGAGGTAGGAGCTCAAGGTAGAGGCTTTCGGGTGGATCCTTCTTCGACAAAGAGGAGACTACGAGGTGGAGCCGTTCAAGCCACTCCAAGGAGCAAGAAGAGAAGGAGTTCAAGACCTAGGTATAACCCTCTAACTGTAAGTCTACGGTAGCGCCCCAGCCGTCTTTCCGAGGCCAAAATGCGGAAACAAAAACTTTTCTTTAACTAGAAACCGGCGCTACCGCGGACTATAAACCCGGATCGGACCATTAACCTACTACTAGCTAACTATAGAAAGGGTAGCGAGGCTATACCGATCGATCCGTGTCCTTCGGTCTTCGGCCACCATCCCAAGCTCCTCGCGGCATCACCGATCTTCGGTCTCCTCGTCGGAAGGGCACCACATCGAGAAGTCTTTTTACGGGCTCCCACCTCTGAACCGAGGCAACTCGGACACGAAGTTGGCAAGCCGACGTGTCCAAGATTGCTGTAGAATATATGTAGATCACTTTGTCTCTATGGTTTATGAAGTTGCCATTTTGGAGTGGAGAAGAAAACCTTTGGAGATGAACTTTGAAATGGAGCTATATCATTTTTATGCAAGCAAATGAGATAAAAATCCCTCACCAAAAATTTGGACAGCCCCCACACTAGTAGTGGCCGGCCATGTTGAGAGGAGAGAGGGAAAGGAATAATGCAAGGGAGAAAAAATGATGAATCATCATGAAGAATGTCACACCAAAGTCCAATCCTAATCCCATCACAAAAAGCAAGTAATGATGCACAAAATAATCATAACATGCTAGAACCATCATGAAGCAACCATGTGCCACAAAAACCCTCTCCATTACTAATTGCACATTTGCAAAAAGAACCCCTCCATCAAAGGAATTTCAGCCAAGAAGGAACAAAGGAAAAATGGCCGAAACGGAATGCAAACTGGCAACTTCAAAAAAAGCGATCCCGTAATAAATTACAGGAAAACCCCGCGACTGTATATACATACCCGCATTTGTATTCCGACCGAATACAAATGCAATGAGACAAAATCTACACTGTATAATACTAGGATCCGGCTTAAACCAAAGCCCGCTAGTATTATTCGTCCGAACCATAACACGTGCACAAGTGCACGCGTACGTTCGAACCCTGCCATAAATCCATACGGCCGCTACAGCGTTTCGTCCGAAACTTGAGAAACTGTCTGTGGGGGACTCTAAAGACTCGTCAATACTTTGGCTATGGATTTAACCACTAGCACATCAGAGGTATTAGCCGTACGTAACGGGCTACCAGGTATTGACCAAAAGAGAGGTCGATGAGCGAACTCATCCTGACACCCTACTGAGCCTGTCAGTGACAATATCCGTACAGTCCGGTCCGTTCATCTATGAGTATCACATGTCGGGCCTAGGGGAATGGTAAAAGTCAGACCCCAAAAAGCGGTACAAGTCGTGTCGGAGTGTAGCCTAGAACACCCTGAGATACTACTGGAATACCTACCAGTAAATCTCTTGCCTCGGTCAAGGGCTTCGTGTAATGGCTCTCCTAGTCACAGCGCGATCTCACCCCCAATACCGGGAGAGACGAAACCCCTGCCGATATGCTCACTTGCCTCCATGTGGCTCGGGACTGTACCCAACTAAAACCTGTTTGCACGACTTCTTTGAGCCGTGGTAGGGTAGTAATCAAAGTACAGTGGGAACTCACACGAGACAAATGACGATCTCAGGTCGATGAACTAACCTGTACACATGTCACCAGGGAACTGCTATCTGACGTCAGGTATAATACCAACTAGCATGTTCCCGGCGAGTCATGTCCGGTGTACTCATAACCCAATGAGCACCTGTATACATCTTAGGTGAACCAACTGACACCAATGGCTTGTGAGACCGGCCATCGCCCCTCGTTGGGTTCTCGACTGTATACACTAGTCTACTAATGGAGTATCGATGCCCAGTCTCAAAACTCCCACGACTAGGACCTTTTAAGGATGTGCTTATAGACCTCAGCTCCCACGTATATGATCGCCATCATACTGCTGGTAGTCAAGCAAGAATCCTAAGGGCTCTATCTGTAGGGTTCCTGGGCTCACTAATGAAGTCTCACAAGGCATCAAACAAGGCTAATTTAAATTTTATGAGTGCCGAGAAACCCTAACACGGATCGTTAACTAGATATATAGGCTATGCGATGCAAGTTAACGACTTTAACTTAAAAGGAAAGGGGGTACAACCTTTGTAGATCCGATCCACCAGTTCCTAAGCTCCGCGATGATGTCCCTCCGCTGTGGAAATCGGATTCCGGACTCTAGCATCGGCTTCATCGGAAAAATGGGCGGGCTTGATCGTCGGCTTTGATGCCGAAGATGATCTACGTCGAGGCATCACAAGATCAAACTCCCACTTCACCAAGTCATGAAACTTGTGAAGGAAACACCCTATACTACTTGGCAAGAGATAGAGGATGAAGAAATAGGAAGTGGGTTCACTTTGGAATTGGATTTCTCACATGATTTCATCACTTGCCATTGATGAGGCAAGCTTTTCTTTCTTGCTCATGAAGAAGAAGATGAAGAAAAGAATATGATAAGTGTTAAAGAATAATTGAAAAAGAATTGATTCTTATAATATTCTAACCTTAGTTAAGTGTAGAGAATAGACTAGGGTTAGTTTAAATGGTTAGGGTAAAGGATGAGAACAAAAAGGTCATTTAGTCAAAGCTTCATGAAGCTTCAACTAAAAACAAATCAAGCCACCATTCATTTATCTTTCAATTTATTCAAAATGAATAAACAAATAAGATAAATGAATAAGTAAAACCCTAATCAACAACTTAACCATGGTTTAATTCTTTACACTTAACCAAATAAGCATGCATCATCAAACATGATACATTCAAGTGCACAAAAGTATATCACATATACAACTTGCACAAATCAAGTGAGAAAATCCACTTAAAGTGAACCAATACTAGTTGATGCAAAGTAATATATCAAATATATAATTATACATTAAATCATTAAATCAACACTTGATTTAACGATCCGGTCATATCGCATATAACCGACCAATATCCTATGTATCGGCTTATCGAATCAATCCTTGATTCGGTAACTAGGTTATATCGCATATAACCAATCGATACATTCATCGCGAGAATGGAATGCGGTATCACATACACGCATTATTCTCGGTCCTGCACATATCTCATATGCGCTCCTATTTCGTTTCGCTTGAGCCAGGAAACCTCTGTGTAGGACTCTAAAGACTCGTCAATACGCCGGTAGCAGATGATGATCATATCAAACATCCACAAGCCGCAAGCGGTCTGCTAAACGAAACGGCCACCCGGGTATTGAGCGATCAGAAGATCGACGAGCAAGCCCGCTCACACTCCTGTGAATCCAACCAGTAACACTTACCGTATAGTCCGGTCTGTTCGTCTGATATGTCGCATATCTCGTCTAGGGGTGGTAAACGTCAGACCCCAATAGCTCGATAAGTCATGCCGACGTAAGGTCCATAACATTCGTGAGACTACTGATAACTCTTACCAGTATATCACTGTACCCTGGCCAGGGATTTCCTGTTATGGCCAGTCGAGCATAGCACAACATCAACCCCCAATACCGGGAGAGACGAATCCCCTCCTATCGCTCATTGCCTCCATGTGAATCGGGACTGTACCCAAAAACCACCTGTTTGCACAACTCAGTAGAGCCGTGGTAGGGTGGAAATCAAAGCACAGTGGGAGACACACAAGACTCTATGACGATCTCGGGTCAACAGACTAAGCTGTTTTAGTTATGTATATGCCCTAGAGGCCATTGTTGTACATATGATGTATATTATAATGGATGCTTGGTTATATATAGAGATGACTTTCTTGCTCTTCATGATAGTATGATATTTGGTTTCACTTTATCTTAACATGTTGACTTGTATTTGTTTACTGTTTTACTCTCACATGTTGATAAAGCCCTTAGGATCTGTACTCGACTACTGGGACTATGATGAGATCATACTAGTGGGGCCACGATAGTCGATGAGTACATCCTATAACTGTTCCTAGTCGAGGGTATATCGAGACAGGGCATCGATACACCAGAGTAGACTAGCGTATACGCATCTTGACCCATATGATGGGCGATGGATGATCCCATATCCATCGGTGTTAGACATCTGAGATGGTGTACGGGTGCTCAGTGGAGACTGGGTACACTGGACGGACTCGCCGAGAACTCCCAGATGGTGATATACCACACGTCAGATGGCAGTTCTCCGGTGACACAGGTACAGGGTAGTCTGTAGACCCGAGATCGTCATGGAGTCTTGTGTGATTCCCACTGTGCTTTGATTTCCACCTTACCACGTCCAAGAGGGCGTGCAAAACGGTGGCTTTTGGGTACAGTCCCGAATCACATGGAGGCAATGAGCGATAGGAGGGGATTCGTCTCTCCCGGTATAGGGAGTTGATGTTGTGTTGTGTTCCATTGGCTATAACTGGAAGTCCCTGGCCAGGGCTGATATAGAAATTTACTGGTAAGTGTTACTAGTAGTTTCTCGACCCGTTATGAGCCATACATCGACACGACTTATCGGTTACTGGGGTCTGACGTATACCACCCCTAGACATGATATGCGACATATCAGACGAACAGACCGGACTGTACGGGAGTGTTACTGATCGGATTCACAGGAGAACGCACAGGCTAGCTTGTTGATCTTCTGATCGCTCAATACCTGGGTGGCTGTTACGTTTAGCTGACCGCTTGCAGCTTATGGGTGTTTGATATGATCATCACCTGCTACCGGCGTATTGACGATTCTTTAGAGTCCTACACAGAGCTTTCTTGGCTCAGGCGAAACGGAGTAGAGGCACATATCTGATATGTGCAGGACCGAGAATAATGCGATATGGGATCCATATTATATTCTCGCGATATTTAGATATGAACCGGGACATCGGATCAAGTGTTGTTTCGATGAATCGGTACATGATATATTAGTCGGTAATATTCGATATAGCCGGATCATCGATTCAAGTGTTGATTCGATGATTTAATGTATAATAATATATATGATATATTGTATTACATTATCTAATATTGGCTCGCTTTATTATTTCATTTTCTCACTGGATGATACATTGATATATATGCGATATATGTTAATTGTATTATTTTCTTTTGTTGCAAATATATAATATATATGTGATATATATTATTGTGACATGATATGATTAATTGTTAAACATGTTTAAGGATGATTAATTGAGGTTAGGGTTTGATTAGGGTTAGTTGCTTCATGCACCTTCTAGAAGCTATTTATTTTGTCATGGTTTAGATATTTATGGATGACACATTTCTAAACCTAACCAAACCCTAACTCTAGTTGTTTCTCTACACATTCTTATCCAATCATCCTTGACCATGGTTAATAATCAATCATATAGCTTTTATTCTATTCATCACAAAAGAAAGATAATTCATTATCTTTTCATTATCATCTTCTTCCTTCTTCAAGAAAGCTTGCTAGTTTTTCTTTAAGTGATGAAATAAAATGAGAAAATGATTTAAAAAGAAAGCAAAATTACTACTCTCTCATCCTCATCTCATTTAGCCCATGAGATTAGTGTGTTCATCTCTTTAGAGTGAGAAAGTTTGAGCCGTAGCAACTTCAAGGTAGATCATCGGAGATTTGGAATACTTCGAGCTAGCATGGATCGTTCGAGTCGTGGAGCCTCTCATGAGTCCGGGAGATCGTGGATCGCGGCAAAGGGACTTTTACTCGGAGCTTGTGAAGTGAAGGAGCGGACTACAAAGGTTGTAATCCCTCACACTTAGATAAAAGTTATCTTCTTGCATGTTAAACCCTAATAATCTAGCAAAGATCCCGGCTTTGGGTTGTTCGGCACGTCTAAAATTTAATCCGGGCATGTTTGATGCCTTATGAACCTTCACAAGAGTGCCTAGGAACCCTACAGTGGTATCAGAGCCTAGCTAGAGCATTAGGCGATGTGTTTACGAAGTTAAAACTCCGATCGAACCCGAAACGACGCAAAAAGACCCCTCTCTGGAAATTTTTTAAATTTTGGGATTTTTCTGAATTAAAAATATGTAAAAAAATCAGCAGGGAATTCTAAGAATTACCAAGAAGCCCGAGCCCCCAATTCGATCAAACGGCCGTGGAAGCGCGGCACAAGCTTGCTTGCGCGGCGGTTCCGCGGCGGGTTGATCGATTGGAGACACGTGGCTTCCTGGTAATAACCGTAGGTACTTGTTGACTTTTCTGGGTATTTTTAATCTGTTTCAGGTGTTTAAAATTCTGGGGTTTGTTTTGTAAAAGTAGATTCAATCGGAATATTTAAGTTCGTATTTCTTTCCGGATATTTAGAAATTGTTAAACTATTTGAACGGATATCATTAACTCACTGTTTCCCGGTACGGCAAACTTTCAAGCGTTGAATTTTTATCGGGTTTAAATCTTTCGGAAAAATTGTACAAGTTAAGCGGTGGACCCTCTAGAAGACAACAAACCTTAACTCGATTATGTGACCGTCTTGAACTGCCTTTTGAACCTTCGGGTTTGGGGCAGTACGGCGTGCCACATGTGAGGCGTTGGCTTGACCCTTCTACGGCTGGATCACCGGTACTGTGACATATTCTGGGATTATTTGAACCCCGCTCAAGTGTTGAGCAGTTTAGGAAATTTTGGGTGTTTGATTATCTGTTCGAAAAGTTTAATACTGTTTATTTATCTGGAATGTGATACAATATGTGGAATTCATAGAGTTAGGCATGAAATACGAAGTATGTGATATTTCGGATTTACGATGTCTAAAGTGATTGTGGATTCCAAATATTGTAGTTTTACACTTTCTTTTCTGTGACCGTAAGTGTAATATGTGACATCGCCGGTTTCGTTGCTATATGTCAACGACAATTGGGATGCGCATATTTACTTACGTTGATGATATGAGATATTATGTGTTGCCGTGATATGTTATATTGGATCGTCGCGTTCCGAATAGCCGGGGGTTTTATGTGAGATGAGGGTTTTTATTTTCATTCATGTAAAATTCATTTGTACTGTAATATTCTTTTATTTGGGGCACTTCCAGGTTGCGGTTGCTGTCACCAGTGTATATTATTTACTTTTCCGCATTAGGTAGACCCAAGGAGGGGAGCACAAGTAACCGGGTTCTAGGGTCCAGTGGGAGGCCATCTCGAGGAGTCGAGACCAGGTCTCCTAACCCTAGAATTGGCAGTGTTACTTGCCGCTCTCGTAGGGGTCTTGGGATGTGGGTTTGGCTATTCGTCGCGACCGTGGAATCCGTGTTTTATACAGGCTCGTATTGAAAACACGGACGTCCTAGTATATCCAATATTTCATATATGTTCTTCTGCTGCTATGTTCTGTGATGAGATCATATTAGTGCCTGAGACGAATGCTTATACTATATATATATATGCTGATATATAAATATTACTGCTTTCGTTTCTTCTGTGATGCTTAGGAAGCATAAACTGATGGGATTTTTATTAATGAGATTAATAAAAGAAAAGAAACCTAAAGATGTTGTAGAATCAAAACTTTATAAAAATGGTAGCTACAGTTTTGCTTTGCACAGCGGTATATATGATATATCCTGCACCTTATTCGATGAGGAAAGGACCGAGATCCCTTCACCGGGAGTGACTCCTTTAGCGAAACTGGCAAATGCTACAAAACTCGGTTTGTCTTTTGATTGCTTTTAGTATTTTGCTTTGCACAGCGGTATATATGATATATCCTGCACCTTATTCGATGAGGAAAGGGCCGACGATCCCTTCACCGGGAGTGACCCCTTTAGCGAAACTAAGAAAGGCCTCAAAACACTCCTTTTCAAAAACACTCGATTCTACGACGATATCAAGTTCATTACGCTCGGGGTTTACTGAAAAACATGCGTAACCCTCCGTCATTTTAGGAAAATAGAGTACTTAGTATTCGTGCTGTGTTTGTTGACCATAGTTAAGGCGCAGTGTACGGTAGCTAAGTGATGTTTTCCTATATAACATAAGATGTGATTAATTAGGACAGTCATATGACTTTGTTGACCATAGTTAAGGGTCATGTGGGTGGGTCTAAATTAATCAAGAAATGACGGGTAGAACTTGACTAGTGCTTATGATTTGTTGACCATAGTTAAGGTCATAAGACACTAGGGGTAAAAATATTATCGGGAATTTCAAGCGTTGAAATTTGCAATGAGATTGCATACCTCCTATGAGATAGTTGGATCCCGATACCCACTGCGAGTAAGTGTTACTCCTGGGAGAGTTTTACACAGGACAATTAGCCGATCAAGTAGGTGTCTAGAAAAGTGTTAACGGGGTTACGCCTCTGGGAAAACGAGGTTTACTTTAATTAGGTCCGTGCGAAAGCACGGGGAACCTCCCTCAAAGTACCGACACTGATCTGGCTGAAAGATTGACGAAATTGTAAGGTGTAATTAATCCCGGCTAATCTTACCTTTTTAGGGTTTGAAGGTAGATTTGATAAAAACAGTGGGAGACATCCTGATTAGATAAGATAATAACCAATCTAATCTTGCAAGAGCATACGCTAAAGTGTTTTCTTCTCTCTCTCTCCAGGTAGCGACCATGTCAGGCCATAATCAAGATAATAATATTAATGTATTGACTGAACCCGATTATTGTACTGAGCAAGGGAATGTTGGACCCGTTCTTTCTTATAAAAGTTATAAGACTGAACAGGAAACATGAGAATATCTGGATTCTCACACCGCCCAAAAGAACATGCATGCTGATGCATCTTCTTCGGGTGTGTTAGTTATTGAGAACTGTTTCTCAGTTCTCCCTACGTCCTGGGTATTAGATACCGGATCAGGATCCCACATATGTAAACAGTTACATGGGCTACGTAAAGGTAGAGAACTGGGAAAAGGTGATCATTCCGTTCAAGTAGGGAACCGTGCAAGTATTGTAGCCAAAGCAGTTGGCGAATATCACCTTGTATTGCCAAGTCGTAATACACTGATTCTAAATGAGTGCTATTATATACCGAACATGATGTGCAACATTATATCAGTTTCTTTATTGAGTAAAGAGGGATATAATTTTGTAGTACAGGATAATGTTATGAACATATTCCTAGATCAAAAGTTGATTGCATCAGGCTCGTTACATAATGGCATATTCATTCTAAATCAGAATACAGTTCTAAATATACAAAACACACACAAGAGGAAAGGTTAAGATATGAACGAATCCTTCTTGTGGCATTGTAGACTTGGTCATATCAATGCGACACGACTGGCTAAGTTACATAGAGATGGTTATTTGAATCCGTTCGAATTATCATCTTATGATACTTGCCATTCATGTCTCAAAGGAAAAATGACCAAAGCTCCGTTTAGTGGACACGGAGAAAGAGTTACCGAACTCTTAGGACTGGTACATAGTGATGTATGCGGTCCCATGTCTACGCATGCCAGGAACGGTTCTTCCTACTTCATTACATTCACTGACGATCTCTCTAGATTCGGACATGTGTTCCTGATGAAACACAAGTCTGAAGCTTTTGAGAAATTCAGAGATTATAAGCACGAAGTAGAGAATCAAACGGGCAAAAGTATTAAGATTTTTCGATCTGATCGAGGAGGTGAATACTTAAGTAATGAGTTTCGGGATTATCTAAAAGAGAATGGGATTCTCTCTCAGCTTACTCCTCCTTATACACCACAGCACAACGGTGTATCGGAGCGGAGGAATCGCACCCTATTAGATATGGTGCACTCTATGATGAGCACTGCTGAGTTACCTATCTCCTTTTGGGGTTATGCGCTGGAAACAGCCACATATCTATTGAATAGAGTTCCAACTAAATCGGTGCCTACCACTCCATATGAGATATGGAATGGGAAGAGACCATCTCTTAAACGAGTTAAGATATGGGGTTGTCCGGCCTATGTTAAAAAGCAAAATCCGGACAAACTCGAGGCAAGATCAGGTATATGTAAGTTTGTAGGATATCCAAAAGATTCTTATGGGTATATATTCTATCACGCTGAGGAACAAAAAGTGTTTGTTTCTCAATATGCCATCTTTTTAGAAAAGGAATTTCTTGAAAAAGAAATTAGTGGCAAAGAGGTAGAGCTGGAAGAGGTTCCAGCACCACAGACTACAACTGATGATTTATTGGAACCAGAGGATTCAGTAGTACCCGACGAACCCCAGCCCCTTCGCCGATCTAGTAGGGTTTCTCGTCCACCTGAGAGATACTACGGTTTTCTCATTGATGGTGGAAGCGAGGACTGCATCATGGATGATGATGAACCGACTAGTTTCGAGCAGGCCATCACGAGTGGTGACTCTGTGAAATGGCTGGATGCAATGCGATCTGAGATGGAATCCATGTACACCAACAAAGTATGGACTTTGGAAAATGCTCCTGAAGGGGTAAAACCCATTGGGAGCAAGTGGATCTTTAAAAAGAAATTTGGTGTAGATGGAAATGTTGAGACTTTCAAAGCTAGACTTGTAGCAAAAGGTTTTCGTCAAAGACCAGGTGTGGACTATGACGAAACCTTTTCTCCAGTGGCTATGCTTAAGTCCATCCGGATCTTACTTGCCATTGCTGCATACCATGACTACGAAATCTGGCAAATGGATGTTAAGACCGCCTTTCTAAACGGTGATTTAGAAGAGAGCGTGTACATGACTCAGCCAGAGGGCTTTGTAGATAGTGGGAGCAGCGGAAAGGTGTGCAAGCTGCTTAAATCCATTTATGGGTTAAAGCAAGCATCGCGGAGTTGGAACATCCGTTTTGATGTTGTAGTCAAAGAGTTTGACTTCATCAAAAATATAGATGAACCTTGTATCTATAAGAAGGTAGCAGAGGGTAAGGTTGTCTTCCTCGTATTGTACGTGGATGACATACTCTTGATAGGAAATGATATTCCTATGCTGCAATCAGTCAAGCACTTCTTATCACAGAGATTCTCAATGAAAGATCTAGGTGATGCCTCCTGCATATTGGGAATCATGATCTATAGAGATAGATCTAAACGGATATTGGGATTGTCCCAATCCAGGTACATTGACACCATACTAAAGAGGTTTAGTATGGAAGAATCCAAGCGAGGGAACCAACCCACGATCTCTGGACTCACTCTCTCCAAAGAGATGTCTCCCAAGACTGATTTGGAGAGTGCTCGCATGCAAGGGATACCCTATGCTTCGGCAGTAGGCTCTATCATGTATGCGATGCTATGTACCAGACCCGATGTAGCATACTCACTAAGTGTAGTGAGTCGGTATCAAGCAGATCCTGGAGAGAGTCATTGGACAGCAGTGAAGAACATTCTCAAGTACTTACGAAGGACTAAGGAGATGTTCTTGGTATATGGTAACGGAGAACTCCAGGTGGAGTCCTTTACCGATTCCAGCTTCCAAAGTGATAAGGATGACTCTAAGTCGCATTCGGGTTTTGTCTTTACCCTCAATGGAGGGGCGGTATGTTGGAAGAGTTCTAAACAGGATACCGTTGCAGACTCGACGATGGAGGCTGAATACATCGCTGCCAACGATGCTGCCAAAAAAGCTGTCTGGATCAAGAAGTTCATTAGTGAACTTGGTGTGGTTCCATCCATTGAGCATCCAATACCTCTGTATTGCGATAACAATGGAGCTGTGGCGTTAGCCAAGGAACCCGGGTCCCATCAGAAGTCCAGACATATTCTGAGGCGGTATCACCTGATCAGGGAGATAGTTGATCGCCGGGAGATCGAGGTCAGGAGAGTAGATACGAAGGACAACACTGCGGATCCATTCACAAAGGCTATTCCCCAGATACAGTTTGAGAGATTATTCGGGATGCTAGGTATGCAATACTACAGCAGCTGGCCTTAGTGCAAGTGGGAGATTGTTAGTTATGTATATGCCCTAGAGGCCATTGTTGTACATATGATGTATATTATAATGGATGCTTGGTTATATATAGAGATGACTTTCTTGCTCGTCATGATAGTATGCTATTTGGTTTCACTTTATCTTAACATGTTGACTTGTATTCGTTTACTGTTTTACTCTCACTTGTTGATAAAGCCCTTAGGATCTGTACTCGACTACTGGGGCTATGATGAGATCATACTAGTGGGGCCACGATAGTCGATGAGTACATCCTATAACTGTTCCTAGTCGAGGGTATATCGAGACAGGGAATCGATACACCAGAGTAGACTAGCGTATACGCATCTTGACCCATATGATGGGCGACCCATATGATGGGCGATGGATGATCCCATATCCATCGGTGTTAGACATCAGAGATGGTGTATGGGTGCTCAGTGGAGACTGGGTACACTGGACGGACTCGCCGAGAACTCCCAGATGGTGATATACCACACGTCAGATGGCAGTTCTCCGGTGACACAGGTACAGGGTAGTCTGTAGACCCGAGATCGTCATGGAGTCTTGTGTGATTCCCACTGTGCTTTGATTTCCACCTTACCACGTCCAAGAGGGCGTGCAAAATGGTGGCTTTTGGGTACAGTCCCGAATCACATGGAGGCAATGAGCGATAGGAGGGGATTCGTCTCTCCCGGTATAGGGAGTTGATGTTGTGCTGTGTTCGATTGGCTATAACTGGAAGTCCCTGGCCAGGGCTGATATAGAGATTTACTGGTAAGTGTTACTAGTAGTTTCTCGACCCGTTATGAGCCATACATCGACACGACTTATCGGTTACTGGGGTCTGACGTATACCACCCCTAGACTTGATATGCGACATATCAGACGAACAGACCGGACTGTACGGGAGTGTTACTGATCGGATTCACAGGAGAACGCACAGGCTAGCTTGTTGATCTTCTGATCGCTCAATACCTGGGTGGCTGTTACGTTTAGCTGACCGCTTGCAGCTTGTGGGTGTTTGATATGATCATCACCTGCTACCGGCGTATTGACGATTCTTTAGAGTCCTACACAGAGGTTTCTTGGCTCAGGCGAAACGGAGTAGAGGCACATATGTGATATGTGCAGGACCGAGAATAATGCGATATGGGATACCGTATTATATTCTCGCGATATTTAGATATGAACCGGGACATCGGATCAAGTGTTGATTCGATGAATCGGTACATGATATATTAGTCGGTAATATTCGATATAGCCGGATCATCGATTCAAGTGTTGATAAAATGATTTAATGTATAATAATATATATGATATATTGTATTACATTATCTAATATTGGCTCGCTTTATTATTTCATTTTCTCACTGGATGATACATTGATATATATGCGATATATGTTAATTGTATTATTTTCTTTTGTTGCAAATATATAATATATATGTGATATATATTATTGTGAGATGATATGATTAATTGTTAAACATGTTTAAGGATGATTAATTGAGGTTAGGGTTTGATTAGGGTTAGTTGCTTCATGCACCTTCTAGAAGCTATTTATTTTGTCATGGTTTAGATATTTATGGATGACACATTTCTAAACCTAACCAAACCCTAACTCTAGTTGTTTCTCTACACATTCTTATCCAATCATCCTTGACCATGGTTAATAATCAATTATATAGCTTTTATTCTATTCATCACAAAAGAAAGATAATTCATTATCTTTTCATTATCATCTTCTTCCTTCTTCAAGAAAGCTTGCTAGTTTTTCTTTAAGTGATGAAATAAAATGAGAAAATGATTTAAAAAGAAAGAAAAATTACTACTCTCTCATCCTCATCTCATCTAGCCCATGAGATTAGTGTGTTCATCTCTTTAGAGTGAGAAAGCTTGAGCCGTAGCAACTTCAAGGTAGATCATCGGAGATTTGGAATACTTCGAGCTAGCATGGATCGTTCGAGTCGTGGAGCCTCTCATGAGTCCGGGAGATCGTGGATCGCGGCAAAGGGACTTCTACTCGGAGCTTGTGAAGTGAAGGAGCAGACTACAAAGGTTGTAATCCCTCACACTTAGATAAAAGTTATCTTCTTGCATGTTAAACCCTAATAATCTAGCAAAGATCCTGGCTTTGGGTTGTTCGGCTCGTCTAAAATTTAATTCGGGCATGTTTGATGCCTTATGAACCTTCACAAGAGTGCCTAGGAACCCTACAAGCTGTACCAGTGTCACCAGAGAACTGCCATCTGACGTGAGGTATAATACCATCTGGTAGTTCTCGGCGAGTCCGTTCAGTGTACCCAGTCTCCACTGAGCACCCGCATACCATCTCTGATGTCAAACACCAATGGATATGGGATCATCCATCGCCCATCACATGGGTCGAGAAGATTTACGCTAGTCTACTCTGGAATATCGATGCCCCGTCTCGATATTCCCACGACTAGGAACAATGAAGGATGTACTCATTGACTACCCAGGCCCCACTAGTATGATCTTCATCACAGTCCTGGAAGTCGAGTACACATCCTAAGGGCTTTATCAACATGTAATCAGAGAGACAGAAAGTATACATGTTAAGATAAAGAGCAACCAGATAGCGTACTATCATGTCGAGCAAGAAAGTCCTATCTATATATGTCCCAGCATCCACTACAATATACATCCTATGTACAGTAATGGCCTCTAGGGCATACATATAACTAACACTATCAACATGCAATAGTCATCTGTACCATCACCTAAAGCAGTACACGATGATAAAGGTAAACCATATAGTATACTATTTTTTTCTATCAACGTGTAAAAGTGAACCGCAATGCCATTTAAAGTCTGTACACGATGATAAAAACAAACCAGATAGTATACAAAGCTTTCGAGTAAGACTGTCCTACTGGTATAGGTCCTCCCTCAATCATTGCAATCGTGTTCCTGCGCTTCAATAATTGACTCTGAGGGCACTATATCCAACACTAACATAGTAGTTAAACTTGTAGTTAGTTTGCTAGGTTTTGTTTAGCAAAGATCCTCTTTTCTAGTCCATGTTGCCTTGTCATAAAAAATCATTTTTTTTACCGTTTTCGCCTCCCCGTAAGAACCGGGGTGGGCAACGTGGACTTATAGTGGTATCAGAACCTAGCTAAACAACAACTAGCATGGTAGAAAAGTCTTTAGAATTTCGATCCGAGAAAAAATCGCAAAACACGTCCGAAAACTAAACTTTCGGCCGATTTTTAAAACTGCTCCAAAAATAATTCCACATATCTTAAAAATCGGCTCAGGGTTTTCTAAGAACACACAGTAAAAACGAGTCCATGACTCAGTCAACTCACCGCGGATCCGCGGCCGAGTTGATTCGGCCGCGACTCGGATTTGCTGCAGTGTGTTCAGTGTTCTGTTTTAGGATTTTTAAAGTATTTTGTTTCTGCCCAGATTTTCCAGAGAACAAAGTTGTGTTTGGGGTAGTTACAAATCCGTATTTTTGATCGAAGTTCTGTAGACTTTAGCTAATGGGTTATATCTGTGATGTGATATATGCACTGAACGTCAACTAATCGCTATACGTCGATTAGTGCGGGTTGTGCATATCTGTGATCTGTAATGTTGTTGGATTGTGTATATGAACTCGTTGGATTGTCGCAGATGAATAGCCGGGGGTTGTGAGATGAGAGTTTTCTTTATCTTTCATTTGATGTAATATGTAAATTGATATAATATTATTTTATGGCCGCACATCCGGGATGAGGTTATACCCGCCATTGTATATTATTTCTTTTACTGTTTTTGCTCCTAGGATAGACCCAAGGTGTGGTGCACAAACTACCGGGTACCTCAAAGTGCCGAGTGGCCTACTCACTTTGTTGAGGGAGGTTGCTTCACTTCGGGTACTTGGCGGGTAGTTTGCCGCACCCGTAGGGGTCTAGGGTGGCGTTTGGCTATTCATCACGACCGTGTAATCCGTCTTTCGTAGCAGGCTCGAATGAAACGCGGATTTCTAGTATATCTAATGTGTTCATCTGTGATCTGGAATGGCTATCATTGCATCTGACGAATGTATATATCTATATATGATATCTAGTAGGCGTTGCTTATGTTTTGCATCCGCGCTAGTCCAGCCCCCGCTCTGTCGTTAGTTAAGTAACCTAACGGGTAATGACGGGGCCCCGTGGCGAATGCGGATGGCATAAGCGTACGTCATATTTTCGTTGTTTTCTACAATGGTAGGATTAATTGATGGGACGCATTAAATTAAGGCAAGAAAATAAACCAAAGTAAAGTCGTTGGAACAATTTCAAAACCACTCGGTTTCTTTTCAAATCAAAACAACTTTTAAACGCGGAGCTTAAACCACTCTTTTTAAAAGCTATCACGTTCCTTCAATAATATCAAGTTCACTACGTTCACGGTTTCGCCAAAACTATTCGTAGCCCTCTGTCATTTCATATGGATAGTCAATAGTATTCAAGCTGTGTTTGTTGGCCAAAGTCAAGGCAAGTGATTGGTAGCTATTGAATATTCATATGTAGCATAGATAGATGCATTGGTTTGGGACAGTCGTACTGCCTTGTTGTCCAAAGTCAAGGGTAGGTACGGGTGGGTTCAAATTAACCTGGAAAATGACGGGAAGAACTTGACGTGTGACTTATGATTTGTTGGCCAAAGTCAAGGTCATAAGAGCATGGGGCAAAAATCCACATCGGGAGTTTCTAAAGAAACTGAAACTTGCTAGTGCTGCATACCATTTGGAGTGTGATGATTCTGGTAGGATTCCTTCAGTTTTATCACGCGATGATATTTGGATCTCGATCCTACTGTGAGTATATGCTACTCCTCGGGAACTTTCTCACTTAACGATCAATGCTATAAATCAAGTAAGTGTCTAGAAAGGTGTTAGCGGGGCTACGCCCACAGGGAAAAGAGGTTATTTAATTAAGGAACTTCGCGAAAGCGTTGGAAAACCTCCCTCGATGTACCAACACTAGCCTGGCTGAACAGTTAAGCAAGTATTGTACGGTGAGATTGATCCCGACTAATTCTTCTATTTTTGGTTTGAGGAAGGATTCGAGAAACAGTGGGAGCCATCCTATTTAGACAAACTAAAAACCAGTCTAAACTTGCAAGAGCATCATGCTAAAGTGTTTCTTCTCTCTCTCCTAATTGCAACGACCAAACATCATGACCGGACTTAAGTTACTACTAGAAAAAAAAATATACTGACAGTGCCAAACTACAAAGATTGGCTCAGGAATGTCAAAATGGCAATCACTTATGACAAGTTGGGGTATCTTCTTACCACCAAAGCTCCCCCTGTCCCAGGACCTCAATCCAACGTCGCGGATAAGGAAATCCGTAAGACCTGGGAGATTGATTACGCGAGCGCCAAGTGCATCGTGCTTGCCTCTATGGACAATGAACATCAGAGGAGGCACGAGGATATGGACCTAGAATCCATATTTCTTCATACAAAAGATCTGTATGGAGAGCAATCCCGTATCGCCAGATACAAAGTCTCGAAAAAGTTATTTTCGGCGAGATTGGCTGTCGGATCATCTGTAGCGGAACACGTGCTTCAGATGATTGGCTACATTGAAGAGCTCACGGAACTCGGGACCACGTTAGAGAACGAGCTCTACAATGACTGGATTCTCCAGTCCCTTCCTTCTACTTACGCCCAGTTTATCCTGAACTTCAACATGCAAGGAAAGGAAGTTGAACTTCCGGAACTCCTTAACATGTTGAGGAGTGCAGAGGGCACCCTGAAGAAAGTAAGGGAAACACCCGCTTTGTCTGTTGGAGGACCTTCTTCTTCTAGGTCCATGGCGAAAACCAAAGGAAAGAAGAAGAAAGCCCCCACCAAACCAAGGGGCGGTGTTAGTAAAGTGGAAGCCAAGGGAAAGGCAAAAATGGCAAAGGTAGCGGGACAGCTTGTGGGGAAAGAAGTGTGCTTTTATTGTCATAAGAAAGGACACTGGAAGAAAGATTGCAGGGCTTGGAAGGCCAAGAACCAGGACCCGAAGCAAGTTGTGGCTTCGGCTTCAGGTGTATATGTTATTGAAAACTGTCTATCAGTAAACTCTACTTCCTGGGTATTGGATACTGGATCAGGATCTCATATCTGTAATTCTTTGCAGGCACTGAGAAAGCGTAGGGATTTGAAGGCAGGTGATATGACCCTCAGAGTTGCAAACGGAGCTGGCATGGATGCTGAGTCCGTAGGGGACTATCACTTGGGATTGTGAGATGGACATGTTTTGGTTTTGCGTGATTGTTATTTTGTACCCAGTGCGAATTGTAATATCATATCTGTATCTTTAATGTCTAAAGAAGGTTATGATTTTGCATTTGTAAGCAATGTTGTAAACACCCACCTTAATCATGTTCTGATTGGGTCGGGTACATTAAGCAACGGTATATACGTATTAAACCAACCACAGATTTTCAATGTCCAGAATACACACAAAAGAAAGTCTACATAAATAAATCATGCTTTCTTATGGCATTGTAGACTGGGTCACATCAATGAGAGAAGGTTGACTAAGTTACATAAAGAAGGATATTTGGATCCATTCGAATATCAATCATATGCAACTTGTCAATCATGTCTCAAAGGAAAGATGACAAAGACTCTGTTTACTGGACATGGAGTAAGAGCGAGCGAGCTCTCAGGACTCGTACACAGCGATGTATGCGGTCCAATGTCTACACATGCGCGAAGTGGTTATTCTTACTTCATTACTTTTACGGATGATTTTTCAAGGTACGGATATGTCTTCTTGATGAAACATAAATCTGAAGCCTTCGAAAAATTCCAGGAATACAAGAATGAAGTAGAAAAACAAACAGGCAAAAGTATCAAGACACTGAGATCTGATCGAGGTGGTGAATACTTAAGTGCCGAGTTCCTGGATTACTTAAAAGAGAATGGAATTCTCTCTCAACTTACTCCTCCATACACCCCACAACATAATGGTGTATCGGAGAGACGGAACCTAACCCTATTGGATATGGTACGTTCCATGATGAGTAACGCTGAGTTGCCGCGATCATTCTGGGGATATGCACTAGAATCAGCTGCATACCTTTTGAACCGAGTTCCAAATAAGACAGTGCCTACCACACCATATCAGATGTGGAGTGGGAAGAAACCCTATCTTAAGCACATTAAGACATGGGGGTGTCCAGTTTTTGTCAAAAAGCAGCATGCGGACAAAATCGAGGCACGCTCAGTAAAGTGCAAGTTTGTGGGATATCCAAAGAACTCCGAGGGATATTTCTTCTATTGCACAGAGGAACAAAAGGTTTTTGTTTCTCGTCATGCCTGCTTCTTGGAAACTGATTTTTTGAAAAATCAGATAAGTGGGAGCGCAATAGAACTGGAAGAAATTCCAGAACCACAAGCTATTACTGAAAGCTTAGTAGAACCAGAGGGTTCGAAAGAACAGGACATTCCTGCGCCGCTCCGCAGGAGTAGTAGGCAGTCTCATCCGCCCGAGAGATACTACGGTTTTCTCATAGACGGGGATAGACAGGATTGCATCATTGATAATGATGAGCCGACTAGCTTCCAACAGGCCATTCAGAGCACTGACTCGGTAAAATGGATGGATGCAATGCGGACCGAAATGGAGTCCATGTACACCAACAAAGTATGGACTTTGGACGTTGCTCCGGAAGGGGTAAAACCCGTAGGCTGCAAATGGATCTTCAAAAGGAATATTGGTGTAGATGGACAGGTTGAGACCTATAAGGCTAGACTTGTTGCAAAGGGTTTTCGTCAAAGACCTGGTTTGGACTATGACGAAACCTTTTCTTCAGTGGCTATGCTCAAATCCATTCGGATCCTTCTTGCCATTGCTGCCTTCCACGATTATGAGATTTGGCAGATGGACGTAAAGACCTCTTTTCTAAATGGAAATTTGGAGGAGTGTGTCTATATGGACCAGCCAGAGGGTTTCATTCAGAGTGGGAGCAGCAGGAAAGTGTGCAAGTTGCTTAAGTCTATTTATGGACTAAAGCAGGCATCGCGGAGTTGGAACATCTGTTTTGATGAGACGGTCAAAGAATTTGGCTTTATAAAAAATCCAGATGAACCATGCATCTATTGTAAAATTGTAGCACGAACTGTCGTATTCCTCGTTTTATACGTGGATGACATTCTCTTGATAGGAAATGACATTCCTATGCTACAATCTGTCAAAGGGTTCTTGTCACACAGGTTCTCCATGAAAGACCTAGGTGATGCCTCTTACATTCTGGGGATCCGGATCCATCATGATTGGTCCAAGAGGATATTAGGACTTTCACAGTTCAGGTACATCGACACCATACTGAAGAGGTTAAGTATGGAAGATTCCAAGCGCGGTAATCTACCGGCTTGTCACGGGATCACCCTCTCAAAAGAGATGTCTCCCAAGACTGATTTGGAAAGGGATCGCATGTCTATTATACCCTACGCTTCTGCGGTAGGCTCTATAATGTATGCGATGTTGTGTACCAGACCAGATGTAGCTTATGCACTGAGTGTGGTAAGCCGGTATCAGTCAAACCCTGGGGAGAAGCACTGGATAGCGGTAAAGAACATTCTGAAGTACCTGAGAAGGACTAAGGACATGTTTTTGGTTTACGGCGGAAAAGACCTCCACATGGAGGCCTTTGCTGACTCCAGCTTCCAGAGTGACAAAGATGACTCTAAATCCATGTCGGGCTATGTCTTTACCCTCAATGGAGGGGCGGTGTGTTGGAAGAGTTCCAAACAAGAAACCGTTGCTGACTCGACGATGGAAGCGGAATATATCGCTGCATCTGATGCCGCAAAAGAAGCTGTCTGGATGAGGAAGTTCTTGACAGAACTTCAGGTGGTTCCGTCCATTGTTGCTCCAATACCACTGTATTGTGACAACAACGGGGCTATAGCTTTAGCTAAGGAACCCAGGTCCCATCAGAAGTCCAGACACATCTTGAGGTGGTATCACCTGATCAGGGAGATCGTGGATCGCCGGAAGATCGAGGTTCGGAGGGATGCTGCAGAAGATAACACTACAGATCCATTCACGAAGGCCATACCCCAGACTCAGTTCGAGCGGCTGATCGAGATGATAGGTCTTCGATACGCCAGTACATGGCCATAGTGCAAGTGGGAGATTGTTAGTGTATATGCCCTAGAGGCCATTACTGTATCATACTAGTTTGTATATTACTTAATGGAAGCTTGGGATATTCACAGTTGTATAGACAATCTTGCTCGAAATAGTAGTATGCTACTTGGTTTGTTTCTACATTAATGTGTGCATGTGTTTCTCTTAGCATATCGCCTATACACATTAGTGGAGCCCTTAGGATCATTGCTTGATTACCAGCGTTGTGATGGCAGTCACACTAGTGGGGGCTGGGTAATATACAAGCACGTCCTTATACAGGTCCCTAGTCGTAGGATTATCGATACAGGGCATCGATACTCCAGGGTAGACTAGTGTATACGCTTCTCATCCCAGGAGGGGAGATGGTATGTCCCACAGCCATCAGTACGTCGTACTGGAGATAGTATGCAGGTGCTCGTTAGGTTACGAGTACACTGGACAGGACTCACTGGGAACTATTGGTTTGGTATTATACCTATCGTCAGTTATCAGTTCCGAGGTGACATGAGTACAGCATAGTCCGTTGACTTGACACTGTCACTTCGCCTCGAGTGTGTTCCCACTGTTCTTAGATTACTACCCTACCACGGCTCAAATGAGTCGTGCAAACAGGTAGTAGTTGGGTGCAGTCCCGAAGCACTTGGAGGAAGTGACAGTTAGACAGGATTCGTCTCTCCCGGTATTAGGGGTTGATATCGCGCTGTGTCTAGGAGAGCCATTACACAAAGTCCCTGGCCAGGGCAAGCGAGATGTACTGGTAGCGTTTCCAGTGTTATCTCAGGGTGTTCTGGGCTACACTCCGACACGACTTGTACCGCTATTAGGGGACTGACGTATACCACCCCCTAGGCCCGACATGCGATACTCTCAGACGAACAGACCGGACTGTACGGAGATTGTCACATTCAGGCTCAGTAGGAGTTCAGATGGGTTCACCTCATCAGTCTTCTTATCGGCATCTACCTGGGGACCGTTACGTACAGCTAGTACCGCTTGCGGCCTGTGGTTAAACCCACCGCCAGCGTAGTGTCGAGTCTTTAGGATCCCACACAGAGGGCTATTCGCCTTTGGGCAAAACTGAGTAGAGGTCGCATGGTTTTGCGACAGAGTTCATTCACATCCGCACACTTGTGCACGTTTTGGTGTCCGGGCAGTTATTACTAGCGGGATTTGGTTTAAGCCAGATCCTAGTATATATTTTAGGATTGGTTTTATCTCATTGTATTCATGTTCCTCGGAACATGGATGCGGGTGTGTATGCACAGTTGACAGAGGCAGAGGCAGAGGATTCTCATTAGGGTTGTTGACCGTTGACTTTTTCTAAAACCTAATGAGAATAAGAAATATGATTAATAATATTAGTTAAGGATTATTGTGCCATGGTTGAGTTGAACATTTGACTTTTGTTGACTTGTTGACTTTGTTGACCGGTTGACCATTGTTGACTTGTTGACCATCATCATTTCATTTCTATGATGCTTCTTGTTCTTTGCAAAATGCATGAAATGATAATGGTCATTGAAACTAACCATCACAATTCTTAATTATTATTATTATCATCATTATTCTTACTTTTGTGAGCATGGTTGTAAATTATTATCTCATTCTCACTTGATCACTCTCTCTCATCCAAAAGCTCATCCTCTTCCTCTCTCTCAAAGCTCTCATATCTCATGTGTTGAGAACCATGAGATATTGAGATAAAACAACTAAAACTCCACTCTACTCACTCTAGAGTTCTAGGTTTAGCAAGCCAAGCACTTTATTTGCCTCTCGGTTGAGGTAGGAGCTCAAGGTAATGGCTTTCGGGTGGATCCTTCTTCGACAAAGAGGATACTACGAGGTGGAGCCGTTCAAGCCACTCCAAGGAGCAAGAAGAGAAGGTGTTCAAGACCCAGGTATAACCCTCTAACATAGTAGTTAAACTTGTAGTTAGTTTCCTAGGTTTTGTTTAGCAAAGATCCTCTTTTCTAGTCCATGTTGCCTTGTCATAAAAAATCGTTTTTTACCGTTTCCGTCTCCCCGTAAGAACCGGGGTGGGCAACGTGGACTTATAGTGGTATCAGAGCCTAGCTAAACTGTTAGTTATATGTATGCCCTAGAGGCCATTACTGTACATAAGATGTATACTGTAGTGGATGCTGGGACATATATAGGTAGGACTTTCTTGCTCGACATGATAGTACGCTATCTGGTTGCTCTTTATCTTAACATGTATACTTATTGTCTCTCTATTACATGTTGATAAAGCCCTTAGGATGTGTACTCGACTTCCAGGACTATGATGTAGATCATACTAGTGGGGCCTGGGTAGTCAATGAGTACATCCTTCAATGTTTCTAGTCGTGGGAATATCGAGACGGGGCATCGATAGTCCACAGTAGACTAGCGTATATCTTCTCGACCCATGTGATGGGCGATGGATGATCCCATATCCATTGGTGTTTGACATCAGAGACGGTATGCGGGTGCTCAGTGGAGACTAGGTACACTGAACGGACTCGCCGAGAACTCCCAGATGGTATTATACCTCATGTCAGATGGCAGTTCTCTGGTGACACTGGTACAGCATAGTCTGTTGACCCGAGATCGTCATAGAGTCTTGTGTGTCTCACATTGTGCTTTGATTTCCACCCTACTACAGCTCTACTGAGTCGTGCAAACAGGTGGTTTTTGGGTACAGTCCCGATTCACATGGAGGCAATGAGCGATAGGAGGGGATTCGTCTCTCCCGGTATTAGGGGTTGATGTTGCGCTATGCTCGACTGGCCATAACTGGAAATCTCTGGCCAGGGTTGCCGTGATTTACTGGTAAGTGTTATCAGTAGTTTCACGCTTGTTGTGGACCTTACATCGGCATGACTTATCAAGCTACTGGGGTCTGACGTTTACCACCCCTAGGCGAGATATGCGACATATCAGACGAACAGACCGGACTGTGCGGTAAGTGTTACTGATTGGATTCGCAGGAGTGTGAGCAGGCTTGCTCGTTGATCTTCTGACCGCTTAATACCCGGGTGGCCATTACGTTTAGCAGACCGCTTACGGCTTGTGGGTGATTGATATGATCACCACCTACTGCCGGCGTATTGACGAGTCTTTAGAGTCCTACACAGGGGTTTCCTGGTTCAAGCGAAACGGAGTAGGAGCGCATATGTGATATGTGCGGGATCGAGATTGATACGATATGAGATACCGTATTCTATTCTCACGATTTGTGACATTGATCGGTTGTATGCGATATAGCCGGGTTATCGGATCAAGTGTTGATTCGATAAGTTGTTACTTTTGATATTAGTCGGTTATAGCCGGATTATTAAATCAAGAGTTGATTTAATAATTTAATGTATAATTATATATTTGATATATTACATTACATTAACTAGTATTAGCTCACTTAAGATTTATTTTCTCTCTAGTTTGTGCATAAGTGTATATGTGATATATATTTGTGTACATATGTTTGTGTCATACTTGATGATACACACAAGATGGGTGTATGAGACTTGTACCAAGATTAGGTTTAAGATTAGGGTTATTGTTTTATCTTAAGATTTAACAAAAGAGTTGAACTTAGTCAAAGTTATCAAGCTTGAAGAAGCTTGGAGAAACTTTGACAAAGTCCACTCTTTTGTCATTTCTCTTGATATTCTTTAACCTAACCCTTAACCTAATACCTTGGTCAATTCTCTACATGAGTTAAGCATGATAGCTTAACTCACCCATGGTTACATTATTGAGGGAATTAATTCATATGATAATTATTCTTTCTTCTTCTTCTTCTTCTTCATCAAGCTCCATGAAAAGCTTGCTAGCTCTAATGGTGCCATGAGAAAAAGTGTGAGAAAATCAATTCTAAAGTGAGCCCACTTCCTACTTCTTCATCCTCTACTACTTGCCATGTAGTATAGGGTGTTCTCTTCACAAAGTTCATGACCAAGTGAAGGAATAGCTTGAGTTTGAGTCTCCTCGACGTAGATCATCTTCGGCCTCGAAGTCAACGACCTAGCCCGCTCATTTCTCCAAAGAAACCATCGCTAGAGTCCGGGATCCCGATGATCGCAGCGAAGAGACGTCAACACGGAGCTTTAGAAGTGAAGGATCGGATCTACAAAGGTTGTAATCCCTTTCACTTGTAGTTAAAATGTTTAACTTGCTAGTTTTCGCATAATCTCTAGTATACGATCTTGGTTAGGGTTGTTCGGCACGGCTATTTTTTTGAATCGGGCATGGTTGATACCTTGTAGAACCTTGTTTGAGTGCCTAGGAACCCTACATAAACAAAAACTAGCATGTTAGAAAAGTATTTAGAATTTCGATCCGAGAAAAAATCGCAAAACACGTCCGAAAACTAAACTTTCGGCCGATTTTTAAAACTGCTCCAAAAATAATTCCACATATCTTAAAAATCGACTCAGGGTTTTCTAAGAACACACAGCAAAAAAGAGTCCATGACTCAGTCAATTCACCACGGAACCGCGGCGAAACCATGCGTTTCGCCGCGGATCCGCGGCCGAGTTGACTCGGCCGCGACTCGGATTTGCTACAGTGTTTCGGTGTTCTGTTTTGGGATTTTTATCGTATTTTGTTTCTGCCCAGATTTTCCAGAGAATAAAGTTGTGTTTGGGGTAGTTACAAATCCGTATTTTTGATCGAAGTTCTGTAGAATTTAGCTAATGGGTTATATCTGTGATGTGATATATGCACTGAACGTCAACTAATCGCTATACGACGATTAGTGGGGGTTGTGCATATCTGTGATCTGTAATGTTGTTGGATTATGTATATGAACTCGTTGGATTGTCGCAGATGAATAGCCGGGGGTTGTGAGATGAGAGTTTTTTTTATCTTTCATTTGATGTAATATGTAAATTGATGTAATATTATTTTATGGCCGCACATCCGGGATGAGGTAGTAGCTGCCATTGTATATTATTTCTTTTACTGTTTTTGCTCCTAGGATAGACCCAAGGTGGGGTGCACAAACTACTGGGTACCTCGAAGTGCCGAGTGGCCTACTCACGTTGTTGAGGGTGGTTGTTCACTTCGGGTACTTGGTGTTGGAGATAGTGCCCACAGAGTCAATTATTGGATCGCAGGTACGTGATTGCAATGATTGCGGAGGACCTATACCGGTAGGACAGTCTTACTCGAGATGATAGTATGCTATCTGGTTTGCCTTTATCAGTCGTGTACAGGTTCAGGTGACTGATCACTGTTACACTTTGATAGAGCCCTTAGGATCTTGCTTTACTACCAACAGTATGATGGCGATCATATACGTGATAGTTGGGTGGTTTATAAGCATATCCTTAATTGTGGTCCCTAGTCGTGGGAGTTTCGAGACAGGGCATCGATACTCCGGAGTAGACTAGTGTATACAGTCGAAACCCCGACGAGGGTCGGTGGCCAGTCTCACAAGACACTGGTGTCAGTTGGATCACCTAAGATGTATACAGGTGCCCATTGGGTTATGAGTACACTGGACAGGACTCGCGGGGAACCTGCTAGTTGGTATTATACATATCGTCAGATAGCAGTTCCCTGATGACATGTGTACAGGTTAGTTCATCGACCTGAGGTCGTCATTTGTCTCGTGTGAGTTCCCACTGTGCTTTGATTTCTACCCTACCACGGCTCAAAGGAGTTGTGCAAATAGGTAGTTTTTGAGTACAGTCCCGAGCCACATGGAGGCACGTGAGCGGATCGGCAGGGGATTCGTCTCTCCCGGTATTGGGGGGGAGATCGTGCTGTGTCTAGGAGAGCCATTACACAAAGCCCACGGCCGTGGCAGGAGATTTACTGGTAGGTACTCCAGTAGTATCTCAGGGTGTTTTTTAGGCTACACTCCGACATGACTTATACTGCTATTGGGGGTCTGACGTTACTAGCCCCCTAGGCAGATATGTGATACTCATAGACGAACGGACCGGACTGTATATACATTGTCACTGTTAGGCTCAGTTGGGTTTCCTGATGAGTTCGCTCATCGGCCTCCCTTGAGGTCAGTCCATGGCAGCCGTTACGCACAGCTAGTGCTGCTGACAGCTTATGGTTAAACCCACTGCTAGGGTACTGATGAGTCATTAGAGTCCCCCACAGACAGTTTCCCAAGTTCGGGCGAAACGTTGTAGAGGTCGTATGGTTTTATGGCAGGGTTCGGAAAATGCACGTGTCGTATTTCGGGCAGATATTACTGGTGGGCTTTGGTTTAAGCCGGATCCGAGTATTATATTGAGTAGATATAATATCTTTGTCTCAGTTGCATTTGTATTCGGTCGTAATACAAATGCGGGTATTTTTATACAGTTTCGGGGTTATCCTGAAATTAATTTCAGGATCACTTTTGGAAGTTGCCATTTTCCAGTTTTCTATCAGCCGTATTTAACATTTGGTTAAATACGGATTTATCTTTTCTTGTGATGAGTGTGGAAGCTTCTAGAAGCATCTAGAAGGTGGTGACTAGGATTAGTGACTCATGGTTGCATTTAATGATTCAATTAATGCATGATGACTAGGTTTATATGACTCATGCTTTAGCTTTAATGATTCTTGTTAACCTTAGGATATTTCCTCTTGATATTTATCCTTGTGGTCACCCTCTTTGTTCCTACCCTCACCTCCCTCTTCATATATATTGGCCGGCCACTTCATTTGGAAAGGATTATGGTTGTTGGAAAAAAGATAGAGTTTTGGATGTATGGAAATTAACATATTCATCTCATTTTCATATCGATCCAAAAGGCAACTTCATTAACCGTTCGTCCATACCTTTGGACGTAACGAGACAAAGTATTCTACTCATTCTCTACATCATTCTTGGTCGTCTCTTTTAGCAAACTTGACGACCGAGTTGCCTCGGGTCAGAGGCAGGAGCCCGTTTAAAGAACCGTTGATGTGGTGCCACCTGGACGAGCAGATCGGAGATCGACGTGATCAGAGCAGCCGCAACGGAGCGTGGGATAATGGTTAAAGAACGAAGGACTCGGATCGTTCGGTATAACCTTTCTACCCTCTTTACAGTTTGTTAGTTTAGCAATAATGGCAGATCCGGGTTATAGTATACGATAGCGCCAGTTAAAAGTTTTTGTTCCGCGTTTGGCGTCTGTTAGACGGCCGGGGCGCTACCGTAGACTTACAGTGGTATCAGAGCCTCACCATTTTGCTTTACTAACTTGTGCTAACGCGTTTAAAACATCGATCAGACCGAATATCAAAAAATACAATTTTTCTGTTCAATGTTTCTGTCGATTTTAAATCTGGTTTAAAAATTATTTTGATGATCCCAGAAAATTGAGCAGGATTTTTTAAGCATTCCCTAAAAATTCGGTCACGTGATCGTACTATACCGCCGCGGATCCGCGGTCAAACCTAGGGTTTGACCGTGCATCCGCGGCCAGTATATTGGATCAGTGGTCCAAATTGCTTCAGTGTGCTTAACATGGTAAATTGTGGTTTTTGGTAGTATTCTTTTGGGCCCAGATTTTGTTACTGTACAGCAGATGTACGTGGGGCCCACTTCGTGATATTTAGTCGATCGAAATTTAAACATGTTAGTTTACAGTACTTACATTATATCTCCGACCGTGAATGTCATTCGAGCGGTAAACCGCGTCTAATTGCTATAGTTCTTTTAGACGGGTTTGCGAACGTGACATTCGCGTTGATGTTCTGTGTTGTGCTATGATGTTGCGGATTTGTCGTGGTGGATAGCAGTGTGCAATGGTAGTGCAGTTTGGATTTATTTGTACATTTGATATTGCGGGGCGAGCGTCCAATATGTGGACTGCCGTCACTGCCTGTTGTATAATATTCTTTTGGGGCACGATCGGGTTGAGGTCGATGTACCCGTTGTACATATTTTTCATTTCTGTAATAGGTTTTACCCCGCGACGGAGTGCACGGATAGCCGGGTTCTGGAGGGCAATGGGTCCGCATCTCATGGCTTTGAGAGGCAGAAGGGCCTCACTCTGGAATTGGCAAACTATTCGCCGCACTCGTAGGGGGTACAGGTTGACCCAAGGAGGGGTGCTCAAGCTACCGGATTCCGTGAAGTGCAGGGTGGTCCATTCACTTTGCTGTAGGGGGCTGCCTCGCTTCAGGTTTTGGCGGGTAACTTGCCGCACTCGTAGGGGTCTAGGTTTCATTGCACAGGCTATCCACACGACCAGGGGAACGTCGGGTTTCAGCAGCGGCTCTGTGAAACTCTGGGATCCCAGATTATCTGTATTGTTCTGTGATGCTTATTACTTTTCTGTAATGTTGCATATTATCACGCCTGGAGCGATTATTGTATATTGGTATATATACTATTAGATGTTGTATATGTTTTACACCCGCGCTAGTCCAGTCCCCGCTCTGTCGTTAGTTAAGTAACCTAACGGGTGATGACGGGACCCAGTGACGAATGCGGATGGCATATACGTACATTTTATTTTCGTTCTTTTCTGGTGTGATTGATTGATGGGACTGCGTTGATTCTGATCAATGCAAAGGAAAACAAACCTGTTTGGCAGTTGTTGGAACAATTTAAAAAGTGTTATTACAAAGACGTTTCCTTTTGTTATGCATAGTGATATTCGGTTGGAATATCCTGCACCTCATTCGACGGGGCAAGGGCTGATATCCCTTCACCGGGACTGACCCCTTGGGCAGAAGTTTGCGTCAGGGTAAGAACTTCACTATAGTCGATTACATGTTGCTTTGCATCGCGGTATTCAGTTGGAATATCCTGCACCTCATTCCACGAGGAAAGAGCCGAGATCACTTCACCGGGAGTGACCTCTTTAGCAAATGTTTTCGCCACTATATTTTATAAAAAGCTATCAGGTTCCTTCAGCGATATCAAGTTCGTTACGTTAAAGGTTTTTCGCCAAAAACCAGCCGTAGCCCTCTGTCATTTCTTTTTGGTATTCAGTAGTATTCAAGCTATGCATTTTAGCCAAAGTTAAGGCATAGTGTTTGGTAGCTGCTGGGTATTCATTTGTTGCATAGATAGATGAGTTGGTTTGGGACAGTCGTTCTGCCGATTGGCCAAAGTCAGGGGCATGTGCGGGTGGGTTAAAATTGACAAGATAATGATGGGTAGAACTTGGCATGCGACTTATGGCATTTTGGCCAAAGTCAAGGTCATAAGAGCATGGGGCAAAAATCATATCGGGAGTTTCTAAAGAAACTGAAACTTGCCAAGTATGCGCATACCTTCTGGAGTGTGATAACGTGAGTGGATTCCGTCACGTTATCATGCGATGAGAGTTGGATCCTGATTCCCACTGATGAGTTGGTTTACTCTTTGGGTGATCCCGATTGATTCTTCTTGCAGGTTTGGAGGAGAATTTGACAGTACAGTGGGAGGTTTCCGGATTAGATAAACTGATAACCATTCTGATCTAGGTTAGAGTGCACGCAGAGTGTTTCTTTTCTCTCTCTCTTTGGCAGCGACCTTTGACCGACCGTAGACTATGACTCAGTGACCAAGTTGACCGAACCTTCTTAAAATACTGGCTTTTGGATTGTCTGAGTTGCATAAGTCATTGCCACTCCTTTTACCCTTTGAATTTCTCAGAACACCCCGTATTGCTACGGACATCCACTTCCATTGGATAGATCTATCGTATGGTTATATACGAACTCGAAAGGACTTCTTCGAGGATGGATCCAGGTTCAGGAGAAATAGAATTGGTTTATTCAGTTGTCTTTTATTATCACCTTCTCTCAGGTTGCGAGGGCTCCTTGGTTTAGGAGAGTACACCTATTACGCTTATTGGATAGTCTTCTTCCAAACCATAGGCAGGTGCCGAAAGGTAGGGAATGAAGAAAACCAATTAGCCTAAGTAGGGTGTACCGAAGGTAATATGTAAAGACAAAATAAAGGGATTAGAAAGAGGGCAAAGTAAATTGCGACTGATATTATTCACGACCAAACCGCGTACTTCATCGCCACTCCTATTTCACCTTTAAAAGAATAAGGTATTATTCAGTTGTCTCTTATCATCACCTTCTCTCAGGTTACGAGTACTCCTTGGTTTAGGAGGGTACACCTATTATGCTTACTGGATAGTCTTCTTCCAAACCATAGGCTGGTGCCGAACGGTAGGGAAGGAAGAAAACCATTTAGCCTAACGATGGTGTGCAGAAGGTAACGACTAAAGACAAATAAAGGGATTTGGAGAGAAGGCAAAGAAATATACGGTTATAGTCATGAATTGGTTTATGGAAGAGGCATTACTAGGAATACCAGGTTACCCCTACGAAACATTTTCATGTTTCAGTGCATTGTTAAAACAAAACTGTTTTCCCGATTAGACACTTATTCCAGGGTATGTATTTACCAGGTATGATTCTCATATCTGTATGGTTTTACAGATGATGAGTGGGAGTAAGTTATTGGAAATTAGGTGATTATCCTCATTATATCGGAATTCGTTGTAATTGGTGATATTTGAGGAAATCGCCTGGATACAGTTTTCCACCTACGACGCACAAGTTTTGAGTTATTCAACTCAGCAGACTTATACAGAGTATTGTATGTTGTCCAAGTGTCCATCAGGACAAAGGGGTAGGTCCTCGTACTATGTTCTGTTTACTTATGACTTCTCTAGTTTTTAGACAAGTGTTCGTAGAAATACAAGGTCTAAGTTTTGAGAAGTTGTGGGTATAAGAATAAAGTAGAGAACCAAGTGTCACAAGTATCGGGATTCTTCAAAGAGATCGAAGATGTAGATTCTTGTGATTGGTATTCAGATAATAGTAATGGTTTTGAGAAACTTATTTCTCTTTCAGGTTACTCATAATTGGATGGATTCCTAAGTTGAGTAATGCTGATTAGCCTCTTTTTCATTAAGTTGATATGCACTGGAGACAGCTGCATGATTAGAATCTGGTTCCAATTAAATCCGTGCCAAAGTTTCTATATTGGATATAGAATGGTTCATACCTTAACGATGTTAAGGTACGGGGAGTTGTCCAATTTATGCTTAAAACCAGACTCTGGATAACTCAGGGCACGTTTCTGTAATGGTTGTTTGTGGGTTGACCCTGGCTATGACGAGGGTTGATATTCTACCATCTGGAAGATCAATAGTGATATTGTTCTTGACTCGCCACAGTTTTAGTAAAATGGATTTTTTCATAAAACAGTAGTGGGAGTATGGTAGAACTGGAAGTGATTCCAGAACCGCAAACGATTACGGAAAATTTAATAGGACCTATATATTCAATCAGGTTTGACATTCCATTAGCCACTCCGCAGATATGATGGGTAACCTCAGACACCCGAGAGGTACTCCGGTAGCCTCAAGGACGGTGACAGGGAGGTTCTTGCTTACCCAGACTTGACACTACTGTTGTTCCGGACTATGAAACCCGGCAGGAGGTTAAGTATAGCGTCGTTCTAAACTCGTTTTAGAAGTGCACGTATATATTATTCTGCCAGAGGGTTGTTATGGTCAGTAGAAGCAGCAGAAGCATAGTGGGCAAGATGCTTATGTCTATTTATAGACTAAAGCAGATATAGCGGAGATAGATCATCTAATTTTGATGTGACAGTCATAGGTTTGACTTCATCAGAATAGGGGATGGATCTGTTAAGAAGGGAGTAGGGTGAGATGTCATGGTATTTGGATGACATACACAGAGTAGGAAGTAAAATTCCTATACTACGATCGGTTGTACTGTGGTCGTCACACAGTTGTTTCTCCAGACAGGATATGGATATAATATCAAACATTCTGGTTTCTAGATCTATGGTTTTAGATCTGGATTTGGGTAGTTTCCCAATGTCGGTACTTTGACAATATTCTAATGGTTTTTAGAATAGATGACTCCTGGCATGGTGGTGTACCTGCAGGTGAAGTAGTCACCCTCTCTAAAGGTGTCTTACAGACTAAAGGGGAGAGGGATGTGCATGATTGGCAGATCACTTGCTTAGGCAATTGAGTCAATCATGAGATGTCAAGTACCACACCAGATGTTGTTTTTGCACTAGATGCAATAAGTTTGTATTAATCCAATCCTGGAGAAACATAAGGAAACAGTTTTAGAACATAAGTACATGTTCTACAGATTTGATGACGGCAGCCTCCTTCGGGAGACGGTTATCATTCCAGGCTTCAAAGGCGACATGGATGACAGAGTAATTGTCAGAGTTATAGTTTTCCCTCTGACGAGGGACAGTATTATGGACATGTGGTCCAAGAGGATACTGTGGGAGGCATGGTGCCGGATACTGATTAGGTTCAGTGATCGATACAGTCTAAGAAGTTTGGATTTGGAGTTCATTTATGAACTAGGTCCCATCAGATATCCAGACATATTCTAAGACAGGTATTACTCAATTCGGGAGATGGCTTTCTCCGCGAACTTGAGATTAAGAGAGACATAGAAAGAAACATCTAGGCGGATCCACTCACTGAGGCTATTTCTCGAACACAATAGTTTTACAAACGGGCTTTGTGAAACTGATTAGTAAAGGAGTTGGATGCTCGGTTTCACACGGGCTGTGAGTAGTCGACATCGTAATAATTAGCCTTAAATGGAAGTGGGAGATTGTTGGAGATAGTGCCCTCAGAGTCAATTATTATATCGCAGGTACGTGATTGCAATGATTGCGGAGGACCTATACCGGTAGGACAGTCTTACTCGAGATTATAGTATGCTATCTGGTTTGCCTTTATCAGTCGTGTACAGGTTCAGGTGACTGATCACTGTTACACTTTGATAGAGCCCTTAGGATCTTGCTTTACTACCAACAGTATGATGGCGATCATATACGTGAGAGTTGGGTGGTTTATAAGCATATCCTTAATTGTGGTCCCTAGTCGTGGGAGTTTCGAGACAGGGCATCGATACTCCGGAGTAGACTAGTGTATACAGTCGAGACCCCGACGAGGGGCGGTGGCCGGTCTTACAAGCCACTGGTGTCAGTTGGATCACCTAAGATGTATACAGGTGCTCATTGGGTTATGAGTACACAGGACAGGACTCGCGCGGGAACCTGCTAGTTGGTATTATACATATCGTCAGATAGCAGTTCCCTGGTGACATGTGTACATGTTAGTTCATCGACCTGAGGTCGTCATTTATCTCGTGTGAGTTCCCACTGTGCTTTGATTTCTACCCTACCACGGCTCAAAGGAGTCGTGCAAACAGGTAGTTTTTGGGTACAGTCCCGAGCCACATGGAGGCACGTGAGCGGATCGGCAGGGGATTCGTCTCTCCCGATATTGGGGGTGAGATCGTGCTGTGTCTAGGAGAGCCATTACACAAAGCCCACGGCCATGGCAGGAGATTTACTGGTAGGTACTCCAGTAGTATCGCAGGGTGTTTTTTAGGCTACACTCCGACACGACTTATACTGCTATTGGGGGTCTGACGTTACTAGCCCCCTAGGCAGATATGCGATACTCATAGACGAACGGACCGGACTGTATATACATTGTCACTGTTAGGCTCAGTAGGGTTTCCGGATGAGTTCGCTCACCGGCCTCCCTTGAGGTCAGTCCATGGCAGCCGTTACGCACAGCTAGTGCCGCTGACGGCTTATGGTTAAACCAACTGCCAGGGTACTGACGACTCATTAGAGTCCCCCACAGACAGTTTCCCAAGTTCGGGCGAAACGTTGTAGAGGCCGTATGGTTTTATGGCAGGGTTCGGAAAATGCACATGCATTTACGCACGTGTCATATTTCGGGCAGATAATACTGGTGGGCTTTGGTTTAAGCCTGATCCGAGTATTATATTGAGTAGATATAATATCTTTGTCTCAGTTGCATTTGTATTCGGTCATAATACAAATGCGGGTATTTTTATACAGTTTCGGGGTTATCCTGAAATTCGTTTCAGGATCACTTTTGGAAGTTGCCAGTTTCCAGTTTTCTATCAGCCGTATTTAACATTTGGTTAAATACGGATTTATCTTTTCTTGAGATGAGTGTGGAAGCTTCTAGAAGCATCTAGAAGGTGGTGACTAGGATTAGTGACTCATGGTTGCATTTAATGATTCAATTAATGCATGATGACTAGGTTTATATGACCCATACTTTAGCTTTAATGATTCTTGTTAACCTTAGGATATTTCCTCTTGATATTTATCCTTGTGGTCACCCTCTTTGCTCCTACCCTCACCTCCCTCTTCATATATATTGGCCGGCCACTTCATTTGGAAAGGATTATGGTTGTTGGAAAAAAGATAGAGTTTTGGATGTATGGAAATTAACATATTCATATCTCATTTTCATATCGATCCAAAAGGCAACTTCATTAACCGTTCGTCCATATCTTTGGACGTAACGAGACAAAGTATTCTACTCATTCTCTACATCATTCTTGGTCGTCTCTTTTAGCAAACTTGATGACCGAGTTGCCTCGGGTCAGAGGCGGGAGCCCGTTTAAAGAACCGTTGACGTGGTGCCACCTGGACGAGCAGATCGGAGATCGACGTGATCGGAGCAGCCGCAACGGAGCGTGGGATGATGGTTAAAGAACGAAGGACTCGGATCGTTCAGTATAAACTTTCTACCCTCTTTACTGTTTGTTAGTTTAGCAATAATGGCAGATCCGGGTTATAGTATACGATAGCGCCAGTTAAAATTTTTTGTTCCGCGTTTGGCGTCTGTTAGACGGCCGGGGCGCTACCGTAGACTTACACTTGGCGGGTAGTTTGCCGCACCCGTAGGGGTCTAGGGTGGGGTTTGGTTATTCATCACGACCGTGTAATCCGTCTTTCGTTGCACGCTCGAACGAAACGTGGATTTCTAGTATATCCAATGTGTTCATCTGTGATGTGGAATGGCTATCATTGCATCTGACGAATGTATATATCTATATATGATATCTAGTAGGCGTTGCTTATGTTTTGCATCCGCGCTAGTCCAGCCCCCGCTCTGTCGTTAGTTAAGTAACCTAATGGGTAATGACGGGGCCCCGTGGCGAATGCGGATGGCATAAGCGTACGTCATATTTTCGTTGTTTTCTGCAATGGTAGGATTAATTGATGGGACGCATTAAATTAATGCAAGAAAATAAACCAAAGTAAAGTCGTTGGAACAATTTCAAAACCACTCGGTTTCTTTTCAAATCAAAACAACTTTTAAACGCGGAGCTTAAACTACTCCTTTTAAAAGCTATCACGTTCCTTCGATTATATCAAGTTCACTACGTTCACGGTTTCGCCAAAACCATTCGTAGCCCTCCGTCATTTCATATGGATAGTCAATAGTATTCAAGCTGTGTTTGTTGGCCAAAGTCATGCTAGTTAGTATTCAAGCTGTATTCGCCTCAAACATGGCAATAATGGAACGAAATGTCCCTAAAAAAATATTCGCCTCAAACATGGCGATAATGGGCCGAAACGTCCTTAAACTAACATTCGTCCACAAAACGGGAATGTTGGACCGAAATGTCTCTGAACTAATATCCGCCCCCAAACATGGCGATAATGGACCATGATGTTCTTAAACTAAAATAATTGGGCCTAAATGCTCATATGTTTAAGTTGATCTTAATCTCAAACCAGATTAACGGTCCTTAAATAAACTAAACCCAAATTAAAAATATACGGATTTGGACTGATCCGCGCCCTACGGGCAACGACATAAACTAGTCTCCGTATACAATCCATAGGCAACCAAAATAAACAAAAATACACACGACACGAAATGAACAGCCGGAGCAGGAGAAAGTGGTTATCGCAATGCGATAATATAATTAACTGCAGGGCTTGCGCCTGCAGGGAAGAGCGTCCCCACAATCAAAAACCCCTCACAAATGGGGAGGAATCTGATAAAGTCTGCTACAACGGTCGCATCTGTCCAAACCTCTGATATATGGTGCCATAAATCAACTTGGTATCTTCGGAGAGGTGGATGGAGAAGTCCAAATAGCATCTTCCCCTAAAATTTAGGCCAGACGTCCTGACGTCTCGGTCTGCGTCTTTCGGCGGTGAACAGATTCTGGCACGCCCGATGGGACCTTTTCCTCTTTCCACTACATACTTCATATGTCGTGTTTCCCGAACAAAATCGTGGTTCTCTATGGTTGCCCTTGGATTCGAGGTACTAAAACTTGGTATCTTGCTCCTGTGCAGAGAAAATCGATGGCTTCTGAATGCACCTCATGCAACAGCAACTCTCGCTCCACCCCAACTGGACGAGTGACCTACGGGCCCAACGCGGCCTCTATTTTCTCAATGACGGTGGGGCAAGTTATGCAAGCCACAACTGGATTGTTCTTTGGGACCATGCTCCCACCAGTGAGTTTCGGTGGCTCAACGTCGCAAGAGGAAACTCCTAAAAGGTCGGTCTTTGATTGACTGGCGACCACAACGGCCCCTCTCAATGGGTCGTCCAAATCTGGTGTCTCAGTCTTCAACAGAACAAGCAAAAGCTTGAACGGGTCCGCAAAGAGGCTCGTAATACCTGAAGGGGCTGTCCCAAAATGGATAGCCCTCCCAACTCCGCCTACAGGTAAAGTCGTCAAAGGTGCTTCCCCTAATAGAAAGTCAGTCTTCGAAAGATTGGCGGGCCCTCCACAAACTTCAATCAGGATGTCGGTCTTCAACAGGCTGACACCAACAGCAACCCCTCAGCAAAGCCGGGGGCGTGAAGAAGCCGCTTCCAAAACTGAAGCGGTCCCTTTTGCATGACACGCTCGATGTCGTCACTGGCGCAGAGTGAGAAAAGCTGGGGGCAACTCCCCCTCTAGACATACCCCACCAGCTCCAATGGTAGAAGTTGATGTTGCTGTTCCAACCGGGAACAGCTTTGATCTGCTGAGGAGGGTACGCAAGAAATCTCTAACGACGGTGCTAAAGAAATCTCCCCCACCTACAGAGGTCATTGTTCAGGCAGAACCGGAGTGCCCCCATCAGCGGCTCTCCTTGCAAATTCTTAGGGTCTGGAAGAAAGTCCATGACTCCATGATTGATCAAAACTACTCTTGTCAACCAAAGAAATCGAAGGCTCGGCAAGAGAAAGACCATCCCTCCGTCATATAGTGAGGGACTTCTTCTACATAGGGGCCTTTCATAACGGCTCCTTCAACTTCGACCTCCCACAAAAGGATGAGGCCGGAGAAATTCCCATCGACTGCAGCAAATTCAAAAGGCGATGGACCCAAACGCCCTAAGTCTTGGGGCATGATCGTGCATGTTGGATATAGTGCCCTCAAAGTCAATTATTGGATCGCAGGCACGTGATTGCAATGATTGAGGGAGGACCTATGCCGGTAAGACAGTCTTACTCGAAATGGTTTGTCTTTATCAATGTGGACATACTTTAGGTGACATTACAAATCACTATTACACATTGATAGAGCCCTTAGGACTCTTGCTTAACTACCAGCAGTATGATGGCGATCATATACGTGAGAGTTTGGTAGTCTATAAGCACATCCTTAAAGTGTCCCTAGTCGTGGGAGTTTCGAGACTGGGCATCGATACTCCATGAGTAGACTAGTGTATACGATCAAGACCCAGACGAGGGGCGGTGGCCGGTCTCACAAGCCATTGGTGTCAGTTGGTTCACCTAAGACGTATACAGGTGCTCATTCGGTTATGAGTACACCGGACGGACTCACCGGGAACATGCTAGTTGGTATTATACCTGACGTCAGATAGCAGTTCCCTGGTGACATGTGTACAGGTTAGTCTATCGACCTGAGATCGTCATTTGTCTCGTGTGAGTTCCTACTGTGCTTTGATTACTACCCTACCATGGCTTAAAGGAGTCGTGCAAACAGGTTTTAGTTGGGTACAGTCCCGAGCCATATGGAGGCAGTGAGCGGATCGGCAGGGGATTCATCTCTCCCGGTATAGGGGATGAGATCGCGCTGTGTCTAGGAGAGCCATTACACGAAGTCCTTGGCCAAAGCAAGTGAGATTTACTGGTAGGTATTCCAGTAGTATCTCAGGGTGTTCTGGGCTACACTCCGACACGACTTATACCGCTATTGGGGGTCTGACGTTTACCAGCCCCCTAGGCCTGATATGCGATACTCATAGACGAACGGACCGGACTGTACGGATATAGTCACTGACAGGCTCAGTAGGGTTTCAGGATGAGTTCGCTCGTCGGCCTCCCTTTCCTCTGTCACGACCCGAAAGAGCACGTGACTGACCTTTGAACCATATGAAGTCTATAGGACTCCATCTGACACAAGTAAGCCAAAAGCCGAGAAATCTAAAATCATTTTAAGGATAAATAAAGAAAACTGGTTTTTTAATAGGTAAAGAAAACATGTTTTGAAGTCAAGGTTTTTAAATAACTAAGCCGAATATGCATTTTAAAAATGTAAAGTCTTTTCTAAAAATTTCGGCATAGTTTCTTTTGTAAATACTGGCCCCGAACGGGGTACAACAAGAACAATATATATGCAATGATAAAAGGCATCCCCAAGTGGGAGCTAGCTCTTCGTCAATTGACGGTCACAACCACGCAATCAGTATAATATACAACGCCGAATGGCGAGGGTCAAATCCAAAAAAAACTCAATAAGCATGAAAACCTCAATACAACTAAGCGCGACTCTAAGGTCGAATAATACACCACAAATGTCTAAGTCTGAAACAATATACAAGTTTTGGTTGATGGAATTTATAGATACAATGAATAATACAAGTACAATGGTGGTTCTTGATGCAAAGAACCCACCTACCCAATGCAATTCACCCGCAAGGAAGCAGTGTGCCAGAAATGCCGCAATGGAACCTGTACGGCAAAACCTGCAAGAACTGTGGCACAACGGGGGTGAGTTGCCAACTCGTGAATAGAGAATATCTACAAGCAGAAATCGACGACATACTCCTAGGTCAATACGATCAGATATATAAACCTCAATGAATAAGCCTGAAGCATGATAAGGTGGCAATGTAACATCTAAACATGTAAATAGTGCCAAAAGCTCGTGCCAGTGCCTCAGGTAATAACATTTCATAAATATAAGGTATGTCTGCATGAAGTGAATATGATAAAGTATCAAAATGGATATCAATACACATATATTAGCGTCCCATTCCACTAATATTGGTGTAAGGGTATATATAACAGCGCCCTCATATCCTGTTATATATACAAAAGAAGTATGATCAATGTAAATCCAGTCTGTATGTGATCGATGTAATAAAAGTCTGTATGTATGTGGATCCCGTCCACCTTTCACCCAATGACAATAAGCATCATGCATGCAAATATGAGGATATAATCAAAATCATGGAAAACATCATGAAACCTGTGCCGAGCATCGGAATGTAAATCCTCATACATCGGGCATCCATCAGTCCGGGTCAGCCCACTCTCTCATACATCGGGCATCCGTCAGTCCGGGTCAGCCCACTATCTCATACATCGGGCATCCGTCAGTCCGGGTCATCCCACTATCTCATACATCGGGCATCCGTCAGTCCGGGTTAGCCCACTATCTCATACATCTGGCATCCGTTAGTCCGGGTCAGCCCACTATCTCATACATCGGGCCCCACCATGTACCCTCATACAGCACCCACTCCTCGTAAGGGGTATAAAATCAGAACCAATAAATCTCATGGTGGCAGCGCAAACATCATATCAAGGAAACCAGATTTTTCAAATAAGTACATACTTTCCTTTGAAATTATCCACGGTTCCCAAATCTAGAAATATCATAGAAACAATGAATGTCTCAATGCGCATAATCATAAGCATAATGTATGTGACATATAAATGAAATGCAAGTATAACAGTATATCATGCAACATTGAATAATAGTATGCACATACAAGGTCATATCATGATGCAATAATACTACTGTATAGTGACATGGCAATTATCGATGATGAAGTGTGTGAGCCGGCAAGCAAGTGTACGTGGAACATATGCATCATCGATAATGGTGCTGGTGTCCTAACAACATGATTGCAATATAGAAATAAACACATGCAATGCGATGCGGAATCGAATAAGCAATGCAACAGTGAAGAATCTACACCAATATGTACATGACATGCAGTGGTGCCATTTGAAATAAGACGAATCGTGGTTTTGGTAAAATAAGGGTTACGGTGTTTTTAAGAATAGATACATCTTTCGAAACTACCCGTAGAATCCCTTTACTTGACCCTAAGATATTCCCGATTCGTTAGTTTTGAAATAGGTATGACTCGGGTCTAGTCTAACATCTACTAAGCCAAGTCCATCAGGAGGGGTATGGAAACCACCTAAATCTGAGTCGATATATATAAATAATATAATAGTCAGTGATCCCGCCTCAATAGTATCGCGTACGATACAGTATATCATCTGACATCCTCGTGTCATGAGCGCGGATCTATCATCAATATAAAGCTCGCACGGTAAATCTTCGTACGGCATCCCAATAGCTGGGTACGGGTCAATATCACAATCAGCTCATCAATTATTTGGTATCATCATCATCATATCATATAATCTGGGGTACTAATCTAAGTCTAGTACAACTGATACCATCAATATGACTGCGTGTGTAAACACACGTCCAAAGGCCCGCTAGAGATCACATGTCGTATCCCAAATACGAATCATAACAAAATCACCGATCTCGCGGCACAATGCCCAATATCATCGACTCATCTCCAATGTCGTCCAATATCATCAAACACAGTACACGTATATGAATATGCAAGGGTGTGCGTGTATGTGTAAATCTATTATAGGGTTCGCGACTATGAACTACACTAGTTGCTTCTAACCCTAAACTATCCATAATACACCTAACACAATATCCACGACACACTATAAATATCATATATATATACATGATATCAACTACGGACTGCGGGGGTGCTATACGCCATCCACCCGACTTCCCCCGTAGATATAATCTACTCACCTTGCGTCTTCATTTGTGGACGTCGTCACGCGCTTGCTTGTCGTCCCGAAGTCTTCATAGGGTACCTACACATCAACGTATCGCATAATGCGTATTAAAACAAAATCAAAGCTAAAACGGCATACGAATCCCAAAACGATACACTATGATCTATAGGTTAGAACCTATGGACAACACCTTCACAACCATCAATCAATCCTCGATATCGTCGTATAAACGCCAAATAGTCGAGGTAAAACACAATACACAAATTCAGACTTAAAAATACGGAATACGGAAACACGAATCCAAAACAACAACTAAGGAAAAAGGTTCCGGATTTCACCCCAGGTCAAATTAGACAAATCTATACATGCAAGGGCCTAATCTACACATGTAGGAGCTGCAGAACAAAAACGAGACAAAATGGGGCAGGTCTGGCCGCAAATTATGGCCAAACAGAATAAATCTGCGGCCGGGAAAATGAGTTAGGGGCTGGGGTCTTGGAGTTAGCTTCCTGGGTGCCTGCACATGTCACTGTCCATTCAATATAATTTTCAGAGTCTCGGGTTGATAGCAGATCTCATATAAGCTTAACAGATTCCACAAACTTTCCGATATCGGTTTCTAAATCCGTATTCCGGGTCTTAAGTCTCAGGTTTGGGTCTCCATACATGCACTAGGGTATTTATATAACCTCTACTGAGCTCAATTTCATATTACAACACAAAATTTCCCATAACCCTAACTAGGTTTTCCTTAACTCCACAAAATCAAACAATATCGGTTCTATCTAAACATGGGGTAATGGTAATCCATAAACTAAGCTTAAGGTCCAGAAAATACCTCATTTGGCAACTCAAGAATTTTCTTGAGTTGCCCCTAGTGGCCAAAATCCTTGCTTCCTTGGTTCAATGTGTAGATCTTGAGCTTGTGCACACTTTTAATGAAATGAGGGTAGGGTTTTGGTGATGTTTTAGAGATGAATTGAGGGCTTGAAGGTGGAGGGTGAAGAGGGCTAAGCTTCTGCTGAGAATGAGAGGAAGAGATGAGGGAGAAATGAGAGGGAGAAATGAGAGGGAGGAAATGCTAAGGCTTGGTCAAAGTAAAACCCCTTTCTCTCTCTCACCCAAACCTTATATTTTATTCCTTTTCCATTTTCTTTTCTTTTCCTTTCTTCAATTTCCTTTCTCACATAAATAGTAGCCCCAAAACCAACCATGGTGAAAATGCACAAGTGTAGAAAAAGATATGTGCATGTTTTGCACAAAATTGCTTAAAAGCCGATTAGCGATTTTTTAATCGCGATTAGCATTAAATTAGCATATAACTAATCATAAAAACTTAAAAATGGCATAATTCAATAAAATAACCTATTTTAGAATTTTCCATAATTTTTCCAAATTTAATTACACCTAATATTAAAATATTCAATAAAATAATATTAAAATATTCAATAAAATAATATTAAATTATAAAAATTCCCAAAAATAATATTTTATTTTTTTTAAAATGTTACAATCTTTCCCTCTTAAATAAATTCGGTCCCCGAATTTAAATTTAAACCCCCAATACTAAAACATTTCAGTAAAAATCCAAATTGTCGGGGCTCTGAAAATATCAATACATAGCGAATATCATAAAAATGTACTGCTCTATAAGAAATCAATCCCCAAAAATGTATATAAGAATACCCCGTGCGTCTGGTGCGCACGGAAATCAAAATCCATATATGTGCCATACATGAGCACAAAACAACATCTAGGTGCAATGGGTGTGCACGAAACATCTGTCATAGGCAACGTGTGTGCCTGACAGCAAAATCAGGTGCATTTGACATGCACGAAGAATTTCGATTTAGTGCATCTGGCGTGCACCAAAATCGTATATCAAAACACTAAGGGTGCATGAAAACTATGCTGGAAACGTAAATCACATCACTGGCATAAAATATGCATGAAATCACGATCAATATCTCAAATGTAATAACTCTGCGCAAAATATAAATACCCAGTGGGTGCATAAAACAAATATCATGAAACTCACTCATCAAAACTAAATCATGCAAACAGAACGCCCAAAATACCAAAATCCAAGATGACGGATACGTGATAATCGAATCACAAAATCACAAATCATAAATACCATCGTCGGTAGTTCCTCCTTTAAGGTCGAGAAGGTGTCGGTGCATCCAATGCTAGCAGCTCAAGATATCTACTTGCCTCTTGCTCACGGTCTGGTTTCCTCTGTCTCTGGGTCCTTATCTTCCTATGGATTACCAATCTCACGATCCATCGGCTCATCGGCCCTGTCAGATGTGCTAACGGGGACGATTCCGTTCTGGCACTTCTCTGGTCATCTCTCGGTCAATCCTCACGACCACTCATAAAGCAGCATATCACTGGCGTCGGCCTCTGGTTCTCTGAATGTACATCACACATCTGATCCTGGGTGCAAACATCATTGCAGTAGTGTCCTGGAAGGAATCCCGCTCAAGGTCTCTTCCGATCTTGCCTATGCCGGTTTGTATGGAGGTTGGTACTCTTGCATAATCTCTTCTCGCTCAATGGACATCTGCGTCCTCAGCATAGCATTCCCTCGGAAATTGGTCGCATCCCAACGCCTCTGTAAGCATATCAGGTCTCCCGTCTCGACGGAATGTAATGACAGCTCGTCAGCGTCTCGCACGAACCTCTTGTCCCGCTTGTCTGTATCATCGTCTACATCGACGTCACGTCTCTATCGGCGCACTGCAATGTTCTCGGGTACGGTCCATCCGAAGTCTCTCACATATCTCTTTTCTGCCGAATTGCCCGGAAGTCATCGTCCAATGCTGAAGCTAATTCTTGTTCCGGAATGGCTGCATACTTATCGCGCCTTTTTCTGGATGATATATCCATAAACCATGCCTCTGCGTGCATATCGCATCTCTGATGTCAGCGGAGGGGAACGTCATCTCGTCGAAATCTCTAGCGAACTCTTTACTTCACTCTGCTTCAATGTCGACTGATTCGGACTCGTCTCATCGTGGCTGCATGGACTGTGCTCCAACGGCTATACTCGTATCTGGAGTCTCCCAAGCAAAGCATCCCATCACATGATATCCGAATGATGTCGAATCATTCGATCGACTTGTCAGAACCTCATAATCCCCCAAGAGATCAACATCTTGAGTACAGTTTAATAGTATCGAGTACATGCCACAGCGTCGGGGGTCCAGCCGTAGAAAGGCAAACCCAAGCCTCACTAATGGTACCGCGGAACTGCCGCAAACCCTAAGGTTCAAAGGCTTTCACACGGTCATTAGGTCGAGTTAGGGTTTCATTCTTCTAGAGGGTCCATGGAATCGCCTGCATGTCTTTCCGTATATTTTAAACTTGAAAAATGGGCTCCTGACATTCGATCGTCTCTGTCGACAATCAACGTCTCCGCGTGAAGTCGTCTCTAGCTGGAAGTAATCTATCTGATGACCTCGCATCGGTAAGCGAACGAACCACCTTTCCTAGTCATTCATCCTCGGGTGACTAGCGACTCACCTACATATCTCTAAGTATATACTCATGCTGCAGTAGCTCCAATCATCTGGGTGACATCTCGTCAATTGCAGCAACAACTGGCTGATTCGTCTGTACGCTGAACAACGCCTCTATCATCCTGAATAAGCGATATATCAATGGTCATCACATCTGGCTGGCCTGTAGCAGTAGCCTGATCCTCTGGTACCAATCGGCACGTCCGAGAAATCTCGTAAAGCGATCTGTCAAACGCTCATGGCGCATAAACACAATAAGACGACGCCTCTAAATGCAATCGTATGTCTCTGGAATCACGCCCTGGTCAGTCCTCGTCCACGACGAGCTCATGCTGACGCAACTCGAGCCGTAGCTCACTCTGCCCGTGCAATCGTGGCAGCAAAATCATAACCAGTATCGATGAGGATAGATCATAGGAAGGAATATAATACTGTGCAAGGAAATGTACATCCTAAGGCTCCTTAAGCGGAGTAGCGTATCGTTAGTATGCCGCGGAACATAACCACGGTACGTCACTCTACTTTAGTCACCTATTCCATCAACCAAGGGTCATCCTACGTTACGAAAGTTCGGGTCTAATACCCCCTCGACTAAGTCTAAGTTCCGTAAGGTCAAGCCTAAGTTCCGTGTATATATAGACGCCCTAGGCTCCACATAGTCAAACTTATACTCGAACCAAGGTTAACCTAGCGCTCTGATACTAACTTTGTCACGACCCGAAAGAGCACGTGACTGGCCCTTGAACCATATGAAGTCTATAGGACTCCATCTGACCCAAGTAAGCCAAAATCCAAGAAATCTAAAACCATTTTAAGGATAAATAAAGAAAACTGGTTTTTTAATAGGTAAAGAAAACATGTTTTGAAGTCAAGGTTTTTAAATAACTAAGCCGAATATGCATTTTAAAAATGTAAAGTCTTTTTTAAAAATTTCGGCATAGTTTCTTTTGTAAATACTGGCCCCGAACAGGGTACAACAAGAACAATATATATGCAATGATAAAAGGCATCCCCAAGCGGGAGATAGATCTTCGTCAATTGACGGTCATAACCACGCAAGCAGTATAATATACAAGCCGAATGGAGAGGGTCAAATCCAAAAGAAACTCAATAAGCATGAAAACCGCAATACTACTAAGCGCGACTCTAAGGTCGAATAATACATCACAAATGTCAAAGTCTGAAACAATATACAAGTTTTGGTTGATGGAATTTCTAGATACAATGAATAATACAAGTACAATGGTGGTTGTTGATGCAAAGAACCCACCTACCCAATGCAGTTCGCCCGCAAGGAAGCAGTGTGCCAGAAATGCCGCAATGGAACCTGTACGGCAAAACCTGCAAGAACTGTGGCACAACAGGGGTGAGTTGCCAACTCGTGAATAGAGAATATCTACAAGCAGAAATCAAAAGCACGACATACTCCTAGGTCAATACGATCAAATATATAAACCTCAAAGAATAAGCCTGAAGCATGATAAGGTGGCAATGTAACATCTAAACATGTAGATAGTTCCAAAAGCTCATGCCAGTGCCTCGGGTAATAACATGTCATAAATATATGGTATGTCTGCATGAAGTAAATATGATGAAGTATCAAAATGGATATCAATACACATATATTAGCGTCCAATTCCTCTAATATTGGTGTAAGGGTATATATAACAGCGCCCTCATACCCTGTTATATATACAAAAGAAGTATGATCAATGTAAATCCAGTCTGTATGTGATCAATGTAATAAAAGTCTGTATGTATGTGGATCCCGTTCACCTGTCACCCAATGACAATAAGCATCATGCATGCAAATATGAGGATATAATCAAAATCATGGAAAACATCATGAAACATGTGCTTAGCATCGGCACGTAAATCCTCATATATCGGGCATCCGTCAGTCCGGGTCAGCCCACTCTCTCATATATCGGGCATCCGTCAGTCCGGGTCAGCCCACTCTCTCATACATCGGGCATCCGTTAGTCCGGGTCAGCCCACTATCTCATACATCGGGCATCCGTCAGTTCGGGTCATCCCACTATCTTATACATCAGGCATCCGTCAGCCCGGGTCAGCCCACTATCTCATACATCGGGCATCCGTCAGTCCGGGTCAGCCCACTATCTCATACATCGGGCCCCACCATGTACCCTCATACGGCACCCACTCCTCGTAAGGGGTATAAAATCAGAACCGATAAATCTCATGGTGGCAGCACAAACATCATATCAAGGAAACCGGGTTTTTCAAATAATTACATACTTTCCTTTGAAATTATCCACGGTTCCCAAATCCAGAAATATCATAGAAACAACGAATGTCTCAATGCGCATAATCATAAGCATAATGTATGTGACATATAAATGAAATGCAAGTATAACAGTATATCATGCAACATTGAATAATAGTATGCACATACAAGGTCATATCATGATGCGATAATACTACTGTATAGTGACATGGTAATTATCGATGATGAAGTGTGTGAGCCAGCAAGCAAGTGTACGTAGAATATATGCATCATCGATAATGGTGCTGGTGTCCTAACAACATGATTGCAATATAGAAATAAACACATGCAACGCGATGCGGAATCGAATAATCAATGCAACAGTGAAGAATCTACACCAATATGTACATGACATGCAGTGGTGCCATTTGAAATAAGACGAATCGGGGTTTTGGTAAAATAAGGGTTACGGTGTTTTTAAGAATAGATACATATTTCTAAAATACCCGTAGAATCCCTTTACTTAACCTTAAGATATTCCTGATTCGTTAGTTTTGAAATAGGTATGACTCGTGTCTAGTCTAACATCTACTAAGCCAAGTCCATCAGGAGGGCTATGGAAACCACCTAAATCTGAGTCGATATATATAAATAATATAATAGTCGGTGATCCCGCCTCAATAGTATCGCGTATGATACAGTATATCATCTGACATCCTCGAGACATGAGCGCGGATCTATCATCAATATAAAGCTCGCATGGTAAATCGTCGTACGGCATCCCAATAGCTGGGTACGGGTCAATATCACAATCAGTTCATCAATTATTTGGTATCCTCATCATCATATCACATAATCTGGGGTACTGATCTAAGTCTAGTACAACTGATACCATCAATATGACTGCGTGTGTAAACACACGTCCAAAGGCCCGCTAAAGATCACATGTCGTATCCCAAATACGAATCATAAAAAAATCACCGATCTCGCGGCACAATGCCCAATATCATCGACTCATCTCCAATGTCGTCCAATATCATCAAACACAGTACACGTATATGAATATGCAAGGGTGTGCGTGTAGGTGTAAATCTATTCTAGGGTTCGCGACTATGAACTACACTAGTTGCTTCTAACCCTAAACTATCCATAATACACCTAACACAATATCCACGACACACTATAACTATCATATATATATATACATGATATCAACTACGGACTGCGGGGGTGCTATACGCCATCCACCCGACTTCCCCTGTAGATATAATCTACTCACCTTGCGTCTTCATTTGTGGACGTCGCCACGCGCTTGCTTGTCGTCCCGAAGTCTTCATGGGGTACCTACACATCAACGTATCGCAAAATGCGTATTAAAACCAAATCAAAGCTAAAACGGCATACGAATCCCAAAACGATACGCTATGATCTATAGGTTAGAACCTATGGACAACACCTTCACAACAATCAATCAATCCTCGATATCGTCGTATAAACGCCAAATAGTCGAGGTAAAACACAATACACAAATTCAGACTTAAAAATATGGAATACGGAAATACGAATCCAAAACAACAACTAAGGAAAAAGGTTCCAGATTTCACCCTAGGTCAAATTAGACAAATCTATACATGCCAAGCGCCTAATCTACACATGTAGGAGCTGCAGAACCAAAACGAGACAAAATGGGGCAGGTCTGGCCACAAATTGCGGCCAAACAGAATAAATCTGCGGCCGGGAAAATGAGTTAGGGGCTGGGGTCTTGGGGTTAGCTTCCTGGGTGCCTGCACATGTCACTGTCCATTCAATATAATTTTCAGAGTCTCGGGTTGATAGCAGATCTCATATAAGCTTAACAGATTCCACAAACTTTCCGATATCGGTTTCTAAATCTGTATTCCGGGTCTTAAGTCTCAGGTTTGGGTCTCCATACATGCACTAGGGTATTTATATAACCTCTACTGGGCTCAATTTCATATCACAACACAAAATTTCCCATAACCCTAACTAGGTTTTCCTTAACTCCACAAAATCAAACAATATCGGTTCAATCTAAACATAAGGTAATGGTAATCCATAAACTAAGCTTAAGATCCAGAAAATACCTCATTTGGCAACTCAAGAATTTTCTTGAGTTGCCCCTAGTTGCCAAAATCCTTGCTTCCTTGGTCCAATGTGTAGATCTTGTGCTTGTCCACACTTTTAAAGAAATGGGGGTAGGGTTTTGGTGATGTTTTAGAGATGAATTGAGGGCTTGAAGGTGGAGGGTGAAGAGGGCTAAGCTTCAGCTGAGAATAAGAGGAAGAGATGAGGGAGAAATGAGAGGGAGAAAATGCTAAGGCTTGGTCAAAGTAAAACCCCTTTCTCTCTCTCACCCATACCTTATATTTTATTCCTTTTCCATTTTCTTTTCCTTTCTTCAATTTCCTTTCTCACATAAATAGTAACCCCAAAACAAACCATGGTGAAAATGCACAAGTGTAGAAAAAGATATGTTCATGTTTTGCACAAAATTGCTTAAAAGCCGATTAGCGATTTTTTAATCGCGATTAGCAATAAATTAGAATATAACTAATCATAAAAACTTTAAAATGACATAATTCCATCAAATAACCTATTTTAGAATTTTCCATAATTTTTCCAAATTTTTCTGTATTTAATTACACCTAATATTAAAATATTCAATAAAATAATATTAAATTATAAAAATTCCCCAAAATAATATTTTATTTTTTCTGAAATGTTACATGCTCAATACCTTGGTCGCCTTTACGTACAGCTAGTACGACTGGCGTGCTTGTGGTTAAATCCACTGCCAGCATATTGACGAGTTTTTAGAGTCCCCCACAGAAAGTTTCCCAAGTTCGAGCGAAACGTTGTAGAGGTCGTATGGTTTTATGGCAGCGTTCGATCATATACTTGCACTTGTGCATGGATCATGATCGGACGGACCATACTAGTGGGCTTTGTTTTAAGCCGGATCTTAGTATTAGATTTGTTGGATTACATTTAGTCTCATTGCATTCGTATCCAGTCGGAATGCGGATGCAGGTATGTATATACAGATGAGGGGTATCCTTGTGATCCGTCATGAGTTTACTTTAGAAGATGTCATTCTATTTATTGTTCTAAACATTTGGGTTAATGTTTATTAAGTGGAAATTGTGAGTGCTAGTCATGATGAAGAGCATTAAATGTGGCATGTGCATGTTTGGTGACTCATGGTGTTATTTTTTGTGCCATGTCAATTTTCTTGATTGATTATTGTGTGGAATTGATATGTGGGGAGAGAGAGGGCAGCCATATGAGGCTTGGGTTTGGTCTTGAGATATCAAGAGAGCTCTCACAATTAATCCCACACAATAAACAAGCTCTTCTTCTTCTTCACTATTTTTCTTCTTGTGCTCACAACTTCCATTAATGGCTTCTTCTTCAACCTCCATCCATACCATCTCATGTGTTGAGAATCAATGGATGTATTGAGACAAAGTTATCACACACATTCTCTACTTCACCTTGGACATGTCGGCTAGCAAACTTCATGTCCGAGTTGCTTCGGTTTTGAAGCGGGAGCCCGTAAAAAGATTCCTTGACGTGGTGCCACTTCGACGAGGAGATCGGAGATCGAGCGAGATCGGAGATCCGCGAGGAGCTAAAGATGGTGGCTAAAGACCGAAGGACACAGATCGATTGGTATAGCCATTCTATCATCTTTGTAGTTAGCTAGTTTAGTGTTAATGGCATGATCTGGGAAAAAGTCTGCGTTAGCGCCGGTTTAGTAAAAGTTTTTGTTCCGCGTTTGTCCTCGGATAGACGGCCGGGGTGCTACCGTAGACTTACAATGCATACGATCTATATGGCTTCCGGGAAAGATGAAAGCCGTGCTTCTTGAGGTCATCGACCGCAAACTCGGTCACTGACAAAAGCTCAGGAGCAATAACAAAAGCTCCAGGAAATGCTAACCAAAATGGCAGCACATACCGGACAGAAAGAAAGTCCAGATCCAGTAGCCGAACAGCGCCAGGAGCAGGAGACCGATACAGAGTTCCTGTGAAGGGTGCTTGAAAGAAAAGATAAAGGAGCCGCTGAACAAGCTGCTAACATAAAGCAGATGAATCTTTTGTTCCAAGATATGGTTGGAATGATGATCTAGCCAGAACCCCCGGCCGAAGATCTGCCGATAATCGTCAAGGATGACAGAGGGGAACATCAAATCCACTTCCGGCCTTATCGGTAGCCAAAGAGGAAACAGTCTTCAAGGCTGCTCTTGATGATTATATCGGTTAACAAATAAGATCTCACCAAGCCCATGAGACTGCTGGCCAAATCGTCAGAACTGGGCGGCCGTATCCAGGCTGGTATGACCAAATCAAATACCCGCTGGGATATACGATCCCCAAGTTCCATATGTACAAAAGGATAGGTAACCCCCATCAACACGTCATGCAGTTCAGGGCTCTGTGCGACAACACTGGAGGCGATGACAAACTATTGCTTCGCCAGTTCGTTGGCAGCCTGTCAAAAACGGCCTTTGAATGGTACTCGGAGCTCCCAAATGACTCCGTAAAGACATTCACAGAGATGGAACTACTGTTCACACAGCGGTTTGCCAGCACGAGCGAGCGCACCCCGATCACGGCATTAATCAATGCCAGGGTAAAGCCGAGAGAAACCTGGGTCCAATACGCGATCCGGTGGTGGAACCTATGGTCTAAGTGCGAACAACGCATTGAAGAATCTCCCACCGTGATCATGTTCATCCGGACCCTTGATCCTCAAACGACTGTGTCCCAGTTCATTGCATTCTTCAAACCAACCACCTTCCAGGCTCTGATTGATAAACTGTTCAAATGGACTAGATGGGACATGAGCCTTCCTCCTCAAATAAGGACCCTCGAAATAACAAGGGTGAAGGGAAAGCGGCCTTCGTTGCCAACACGCAATAACAACCGAGTGGCCCAAAACCGGTTACTCGCCAAAACAACATGCGTCCGTGCCCGTCCTTGGAGGAAAGACTAGGATACTCTTACTCATTTCCCCGTGATAAGACGAGGAGACTATTTGAATTGGCAGTGCGTAACAAAATCATCACATCGCCAGACCCACGGCGTCCACTGCAACCCAGCGACGTCAATAACCCTAATTACTGCTCCTATCACAAAATGGTGAGCCACCCAATTGAGGATTGCTACGTCTTCAAGAGCTGGGTCGAGGACCAGTATCAACAGGTGAAATTCGCGTTGTCTGATAACTGGAGGGTAAGCCCACCATAGAAGCACACTCCCAAAAAGGTGGATGCGCCGGGGGCATCATGCTCACTCATGGAAGTAACTCCATGGGAAGTCGTTCTTTCAGCTAAAACCAAAAGAATGTTGAAGGATCTACAGGCAAGTCCAGTAGTCAAGTGGAAAAGCCCACTTGAACCCGAAATCATCGAAGGGATGCTGAAACCGCGTCCCGTACCGAAAGTTGTTGACAAAGGGCAAAACCCACAAGTCAAACCTTCAAAGTCTTCGAAGAAAAAGAAGAAGCCTGTCGAGTATGACAACAAGAGCACAGACCTACAAAGGTACATCGACACACTGGAGGAGTACAACCAGAAGGCGCGGACACCGGTCACGCTTGAAGAGTTCCTCAAGCATATTCTTGAGGACAAAGACAACGATGAGGAAAATGACTCATCAGAAGAAACCAAAGACTATGTAGCAAGTTGCCACATGGTCTCCCATTCATCGTTAAATATGAAGAAACTCCCTCGGCGTCAGAAAACTACATGGAGGAACTGGGGTAGGATCGGTGCTAAAATCTCCGGAACTGCCAGAAGACCCGATCGATAGACTGTTAAACGAAGCCTTTCGAAAAAGCAAAGCTGACTAAGAACGCGAAACAACCATATAAGAAAAGGTTAAGCGTCAGCGTCAGGATGAAGAAGCTGTGGCAAGGATGAGTCGTATAGTACTCCAACCAAACCAAAGAACACCTGCTACAAATAAGAGCAAGATCAAGACAGAGAAGCGGTTTGCCAAAGTCCTGTCAATGGGAATGAAGCTGCCACCTCTCATAGGAAACACTCCCGGGGTCATACGCCTCAACGGAGAGGATTCACATCCAAACTACTGTCTATATCATCGGAAGGTTACCCACCCCACCGAGTAATGCAGTACCTTCAAGAAGTGGTGGTAAGGATATGTTGCCAATCAGAAACACTTTAAGAAGATGAAGCGTGAAGCTCGTCGACGACAAAATAGTGCGACAGATGCACATGAAAAAATGATTGGCAACTGTCATATGGTTGATACCAGTTCGGAAGGGGGAAACCCCAAGTTCTTACTTTCTGGAGCGATTCTGAGGACGAAATAGCACTCATCCCTCTCTTCAAAGAATCCACCTCCGAAAAAGAAGAGGAAGAGAAGAACTGTGAGAATATTCAGCTGCGTAACCGCATGCTGCCTGAAAAGAACCTCAGACCTACAAACAAAGGTTTGAGCAAAAAGAACAAAGGGAAAGAAAAAATCTCTGAAGAAATTGCCCTCGACGATGGAGTTGTCGAAGAGATCGCGGAAAGGGACCAGCCTAGGAAAAACAAGGTGGATTACAATGTTCTGTCACGTCTGAGGAAAATACCCTCACAACTGAGCATATTGGATGCTCTCCTCCTGTCCAAAGAGGCACGAGATTCTCTAATCAAGGCATTACAAGTGCCCGATCAGTTCCAAGCTTTCCTCACAGAAAAGAAGATGAAAGATGAACTGGCAGAGGTCCATATGGTTGACATTACATTCAGCGATGAAGATCTCCTCTTTGGTACGTGCGAACATAATCATCCGTCATACGTCACCGGGTACTGCCACGACATCAAGATAGGGAAAATCTTTGTCGACAACAGATCCTCCGTCAACCTTCTCAATATGAGAATGCAGAAGGAGATTTTCATGAACGTTCAGCACATGGCCCGAGAAAAAATTACCATCTCCGGGTTCAACTCACAGTCGTCGCGGACGCTCAGGTCCGTAATACTGATGCTGTGCTTCGGGTTGCTCGTCACTAACATCAAGTTTCATATCATTGATGCCAAGACTTGCTATAATTCTTTACTTGGTAAGCCTTGGTTACATAAGTACAACATCATCCCTTCTACACAACATCAGTGTATGAAATATTTCAAAGACGGCTTGGAATACACCGTCACAGGAGAGCTAAATCCGTTCTCCGTAAACGAGATCCAAAAATATGAAGACGCAAAGTACTTCCTACCAGACTTCGAGGATACGGAAATGTGTCATAAGCCGGAGGATAAACAGAAGTCCATTGTCACTATCCCGATCTTTGGGAGCGATACCAAGGAAGATGAAGAAATAGTCTACTCGGGGAAACCCTAAAAAGAAAACAACTACTTTCTCATCGAAAAGTATTGCCTGGCACCGATCTTCGCAATAAAGAAGCTCAGACATTACGCCTTGGCACATGAAGTCCACCTTATATCAAAGGTGGATCCTCTCAAATATCTGTTGTCAAGGGCCATACTGATAGGAAGGCTTTCCAAATGGGCCCTCCTCCTGATGGAGTTCTCGATAATGTATCGTCCCCTCAAACCATTAAAAGGTCAGGCCATAGCTGACTTTCTCGCGGAGCATCCGATACCAGCCGACTCCCTATTGAATTGCAAATTGCTGGATGAACATGTGTTCGACACAATCAAAGAAGAGAAGGAGGAAAATGATTCCCAATGGGAACTATACTTCGATGGAGCATCTTTCGTGAAGAGGCGAAAGAAAAACACCTCCATAATCAAAGCCGGGGTGGGCCTTATCTTCGTGAATCCGCAAGGAGGGATATTGCGTTACGCCCTCTCTTTAATAAAGCCGAAGACTAATAACGAAGCTGAATATGAAGCTTTGATAATAGGTCTCAAGATCGCTATCGACATGGGAATCAAAGACCTCCTCATATATGGAGACTCCCAGCTGATCGTTAGCCAAGTAAATGGCGACTATCAGACGTGCAAGACAGAGCTGATAAAGTTGGGCGAAAGAGTGCAGCAACTGCTGACACAAATCCCCTCCTACATCCTGGAGAGTATACCGCGTTCATAAAATAGTAAGGCAGATGCGTTGGCCAAATTGGCTAAGGAACTGGCCGATGATGACCTCGATGATGTCATTGTGCAAAACCGCCGGGTTCTTGCGCCAACAGATATATCTTCGGAAGACTTAATAGAGCCATCCGAAAGAAAAGAGACGACTGAAGAAGTAACCTTTCAAATAAGAGATGAAGAAAAGGTCAACGATTGGAGAGAAGTTTTCATAGACCACTTCAAATCCCAACGAACACCCAAAAATGCGTCGTTTAGACATCAGCTCATGAAACGAGCCCTGTCTTTCGCCTTCGGCAATGATACTCTATATAAGAGATCATTCGACTGTCTGTGACTAAGATGCCTGGGACCAGAAGAAGCGAAGAGAGTCGTCTAAGAAACTCATGACGGACTCTGCGGTTCTCATCAAGCTAGGCCAAAGATGAAGTTGAAGATAAAAAGAATGGGTTACTATTGGCCTACAATGATTCAGGACTGCCTTGAATATGCGAAGCAGTGTCACTTGTGCCAAATTCACGGGGACTTCATCCACCAGCATCCAAATCCGCTACACCCAACAGTAGCTAGCTGGCCGTTCGAAATGTAGGGAACCGATATAATTGGTCCCATTGAACCGGCATCGTCCAAAGGACATCGGTTCATACTGGTAACGACCAACTACTTTTCTAAGTGGGCAGAAGCAGTACCACTAAGGGAGGTGAAGACGGAGAATATCCTCCATTTCTTCATAACACATATCATCTATCAGTTCGGCACCCTGCGACGAATTATCTCCGATAATGGGCCAGCTTATAGAAGTCATAAAATTAACCGCTTCGCACAACAGCATAAAATAGATTGGAGATACTCTTCAGTCTATAATCCTCAGGCCAACGGTCTAGCTGAAGCTTTCAACAAAACCTTGATAAAGATTATAAAGAAAACAGTGTCTAGAAAAAAAAGACTTGCACGAAGCTCTCTAGGCATACCGAAAAATGTTCAAAACGGCCACGAATACAACACCATACGCATTGGTATTCGGCATGGAAGCAGTGCTCCCATTAGAAATGGAACTCCCTTCTTTGCGAGTAGCGGTTCGATACGAGCTGACAAATGAAGAAAATGCTCATTTTCGACTCGAGGAGCTTGATGCCCTCGACAAAACTCGCCTTATAGCACAGCAAAATCTGGAGGCTTATAAGGCAAGGATGACATGGTCATACGAAAAACTGACCAGGTCAAGAACATTCCGCCAAGGCGAACTCATGCTAGTCGTCAAAAGACCAATGATCCCCAATCGCGCAAAACGGGGGAAATTCGAGCCAAAGTATTGTTTACCGCCGGAAACCGGGAAGACAAACGTCTTGCCTACATTTGGGGGGCAAATGCTATTTGGTTTTATCTGTCTACCTCTCCGAAGATGCCAAGTTGATTTATGGCACCGTGTATCGAAGGTTTAGACAAATGCGGCCGTTGTAGCAGACTTCGTCAGATTCCCCCTCGTTGTGAGGGGTTTTTGATTTTGGAGACGTTCTTCCCTGCAGGTGCAAGCCCCTGCAGTTAATTACGTTACCGTGTAGCGATAACCACTTTCTCTTGCTCCAGAAGGTTTCTTCGTGTCGTGTGTGTTTGTTTTATTTTTGGTTGCCCGTGGATTGTATACGGAGACTAATTTGTGTCGTCACCTGTAGGGCGGGGATTAGTCCAAATCCGTATTTTTTTAGATTTGGGTTTGTTTGATTTGAGGCTTGTTAATCTCGTTTGAGATTAAGATCAACTTAAATATTTGTTAAGGATAGGTTAGTTTAATTTTAGACTAAGATCTACTTAACGGGGGTTCAGGATCATTTTTGATCCAACAAAAGAGCATTTGGGCTCTATCATTTTAGTTTAGGGACAATACAGTCCATTGAGTTTAAGGACATCATAGTCCATAGAGTTTAGTTTATGGACGTTGCGGTCCATTGTGTTTAAGGACATCATAGTCCATAAAGTTTAGTTTAGGGATGTTGCGGTCTATTGGGTTTAAGGACATCATAGTCTATGTTTAAGGACATCATAGTCCATAGAGTTTAGTTTAGGGACATTACGGTCCATTGAATTGTTGGTTGTCAGGACCCACCACCTCTCTGAAGATGTTGAAGAATTACGACGTCATATATCAGAAGTGTGGGGAGATGTACCCTTGAACCAATGTCAGTTGAGAGATCTGCAGTTGGTTTTAGGACTAAGATCAACTTTAGAAAAATTGTGATCCCATGGGGTTGGTTGATTTGAATTAGGGGCTTTTGGTCAGCTTGGACTCAGTCCAGTTAGTATTGAATAAAGTATTAAACACTTGTTTGGGCTCGGTCCCTTTTATGTGCAACAATGCTGAGCATTGATATGAGCTCTAACTCTCACCCCATTTCTTTATTTTTTATGGAGTGTTAAACACTCTTTATAGTGTTGGGCTCTATTTACAGAGCGCTTTATGTTATACATCGCCTACGTGAAGGGCACGTGGGGCGCTTGGCTTCGAGCACCAACCACTGAGTGCAAAGCACTTTCTATTTTATTAGCGCGCACGTGAAGGGGTACGTGGGGCGCTTGGCGCTGGGCGCCAATCACTGAGTGCAGAGCACTCCTTATTTTATTAGCGCCCATGTGAGGGGCACGTGGAGCGCTTGGCGCCAATCACTGAGTGCAGAGCACTCTTTATTTTAGCAGCGCCCACGTGAGTGGTACGTGGGGCGCTCGGCACTTTTTTCTTCTTTGTGCTTTTTCTCGAAGAGTTTAATTCTTTATTCTCCCCTGGATCTTCAATCCCCAAGAACATATTCATCCCTACGAGAATTAAATTCTCATTTGGAGGAAACTTGTCTCATGGATCTCAGATCCAGGGAAAGAACTATGTTCTTTTATAAGGGTTAAACCCTTGGGTATGCAGATGAGATACTATGATCTCTATTTACCTTGAAGAAAGTTCTTCTTCTTTCTTATCTCTTCAAGCTCTTTTTTCTTGCTCTTCTTTTTGAACTTAAAGTTTATGGGGGGTTCCTCTGTACAAGACTTAAAGTCTTGGGGCCTTTATATAGTGGAGGCTGATTTGTTGATTTAGTTGAGGAAATCTCTCATTGAGAGATCTCTTAATTGATTCGGGGAAATTATCCACCGTCGGATCTTTGATCCAAGGACTTCTGTTTTACAGAAAACATTTTTCTTGTTTTTTACAAGATTGGGAAAATATTTTCCCATACATAACTTATTCTGTATCTTGGTGATTTTTAATCACCATTGGATCTTTGATCCAACGGTGCTCTGATTTACAGAGCACAATCTTTCTTATTTAGAAAGATTTGAGGAGTATTTTCTATATCAGAATTTAATTCTGTATCTTGGTGATTTTTAATCACCATTGGATCTTTGATCCAACGGTACTCTGATTTACAGAGCACAATCTTTCTTGTTTAGAAAGATTGGGGAAAAAAAATTCCAAAATAGGGTTCTGATCCCTTTTATATAGAATTTAATTCTATCGAGTCAGAAGATATTGGGAATCCTCACGTGTAGCACGTGACCCAGTGGCACTAGGCCGGTTTTCCTATATGCAGCAGTCCCAAAGAAGAGCATCACGTGTTGGCACATGATGCGCCTTCTGGCCTGCTGTCTGTTTTATGAAAGCGCCTATATACTTTGTATATAGATGCTTACGTGTGGTACGTGAGGCCCAACTTTAGCCTATTTGTTTAGTGTAATGCTTGTAATTTTGACTCTAAGGCGCATCACGTATGGGCACGTGATGCTTCCTTTGGGGAATTTTCCCATTGCTTTTTTATTTATTATTTATTTTTCCATAAGGAACAAATGCCCCTACAGCATTGTTCTCACGTGTCTTGCACGTGAGTGCAATGCTGTCACCTTTACAGTCGTCGGATGGCCTAGGAGAACGGGGAGGTGAATCGCCCTTATCACGTCTTATAAATGCAAGGGTTTGGCTTTTGGGAAGCCACTGTTCTTTCATCTTCTTCCTTCGTTGTTTTTTTTGAGAATTTAATTCTCCTCTTCAAAGCTTAGTTCTCTGCCATTGCAATTCCAGAGTTAAACTCTGTTGGAAAAAGAACCCCCCCTTTTTAGGTAAATATCTTGAATATCATAAAAACCCTTTTTATCAAAATTTCTGGATTTTATATCCACCATGAGACATTATTCTTCGAATAGCAGACCTTAATGTCATGGGTTTTCTAGAATTTAATTCCATCACACAAAAGGAATTTAATTCCTCACCAAAGAGCGTACCTCTAAAGATCAAGAGGACCCTCTGGGATCTTCACTTCCAGGTGTTCTTGAGAATCTTTTCAAGGGATTTTTCCTTTATTTTTACCTATTTGGCAGTGTTTGTAATGGGTGTTCTTTTGTGAGGATGTCCCAAGTCGTTTAAACTCCAATGTGCATTTATTGAGAATCTTTTTTTTTATTCTCACAATGATTTCCCTGCCTCGTGATTGGTGAGCCGTCATACTGATTTGTGGGGTCCATTATTTTTGCAATCAATGGTCCCATGGAATAAACTTCTTGTCGTTTTCTTCTGCCGTTTACACACACGCGCGCGCGCGCGCGTATAAGTTGCATTAATAGTTTTTTCTCCCTTTATTTCAGGAACAATGGCTTCTCTTCCCTACTTTCCTTTTACTCGCTCAGACGCTACTTTTCCACAATCGCCGTCGGACGAAGAAGCAATGGCGATGATCAGGGCTCATGACAGGGACTGTACCAGTTTTCTCTTGTGGGTAACTTGGTATGGACATATCACCCGGGGCTGCCGCAGCTTTATTTGCGAAGTGCCAACAGAGCCTCTTCGCCCAATTTCGCTGATGGAGCATCCGCAGACTGCTTTTGTGGTGGAGGCGGCTGATTGGACTCCTATAGGCCAGCTTGAGCCGTCGACCACTGGGATACCCAACCAGCCTTTGCCGGCCATAAATATTTTGGGGCGTTACATTTGTCAGGGTGAAGCCTAACCCTGGGGACAAATTTATAAAATAGGGCTTACCTATCGCCATCCAATGGGCTATCTTCCCTGGGCTCGATATGTTCTGTCCACCCATCGTACGCGATTGCAGAAGGTCGGGCTCTATCAGGCGGTGTATGCGTCCCTTTTTCATTATCAGTCCCCTCATGTCTGGTTGGTTAAGGTTTTTGTGAACCAGTGGAATCTTCCCACCAACACCTTCTTGCTAGGGGATCGCAAGGTCTCTATTTCATTGGAAGAGTTTCGCGAGGTTTCGGGACTACCAATCATGGGAGAGAATTATGAAGAGTTGCTGACTCCCGATCAGTATGTGTTTGAGACGATGCCGGCTTTGCTTGACGGCTTGACGATTGAAAACGCTGTCCTCCATAAGTACCCTAGCTTAATCAAGGTTTTGGTTATTTTTGAGAAACTGTTCGCAGCGTCGGAAGGGTATGGCATCACTTTTGAAAGCTTCATTGCCTGCTTTATCCGTGAAGATGCTTTGTCCAAGAGGATCCAAAGTCTGTGAACATTGACGACCCTTTTGGGTTTGGGCTAGACAAACTGCCGGCCAAGGAAGAAGATTTACCGCAGTTTTATATCCCGATCTTGTCGGCCGTGTCCTTCGATTCGATTACAGCTCTCGGAATGGACGAAGAGACCTTCTTTGTCGGCTTTATCAGCCTTTGGCTCAGTTGGTTCGCCATTCCAACGCATCGTCGCTTTATGAGAGCTTCGGTCATCTATCCTGCTCATCGCGTGGCTGAAGGGACACGACTGGCCGTGGGCATCGCAGGACTATCACACTTATACCATGGGCTGAGCGCTGCGGCCAATACTTCGACCCCGAGTGTAGATGTTGTGAGTTTCTCCCTCTACTAGTTTACGTCGTGGTTCGAGATGCATGTATTGGGGGCGTTCGCAGCGCATCGGAGGCCAGATTTCTATGACGCTTACACCTTCCCGCGGCTAATGAGGTTGGTGGATGCTTCTGCTCCTAATCCAACTCAGCTAGGGGCCCTTCGTGTGTTGCTTAACCCGTATGCTAACGAATGTGGGATGATATTCAACGACCGAGTCCTCTCTGCTCCTTCGGGACCTGTTCAGCAACTATTCGATTTATCGAAAGGGGGAGCACCATCCTTAAAGCCTAAGGAGATTATGCATCTATACTCGATTAGGACAGGTTTCTTGGTATTTCGTCGGAGTAACGTGGTTCTTTTTATGTGGTATAATCCGCACCGCTTTGCCCAACAGTTGGGTTATGACCAAGGTGTTCCTTTTGAGGCGTTCTTAGTCGAGCCTACTTCATCACTGACGGGTATTCGCAACGCTATCCATCATTTTATGCTGCTGAACACTGGTTCTCGTTTCATGATCCCCGAGGCTGATCATCTTCCAAGGCGTGTGCGGTCTTTTACGGGTTGGTACCGTCATCGAGTTTGTCCCGTCATTACCGAGGAGAAGCGGATACTCTTCGGATATAGAGCTCCCACCCCGACCCAAGCCACGGGCATTCCGCCGTGACCGCAGACAGTGGTTCGCCCTCCATTGAGGGGTAACGGGGCCTTACTTATCCCTGAGGCGGCGGATGCGGAATCGATTCCTCCCACAGTTGGTATACCAATGCACACTAGAGCCCAGGCAAAGGCTTCCGATAAGGCGCCAGCAGTAGTTTCATCAGTTGCGGCATCATCAATGGGGATGTCATTACCGGTAGTACCGCCAAAAGAGTATATTGAAGGCGAGGTTGGGCAGCGCCGTATCAAAGCACCAAAGGGGAGGAAGCGATCCTCTTCCAATGTTAGCTCTAGTTCGAAAAGGAGAAAGAAAACAGTTGCTGGCTTACTTGACTTTTTGTTGGAATTTGAGCCTATTGTTCAAGACGAATCCATTTCCATGCAAGAGCTGGATGACGGTCTTATTTACCCTGGCTCGTCCGCTGAGGAAGCCGCACAATTAGCTGAAGCTTTACGGCGCTCGAAGGATGAGACCCAAAATGTGCACATCCCGAAAAATCCCTACCCTCCGGTTATCTTTTACGAAGATCCCCCATCGCTACGGAGAGTACATATGGGTCCTCTGCGATGGGAAGACGAAAGATCCCTCAAGCAGCCCATCTCAGCCGCTTCTGAAGATGAGCTGGCATTGAAGACCGGTGGCCATGAATCTGCTTTCGAAACTTGGTGAGCACATTTCCTCAGGAAGGAACGATGGCTTGAAAAATCTATAATAGACGCATCCTGGCGTATCAGTAGTTTTCCTTATTTTCCTTTTGGCAAGTAGTTTGTATCGTTCTCATATCTTCTTATCTTTGCAAAAACTTTGCAGGGACCTCAGCGACGACAGAGAATTTGAGCCCGAGTCGCGCCCTGACTGTGAATTCTATAAATGTCTCCGATGAGGCACTGGTAGGTGCGGAGGAGATCATTATAGCTCATATTCCTGCTGTGGAGCATCCACCGGTAGCCTCCGTTCCCTCGGTGCCTGTTCTTCCAGAAGAGGTGACCTTATCGGCCGTAGATCTAATGGATCTTTCTGGTGACAACTGGGAGATAGTGGAAAGGGTAAATGAGACCACTGTCCCTTCATTGGAGCCTGAAGTGGCAGCTGTTGCCCCTTAATTGGAAGCTGTCACATCAGCAAATGTCTCCGGTGATGTTCCTGAGGGTATGGAGGAGGCTGCCGAGGCTACTATCCCTCCGGTTCAAGGCGGGAAGAGTATCGAAGGTAGTCTTACATACTTTGTTTTAATAGTCTTTCTATTATCTGAACCTTTCCTTCCTTTCAGAACTACGGGAATTGGCGGCTTCTATTGTGGACCTATCTCCCAGGAAGTCCTTCCAGCGCTTACTTGACATAGCTGCCCTACGGGCGATATCCCCGCAAAGTATCGTCCTTTCTCCCGGGCAAGGTCTGTGTTCTTAGACCCTTTTACTTTATTATCACTTTTTTTACGATGATGCTAACATGTCCTCTGCAGTTCTGGAAGCTGATGATGAAATGGAGATCCTTGATGGGCCTGGGGACCTTTCAAACCCCCCTTGCATGGCTGTGGAAAAGTAAAACTCTACCCTTGGTATTGTTTTGTTTATTCCATGTTTGCTAGTTTTGCTGACTAGTCATTAACTTTGACAGCTTTGCCAGCTCCGGCTCCGTTAGAATTCCGGATCTCTATGCCACCGGGACCATTGCCCGACGTGCGTCTAAAAGGATGGCGAGACAAAGCATTCACTCCTTGTCGGCCCTTATTGAAGATCTTCGTGCTGGAAGTTCTGTTACGGCCGAAGAATTTGCTGCCGAAGCCAATACTTCCTTGCCCTTCCTTGCTACTTATCATGATGAGACATTGGTGCATGTTTGGGTTGAGTATTGTCACAGGGTGGAGGCTTACTTACATAATCTTGAGTGTATACGCCTTCCTTCCGAGCTCTTAACTGCCAAGGTAAGCCTGCGGGGGTGGATTGAGCGGTGTGCCGCTAATTTTCAGTCTTGCGAAAAGAGGCTCAACCGGAAATTTTCGGAGAGGGAGCTAGCTTCAAATGCTCTGGGGGAACTTCAAGCTCAACTCACTGCTAAGACCACCCGTGCTTACGAACTCTGGCAGGATCTTCAAGAAGCTATCACGGAGGTGGTAGCTATTGATAAAGCCGTTATCTTTACCCGCGAGATGGTTGAAGCTCATAAAGTTGCTGAAAAGGAGCTTGAGAGTCAGTTCGCCTCATATCAGGCTCAACAGTCTCAGGCGGAGACCCGTCTTGTGGCAATAACAAAGCTTGAAGCCGAGGCCCAGCGGAAGAATGATGAATTGACGAACTTATTGCATCGTCCGCCGGCTTGAAGATATATATATATATATATATATATATATATATATATATATATATATATATTCTCCTTTTTGTATTTACTCCTGAATAAGAGTGTCTTTTGATTCTTTTATGAAATATACCTTGTATTCATTTGGATTCATGAATAAAAGACATATTTTGTTTCATATTGGTGTGTCCCTTTTAGCAAATGCATTTTGTAGATAGTATATCTTGATATTTTTACAGGGCAGCGACGACTTAGGAAACATGTTCAGATCTGCCGCCTAAGACTTTTCAACTTCATGAGTCGTGAGAGTCTCATAAAGACTTTTCTCCCTACGAGTCGAGAGGATCCCGTAGGTGTATTTTCTCCTTAGGAATCGTGAGGATTCCTAAGTGTGTATTTTCTCTCGAAAGTTGTAAGGATCTTACAGGAGAATTTTTCCCCTTTACAAGTCGGAGGACTCGTAAGTGGTTGTTTCCCTCCTTGTCGAGATTCAACTTTGGAGAGTGTGGCCCGTGAATAGTATACAATGGCCCATCTAGGACCGACTTGCAAGGCCCCAGTGCTTAGGAAACAGGTCATTATCCCTATTTCCTAAGGCTTTCCCCTACGAGTCGAGACGAATCGAGGGATTATTGGTTGACTTGATTCCGAGACGGAGCGTTGTTCCGGCGGGGAGGTCATTGGTTGACTTGTTTCCGAGACGGGGCGTTGTTCCGACGGGGAGGTCATTGGTTGACTTGTTTCTGAGACGGAGCGTTGTTCCGGCGGGGAAGTCATTGGCTGACTTGTTTCCGAGATGGAGCATTGTTCCGGCGGGGAGGTCATTGGTTGACTTGTTTCCGATATGGAGCGTTGTTCTAACGGGGAGGTCATTGGTTGACTTTTTTCCGAGACAGAGCGTTGTTCCGGCGGGGAGGTCATTGGTTGACTTGCTCCGCTTTCTGCGGTGTCTGGGTTTACTTGCTCCGCTTTCTGCGGTGTCGGGGTTGACTTGCTCCGCTTTCTGCGGTGTCGGGGTTGACTTGCTCCGCTTTCTGCGGTGTTCGGGTTGACTTGCTCCGCTTTCTGCGGTGTCGGGGTTGACTTGATCCGCTTTCTGCGGTGTCTAGGTCGACTTTAGGTTGTCTGTGAACCATGGAGTCTTAGAAGTAGGGACTTTGCCGTGGCTTCGACTGGTGGTGTCACGTCCGTATCCTGCTGGAATGAGGAGGAACGCCGTTGCCGATCTCTAGGCTGTGGATGTTGCCGTTGAGATCTGGCTTCCCTTTGACAGAGTTTGGTGGGAAAATGTGGTTCCCTTTTCGTTTATGCCCATGGATTGTATACAGGGGTCAGTATGGACTCTCCTGTAGGGCATAACCTTTTTTATTGTTTTTCTTTCCACGATGCTCTATCATTTCAGCTTTTTATATCGCGAAAGTCGCGATTGCCCAATCCTTTAGCTATTTTTCGCGGTGCCCAATCATTTCGGCTGTTTTTCTTTTTCTTTACTCGCTGCTTTTTATTGCGAGTTGCCTTATCATTTCGGCTATTTTTATATGCATATATTTTACTTGCTGCTCTTTGTTGCAAGTTGCCCTATCATTTCGGCTATTTCATATGCATTTTTGGCTCGCTAATTTTGTTGCAATGATGGACCTTGAGATCTGATACCAATCTTAGCATCAGCATCGCTGCGACTGGAATGTGGCCAGGAGCGAATCATCATTTGCCGTGAAAGGTCTTAGAAGCATCGCTACAACTGGGAGATTGCCAGGAGCGAATCATCATTTGCCTTCGCCTCTATCGAACAAAGGTGGCTTAGTAGACAGGGTTAGGTATCATGCCGACTAAGGCTTTTGACTTTATGAGCCATAAGGGTCTCACAAAGGGTTTTCTCCTTACGAGTCGTGAGGATCTCATAGGTGTATTTTCTCCTTAAGAATAGTGAGGATTCCTAAGTGATACCTTCTCTTGTAAGTCGTAAGGATCTCATAAGAGAAATTTTCTCCTTGGAAGTCGAAAGGACCTACAAGTGTTGTTCACCAAATGGGGGAATTTCGCACCATCGGTGGGGTTAGGCGAGGGAACGCTCATTTATGCCCGTGGATTGTATACAAGGGCCGATATTGACCGCCTGTAGGGCGGTCTGGGGAATGTGATGGCTTAAGAACAGGTTCAGATCTCTGTAGCTTAAGGCTTTTGAATCCTATGAGCCGTGAGGGTCTCATAGGGGATTCTCCTAACGAGTCATGAGGATCTCGTAAGTGTAATTTCTCCTTAGGGATCGTGGGGATTCCTAAGTGTGTTGCTCCTTTGTGAGTCGTAAGGATCTCACGCGGGTATTTTCTCCTTACATGGTCGAGAGGACCCTGTAAGTGCACAGGAATTTTTTTTACGAGTCTGCGCCCTTTCGGGTTTTCACAAACTCGCCGGTAGCCCTGCTGTTTTTACTCACAGAGCCCTTTCAGGTTTTCATCCGTGCCCATTTTGCTTATGGACGTACCCTTTTTTTAGCCTAAGGATGCTGCGGTTCATAGTAGTTTAAGGACGTTTCGGTCCGTAGCTAGTTTCAGGACATTCGCTCCGCTGTTCATCCTGCATGAATGTGTATTTGTTACGTGAAGGGATACATGACGATGATGTGGAATACACCCATTTAGGGTGTGATTTGATTTGGTTGGAGTGTTTTGTGACCCATCCCTATCACGGCTTCTCCAACTTGACACCGACGCCTGGCCCCTTCGAATAGGGACATTTCACGTTCTCGATCAGTTTTGCTCTTCTGACGGGCTTCGTTCAGCAGCATGTCAATCATCTCTTCTGACGGTCCCAAGGATTTTGGCACCGATCCTTCCCCCAGCTCCTCTATGTTATCTTCCGACACCGAGTGAGCTTCTTCATCATTTACTGACGAATGAGAGATCATGTGACAACTTGCTACATAATCCTTAGGTTCTTCTGATGAGTCGTCTCCCTCGTCATTGTCGTTGTTTCTATTTTCAAGGATATGGTTGAGAAACTCATGGAGTGTGACTGGGGTCTGCGCCTTCTGGTTGTATTCCTCCAGCGCGTCAATATGCTTTTGCGGATCCGTGCGCTTGTCATCAAGCCGCGCGGGCTTCTTGGTCTTCTTCTTTTCCTTCGAAGACTTTGACGGCTGGGCCTGGGTGTTTTTCCCATTGCTACCAACTCTCGATGCTGGGGGCGGTTTCAGCATTCCCTCAATGATCTCGGGTTCCAGTGGGCTTTTCCATATAATCACCGGACATCCCTGAAGATCCTTCAGCATTCGTTTAGTCTTATCTGAAAGAACGACTTCCCATAGGGCTTCCTCTATAAATGAGCATAATGCCCCCTACGTATCCACCTTTTTAGGAGCGTGCTGTTGTGGCGGGTTTACCTTCCAGTTTTCGGACAGCGCGAACATGACTTGTTAGTATTGGTCCTCAATCCAGTTTTTGAAGACGAAGCAATCTTCAATTGGGTGGCCCACTATACGGTAGTAGGGGAAATAGTTAGGACTGTTAACGTCACCGGGATGCAGTGTGCGTTTCGGACCCGGTAGGGTGATGAGCCTGTTGCACACCACTAGTTCGAACAGTCTCCCCGTTTTATCTCGGGGAAACGAGTAAGGACGTCTCAACTTCTCATCGAGGAATCGCGGTTTGTTGCCTTGGTGAGCAACCGGTTTTGGGTCACTTGGCTGTTGCTGAGCGTTGGCGACGAAGGTCACTTTCCCTTTGCCCTTTTCATTTCGAAGCTCCACTTTTGAGGAGGATGGTCTATGGCCCATCTGGTCCATTTGGGCCAGCATGTCGATCAAGGCTTGGAAAGTGGTCAGCTTGAAGAACATCATAAATTGGGATATAGTCACCTGAGGATCAAGGGTCCCTACGAACATACCCGCGGCAGGAGCATCTTCGATGCGTTGTTCGCATTTTGACCATAGGTTCCGCCACCGAATTGCGTATTGAACCCAGGTTTCTCCCGGCTTCACTCTGGCGTTGATTAATTCCGTGATCGGGGTGCGCTCGCTAGCGCTTGCGAACCTTTGTGTAAACAGTAGCTCCATTTCTGCAAATGTCTTGATGGAATCATTCGGAAGCTCCGAATACCATTCAAATGTTGTCTCCGCCAAGCTGCCAACGAATTGGTGAAGCAATAATTTGTCATCGCCCCCAGTGTTGCCGCATAGAGCCCTGAACTGAGCGACGTGTTGATGGGGGTAGCCTGTCCCCTTATACACGTGAAGTTTAGGGATCGTATATCCCGGTGGGTACTTAATTTGATTGTACCATCCTGGATAGGGTCGCCCAATTCTGACGACTTGGCCGGCAGCTTCGCTTGCCTGATGAGCTCGTATTTGTTGAGCTATGTAGTCATCAAGCGCAGCATTCGAGATCGTCTTCTCCCTGGCTGCTGATAAAGCCGGAAGAGGGTTTGATGTCTCCCTTCTATCGTCTTCAATGATTATTGGGGGATCTTCGGCTGGAGGGTCCGGCTGGATCATCATCCCTACCATATCTTGGAACAGGAGCACCATTTGTTTTATATTAGCCGCTTGTTCTGCGGCCTCTTTATCTTTTTTCCCGAGCATCCTTCGGAGGAACTCGGCGTCAGTTTCCTGCTCCTGGTGTTGTTCTGACGATACTTTCGGGCTTTCTTTCTACCTAGTGAGTGCTGTCATCTTTGTCAGCATCTCCTGGAGTTTCTGTTGGTTCTCCTGAGCCTTGGTTACGGACCGCGTAAGTGGTCGATGACCCCCAGAAGCACGGCTTTCCTCTTTTCCAAAAGCCTTGTAAACGGTGTGCACTACCATGCCCCCAGACTTAAGGCGTTTAGGTTCAGTGCCCTTGAGATTTGTTGTAGGCACGGGTGTCACGACCCGAAAGTTTAGCTCGTGACTGGCACTTAAATCACGCAACGTCTAGAGGCGTAACGTAACTTAAGTAAGCCGAAAACCAGAAATCTAAACCCTTTTTAGAAAATAAAAGAGGTGCGGTTTTAAAAAAAGGTATAATGAAAACAATCGGTTTATTAATTGCATGGATAATAGAACATGAAATGCAAGTGAGTTTATTAGTTGAAAAACATTTTTCGTCTTTTTTAAAAATTTGGGCAGCACCTCCCTTGTATATTTTGATCCAAAACCATAAATACATAATAATGATAAAGGCATCCCCAAGCGGGAGCTAGCTCTTCGCCAAACGGCGGATCACAACCACGCAAGACAATATATATAAGTATACGACGCCCAACGGCGAAGTTCACCACAAAAGATAAAGAAATAAGCAAGACATCAAAACCACAAGTAGCGGAAAACCCCTCGCTCTAAGTCTCGCAACCACAAGTCTCACTAAGTCTCATTACTTATACAAATACTAATTTTTTTGATTGATGGAGTTGACTACATACAATATGAATAATAGATACAAGAGGGGTACGATCCAACATGTACAACCTAACCAACCAAAACACCCGAATGCAGCTGTGTGCCAGCGATGCCGCTACAGATCCATGCGGTCAACCTGCAAGAACTGTGGCACAACGGGGGTGAGTTGCCAACTCGTGAGTAGAAAACATCAACATGTAGAAATCGAATAAACAACGACTCCTAGGTCAACTGTATCATAAAGGTAATACTATGATATCTAGGATGGCCGTATCTGCATATGTGCCTATAATGTAATCAATGCCTATGAGCATGCGGATAACATCCAACAGAAATAATAAATGCATGTATGCATGTGGGTCTCGTCCACGTGTCAACCGATGACACAACAACATCATGCATGTAAATATCATAAAAACATATGCATGAAAATATGAGGATATAAAACAACGTGTGTCCATCGCGACACATAAAAATCATGGAACCTGAGTGTCCAACATCGACACTCGAAACATCATGAAACCCGTGCCCAGCATCGACACGTAAATCCTCATATCTCTCAGGCTCCGTCAGTCCGGATCGGCCCATAACATCTCACGACTCCAATCGGTATCCTCCGGATAACCGCCAGGTCCAACCAATCACCGGTAGGTACTACCCACCCTTCCAGGCTCATCGTCTACTCCATGAAAAACATTTCTCGCCCCGGGGAACCATACGGGTCCACCATGAACCCGCAAACAGATCATCCGCCTCCTCGAATCGGGTTTCTATCATACGTCTCAGAACCGAGAAAATGCATGGTGGACGCACTGAAATATCATATCAAGAGAAACCCGGTTTTTAAAACAATACCTACTTTCCTTTGAAATATCCATGGTTCTCAAATCCAGAAATCTCATGAAAACGGCATATCTCAATGCGTATAATCGTAAGGCATGGTGTACGCAACATATAACAGAATGTAAGTATATCCGTATATCATGCAACAGGGAACAGTGATGTGCACATAACGAGGGAAAACCGCTCTTTTAAATGAGTCCAGTTTTAAAATATATCATGCGGTTCCCAAATTCTCCAAAGTCAAATGCAACATTGTATAAATGTGCATATGTAACTATAGCAAGTATATTATGCAAGGACTCATATCATGATGCAGCAATTCTACTGTGTAGTGACATGGTAATTATTGATGATGAAGTGTGTGAGCCGACGAATCAGTGTAAGTTACGCATCATCGATAATGGTGTAGGTGTACTAGCACAGGTATATGAAATGCAATGAGAGTGACATGAGCGTAGCATAAAGTGAATCGTATGCAAATACTGACATGTATACGTATCTAACATGACCGAGTCAGTGAATCTATCAATCGGCATCCATCCTCACAACATCACGTACGGTATAATCCATCGTACGACATCCTCTAGTCAAGGGTATGTATCAATCATCAAGTCGAACTCATCAGGTACGGAAAATCATCGTACGACGGCATTAAACCATTAGGGATCCTATCAGCCTATATGACAAAGAGGGGTACGGACCTAACATCTCGTACGACATATCACTCATGATTCACAACATTCTATATATCTCTATATACATATGTCCCAGGTCACATCCATAACAAACTCATATCAGGGGACCGGCAAAGGTATCAATCATCTCAATCGACTCGCATCTGTATACCAACATACCATCAAGTCATCATATAACATCGTATATTCTTTTCATCGCATTTATATCTCACATCAAGTCAATTTATATATATACATTCTACCTTTACTAAAAGCATACGTCTCTAATCTAACATACACACCCGAACCATACAATCAGTTTTTAAAAGATCCGAATCGTAGTTTTGAAAGTAGGGGCTACGGTGTTTTTAAGGAAAAGATATCATTTGAAAATCCGTAACGTCTCTCAAGGTATCTGTTTTAAAGATGCATACGATTCTTCAGTTTTGAAATAGGTATGGTTCGGATGACACGTTTACGTCGGCTATCTAGTCTTATAGTACCCTAAACGGCAATATCATCGAACATCATCCTCAAATTCCGTCATCACATATTAGTCGTATCATATCACTTCTAACTATACTTTAGTTTCTAATATGGTTCCTCTAACTATCTTTTAACCTTATCTATAGTTTTCTATTAAAAGTTCCCTTCACAATATTCTATATATAAATCGGTTTCCATCAAAGTTTGCGGGGGTGCTATACGCCATCCACCCTACTTCCCCCGTAGATATAGATCTACTCACCTTGCTACTTGCTTGTCAAACTCGATGACGCCATGCTCCTTCACCTCGGAATCCACGCGAAGGTACCTACAATAATACACAGTCGCAAACGCTATTAATATCGAATCTGGAAAACCGACATGGCACACGGTGCGCTCGTAGGTTAGAACATATAGCCCACGCATGCAAAACCAACCTATCATCCCTTGTTGTTGATGTAAAAACATGCAACAACCAAATACAAAATCAAAATACGGAAAACATAACCAAAAACCACACCAAAGTGCTCCCAGATTTTGACTCAGGTGAAATTGGGATGAACAAACAATACATGGATGATGTATATAGGGTATATGACCTACAGAAGCAACCTAGACCCAAAATTCCTCCATGTGGCCGGCCACAAGGCCTAAAAATCCGGTGAGCTCGGTCCCTATACCTCTATTTGGGTTCGTTTCGTCAGGGTGGTCTTCTAGTGTGGTAATTAGGCCTCTGGACTTCTTTTCTAAGCTCAGAAATTCCCCGGGTTGCTCCAGATTCACTGTAGGCACACCCAATGCAACAAAACCGACATGGACACAATTCTTAGTTTTTATTATCTATTCTAGGTCCACCAATTGATCTCTATGGTCTTTCATACCCTCACTACAGCTCACAAGCCCACAAGTCACCAAACCCTCTCTTGAATTTTCCAATTTCACAAACCCACACCTTAAACCCATTCTAAACTAACTAGAATGCTAGGAAAACATAAACTAAACTAAATGGAACGGATTATACCTCCTGGATGAAACTCAAGAGAACCCTAGCTCCCCAAAGTTATCAAAATCCCGCTTTGCTTGGTCCATTGTATAGAGGATGAGGAGGTGGTCATTTTTTTGTGAAAGGGGTATAGGGTTTTGGCAAGGTTTTTGAGATGGATTTTGGGGTTGAAGGTGGAGGGAGATGAGGGTGAGGAAGATGAAGGAAAACAAATAGGGGAATAATGGTGGCTTCCCTCACTTATTCTACTCTTACCCTCACTCTCTCTCTCTTATTCTCACCTCCCAATCATTTCTTACTCTAACCTTTTCCCTTTTCTTTTCTTTTCTCACGAAAATAAAACCAACCATAACTAAAACAACACAATTGAACATGTAACCAAATGAAACATGTCATGGTGCACTAACCATGAAAAACTGTAGGAACACGGATTTGGCCTAATCGCGATTAGTAGTGCACTAATCGGGTTTTTATCCAAACTGCATGTAATAAAATTTAAAAATGCCAAATCCTTTAAATATATTTTTAAATGAACAAATCATTTTAATCTCCAATTATTTCACAATTATTGGAATATATTTATACCCTTTTTCGAAAACCCCAATTTCGTAAATCGGCAGTTTTCGGGAAACATATTATTTTAATATTAAATTCGAAAAATAATATTTTTATATTTTCTGAAATGTTACAGTCTTCCTCTCTTAAATAAATTCGGTCCCCGAATTTAAATTTAAGCCCCAAAATGTTAAAACATTTCAATAATCAACTCAAATCAACGGGGCTCCGAAATCACGGAAGTTACCGAATAACACCGCGCGTTAAGTGCGCATGAAAACGAGTACAAAACTCAAAAACTGAACTCCGTCAAGCGTCACGCAAATCATCGAATTTGTACACATATCCTTGGAGTTACAATGGAGATACAGATCTCGAAATCCACTACTAAAATCCAATGTGCACTAGTCAAATACTATAATACATATATAGTACGCATCCTTGAAAAATCTCCAAAACTGAATAAAACACATGCAAAATCTTTTCTGAATCTCCGTGTGATGCGTAACTCACGGCACAAGTGACGGACGCTCATTTGTAAAATAGTAAATATAATTTCGTATATGTTTGCTCAAATATACGTCCCGTCCATTTTAAAATATCTCAAAAAGGTTTTCCTTTGTAAACGTTCGTGTCGCTCACGGACACGGAGAAAATAGCGAGACTATAGCTCCTTTTGAAAACCTCTTGGTAAGCTTTTTAATGTATGCAAAGTAGTCATGTAACGATTCAAAATAATAAAATACCATTTTTAGGAAATTTTATAATTTAATATTACTTTATTGAATATTTAAATAATTCGGTATAATTAAATACAAATAAATGGGGAAAAATTTGGAAAATTCTAAAATAGGGTAATTTAGTGAATTATGCCATTTTTAAGTTGTTTTGATTAGTTATATGCTAATTTAGTGCTAATCGCGATTAAAAATCGCTAATCGGGTTTCGGGCAATTTTGTGCAAAACATGCACATATCATTTCCTACACTTGTGTTGCATTTTTCTTGCCATGGTTTTATTTTGGGGTTCACTATTTGAGTGAGAAGGAATTTGGAGGAAAAGAAAAGAAAAAGGTTTTAGAATAAAATATGAGGGTTGGTGAGAGAGAGAGGTATGATCTCCTTTGACCTAAGGACTTAGCCATCTCCTTCATTTCCTTCACTCATCTCTCTCCCCTTTCAGCCCTTGCTGCTGCTGCTGCTCTTCATCTCCCTCCCCTCTTCATTATCCCCAAATCACCATGAAAACTACACCAACACCCCATCTTCATTTCACAAAAAATGTGCACAAGCTCGAGATCTACACATAGGACCAAGAAAGCAAAGATTTTGGCCACTAGGGGCAACTCAAGAAAATTCTTGAGTTGCCAAATGAGGTATTTACTGAGCCCCTAGCTTAGTTTTAGTATTACTTATACCCCATGTTTAGTTTAGAACCGATATTGTGTGGCTATGTAGATTTGAGGAAAACCTAGTTAGGGTTTGAGGGAATTTTGGGTTGTAATGTGAAATTGAGCTCAGTTGAGGTTAGATAAACACCTTAGTGCATGAATTGAGACCCTAACCTGAGACTTAAGGCCCGGAATACGGATTTAGAAACCGATATCGGAAAGTTTGTGGAATCTGTAAAGGTTATTTGAGATCTGCTATCACCTGTGACATCCTAAAATAAAATTGATTGGACAGTGAGATGTGCAGGCACCCAGGAAGCTAACCCCAAGACCCTAGCCCCTAACTCATAGACCCAGCTGCAGATTTAATCCCATTGGCCGCAATTTGCGGTCGGACCTGCCCCATTTTGTGTCGTTTTGGTTCTGTAGCCCCTACATGTATAGATTAGACCCCTGGTATGTGTAGATTTGTCTAAATTGACCTAGGGTGAAATATGGAGCCTATTTCCTTAGTTGCTGTTTTGGATTCGTGTTTCCGTATTCCGTATTTTTAGTTCTGAAATTGTGTACTGTGTTTTACCTCGACTATTTGGCGTTTATACGACGATATCGAGGATTGATTAATGGTTGTGAAGGTGTTGTCCATAGGTTCTAACCTATAGATCATAGCGTATCGTTTTGGGATTCGTATGCCGTTTTAGCTTTGATTTGGTTTTAATACGCATTTTGCGATACGTTGATGTGTAGGTACCCCATGAAGACTTCGGGACGACAAGCAAGCGCGTGGCGACGTCCACAAATGAAGACGCAAGGTGAGTAGATTATATCTACAGGAGGAAGTCGGGTGGATGGCGTATAGCACCCCCCCCGCAGTCCGTAGTTGTTATCATATATATATATATATATATATATATATGATAGTTATAGTGTGTCGTGGATATTGTGTTAGGTGTATTATAGATAGTTTCGGGTTAGAAGCAACTAGTGTAGTTCATAGTCGCGAACCCTAGAATAGATTTCCTACACGTACACCCTTGCACATTCATTATACTTGCACTGTTTTTGATGATATTGGACGATATTGGAGGTGAGTCGATGATTTGGGCATTGTGCCGCGAGATCGGTGATTTGATATGATTCGTATGTGGGATACGACATGTGATCTCTAGCGGGCCTTGGAACGTGTGTTTACACATGCAGTCATATTGATGGTATCAGTTGTACTAGACTTAGATCAGTACCCCAGATGATGGATATGATGATGAGGATACCGATTAATTGATGAGCTGATTGTGATAATTGACTCGTACCCAGCTATTGGGATGCCGTACGACGATGTACCGTACGAGCTTTATATTGATGATAGATCTGCACTCATGACTTGAGGATTGTCATATGATATATTGTATTGTACGCGATACTATTGAGGCGGGATCACCGACTATTATATGTATATATATTTATATCGACTCAGATTTAGGTGGATTCCATACCCCTCCCAGTTGACTTGATACTTAGATCTGTAGTTTGCATAGTAGATGTTAGACTAGACCTAAGTCATACCTATTTCAACGACTAACGAATCGGGAGTATCTTAAAAACACTGTAGCCCTTATTTTACGAAAACCCCGATTTTTCTTATTTCAAATAGCAAGCTGCATTATTATTCATTTACCATTTATTCTACAGCTCGCATTGCATTGCATGCTTATATGCTATTGATTCATATTCCTTGTGCATATGCCTTTACATAGTTCCATGCTCATATTAGTGTTTCATGTTGCATGTATTATAATTCATGGATTTCGCACTGTGATATGGTGGCATATGATGATTCTGGATTGTTTTACTCCTGCGTATATATATCAGTGGTATGAGACGCTGAAATATATATGTATACCCATAGTATATATATATTAGTGGCATGGGACGCCGATATATATACACACCTACTTGATACATCATCATGATGATCTATGCAAACTTATATATATTCATTTCGATATATGAGAGTGGGGGATGACCCGGACTGACGGATGCCCGATATATGAGAGTGGAGGCTGACCCGGACTGACGGATGCTCGATATATGAGAGTGGGGGCTGACCCGGACTGACGGATGCCCGATATATGATAGTGGGTGCTGACCCGGACAGACGGATGCCCGATATATGAGAGTGGGGGCTGACCCGGACTGACGGATGCCCGATATATGAGAGTGGGGGCTGACCCGGACTGACGGATGCCCGATATATGAAAGAAGCCTATGTGCTCGGAGCCTATGTGCTCAATATGAGAGGAGCCTTTATGGTCAATGGTATATTACATCTCCCCTACCCCCACATTTATTTTATCTGCATTGCATCATGTATTAGTAGTACCTGATAGAGTACCTTCATGGATGTTGCCTACATAGCGGATACATGATATGTGGGATTTACTTGATATTGAGATATATATACTTATGTCGATGCTCGACACTGATTTTCTGATGACTTCATTCGTGATACCTTCTGCTTTCATTTCATCGCATACATACATCGTATTTATGATATGTTATTATGTGAGGCACAGGCACGAGTTCTTGGCAATACACTTAGGTTCAGATGTTTCATTGCCACTTTACCATGCTTCCGACTTATTCATTTGAGGTTTATATTATATACTGATTGTATTGACCTAGGATTAGGTCTTGCTTTCGATTTCTGCTTGTAGATATTTTCTATTCACGAGTTGGCAACTCACCCCCGTTGTGCCACAGTTCTTGCAGGTTTGCCGTACAGGTTCCATAGCGGCATTTCTGGCACACTGCTTTCCTTTGCGGGTGATTTGCTTGGTAGGTGGGTTCTTTGTATCAGAACCGCCGTTGTACATGTATTATTCATTGTATCTAGAAATCCATCAACCAAAACTTGTATATTGTTTCAGACTTAGACACTATTGATGTATTATTTCGACCTTAGAGTCGCGCTCAGTAGTATTACGATTTTCTTGCTTGTTGGAGATTCTCTTGGGTTTTGATCCTCGCCCTTCGGCGTTGTATATTATATTGCTTGTGTGGGTTGTGCTCTTGGTTTATAAGTAGTAAGTGTTTGATAAAATGCCTCAATGGAAAATAATTTACAAAATATGTTTCTTTACTCTTAAAATGGTTTTAGATTTCTGGGCTTTTGGCTTACTTGGATCAGATGGAGTCCTGTAGACTTCATATGTTTCAAGGGCCAGTCACATGCTCTTTCGGGTCGTGACAAAGTTGGTATCAGAGCGCTAGGTTAACCTTGGTTCGAGTCTAAGTTTGACTATGTGGAGCCTAGGGCGTCTATATATATACGGAACTTTGGCTTGACCTTACGGAACTTAGACTTAGTCGAGGATGTATTAGACCCGAACTTTCGTCGCGTAGGATGACCCTTGGTTGATGGAATTGGTGACTAAAGTAGAGTGACGTACCGTGGGTATGTTCCGCGGCATACTTACGATACGCTACTCCGCTTAAGGAATCTTAGGATGTATATATTTTCGAGACCAGTGATTCTCTTCATATCTATGATTATACATCCATTTGAGATCCTAGATTCTATTAGTTCCATGATCATACTATCATTGATGTTGTTTCTTATTATGATCATGTATCCATTCTAGATCTGTTGTTTCTTTTTTTGCCATTGATATGCTCTCTTCGATACTCGATTAAGGTTCCTGTCGCCATTGTTTGAGCGTAGTGAGCTGCTGCTAGTGCTACGGTCAGGGCGATATCGTCTGGTATGAGGGCTGACCATTGTGTTTTCTGGCGACATGGGAACGTCTCGAGTTAATATTGACGATTGTGACCTCTTGTGGAGGCGAGTGCTTGGTTTTACCCCGGATGATCGGGACGTTGTTAGAGCTGCCAGTTGAGTGAGGACTGTTGATGTACAGCATACCTCAGAGATTATGATGTCGCCTACCGTGCAGACAGATGAACCAGCTGTTGCTGAGATTGACAGGATGTCGCTTCCGGAGCTTACGAGCTGAGATCACCGGAGCTTCCAGGCAGATATGAGACAGATGATAGTTGTCTACCCGATTTGAGAGACGAAGGTGATTCGTCCGGTTTATGCGCCGGAACAGACCCAGTTGAGTTGAAGATTTCCAGTGTGGAGAGTCTTACTCAGATCTAGAGCAGACCGATATAGAGAGGACCGCCAATGTATTGCCTTTCCTGGAGGATTGAGGCGTTGTTCAGCGTACAGACGAATGAGCCAGTTGTTGCTGCAAACGACGGGATATCGCCCAGATGATTGGAGCTACTGCAGCATGAGTATATACTTAGAGATATGATGGACGGTCGCTAGTCACCGAGGGTGAATGACTAGGACATGTGATTCGTTCGCTTACCCAGATGAGAGGTCATCGGATAGATTGCTTCCAGCTAGAGACGACTTCACGCGGAGACGTTGAGAGTCGACAGAGACGATCAAATGTCGGGAACCTGCTATTCCAAGTTTAAAGTATTCGGAAAGACATGCAGGCGATTCTATGGACCCTCTAGAAGAATGAAACCCTAACTCGACTTAATGACCGTGTGAAAGCCTTTGAACCTTAGGGTTTGCGGCAGTTCCGCGGCGCCATTAGCGAGGCTTGGGGTTGCCTTTCTACGGCTGGAGCATTAATGCTGTGGTATGTACTCGATGCCGTTAAACTGTACCCAAGGTGTTGGGCACTTGGGGGATTATGAGGTTTTGACGAATCGATCGAATGGTTCGACTTCCTTCGGATGCTTGGTGGTGAGATGCATTTCTTGGGAGACTCCTGATACGAGAATAGCCGTTGGAGCGCGGTCTGTGCAGTCACGATGAGTTGAGTCCGAATTAGTCGATATTGAAGCAGAGTGAAGTAAAGAGTTCGCAAGGGATTTGACAAGGTGACGTTCCCCTCCGCTGATAACAAAGATGCGATACGCATATAGAGGCGTAGTTTATGGATATACCTCCCAGAAGGAGTTGCGATGAGTATGAAGCTGTTCCGGAACAAGAATTAGCTTCAGCAATGGACGATGACTTCCGGGCAATTCGGCAGGAATGAGATTTGAGAGAGACCTCGACAGGACCTTTCTGGAATACTACGAGAAGACACCTGGACCCAAGAGGGGTCATATTGTGCACACCCAGCAGGCCAGAGTTCGGCATCGTCGACGAGGTAGTTGACCAAGTTCGGATAAAGGACCTTACTCAGATGTGTTGCGAGTTGATCGAGGACGGACGAGTATTGAGTATTCCTCCGATGGTTAGGATGCGTTCCCGAGGACCTGTTCGGCCAGACATCTTCTACAAAATGATGAAGCTACAGAGTACGCGATTTCGAGTCCGTGCGAGAGACTTCGGATTGACCGTGGCCGAGAACAGTGCAGTGCTTAGATAGCATGGCGTGACGTCATAGTGGACGACGATAGAGACAAGTGGAACCAGAGGTTCGTGCGAGACACTGACGAGCTGTCGTTACTTCCCGTCGAGACCAGAGACCTGATATGCTTACAGAGGCATTGGGATGCGACAAGTTTCCGAGAAAATGCTGTGCTGAAGACACAGATGTCCATCGAGTGAGAAGAGATTATGCAAGAGAGTCAGCCTCCGTACAGTTCGGCATAGGCAAGATCGGAATAGACCTTGAGCGGGATTCCTTCCAGGACACTGCTGTAATGATATTTGCACCTAGGATCGGATGTGTGAGGTGCGTTCAGAAAGCCAAAGGCCGATGCTAGTGACATGCTGCTTTACAAGTGGTCGTGAGGATTGACCGAGAGATGACCAGAGAAGTTCCAGAACGGATTCGTCCCCGTTAGCGCACCTGACAGGGCCGATGAACCGATTGTTTGGAGATTGGTAATCCGCAGAGGAGATAAGGACCCAGAGACAGAAGACGCCAGACCGTGAGCAAGAGGCAAGTACATATCTTGCGCTGCTAGCATTGGATGCACCCTTAGTGTTTTGAGGTACGATTTTGGTGCACACCAGATGCACTAAATCGGGTTTCCTTGTGCATGTCAGATGCACCTGGTTTTGCTGTCAGGCACACACGTTGCCTATGACAGATGTTGTGTGCACACCCGTTGCACCTGAATGCTACTCATGTGGATTTTGTTTTCCGTGCGCACCTGACGCACGGGGTATTCTTATATACGCCTTAGGATTGATGTTTGTGGAGCCCCGACAAATTGGATTTTTGCTGAAATGTCGTAGTACTTGGGGGTTTAAATTTAAATTCGGGGACCGAATTTATTTAAGGGGGGTAGATTGTAACATTTCAAAATAATAAAATACCATTTTTAGGAAATTTTATAATTTAATATTACTTTATTGAATATTTAAATAATTCGGTATAATTAAATACAAATAAATGGGGAAAAATTTGGAAAATTATGGAAAATTCTAAAATAGGGTAATTTAGTGAATTATGCCATTTTAAAGTTGTTTTGATTAGTTATATGCTAATTTAGTGCTAATCGCGATTAAAAATCGCTAATCGGGTTTTCGGACAATTTTGTGCAAAACATGTACATATCATTTCCTACACTTGTGTTGCATTTTTCTTGCCATGGTTTTATTTTGGGGTTCACTATTTGAGTGAGAAGGAATTTGGAGGAAAGGAAAAGAAAAGAAAAGGTTTTAGAATAAAATATGAGGTTTGGTGAGAGAGAGAGGTATGGTCTCCTTTGACCCAAGGACTTAGCCATCTCCTTCATTTCCTTCACTCATCTCTCTCCCCCTTCAGCCCTTGCTGCTGCTGCTGCTCTTCATCTCCCTCCCCTCTTCATTATCCTCAAATCATCATGAAAACTACACCAACACCCCATCTTCATTTCACAAAAAATGTGCACAAGTTTGAGATCTACACATAGGACCAAGAAAGCAAAGATTTTGGCCACTAGGGGCAACTCAAGAAAATTCTTGAGTTTCCAAATGAGGTATTTACCGAACCCTTAGCTTAGTTTTAGTATTACTTATACCCCATGTTTAGTCTAGAACCGATATTGTGTGGCTATGTGGATTGGAGGAAAACCTAGTTAGGATTTGAGGGAATTTTGGGTTGTAATGTGAAATTGAGCTCAGTTGAGGTTAGATAAACACCCTAGTGCATGAATTGAGACCCTAACCTGAGACTTAAGACCCGGAATACGGATTTAGAAACCGATATCGGAAATTTTGTGGAATCTGTGAAGGTTATTTGAGATCTGCTATCACCTGAGACATCCTAAAATAAAATTGATTGGACAGTGAGATGTGCAGGCACCCAGGAAGCTAACCCCAAGACCGTAGCCCCTAACTCATAGACTCGGCCGTAGATTTAATCCCATTGGCCGCAATTTGCGGCCGGACCTGCCCCATTTTGTGTCATTTTGGTTCTGTAGCCCCTACATGTATAGATTAGACCCCTGGTATGTGTAGATTTGTCTAAATTGACCTAGGGTGAAATCTGGAGCCTATTTCCTTAGTTGCTGTTTTGGATTCGTATTTCCGTATTCCGTATTTTTAGTTCTGAAATTGTGTATTGTGTTTTACCTCGACTATTTGGCGTTTATACGACGATATCGAGGATTGATTGATGGTTGTGAAGGTGTTGTCCATAGGTTCTAACCTATAGATCATAGCGTATCGTTTTGGGATTCGTATGCCGTTTTAGCTTTGATTTGGTTTTAATACGCATTTTGCGATACGTTGATGTGTAGGTACCCCATGAAGACTTCGGGACGACAAGCAAGCGCGTGGCGACGTCCACAAATGAAGACGCAAGGTGAGTAGGTTATATCTACAGGGGGAAGTCGGGTGGATGGCGTATAGCACCCCCCCGCAGTCCGTAGTTGATATCATATATATATATATATATATATATATATATATATATATATATATATATGATAGTTATAGTGTGTCATGGATATTGTGTTAGGTGTATTATGGATAGTTTCGGGTTAGAAGCAACTAGTGTAGTTCATAGTCGCGAACCCTAGAATAGATTTACACCTACACGTACACCCTTTCACATTCATTATACTTGCACTGTTTTTGATGATATTGGACGTTATTGGAGGTGAGTCGATGATTTGGGCATTGTGCCGCGAGATCGGTGATTTGATATGATTCGTATGTGGGATACGACATGTGATCTCTAGCGGGCCTTGGAACGTGTGTTTACACACGCAGTCATATTGATGGTATTAGTTGTACTAGATTTAGATCAGTACCCCAGATGATGGATATGATGATGAGGATACCGATTAATTGATGAGCTGATTATGATAATTGACCCATACCCAGCTATTGGGATGCCGTACGACGATGTACCGTACGAGCTTTATATTGATGATAGATCTGCACTCATGACTTGAGGATTGTCATATGATATACTGTATTGTACGCGATACTATTGAGGCGGGATCACCGACTATTATATGTATATATATTTATATCGACTCAGATTTAGGTGGATTCCATACCCCTCCCAGTTGACTTGATACTTAGATCTGTAGTTTGCATAGTAGATGTTAGACTAGACCTAAGTCATACCTATTTCAACGACTAACGAATTGGGAGTATCTTAAAATCACTGTAGCCCTTATTTTACGAAAACCCCGATTTGTCTTATTTCAAATGGCAAGCTGCATTATTATTCATTTACCATTTATTCTACGGCTCGCATTGCATTGCATGCTTATTCCTTGTGCATATGCCTTTACATAGTTCCATGCTCATATTTGTGTTTCATGTTGCATGTATTATAATTCATGGATTTCGCACTGTGATATGGTGGCATATGATGATTCTGGATTGTTTTACTCCTGCGTATATATATCAGTGGTATGGGACGCTGAAATATATATGTATACCCATAGTATATATATATTAGTGGTATGGGACGCCGATATATATATACACCTACTTGATACATCATCATGATGATCTATGCAAACTTATATATATGCATTTCGATATATGAGAGTGGGGGCTGACCCGGACTGACGGATGCCCGATATATGAGAGTGGGGGCTGACCCGGACTGACGGATGCCCGATATATGAGAGGAGCCTATGTGCTCGGAGCCTATGTGCTCAATATGAGAGGAGCCTTTATGGTCAATGGTATATTACATCTCCCTTACCCCACATTTATTTTATCTGCATTGCATCATGTATTAGTAGTACCTGATAGAGTACCTTCATGAATGTTGCATACATAGCGGATACATGATATGTGGGATTTACTTGATATTGAGATATATATATACTTGTGTCGATGCTCGACACTGATTTTCTGATGACTTCATTCGTGATACCTTCTGCTTTCATTTCACCGCATACATACATCGTATTTATGATATGTTATTACGTGAGGCACTGGCACGAGTTCTTGGCAATACACTTAGGTTTAGATGTTACATTGCCACTTTACCATGCTTCAGACTTATTCATTTGAGCTTTATATTATATACTGATTGTATTGACCTAGGATTAGGTCTTGCTTTCGATTTCTGCTTGTAGATATTTTCTATTCACGAGTTAGCAACTCACCCCCGTTGTGCCACAGTTCTTGCAGGTTTGCCGTACAGGTTCCATAGCGGCATTTCTGGCACACTGCTTTCCTTTGCGGGTGATTTTCTTGGTAGGTGGGTTCTTTGTATCAGAACCGCCGTTGTACATGTATTATTCATTGTATCTAGAAATCCATCAACCAAAACTTGTATATTGTTTCAGACTTAGACACTAGTGATGTATTATTTCGACCTTAGAGTCGCGCTCAGTAGTATTACGATTTTCTTGCTTATTGGAGATTCTCTTGGGTATTGATCCTCGCCCTTCGGCGTTGTATATTATATTGCTTGTGTGGGTTGTGCTCTTGGTTTATAAGTAGTAAGTGTTTGATAAAATGCCTCAATGGAAAATAATTTACAAAATATGTTTCTTTACTCTTAAAATGGTTTTAGATTTCTGGGCTTTTGGCTTACTTGGATCAGATGGAGTCCTGTAGACTTCATATGTTTCAAGGGCCAGTCACGTGCTCTTTCGGGTCGTGACAAGTCAAAAGCAAAATCAGTTTCAAAAGGCGTATCCAACAATCACGTGCGTCTGGTGCGCACGGGAACCAAATCCAAATACAAGTGCTATGAACGTGCACAAAAGAAAAACTAAGTGCAATGGGTGTGCACGAAAGCATCTGTCCAGTGCAACGGGTATGCACGACAACAACATCTAGTGCATCTATAGTGCACGTAAATCTCAATCCAGTGCAACTAACATGCACGAATGAAAATCCCAAATCGAGTGCATCCGGTGTGCACAAAATCACATCTCATATGATGCGCCCAACATGCGCGAAAATACTAATCTGGTGCACCAAGTGCACGAGATACAAATACGGTGCAACCCATGCACGAAAACTCATCAATAACGCAAATGCGTATATAATAACAACACCGAGTGTACCAAGGTGAATAAAATCAATAACGTGTGCAACTATGTGCACAAAATCCGTATCAATGCACTGCAAGCATACATGAGCTATACCGAGTGCAAAAATCAAATCAAGTGCGTACTATACGCACAAGATCAATTCAACTGTATGAAATCCACGAAATCATAAATACGTGCAGCCAAGGCATAAAATCGTCATCAAGTGCAATAAATATGCACAAATCGCAAACCGATGTAGCGGTGTATAAACTTAAATCAAGTGCAATAACTGTGAACAAAATGCAAATACCCAGTAGGTGCAGCCATGGTGCACGAAATCAATATCAGGAAACTCATCATCAAAACTCAAATCCAAGCGATATAAGCGTGCTACTCGGATCACAAACGCAAATCACAATTAAATGACATCGAGGTACACCTCCTACAATGTCGAAAAATATCGGTGCACCCAAAACTGGCAGAGTAAGAACATCTGCTTGCCTCCTTCCCACGGTCTGGCATCCTCTGTCTCTAGGTCTTCATTTCTCTATGGATTACCAATCTCGCAATCCGTCTGCTCGTCGGCCCGGTCAGGTGTACTAATGGAAACAATTCCGATCTGGCACTCCTCTGGTCATCCCTCGACCAATTATCATGACCTCTCGTAAAGCAGCACGTCACTGGCGTTGGCCTCTGTCCCTCTGAATACTCGTGACACAACTGATCCTCGGTGCAAATCTCATCGCAGCAGTGTCCTGGAAGGGACCTGCTCAGGGTCTCTTCCGATCTCGCCTATGCCGAACTGTACGGAGGCTGGTACTCTTGCATAATCTTTTCTCGTTTTCTGTACATCTGTGTTCTTAGCACTGCATCTCCTCGGGAACTGGCCATATCCCAAGACCTCTGTATACACATCAGATCTTTAATCTCGACGGGGAGTAACAACAGCTCGTCAGCATCTCGCACGAACCTCTCGTTCCACTCATCTTTATCATCGTCCACTTCGACGTCATGTCATATTATCTGCGTACTGCAAACATTCTCGGCTACAGTCAATCCGAAGTCTCTCACACGGACTCGAATTCATGAACTCGGTATCTTCATCACTCTGTAGAAGATCTCTAGCCGAACACGTCCTCGGGAACTCATCCCAACCATCGGAAGAATACTCAATACTCGTCCGTTCTCTATCAATTCACAACGCATCTGGGTGAGGTCCTCTATTCGAAGCTGGTCAGCTTGCTGATCTCTCATCACATGATATCCGGACGACGTTAAACATTTCGATCGATTTATCAAAGTCCCATAATTCCCCGAAAGCTCAACACCTGAGCACAGTCTAATAATATCCAGTACATGCCACAATACCTATGGACCAACCGTAGAAGGGCAAACCTAAGCCTCACTGATGGCACCGCTGAACTGCTGCAAACCCTAAGGTTCAGAAGAGGTTCCATGGTCATTATGTCGAGTTAGGGTTTCATTCTTCTAGAGGGTCCACGGAATTACTTGCATGTTCCTTCGAATACCTTAAACTTGGAAAAATGGGTTTCTAACATTCGTTCAAACTTTTTAACTTTGCCCAGACCACACGTGAATACCCTTCGTCCGCATGCTAAACAATGCCTCAATCCTCCAGGAAAGACGATACATCAACGGTCATCTCTGGATCGGTCTACTCCAGATCTGAGTAAGACTCTCCATACTGGAAATCTTCAACTTGACTGGGCCTGCGTCGGCGCGTCAATCTGACGAATCACCTTCATCTCTCAACTCAGGATAGACTAGCTATCGTCTATCGCATCTCTGCCTCGAATCTCCAGCGATCTCAGCTTGTATGCTCTGGAGGCGACATCCTATCAATCTCAGCAACAGCTGGGTCATCTGTCTGCACGGTAGACGACATCACAATCTCTGAGGTAGGCTGTACATCAACTGTCCTCTCGCAACTGGCATCTCTAACAATGGCCCGATCATCCGGTGTAAAACCAAACACTCGCCTCAACAAGAGGTCACAACTCAAATACTACATCGAGACGTTCCCATATGGAGCGTTGTTTGACTTGTTTCCGATATGGAGCGTTGTTCTAACGGGGAGGTCATTGGTTGACTTTTTTCCGAGACAGAGCGTTGTTCCGGCGGGGAGGTCATTGGTTGACTTGCTCCGCTTTCTGCGGTGTCTGGGTTTACTTGCTCCGCTTTCTGCGGTGTCGGGGTTGACTTGCTCCGCTTTCTGCGGTGTCGGGGTTGACTTGCTCCGCTTTCTGCGGTGTTCGGGTTGACTTGCTCCGCTTTCTGCGGTGTCGGGGTTGACTTGATCCGCTTTCTGCGGTGTCTAGGTTGACTTTAGGTTGTCTGTGAACCATGGAGTCTTAGAAGTAGGGACTTTGCCGTGGCTTCGACTGGTGGTGTCACGTCCGTATCCTGCTGGAATGAGGAGGAACGCCGTTGCCGATCTCTAGGCTGTGGATGTTGCCGTTGAGATCTGGCTTCCCTTTGACAGAGTTTGGTGGGAAAATGTGGTTCCCTTTTCGTTTATGCCCATGGATTGTATACAGGGGTCAGTATAGACTCTCCTGTAGGGCATAACCTTTTTTATTGTTTTTCTTTCCACGATGCTCTATCATTTCAGCTTTTTATATCGCGAAAGTCGCGATTGCCCAATCCTTTAGCTATTTTTCGCGGTGCCCAATCATTTCGGCTGTTTTTCTTTTTCTTTACTCGCTGCTTTTTATTGCGAGTTGCCTTATCATTTCGGCTATTTTTATATGCATATATTTTACTTGCTGCTCTTTGTTGCAAGTTGCCCTATCATTTCGGCTATTTCATATGCATTTTTGGCTCGCTAATTTTGTTGCAATGATGGACCTTGAGATCTGATACCAATCTTAGCATCAGCATCGCTGCGACTGGAATGTGGCCAGGAGCGAATCATCATTTGCCGTGAAAGGTCTTAGAAGCATCGCTACAACTGGGAGATTGCCAGGAGCGAATCATCATTTGCCTTCGCCTCTATCGAACAAAGGTGGCTTAGTAGACAGGGTTAGGTATCCTGCCGACTAAGGCTTTTGACTTTATGAGCCATAAGGGTCTCACAAAGGGTTTTCTCCTTACGAGTCGTGAGGATCTCATAGGTGTATTTTCTCCTTAAGAATAGTGAGGATTCCTAAGTGATACCTTCTCTTGTAAGTCGTAAGGATCTCATAAGAGAAATTTTCTCCTTGGAAGTCGAAAGGACCTACAAGTGTTGTTCACCAAATGGGGGAATTTCGCACCATCGGTGGGGTTAGGCGAGGGAACGCTCATTTATGCCCGTGGATTGTATACAAGGGCCGATATTGACCGCCTGTAGGGCGGTCTGGGGAATGTGATGGCTTAAGAACAGGTTCAGATCTCTGTAGCTTAAGGCTTTTGAATCCTATGAGCCGTGAGGGTCTCATAGGGGATTCTCCTAACGAGTCATGAGGATCTCGTAAGTGTAATTTCTCCTTAGGGATCGTGGGGATTCCTAAGTGTGTTGCTCCTTTGTGAGTCGTAAGGATCTCACGCGGGTATTTTCTCCTTACATGGTCGAGAGGACCCTGCAAGTGCACAGGAATTTTTTTTACGAGTCTGCGCCCTTTCGGGTTTTCACAAACTCGCCGGTAGCCCTGCTGTTTTTACTCACAGAGCCCTTTCAGGTTTTCATCCGTGCCCATTTTGCTTATGGACGTACCCTTTTTTTAGCCTAAGGATGCTGCGGTTCATAGTAGTTTAAGGACGTTTCGGTCCGTAGCTAGTTTCAGGACATTCGCTCCGCTGTTCATCCTGCATGAATGTGTATTTGTTACGTGAAGGGATACATGACGATGATGTGGAATACACCCATTTAGGGTGTGATTTGATTTGGTTGGAGTGTTTTGTGACCCATCCCTATCACGGCTTCTCCAACTTGACACCGACGCCTGGCCCCTTCGAATAGGGACATTTCACGTTCTCGATCAGTTTTGCTCTTCTGACGGGCTTCGTTCAGCAGCATGTCAATCATCTCTTCTGACGGTCCCAAGGATTTTGGCACCGATCCTTCCCCCAGCTCCTCTATGTTATCTTCCGACACCGAGTGAGCTTCTTCATCATTTACTGACGAATGAGAGATCATGTGACAACTTGCTACATAATCCTTGGGTTCTTCTGATGAGTCGTCTCCCTCGTCATTGTCGTTGTTTCTATTTTCAAGGATATGGTTGAGAAACTCATGGAGTGTGACTGGGGTCTGCGCCTTCTGGTTGTATTCCTCCAGCGCGTCAATATGCTTTTGCGGATCCGTGCGCTTGTCATCAAGCCGCGCGGGCTTCTTGGTCTTCTTCTTTTCCTTCGAAGACTTTGACGGCTGGGCCTGGGTGTTTTTCCCATTGCTACCAACTCTCGATGCTGGGGGCGGTTTCAGCATTCCCTCAATGATCTCGGGTTCCAGTGGGCTTTTCCATCTAATCACCGGACATCCCTGAAGATCCTTCAGCATTCGTTTAGTCTTATCTGAAAGAACGACTTCCCATAGGGCTTCCTCTATAAATGAGCATAATGCCCCCTACGTATCCACCTTTTTAGGAGCGTGCTGTTGTGGCGGGTTTACCTTCCAGTTTTCGGACAGCGCGAACATGACTTGTTAGTATTGGTCCTCAATCCAGTTTTTGAAGACGAAGCAATCTTCAATTGGGTGGCCCACTATACGGTAGTAGGGGAAATAGTTAGGACTGTTAACGTCACCGGGATGCAGTGTACGTTTCGGACCCGGTAGGGTGATGAGCCTGTTGCACACCACTAGTTCGAACAGTCTCCCCGTTTTATCTCGGGGAAACGAGTAAGGACGTCTCAACTTCTCATCGAGGAATCGCGGTTTGTTGCCTTGGTGAGCAACCGGTTTTGGGTCACTTGGCTGTTGCTGAGCGTTGGCGACGAAGGTCACTTTCCCTTTGCCCTTTTCATTTCGAAGCTCCACTTTTGAGGAGGATGGTCTATGGCCCATCTGGTCCATTTGGGCCAGCATGTCGATCAAGGCTTGGAAAGTGGTCAGCTTGAAGAACATCATAAATTGGGATATAGTCACCTGAGGATCAAGGGTCCCTACGAACATACCCGCGGCAGGAGCATCTTCGATGCGTTGTTCGCATTTTGACCATAGGTTCCGCCACCGAATTGCGTATTGAACCCAGGTTTCTCCCGGCTTCACTCTGGCGTTGATTAATTCCGTGATCGGGGTGCGCTCGCTAGCGCTTGCGAACCTTTGTGTAAACAGTAGCTCCATTTCTGCAAATGTCTTGATGGAATCATTCGGAAGCTCCGAATACCATTCAAATGTTGTCTCCGCCAAGCTGCCAACGAATTGGTGAAGCAATAATTTGTCATCGCCCCAGTGTTGCCGCATAGAGCCCTGAACTGAGCGACGTGTTGATGGGGGTAGCCTGTCCCCTTATACACGTGAAGTTTAGGGATCGTATATCCCGGTGGGTACTTAATTTGATTGTACCATCCTGGATAGGGTCGCCCAATTCTGACGACTTGGCCGGCAGCTTCGCTTGCCTGATGAGCTCGTATTTGTTGAGCTATGTAGTCATCAAGCGCAGCATTCGAGATCGTCTTCTCCCTGGCTGCTGATAAAGCCGGAAGAGGGTTTGATGTCTCCCTTCTATCGTCTTCAATGATTATTGGGGGATCTTCGGCTGGAGGGTCCGGCTGGATCATCATCCCTACCATATCTTGGAACAGGAGCACCATTTGTTTTATATTAGCCGCTTGTTCTGCGGCCTCTTTATCTTTTTTCCCGAGCATCCTTCGGAGGAACTCGGCGTCAGTTTCCTGCTCCTGGTGTTGTTCTGACGATACTTTCGGGCTTTCTTTCTACCTAGTGAGTGCTGTCATCTTTGTCAGCATCTCCTGGAGTTTCTGTTGGTTCTCCTGAGCCTTGGTTACGGACCGCGTAAGTGGTCGATGACCCCCAGAAGCACGGCTTTCCTCTTTTCCAAAAGCCTTGTAAACGGTGTGCACTACCATGCCCCCAGACTTAAGGCGTTTAGGTTCAGTGCCCTTGAGATTTGTTGTAGGCACGGGTGTCACGACCCGAAAGTTTAGCTCGTGACTGGCACTTAAATCACGCAACGTCTAGAGGCGTAACGTAACTTAAGTAAGCCGAAAACCAGAAATCTAAACCCTTTTTAGAAAATAAAAGAGGTGCGGTTTTAAAAAAAGGTATAATGAAAACAATCGGTTTATTAATTGCATGGATAATAGAACATGAAATGCAAGTGAGTTTATTAGTTGAAAAACATTTTTCGTCTTTTTTAAAAATTTGGGCAGCACCTCCCTTGTATATTTTGATCCAAAACCATAAATACATAATAATGATAAAGGCATCCCCAAGCGGGAGCTAGCTCTTCGCCAAACGGCGGATCACAACCACGCAAGACAATATATATAAGTATACGACGCCCAACGGCGAAGTTCACCACAAAAGATAAAGAAATAAGCAAGACATCAAAACCACAAGTAGCGGAAAACCCCTCGCTCTAAGTCTCGCAACCACAAGTCTCACTAAGTCTCATTACTTATACAAATACTAATTTTTTTGATTGATGGAGTTGACTACATACAATATGAATAATAGATACAAGAGGGGTACGATCCAACATGTACAACCTAACCAACCAAAACACCCGAATGCAGCTGTGTGCCAGCGATGCCGCTACAGATCCATGCGATCAACCTGCAAGAACTGTGGCACAACGGGGGTGAGTTGCCAACTCGTGAGTAGAAAACATCAACATGTAGAAATCGAATAAACAACGACTCCTAGGTCAACTGTATCATAAAGGTAATACTATGATATCTAGGATGGCCGTATCTGCATATGTGCCTATAATGTAATCAATTCCTATGAGCATGCGGATAACATCCAACAGAAATAATAAATGCATGTATGCATGTGGGTCTCGTCCACGTGTCAACCGATGACACAACAACATCATGCATGTAAATATCATAAAAACATATGCATGAAAATATGAGGATATAAAACAACGTGTGTCCATCGCGACACATAAAAATCATGGAACCTGAGTGTCCAACATCGACACTCGAAACATCATGAAACCCGTGCCCAGCATCGACACGTAAATCCTCATATCTCTCAGGCTCCGTCAGTCCGGATCGGCCCATAACATCTCACGACTCCAATCGGTATCCTCCGGATAACCGCCAGGTCCAACCAATCACCGGTAGGTACTACCCACCCTTCCAGGCTCATCGTCTACTCCATGAAAAACATTTCTCGCCCCGGGGAACCATACGGGTCCACCATGAACCCGCAAACAGATCATCCGCCTCCTCGAATCGGGTTTCTATCATACGTCTCAGAACCGAGAAAATGCATGGTGGACGCACTGAAATATCATATCAAGAGAAACCCGGTTTTTAAAACAATACCTACTTTCCTTTGAAATATCCATGGTTCTCAAATCCAGAAATCTCATGAAAACGGCATATCTCAATGCGTATAATCGTAAGGCATGGTGTACGCAACATATAACAGAATGTAAGTATATCCGTATATCATGCAACAGGGAACAGTGATGTGCACATAACGAGGGAAAACCGCTCTTTTAAATGAGTCCAGTTTTAAAATATATGATGCGGTTCCCAAATTCTCCAAAGTCAAATGCAACATTGTATAAATGTGCATATGTAACTATAGCAAGTATATTATGCAAGGACTCATATCATGATGCAGCAATTCTACTGTGTAGTGACATGGTAATTATTGATGATGAAGTGTGTGAGCCGACGAATCAGTGTAAGTTACGCATCATCGATAATGGTGTAGGTGTACTAGCACAGGTATATGAAATGCAATGAGAGTGACATGAGCGTAGCATAAAGTGAATCGTATGCAAATACTGACATGTATACGTATCTAACATGACCGAGTCAGTGAATCTATCAATCGGCATCCATCCTCACAACATCACGTACGGTATAATCCATCGTACGACATCCTCTAGTCAAGGGTATGTATCAATCATCAAGTCGAACTCATCAGGTACGGAAAATCATCGTACGACGGCATTAAACCATTAGGGATCCTATCAGCCTATATGACAAAGAGGGGTACGGACCTAACATCTCGTACGACATATCACTCATGATTCACAACATTCTATATATCTCTATATACATATGTCCCAGGTCACATCCATAACAAACTCATATCAGGGGACCGGCAAAGGTATCAATCATCTCAATCGACTCGCATCTGTATACCAACATACCATCAAGTCATCATATAACATCGTATATTCTTTTCATCGCATTTATATCTCACATCAAGTCAATTTATATATATACATTCTACCTTTACTAAAAGCATACGTCTCTAATCTAACATACACACCCGAACCATACAATCAGTTTTTAAAAGATCCGAATCGTAGTTTTGAAAGTAGGGGCTACGGTGTTTTTAAGGAAAAGATATCATTTGAAAATCCGTAACGTCTCTCAAGGTATCTGTTTTAAAGATGCATACGATTCTTCAGTTTTGAAATAGGTATGGTTCGGATGACACGTTTACGTCGGCTATCTAGTCTTATAGTACCCTAAACGGCAATATCATCGAACATCATCCTCAAATTCCGTCATCACATATTAGTCGTATCATATCACTTCTAACTATACTTTAGTTTCTAATATGGTTCCTCTAACTATCTTTTAACCTTATCTATAGTTTTCTATTAAAAGTTCCCTTCACAATATTCTATATATAAATCGGTTTCCATCAAAGTTTGCGGGGGTGCTATACGCCATCCACCCTACTTCCCCCGTAGATATAGATCTACTCACCTTGCTACTTGCTTGTCAAACTCGATGACGCCATGCTCCTTCACCTCGGAATCTACGCGAAGGTACCTACAATAATACACAGTCGCAAACGCTATTAATATCGAATCTGGAAAACCGACATGGCACACGGTGCGCTCGTAGGTTAGAACATATAGCCCACGCATGCAAAACCAACCTATCATCCCTTGTTGTTGATGTAAAAACATGCAACAACCAAATACAAAATCAAAATACGGAAAACATAACCAAAAACCACACCAAAGTGCTCCCAGATTTTGACTCAGGTGAAATTGGGATGAACAAACAATACATGGATGATGTATATAGGGTATATGACCTACAGAAGCAACCTAGACCCAAAATTCCTCCATGTGGCCGGCCACAAGGCCTAAAAATCCGGTGAGCTCGGTCCCTATACCTCTATTTGGGTTCGTTTCGTCAGGGTGGTCTTCTAGTGTGGTAATTAGGCCTCTGGACTTCTTTTCTAAGCTCAGAAATTCCCCGAGTTGCTCCAGATTCACTGTAGGCACACCCAATGCAACAAAACCGACATGGACACAATTCTTAGTTTTTATTATCTATTCTAGGTCCACCAATTGATCTCTATGGTCTTTCATACCCTCACTACAGCTCACAAGCCCACAAGTCACCAAACCCTCTCTTGAATTTTCCAATTTCACAAACCCACACCTTAAACCCATTCTAAACTAACTAGAATGCTAGGAAAACATAAACTAAACTAAATGGAACGGATTATACCTCCTGGATGAAACTCAAGAGAACCCTAGCTCCCCAAAGTTATCAAAATCCCGCTTTGCTTGGTCCATTGTATAGAGGATGAGGAGGTGGTCATTTTTTTGTGAAAGGGGTATAGGGTTTTGGCAAGGTTTTTGAGATGGATTTTGGGGTTGAAGGTGGAGGGAGATGAGGGTGAGGAAGATGAAGGAAAACAAATAGGGGAATAATGGTGGCTTCCCTCACTTATTCTACTCTTACCCTCACTCTCTCTCTCTTATTCTCACCTCCCAATCATTTCTTACTCTAACCTTTTCCCTTTTCTTTTCTTTTCTCACGAAAATAAAACCAACCATAACTAAAACAACACAATTGAACATGTAACCAAATGAAACATGTCATGGTGCACTAACCATGAAAAACTGTAGGAACACGGATTTGGCCTAATCGCGATTAGTAGTGCACTAATCGGGTTTTTATCCAAACTGCATGTAATAAAATTTAAAAATGCCAAATCCTTTAAATATATTTTTAAATGAACAAATCATTTTAACCTCCAATTATTTCACAATTATTGGAATATATTTATACCCTTTTTCGAAAACCCCAATTTCGTAAATCGGCAGTTTTCGGGAAACATATTATTTTAATATTAAATTCGAAAAATAATATTTTTATATTTTCTGAAATGTTACAGTCTTCCTCTCTTAAATAAATTCGGTCCCCGAATTTAAATTTAAGCCCCAAAATGTTAAAACATTTCAATAATCAACTCAAATCAACGGGGCTCCGAAATCACGGAAGTTACCGAATAACACCGCGCGTTAAGTGCGCATGAAAACGAGTACAAAACTCAAAAACTGAACTCCGTCAAGCGTCACGCAAATCATCGAATTTGTACACATATCCTTGGAGTTACAATGGAGATACAGATCTCGAAATCCACTACTAAAATCCAATGTGCACTAGTCAAATACTATAATACATATATAGTACGCATCCTTGAAAAATCTCCAAAACTGAATAAAACACATGCAAAATCTTTTCTGAATCTCCGTGTGATGCGTAACTCACGGCACAAGTGACGGACGCTCATTTGTAAAATAGTAAATATAGTTTCGTATATGTTTGCTCAAATATACGTCCCGTCCATTTTAAAATATCTCAAAAAGGTTTTCCTTTGTAAACGTTCGTGTCGCTCACGGACACGGAGAAAATAGCGAGACTATAGCTCCTTTTGAAAACCTCTTGGTAAGCTTTTTAATGTATGCAAAGTAGTCATGTAACGATTCAAAATAATAAAATACCATTTTTAGGAAATTTTATAATTTAATATTACTTTATTGAATATTTAAATAATTCGGTATAATTAAATACAAATAAATGGGGAAAAATTTGGAAAATTCTAAAATAGGGTAATTTAGTGAATTATACCATTTTTAAGTTGTTTTGATTAGTTATATGCTAATTTAGTGCTAATCGCGATTAAAAATCGCTAATCGGGTTTCGGGCAATTTTGTGCAAAACATGCACATATCATTTCCTACACTTGTGTTGCATTTTTCTTGCCATGGTTTTATTTTGGGGTTCACTATTTGAGTGAGAAGGAATTTGGAGGAAAAGAAAAGAAAAAGGTTTTAGAATAAAATATGAGGGTTCGTGAGAGAGAGAGGTATGATCTCCTTTGACCCAAGGACTTAGCCATCTCCTTCATTTCCTTCACTCATCTCTCTCCCCTTTCAGCCCTTGCTGCTGCTGCTGCTCTTCATCTCCCTCCCCTCTTCATTATCCCCAAATCACCATGAAAACTACACCAACACCCCATCTTCATTTCACAAAAAATGTGCACAAGCTCGAGATCTACACATAGGACCAAGAAAGCAAAGATTTTGGCCACTAGGGGCAACTCAAGAAAATTCTTGAGTTGCCAAATGAGGTATTTACTGAGCCCCTAGCTTAGTTTTAGTATTACTTATACCCCATGTTTAGTTTAGAACCGATATTGTGTGGCTATGTGGATTTGAGGAAAACCTAGTTAGGGTTTGAGGGAATTTTGGGTTGTAATGTGAAATTGAGCTCAGTTGAGGTTAGATAAACACCCTAGTGCATGAATTGAGACCCTAACCTGAGACTTAAGGCCCGGAATACGGATTTAGAAACCGATATCGGAAAGTTTGTGGAATCTGTAAAGGTTATTTGAGATCTGCTATCACCTGTGACATCCTAAAATAAAATTGATTGGACAGTGAGATGTGCAGGCACCCAGGAAGCTAACCCCAAGACCCTAGCCCCTAACTCATAGACCCAGCTGCAGATTTAATCCCATTGGCCGCAATTTGCGGTCGGACCTGCCCCATTTTGTGTCGTTTTGGTTCTGTAGCCCCTACATGTATAGATTAGACCCCTGGTATGTGTAGATTTGTCTAAATTGACCTAGGGTGAAATATGGAGCCTATTTCCTTAGTTGCTGTTTTGGATTCGTGTTTCCGTATTCCGTATTTTTAGTTCTGAAATTGTGTACTGTGTTTTACCTCGACTATTTGGCGTTTATACGACGATATCGAGGATTGATTAATGGTTGTGAAGGTGTTGTCCATAGGTTTCTAACCTATAGATCATAGCGTATCGTTTTGGGATTCGTATGCCGTTTTAGCTTTGATTTGGTTTTTAATACGCATTTTGCGATACGTTGATGTGTAGGTACCCCATGAAGACTTCGGGACGACAAGCAAGCGCGTGGCGACGTCCACAAATGAAGACGCAAGGTGAGTAGATTATATCTACAGGAGGAAGTCGGGTGGATGGCGTATAGCACCCCCCCCCCCCCCCGCCAGTCCGTAGTTGTTATCATATATATATATATATATATGATAGTTATAGTGTGTCGTGGATATTGTGTTAGGTGTATTATAGATAGTTTCGGGTTAGAAGCAACTAGTGTAGTTCATAGTCGCGAACCCTAGAATAGATTTCCTACACGTACACCCTTGCACATTCATTATACTTGCACTGTTTTTTGATGATATTGGACGATATTGGAGGTGAGTCGATGATTTGGGCATTGTGCCGCGAGATCGGTGATTTGATATGATTCGTATGTGGGATACGACATGTGATCTCTAGCGGGCCTTGGAACGTGTGTTTACACATGCAGTCATATTGATGGTATCAGTTGTACTAGACTTAGATCAGTACCCCAGATGATGGATATGATGATGAGGATACCGATTAATTGATGAGCTGATTGTGATAATTGACTCGTACCCAGCTATTGGGATGCCGTACGACGATGTACCGTACGAGCTTTATATTGATGATAGATCTGCACTCATGACTTGAGGATTGTCATATGATATATTGTATTGTACGCGATACTATTGAGGCGGGATCACCGACTATTATATGTATATATATTTATATCGACTCAGATTTAGGTGGATTCCATACCCCTCCCAGTTGACTTGATACTTAGATCTGTAGTTTGCATAGTAGATGTTAGACTAGACCTAAGTCATACCTATTTCAACGACTAACGAATCGGGAGTATCTTAAAAACACTGTAGCCCTTATTTTACGAAAAACCCCGATTTTTCTTATTTCAAATAGCAAGCTGCATTATTATTCATTTACCATTTATTCTACAGCTCGCATTGCATTGCATGCTTATATGCTATTGATTCATATTCCTTGTGCATATGCCTTTACATAGTTCCATGCTCATATTAGTGTTTCATGTTGCATGTATTATAATTCATGGATTTCGCACTGTGATATGGTGGCATATGATGATTCTGGATTGTTTTACTCCTGCGTATATATATCAGTGGTATGAGACGCTGAAATATATATGTATACCCATAGTATATATATATTAGTGGCATGGGACGCCGATATATATACACACCTACTTGATACATCATCATGATGATCTATGCAAAACTTATATATATTCATTTCGATATATGAGAGTGGGGGATGACCCGGACTGACGGATGCCCGATATATGAGAGTGGAGGCTGACCCCGGACTGACGGATGCTCGATATATGAGAGTGGGGGCTGACCCGGACTGACGGATGCCCGATATATGATAGTGGGTGCTGACCCGGACAGACGGATGCCCGATATATGAGAGTGGGGGCTGACCCGGACGGACGGATGCCCGATATATGAGAGTGGGGGCTGACCCGGACTGACGGATGCCCGATATATGAAAGAAGCCTATGTGCTCGGAGCCTATGTGCTCAATATGAGAGGAGCCTTTATGGTCAATGGTATATTACATCTCCCCTACCCCCACATTTATTTTATCTGCATTGCATCATGTATTAGTAGTACCTGATAGAGTACCTTCATGGATGTTTGCCTACATAGCGGATACAATGATATGTGGGATTTACTTGATATTGAGATATATATACTTATGTCGATGCTCGACACTGATTTTCTGATGACTTCATTCGTGATACCTTCTGCTTTCATTTCACCGCATACATACATCGTATTTATGATATGTTATTATGTGAGGCACAGGCACGAGTTCTTGGCAATACACTTAGGTTTCAGATGTTTCATTGCCACTTTTTACCATGCTTCCGACTTATTCATTTGAGCTTTATATTATATACTGATTGTATTGACCTAGGATTAGGTCTTGCTTTCGATTTCTGCTTGTAGATATTTTCTATTCATGAGTTGGCAACTCACCCCCGTTGTGCCACAGTTCTTGCAGGTTTGCCGTACAGGTTCCATAGCGGCATTTCTGGCACACTGCTTTCCTTTGCGGGTGATTTGCTTGGTAGGTGGGTTCTTTGTATCAGAAACCGCCGTTGTACATGTGTTATTCATTGTATCTAGAAATCCATCAACCAAAACTTGTATATTGTTTCAGACTTAGACACTATTGATGTATTATTTCGACCTTAGAGTCGCGCTCAGTAGTATTACGATTTTCTTGCTTGTTGGAGATTCTCTTGGGTTTTGATCCTCGCCCTTCGGCGTTGTATATTATATTGCTTGTGTGGGTTTGTGCTCTTGGTTTATAAGTAGTAAGTGTTTGATAAAATGCCTCAATGGAAAAATAATTTACAAAATATGTTTCTTTACTCTTAAAATGGTTTTAGATTTCTGGGCTTTTGGCTTACTTGGATCAGATGGAGTCCTGTAGACTTCATATGTTTCAAGGGCCAGTCACGTGCTCTTTCGGGTCGTGACAAAGTTGGTATCAGAGCGCTAGGTTAACCTTGGTTCGAGTCTAAGTTTGACTATGTGGAGCCTAGGGCGTCTATATATATACGGAACTTTGGCTTGACCTTACGGAACTTAGACTTAGTCGAGGATGTATTAGACCCGAACTTTCGTCGCGTAGGATGACCCTTGGTTGATGGAATTGGTGACTAAAGTAGAGTGACGTACCGTGGGTATGTTCCGCGGCATACTTACGATACGCTACTCCGCTTAAGGAATCTTAGGATGTATATATTTTCGAGACCAGTGATTCTCTTCATATCTATGATTATACATCCATTTGAGATCCTAGATTCTATTAGTTCCATGATC